>JAWNMH010000396.1:4246875-5662500 GCA_035044325.1 Drosophila nr. medialis 2 BK-2023a | reverse complement strand
CCAACATTTCCGTTAGGCTTCTACGTAGTTTTCTTAAGTGTTTTTGAGAATTACGTCGATCGACCAACAAAATTTGCTGGAACCATAAAATATTATTTTCAAGTTAAGGAAACAGAAGTGAGCAAAAAAAAGGGATCCACTGCCTCGAACAACGGATGCCTCAAACTGTTGTAAGTTAGACATAAATTTTGTTTGATAAATGTACCCTACAAGCATTATACGGAATAAAGATTGTCATGCGTAATTTGCACCTCTGTCATTCTGTCAATCAATTTTCATTCTAACTTCTGCGTTAAATATAATGAGCCAAATAAGTTCATTTGTATCTATAATTATTGGTTGTTTCCATTTTTCATGATTTTACGAACAAATTTATCTTTGAAGTTACTGGTTTGAAATTTGGAAATTCTAGCCCGAAAACGATGAATGACTTAATCATATTTTTAGAGATAAGACGATGTGCTCCAAGTTTCATGTGTCTAGCTATAAGGGTGTCCATTCATGTTGACGGACATACGGACATTTCACAAAACTCTTGTACCTTCGGAGTCGGAGCATTCAAATTCCACTTAACATAATTTTGAACATACATACATGATCAGCAACAACAGCCATCGACACGGCTAGTCTGTGAGTCGATCAAAATCCAGTTAATTTCATGTTATCTATAACTGTTTAATGCACGGTTAAACGGAGTCGACTTGCAGGAACGAACTGCCCGCTCTGACGAGCAGGCTCTTTATTTATACAAAAGCTTAGTCTAATATACATGTAAAATGCAGCTGGATCGGGGCCTGTCGATGAAGGCAGCTGGATCAGGGCCTGTTGATGAAGGCAGCTGGATCGCAGCCTCACAGCAGCGGCTGGGTCGCGGCGACCGTCGATGAAGACAGCTAGATCGCGGTGACCATCGCGCCGCGAGCTGGCGGCAACCCGTCGCCAGCAAATAACGGTAGTTGCGAATCCAACTTCAGCGGCAGGTACCGTGATGAACAAGGCTGGCCTGCATGGGTCAGTCACACACGCTCAACTCGAACACTTACACTAGTACATGTTTTATATATATATTGGGTGTTCATTTGTTATATTTATATAGGGTGTTCATTTTTGAACAATAACTTATTCTGTTTCCCGAATATTGGTACAAATGAATTAAGGAAAAATCGTTGTTCATTAAAATGCTTTATTTTGAAAACCTTTAAATAGTGTTCAACTTACAGATGGACAGACAGCGTGATAGACAGTACAGTAATACCTTCGGAATCAGAGTACACAAGTTAATGACAATGGTTTCTAGTAAATTATATTTGTGCTGTTCCCCATGAAGCATGGCATATATATCTGCCAGCGATCTCATTTACTAGTTGTAAATTACATGATTATCTATAATTGTCCTTCGTTGCCAAACCGTTTGACTACCACATTTCCGTAATCAAAGCGTATTCAACCACTGAAAGTGCGTGAACAACGATGATTTCGAACAGTCCGTGAAAATAATGGCTGTTCTGTATTACTTTCGAGAGCCGGAAACTCTATATGAGTGCGTTAGCTTTAAATTCCGAGCGCTGTCGACCATCTGCTGCAACGGCTTCTTTGAGCATGGCGGCCGTTTCTTCATCAACAAGTGGACACGAATCTACTCCCTGTCGTCTGCCTGCCTGGCTGTGTTTGGACTATTCGGCGCCATCTATGCCATGCTGCAGGATGAGTTGATGCAGCAGCGAGTGCTCCGACTGGACAAACTGGCCATTGGTATAGTGGGACTAGAAGTGCTGATATCGACGCTAACGTTTATTATCACAGTGCTCTCGCTGCAGGCCTGGGCACATCATCACGTGAGCATCTACAAGCGGCTCGCTGCGGTTGATAGGACACTGATTGACGAATTTGGCGTCAATCTCAACTATGCCAAGCTTAAGCGAAAAAAATATAATAGTGCTCACAATTGTCACCATTATTTACTTGGGTGGTCTGAACACGATGGTAGCAAGTCTCGCCGAGGGTCATAATATTGGGATTATGGTGCCCGCAACCCGCTGTGCTACACTGTCATCACCGGTGGACCACATTTAACGGGCTATGCTCACATGACACTTGCCGAGCTGCTCAGCATACGATTTCGATTACTGCAGAATATTCTCAGGCAACAGCAACTCCACAGGCAGTTTGGCAAGGATCAGCTAATGGAGCGCCGATTGCGTAGCTTGGTGAATATAACCAAGGAGCTATTCTACATCATCCAGGAGATCAATGATGTCTACAGTCTCAGCATGTGGTCTGCCATGGGACACGACTTTACCCTTAGCACTTGTGAGCTATATTTTATATTTGGTCGATCCGTTGGCAGCAATGACGTTGGCAGCAACACCAACAGCAGCAGCAGCAACGATAGTGAAGACAACTTAATGCTAATGCTACAAGCTTTTCTGGCCGTCTGCATGCTGGGGCCGTTCTACAAGATGATCATCGGACCCGTCTACTGCCACCGCTGCGTGGAGGAGGGACTCGAGTGTCTGCAACTGTTGCAGCAGTTAGACATATGGTTTCCAGGCCGCCCAGTCATCAAGCAGCTGGTAGAATCCACGATGTGTTGGCGTCTGCAGTTTAAAATCGAATTTAAAATCGAATAGCGGCACGAGCATTGTGCTTAACAAAAATATAATCACACAGGTAAGCAAAGAGCCATATTTGTATAAATCACAAAATGGGCAGCAAGGGTGTCTATTCGTCTATTCGATTGGCCGTTTCTAGCTTTCTTATTGCTTAATAGCTTAAGTGTTTCCATTTCCAAGATTAAATCACTCTTACGCTGACAAACAATGACCAGCTGTGCTCGGCCAACCATTATGCTGATTATTCATTATATCAAAAATTAATTTAAAAACAATTAGAACTAGGGATGCTCTATATAAGGCAATTAGAAAATTGCACAATACTCATTACCCCTCGTGGTTATTGTGTTTTGTGTTTTGTATTGTTTGTTGGTAGGGGAAAAACATAAACTTTACGATAATCGACATAAAGTATTATGAACTTTGATTTCCTTGTGATAATATTTCCATTAGGCATTAGCATAGTATATTCAGAAAAAATCGACTTTAATTTTTGTAAATCGTAATAAAATATAGAAAGCTTTTCTTGTTTTTAGAAATAATTTCAAAATATTGTGATTATACTCGTACAAGTAAGAATTCTGTAGTCGAGTGAGCTCGACTACGATATTCCCTGAACCCAGTTGTTAAATATATTCTACTTTTAATGCCAAATTTCCCTTTAAAGAGTCTTGCACCCAAACGTGATAAGGTCTTCAAGTGCCATCTCTTTCTCACACATGCGCTCGCATATGTATGCTTGTGGCTGCTGATAGAAATGAGATCATTTTAAGAATCTACTTTCGACTATAACTTCGATGTAACTCATCAAATCTTGATGAAATGTGGGCATTTGATCAATAATATGCATATGCATATTATGTATTAATTAGAAGATTCTGAGAGAGAACCTTCTTCATCATTTTTTTTCAGCCTCTCAAAAAAAGATTACTAGGAACCTCCTCCAAAGATCGGTATTTCTTCCAACGTTCTCTCTTGTGTTAAATATGCGTAAATTGGTGATACTAAGTAGAAACAAACTAGAATAAAAAGTATCTACTCAAAGAAATATAGCCCAACCTCCAGCATAGAACTGTACCACGCTCATATAGAACACATTATAGGATTAACTATTTTGATACCCATGAATATATCTGATGGTAAACATTCTAATTAAAATCCAATTATCGTCGAATTGTTCATGCTTAACATTGAGGTTGGCAATCATCGTCGGATCAGTTGGATTCACAAGATCGTTAAATTTGTATTACACTATTAATCAGTTTGTTATTAAAACCTCATTAGATTATAGTTAAGTGTTATTATATTCAAAATTCACATAAAACTATCTGTTATATTACGGCTCATTTCGCCACATTCACAGTTTTAACAATGATTTTAAAGTTAGTGGTCGTTTTGTGCTTCTCGCACATTTTGAAAGTGGTAAAATACGAATTTTTTCATAAATAACTATTTGTTAATAGAAATGTGCTTTGCAGTCCTGTGATCCCATGGTTGTATATAAATCAACAAACATTGAATGTTTTCATGATCCGTCTTACGTTGAAAATGTGACTTGTTTCTTAAAGGCAGTTAATTGGAATAAAGCAGTCGCCCAAATGGACTGTGATCTCATTTTGCCATTATCAAATGTTTCGGTAAACAAGCTCAATCAATGCCTATCCAATTTATGTAGAATAATCCAAGTGATCTTCCAGGTTCGGATTGAGTTTCTTAAGAAGAGCTATACCAATCGATATAATCCATTCCTGATCAATGTCACTGTAAATATGTGTGAAGTGATAGCGAAAAGAAATTACTTATTTTACGGAACGATGTTTTGGAAAATACTCCAGAAATACACAAATGTGAATCATAGATGTCCTTTTTCGGTAACATATTTATATTTTTTTTAAAGATCATTATAAACATATACACATCACAGGGTCATATATACGCACGCAACTTATCCATGGATCAGAACTTGCTGCCAACATTTCCATTAGGCTTCTACGCAATGGTCTTAGATTTTTTTGAAAATTACGTCGATCGACCAACAAAATGGTTTGGAACCGTAAAATATTATTTTCAAGTTAAGGAAACAGAAGTGAGCAAAAAAAAGGGATCCACTGCCTCGAACAACGGATGCCCCAAACTGTTGTAAGTTAGATATAAATTATGTTTGATAAATGTACCCTACAAGCATTATACGGAATAAAGATTGTCATGCGTAATTTGCACCTCTGTCATTCTGTCAATCAATTTTCATTCTAACTTCTGCGCCAAATAGGTTCATTTGTATCTATAATTATTGGTTGTTTCCATTTTTCATGATTTTACGAACAAATACTTGCAGTACTCGGTTAACCATTATGCTGATTATATAGTATAATCAAAAACATTGCTTGTCATAAATCAATGCTCATTATGCACAGCATATGTTGGGTACTTATTGTTCACGGTAAAACCTTATAAGCTTAATGAGAATTGCTATGAAATATTATGGAACAAGCTTCACAGATCTGTTATATGAGGCAGTTGCTCAAATAAGCTTGAATCTTTTTGCGTCTATTTTGGCATTGAACTTTTGAGAACTTTGCTAACAGGCCCAACGAATACCTTGGTGTTACCAAGACCTTTGTACAAGCTATGGTTCAAAGAACGCCGAAACAAAAATGTAAATGAAACGATCCAAATATGTTGATTTAAGCTTAATATAAATAAGCAGCATAAGTCTTGTAAATATCTTAATCTATGTCTGATTTTCGAGATATTAACAAAAATCGCCATAAATCATTATAAAACCAAAGAATATGTTATAAGCAAATGCTTAAATTTGTTGTGTTATTTGAAAATTGACTGCATGATCATTGTCAAATACCTATAAGAAAATAAATTTACGCATTTCTCAGGTGTAATGCCAGGTGATAAAGATGGCAAAGAACCGTTTTATTGGGTTGGCGGCTGTGCCTCGACCATTAAATATTTGTTAATGTGCCTTTTAAATTTGGTGGCTCTAGCACTGAGATTCTGTTAGATACAAGTTCTTGCATCCTTTGGAGGCGGGAATGGGTGTGGCCCAAAACACAATCCATTAACATACCTTTCAAATTTTTTAATTCTTGCTTTTAAATTTATAAGGCAGAGTGGCCCTGAATATAAATTTATCAATTTTTGAAGAGAGTTACCGGTTCGAAATTTGGAAATTCTAGCCCGAAAACGATGAATGATTTATTATAGCTATAAGGGTGTCCATTCATGTTGACGGACATGCGGACATTTCACAAGACTCTTGTACCTTCGGAGTCGGAGCATTCAAATTCCACTTTACTACTGCAGAAAATTATGAACAATAATCATAGTTAAAATCAAACAATTTTCCGGGTAGTGGCTTTTAGCAATTTATATTTCCGCTGTCGCCAATTAATCATGAAATATATCTTTTATTTATAAAGCTGTGCTCAGTTCTAAATATGATCTTCAAATTGCTCGTATTTCAGAGCCTTTGGCTGCTCTGGAATCTGGTAAAATTTTCGCTTCCTCGGTACTGTAAGAAAAATTCCTAAATCAGATGTCTTTTAGAATTGCAGTTCAAGTTTAGTGTGCAAAAAGACACATGTTGAATGCTTGACAAATCCGAAGGAAAATGAAAAGACAAGATGCTATGTTATACCAGTTAACTGGAATAAGGCTGTGGCTCAATTTGACACCGATTTGAAACTAACTCTATGCAATATATTGGTAAGTTGGATTAACTCAGCATAACACATATTTATCAAAAAGTTATTCCAGGTGCGAACAGAGGTCCTTAAGAAGGACTACAGCAATTAGTATCAACCGTTTCTAATAGATGCTAAAACTAAGCTGTGCGATGTACTTTCAAAAAGAAATTTCATGACATATGGCGTTATATATATGTATCTGCCCACAACGTATTTATTGATGAACATGATGTTTCCCCCGTTGCCATTGGGCTTCTATCTATTGCAGAGCACATTTATGGAAACATACAATATGACAATTTATGGGTACGTTGGCACAGTCAAGTTATATACTCAAGCTATGAAACCTGCCGTTTCAAAAAGAACAATAAATTCAATATAATCACTACAAAAATTCCAATAACAATCCTTGTTAGCAAAGTTAACTCTTCTTCCACCACATAGTAAAACCCACTCCACTAGGTTCATTGTTGTATTAGGTAACATTATTAAGAAAAATATTGCAAAGCAATTATTATACCCTGAAACTGGATATAATGAGTATAATTTTATATATACATTGTTGGAGAGAGGTTTCCCCGCGTCAGGGAATGCCTGGATAAGATAATAAAACCCAAGTACCACCGTCGTTGTGTACTCAAGCAAAGTTTATTCGGGACTAACTTCAGATGTTTAACATCATTCTGTTGCTTAACATAATTGGTACGCATTAATGAGGGACAACATATGTAGGGATGCACGGTTGCATTGAAGGTAAATTAACATAATTTTGAACATACACACATGATCAGCAACAACAGCCATCGACACGGCTAGTCTGTGAGTCGATCAAAATCCAGTTAATTTCATGTTATCGATAACTTTTTCTGTTTCCCGAATATTGGTACAAATGAATTAAGGAAAAATCGTTGCTCATTAAAATGCTTTATTTTGAAAACCTTTAAATAGTGTTCAACTTACAGATGGACAGACAGCGTGATAGACAGTACAGTAATACCTTCGGAATCAGAGTACGCAAGTTAATGACAATGGTTTCTAGTAAATTATATTTGTGCTGTTCCCCATGAAGCATGGCATATATATCTGCCAGCGATCTCATTTACTAGTTGTAAATTACATGATTATCTATAATTGTCCATCGTTGCCAAACCGTTTGACTACCACATTTCCGTAATCAAAGCGTATTCAACCACTGAAAGTGCGTGAACAACGATGATTTCGAACAGTCCGTGAAAATAATGGCTGTTCTGTATTACTTTCGAGAGCCGGAAACTCTATATGAGTGCGTTAGCTTTAAATTCCGAGCGCTGTCGACCATCTGCTGCAACGGCTTCTTTGAGCATGGCGGCCGTTTCTTCATCAATAAGTGGACACGAATCTACTCCCTGTCGTCTGCCTGCCTGGCTGTGTTTGGACTATTCGGCGCCATCTATGCCATGCTGCAGGATGAGTTGATGCAGCGGCGAGTGCTCCGACTGGACAAACTGGCCATTGGTATAGTGGGACTAGAAGTGCTGATATCGACGCTAACGTTTATTATCACAGTGCTCTCGCTGCAGGCCTGGGCACATCATCACGTGAGCATCTACAAGCGGCTCGCTGCGGTTGATAGGACACTGATTGACGAATTTGGCGTCAATCTCAACTATGCCAAGCTTAAGCGAAAAAATATAATAGTGCTCACAATTGTCACCATTATTTACTTGGTTGGTCTGAACACGATGGTAGCAAGTCTCGCCGAGGGTCATAATATTGGGCTTATGGTGTCCGCAGTTCTGTGCTACTATGTCATCACCGGTGGACCACATTTAACGGGCTATGCTCACATGACACTTGCCGAGCTGCTCAGCATACGATTTCGATTACTGCAGAATATTCTCAGGCAACAGCAACTCCACAGGCAGTTTGGCAAGGATCAGCTAATGGAGCGCCGATTGCGTAGCTTGGTGAATATAACCAAGGAGCTATTCTACATCATCCAGGAGATCAATGATGTCTACAGTCTCAGCATGTGGTCTGCCATGGGACACGACTTTACCCTCAGCACTTGTGAGCTATATTTTATATTTGGTCGATCCGTTGGCAGCAATGACGTTGGCAGCAACACCAACAGCAGCAGCAGCAACGATAGTGAAGACGACTTAATGCTAATGCTACAAGCTTTTCTGGTCATCTGCATGCTGGTGCCGTTCTACAAGATGCTCATCGGACCCGTCTACTGCCACCGCTGCGTGGAGGAGGGACGCAAGTGTCTGCAACTGTTGCAGCAGTTAGACATATGGTTTCCAGGCCGCCCTGTCATCAAGCAGCTGGTAGAATCCACGATGTGTTGGCGTCTGCAGTTTAAAATCGAATTTACGAGCGGCACGAGCACTGTGCTTAACAAAACTATAATCACACAGGTAAGCAAAGAGCCATATTTGTACACAAAATGGACAATGGGGTGTCTATTCGTCTATTCGATTGGCCGTTTCTAGCTTTTTTTATGGCTATAATAGCATTACGCATTTCATCATTAGTTTTCAATGTCTCCTGCCGATTCCCTTTTCAAACTAATTTCTAGGTCTAATTTTTGATGCTTAACTTCTTCTGATATTCAAACAATAAACACAAAAATTATTAAAAATATATGTAGCATAGAGTAGCAAAAGAAAATAGAGTATAGAATATAGCTAGGAATATTTGTAAGAGCTGTGCACAGAGTATCTGTTTGTCGTGCACTCTCGACTGAATCAATCTTGTTTTTTTTTACATAACTATTAAATTTCTATTTACTTTCAGCATATATCGATGGTGTGTAACTATTTGCTGGTGCTCATCTCGTTTGCGATGACACAGAAATTGGGCGAGCAGGTGGAGCAGCAGAAAGTCGCGTTGCAGGATTGGATAGGCTTTTAATGGACAGCAGGTTTTGGGTAGGGGGGGGGGCTGGGTTGCTGGCCGCTTTGTTGCATATATCATTAGCTAAATTAATTTACGGCTCGTTAACATAGAAACTCCATAAATATGTCAGCGGCCCCAGCGGACGAAGCCGCCCTCCATTGCAATCAGGCAACGGCAACAACTTACTCCTCCCTGGCTGCTTGGCTGGCTGGGACCTAGGACTGCACCCAGGGGGGGCGGTCACAGGCTAATGATTATAATGTTTGTCGTTTATTTTATTTGAATTTTATGCAAATTAAGCGAGTCACGAGCGAAGGCAGCCCGACATCAGGCTTTATCAATGCGGCCAGTCCAAACTTTAGTGGCTGCTTCATAATACTCAACTTATTATACATTCACCCAACCACCCACCAAGTCACCTTGCCGCTCACCCCCAACAAACTACTGACCACTGCACTTGTCTTTTAAGTATTCTTTTTCACAAGATTTTAATTCGATTTATTAGGCAATGTTTGCAACAAAGTGCAATTGAAAATTATTCTTATTTAATTCCTTTAGCTGTTGCAGTCTTGCAACATATTGTCAAAAGCAACTTATATAAATCTTAATAAAGGAATTGAAAAAAACACAAAAGATGTAGCCTAAATTATAGATCTTATCCAATATCAAATGGAGCAGTTAGCTAACATTTTCCAGTTTATTTTGTAAAAATGAAGATTTTAAAAACCAAATCAAATCCAAAAACAAACGTGAACCAATTGCTTCAGTTTTTGTTGATCCATATATATCGTTTTGCTATTATTATTTTACATTCAATTTGTTCATGGAATAAGACTATAAGTGGAAGTACCATTCATGTATGATGCGTGATATAAATCCTGATGACAAAAGCCGTCGCGATTGAATGAGTCCACAATTATTGGAATCTCTTAAAAAATGAATATTGTTGGTCCGTTGGCCAACTCTGAATGAGTATTGCAAATGAGTCCAGGCTGCTGGATTGTGATTGTTATTATAGCGTATTTATCGGGGGCTGGAGCAAAGTAAACCTCAAGTATTTATTGCAACGCATATTTTATGCCCATCGTTGTCAGAAGAGAGGCGCCTATGCTGCCCCATTGCAACATTCCCAATCGCCATTGTCGTAATTGAATAATATTTTTTCGCAACTGGCATTCTTTTGTTTCGTTGTCATGCTGAGTTTTTCCATTATTTTCGGGATGGCAGTCGACGCCTACGCATAATGCAACCATATATGGGCAATATAATTTGCGATAATTGCTGCATGCCACGTTACAGTATTGAGCCGTTTTTGTGGCATTTAAAGACTGAGCGAGCACAAGAAATAATCAAAAATTATTGCATGAGCCTAATTGCAAGTTAATTGCGTGCACTTATGCCATAATTACCACACACACAAATAAAAAGTCGCAATTAATAGAAAGTTTCGACGGGGCTTACAAACCAAACATCGCGTTCAGATAATTGCAATTTTACAGCCATATTTAAAGCATACTAATTAGACGATAGTCAAACTAATAGTTAGCTATTTAATAGTTATGAGCAAAACCTTTTCAATCGGCTAATTGTGGGCACCTAATTAAGTTGCTGGAAAGTCAAGGAAATCTTTCCCATTAGACCTTAGAAGTTGACTACACAAATAATTAATTGGGGCCATTTGGCCAAGTTGCTGGTTTAAATGTGTATAAAATCAAGAAGTAATCCTAACCCATCCTGCCCTACAAATTGACTACAAAATACTTTGGTTAAAAAAACATTTGAAATCGACTAATTAACCAATCGACAACTAATTAAATTGTTTTGAAGATAAATGTTGATTTAATCAAAGTGAAATCGTAGGTTTAAGTCCACTACAAACTCCTTTGGTTTATGCTTGCATTTAAACAATAAGATGTGTTTGTTCTTCGAGGACTTTTTTCCTTTACCTCCAACTAGATTATTGCTAGTCGTTTTTTATTTTGTAGTTTAGCTTAGTTTTTTTGTATCACTAGTGAAAGTTCAGTACTAAAGATTACTTACAAATGCAAAACAAAGTAGTGTTTGTTGATAAATACAAACGAGGTACCTGAAGCACTTGGACTTAAGTCAAATCCGGCTGTGAGCTGTTGCTACACATCAAGGAATTCAGCGAATTATTCCATTTAGCTGTGTGCATGTAGTATATATAAACGTGACAATCTGCGCTAGCTGTAAAAGCTAGAAAGCTTTTGTAATGGCTAACCAAAAAGTCATAACAGCATTACCCGCTTTACTTAGCTAACTCATTTAAAAGTTTCACTAATAGCATGTCACACATGCAGCGCAGCGAGTGGAGCGTGTGCTTAGCCCAATTAAAATGTGGTCAGGGTTGCCGGCTCTGCTCGCGACCAGCAGTGGCAGCAGCAAGTGGCCTGGGAGGGGCGCAACACATGCTGCCCGCATCCGAGGAAAAGCGGCATCTGTTCTATGTATTTTATGCACAAAAGTTACTGCAACACAATGCGTTTGCACACACAGTCTATACTCAGTTTTCCCCTCTGCTCTCCATTTTTATTTTATACGCCATTCTATTCTGTTATGCATCTTCACTCCTTTTTTTATTTTGGGCAGCAACTTAATTAGCAGACGGCGCATTTTTTATGCGTGATGCAAGCAGCTTTTGTCGCACCTGCATAAGGTATGCCAGCACAATGAAATGTTTAAGCGGGGCAATAAAAAGCTCGAGCTAACATGGAATTAAGGTTAAGTTAAGCAGCAGCATCAGCAGCACAGTGCAAAACGCTTCATTATAATTATGCGGCTGAGCGAGTCGCGTATTATTCAACATACATACATATATATGCCAGCTAATTGCCAACTTTGAGGTCTATAAATCCAAAGTGCTCATGAACATAAATCATCATGAAATGACTAAGCTAATTAGTTCAATGTATTCACATCAAACATTTCAAGTAGCGCAAATATTTAAGTTAGCCTATTGACAAGTCAATCAAAGCAGTAGCGTTTGCACATCTTTTATTTGCGTATTTCACTTAAAGTGTCAAGGACGCACACACACACACACCCACACGCACAGGATACATTTGTGACTGTCAACAACACTTGCAAATTATCAAGTCTCTTAAACATAAAGCACATATTTACATACCAACCATTCTCTCTGTGTAATATATATATATATATTTGTGCATGTCCTTTTTGACTTTTTGGAGAGCAAGTTTATCAAAGCCAGGCCAATTCAGATGCAAATAAACGAAAATAAATTGCTGCCACATCATATTATTTGGCAAATATTTAAACAAATTTCTACACAAATATTTACCACTTGACTTGATAAAAAAAGAGAATGTTTATTGTGTGTTTTGTCAAAGAATTCATTTTGCAACAATAATAAATAAATGTTGTCATTTTAACAAAATTTATTGTAGCTTATAGTGATTCTCGGCATAACTACTTTGATGTTTTATATTTAAGCAAATCAATTGTAAATGTAAATAATAAATAACTGATATTGGGATGGGCAATATTTGATCAAATCGTATATCAAATATGGAGAAGTTTTCCTGTTTCTCATTTGTAGCTTCTCGTACGGCTATTGCTGGAGTTACTTGCGCAAATTAAGTATGCCACATGTGTGCCTCATTTTGATGTGAATAATTTATGAAGCAATCAATTAAAACTCACGCCACAAACTGTCTACTTTCGTTTTGGGGCAGTGAAGTGCTCCGGTTGTTGTTGTTGCTATTGTTGCTGCCTGCTGGGAAATTCGGTGTGTCAATTTCGAATGCAAATCCACTTAATTAAAGCAATTTGAATGCAATTTTACGCCTTCAGAATGTGTTGGATGCATTAAAAATGCATTAACCCATAGACGAGCAACATTTGTGTTGTTTCTCAGCTGCAGCATAGCAGAACAACCAACGCTCTGGGCTTATGCGTAACGACGCATTTGGCAAATGAAAATTGCATGACACGAGAACGGTCTGATGCCAGAGGCGCAAACTTAACTTCAATTGCTAATGAGGCAAGAAGCCCGAAAAGGACACTCAACGCACTTTGCACTAAAGCGTCACAGTTGGCCGTGCAATAAACATTTTTATGGCCATCTTTAAAATCAACATGTCGCATTTTGCTTCGCGTCGCGATGGCACTCAAACGTGTCCTTTATTTATTTAAATGCAAGGGAAAATAAAGACGCGGCTTATGCATTTAAAATAGCATCAAATGCCATAAGCAGCCCCCACTGTCTGCCTGATGACACTTAACGAGCCGAGGGGTTTACGTTAGGTGCCAGCCAGGGTTGGCAAAATGTGCTGATCTTGAGGCGTAGTGCAATCAAAACGGCAGCAAAAAACACTTCAGGCGCCAAGCTGAGCATTCTAGCCATGTCATAGCGTAAACATTCTAGCCTCACTTCACTCGACACAAACACAAGCACACACAAACACACACTCTCATACACCAACACACACACCGAGACACATGTGTTTTTGAAATGGGGCGCAAATTTGCGAGTTGAGCGCTTTTGACACGCAGCGCTAAGCTCAGGCTGAGGTTGCAGCTGCAGCTGGGTCTTGGCATTAATGCATTTACTAGTTGGCCTGGTCTTACCTGCTGCTGCTGCTGCTGCTGCTGCTGCTGCACTCTCTCTCACTCTTTCGCTATCTGGCTGTCTCTTTCGTACGCATTCTGTTTGCACGGTCCAAGCAAACGACTTGACAAGTGCCACAGCTCCAAGGACAAGAAGGTGCAAAGGTAAAACTCAAAAATAACATTACGTTTACCGAAATCCTAGTTTGCCTGTGTGTGATTATGTCTGTGTGTGCGAGTGTGTGTGTGTGTGTGTGTGTGTGTGCGAGTGTGTGTGTATGTGTGTGTGCGAGCGCTCATCTAATTCAAGTGCAAAGAAACAAGCAAATTACAAGCATTTTGTGCAAGCTGCTTAAGCAAAATAAACGAACGCATGAAGAGCACGGGTGAAGTGCAAAGGTGAAGGTAACTTCTGGCCAAGAGCTTTGCCTGCCCCACGATTATACACAGTACTTTTGTGTATGTGTGCTTACGTTTCTTATTGTGTGTGGCATTTGAGTACATAATGCAGCCGAAATGCCATTAACACAATAGTTGTGAAAGCCAAATAAATTTCCTAATGCAATGCATGAAACCACTAAAATAGGCTTAAAGGGAATATTGATTATAGTACTCTGAGTGGAAAACGCAAAATCAATTTAATATTAAATTTGAAGCTTAAGTGACCATAAACTGTTTGAGATAATAATTAAAAACTAATTAATGAAAATCATAATTTGCCTGAAAGGTTTGTTTGAATTTTGTTGAATGCTTCTTCTATTTGGCAGAATTTATTTCAATTTTGTAATTGTTGTTGTCATTATATGTCATATACATAAAAACCTTTGATTAAGTGTACCATACTTCTTCAAACATGCGCAGGACATTATTCACTGCGACACTTTACCTCACTGCACTTCGCTAATCTGCAACATCAGCTGAAAGCCCTGATATATTACGCGATTGTCATCTATTTCATGCTGACTGCGTTTTCAACAGCACACAGTATATTTGCATTCTGACCACAATCCAAATGCAGAGTCGAAACAGAAGCCAAACCAAATCCGTTCAGCAGCAATGCACGCAACAACAACAACAACAACAAGAACAACAGCATACATATGTGGACACACACAAATTTACGGATTAAGTCGCGTCCGGACTGCCACTGGACACAGCAGATTGTAATTACAGTCTGTCACGCGTAGTTTGGAGTAAGTGCGACGAGAGATGTGCGAGAACGACAAGTCAATGACGCTAATTCGATTGGCGGGACGCCAACACGCACACACACTGCGTATGCGTAATAAAGCGCATATAAATGTAACACATAAAAAGCGTTGCATACTTTGAGGAGCAACGCAAATTTAGAGCTCAAATTTAGGCAATGTTTTAAGCTTGTTGCTAACATCCGGCGGATGTCTGCTCTGGAAAGCTAACTGCAGACTATGGGGAAGTGAGTGGGAGTGGAGATAACTGATTACAACAGATATATATATGTATCTGTGAGTTTGTGTGTGTGTATGCTTGGGTGTGTGTGTGTGTGTGCTTAGCTATTTTCGAACAGAAATTGCTTTGTAATTTGAATTTGATGCTGGCAAACAATTTGGCAATGCGGAAATTGCAAGCGCTTTCAACAGCGCTGCTACTGCTGCTGCTGCTTCCAACTCAGGCCCGGTTAGACAATTACAAGCGGAAACTGTGAGTTGCTGGGCAACAACAACAACAGCAGCCAAATTTTTGTACAGCATCTGGCAATGTGGCCTAAATGCAGGGCAACAAGCTGCAGACGCAGCACGCTAAGAAACTTTCGCGGTTCCAGCATTTGATAAATTGAGTGACGAAACAAATGTTAGCACACACAAAGAAACACGCAAACACACACGCACACACACACACACACACACAGGAACAGACACAGCCCACTCCGCCCTAAAATCCACTTATACAAAGTTCACATAATGGTCGTCGACCCGCAGCGTGTGCATCCATTTAATTGAAGTGAAATAACATTCTGCGTCAGCATCTAACGAGTGCAACGCTTTTCTTGTTGCAGTTGTTGTTGTTGTTGTTGCTATTGCTGTGATTGTCCCTTGCTAATGCTACAACGGCTGGCCCACATTGCGTATGCGCAACATAGCGCCCAAAATGCTGGAAAGTGAATATGTGCAAAGTGTTTTGTACTCGCGTTTGGCAACATCTGTGTTGCACATGCAACTTTCCCCATTCACAGAGACAGATTGTAGCAAGCACTTGCTTACTTGTATGTATATAAGTCTTGTGTGTGGTCTTAAGCCAAATTTAATTGAATTAAGCCGGCACGTCGACCAAAATTTTAAGCTTTTCAATTTATTTCTTTGAATTGAAATCTTAACTTAATTTACTAACTTATTTAACATTTGCAGTAACTTTAAATTTGCCTGAATTAACTGTGCTAGTTGCTGCTTAAACTTATTGATATTAATTGAAACAAATCGCTCCCACATCATATTCATACTTAGCCTTACTTTGTTAGTTATCATTATAATTGGGGAACCAGCACTGCGACCTGTAAGGTCTATTGTGCCCCCTTCTGAGCCTACAGCTCCTCCATCAATCCCAGCTCCTGTACGAATGCTAGATCTTTGTTGGGTTGAGAGTTGCTATGTCCTTGAGGTCATGCATACTTTGTTAGTTACAATTTCCAAATTATAATATGCTTTGCTAAAGAACTCAAATGTGTTAAATTTGGCATTTGCACATTGGTGTCTCATGCCACAAACTATATTACGTACATATATTATTAGAGACACACTCATCACTCAACTTTGCATTCATTTATCATTTCTGACTGATTAATAATTTGCCAATTAATGCGCTTATTATGTAAGCTTATTATGGAGTCAGTTAGTGCTGATGATCAAGAATTTAATCTGTTCCAAAGTCAACAAAAAAGTTAAAATACCCTCTAAAAGAGTAAAAAACGATATTATTTTTCGCTTAGCTGCATATATGTATATGTATGTATGTTTATCTTCAGTGGGTCAGAGGGAAAATCGCTTTACTGCGCTGCATTTAGCAAGGCCTTGAGCCATTTTTATATTATTTCAATTCGTACTGTTTGTTTTATTTTATCACCGTTGAAAGTGTGTAGGTGTGTGTGTGTGTGTGTGTGTGTGTGTGGTTGAGTGAGGGATGTCCGCACTTTTGGTCAAGCTTTGCATTTGACTTACTTCACATTGTTGCTTTTATTTTAATTCATTTACACACAAAAAAGTGTGGCGGACTGGACAGAAACGGCAGCTGGGAGTTGGAGCTAGCTCAAGGTTCAGTGCTGTGGACCATTACGTTAAGTGTCGTTGGGCTGGAGCGTCCTCCTGCAGGATATGGAATGCATTTGTCACTGGAATGCATTTTAGCAAATGTTTGCCGCACGTTTGAATTACATGACACAAATAGCAATTGTGCAACAAAAAGAGGCCCGTCGACTTCCCGCTGGAGCCCCTTTTGCTGTCTCTTGTGTGCCAGTTGAAATTAATATTTACACTCAAAATGCAATTTTCCAGGCATTTCCTTTTGTTCGCTTGTTGCCGCTACTGTTGCCAGAGTGCAGCGCCGTTGCCCGCCCCCCAGCCAAGACCGGGTACTGTGCGTGCTCTGTGTGCTGGCAGCTTTCATTTTATATTTCGCCTTTTAGCAGCATGACAAATGCAACAGCAACCAAGAGCCAACAACAAGCGTCTAGTATTTGTAGATACACTTGCCATTTGTCATGCACGTGGAAACCCCCTACTTCTCACACCATTTATATAAACTGCATGCAGATGTGGCATATGGTCTCTCTATTTTTATTTAATGCGCTCAGGTGTCAAGGATGTGAAAGCAGCAAGCAGCCAGATATAATTAAGCAGCTGCTGCTCCAGCTGCTCCTCCAGCTGCTGCTCCAGCTTGTGTCTTGTGCATTAATTGCATTATTCATGAGACTGTCGCATGTTTTCCGTGTGTTTGTGTGCGTGTGTGTGTTTGTATACGTGTGCTATTTTAGCGACTCAATTGCAAAAAACAACAGTCTGTAGACAACAACAACAACAACAACGACGAGCACAAGTTCAAGAACTCAATTTGGTTTGCTGCAGCTTCTGCATTTACTTCTGAGTCCTTTTCGAGCCCTGCTTTAATCTCACAAGCAAATTCATATTAAAACTCCGCCCTGCCTGCCACGCAGGGCAACTTTTGTGTGCTACACAACTGGCGCAGCACAAAGTTGTTAATTTTTCATCACAACTGCAGTATGCGTACTTTTTAAGTATCCTCACACACACACACACACACACAAACACACACACACAAGCAGTCTGGTTTTCCACTTAATGCTGTTTGTTTGCTCTTCAGCTGAATTTTTGTTTTATTTTTTTACTGCGCTGCACTTGCAGCAATTTGTTTATTTGAGCCACACTTAAATGCCACTGCAATTGTGTGCTGACTCTAATGCAGTCGAGTTGATTCAACATATTTCGGCGTTATAAATTAGCTGCAGCAACGCAGTTATCAGACAATACAAGTATATTTGAATAATATGTTTTATACGTGCCAAAAAATTAATTTATTAAATTTCAAAATCAGTTCAGCACTGGCAAACATTGCAAATGAAACTAAACTTAACTACTTTTTCATAACTTCAAAACTTTATTCACAACGGCTCCACTCTTCTTCTTCTTCAAGTTGAGGCTTGCCACACTGTTAGCTGTAAAGTCAGACTTTTGCATATTTCAATTGATGAGGTAAAGCTAATGATAAATACCATCAAATAATTTAGTAACTCAACAAAATGTTGATAAAAATCGTATCAAAGTTTTCCCATTACAAGTACACTAAAAAAAATCCAGTATTTTTCTGTTCTTAATTCAGAAAAAATATATATATAATTTCCAGATTATTTTTCTAATTTGTTTTATTTTTGTACAGAAAACTCTAATATTATAACTTTAAGATTTTTTACGTACAAACACCTCAAGTAAATTTTAAAATAATAAATAATTTTACGAAATTTTTTAGTATATTTAGAATTTATTTCTATAAATAAGAAGAAATTTCTGGTTCTCCTACAGCGATTTTGAAAACTCATGCCGTTTTTTTCCGAGTGTAGTTTGGCAAATAATTATCGATTACCCCACATAATGAGTAAAATTTGTGGTCGAATCAAAGTTGCGTTTGATCCGCCATGATTCAGTGGTGTAGTTCACTGGCTGCCTGCAGCATTACCAACATCAGGAGCACTAACAGCCAGCAACCAACCACAACGGCAGCAGCAGCAGCTACCACAGACACAGGAGACGTGGCTGCAACTGCAGCTGCAGATGCATTTAACGGAATTTGTTGCCTGCATTTTGGCACACACAAGAGGGAGCTGCGTCTCGCCGCCAGCCAAAGCAAACAAGCAACGAAAATGCTAATGAGCCTCTCTGTAATTAATTTCCACAAACGCTAAACTCTACACACATTCTGCACACACATGCTGCACACACACAAAGATTGAGCCCAGGCAAAAGCAAAACGTAAATTGAATGTGGGCGCAACTTCAGCTTCTGCTGCAATTTCCACAAATTCAAATTGCATTAGCTGAAATATAAATACTTTACACAGACAAGCTAATAAACATGTATGTGCCGAAAACAGCTAGAAAACTAGTTGCGCTATTGGCATTTGCAGGATTTGAAGGAGTAAACTGAGTGTGTTTGACCGAGTCGCGTGACACAAACACTTGTGTGACTCAAATGTATATTGAAAGTCACGTATTAGGCATACGCCCTGTCAGCCAATTGAGAACAGCGCAACTTCGATAAGGAAGAGACAAAATTAGATAATGTATGAGCAGAGTAAATAGAGAGTTTGCCAAAGCCACAAACATAGTCATACATGGTCCTAATAGTATAATGGCAGTAATCCAAGAGACAGGCTATAAAAAGTCGACTCCTGTGCGAGAACGTCTCAATATACTCTATACACGCGCAGCATTTGAATATGTTACACAAGTTGGCCAACTTTTCAGTAGAGTGCAGGCTACCACCCCAAATCTCTGCTCCTGATCAAAAAGCGAGACTGAGCAAACAACGAGCACACTATAGCTTTTTACTTGGTAGGCAATTTATTGTACATGAAATGAGCATAAAAACAGAACAGTAAACCATACAACAAAAAAAAAAGAAGAAGAAATATAAAGCAGTCATGAAATCAGAAAATAATCCACATGGAGCTGCCACAGCAACCGCAGCAGAAACAAATTCGAATGAAAAACTTTCTAATGAGTCCGCATTACAATTTCAAATTTGTAGCGCAAATTATTATAAAAGTTTTTGTGTGCTGAACAACATACTTGCTCCTACTCAAACTTATACACTTTTATATATACATGGCGGCATACAAATGCCACAATAATTTCACCCACACACACACACGCAGAGAGACAGACAGCCACACGCACGACAAGTCATACAAATAAAAAGTGTAACAGATACAGATACAAATATACATATGTAGATACATAGATACATATATGCATATATACATATATACATAGATAAATATAAACATAGATACATACATACATAGATACATACATATGTACATTACTGCACAGCCTAGTTTTTTGTCATGATTTTCCTAAATTTTTTATGTTTTTTTTTAACTTTATTTTGTTAGTATGTGTGTGTAGTTGTGTGTGTGTGTTGCTTCAGGCAGTTATTTATGATGTTTTACTATAGTTTTTGGCAGTTAATTATTAATTTATAATTATTTGCCAGGCAGGCAGAAAAAGGACTTGAAATAAAGTTGCCAATTACCCATTAAAATTGTGCAACAAATTTTGCTTTCAATTGGAGCAGCAATTAAATGTTTCTGTCAGTTCGCCATTTAAATTTGTTCTGTTGGCCCCGTTCAAAAGTGCGAGCAGCTCGACAAATTGGTTTAGCACCAGCAGCGAACAGCAGAAGCAGCCGTAAAAAACTCGAAACTCGAAACTCAAAACTGAAAACGAACTAAAATAAAACCGCACAACAACAATTTGCACCTAATTCTGTTTATTATTTCATGATTTAATTTATTTGGACTGCGGTCAGTGTATAAAAAAAAACGTACATAGCATGAATAAAATAATCTCGGTGGCTTAGCAGGAGATTCAATGCTCTATTATGTATATATATTATATATACTAAATATATTATTATTTATATTGTTGATAAAGTAGTTCGACTTTCATATTTATTGACTTCAAATGTTTATTAATTTGTTTAATTTATATGATCTGCAAAGCTGAGGCAAACTTCATGGTGCAGTTCGACAACTTTTGGCAAGGGTATACGCATAAGGCTGAGTTGCCTCAAAATCAGTGGCAAAGTGGATTTGAGCGCGCAACTTTGAGCGCTGGCCGGACTCGCTCGCGTAGTAAATAAGTTTTTGAGCTCTCGCTGTGTTCATTATGTAATGCGGAATTGTTGCATAAGTAATTTGCAGCATGCCGCAAATATGCGTGTTTTAGCGGTGTTTTGAATATTTAAAACGTTTTATTTGGCCGGCACTTAGACAATGGCGTATTTTGCGGAACACCGTCCACAAACAGTCGGTTGCACTTTCCGTACAATCAATTATTAAAGTCAAACAGAAGCCCAAATCTGCACTCCACTCCACTCCACTCCACTCCACTTCCCGCCACTTTCACTCCATATGAATTTAAATTAAACAATTTAGCAGCCACGCAAGCGACTGACTCTCGCATTATATAATATTTATATTTATGCATCATTTTGGAGTATAGTTGCATTTTGTTGCAAGCCTGCTGAATTGCCAAAACATTGCCACCATATAATTATCTAGCTTAATTATTTGTATTAGGCACACAAAATACCTTCAATTGTCAATCGCGATTTTAAATTGTGGAAAATTATTAATTTGGTTATTTAACTACTTTGTGTTTAATAAATTATTTAATTATATTCATGACAGTTTTGTGGTACAATTTGAGTATATTAAAGTATCCATATTATATTTATATAATAATGACATAAAAACTTAATTTCATATTAACAAAATTTGTTAACTTGGTAACTTAATGTCAATAGAGACACACAATACGGCTGCAAATCAGGGACGAAGAAAGACGGATGCGGGAACGGAGCTGGGCAGAGACACCAGGACTCCCACAAGCCAGAAGTCTCCTGGGTGGCTACAATCAAAAGCGATTTAAGCAAATGATATCCATGGGGAAGAACAGACTCAGAATACTCGCCGGTCTATTGACAGGACATTGTAGACGGAGAAGTCACCTAACCAAATTAGGTGTTTATAGTAGCGAAACGAGGAGGAATACCCAATGCACATCCTTGCAGACTGCGTCGCCTTATTTAGGAAAAGATGCAGCATCCTAGGGAAGCATGTCCTGAGTGCCAAGGACATAGAAACCCCAAACCCAACAAAAATCTTGGCATTCGTGCAGGAGCTGAGGTTGATGGAAGAGCTATAGGCTCAGAAAAGGGGCACAATAGACCTTACAGTTCGCAGTGCTGGTTCTCCCCAACTATAATAATAATAATGTCAATATCTTATTGAACTTAATTTATTTAGGATAAGCCAACTTAGAAGTCCTTGTTAAGTCAAGCGCAAATGTAAATGCATCCTGTGGAACTGCTGGCCTTCCTAATTGATCATCATGTTCAAATGTTGAACCAACATTATTGATTCACTGAACTCTGGCCAAATATCCTTAATGTGTATGTGTGTATGCAGTTTCATTGAAGTTTGTGTTTTAATTATTTGCTTGCAAGCAGTGCATTCCTGCTGCAGTTTTATTATCGATTAGCAGCTAAGGATGCACACAGACAGAGACATGCTGCATACTCGTAGTATAGGCCATTGTGGAGCGAACGTTACTTTGTTAATTGCACTAACAAACATCTTCTTGTGTTGTCCTGGTCAATGAGTGCTAACGGGATGGGGGTTGGTGTTGGCGACGGAAGCTCAAATGCCACTTGATGTGCATTCGACATTAGTTCGTTAGCTGCACCAAATGGGCGGCAGCAGCACTTAAGCGACGGTACGTTACAGTACGGAGACCGGGTCCAAAGAGCGGCAACCTCCTCACAGCGTTGCAGGGCCAATTTAATGTCAGCAGGCCAAAAGTCAGGTTAAGAAAAGCTGCATAACTGCGCTGTATGTGTGTGTGTGTGTGTGTGTGTGTGCAGGAGACACGAGCATGAATAATAAAGAACGAGAGCACAAACACACAGATATAAACTGTACATATATATATATATACATATATTCATCTGTATATGCAACGGCTACAGTAACAAAAGAGCTGCAAATTAAAAAGAGACAAGCAATTAAAATGGCTTACAACACAGCGCTGACTGCAGCAACAGCAACAGCAACAACAACAACAACACAACAGCTTAGCCAACGTTAACAGCTGTAACTGTAATTGTTGTAGCCGCCGCTGCCGTTAGCCCTGCTTCTGGGGCCATAATTGCTGACAGGATGCGATGCACGCGACCACTTCCGCATGGCAGCTCAGCCCCAGCCCCAGCCCCATCCCCATGTCCATCCTCATCCCTGTCCCGTACCCATCGGCTTTAACCAAACTCAACTTGGGGTCTGCTTTCATAACGTTGGCACATTTTACGTGCAAAATAAATGGCAAGCCGAGTGCAACAGAAATTAAGTGCAGTGCAAACAATAAATGGGCTGCTCCTGCTCCTGCTCCTGCACTTTCACCGGCTTCTGGTCCCGGTCCCGGTCCTGGTGCTGGTGCTGGTCCTGGTCACGACTTTTGCTGATGCGTAAGTTGTCGTTGTCGTTGTCGTTGCCGTTGTCCTCATTGTTGTTGCCAGTTGCCAGTTGTGGACAGTTTTTGGGGCCGTCATCCACTGGTCACCGCGACGGCAGCAGCTGCAGTCCGCCACTTTCCGTTGGTTTCGCATAATGCGCATACGCAACGTAAGCAAGTCGGCAACAACACCATCAAGTGTGACTTCCGCTCTTAAGCGCCTGATGAGCGCACCCAACAACAACAGCCAGAGTTGTGCACATAAGTAGCTATACGCAAAAGACCGGCAATAACGGTTGAGATATATATTTACAGCTAGCTGAACAAAACGATGGTTGAATTTATAATACCCTACAACAAAATTAACAGATTGATAATAATCTGCAAAATGATAATATATATATATAAATAAATATAAATATACAAAATATTTCTTAAATAATTATTGTAACAATTTTAAATATTGTATCACAACATAAAAAAAACAAGATGTTATTGATAAGTATTACTACAATTTCAAATATTTGAAAGAAAAAAATAAAGAAAAAAAAATAATTAAAAATGAAATGCAACAAAATAATTTAATTTTAAGAACACTGATTCCTGGCATTCGAAACATAAAACAGAAAATTTATTTATATTTTAACTAATATTTAATTAAGTTGTCACACTGTTAGGCGTAGCTAATACACTCGCCTTTTCGAAAGAGTATGTGCCACACTGAAGGTGGCGTATTGAAATATGTGCGCTGACTGCAATCCAATGTTAATTTTTAAGTAAATGGACAACGTGCTGCAATTCGTGGCGCTGCTTTTTCGGCTTTCCCTGCGTCCACATGTGCATGTGCAATTTGTGCCCAGATCCAACCACAGCAATCATAATAATGGCCCACAATTTTACAGCATTACATATCGGAAGGAAGTCGCCGTGGCCGCAATCTGTGCAGCGTCTCATCAGCCAGTTGCCTCTGAAAGAAAAAACTTTTCTTAAGCCGTTTGATGGTGCAAAAATGTTACGATATCTCTCCATAAGTCCTCGCTTGTGTCCAAGGTAACCACTCAATTAAAATCCTTAAACTAGTGTCTATCGGCGACTTTTCAACGCATATTGGGCACAGGTGAAGGTCAACTTGGTGGGGGGGAAGCTTAACAGTTTTATCACGCAGCCTTTGGCTCAAGCACCGTTGACGATGGCAAAAGAACATTTTGCTGGCGGCAGTTTTTTATAAAGTTTTTTCTTCATTTTTTTATTGCAATATCCTTGGGGACGACAACGTGCCTGAGACACGGTGTCCACTTTGATTGCCGGCTCCAATTAGCGTAATATTCGCAATATGCTTTTGCCAGCGTTTGCTTTTTATTATCATCTCCTTTTTTTCTCCCCACCATCTGCTGCTGCTTCGCGTTATTTTCGTGCTCGCAATATCTAGAATATTGGCCACATCTCTTGCTGGCACTGCACAAAGTTCAAGCAGCAGCCGGTTTTAATTGCTCGACAAGGAACATTTCCATTGTCGTAAGAGCAATCGCGTCGTTCACTTTTATGTCATCGCTGAAAATTGCCAAGTCGTGTCTTTGATATTACGAGTACATACTTTAAATCCCAACTAATTGACATTTGCAAATACGCATATGAATCGCACCAAAAAAATAACATCATCAGCAAAACGACATCATCGTATTCACTGATAACCCGTTCTTAGTCACGTTATGACTGCCATAGTCAAGCAGTGGGAGCCAACATGGCTGCCAATTCATTCACAAAATTCACCAAAGATAATGGTATGCACACGGTTCGTACGCCGGCTTAAATGATTAACAACTTTTGGCTTCTTTCCACAGATAATGAAGACTTATGTGCCGCATTATCAACAGGCAACTAAAAATTACACTATAAATGTAGAGTTCAATAAATCGAACAAACATATGTCTGAATACCATTCATATATTGATTTAGCATTCGAGATTGATTGATTAACATGCATATACTTCGCATAATAAAAAACCTACTATCTACTTTGTTGTTCGCCACATTTACACAATTCGTATTCTTAACAAATTCCACATATAACAAATCTTAAAACCATAATGATAACTAGATACATCGTACAGCAGAGACGACAAGCACTTGGTACACTTACAACTAGACTGAGTTAAACCATTATATACACTAGAAGTGGGCGCAAGCCTTTTACTCCTCATCCTTAATGCAATTCTCGACCAGCTCACACAGATTTGGGTTCTCCATGGCGGCTGCAATGCGTTCCTTGTCATTAATTTGTTTATTAACTGGAAGACAGTTGAAATTATATTTTGAAATTGGTATTTATTTATGCAGCAGGAGAAGCAACTCACTCTCCTCCTCGGTTTGGTGTGCGCCCTTTTTTATGTAAATGTCCAGCTTGATGTTGTGCGGCAAGCCGCGCTCCACTTTAATCCGTATGCATAGACCAATCAATGTGGCCAGCGAGCAGTGCGGCACTGTGGGATTGAATTCAATGCGCACCTGAAAGTTTAACCATTTATTCATGTGTCAAAATCAGTTAACGTTGCTGACTTACCACCGAAACATTTGAGCGTGTTGGCGGCATAACAAATATGCCATCCTCATAAATCACATTCAAATCCTCCAAAGTGCAGGGCTTCTCCGGATCACGTATGGTGCGCAACAGATCTGTAAGCATTAGCATATAACAAATGTCAATTATATAATTGATTTTAAATAAAACACGCATTACACTCTCACCATAGATGGTCTCTTGCAGGTCGGTGGCATTGCGATAGCCCAGCTCGTGCAGCAATGCATCCTCCCCGTAGGCAATTCCACCATTATCCAATGACATTTCGCTTGTTTTGCGCACCAGATCACTGGCTGTTGTGTTGCTATTGTTGCTATTGTTGCTACTGCTGCCTGTCGCGGCGCTGTCCGATTCAGAGAGTTTGCGCTTAATGTAAGACAACATATTTAGTCTTTTTTATTGCTGCTCTAATTGTTCCCGTACGTATCTGTGAGTACGGGTGTATGTGGGTGTGCTTATGGGTGTATTACGGTTTGGCACGTTTGATTGGGGCGCTCTTATCGCGTCAGTGTTTGTTTTTTTATCTTTTACAATTTGTGTCGAACTGTGCTCCTCGTTTGCCTTTGGTGCGCTGTTGTTGTTGCTGTTCTACTTTCTATTAGTGAGCTTGTACAATGCAGCATAATATTCTTGCCGTTTGCTGGATTGTGTTGAACTTTGATTTTACGCTTTGATTACGTATTTTTCAATATTCATTAAATTTACAGCGCATCACAATGAAATGTACATTTCTAAACAGCTGTTTTTTGTTTTGGTATCCACAGGGCTGCACACGCAGGTTTCATGTTTTATTACTTTTACCAGGTCACCCAAAGCGCATGTCAGCTATTTCTCTTGTGAGTCTGTGACGTCACAGCAGAGTTTTACTCTCGCGCTTTGTTAAAATGTTTAAATAAATAATAGTTGCCGAATCCAAATAGCTGAAAGCTATTTTATTTAACTTTTCTTATGTGTAAGACGATTTTACCATGTATGCCGTGCAACTTAATTTTATGCAGCCCTGGCAGTGCAAGTCTGTCAAATCAAATCGCTTTTCGCAACGGTTTTCGTGCTCGTATTTAGAGAAAAGAGTTGCAAATAGCACTAAAATGCATTGGTCAATGTTGCCTTTAAAATTACTTTGGTTGTGTTATTTATTCACAGCACTGTCGTACATTTGTCAACACTGTAGAGCTTATCAGTGTTCGCACTCTTCGCTCGTGCGCTTTGGGCTTAGGAAAGTTGCACATGTAATCGCTGCGCCGGCTTCTTTCGCCAAATTTTCCTTACAGTGGGATACCAGTTAGAAAGACGAGTGTTATCTGTAATTAGTGTAAGTGGAAGTTGTGCAAAATCGGTTCAGCAGACTATTAATCGATTTGAATTTAAATGTTAAGTAACATAGAAATGTAAGCCAACAAAAACTACTCTGTGAGCACAGTCACAGTGAAAGCGTTCACTAATTAGGCTGCGCATCCCATTGTACTTGGCAAACAAAATTTGTTGTAGTAGGCTTTGATTTCGATATTCCTGCTCATAGCCTGATTCAAATACAGTTTGGCTCATTTCGTTTTTGTTAGTCTTACGAATTGTTTCTTATTTGTGAACGCTCGTCGAACGGAAGCAAATCTCGTCTTTTTACCCTTTTGAAAAATAAAGGAAAAAGTTGGTAAAAAGCGAAAAATACCATCGAATCGAAACTCGAACAAGAGGTATATAAAAGGTAAGAGAAAATGACTCGCAATTGTTCGTTGGTGTGAGTGTGCGCGTGTGCAAAAGAAATTTCGTAAAAAAAATGGCGTTGAGCGAAAACTGTCCTGGAATTATGCCGTTAGCTTAGGGCTTATGCAAGAAATTGTTGACCCCCAATTCGCAGTTCAATTGCAATATTAGTTCCTTGCGGATCACAATTTATTCTGGAAGATATTCTTCTTTTTTTCTTACTATTATAAATCTATGTGAGCTTTGTGTTCGTTCTTTTTTTTTAAATAATTTTTTAATATTAATTCTGATTTAATTATATTATAAATATGTGAATATTCTTTTGTAGATTTAAAACAGCAAAATGACTGGCAATAAAGTGGATTTCGCTGCAGCGGATCAGTCCGCGGCTGTGTCGGGTGTTGCCATAAGAGATGAGCTACCAAACGGTAACTATATCCTGGTTGCCGTCGACATTGACACAACTGGTCGCCGTCTCGTTGATGAGGTTTGCATTTTCTTTTTTTTTCCGGTTGCCAATTTTAACCTCACTTTTTACTGTGCGTTTTCCAATGGGGCCAGATTGTTCAGTTGGCTGCGTACACCCCAACCGACAACTTTGAGCAATACATTATGCCGTATATGAATCTGAATCCAGCTGCTCGCCAGCGTCATCAAGTTCGGGTTATTTCGATTGGATTTTTCCGTATGCTGAAGTCGATGCAGACCTATAAAGTAAGTGCAGCTAACTGTTTAATTCCCAATTACCAATTGCTGAAAGCATTTCCAATTTCCATTCTATTTTAATTAATTTTGTAGATAATTAAATCAAAATCGGAGGTCGCTGCTCTCAATGACTTCCTCAACTGGCTGGATCAGTTAAAGTCAAAGAATCCCAATGCAGATGGCATTGTACTGCTGTATCATGAGGAGCGTAAATTCATTCCATATATGATACTGCAATCTCTGGTTAAATATGGCATGCTCGAGAGATTCAGCAAGATGGTCAAGTCATTTGTGAACAGCTACAATCTGGCCAAGTCCTCGATGGGCGACGCCAAGCACCACAGCTTACGCAGCCTCTCGAAACTCCTCTCCACAGCCAAGGAGGAGATTACCCTCAAGCCAGATAGTAATTGCATCAGCAGCAGCAGCAGCAACGGCGCTATAAAGAATCGACTCCAAAGGGATCCAGATGGTTTTGATGGTAGTGCCAGCGTTCGTGCCAAGCTAGCCTTCAATGTGGCCCTGCAAATGAGCAACTTGGTGGGAAGCAGCGTGCCCGAATCATCGGATGATTCGGGCAATCTATTTAATGCCCTCAAACCGTTTACCGAGGCCATTAGCTGCGATGTCGATGAGCTGGACACACAGAATGTCCAGTTGGAGCGACAGAACTCATTCCGTCCGGTCTTCTTGCTTTATTTCAAGACAACGCTCTATCATCGCGTACGCGCCGTCAAGTTTCGCATTGTGCTCGCCGAAAACGGCTTCGATTTGACCACATTTAGGGACATTTGGACCGATAAGCGTAGCGAAGGACTGCTTGCCGCACTCCAAAGCATTCACAGCCTGAAGGCGGAAGATAAGAGTGAACTGGTCGAGCTGCTCGACAGCTTCTTCGATCCCAACAAGACGACGGTCAAGCCAATCGTCAAGCTGGGCACCAATCGTCGGCGCCAGAAGCGCAACTCGCTGAAACACAAATCTGGAGCCGGCGATGAGTTTGGCGCTGGTGGCGACAAGTCGCAAAATGTGTCCTCTGTGCCCGACTCAACAACGAAGACGCCACCATCGTCCCTTAAGAACGGCAGTCGGCCACAGCGCAAACGCAACTCGCGTGTCAGCCTCAACAACAACAACAATGAGGTGAAGATCACCGAGTCGGCTTCGACTAGCATCCCTATTGCGGCCACCAACTAGAGGAAGAAGTGTGGGGGGCGCGCTGCCAAGTAAATTACTTTTGCCATTTGTTATTTACTTTTTAAACTTGCATTTTAAACCCAACCGCTTTGCAGCTAAAGTAGAATATATATAATATATATATAATATATATACATATATATATATATATTAATATATATATTAATATATAGCTTAAATAGGCGCTTTTTATGAATTTATGTTGCTTACTTTTATTAATTGCAAGTTTTGGCTTTGTATTATTTTATTGAACTATTTTTATAAAAAACATTATGAGATCATGCTTGATTATTTGTTATAATTTTCCATTCCTGCAGCCACAAGAAAGCAAATCAAAAAAAAACTTTGATTTGAAGAAAAACAAAAAAGGAAACAAAACGCTGAGAAGTATTGAACAACATACACGAAATGAAACCACTTGGAAGAACACCACCAAATTTTAAGTGTCAGCGTAAATTTTCAGTAATTTTTTTTTTGTGTTTTGAGACTTGTTAGTCAATTGGAAATTCAAGTAATCTCGTTATAAATGTATATAACCCATATCATATTTAATCGAATCGCTAGAAAAAAGAAAACTGACTGCGATCATTGGCTGCAAGAAAATTCTGCTCATCGACTATGATACTCTGTCGACATTATAGCATTCTGTTGCGGCTGCTGCTGTTGGTGGACGGCTGCTCATCAGTCTTGGCATATTTTCGCGGCGGCGACGACTCCGTGTTTGGCACTAAGCAACGCTTCCGCTCCAGTTGTGGCTGTGGCACATCCTGATCAATATGATTGGCAATTATGATAAATAATATTTAATGGTGCTACTACTGCTTGCACCACTACTACTGCCGAAGAAACACATTCACCCAAAACAGCATATTGTATGGGAATATCGAATCGGAAGAAATCGGCCGTACATCTATATTAATAAGACACTGTAATTAAATATGCAATTTAATATCGTTGCGTTCAGGCATAGTTTTCCAGCATATTACGTGCGAGAACGCTGGGAAAAATATGAACCAAAAAACGCTTCGATTGGAACAACATTGGGTATACCTAGGGAAAATACATTGAAAAGAAATATATAGGTTACCCAATGTTAAATATATGTAGAACAATCTTGTTTAAAACCATGTACCAATCACAAACCATGTCAATTTGCAGAAAAGAAACTAGATTAGCTGCGTGCAAATAATAACAAATGTAATTCACACAAACATTGATAATCTCAAAACTTATATCGCATGAGAGAGAAGAGGAGAAACTATAGCTGATTTAATAACACTCATACACTCCCTAACGACATTTACATATATAATAATTTTAAATTAAATTAAATTAAACACGAAATCCCAACGTATTTTTATTTTAAATGTGGTCACACTGACCAACAACAGCAAGGGTGGTGGCATGCTGTGTTAAGCGACAGCTGTTCTGTTAAGGCTCTGCTCTGTGCATGCGCCCAGAGCTGTATCTGTTGGCTGTTAAACTGTTAATCCACCATAACAGTTTACAGTAACATTTTCGTTGCGGACAAGTGTGCTCGTGTTAAACATAAAAATAAAAAAAGTGCTTTTTTTTTCGTCGTGTGATCAAGAAATTCGGAAAAATTAGCGGCCAATTTAGCTTTTGCACGCTGCGTCAGTTGGCGCTGCTGCTTGAAAATATGGAAGTGGATCCAGATGAGGAGCGTGAGGCGGACACGTCGATCTACGAGACTTCCCTCGACTTTGGCTACTTCAACATAGCTCACGGAATGCTCGTCGAGATCGAGGAAGATCTCCGTGGCCGTTTCCCAGGCGAGCCCCGCGTCCCTTATTCCCAGCTGAACAACATCTATTTGGCAGCTCGCAGCAGCCAAATGATGAGCTTCGTTGAGGCCCTAAACACGATCAGCTCGGCGAAAGTGCAAACGCATTTGGTCAACACGGTAAGTTAAGTTCCTTTTTTGTTTTTTGCGTAATGAGCGAAATTAACTCAACTGCGTCATTAATGAAATTTCCACCTATATTTAGGTATTGTTTTGATATGTAAAGTCGAATTTTCGTTGTTGTTGTAGATGTTGTTGCTATTGCTGCTTGTGCTTCTTGTCGGCTCTTTGTTTATCGCCCCATCTGGGCGACTAAAATGAGTGCAGGCTCTCTATAATACAGTGAGCACTCGATATGTGAAACAGCCAAACAAGCATTTGAATTGTCATTGTTCAGTTGTCATTCTTGAAAGCATTAAATTGCCAAACTAGTTGTTATTTGCGAGTGATCACTGTACTCACACATAATGAATGCGTATTATTCATACGGCTAGCTGCAGTAAACCTTGTTAATTTCGCTATTAATTTTGATATGGCAGATTTGATATAGGCTATATTTACTAAAATGTTTTGCAAGTATTCAAACGATGGTCAAAATATGCCAGGTCATCTCACATTAGAGATTGCGGACGCAGTCAGCACCATCTTTAACTAATTACTCATTCACACATATGCGCGAGATCTCTTTCTGGACACGAACTTGGCCCAATGCCAACATTCAGTTTTTGCAGTTTTGTTCCTGAAATGCTCGTTGTTTAATCATTTGCCTATTTATGAGAAGCGTAAAAAAGTGTGGCACGCCACAAAAACATTAAGACATAGCTACTAACTAACTACAGCCTTGTCGAAGTTGAAATACCCTCGCAAACACATATATTTTCAACTGATTATATGTATTTCAATCTTATATTAAATTATTGTTAATTTTAAGACTACGAATAATTAATGAATATTTTATTTACTTGCATTTTGCTTATCAGAAATTTGAATAAATATTATAGATTATTTCTGGTTTGCATATTAACCGAGATACCCGCAGATAATCGCTCGAAAATGTCAACGATTACGTAACAAGCATGTTGCATAACATCCGTTGCAGTAGAAAAAAAGTAACAGTTATTTTTCACTGTAATCGATTCCCCACTCAATATTTAATAGCCATTTCTGAGCATTTTAATGGAATGTGAACGAACAGCTGGCAAAGGTGTAAACAAACTCCCCACAACCCCTCAGCTTGCTCTCTGAGAGCGTGTTGCTCTCTCCGCCTCTAGCTCTTTCATCAGCTGAGCTGTCTACCCTCGCCTGTATCGCACTGTGTCCTTTTCGATATCAACCCCCAGTTGTGCGAGCCATTTGCAAACATGGGGTTGGGCGCAGGACTTGTGGTGTGTTCGTTGAGCTCACGAAGTTTTATCGAATTTTTCGGGACTGCCGTGCAGGAGTTGAGCCTGCAGCTGCGTCCTTTGCCACACGGCTCCAGTTAGTCGTTGTTATTATTATCGCCAGCCAGCCAGGAGAAATGCACGCGGAGTTATATCGGTAAAAGAGCGCATATTCAGCCAACAACTGAATCCTTTGAAAAGTAATCTGGATTCCTCCTTCTCGCATCTTTTGCAGCACACGCAAACGCTGGTACGAGTCCGCCTGGCCAGGAGCGAGCTTCTGGCGCGGCGCTAACGACTCATTGCCGCTAACAAACTATATAACCTATCCGGCGGTGAGTCTCCGACAACGGTTTGTCTGTCTGACAGTTTCTTGACCCAGTTGCTATTTTTGTTGAGCAGCCAGCAGCCATTTAAAGCGAAAACGCAATAGCTGACTTTAAGGGGTCAGCCCCTGAAAATGTCTGCTGCTTGCCTTGGACTTTGGATACGCCTGGATCTTCTCTTGTCTTCTATTCATATGACAGCCATATACATATAAACATATGTATACATAAATAACATGTATATATATATATATCTAGACAAGACAAAGAGCGCGCAGTTTGTTGTAATATTTACATGTGCCGTGCCAAAAGAAATCCAATGCACTGCAAACAAGGCAAGGGGAATCGGCTCTGTGTAAACAGTTTTCCGACAATTTTCTATGCACGTTTTTCCCCAAAAAAAAAAAAGAAAAGCGACAAAAAAAAGAATCAAATTTATGTTGTAAATGCGCTCAACGCACTATTTTCGGCCAGCCTTGACTGTGAAATGATGAAAAAGATGCGCACGCACCTCAAAAGCATGCATATAAACAACGAGAACAACAAAATAATACAGTGAACAACCAATATAGCAGCAAATGGAGGTGGTGCTCACAATAATAAAAGAAATGCAACTGTTTCCAATAAGATCTATGTAGAATTTATATTGAATATTTGACATATTTCAACAATCAACAAACAACAATCAATAATTGATGAATCTACCTGCAAAGAATTGGTTTAATAATAATCTTCAGCGATTTGGAATCTTTCATATTATTTTCAGCCAATGAATACTGCACATTTATAGATATATTTGTGGATGTCTAATAAAAACTATTTCTCAATAAGCATTGTCCTCCATCTCTTTCCGCAGAGCTTTGATCAGCCCGATGGCCAATCGCTGACGCCGCTCACCATGGCCGCTATGTCGGGCAATGGGACGTTTGTGAAGACGCTGCTCTCGCACTACGATGTGGATCTGGAGAGGGAGTGCAATGTCATCTTTGATGGCCTTGTCGTGTATGGGGCGACTGCGTTGTGGGTGGCCGCTGGCATGGGTCATCTGCAGATTGTCAAGATGTTGGTGCAGGCAGGCGCCTCGATCAATCACAACACGAAGGCGCAATCATCTCCATTGCGCGCCGCCTGCTATGAAGGTGAGTCTGTTTCCCTATCAAAATGCTCTACTGATTTTCAATTTGAATTTCGTTTCGTGCAGGTCGCTTGGATATTGTGGAGTTTCTGATTGAGCACGGCGCTGATGTCAATGCTACCAATTTGTTTAACAACAATACGTTAATGATTGCCGCCTACAAGGGTCACCATCTGGTCGTGAATACGCTGCTGCAGAACGGCTCCCATGCCAACGATCAGGCGCTGTGCGGCGCAACGGCGCTGCACTATGCCGCCGAGAGTGGTCATCTGGAGGTGGTTACCACCCTGCTCGATAATGGCGCAACGCTGCAGAATAATGAGGCTGGCATATCGCCGGCACTGCAGGCTGCCGAGCGGCTGCACGAGGATGTTGTCGAGGCATTCATTCAGCGTCCGGGCCTGATGAGCAAGGAGGAGCAGATCACCGCACTGGAGCTGCTGGGCGCCACGTATGCCAACGATAAGATTAAATACGATGTGAATCGCGCTTTCACCTATCTGCTGCGTGCCATGGAAATGCGCTACAGCGATGCGAAGCAAGTGGTGCGCAAGAAGGTGCATCAGCCGGTGCCCGCCTACGACAGCTGGTTCGAAACGGAAAATCTGCCCGAGTTGAATGCCATCAAGCTGAACCATCACTCCATACACATGGAGTCGCTGGCCATACGTGAGCGTGTGCTGGGCAAAAATAATCCAGAGTTGCCGCAGGCCATCGTCTACCGCGGCGCAGTCATGGCGGATCAGGGTCGATTCGAGCAGTGTCAAGTGTTGTGGAACTATGCCATCGATCTGCGCATGCGCAACAATGTGAGTTAACCGAAGAGACCACTCCTTGCCAATAATCCCTGATTTAACATTCACTATTTGTACAGGTGTCTGTGGAGCGAGATTTGCTGCGTTTTGCTCAGCTCTTTGCGCAAATATTACGCGTTGAGAATCATCGTTTGACGTTGGATGATGTGTTGCCCGTGTTGGAGAAGTGCCAGCAGGAGATTGAGAATAACAAGCTCAAAATGCTGAATGATAAGCCAAATACCTGCGCCAGTTTGCTGCAAGATCAGAACAACCAAAATTGCATCACAGCGTTGTATTTAATTAAAATAGTCACGCAGCTGGCGCGTCGCCGGACGGATCAGGAGATCAATGAGGAGCAAATACAGCAGCTGTTCCTCACAGTGCGGAAGTTCATCAAGCACGATACCCGATTGCAGGATGGCCAAACGCTGTTGCACCTAGCCGTCAACGGAGTGACGCCTGTGGATGAGTTCTACACGAACGAAATGTGCAAGTAAGACGAAGTTTTCAAAACGGCTTGAAAGGATTGCTTCTAAATAGTTAATTGTGTTTTGTTAGATTTCCATGCTATGCGACCGCTTTGGTGCTGGTGCACTGCGGTGCCTCTGTTGTTGCTGTGGATGCAGCAAGGAACACGCCGTTGCATATACTGGTTACCAAGATCAATAGCACACAGGATCGCCAGGGCGAAATGACGCGCATTTTGGAGCTATTTGTGGAGGCAGGCGCACACTTGGATGCAGTGAATGCAGCGGGTCAAACAGCAGCTGTAGCCTGCAAGCTAAGTAAGCTTCTCTAATTGTCTATACATATTTGTACCTAAAAACGTTTGTATTTTTCTTGCAGCTAACTTGGCCAATGTGCTACATGGACATCAGAATGCGCACACCAGTTTGAAATGCCTGGCAGCACGATCGATAGCCACAAACAAGATCAAGTTCCGAGATCTGGTGCCCAAGCAGCTAGAGGCGTTTATACAGATGCACAGCGTGCAGAAAGTGCTGGCATAAATAATCTATTTATATATATATATATATATGCAACGCAAAAAAAAAATGGCCAAAAATATTAATATTAACAATTAGGGCCAATTGAAAAACAAAAAGGAAAAATGAACACAACTTAACTTCAAGTCATTAAAACTGTGTATATTTTGTCCTGCTGCATATGATTGATTGTAAATGTGTATCGAATTTAGTGACTTAATTTAGCCAAATGCCAACATTTATACATATATATATATATATATATATATATATATATATTTATATATATTTTTACAATACGCACACGAACACATGCACACATGTCAAACACTATATTTGTATGCTTATTTCATTTGTTTTCTTTTTTTTATATATATTTTTTCGGTTTACTCACACATTAATCTAATTATTTATTTACAACTTAACACATACACACACATGCACACACACACACACTTTGACTGATTGTTTGTTTGTAATCATATTTAAAATCATTTTGTACATTTTCTATATGTCTATAATTCTAAATGTTACTGCTAATGCGGGGGCTGCGGCATCTGTGGAATCAATTGAATTGATGATTTGGTTGCCCGTTGTCCCAATAAATAAATCTATATATGAAATACGCAATTTAATTTACAATTTGTTAATATTATTTGAAACTGGTTAGCTATATTTAAATCTGAGAAATCACAGCTGAAGAAACACAATTACATATGTACAAGATGGCAAACATCTTATGTATGTAACTTATGCTCAGATGCTTATGTCGCTAATCTTATGGTTATTGTGCCGCACCTGGGGATAAACCTGCGGCTGACGCATTACCTCCTCATACGACGGAGGTGGCGCTGTAATAAATTGAATTTAATTTAATGGTTAATTTTTGTTGCGCGGGAATATTCACCGTTAATGACGTAGTCCTCGTCGTGGCTGTAGGCGGGATTGATAACCGCATCTGTGGAATAGGTACGCTCAATGGTGCGCTCCTCGAGCGTGGATCTATGCGAATAGCGCTGCAGATTATCGGTCTGTCGATGAAAACTGTTCACATAGTGATCCTCCTGTTCAATATCCTCGTTCTGCAACTGGATCACATGCACAGATGGACGACGCTCGCCCCTCTCCGCAATTGCATCCGTGTAATTCTCGCCAAAGCGAAACGGCGCCGACAGCGATTTCCTACACTTGAGAAACAGCACGATCAATATCCAGCCCAGGATGAGCACCAAATAGACAAATCCTAGCATGCTCATCTGCAAGCCGTTTAGCGGTTTGGGCCACGCGGCCACGTCCGGCCCAGCAGAAGCTGGACTAGAACTACGCTTCTGTTGTGGCTATCAAATGGGCAGTCCTTGCTAACACGCACACATACACACACACACACACACACACAGATAAATTGTGGGTCGATAATAAAAATCGATAAATGCTAGCACGTCCTGCCAGTGGCCAGCGTCGTTCTGGTCGTGCTCATTGTTGTCGGCAAACTGACATGAAACACATTCAGCGCGAGGACACCCTGCCGCCACTGGCAAGCGAAGGCGAAGGCGTCGCCATATCAGCGATGACCACAACACAAATTGACCGTAACTACAAAACGGACGTGAGGCGGTCAGATTCTAATGGAAATAATGCACTATTTGAGTAGCGCCAACTTTGATTTCTGGATGAGCTACAGTCCATGACTGGCGTGTCCTCATTTCCCACTCCACTCCTGTCCGCTTTTTGCTTATGCTAATTTATCAGCGTGCGTCGACAAACCCTTGGAGAACACAACTATGAGGTCATTGCGTATTTAATTGGCCAAATTAGCTGAAAGTCGTGTGTCTCGTGACGTCATATAGAAAAGGGGAAATGTTAATAGTCCATTTAAAATAATGTGTCCCTTTTGGTATGAAGTAAAAATAGCATGCGAAATGGACGCGTTGGCCTTCTAAAAGGATTCAATTGTTTATACTCTATGCGAGTGGGAAGGCGGGTATGTTAGTTTCGATTTTAAAAGTTAGACAAGGCTTTAGTATTTGTCTGCCACGCCCACTGTGGTGAGGGAAAATCGATTGAACTTGAACCTGACTTCCCACAAGTTTTTAGTTCAGCAACATTTTTAATGAACTTCAGAGGTAAAAAATAAATTTAAAATTCCATTCAGCTCATTTACAAAATAAGTGAAGATTGTTATTAAGTTTAGAGTGTGGTAAGGGTATGTATTCTTCGGCGTGACTGGTCTGTTTCTCTTTTTCCAATATGCACTACAATTCCTCCATCCTGTTTAGCTTGAGTGGAATTCAAGTTGAATGCATTTTGTGTGTTTTATTATCGCTTCAACATTTGTTTGTTGCTGTTGCTTACTTTTACAATTTGTTTTTTTGTGCTTGGTAAATGGTTAATAAATTATTAAAGCCTTATTCCTAGGGTCATGACTTACAATTTCTTAGTGCTAAAGGGCTAACATGCGACGTAGACGTAAATAATTAAACCTATTTATTAACAAATTGTATTCTTTGAGTGGCGTTTTATAGATTCGGATAAAATGAGTATGTTCAAGTGAGTGGATAGTGGATTGTGGCATAGATAATAGATAATAGATAATAGATACACTATTATAAGTTTAAAGTCCATTTGAATTTGAAGTGTTCATTTTGTCAGTTAGTTTATGGCACAATTTGTTTAGTGTTGGGCCAAGTATTTGGATTAGTGCAGGAACCCTAACTACGGCTCGTACTTATAAGCAAATACATATATATAGATAAAGATATGGGTACAAGTGCTTGTACTATCACAAGTTTGAATTGATTGGTTGGTTGGTTGATTGATTGTTGTGTTGAATTCACAGGCTGGTCGTTGCCTGCAGCTTGAGGTAACGCGTCCCATTCTCCGCATCCGCCATCCGAGCTATGTGATCCGAGGCAGCGTAGCAGGTGGTTGCCGTTGGAGTGCCCGGCCTGCTGTTGCCGCTGCTGTTGTTATTGTTGTTGTTGTTGTTGATGTTGGTATGATGCATGCTGCTGCTGTTGCTGCTGAGACTTGCATCGCCGCCCCTATTGACGGCAACATTCTGGCGTATGCGTGTGGCGCCCCAGATCAGCACAACCACCGAGGTGACCAGTATGCCCAGACCCAAGCCAGGCAGAAAGCTCTTATTGAGTGAATCAATCACATTGTAGGTGTGCAGCAGCCTCGGCGGCGCTTGTTGCTTTGGATGCAACTGCTGTTGGCTGCTGAACTGTCGCTTGTTCAGCTGATAATCCTCGCCAGCATCGTGCTCCGACTCCAGCTCATGCGGCGTGTAGTAAGGACGACGCTGAAATTGTCGCGGCACGGGCATCGCGCCAGGACTGCTCAGCTGCAGCTGCGTTATGTTCGAGCAGCCTATATTCAGATCAGCCTTGGGATTCTGCTCCTGCACCATGACCAAACAGAAACGATAGCTGTGGAGTGCATAATGTCATAAATATCTGCTGGGCATATACATATGGTTACAGTACACACCTTTCACCTATGTCCAGTGAGGAGCTATCGGGCACTATGACACTCACAGTGTTCTGGCCATTGACCACCTTGCTCTCACAGTGGATCTGTAAGAGAAGCAAAAGAGTTTTGTTAATGCTTAAACAAATTCAAGATCAGCATTTCAAGCGCTTCACTCACCGGCGAGTTGTCAATGAGTATTTCGTTGATGTTCTCCTCCTTGTAGACGAAAATGGCATCGCACATGTAATCCTTTTTGCTGAGATTAAGCAGCCAGGTCAGAATGAGGCCATAATCCGTCGAGTAGTGCAGCTCATGCAGAATAATCTGTAGCAAATATCAAATCAAAATTAAATATGCAAATGAATTTAGCTTTTAGCTAGGAGAACCCACCTCCTCGGACAAGTCTTTGACATGGGATGCTGTCTGATTGGGTTTCGCCAGCGTTTCCAGGTGCTCCATTATATTTGCATTGTCCTTCTCCACATTGTCCATGTCGCAGGTGAGCGTCTCCACGGGCACCTGCAGCAGCGGGGCACCCTCGAGTCGTGGTGGCGTCACACAGGATGCGCTCAGGCTGGACGAGAGCTTGGAGACCTGCAGCCACTCGGCAAAGGGTAGAATGCTGCAGTCGCAGGACAGCGGATTATCCTGCATTTGCAGGCTCTGCAGCTCCTGCGCGCGATCCATGGCATTCCTGGCCACAATGGAGATATCATTCCCGGCGAGACGCAGTTCCCGCAACGAAGGCAGCGGCGCTATCAGATCCGAGGTGAGGGCACGTAGGAAGTTGTGTGTCAAATCGAGCACAGTGAGGCGGGTGAGATGCTGCAGCGAGGCACTGGAGATGGCCACAATACCATTGTAGCTGAGATCGAGGCTGTCGAGGGCGCCCAAGCCAAAGAAGGCATGATCCTGCAGCACATCAATCTGATTGTGACGCAGCAAGAGACTCACCAGCCGGGAGAAATTAGCTAACGCCTTGTTCTGTATGCTCTTGATCATATTCCGATTGAGATTAAGGCTCTCCAGATTCCTCAAGCCCGGCAGCGTCTGTTCACTGAGCGGCCCATTCAAATTGTTGGCGGTGAGATCCAGTTGCCGCAGGCTCAAGCACAGACTGAGCGCTTTCAGGCTCTGAGCATAGTCACCCAGTCGATTCCCGCCCAACTTGAGCACCTCCAGTTTGCGCAGGCTGCTAAAGGTGCGCTGCGATATGCTCGAGATCTGATTGCTGCTCAGCTCCAGGTACACCAGATTACTCAACGCCACAAAGTCAGAGGTGCCCAGCGCCTTGATCTTGTTGTTCGCCAAATCCAAACGCTCCAGCGAGCTCAGCGTGGACAGAGCATTCCAGGGCACACTCAGCAGCGCATTGCCAGGTAAACCCAGCGCCTGCAGCGGCCCCTTGATGCCCAGAAATGCGGACTTGTGCACGCGCTTAATCTCACCCGAGGAGATGACCAGGCCATGCAGCGAGATGCCATCAAAAATCTTTGCATCGCTCAGAAAGGTGACATTCCGCAGCGAGCAGTCCAGCAATGAGATGGAATACGGAGAACTGCGCAATCTGTCAGCCAATAACTGTTAATAAATGAGATAATAAAATGAGATTTGATTGAGTTCAAACTGCTGATAAAGAGTTAATCTTGGAAATACTTATTAGTTCTTCAGTAGGATTCTATAGAAGCTATCTAAGCTCTGTCTATCAGTAACTGTATAAAATACTAGAACAAACAACTTATTTTTAAGAAAAAATTATTGATTGCTATTGAAATAATTGAATGAAATTCGCCTTAAATTAAATCTCAGAAGTAACTATATATCCAGTTGAGCTTGTATCTCACACCCAATTGTCTGACATATAGTGACTATATTATAGCTGAGAACCGAATTTCGTTAAGAGGGTCAAATTGTCCATTTATACATCTAAATCTAAAGCACTCTTCATTCATCGTAATCAATCTATATATAGTATTATTAGTCTATATTTGAGATGTAGGGGGCGGCAGGGCAGCTGCGCCCCTGCTTAACTCCATAAGAATTATGAAACTTAAAACAAGAATTTAAATTTTTTTTTTCAAGCATTTAGGCTGGAAAACTTGTTGCCTCGTTTAACTGGCTTAAATATCGACCCATCTCCTATAGCATGGGAAATAGGCTTCCTAAATCCTTAATCCTTGAATAACTACATCTAAACTAAGCCTTACTCAGTTTCATGCCAAATTTTTGAGGTACATGTCCCTTTGCCAGAGCCATTCCCAATACTCACCAAAAGACCATGCAAATCGATGTTGCAACGTAGCGTGTGTGGCAGATCGCAGCCGCACTCGAGTTCCGCATTGCGAGTGCCCGAAATGTTGGGGCACTTCCACTCGAGCAGGCCATCCGTATCGATGGGTAGGGGCAGGGAGGAGACCTCCTCGGCCTTGCGCTTCTTGGGTGCGCTCTTGTTAAAGTATTTGCCATTGGACAACTTGGACTTGGGCTTGGACAGGGGCGTGGCTGCATTGTAGGCGGGCACAGCAGCAGCTGATATAACATAGGCGCTAATTGTTGTTGCTGCCGTTGTTGTTGTGGAGCTCGTTGTGGTGCTCGTTGTGGTGCTCGTTGTGGTGCTCGCTGTGGTGCTCCTTGGGGTGGTGTCCTCGAGCAGATCCTTTAGCTGATTGGCCGCCACCAGTGAAAGAGCCAGCAGCAGGCAGCTGAAATGGAAAAATTACGTTCGACTCATGGAAACTTTTTTGACAAAAATAAAACGCTTAGTGAAAAACTTTTGTGTGAATTGCATTTGCATAAGGCATAAGTGAATTTGAATTGTGCGTTTTTTTTAGGTCAAGCAGCGTTGACACTCTGACACACATGTACATGTACATCGCCTCTGATTCAGATTCAGATTCAGATACATAAACAACCAGAGATAGTGTAAGATGCATTCGCACTGATGTGCAAGACGACAATTTGCCAATTAAGCGCTTAACACAATCAACGACTTGCGATTTATAGTGTGAGATACTTTTGTATCTATTACTTGTGTAAAGAGCTAAAAAAAAAAATGGACTAGACAAGTAGGTTATTAGTCGATTGCCAGAACAGATATTTCCCAATGTTTACAACATCTCTTCTCACCCAGGGCAAGAGCAACCGAAAGCGAAAGCGACGCAATAACAAATGTTCTCCGACATCTTTTTGTTATTGTTGTTGTTGTTGCTAATTGAACCTGCGAGCATGCCTGCCACTTATGTTTGTTCTTATTATGCCCTAGCAGAAAGTATTCACATTTTCTAAGAAATTTGGAGCATCCAGCATTTTTCTACAGTTTTTACTTATATCTTGTGACTACACAAGAAGCTTATCATATTTGAGAAAGGTTACTTTAATATCATGTCAATTGGGAACTGGTTTTATTCAGTCACTGAAAACTAATCTATCGGAGCAGGCTGGATTATAATTCATATTTAAATAACTGATCTTGATAAATATTTGTTTATATATGTAAATTCCATTTATATTTAATTGTATGCAAAGCATATTTATAATGTATTTAAATGTGGAAATTCGTAGCTATCTGCAAAGCTGTTCTACAGACATCATTCGAGCATTATTTGATTCTGCTTATATAGACACAGTTAATGGCAAAAATAAATGTTAAATATATTTTGTATTTAAAAAGCTGTGTTTGCATTTTCAATAAACATTTAGCTCAATCGCAACAAGACGCAACGAAGTGACCACAAGGGTATTCAAGTTTTGGGATGCTCTAGATAATCAGTATTGTGCCGGAGCATACATATATCGGATAAGTATATGTATATCGTATGTATGTCAAATCGTCTGTGGCGTGACGAGCGATTGTCTAGCAAGCGAAGAGACAAGAAATTTGTGTGCGAGGCTTTAAAAACCCAGAATTCGGGAGCTACGCGTGTTTAGTCGTAGTTTGGCAGTTGCTGCGGAAGCGCTTTAGGATTAAAGTGGTCCAGGCAACCAATCAGCCATCCAGTCAGTCGGTCGGTCAGTCGGTCGGTCAGTCAGTCAGTCAGTCAGTCAATCAATAGTCCTGTCATATGCATCACGTACAACAAATGGCTGAGCAGTTGAGAGCATCGAGTGCGATTGTCCTGAGCCTGATCCTGCTGCTGTCGCTGTCGGAGACGCAGTCCAAGCTGCTGACACGCTGCCAGCTGGCCAAGGAGCTGTTGCGTCACGACTTTCCGCGCAGCTATCTATCCAATTGTAAGTAATTTAGTTAGCTCTTGCCAGAATCTTAACGACTTAACGACTGCTCCCTCCCCCACCCCCCCACGCAGGGGTCTGTCTGGTGGAATCGGAGAGCGGACGCAGCACATCCAAGTCAATGCAGCTGCCCAATCAGAGCGTCAGCTACGGACTCTTTCAGGTATGTGCATCGATATGTAGCAAGCGTGTACTGTGCCATTCTTTACCTTACGAGACAATTAACAGATTAACAGTAAGAACTGGTGTCGCAAGGGTCGTCGCGGTGGCATATGCAACATAAAATGTGAAGGTAGTCAACATATATTTATATGCAGCCAAATAAGTATAGTTAAAAGTCAACTCTCCTCAGAGTTCCTGAACGATGAAATCTCTGATGACTCCCGCTGCGCCATGCAGATCTTCAATCGCCATGGCTTCCAGGCCTGGCCAGGATGGATGAGCAAATGTCGCGGGCGCACGCTGCCCGATGTGTCGCGCTGCTAACTTGGCTAACATAGCGCGGATGCTTTTGTGCTAGCTGTTTAGTCCTAGGCATATATGTTAGCTGTTAGTTGTAAGACTCGCTCGCATTATCAATTCAATAAATCCTACACATATGCATACACACAAAAACATATATTATTAATAAAATTTTTATTCGAGATTAACATTTTTCCAAGAATTTGTTATCAGTTTGCCATTAAAAATGCACATACGTGGTTGACCTGTTAAATATGTAATTTAAAACTAATTGCGCTGTTGCGAATTTGTTTAAGTGTATATAAGGTTAATATATTTTCGATTTTAGGTCAGTTGACAGGCCGTTATCAATAAAATCTAAACGCTGAAAATCTAAATTGCCATCTTTGAATGACTCTACAGAAATATTTCTGTCGCATCAGCAATATCTTTATGTAAATTCAACTATATATCTTAAAGGAATGTGATATTTTTTAATCGCAACAAAAAACCAACATCAATTCTGCTTGCAACCGAGTATCTCGAAATCGAGAGTGTTTACTTGTTTGCAAATATGCTCCGATAACAAGTATGCAGATAAACTGATATATTTTACAAGAATGTATGCAAAGGCAAATAAGATCAGTGAGTCTCGCGGTCTGGGCATGCCACGGAGAATGTTACGGCATAGCTTATCACCAAATCAAATTACCAACAACAAATGCAAAATATATAAAGTACAACGACAGAGAGTAAATTATTCTCTGCCAGTATAAATGGCCATATACGACGAGAGCAGAGCCTCATTATAGTCCGAGCGCTACGGAAGAATATTTAAACATTTGCGTTTTTTAGTATCAGTGTGGGGGCCAGCAGTGCCGCACATGTGAAGCGCCAGCTCACGCCAAAAATTGAAAAAACAATTGACTACGTGAATAAAGCAGAAACACTCAACTCGAATACAAAAGAAGACACAGCTGCTGCTCAGACAATAGCACCCACACTCGCACTCAGACTCGCACTCACACTCGCACTCAGACTCGCTTTCGTATTCGTATTCCAAATCGTGTTGAAACTAGTTTTTACAGTCGAGTCGAGTCGCGTTCCGTCTGCTGTATTGCGTTCAGTTAATTAACAGAGGTAAACATTATAATTAATTTGTAATCCAGTCAAAACAGTGCTCAGCCACTCAAGCACTTTTTGGCCAACAAATTTGGTATGCAAAACCGAATAATTGGGAAATGTGGTGAAATAATTGCAATTTTTTCTTTTTATTTCCTTATAAATACTAAACCACATCAATATGCTTGTGAGTGGACCTTCAACTCTGCTAATTATAATAGTGTTTTACATTTTAATATGTGTTCTAGTTAATAACAGCATTTAATATAGTCATATATTCTGCCGATATTGATGGTTGAGATTAATGATAGACATAATGATAGGGGTAGGTTTGGATTTCTAGATTACAACAAGTATTCATTTTTACTGATAATAAATTTCTCTTTTTTTTCTATTTTTCTATATTTTTCCAACAATTGCATATTTTTCTTAGTACTTAATTCAGAGTTCTGTGGCCAATAAAATATATATAATTTGACTCGACAAACGATTAACAAAATACTCATAAATTATGGCAGACATTAGCTGCTATTTTTAGATCATAATTCAAATTGTTGTGAATTGATAACAGTTTAAGCGTGTATTAATCAATCGGAATATAGACTTCCTTTGCTTACTTAGCTCTCAGAAGATCTTTATGTTCCCATTGTTGTCCAAGCGTGCTTCGCATACTTCCAAGTAAAGTTCCACAACAAAATTCCTCTTCAAATCCAATTCTGACAGGTTTTTCCTGTCGTTGGTAAATTGTTTACTTAGCAGCAGTTGTAAAGAGTTTCAGTGGAACTCAAAGACATATAGTTGTGGATGGCTTCAACTATGTTTATTATTTGCAGTCAAAGTGCTAATTAAGCAGCCACTTAAAAGATATCAGTTAAAATTGACTTGTCAGCTGATTATGGCACGGTTCGAAACCGAAAAAAAGGTACACCTAAAAAACATGAGAGAATACCTGTTTTCAGCTACAACGAACTTTGCATACGCTTTCATTTTATCAGCAATAATAAAGTATATATTTGTTTATCAGGGAGAATCTGACTTTTCATTTCAATAACAAAAGCTATTTTTGGTGTCTTTAAAAATGTGACTTATCAGATGGGCAGATTAGATAGCTTGGAGATAGAAAGAAGAGCAAGATAAAGAGTATACATTTTTAACTTTTACTAGGTGTGAATATTTCACAGCCAAGCGACTCGAACACTTTTGCGATAGTGCATATGGATGCACCTAGCTACCCTTTTGAACCTGTTGTCTATTCGTGTGTAGACACAATGAATGCCCATTTTTAATTAGTCGCAGTCGGCGTGGTGCTTATCAACCAGCGATTCCTGGAACGAATGAATTTGATCAAATACGTACATAATGCATATGTATATATTTAAATACGCTATTTAATCAAATGATTTGACTCTTGTCAGAAATGTCGCGTGAGTTGAAAACCCCAAATGCTCGGATGTTGACTTTACTGCTGCCTCTCTTCCTGTTGATGACCGGAGTACTTGTGGAGTCCAAGCAGTATATGCGCTGCGAGCTGACCCGTGTGTTGGTGGAGAACTATAGATTTCAAAAGACGCTAATGTCCAATTGTAAGTTTTACATGCATAAATGAAACTCTGTCGAATTGATAACTAATTCGCCAACAATTTAGGGATCTGCCTGGTGGAGCATGAGAGTTCTTTGGATACCAACAAGGTGACCAACAATGCGAACAATAGCAAGAACTATGGATTGTTCCAAATCAACAACAAGGACTATTGTGCCGAGGGACGCAGGGGAGGATTGTGCAATATGAAGTGTGAAGGTTGGCTGAGAAATTAAGCAATTTTATTCGATTTCCATTGATCTGTGATTATTTAGATCTGTCTAACGATGATATTTCGGATGATATTGAATGTGCGAAGACAATACAACAACGCGATGGTTTCAAATATTGGAAGGGCTGGAATCGCTTTTGCCGCAATACTCAGAACCTGCCCAACTTGGATGTCAGCTGCAAACTCAGCAAGCTATCGCCTCTTCGTAGTCCCAGTCCCCATTCATTCTACTAGGTCAGAAGCAGCAGGTGGCAAGGAGTGGACAGTTTCCAAGCGAAATTACTTAAACTATAGCTTCTGAAAAGCAGTTTGGATAATACTTAATTGGCAATAATGAGAAATGCTGATGGCCTCATTTCCGGAATTAGTTTTAGGAATTTCGATTTGTCATAAGTTTAAGGAAACCACAAGAAAATCGCTATATATATATACGCATATATAAATTAGTTGTGAATCAGCAACTGGTTTAAGTGACCAGGAAGAGTTTCTTGGTTGCGGCCAAATCAACTGTCCTAAATGCAAAGTGGCAAGAGCTAAAATGAGCAGCATTTTTGAAAAGCGTTTAAATGAAATCGACACAAAATGTTGCCAAAACAAATATCAATACTTAAACATGTACATATATGCATCTGATAAAAATGCCAAATTAAAATGAAATCATCAACAATTTATTCATATAAATACTCGAAAAGATTTTAAAATAAAAAAAAATTAATGCAATATATATGCTATATATATACGATATACAATTTCATTATGAAATGCTTAATAATATTTATAGATATTTATCTTTGGCACTCCAAAAATGAGCTGCGCTTGTAAATCAAAACTTTTAGAATGGATTACAATATATTATTATGGTTTTTTTACCTTTAAACAAACTTTATTACTGACAACATGTGTGACTAGAGGTAACTCGATTGGTTCCATGGTAGAGCTATATGACATATTGATCCGATGATGATGATTATCTGACCAAATTTGGGGAACATAATAACATGGCTATTTCGTGAGTTAGCGTATCTGGATAAAATACTGTCTCACACAAAATATGTTCATATGAATATATGATATAGTGGTTCGATTAGGTCGGTCATCAGCAAGAAGCAAGCATTAGATATTACAACTTCAGGAATTTTGTTCATACACAGGCGAACCTGTGAACTGAGAGTCAGACACACATTCTATACTTATATAGAGCCGGATAGTTATACTGATCAAGAATATATCCACGGATATGTCTTCTTTAATGCGTTACAAACTTCAGGGCAAATGTATAACACCCTCTCTAAATATTTCGTTGCATGATTTTCGGTGTGCAAATTTACTTTCAAATATTGTAACATATCCAAGGGCTGTTAAGCTAACATTGAATGGTTCTGAGCTGGATATACTTAATACTACTAATACTAATACTATATATACTTCAAAAGTTTTCAATTGAAACAAAATCGGTGCAGACGTCCTCTGTCATTGGCCAGCCCTAAACGGGAGACTACCAATATATGTTGGGTCTTGCTTTGTCACAAGTATATCGGACCTCTTCGATATACCCGTCAGGACAACTAGCTATGTCCACTTAGGCCTGTGGATGTAACACAGTGCTTCAGGCTTAGTGACGAAGAAGAGCGGAAGGATCTGCAGTCCATGCGGTATCGGAATGAGTCAAGCTTGTCTCAAGTGGTTTAGTGGCATGGACTTCTCATCCCATCACGTCCAAAAAGCTCCCTAAACTAACCTAGCCTAATTGCAACGTTCTTTGCTGGAGTTTAGAAAAAGTAGGAAAAATTCATCATGTTTTTGGAATGCAATATAAAATTTTATTTAATTTATTTCAAGAGGTAATTGCTGAAGCTCAAAAGCTGTTCCTTCTATGCGTTATCCTAGCGGCACGGATGGTTCTGCTTCTATGTCCGTTCCTGGTAACTCATTTGTATTTGGTTTATGATGGCCACACGTCCTCCTGCAGCAGCAGCAGCAGCAGCACGTTTGTCAAGAAGAATCCTCCGGCGAGAATTAAGATCGGCGGTCCTTGGCTGTGCCATTTTGGCTATTTGACTTATTAGAAGCAGCAAAGCCAGCTGGCAAATGGTCATCCTCCTCCTCCTCCTTTGCATCGCTTGAAGGGGCCGCTGTTTGTTGCGTTTGCCGTCGCAGCTGTCGTGGTGCCACAGCGCATGGTACAACGTCACCGGCGACAACAGACGCAACAATAGCGGCCGCTACGAGCGATACAAGTGCGGGGTTCAGCAACTTGCGCCAGCGGAGTTTGGTGTTCTTATAAGGCAAGCGGCCACAATGGCACAGCCAAGGACCGCCGACCTTAATGCACAGCTCGATACCAGTTAATGGAACTGAATACCGTGTGGTGGAAACGTCCGTCCATTAAATAGCGATTTGGAATTGCCAACTTCTTGAATATGGCAATTTACGCTGCTGTGCTAACAAATGGAACATGAAAACAGAGTAAATAATGCAGTTTGCGAATATGTTTGATGGGTCGTGCACCTCAATACAATAGGAAAAATTGAGTGGCCAACTGTACAGGCATCGATTGATGGTATAAAGACTTTATGCATCTTTTAGTAATTCAGCACTTTACCATTTTTTAGTAAGTTTTAAATTCTTTTTATAGGATTTCTTATTTCACGTATTACTGTGAACTCGATATTCAAATATTCAATATTCTAAATTCGGTCAGTCGGCCAGGGCTATATTGACTCGGTTAGAGTTGCTAATCAAAAAATATGCATTGCAAACTTTAAAACCATATTAAAATACCCTCTATGCAGGTATACAGGTATACAGGTATCTCCAATCAATTTTCAAGCATAGTATAGATTGATAGATTCGGGAAGGGCATTAAATCTTCGGCATACAACACGGGAGTTGTGATGATTAAATGTATAATCAGGTGTTCTTTAAAATATTTCGAAGCAGCTATGCATACATGAAAAAGTACACGCGTAGACCGTTGACATTGCTAGACAAATGTTGGATTTGCCATTGTATTATTCATTGGAAGTATCATTGTTAAGGCGTTATATTTTTAATTCTGTTCTCAGAGCTTATTTTTAGAATTGATAATGAATTGTTTTGCTGCAATTTTAGTTTTAATTCAAAATAAAATACTTGCAATTATTTTATTTGCCGGAAAACAACATTTTATTTGATGAAAACAGCACAAATTATTTAGCTTATGCAAAGGTTTTGTCACACGGCAATATTAAGATTACTTGCGTAGGTTTTAATTTTGTTATTTTTTATAAATAAATTAATTGATGATTAAAACGAACTTTAACTTTTCGAAAGCGTGCGATTCGACTTTCAAATGACAACTACTTTGCTTCCACGCTAAATGTGCTCTCAAATCCAAAGTGAAACAGATCGATTGCTCGATCTCCGCTCTGAACTATCTTACACTATAATACTCGAATACCTAACTTAATCTAATGTTTAACAAATTTTCTATTGAAGAAATTACATAGTTGATTGTAATGATAAAATGCAAAATATACATTGAATGATGATGGCTGCTCCAAACTTTTTAAGTACTTTTCAACTGAGGAATTTTGAGGAAAAACTTTTTTCTTCATATGTATCTTTATTTTTCACGAATAATAAGTTGTTTGTAAAGTCAATCAAGACTATAAATATAAAAGAAACCGTTCAAATTGAACTATGCAATTTTATTGTAGCATATTTGACGGCAGTTAAGCTAACCCAAAAATATAGTTAAGCTGTGCTGTAATTCGAAATTCCCTAATTCATTATAAATATATTTAAATGAAACTGACAAGCGGACAACTTGATTAAAATATCAGTATTTGAATATAAATATTGTCAAGGAATGACTTAGATACGAAAATATTAATGAACACATGTATATGCCTCCATAAAATGCATATTCATAATTGAGAATGTCAAATTTAAACACTTTCTTAACTGAAAACGCCCTCGAATTGAGTTCAATTTCTTGCTTTGTCACATATTTATGCTCTCTTATGGGAGCAGTAACTCTAGCTAGCTCCGGCACCACGCCTACGCCTAAACAGAAAGCAAAGCAACAACAACAACAACAACAACTGCAACAAAATAGTCACCACGTGGGCGTCTTTGCTCGTTGCTGAACGTCTGAACGCCTCGGCAAATGGAGTTTGTAGTCGTAACTCTGGCGACATCAGGCTTGGGCATCTGCACTTCCTAGACGCCTCATGCTGTTGCTGTTGTCAGCTCTGGCTGCCTGTTGCAACTGCAAGGGCGTTGGGCAACCTACGGCTTTTTTGTTGCTGGCCTAATGAAATTCAGTTTGCTGTAGGTAAGAAAATGCTCTTTGTATGGGCAGAGCCAAAGCATTGCAAGGTTCTGTGGATGTACTACTGAAAGACACTTTTCAGTTGCAAGATACTCCAAAGTACTTAAGTCACTTTTACGAGCGTTCACTATGTAATTGATAGGCTGTGGCTAGCTGTGCTGTGTGCTTGGGTAATGTAAAACCAACCAAAAGCTATTCTCGCACAATTCCCGGTAATGTCTACACATAATATCATTTGCATTTCCGTTCAACAAAAGAGGCATTTCCGTTTTTAGATGCCCCACACAGACAAACAGACAGCAACCAAAACAAGAAACAAAAAGCGAAACAATGAAAATCGGTTCATTCTACAAAGCGCCGTAGGGCTTCAGGGAAGCGTGCAAGTGCCAACAACAATAGCAACAGCAATAGCAACAACAACAACAATAACAACAACAACAATAACAATAATAACAATAACTATAATGTACAATCTACGGCAACAGGTGAAGCTACAAATGAAACTCAAAAATCAGAGCGTAACTACAAATTACAATGCGCAATGGCCAAACGTAGGCAGAGTTGTTGTTGCTGCTGCTGCTGTTGTTCCATTAGAATGCGTTTTGCATATGTACGTGGTCAAAATAAATCACAGACAGTAACATCAACAACAACAACAACAACAACAGCAGCAACGTGTTGATATTGCTGCGTAGTTGATCAAAAGGCACAACAGCAACATCCTCTCTGGCAGCAAACATTTCAAATGCAGCTCTGCTGCCGTCTCCTGCTCCGCCCTTTTTTGGTCGTCACGCTAACTGGCCATAACAGCCAACAGCTAACAACAGCCAACAACAACAGCATACACAACATGGCCAAAACGTAATGTTCGAAACGTTTCAGTGCGTTTAATTTCCGCTGCTGTTGGTCAGCTTGCTGTGGTCGTCGTCGTCACTGTCGCTGGTTAGCTAATTATGCATAAAATGCATTGACAACAACAATTTGATTTTGGCCTACACAAAAATCATAAAGCTAACCTTAGACTAGACCTAGCCCCAGTGCCGGCACTCACGTTGTTGATCTCTGCCTTTTGATCCTGCCTGCCTGCTTGCTGACTCAGCACCAATCAGGCATGTGCTAATCGCATATCCATTTGCCATAGGCGTCTAGACGGCATTGGCAACCAACTTGTTAGCCTTACCAGTTCGGTTTTTAGCACTCGCTTGCTAATCAAGCCGAAAAGCAACACAAACACCAACACAGCAAGTCAGCCGCAAGAGATCCGCAAAAAAAAGCCAATCCGTTGCCAGCTCTACATTAACATTCTTCTGCGCAACAAGCATCTCCCACACACTAAATATGGCAGCTATATTATCAAAATCTCAACGCATTTTGAATACTCTTTTCTAGCACACAAGTTCGAATACTTCACACTATTTTTGTATAAGCCCCTTAAATCGCTGGTAAATGTTAAAGCTATGTTCAATTTAGATATATACTCCAAAAGATATGTGTAGAAATCATTATTTCTTCTTTTTATCCATTCAACTTTTGAGAAGCATTTTCATTTCGTATAATTCTTAACAAGATAAAAATTATTTCAGTTAAGGTTCTTAACAAGACTACACACAAACAATACAAAGTATATCAGTTAATATTATGTTTACTGCAAACCAATAATAAAACAAACAATAAACATAGCAATTGCTGTTGTGTCATGTGGCCTATAGGCAATGCTCTCAAAAGGGTTAACTAATCACTAACTGTATATTGGCAACTTGCTATAGTCGAACTACCCGTTCCATGCATAGAGCATACGCAGAGCTCTGTTTGTGTAGGCGCAAGCATAGCGCCGCTTTTAGCAGCAGAGTGAAACCCATCCACAAAGACCTGGCTGGCACCACAGCTCCAGTGCTGCCCGCAGTCAGCGCCCCAAAAATGAATCCACACAACTTGGATGAAATTAAGGCACGTCAACGGAAATAAACCTCATTTTTTTCTTCTCTTTTTGGCGAGCGCGCACAGCCAAATGACTCAAAATGTGTTGTTGGTAACGGCATTGCAGCGCTTTCTGTGGGAGAAGACGAGGCTGCTGCTGCAGCTATTGTTGTTGTTGTTGTTGGTTGCAAACACGCTGTTGAGGTTGCTGTTGCTGCTGAGGTTGATGCGGTGCTGTTGATGCTGGCGATGTGCAGATACAGCCTCAGATACGTATGATAATGATGTTGAAATGCTGAATGGCAGAGCTGTGTGTGTGTGTGTGTGTGTGAGTGTGTGTTTGAGTGGATGTGTGAGTGTGTGTGTGTTCGACACCACACAATGCGCGCAGCTGACTTTGAGGCAACATTTCAGATGGCTATCATTAAGAAAACTGATTTAGAATTGGGCCCAGACCGGTGTGGCCATTGTAAATGGTATACGAGTTCAATTCGCTTGGATAATGAGGCAACTGTGATCTTAAATATATGATGATTATATATATATATATATATATATATAATGGCAACCTGTTGGAAATTGGCAGTGCAATAAGCAGCAACAAAGGCGTGGGCCGCATGCTGCGTTTCGGCGGGCGGCCAAAAATCAAAAAATATTGAAGAAAAAAAACGGTGGCGATAATCGCTGCAATCTTTGGCCTGTCTCCAGCTGCTTAGCCAGGCCAAAAGTGTGCGAATTCGCAAACGGATTTTCACATAATTTAATGCCAAATCAGCACGCAAGTAAAACACACACTCACACACGGCCACAACAATACACATTTATATTTTTTTCAGTTTTTTGTTTACTTTTTTTCAACATTTTTGCGCTCCCAAAATGGCCAAAAACATGCGATAAGCCACCGAACAATTAAAAACGCGTTTTTTTGTAAGCTCGCCTTCTTTGGTGTGGCAATAAGCCAAAGTCGAAATAAATTGAAAGCACACTACTTGCATTGCGGCGAACTATGCACACCCTTTCAACAGTTCATTACTGCTCAAAATATTTGCAAATATATATTTTTTAAGTTTTTATAATTAAAGTAGTCTTAGTTTAAGTTTATAGTTAATGTTACAAAAAGTATGCAAATATTTCTTAAACTTATTTCAATATTTATTTATATTTCTTAAATTTATTTTGCACACAGAAATCATTCAAAGTTTGGTTAGAGTATGCGCTTACACAGTTTATATTAACTAAAAACGGCAGTTGCGAGCACTTTTTACATGTCACTTGCAACAAATTGTTGCAGCTGCTGCGCATTTTAACCCAACGACAGAAGTCAACTTCGCTTACCAGTGGTTTTGTTGCACATTGCCTAAATACATTTTGCTAACCGCACAAAAAAATTAACTGCAGCAGGCAAATCATTAGGCAACATGTTGCTAATATTGACAGCAACATGTTGCTGTAAATCGAAAAGGCCAAAGGCTAAATTGGACAACTCAGTTTGCATTTTTTTTGTTGCGGTCTGTGCCATTTTTGGTTCGGTCAAAACTCAATATCAACCTGCTGCTGCGCCTGTTGCCAATGTTGTTATTGTCGTTGACGTTGTAGTTGTTGTTGTTGTTGTTGTTGCTACTGCTGCTGCTGGTGCATTGTTATCGCTTGACTAAACTTTTAAGTTGTGTGCCGAAATCAGCCACGAAATGCGCTCGAAAGCGCAACGAAATAAATATGCCTCAGGCGATGCAACACCTGTGCGCACATCTATAGAAACACCTGACTTTTTATCAACAATTTACTTTTAGTATTTTAATATAAATAATATTCTGCATCCATCACAAATCCAACACAATTTTCCTAATTTCCACAACAGCAAATTAGCTGGTGGCTCTATTTAGATGCGCGCCACTGTATGTTGCTGAAATTCGTATGCATAATTCAGTTGCGAGTACTGTGATGCGTTTCTCTATTATGTTTTGCGCATGTGTGGCAAATGAAATTGCTGCATAGCGCGTGAAGAAATAGTAAAAGTTGCGGCTAAGCCAAAGCCAGCCAAAGGTCAAAATGTCACGCATTACAAACACAAACACAAGCACACAAAAGGAAGAAAAAGAGAAAAAGAGAGAGGGAGACACTCTGTGTCTGTGTTTAAGTAGCTGCAACCACACAACGAACGTGCAGCAAACAAAAGGCACCGCAGCAACAGCTGCTTTGAATGTGAGCTTGCTGCGAATGGGCAGGAAACCGTCAAGGGATTTGATTGTGCCCCCTGTCCTTACAGACGGCCTTTCCTGCGAATGATTGAAAGAAAAGTGCGCTCAGCAATCGCGGACGCAATGTGTGGCTGCGTATTAAGACGGAAACGGATGTTGTCCTTGTAAAACAAACAAAGACACACACACAACCATTCTTTCTCAGGGAACGCTTCAATTACACACACACAGGGCCAAGATCGACAAAGCGCAGATCCCTCACAAACAGTAGCTTCACAGGCAAACCACCAAATGAACTTAGGGCATTTGCTTGGTTGTTATTCTTTTGGCATTAAGCAAGTGTCAAAATACCAATTACGCAAAACAGCTAAGAAATGTGTCAGAAGTTAACCCTATTAAAAAATACGCAAAATTGGGGGCAACGCTTGAAATGGTTGTGCAAAAGACAAAGCGAAACACTCAAGCAACAAGCTTGAGCAGTTCTAGGCAAATGGCAGGCGTGGGCATCGGCTATAAGGAGTACTCTGCACCACTAACGAGTGCAGTTTTTAATTAGTTGAACGTCCACGTTAACATCATCGCAATTGGCCCACAGGCAACTTAAATGAGCTCCGAGTATCCTACGGACTGTGGCCATAAATTTAACGCCAAATTACTTTTAGTTGTAGCTGCCAATGCCGCAGGCTGCATTCATATGCAAATGCCCATACAAAACAACAAAATGAAATGCATTTAAGCCAAAAAATGCTGCAGCATTGTAGCAACAGCGAACGAAGTTAAAAGGAAAAAATACAACCAATTTAATTTAAATAAAATTCAGTTTTGGCCAAGACCCAAACGCAGGTAAGCGACCTAAGCTGGGCCCCTCCGCCTGGGCCTTACTACTGTTATTGTGGTTGTTATTGTAGCTGTTGCTTGAGCGGAAACGGGGCAGGTTCTAGAGTCCATAAAATGAGTGATTTGGGCGCATTGCCGCTGCAGACAAATCCCGGCTTAAAGTCATTTTAAAAATGGTTTGTTTACCTTTAGGGATTAAGCAACTGCTGTTGTGTTCACTTCGATTGTGTTTATCTCATTTTGTGTATTTTAAATAATTCATTTTTGGATTTGAGCATTTGTTTGGATGGCATTATTTGGTTGCCAATTCAAAGAGGCCTAACAAAAGCGGCAGCCAACAGAAAAAACTCAACTTTCAATTGCTGTCACTTATTAGGCATTTTGAATTGTTCAAGTGCCGCGGTTTCTTCATATGCATACATACATATCAATGTGCATGTATGTGTGTGTTCAATTAAAAAGTAATTTGGCTAACAACAAATAGCTTGAAATCCAAAAACAGCTAGCAACAGCGAATACAAATGAGAAACCAAGAAGACGCCCACACATTTCCGTTCCTCAACCCACTCTTGAAATAATGTTTACCAATTTTGTTGTTGTTGTTTTGTTGCTTTTGTTGCTTTGTTGTTGTTGTTGTTGCTTAGCGCATTTTAATACACAGATGAAAACAAGTTTGTAAACTAATTTGCAGCCGCTTGACAATATTACCTGTAATTTAAAACTAGAAACAAATAAACTGACGGACCTACTAATACAAACAGCACAAACACAGATTGAGAAACGGCTAACACACACAGATATAGATCAATGTATAGACTGTGCACAGTGGAACTGTAAACAAAACATTTGTCAAAGCCAGATATAGCTGGAAGTTGATTTGACTAGTGATTTTCGAAACTGACAGAACAAAACAACATTTAAAAAGAACTTAAATTAAATAAAATTAAAAATGATATTTGATTAATTTAAATTAAAATAGAAATTAATATTTGTATATTTTAAATTAAAATAAAAAATAAGAAATTGATAAAAATATATTATTAATATATAATTTTGCCAATCAACAGATAAACAATTTATTTAATCCATAAAATGTTTGATTTTCAACAGATCAAAATAAATGTAATCTATGCAAATATTTTGCAATTTGTTTCATTATTCAGGCCACTGTCTTCGAATTGACCGCAAGCCGCATGACAAAGTCACTCGGCCCAGGGATCGAGAAGAGCAGCTTACTGATTGAAAACCAACCCAAGTTCACAGCCCACGCATCGCCCGCGACGACGGCGCCGCCAACGCACGTGCATAATGTTAAATCGACTGTTAATTGCGACATTTCGAAAGTTAACACAAGATCGAAACATACTTAAAGTTTACATACATATACCCATCTACGCGGCCAAAAAAAGTGTATTTTTGATTGGGGCTCTGTCAGCATGAATGGAATTTAAGCGCACGTATAAAAATGCTGAGGAAACCAACTTGATATGAGCATTTCGGATGCACTTTAAAATCAATTTGCCTCTAAACGATGTGGGCGTGGCCATGCCACATGTGTCCAGTTTAACAAATTAAGAGACCTAAGATAAAGTTGCTCTCCGGAAAAAGATTTGAAATGGACCAAATTAAAATTATTGTATGAGTCGTACGACTCTGCATGAAGCTGCTTCACAATGCGGCTAACATGTCATACCACACACACACACACACACACACACACACACACATATATATATATATATATATATATACATATATAGATACTGATATAGAGTCATAGCCCACACGTAGCGACATCAGTCTGTGAAAAGCACCGAAAAACCCACACACAAAATGCCAGCCGCTTAACTTGTATGTCAAGAAATTGTAGATGCTGTTCGCTGTTGTTGTTGCTGTTGTTGTGTTTTTGTTGTTGTGTTTTTGTTTTTGTGTTTTTGTTGTTTGTTGTTTGTTGTTTGTCTGTCTCTGTACGAGTATTGGATGCTGCGGAGGAGTATGCTAAGTGAATGGCTCTAGCCTGTAGCATTCGGTGCTCTCTGCTGGCACCGCAAGAAATGCTTTTTCATTAGCCAAGTAAATGCCAAACTAAATTATTTTCATGTGTGCTAAAATAAGTTGCGGCTTAGTTGTTCTTAATGTGCACATTTCGCAGTAATTTACTTATTTGATTGCCTGCCTACTAGCCGCAATGGCGACACACTTATCAACATCGCAAGTGGGCAGCATTTTTGTTTTTTTTTGCTGCTGCTGCTGAGCTCCCATTGCCAAATTCGGCAACTTGTTGTGGAGCAGCACTGACAACAGCAACAATAACTGCGACAAGTAGCACACACAGTTGTTGTACTTCTTGTGAAGACTTTCCTGCCGCTGCTGCAAATGACGGCTTATAAATGACGCCCACAGCTGGCCAAACAAAAGACTTAGGCAACGAACTTGCTGCCAGTTGTCAGAGCTCAGAGCTCTCCACAAAAGAACAACAGCTACGGCTAGGCAAACCAAGCGGCTAATGAGCACATGTAAAACAGTAAAAAATTATATAAACATTAATTATGTACATTTTTTCATTTTTTTCATCCCCCCCCCTCGCTCTCTCTCTCTCTCTTTCTTTATTTTGTTATCCAAATAAGGAAACGTTGTAGGCGTTGGGAATGATATGAAAATAAAAACTTTGTTTATATGTCGGGGGGCATGCTGTGAAAATTATGAACGATGTATATGAAATTAGAAAACACAATGGAGAGGCTTGGAAGCAAAGCAAGAGCGAAGCGTTGAAAGAAAGAGAAGAAAAGAAAACAACGACAAAGCGCTAATTGCGCTTAAACTGAATAACTGCCGCACAGTCTATATGTATGTGTGTGTGTGAGTGTGTGTGTGTGTGTGTACGTATGAATGAGCTGCGTAGGTTGAACAAACTTCTTGTCTGGGCCCGCTTGGAGCCGTCCAAGCTGTCAACAACAACAATAACAACAACGGCGGCAGCAGCAATCACATCACATTTAACTCTTTTTCGTCTAGGTTTTCATTTTCTTCAATATACACACACACACGCACACACACACTCATAATTGTTGAAAAGTTTAACGCATTTTGGATTTTAAATGACAGCAGGGAGTCGCAATAATTGCCGCACAACGGAAGTGCGGCTGTCTAACGAAGTTAGCAGCGTTTAATGAGCTCAGCCAGTATCAAGAGACCCAACGACATTATGACGTAACGCACTTTTAGATTTTACATACTTATTGTTTATAAAAAATAATAATAATGATAAGCTATACGAAAAGTTCGAGTGTGTGTGTGCCAAATACGTAAACCAAAACATAATTATGTTTAATTTGAATTACTTTTATTCAATTTAATTTCATTAATGTAGTTTAATAACGTTTGGCTAAGCGAGACAGAAATGATCCAAGCGATATAAATAGAAGCTTTGACTTTGAAGAAGAACAAATTGCACACTCTGAGAATAAATTTGGACTCAGTGGCATTTATTTAAGTGAGACAACTTGCTAAAGACCAGGCTTAAAATATATATTATAAATATATATATAATACAAGACTACACTCTGAAGATTTCTAGACAGTGCTCTTAGTAAAAATTCAAATTGCGAAATATTCAAAGAATTATGTAATCTATATGCGAGCCCTAAGCGAACTCTAATACGAACTCACCAATTATAAAGGCCTCTTTCAGTCGGTGGCTAACTGCTTATTAGCTCAAAATTCGAAGCCTTAAGGCTTAATCGAATAACGCTTCATTAAGGAATTATTTGCAATTAAGAACATTTTTCACACACAGGTGTCGTTTTGATATGACCAAAGAGCTTCCAACGTGGCTAACGACCAGTCTTAGTCTTAGCCTTACAGATCAACTTGATATGTGCGATCTGAGTCTACATGGCCACATTTGACATGCAGATCAGGTGGGCGTTGTCTGATATGATTGTCCCATTGTATACATATCATATGCATAAATAAGTAGTATAACCAACAACAACGTTGCTGAATGTTGAATAAACATTTTCATTGAAACGCTTCAATTTTATGGGCAACGTTTCTCAGATACTTGGCAGTTTTAAGTACCACAACAAGAAAAATAATAACAAAATTTAACCGGTTCAAAAAACACATAAATAATAATAAAAAAAATGTGTTTTGCCATCAAATTAGTTCATTGGCGTTAAAGTAAGACTCACCTTAGTTTGGGCCACATTCTGTTGTTGGTTGGTTGGGCGCGTGTTGTAGAAATACTATTTATATTTGTTTGGATGACTGTCTGTTTATTTGCGCCCTGTTTCAAGTTCGAATTATCAGCGTGCGAAAATTAAACAGCAGAATATGTACGACGACAACCCGAGCGATTTATCAGTCAGCTCGAGCGACGTTTAAAGATTGTTGCAAAGACAATAAGCGGCATTAACTTGGCCGAATGTGTGTATGCGTTTTCTTATTTTTTTATGTCTACCTGCGAGCTGAGGAACGGTTTCTGCTCCAGAACGTAAGTAAGCGCTTATTTAAAATGCGATAAAGATCTTTACGGTGCACTGCCACACGGCCGAGGTCTAGTTGGTAAAAACAACAATAGCTGTGCGCTCTCAGTTGACACCGCTGGTGACGGAGTTGCAGATGGACATGACGCACCAGCACACACAGCACATTTCATTCATAAAGAGAAAAAGCGTTGAATACAACACAAGTACAATGATCAAATACGAATATCAGCAGCAGCAGCAGCAACAACAGCACAATACAATGAGCCGGAAACGGATGCGACGTCGCTGTTGATGTTTGTTGTGCCTTTGTGTGTCTAACTGCCTGCCTGCAGGATGCTTAAGGGATGGCTTCGTGCAGTGAACACAAACCAACACACACACACACACACATAAACACACTCGCGCATACACTACTAACGTCAATTGCCGACGGCTCGCACAGAATTGTTAAAATTTATATTAACATTCGCATTTGCATTCAAATTGCATTACACGTTTTTTTTTTTGTTATTTATTTATGATGGGCTCTTGCATTTGAAACGAATGACTGCAGCAACGAACTTTGCACACATTTATTTACATACAACACACAACTGTTGCAGGCGGCACACAGCAAAAGAACAAACGTGAGAGAGCGAGAGAAAGGGCACAGCAGAGAGAGAGATCGCTGAGCTTAACAGCTGGCAGCAACTGAACGCGCCGACGACAAAAACTCGACTGAGACGAAAAACGCACAATGAAAACCTACGCTCAGGTAAAAGAAACGAACTCGCGCCCCGAGTCACAAATGAATCGTGCATTTTCATTCACAAATACTGGTCTCGGCTGCGCTGACTCAGGCGACTTTACAATGACCAACGGCTATGTGGGCAGCAGAGACAACAACAACAATAACAACAACAGCAGCAGAGACAACAACAACAATACCAACAACAACAGCAGCAGAGACAACAGCAACAGCAGTCCAGCCGTCAGGCATCGAATTGTACATTTCAGCGCAGACAATTCAAGCGTTGCAAAGATTGCGATTGCATGCCAGCCATATTTGGCCAGCCAGCAAGCCAGCCAGCCAGCCAGCCAGCCAGCCAGCTAACCCAAATTCACATTGAAAACTAAGGCCAAGATCGTCTCGGCAAGAATCGCTCGCTGCTGTGTGCACAATAAATATAAAAAATAAATCACAGTCACAGGAGGAAAAAGTTCTCACACTCGGCAACGACGACGACGACGACGGGTGTTGCATGTTGACCGGTGGCTATTTGATTTTCACATATGATCTGTGCCGCAAAACAATTTTCTTCTTGTTGTTTTTTCTTTTTCTTTTTTTCCGTTTATTCTATCAACTAACTAGACTGGGAGTAGCGCACATGCACAAATATAGAGAGATTGGAAAACGGGTTACGACTGCAACGGCTGTTAGCGCAATGATTAGTACGCCGTGCGTATTGTATTCCATGGAAACGGACGCGTATTTAACTGCATTAAATTGCGTTATTGTCCAGCGTCTCGCTCTTGATGGGCACTAACGAGGGCGGTATGTTCAGCGTCTTGCCCGGACAGGCAGCCTCATATTGATGCTTCAAGCTCTCCATCTCATAAATGCACGTGGACAGAGCTGTGCGCAATTCGCACAGCAACACCATATCCGAACGCAGCTCATTGAAGGATGTGCATATGTCCTCCGTGGGCGGTGGACCGGGATCTGCAAGCAGACAATTATTGTAATAGTTGCCAAATTGAATTTGGAACTTGAATTACTTACCAACTTTGAACTCCTGTATGGCCTGCTCGAGCGCTTTCACCTTGCGCTGTCCTATATTCGCCGGCAATTTCATCTTTTGGGAGCGCAACGAGACGCCAGAGCCGCGCAGATCGGCAAACTTGATGCCGCTGCTGCCAATTTCTATGGCATTCACCACAGAGTCCACCTTTGAGGGTCGCGGCTGGTGATGCACCTTCTTCTTGTGCAGTTTCTTCTCGTATTTCCGTGTGCTCGGCGTACTGGCGGCGTGTTCGTTTTGCTGATCCGCCTGCGAGATTAGTTTCTGTAGATCTTGTGTTTTGCGTTCGCGCTCCTTTTTGCGCGCCTCGATTTTCTTCATCTCATTGATCAGCATTTGCTCCTCCTCCACCTGAGATAGTGTGCGCTTCAAGAGCTTCTCCAGCTGCTCCTTGCGGCGGCGCTCGTGTTCAACGTCGTAGGCAAACGTTTTCTTCTCGCTGGACTGATTCTGATTCTTGGCCTTGGACAGCAGTGCAATGACTTCGTAATAACGCTCCTTAAGCTCCTCCATGGTTTTGATGCCATGCTGCTGACGATTCCAGCGATCCGCCATCACAATGAAGCGCAGGTCAAAACTGTATGCGAACAATAAAGAAAGAGTTTCTTAGTTAAAAGTGCCCTACTGCAAGATATCCTGTACCAGGAATTCATTAATATTTGCAAAAAATCAACAACTTTTTTCATATTATAAACCGGCAAAGGGTACATTTAGTAATATGTTAGTATTGCCCACTGCTTACCGCCTGGCCAGGTCAAACAGATGATCCGTTTGCACCTTGCTCCAGTTCTGTATGTTGTTGCGCAGGTGTGCATTGTATTCGGTCATTGTGTAGCTTGGTATTTCTAGCTGCTTATTGAATTTAGCAAATGGATAGTCCGTTGAATCGTCCGTGACGCGTTTCCAGTGATGGAAGACGGCAGCATCGTTGCGAGCCGGATTAGAAAACGGTGCCCATTCCCATTTGCGCACTTTTTTCATGCCCAGCCGTGCCTTGTTCTGTTTGTAGCCTGCGCCAATGCCCAATGCGGTATCTGTAGGCAGCAGCGGCGGTGCATCTTTCTTGTCCGTGTAGAGCAGTGCAAAAACCTCGCGGTGCATGCCCTCTGGACGCCGTGAGGCATGTTTGGTGCTGCAATCAAATTATGCTTCAAAGAGTAACCAAAAATTTGGAGTTGCACCGGCATCGCTTACCGTTCGAAATTGCGTTTTTTTGTGGCGAGAAATGAGTCCCTAGTGATTTCGGGCGTATTGGCACGGTCAATGTCCAAAATATCACGCACATCTGCCGACATATTGCTTAAATTTAACAATAAAACTCAATTTTTCGTAGATTCACTTTTATTGTGTACGGTTTTCTTGCAGTGTTGGGTAATGTTTTGCAATGTCATATCGATAACTCTGCTAAGTCGAAGAGTTGGCTCTGTTAAGGGGAGAGAGTCGGCTCTGTTAAGTTTGCAGCGAGTAGTTCTCAAAACGTGCCCGCATTTCGCAATGTTGTTTTTCTGTCCGTCGTGCGGCAACATATTAATTATTGAAGAGGACACTTCCAGCCACAGATTCACGTGCCACACGTGCCCATTCATATCGAGGATCAAGCGCAAGATATCAACGAAAACCTTTCCGCGACTCAAGGTATGTGCCATAAAAACAGAAATTGATGGAATTCCTGTGGATCTTTTACTCATTTTCTTTTTCTCGACACCCTCAGGAGGTGGATCACGTTTTGGGCGGTATTGCTGCTTGGGAGAACGTGGACTCGACAGACGCCGAGTGTCCGACGTGCTCGCACAAACGCGCATATTTCATGCAGATCCAAACACGCTCAGCTGATGAGCCGATGACCACATTCTACAAGTGCTGCAATCACCAATGCGGACACACTTGGCGCGATTAGTCAAATGCGCCATTTACCAACACTGCTAATGAGACTCACCAAGTCCAGCTGCAGCAATATGAAAAGCCAGAAGGAGCAGTCGCATTCCACGCCAGTGTGTGCTGTGGATGATCTAAACGCTCTCAAACTGGCCGAGCAATGCCTGCAGCTGGGCAAGGTGATTGCTCTGCCCACAGATACGGTGTATGGCTTAGCCTGCGATGCCAACAACGAGGAGGCCATACAGCGTCTTTACGAGATCAAAGGACGTGACGCGCACAAACCCGTAGCGATCTGTGTGAACACCATTGCTGCACTGCGTCGCTATGGTCAGGCCAGCCACTTGAGTGACGAGCTGCTAACTCGCTTGCTTCCGGGGCCACTGACCATTGTGATCGAGCGTACGCCACAGCTAAGCAATCGCTTTTTAAATCCCAGCACCAGCCGCATCGGCATTCGCATACCCGACTTTAAATTCATGCGCGATCTGTGCGGCACGTGGCATGAGCAGCCCCTGGCGCTGACCAGCGCCAATCGCTCGAGTGCACCGAGCAGCCTGCACATCAGCGAATTCCACGCGCTCTGGCCACAACTGGGCGCCGTCTTCGATGCCGGCCGCATTGGCTTAAGCGAAGATCGGCGTCTTGCCTCCACGGTCATCGATATGGTCACTCCCGGTTGCTATGACATTGTGCGCGCTGGCGTCGCACTCAAACAGACGCTAGCGGTGCTGCATGAATTCGGTTATATTTCCAAATCCCAGTTGGGGCGCATTTAGTTTTACAGTGATTATTAATTTGAACTTATAATCTAAACAAAAATAAAAATTTATTGATTCTATTTTAAATTAAAAAATTTCCTTTGATTAATGTCATTATTCTCAAAGAATCTCTACACAAACGATTTAAGAATGAAAATATGAAGCTATTCGCAAATAATGGGAAATTAGCCCAAAATTTATTATCTAGTTTACCTCCTTTACTATAATTTGTCTATATCCTATATATAATTAGCATTTTATATGAAAGCCAATTCCAATTTTTCAACTTTATTTTATTTTTACGGTAAATTTCTAATTTTGAAAATGACTTTTACTTTATGGGAAGGTAGCGACGCATCCATGAACACAATATAGATAATTAAAAAATAGATAGATATATATATATATATATACATATATATGTACAAACAGTGAGATGACTACTGCAAGGGGGAATCAAACAACCGCATTTGGGACTCAGTCTTTAGGCTAGTTGTAGTAACTACTCTTTGCCACCTGGACGGGCCGACGTCGTCGTGGCAGCTCATTTTTAAGCAGTCTCCAACGTTCGGGTGGCCAAACAATAGCGACTGCTCGAGCCGACATCAGACCTAGGGCCACAGGGCCGAAAGTGTTGCTGTCCAAGGAGTGTCCCGTATGATCTCCCTCCACCCAACAGTGGCCGTCGGGGACGCGGACAATCTCGTGCTTGTAGCCGAGCGTGGAGACTACGTCGCCCTGCATGCCAACTACCCGCTTAATGATCTTCTGTGCTGGATCTTTGGGCGAGGTTAACGATATGATATCACCCCGTTCCACGGCGCTGCTGTGTATCCCCCAACGCAACAAGAACACATAGTCCCGCTCGTCTGCAATTGGATTCAAAGCGGGTTGCATCGAAGTACCTGCAGAGCATAAACTTACTTAATACAGCACACTATTCAAAATGGTTGTAGAAGTATAGCTACCATCAACTCTGGCCACATAGCCGACGCAGTCGAGAAACGTGATGCCCAGTGGCAAACCGTAGAGCAAGGATTTACCAAAGCGACGAAATGCCATGACGGCATGGCTTAGTGTCTATTTGCTGGCAATGCTTGAGGTCCTTTCCCTTATCGAATTAGTTACAAATAATTCACCACTGCTAGCACAATTGGTTGCATACATACATATGAAATTGGTTTTTGTTGAGCTTTTGGAATTAATACATAACAAATAATACTTAGACAGCTGTTCTCCTACAATTTTGACATTCACACGAAAGCGTTGCCGTTCACATGTAATACAAAGAAAAAAAATAAATGTAGGGTGTCGTATACAATGTTTAATTAAAGGTAAAATTGAGTAATTACAAATCAAATTCCAGCTATTGTACTATGGTTACAGGTGTTTTTGATTTAATTTTTTCTGGAACTGGAATGTGATCGTGTCCAGGGTGCTTTCAGCAGCCGTCCAGTTCGCTTGGAATGGGTATATCGTTTTGGATTGCAAACTGCAGCAGTGCCTTGTATTTGTGCTTCCAGTTGCCAACGTCCAGGCGGATTTGCTCGTTATCCTCATGCATCTGCTCCAGCTCTGTCCATTCATACGATTTTTTCGTCTCCAGTTCGTCTTTCTGTTCAATGCGCTTGATCCGACAACTGGCTGCATAGCCCCGATTTTTAAGCGTTCGACGCCTCTGCTTCATTCGCACAATCTCGTCCCGGTTTAGTCCACGCATCTTCAGCGTTCGATTCAGATCCCGCACGGAAATTGTAACGAGCTCATCGTCCGTAATATCCGGAATCGGACATGGCGAAAGTGGGGCCTAAAAAAAAAACAATAGAAATGTTGCAAATAACTCGGATGTATGCAATTTGTATTTGTTCCTACCAGAGAAGACTTTCTCTCACGCTTGGAGTCCATAGTAATTACATAAAGGGTTTGAACTGTTCACAAAATAGTCTTAAAATAACAAATTCGCAATTTGTATATATTTTTGCGTTATACCATTAGCAGTGAAAACAAGTACTTAAAAACAGTGTGACCAACAGCGGCAAACAATAAATAACATAAAATAAAGCAAATAAATACTAAAGTGTGTAATCTCCTTAAAGATTTAAAAATACCGCGTTCGGTCACGCTGATAACAATTGCTGCAAAGGATAAGCGGAACGGAAGAAGAAATCAACGGCAGCAGATGCCAGATTACAATCCATTTTCTTTTGCTGCTGTTGCTGACTAAATTGAATTTCACTATGAATACGCCAGTAATTTACAATAATGTGCCGACACCGGGCTGCATTCAGACGCCGCTTTCGGTCGCAACACCCGATGGCGGCTTGCTCTACACCGGCTTCAAATGCATCAATTATATATCGGCACCACCCGCCAACGAACAGGAAGCGGCCGAAGTGAAAACCATGTCGACTCGCATAACAATCAGTGCACTCGATGTTAGCCCACTGTGGGCCAAGAGCGATGCATCATCGAGCAAACACTTTGCCATCGTCGCCGAGGATCTGAGCGTTCAGGTTTGGGACTGTGCCTTGGGCGAGGCGATCATCGGCCATAAGGCGCATCAGCATCAGCACGAGGCGCGCGATGTGCGCATTTATCCACTGATAAATGTGCTCATGGGCTACGTAGCCAATGGCAACATACTGTCCATAGATGCCAGCGATTTGGTCGTCTACTGCGTCGCCTCCAACAGCTACTGTAGGCGCCCCACATTCTTATCGCCTCGGAACCATCAGCTCACCGTGCTCCGGTGCTCGCCCTTCGATGAGCATCTGTTCGCGCTGGGCATAGCGACGGGCGCCGTTTTGATTTGTGATCTGCCCAAGATGTGCATCGTGCACAAGTTGAATGCACATGGCCAGAACGTGCGCATTTCCGGCCTAGCCTGGCACGAGATGTCTTTCAGCAGCGAGAATGCAGATAAAGCAGCCAAGCCTGTAGTTGAACAGTGGCGCAGCAGTTCAGCTGATGCACCCGCAACCGCTGAAGCTCCAGTGAAAGCTAAATTTGCTGAGTCAGATGATCCCTTTGATATCTATAACTTTGATCATCTGGAGTCGGAGTTCGGTGCGCCTGCGAACGTGCGTCCACGTCTGATCAGCAAATCGTCGGATGACTGCGGTGATTTTGTGGGCCTGGAAAGACCCAATAACAATGTGGCTATTGACTATGTGGAGGCCTGCGAGCGCATGAAGGCTGAACTAATGGCTCCGCCTGATATTCCGCAAGTAGAAGTCACCCTGCAGGACTGCCAGCAAACGGGCACACATGCTCCACGCAGCGACAGCAGCAACAAGTCGGAGAAGGGCAGCGGCACCCTCGTCAGCGGCTCTAGCGAGGGCAGCCTGGAGGTCATACAGTTTAGCTACTCCAGTGATGATGCCGTCCTTGTGGATGGCGAGCCGCCAAAGCCCAAGCGTGAGGTTCTCCATCACATCTACCACCAGGCCGAGGTGCATGATGCACCCGAATCGCCAAAGCAACAGACTCAGAACAGGCCCAATCCTAAGCCGGACGCCAAGCTGACCAAGGAAGCCAGCATGGATGCGCTCAGTTTGATTTCCACTGAGACGCGCGGAAGACCCGACATTCTATTGGTGTCCATTAATGACAACGATGTCATCACGGTTTGGAATTCGCTAACGGGCGAACACTGCGCCAAGAACTACAGCAAAATTAATGTAACAGGCAAGTGAAATCCCAGGTAGGGTAATTAACACATTGTTAAGGACATTCTCAATTATAGGCAAATCGAGACAAGTGCATTGGCTAACTGATCAGACCATTGTCTCTCAGACTCGCCAACAGTTGTTCTTCTGGTCATTTGAATACGATTCGAAATCGCATCGCTATAAAATTCAAAGGGATCAGCTGCACAAGAGTGCGAGTGAGGATATTTCCACGTGCGCAGTCAAATGCGACGATCAGCCACAAATATGGCTGACCTTGCGGAATCGCCATGTGGGAATCCTGAATCCGCTAAGCGGCCGACTAAGTGCCAGCTATGGCTGTCTGGCATTTGGTGTGCGGGCAATTGCCGAATGCCCGGATGATATGAACAAGTGAGTAAATAATTTGTTAAAATATATAATTGATTGAGTGACCGAATGACTGACTGACTGGCTGACTGGTTGATTGGTTGACTCACTGGTTGACTTAAAAACATTCTAATTGACTTTAGGAATTTTGCTAATTTTGCCAGTTTACAATATAATTAATTAATCCAATCCCGCAGAATCGCATTGGGCTGCTCCGACAAACGTCTGGCGCTGTTCGACATATCGAAACTGTCGTCCCGCTGCATACCCATTGAGAACATCCATGTGGGTAGCGTCATCTACTCGCTGGCCTGGAGTCCGGACTGTCTGCAGCTCGCCTATGGCACCTACGACGGCATTGTAGGTTTTAACTGAGATTTTATTGTGAGAAACAAATCGAATGAGCTACAAGCATATTTATTTGTGCAGGTGGGCATTCTGGATGTGGATCGCATGCGGGTGAAGACAACGTTTCGTCCGGTGTACAAAAAGGAGATCTACTCGCTGATGTGGCAGGCGGACTACATCTTCTGCATTGTAAATCGTGTGCTGGCCATCTATGACTGCAAGCAGCCCCAAAAAGGCAAGTTACATCAGCACTCACAGGTGTTGTCTTGTGTTATAGGTCTGATTTTGGGCATTGCGCTGACCATAGGTGACCTTGGTCTGTGCGTCATGCGTTTGACGCTTGCGTATCTCGGCCAGGTGTATGGTCTCGCGATGATAATCCCATGCATTCCACGTCACGTTAATCCAATTGGACGGTGAGAGATCGTTGGTAACCACCATCTCGGTCTGTCCATTAAAGTCCTTTGTCTTTGGCGGCTCCACGGGCACCGGTTGTAATTCCTTTTCAATCAGCGCATCATCCAGTTTGAAAAGTAACGCCAGGTTGGCGCTGTTGAAGATGGCATGCCTCAGCGCGCTGATGAAACGCTCGAACCACAGCTCGCCAATGCGCGCATATGTCTCGTCCTGGAAGCCAAACTTAATGTCCAGATTCATGCACAGTTTGCGCTGTACTTTTGCCGGCAGCAGCAGTCCGTTCGTCACGGCCAGCGTCAAGCCGCAGAATTCTTTGATGTCCGCTTTGGCCAGACTACAGAAATTGCCATCAGTTTGGAATTGCTTGAGGGCGTCCATTCGCTCAAAGAAGCTGCACTCGAACCAATCCTTTCGACGCTTAGCCAAATCTTGTATCTGCGTAATGGTATCCTTGGCTCGATGCGCCATCTCCCTTGTGACCTGCTGTTCCAACTGCTCGCGCAGCTTATTCAATTCGACAATGTGATTGAAGTAGTGACTCAGATTGCTCCACACCTTGGAGAGGTATACAAAGTGCGGCTGCGGGAGGCGGACACAAAAGTTACAATATTTCAGTTTTGCCCATTTCTCGAGTACTTACAAAGATCAATTCCGACTGGATGGAGGTGCGCATGCTCAGCGTATCATTGATCTTGGCCACAACGCACTCATAGCGACCCGTCTCCACGCTAACCAGATATGCCGTGTGCTCATAGCTGCGCTTCAGTGCGTTCAGGCAGCGCTGCAGCATGTAGAATGTGACAGTAAACTGGTTGATACGATGCAGCTGCTCCAGCGGCACGCGATACAGTAGCTGTGTCTCCTTGCAATTGAATTGCAACTGATCGCTAACTGCCGTCTGGCATCTGTCGCACAAGTTCTTCAGCTGCTCCAATGCCGCATCAAAGCCGGCGTTTGTGTTGCTCTGCGCCATTTTCAAATCACCAATCACTGAGGGCAGTTTTATAGGGTATATATAACAACAAGAACAGGAGTAATTGCCAGCTCACCATAGCGAACATTCTCGCGATCGCCGTCGGGTCCGTCGTTGTTGTAGATGACAATGCCCGCCACAGTGTCCGCCAGTCGCTGCAGGTACTCCTGTCGATGGTATTTCTTCTTGAGCACATAGTTCTGCAGATCACTGCGCCCGATCACGCTGTTCAGTGCCATGGCGGTCAGCTTGAGCAACACATGATTCCGGGGACAGCCCAAATGATTGGTGGCCACAATGAAGACCTGCATTTTGGCAAACAGCTGATCCAGCTGCAGCTTACTGCAGCTCTCCGGATACTGTAGAATGTCAGCGATGAGCAGCTTGAGCTGTTGCTGGAACTGCTGCTCGTACTGTTCGCGCACATAGCTCAGCTGTATGCCGTGGCCCATCTTTATGATCCAGGACATGCGCATGTTGGCCATCGTGGTGTCCGCGTTGTCCAAATACCCGCTCACAATGTTGTCGATAAATGCTGCAATGTTGCACGCACTCGGCTTATTCAGATCTGTCTGCAGCAGTCCGTGTCGCATGTCCCGCACCAGCATTTGCACCACAAACGTCATAAACTTCACATCCTCGTCAATGTCGCGTTCTTTCAGCTGCGCCAAAATGCGCTGGGTAATCTCCTCTAGAAACTTGTGCGACATGTTGCTCCCTCGGTACTTGACTATCCGTTTAGTGTTTAATTTGTATGCCACTTACAGTAAAACATAAATCGAACGGAAATTGAATTGTTTAGTGTGTTTGTTATTTGAAATGACAAGTTCAACACAAGTTGCCCCTGGTAACAAAATGTCAGAAAATGCTTAAGGAGAGTGTGCTCAAATAGGAGATATCCTATACAGATTATATTAATATATATTACGGTGTTCAAAATTGGATGTTCTTGGTTTAGCCTTAGCCAAAAATGTAGTTTTGGGCAATTGCTTTTGCCATATTTATGCCTTTAATCTCTCCCGTTTGCTTCTGCACATTTCAGATGCCCAACTTCTGCGGTACATTGAACGTCCCAGTTATCTGAATGTGCGTGGAAACTTTCTCTTTGTCGGCACGGACGATGGCTTCCTGCAGCTGTACGAGCGCACCGATAGCAAAGTGTTGGGTTTTACAAGCTTAAAGCAGACGGCGCTGCTATCGCGTTATGTCACAGACATTGCATTCAGTCCGGTGGACACCCATCAGTTCGCCGTTGTGGGCCATGACAAGCTGTTGCACGTGTTAGATTTTCAGCCGCAGCAGCGTGGCTGGACCAAGAAGCTTACGTTCACGGCCAGCGATCCGAAGGCATCGATAACTTCGGTGAAGTGGAGCACTTTGCACAGTCATCTGCTGCTCAGCTTTCACATCGAGGGCAAGGTGTGCCTGTGGCGCACCGACCGGCCGGACCAACCGTCACTGACCATCACCTATCACTGCCCCATGTGGTGCGGCATGTTTCTGCCCTCCGATGAGAGGTTTGTTATGTGCAGCGGCAAAACACTGTCCCTCGAAATGATTAGCATCAAGAACGCGTTGGCGCGTAACGAACAGAATATATGCTCCAAAATGGATGCGCTGCTTAAGGTCAAATGGGCAAGTAAGTCTCTCACGCAGCCCAATGTGCCAGTGCTAAACGCCGCACAAAAGAAGCGGCAACGTCGCGACAAACGCAAGGCAAACCAAGCAGCTGCTGCTGCTGAGGCAGTTGCTGTTGCCACGGAGCAGCCAGCAGGTCTCAGTGAGCAGCCAGCTGAGCCGATGGGGCAGCAGCCAACTATTGAGTCCATGCTGAGCGCGCTCAGCCTTGAGACCAAGGGCACCAATACCAATTCAGCAGTGGAGTGCAGCAGGTGCAAGGAACTGAAGTCGCAGCCGAAGCTTGACAAGTTTTTGGCTGTAAGTCGGAAACTGCTTAGCTCTTCCTGCTCCAGTTGCTTATGTTATGAAACTCTTCCTTACAGCATAGCCGCACTTGTTTGTGCCTAACTCAAAAGGAGCTCAACAAAAGCGCGTTGGAGAAATTGGCCATTGTGCTCACCGAGGATGCGGCTAAAATAGATAAGGCCGTGCTTATGTCCAAGCTATTTAGCACCAAAGTTATGGCCAAGGACTTGATTGCCACCGAGCGTAGGTTTTGTGAAATAACAATTAGATAAACAGTTTTTAATCACCAATCTTTTTAGTTACCAATCTCAAGCATTCCAATAACAAGGACATTGCACCGCTCTGCCTGGCTGTATCCACTTTTAAGGTGCGGGACGAACTGCAGCAGCACATTGACAACAAAACGCTCAACGAGTGGCATGTATCTGTGGCGCCCTCAGTGTCCTTTGTGTGAGTAGAGTTTAATCCCTGTCCAAGAACATTAGCTAACTTTACTCCTTCTGTGCAGCTTCTGGCAGAAGTGCTGCAAGGCGTACGCCCAGCAAATGGAAGATCAAGGATATATTTTGCATGCAGCAACCTATTTGACGGCCATTGATATGCAGACCGAGGCAATCGATTTGTTGTTGAAACATGAGTACTTCAGGGAGGCATTGGCGAATGCACGTATTCATTTGCCCGCCACGGATCCCGTGATTAAAACCATTATCAACAACTGGCTGGAACAGCTCGAGAAAACGGGCAACTTTGCAGCTGCAGCCCTAATGTAAATTTGCTTACAATTAATGAAAAAATAAATTTAATTCAAATCTCTTGATGTATTCCAGATGTGTGCTGGACAATGAGATGTTGCGTGGTTATACGTATCTCCGCAAATTTCGTAACTGCACTCCGGAAATTGTAGATCTCATGGAGCAGATCAAGCGCATAGGGCAACTGGGACCACTGTTTGATGACGGTTGCCAGGACACAGCCGAAGCAGCGGAGAATGACTGCGAAAAGGACGCTGAGAAGGCGGCCTAAAAAACACTCACAACTGCCAAAATACACATGTCTGCTTAGACATTGATTAAGTTGGGTGAAATCAATGCAAAAAATACACATGAATCAAATGAGCTTCTCGTACGAATGTAGCAAACCCCAACAGGCAGCTTCCTAACATTAAAAACGAGTTTTATTTTATTTTCCACTTGATTTACACTAAAAAAAACACATTAAGCAAATTATCACATCAAAAATATGTCATTTAAAGAAGCATACAATAGAACAAAAGTTTAAGTGACTATCAAAGTGAATAATGCTGAGGAGAACTTTTCATCAATTATGATTTCCAATCGCTTGTAAACCGTTTGACTTTCGGAAAGAAAACGTTACATGAATTTATACAATGTCCAAGGCACATTTAGCTAGTAGGAATCAAACACAATGAAGAATACACATACATATAAAATAAATGAAAAGAAATACGATTTGTTGTTGTTTTTGTTTTTAATTAGAACATCTTGAACCCTAACCAAAAGTTTGAAGACAACGCGGCCCATTTGTTGTCCACCAGCGCTAAACAAATGCGATCCCGTTAGCCAGAGGCAAAAGACAGAGAGACGCCGCACAGCACAAAAACAGCTTAACGAGTATTGTTTTGGTTTTGTCAGACAATCAAATTATGCAAATGCAGCGCGGCCGGCCTCTCCGACAATCAACGTCAGCCAGAAATTAAGTTTATTTAATTGCTTGAACTAAGGTTCGCAGCGGCAGCAACGCCGTGGCAGCTAAGGCAGCAACGCGCAGTCGCAGCAGGGCCAATGCGAGTGAACTTGCTGCGCAACGAGACGCAGACAAAGCAAAACAAAGAGTGCTAGGCAAGCAGATACCCTGTCCTCAAGTAGATCATAGGCCATCATATAGCTAGAAATCGCAAGCTTCGTCTTGAACTGCTTTTGTTTTTCTCAAATAAACCTTGATGAATTTTCTACTGCCGATCAGCAACGCATATTTCTAACGAATAGAAAAGCGAAATTTTACAAATTATAGCTTTTAAAGGAATCAGAAACAGATTCTGAAAGGCTTATAGAAGAGCTCAAGATTTATAATATTAAAACATCCTCGACAAACGTAAAACAACTGAGCATGCATTAGTCCAGAGTGCTCGATTAAAAATCTATCCTTCCAGACGACAAACACATTTCAAACGAGAATTGATCATCAGTTTTCCCATTTATTCATTTATTTACTCAATATTACTTTTCAACTTGCTAAATTCTTAACGAAGAACACAAATGGAATTTTCGTTACCTAATTTCTAATTATTTGCAAGTGTCAAAACAACTCATTTTTATTTGCATTCCGTTGCAGTTACCTATTTTTATTTATTACAACCACTCGTTAACCAAATTTCAATGAGTACAAATATTTATTTCAATAAGCAACGGCTGAAGTCGACGTCGCGACGTCGTCGCTGCGCCACAGCGCAGCTGAGAGTCGGCCACAATCAGAGCCAGAGGCAGAGCCAAACGGGCAAAGCCGAAGCACTTTTCAGTTGTTGGGCAGCCGCTGAGCTCAGCTGACGCGTTAAGAGCTACAAAAGTATTTTCGGAGTCGCGTTCGTTTGCCAGAGCCATTTGATTTTCACTTTTAACTGTTTGGAAGCGCGCGCGCGTTGCTTTAACCGTTACCATTAGCCGTGCACGTTACGGTTTCCCTGCGAGAGTGTGCGTGTGCGTGTGTGTGAGTGTGAGTGTGTGTGTGCGTATTTGTAGAACACCTATCTGCATTATCAACGCTACGCATGTTGATGCTGTTCTCACGTCTCTCATCCACTCGCCGACTTGACCCAGACCGTTGTGCAATTAAGCCGCAATTCAATTATAATTATGCTGAAGTGCATTTCGCTTTTGCTCAAGTGAATAGAATGGAATGGAGTAGAAGAGGAAGAGGAAGAGGAAGAATTACGCATTTGAAATCACAGCAAAAGTGTTGAAGCAAGTGCGCGATTTTGTTCTTTGTTTGTTTTTATCTGCAGCTGCAGCTGCAACTGCAGCGCTTTTCCGCTGCCAATTTCCTGGCACACATATGTCACATATTGATGGCGGTTTTTTTGCCAGCACGCATTTGCATATGACAGCAGCAGCGGCAACAACAACAACAATAGCAATAGCGGCGACAACGACGACGACGACAACTTCTCCCATCTGCGTGACTCAACGCTAAACAATTTTTTGTGTGTCGCTGTTTTTTTTTTTTGTTGTTGTTGTTGTTGCTTTTTGCGTAGTTGTACCCGCAGCGTTGCTGATGGGAGTGGATCTGAGGCTGAGGCCTGTGGCGCATGTGAAATCATTTCTTGCTTCAGCGATAATTTCTACAATTCGAGTTTCTGTTTCTCCCTCATATTTGTATTTCTTTAGCGGCTGTAACTTACGGCGGATTAATGCTAACATCGCGTTGCACTAAAGTGAAAGGTAAGCCCATCAAAAAGCGAACTAAATTCATACAACATCAAATCGAAATCAACAATACTCATCACACACGCACACACACACACACACACACACACACGCACACACTCAAATATTGATTGCATTTGGAACGCATTTTAACGGCAACGCACTCACAATTGAATTCCTTTTCCTTTCTATGCTTTCGACATGTTAGCCATTAAGATTTGCATAATAGTTAAACATCTGCTTGCATTGCATTGTTGCTTATTCATGCATATGCACCGATCATGCCATTTCTTATTGTTATTTGTACCGTTATGAATGCTTTATTTATTTGTTATTGTGAGTGCTATTGAACTCTCCGTCAAGCAACTGCAACTTTTAACATTTATACGAGTATGTGTATAACAATCTCCACGCCCGTCATACATAATAATAATAAAATTAAATAGTTAATTCCATAAACACAAGCGCAGCGCGATAGAGACAGAGGTAGAGACAGAGACAGAGATGTCGAATAAAATACAATGCAAATTGTTGTTGTTTCGAAATATGTTGAGCCCGGTTTTTCACAGCAAATTAAGCGGAATCTACATAATTTTGTAATCCACATCCAACGTCGACTAGTGTTACAGATACCTCGTAAACATAATACACATAAAAGTTAAGCTGCTGAAAGCCGCAGCAAAGGCGTGGCAGTCAAGGGCGCGATTTTGAGTTATATTATAGCTTACATACTCAGTCAGTTGCAAAGGGGGCATTACGACTGGATTGCAATGTTTGGCAGGTTTTTGAAAAGCTTTCTAATCCACATACAATTGACCAGAATGTGCCAACAATTATATATATATATATATATTGAACTATTGCATATACCGAACCGGATACTTACTTAGTATAGCTGTCATATAAGTACAAATGATCGATCAATTAAAGCGCCATAAATGATAAGCATTATACCATTATTATATGCATTCAATTGTCGAATATATGTTCATATGATATTCATAATTCCTGCACAAATGACGTGATTGACGCATCAGAAAGAATTCGATTTCACATTTAGCTTATGAATGCTTTCATCTAACTAATAATCAGCCTGAAATCTCTTTTATTTTATTGTTAATTTGTATGCCTAGAACCTGTAGCTATGAGCTATTAACTTAAACATAGCGATGACTTGGATATTCTAGTCAGTGGCATCTCAATGATTGTCATCAGTCAACAAACAGTAATAAATTGATTATTGAACTCAAATTCAGTATTTAATAAATATTTTATGACATATTCACTTATTTATTTTATTATTTATTTATTTATTATTTATGTAAATGAGTAATTGAATTCAAAGTGCAGCGTTTAATAACTAGTATTTATCAAAAGTAATTTTTTGTTTATAACTTGACTATGGATAATGGCATCCATTTAATGTTCGATTTTGTATCTCGATGCTATTCACTTAACACATTTGCAAGTAATGCGCAAAGCTAACAAAGATAACAACTTGAGATCTGGTGCTAATAATAGACATATTGCGAGTAACTTGCCGTTTAAACCCGTTTCAACGGCTGCCAAAATCTATAAAAACCGGACAAGTGGCGAATTGCTCGCAATATTTGCATAGCCAGCCAGAATTAAGGAGAGGGGAGGCGGTGCACAAATGAGAAACGATTGCAATTCACTGGCTGGCCAAAGAAAGCTGTGGCACAGGAAAATTGAAAAAGTGGCATACAACGCCAGCGGAATCTCAATGGGGCACAGGGGCGGTGACCTGGCCACATTTAGGCGTGCGCATATCCGGCCAATAACATTATGGCTTTTGGCTTACGACTTATGGCAATGGCAGAACGCACCCAGCTGGAGTCGCCCACGCGGGGAGCACGCACCTTCAAGCTCAGGTTGATGATAATGATGAAGATCGCTTATGGCGCACCTGTCGACGGCATTGACTGAGGCTCCAATTCTGATGAAGAGACGCAGTCGCTTCACTATTATACAAAGATTACCAAACGACTGACTAACGTTGGCTAACTGACGTTGGCGTTCGCTTATATGATTGACAGCTTAAGTCTGTGTGTGTGTGCGTCTGCGTGTGTGTTTGTGTGTGTGTGTGTCTGTCTTGGCTATAATTGATGAAATTATTTACCTTTCGCACACGACTTCGTGATATAAGTAGCAAATTGTTTGCTTACGAGCAGAAGCTGGTTAGTTGGTTGCAAGCAGAGGCAGAACAAAAGACTTAGGCAACGAACTAGCTAGCTGACGCCGAGATAAATTGCACAATTTAACAATTTATCATTGTTAAGGTATTAAATATTTGTAATGTCATTTGAATTTTTCGGAAATATTTCAATTTACTGTATTTCGAATTTGGGTCTAGATTTTTCGATAACCTAATGGGTTCAAGCTATCATCTAAAGCTAAACTGTAAAATATAAACTTAATCTTAATCTAAAATAATAAATTAATCCGAATTTTAATTCTAAATGTTGTTGGTATTGGATACGTTTGTTAATATAATAATAAATGCATCAAATGTTATTTCTATAAATTTGAAAATCAAAGCAAATAAATAAATTTCGAATCGAGTGATCAGTGTGATCGAAAAGTGAAAATCTCTCTCCCGCAGCTGGTCAATAGCACAATCTGTGACTCTGCCTCTGCCTCTGCCTCTCTGTCTCCCAGCAAATGCCGTTAGCTGGCCGCGAAACTAGTTCTTTGCCTAAGTCTTTTGTTAAGATGGCTTTTAGGCACTCAGACTTACACACTCACACACTTACACTCTCAGACATTCTAACACACATTCACATACACATTCACACTCATCGGCTTAGCTATAGCACCTTCATTTCCATTTCAGGGGCAACGGCAAATAAAGCAAACCAAACCATGACAAGAATCAATTAGGCCGCTTAACGCTTTCGCATTCGAGCGCCTCGAAATTCATTGAAACATTGAAGCATCTGAAGCATCACAGAACTAACTAGAACTAGAACTAGCTTGTCATCGCCTCGCACCACTTACCCGCTCCAGCTGCAAGCCAAGGCCGGCTGGCCAAAAAGAACATAAAGCAAAAAAAAGGCAGCTTTAACGCTTATTTTCTTTTCGTTCAAAACACCAACAACAACAACAACATCGCAATAATGAATTATCAGAAGGCCAGTGAAACGCATTCGCCGTCCTCGTTCAAGAAGCCGAAACGGCCAACGGGCAACGGGAACGGGAACAGCATACAAAACTTTTGGAACGAACGCATCATGGAGCGCTTTATAAAGGCGAATCTATTCATTATTTGCTGTGTGGCGGCGGGCCTCTTGCTGGTATGTAAACCCATATCGTGATAAATATATATATATACATATGTGGTCGTGTACCCCATCATTATAATTCTGCTGTTGTGTGTACCGTTATGATAAGACCCCGGCCACTTTTTGCGCCACTTAAGTGAAAATGAAATGAAATGAAATCGTTTTGCACAAAAACATAAAAATTTCAACTTTATGTGTTGCTTTTGGTCTTGACAGACTGTCCGCCACACGAAACAGCAGCAGCAACAAGCGCTCATTAATTGATTGATGGATGATTGCGGAGCTAAAGTGTCTCCGCTTTTGTATACAGCTTCTGCTCCATCTTCATCAACATCAACATTAGCTCCACTTCCAACTGCATCTTCAACGGTTGCAGCCACAACAATTTCAGTTTCGATTTTCATTTTCTTTGATTTCTGCTTTCGCTTTCTATGGACTGTTTGAGACTTTGTCAATTAACACTCCAAAGATGCCATTTGCGACAGCACAAATTATATGCCAACATTCTTAATCAGTATTATTAACCATTATTAGTTTGACTTATATATCTCATCTATATCTCACATAGATTGAGTTCTTGCTTAGACAACTTTTATGTTTACTTAAAAATCATCTAAATAGGACCAATCTAGATAGAATATATGTAGTCAAATATATTAGTTTAGAATTATTCATATTTTGAACTTTGTGATAGAACCAGTTTAACTTCATCATCACCATAAGATAAAGTTGTTTTTGAAACAGTATTTGTTAAAAATATATTTCTTGTCTCAATTTACTTTTAGTGCTTGTTAAGATATCTCATCAATGATTAATGATTAATGATTAATGTCATTTGATTTTCTTTTTCGCACAATTTTCTCGCCTGGTGCACATAGATAGTGTATTTGGGCGCTTTCTCGTGTGAGGTGTCTTGGTTGCTGGAGGCGCACGGAGAGCTGCCCTTTGCTGCCTATACGCTGTGCACTCTTTACTTTGTGATGTTTGTGGCCAGCACCATCTTAATCCATGGCCTGGTCAGTGGTCTGTGCTGGCCACTGTTTGCCTGGTCGGCTGTTATAGGACTGCTGTCCATACCAGAACTAGTGTTCGTAATGCTCATGACCACACAGCACTGGGTAAGTACTCACACAGCTTTGGTTAATGCTTTCGCTAAACTTTATGGCCTTTGAAGGGTCTGCAATCGGTGCATGGATTGACGGAGCTGACATCCTACTTGATACGACTGATTATTAACTGCATGGCGTTGATCTGTGTCATACCCACGGGCATCAAGTGGCGTCGCGAGAGGCAGGTGCTTAATCAACTGCAGGGATTGGCCACGCGACTCTCGCTGCAAACTCCCGCCCCCAGTGTGCCCATGACGAAAGCAGATTCCCGTCGCTCCAGCCAGCGGCTAAATGGCTTCGAGAATGCCGGCTATCAGTTGTGCGACGAGACAAAGATGCCCATGGGCAATGGACTCAATAATACGAGCGGCCAGTTGTTTGGCTCACAGAATGAGTTCAATGCCAGCATGTTTGCTCCGGCACTGGCGCAACAGTTCAGCTCAGTTGCTACGGGTCAGCGTTCGAGTGGTCATCGCGCCCAGTCACTGATGGATCTGCGCTGCACGCTGCCGGGCATGTATAATCCCAGGCATGTGTTGGACACAGAGGACAAAAATGCCAAGTATTTCAACATCACTATCGATGATCTGAAGAACAATCTGCAGGATTCGCATAGGCCGTCGCCGCCATCGCTAATCGGCAGCACCAGCAACGATCCCATCTACTGCTCCATTGAGCCCAAGCAGCTAACTCCACCACCCGCCCAGCTGCGTCATTATCAACAGCAGCATCAGCAGCAGGCGCAGCGTGGACCCAAGCAGGTGCCGCCGCAGAAACTCTCGCGCAACTGCATCTCACTGGAGAATCTCGATGGGGTCAATAAGGTGCAGAATGACCTGGCTGCCTATGGCAACAATCTGCTACAAAATTATACACAGCAGCAGCAATACTATCTCGCCATGCTCCTCAACAATCCCCTCCAGCATCAGCAGGCGGCGGCGACTGTTGCGAATCTGTATCGTCGCCCCTCCGCCTGCAGTTCCCAGGGTGGTTGCACGGTGCTGGCGCAACCGCTGCAGCGACGCGGCTCCCATCAGCAGTTGCAGTACTACGGCGGATTTGGATACGCCAACTATGCCAATCCCTACATCACAGCCAACAGTAAGCTCTCGCTGGGCAATGAGTCCGATGACTATCGCAAATACCGCGACGTGGCACTGTAGAGTAGATCATACGCTCAGACTTTAGACTAAGCTCCCAGTCATAACTCTATATATAGTACACATATATATATTACAGTGGGTCACAGTTCAAAGCAAGCAGTGTGAAAAAAAATAGGCAACTTTTTTACATAATCCTACCTAGCAGGTATGGAAACCCCAATTTATTGGGGTCATATATTAATTTTGGTGGTTAATATATATACCTACCATCGGTCTTTGGAATTTTTGAAAAATAATGAATGATTAGCTTATGGCAGGCAGTTACGTTTTTTCTTTCACACTGCTTGCTTTGAACTGTGACCCACTGTATGTATTCATATACTCATTAGCTGTAGAACGCTCGACTACCACATTGACATTCCTCGGAATAACGACCAAAGAGCCACAAAACTAACTCAGTTTCAGTTCGTAAAGTTACAAATTGAGGAAGCCGCACAGCTTGTAGAATTAGCTCTTAGTTATATAGATGTTACAAATTCTAGATATCGCCTACGAACTTCCCTACAACGACAACTATTTAGTTAACGATTCAAATCAATATTACCAGCATATATTATCATTATTTAATTCTATTATGTAATTGAGACTTTTACTCATTGATAAATTGAGTAATTACTGTCTGAAATTGTTAATTACTTACCGCCTGAAATTCGTAATTACTTTAGTATTTAAGTAATTACCAATGGTCAGGCAACAATTTTCTTTTTACTGAACTGCAAAGTAATCATTATCTTAAATAATTATTACAATTACAATTGTAATTAATAAAACACTTGCAAATACATTGGCTATAACTTTTAATTACTTAAGCAATTATCGCTTGACTTTTCTAATTACATAAGTAATTGCAAAACAAATCGATAATTGTAAATACATTCATAATTTCAGTATTCTATTCAAATATTTTATACCAAAAGTCACTCACGGATCCAACAGATCAGCCAGCGGATTATCGGAAGCATTCCCTGCACTTGCCCGCAACGGCGGGGCCGTTATCTTGCTGGGCACCTTTTTGGCCACGTTGCGTGGCGTCGATCTAACGATCTTGGCCTGACTGACAACGGCTGCGCGCTTAACGGCAGCTCCACCACCAAACAGATCATCGTCATCGTCATCATCGCTGAAGAGACTTTTGCTTGGTTTAGCGGGCAGCTTTGACTTGTTCCTGGAGGAAGTGTGCGGCTTCTCCTCGTCGCTGCTGCTGTTGCTGCTAAAGACCGAAGTTTGGCTTATGGTAGCAGCTGCAGCAGGAGCAGGAACAGTTGCAGGAGCCGTAGACTGTTTGGGTTTGGTTTTAGTTACGGGAAGAGCAGCGCTGCCAAATAGATCATCATCATCATCGCTGTCGTCAAACAATTTGCGGCTGCTGGGCTTGGACTTGGTCAGCAGCTCTGCAGCTAAAGAAATGGGCGCAGCTGTGGATTTGATTTCCTTTTCTAGAGGTTTCTTGGCTGGCAAATTAGAAACTGCTTTCGCTTTTTGTGCTGGCTTAAAGAGCGCATCATCATCATCATCATCATCGCTATTAAAAAACGAAGACGCCAATTTGTCTTGCTTTAATGCAACTTTCTTGATCTGTGGCTGCACTGCTGATGACTTTGCTGGCAAGAAATTGTCATCGTCAGCGTTGTTATCCAAAAATGACACATACGATTTGGGGGGCCCAGTATTGGTTCTTGTTGTGGACACTAATGGTGGCTGTGATCCACTCGTTGGTCTAAAGCCGTAACTCCTTTGATCATACTCATCGCTGTCCAGAAATGAAGGCACCTTGAACTCATCCTTTGGTATAGCAGCTGCAGCTGGGCTCATGAGGGAACTGCTAGTTTGTTTCTTCTTTGCAATGTGCTTCAAGTCATCCTCTGGTAGCTGTGTGGGCAGTCGAGTTGGAGCAGCTGCTGGCAAAACTGAAGACACTGCAGCTGATTTTCTCTCCACTGCTTTGCCAAAGAGTGCATCATCATCCGGATCGCTGTCAAGAAATGATGAGGACTTGGCTGAGCTTCTTATTGGATGAGTTTCCTGGGCAGAAGCAGCTGCTTGCTGCAGTGGCTCAACCAAGACAGCAGCTGCAGCAACTCCATCATTATCATCACTCTCAAAGCTGGGCAGCTGTGCTGTCTTGCGTGGAATGCTGGAAGTGACTGCTGCTACAGCTTTTGGAGCTGCGTCATCCGGTTGCTCCTTTAACAGGGTCTTGGCATAGTTCTCCTGTCGCGCCCGTCGCGTCGATGGACGCCGATGAGCTGGACCACGCACGCGGCTTTTGCTAATACACTGCAGAATGCTATCCGCCTCGCTGGAGGTGGACTTGGGAGCTTGCTGAGTTGGGGCTGGTTCTGTTGTAGGTGCTGGAGTATCTGATTGCTTCTTGGCAAGCTTTGGCAATGCGCCTCCGCCAGGCAGTAGCGCTTTGACATTGATATTTATGTTGGGCATTTGCAGTTTTTTAATGGGCGAAGTAAGCTGGGGCGGCTCAGCTGCACTCTTATCCACAACATCGATGGGTGGTGGCTCATCAAAGATCTGCTGGCTGGCGCCTGCGCGAGCCGTCTCACTGAAGTCATCATAGAAGATGGTGTGTATGCGCTTTGTGGATGCACCAACAGACTCCACAGTGACAGGAGTCGCAGCGGCTGCTACTCCCTCATTTTGATCATGATCATCCTCTGGCGGCACATCGCTAAATAGATGCATGCCACCATAATCATTGTTGGATTGCTCCAACGACGTCACAGCTGCTGCCGTTGCCTTTGCGGCACTTTGCGGCAATTCTGGCAAATTTGGCTCGAAGAAATCCTGAGCGCTATCAAACATTTTTGAGACGCTCAAACTGCTCAGGCTGCTGGTGCCCAGGGACTGAAAGAACTCGCTATCGTCTGGTGGCTCATCCGAGAAAAGGCTCGAATAGTTCTGCATGATTTGCTGTGCGGCTGCAATGTCATCGGCTGGTGGTGTCTTTGGAGTTCCGCTTTCTGCTTTCGATTTATTACTGCTTACATCTGCCACTAGACTGATAATGGGATCCTCATCATGTTCCTCTATTGCTGAACTGTGCTTTAGATCCTCGAAATCATCCATTTTTAAAACTCTCTCATGCTGCTGCTCCACTTCCTCTGCTGCAACCTGAGACACCTCACTTTCCTTTTTGTTCGTTGGCTCCAACTGAGCTGGTAGTTTGACCTTCTCCTCCTTTTCAGTTGTTTTAATCTCAGATAAATCTACTGTCGATTTTGTAATTCCATTTGTTGCTTTGGCTTCATCTGCATTTTTGGGCGAGGAGCTTTTAATTGCTTCCTCATCGCTGAAATCGTCACTAAACAGATCTGCTTTTGGTGTCTTCAAGTCAGCCACTTTGATCTCCTTTGTTGGATCAGGCAAATCCTTTGGTATCTCAAGCTTTTTGGGCCGATCTCTAGGTAATCCTACGATGGCCTCCTCATCGCTGAAATCATCACTAAATAGATCTGCTTTTGGTGTCTTCAAGTCAGCCACTTTAATTTCCTTTGTTCGATCAGGCAAATCCTTTGGTATCTCAAGCTTTTTGGGCTGATCTCTAGGTAATCCTATGATGGCCTCCTCGTCGCTGAAATCATCACTAAATATATTGGGTTTTGGTGTCTTCAGTTCACCCACTTTAATTTCCTTTGCCGAATCAAGCAAATCCTTTGCTGTCGCAAGTTGTTTGGGCTGATCTCTAGGGAATCCTTCAATGGCTTCCTCATCGCTGAAATCATCACTAAATAGATTTCCTGTTGACTTTGAATTGGGTGTCTTCAAATCTGCTACTTTTACTCCCGGTCCACGCACATGTTTTGCAACTTGCTCCTCAGTATCCAAAGATTTGGGCAGATCCTTAACATTTTGTTCCTCGAGCTCAGCTGTTTTTATTACACCCTTCTCTGGTCTGTCGGAAATATCTACTGGTTGCTCCTGCTGGCTAAGCTTATTCACCTTTTCCTGCTCCTTTTGAACAGCTGCTGCGAATAGCTGCTTGTTTGACCTGGGAGTGCCAAACAAATCATCATCGCCAATATCATCGAAGAGACTTTTTCGGTGAATATTTGGTGGCTCAACAACTGCCTGTGGCTGTGACTGTTCCCGCTCCTGCTCCAGCTGTGGGATAGGCTTTGAGGTCGAACTGAAAATATCATTGGCATTATCCTCATCGTCATCATCGAAAAGCGAAGTCTTTGCAACCAATTTGCTGCCCAGTGGATTTGGCGTCAACTTCTTGGCAAATATATCATCGATATCCAAATCATCATCATCATCAAATAGGGAGATTTTAGGCTTTTGTTGCTGTGGTTTCGCCTTTGGCGTAAAGGCATTGAGGAAGTCATCCACATCATCATCCAGATTGTCATCGAAAAGCGAGGTGGGCAACTTTTTAGCAGGCGTTGCTGCAATTGTTGGCTGTTCTCTTGGGGTGGGTGTCAGCGGTGGACTATCATCGAAGAGATTACGATTACGCGGTGGCGTCTCCTTTGGTGCCTTCTGAGCAGGTGCGATGGGTTTGACTTGCACAGGGGTGGGTTTTACTTTAGGTGGTTCCTTCGCTTGGACAACAGTGGCTGGTGTCGCTGGGCTATTCGCTGACTTGGATTTTACCTTGTCCACAATTTCAGACATAAACGAATCGAATTCATCATCATTGAAGAGATTTACAGGCTTGCGTTTAATATGACTCGTTGCAGCGACGGGTTTTATTTCACTCTCCTGGCTAATAGGCACTTCAATAGGAGCAGATACTGTTATTGGTTCATCAAATAGGTTTGGTGGCGTTTGTCTGCCCACAGGAAGTGGTTTGCTGGCGCTGCTGCTGCTCGAGCTGAGCGAGTGATCCACACGGGGTAAACCATGCGCCGCTAGATGTCTGTGCGATATGCCTGGCGATGAGTTCAGCGAAGAGGAGGTGGAGGGTGGATCATCGCTGGGTGGTGAGGCTCGCAGCGCCTGAAATAGATCACTCTCGTGTGGATTCCTTTGACTGCTGATAATTGGACGCGGTTGCGCCTGGCTGCGAGCGGCTGGTGCCACAACAGGTGCTGCAGGCCTTGAAATAGGCTCCTGGGGCAGTGAGGCCAACGAGGAGGAATCCGATTGTTGCGTTTCCGCTGGCTGACGTCTAGGCGTGGGCTTTGGAGCAGCAGCAGCCGTAGCTGCAGCCGTAGCCGTTTCCATCTCATCCGAAGAGCTCGAGGAGAACTGGTCGGGCTGCTCATCCTCGCTGTTCTCGGCGCTGTCATAGAGTCCGGCATACTTATGCTCTTGCCACTGCTTTGAGCCAATTATGTAGGGTAAAGGTATGCCATCGTAGGGATTCTTAGCGCGAAAAACAGTGCTGAAAGTAGGCCGAACTTGAAAAGAATTTGCAGATCACAAATGCAATACATACGTGGTATTCACAGCACCATCGTCTTCGTCATCCGAGTCAGGCAATTCAATGGTCACCGGCTCAAAGTTTTTTCTAAACATTCTTAAATTGTTTTGCAGAAATTCTGTGGCCATTTCCTGGGAACTCTTCACCGTCAGCTCTGGCTAAAATTCTCTGTATTATGAAATATGCAATTTCAACTATTTTGATCTTTTTTCATACCTTCTTGTTCTGTTCCTCGGGCATGACAAAATCATCGTCGTCCACCTCTTCCACGCGATACTCGACGAACTGCTGGCCAAATTGCAGCGAGCGGAGACTGTTGGTTGCATTATCTAAAGCAATATCGACGCGTCTCACATTCGTTTCGAATTCGTTTAATTTGTGGCTGGTGTGCTCGGCGCATTCGTGCAGATTCTAATGCAAAAAAACAAAAAACACATTATGAGTAATGGTGAAAATTGCTCAATTATCATGCAAATTTCACACCCCACCTCGGAGATGCGTTTCATCAGGTCCAGCAGCGCACAATCTCCAGCGAAATTCCATTCCGGCGCTTGTGCTACAATGTCAGCCACTTCAGCGCTTATATCCATTTTTTCCTCCAATTAATAACGCCTTAATTCTGCAAAAATACTTTGTAAATAAACAAAAGAGAATTGCCGCTGCAGCAGCTGTGTTTCAGTGGCTACTCATCAAGCACAATGCAATTTGGTCCCACACACGTTACGGCAGCCGTAAGTCATACGTTACAGAATCAATCTCATTATTAGTAATTATTCATAGCCTTTAATTAGTTAAAGTGCCATTTTAAAATAAAAACTGCTAAAAGAGCAATAAATAAACACAATGTCTGCTATTCTTTTACATCAAGCAAATGGCTCACACACGATGCAGCCGATAAACAATGTCGTGTACTCATTCGTGCTTCAGCTAACAGCTGTTTTCTTCTCCCTTCCATTTTCAGGCATTCTACACGTGTTTAGCATTCTCAGCTTTTGAGTATAAGCGGAAAAATAATTGTTTTATTTATTATATATATATATGTTAACTAACTTTAAATTAAAAGCATAAGCCGTGGCAACTACAGGATTTTACACAAAAAATGGCTATGCTCGCAGAACCGCGTCGTCGCAAACGCTACAATTTGTGTCCGCGCGGCAAGGCGCTCTACGAAGGTGTGTAAAGAGGAATAAGAGAAATTAAACAACTTTTTCAATTTTTGTGTGCGTTTAATTTGCAGATGACACGCGTTTTGGCACAAAAATGCTCGAGAAGATGGGCTGGTCCAAGGGCCGCGGCCTGGGCCCCAACGAAAATGGCTCACAAGAATTTGTGCGTGTGCGTTTCAAGAATGACGCCGAAGGATTGGGCTACGAAATGCGCGATGATCAATGGACCGAGCACGAGGAGGGCTTCAACGGGCTGCTGAAGGCGCTCAATGGAGGCGACACCAATGGTGAGCATGCAAATCCAGGCAATGACAATGCATCCGCATCCGAGGAGGAAACGCGTCCCATGGGATTTGGATTCAAGTCAGCAGCTGCTGTTGAGGAGGTCAAGCCAAAAACGCTTAAGGATAAGATCAGCGGGGTATCGTTGGAGGAGAAGTCCAAGTACAGTAAAGCACGTGTGCACTACAAAAAATTTACGCGTGGCAAGGATTTGTCGCAATACAGCGAAAAGGATCTCGCCAACATATTCGGTAAGAAAGTCAGCGAGGAAAACGTAGCATCCGTTGAAGTTATCCCAGCAGAACTGCCCGAAGAAGAAGAGAAACCGGTGAATCCAAACTTTGCCGGAGTGCAGACTGTGACCACTGGTCTCTCCGTGAATGATTACTTCAAGCAGAAAATGGAGGCTATGAAAAATAGGCTCTCAAATGGTGCAGCCTCTAAAATTACTGAAACGAGTCCCTTGGTAAATGAAGCTGAAGATCAAACGGAAGCTGTGACTGCAAGCGGAAACAAAGAGGATGAGCCAGCTAAAAAGAGGAAGAAAAAGAAGAACAAAAAACTGGAGGAGGAACAGGCGGAAAGCGAGCTGCCTGTAGAAACAGTTGCAAGAAAAGCAAAGAATAAGAAAACAAAGCGTGCTGCGGAAGAAGATGAGGCGGAGATAGTGAAAGCAGCTATCGAATCCGAGGAAAACAATTCTCCCAAGCGCAAGAAAAAGAAGGACAAACAAGAGAAGGCAGAGGATCTGATAGCGACACCAGACCCAACGAATGCAGAGCCAAAAAAGAAGAAAAAATCAAAGAGAATTGAGGAAACAGTACCTGAAACGGCAGTAGAGACTGAGTCGCCTAAAAAGGAAAATAAAAAGAGTAAAAAAAGAGACGATAAAGAGCCAACAGCAGAACCAGAACTAAAAGAGGAAACTGCGCCCAAAACGAAAAATAAATCGAAGAAAACCGTTGAACAGCCATTAAATGATGTGGAGGACCAAGCGCAAGAGGATCAACACACAGCAAAAGGAGAACAATCCGATCAGCTGATCGCAAAAGAGAAGAAAAAGAAGAAGTCCAAGGAGCACAAGTCCGAAGTAAGTGCGAACAATGCTGATATTGTGTGCTCCGGCGATGAAAACGATTCAGCAGCAGAAGCGGACGCAGAAGCACACAAATTCTTAACAATGGATCAACTAATTATGAAACATGACTCATTCAATGAATTTAAAATCTCTTCATTTTGCGCAGAAAAATTCCACATACTAAACATGAAGGCCTACAAGAACTCATCGCTGGCTCAGATAACTGGATATACGTTTGACGATAACATTAAACTGAATATTGTGGAGGCGAAGGGCGACGCGCAGCGTATTACTGCTCTTTGGGAAGGTACACAGTCCAAATACATGCGCTCCTTCCAAACCAGATATCGGAGACTAAGATATCAAAAGACCACGGATATCAAAAAAATAAAAAAAATCAAAGCCTTTACGGGAATTTAGGGAATCAAAAAAAAAAAAAAAAAAAAATCAATAAGAAATTCAAATTTTGAAAGCAAACAATTTTAATTCAACTGGTTTCTTAAACGTAGAGTTTATATTAGTTTTGTACATAGTTTCCATTTTAATGTGTAACAATAACACATACTAAAAAGGACCAGCTAAATATATATACTATATGCGTAGACATAAAGTTGATTTGATTTATGTGTGTTTTTTTTGTTTTCGGATTGTTGATGTTAATTCTTGATCTTAGGAGCTGCTGCCACAGCTCTTTTCTGTGCCATATGCCTTCAGTCTTGTTCAGAGAACCAAGAGGGACTGATGTATGCTTCAATTATTGTTTTGGTTTATAGCGTTGGTGGATATCGTGTCACTTAGTATGTTGGTTACTCTGCATAGCCTTACAAACTGGATATTATTGTATATGTAAATTTAAAAGTTAAGATTAACGTAACCTATATACAGTAAGCAATATCAACCGGCAACGCTATACCAATATAAATAAACTCTAATCTGGTGTCACAGTCCGATTGGCCAGTCGACGCGAGCGTCTCAACGGTTTGTTATCCTGCGTGTGGCTTCTGCGACGCTTCTGCGTCGGTGAGGCAAAATTCCGATTGTAGTTGTTCAGATGCACATGCGAATCCCACTAAAAACAACAAATATATTAATCAGTTCAGCATGTCAAATAGAAGCAGCTGCTTATTGTGCCTCTTACCGAACTGGACACAATTTCAGAGCGCACTGGATGCCAGTCCAAGTCGCGTATGACTTGCTTGTGTCCCTCAATAGCCTCTCGAATTTTACCCGTTAGCACGTCATAAACTGCAACATGTCATTTGTTTGATTAAGGAATGCTACAATTCTGAGAGACCGAAACTCACTTATAATTCGCCCCGTTGCACAACCCGTGTAAATGAAACGCTGTCCAGTCTGCTCCATGGGTGAGAATTTGGCTCGCTGTAGCGTTTTACTAACGCGATGACCGCGATAAGTCATTATGCTGCTATCACCATCAAGCGCCTTGTGTGGATTGTAAACTGGAAGTAAAAATATTTGTTAATAAAAATAGATAGAAACAAATCAGAGATAAGAAAGATAAGAAATACATATGGTGTCCGTTCCATTCCATCTTTAATGTGTTTGTGACAAAACACTTGACATTTATAAATAGCACAAAAAAATGAGTAAACTTTGGCTTACATTCACGTGGCACACGATCCCAGCGATAATCCCAATTGGTAATCGTTAGCTGATGCTGACGGGCGGTGCTGCGGTTCCGGAGATTGCTGGGCTGGCGCATATCCCAGATTTTAATGCTTTGGTCCTTGGAATTGGTGAGGACGTGGTAGCCATCGTTGCGCGAATCAATGTACGTAATGCCATCGAAGTGTCCAATAAACGAGTGGACAGACTTGGACGGGTTACGGCCGCGGAAGGATGTACGCAAGTCGTAAACCTTGAGCAGGCCATCATCACAGCCAGCGATTATCACATTCGGATCATTGTTGTTCACATAGCACACAGCGTTGACGTCCGTCACGGGAACGCGATGTGTGCGCAAAATTTGGGTGACGCGCGTCTGGACATCGCCCACAATGACGCTGGCATTGCTGCTGCCACCAATAATCTTATCACCCGTTGGCGAAAAGCGTAGCGAGAAAATTCCAGCCCGACTGCTGGATGTCTCGTTCACATCGATCCACTGACAGTCATCCTCAGACCCATGAACTGGCATTATATAAACTGTAAAAGCATCATTATTTTAAATATTGAAAATTAATATATACACTTCGAATTACATGAGCGCGACCATGTGGAGTAGGCGAAGTGCTGGCCATTTGGACTGAAATCAGCGTCCATGATGCACCACTGAACGTCGCGTGCATTCATGCGGTTCAGCAAATGATAGGTGCCTTTTGAGCCATCGTATATACGTACAAAGCCATCTGCAAGCCAAGCTACGTATTAATTAAATTCAAGACAACTTCAAGTACAGTGGTCACTCGTAACCAAAAAGTGCAAGTAACCAAAATATTATAAGTCAACAAAAAATTCTTTAAACAGACTGTTTCAAAAGATATGCGACGAATTCTAAACATAAAACGTTCCTTAAGACATTAGATAATTTCAGGAAATTATAAATAGCAAGTGACCACTGTACATGTGTCGTAAGATTGTTTTAAACAAAGATTGACCTTGGCAAGCTGTTAAGAGTTTACTGCCACTCTTGTTGAACTTGGTAACATAGATTTTAGCGTCTAACGACATCAGACGCATCGACCTATGATTTGGTATATACATATTTGAGATGCAGCGCTGCTGATTTGGGGAGAAGGAACCGCTGCCAGGTGAGGCGATTCCATTTTCTCGCTGCTGCAGCGCTTGCAGTAGATTGAAGCGCCTTTCTGTTGGCTTGCTGAGCAAACTGCTGCGCGCTTGAACTTCTTTGTACATATCTGTCGTCTGAAATTTTTTGGCTGAATCATCACTGTAATCAAATGGGGCTTTTTTAGTTTCGTGCTCACCTTAAATTTGTCTACATTTGGTTTTTCACAAACTGGGAGACTGCTTGGATGGTTACTTCGGGGACGCAATTCCATGTCCATGGCATTGACCGCAAAATTAATAACATCGTAGCTAAATTCATCATCAGGTAACTCAAATGGGTCATCGTCGCTTAGGAAGCCCAAAGAATTTCCCATTCTACTGTAAAAACCAAACTAAAAATGCAATTTAGTCCAAATATTGTTTGTTAGATCTGGCGATAAATTGTGGCGGCACGACGATAAGTACAGTCAGCTGGTCTCTTATCGATGGTGCTGACTATGGCTATGGCAGGTGCAATTGCTTTTTACAACACTAAATATTGTGACCGTTCTTGTTAGTTGGTTTTTAAATTAAATAAATTTTTTCGCTTTCCGTTGGAATATTTTTGGAAATTTGTCGTTAAAATCATTTAAGTAATTTGTCAGATTATTATTTTATCTTAGGTGTTTGCACCCTCTCTGTTAGTTAACAGAATTGCTTTAACTCAAAGCTCTCTGAGAGGCTTAGTGCTTACAAATGTCTCAAAGCTCGAATCAGTCTCACGGCGATCGTCAATGGAATAGCGTGCGCAGCGGTCGGTTCTCTTTCGTCTTGCACTTGTTATGTGTATATGTATGAGTGTGTTTGGTAATGAAATTTGTTACATACCCGTTTACAACTCACATTTGTGTTAGTTATCGTGTTGTGCTGTTTGTTTGCACACAAAATCAAACACACATGCGCTCACACGCACACACGCATTCGTAAAAAATATGCCAAAAATGTGAAAAATGTAATATAACATAAATAATCTGCGTTGTGTTAAGAGCCAAACTTTTCTGTTCATTCAACTGAGTGTATGTGTGTGTGTATGAGTGTTTTAGTGGCGAGTTTTGTTTCTATACCCAGCTTATGCTTATGCCGTATAGTGTGCATATGTGTATGTATGAATATGTATGTGAAATTTATCATAAATACTTTTGCACAACGCGCGCCCCTCAAAACGCATGAGAAGAAAGAAGAAAGTTGTTTAGCTGCGTAGAAAACAACACACACACGAACTTCAAAAAAAAACCAAACACAAAACCAAAATCAAGAATAACAAAAAACAATTGAAATACTGAAATACAAACTATGTCAACTGGTGAAGAAGATGAAAGAAGAGCCGCTAAAAGTGCATAGCGTATACAAAAAAAAAATCATCTAACTGAATGCAACTTGCTTTCCAGCCATGTACTTGCAAACATAGTACATATGTGTGTATATCGCGTGTGTTTAATCAAGGCAAAAATAATAATAATAAAAATAATGCAAAGAGACGAGAAATAATTTACGAAAAGTAGAGCGCACCAACGGAGACACACACAAAAAAGTGAAAGATTGCAAGCATGCGCCGCTGACGTCGCATCTACACACACACACTTGTACACAGGCACAGCAAGAGACTGATAGAGAGAGAGAGAAGTAGAGCTAGAAGGCACCTGCTCTTATTGCTGCTGCTGCTGCATATTTGAGTTTTTATTTCCCTTTTGTCTGTTTTGTTCGTAAATAATAAAAGTTGTCTGTGTAATTTAGTGCGCACTGTGTTTTAGTGTTGGTTAGTTTGTTACTTTACTCACAGACAATTTTGACAGTTCTCGCGCATTGTGGGCTGCCTTGTGGGGATAAGTTTCAATTAACAGTTTGGATTTAGCGCACTCGCAATTAGCACTAGCAAAATAAGGGTACTCAACAGGCAAACTTACTTAGCATTTGCTGAAGCCATTAACAAGATGGGCGCCCACTTTCCACATTCCACATTCATATTTGCGCATTTCATTTGCCACAAAAGATTCCGTTATCTTTTTTTTCTCCTTTTATTTTTAATGCTATTCATTTTCGTTTCATAAGCGCGCAATTTAAATGTGTTTTTTCTGTTTTCGTTTTTATCTTTATTTGCCTTTGCCCGTGCAGCGGCTTAAAGTGACGCAATCATTTGCATTTTGCCTAAATATGTATGATTGTTTCATTCCTAATGACTGCAAACCAGTTATAGATATAAACACACTGTGTTTTATTCCATTATTGTTTTGTTATTGTGCTGTTGCCCCTCCTCCCATTTCCTGACTATCTGCATTGTGATTAGCAGCGGTAATTATGCCAATACAAGCTCATTAAATTGTTCAATTTATAAACTTTGTTGTCGCTGCTGCAATGTTTCTTTTACTGTTATTAATATCAAATGTCATTGTTGTATTTTTGTTATTGGCCAACAACAGAGTTTTTCATACACAAACAAAAGACTTAAGCAACGAACTTGCCACCAAAGCTGTCAAGCAGCTAAATTGATAAACCATTAACTGAAGACGCTCTTTATGCAGATGTCTCACTTTTATATTAATCTATTTGAATATGTTTTGATACAGCAACTTTCATTTTCTTGATTTAAGTTTTATCTGAATGCCCTGATTTTCTGTAGCACTATCTTCGAGTCTGAAATTATTCAGAAATTAATACCATCATTTCCAATCTCGTCATTCAACTATTTAGCGTTTCTTGATCGTACGAATGAGTTTATTTTCATGTTTGAGAACTTTTGGTATCGGCATTACGTAATTTTTGAAATATTAAATATATATATTTCCATTGAACATTTTTCTTCTGTAACAATCCGGTTTTTGATGACCTTCGTAAATTAACTTTGTTTAAAATTCTAATTGGCACATTTTCTAAATTTCCGTTTTCAATTTATCATTGTCAAAATGAACAATGAACATTTCTTATGCAAATTGTAAGCTTCTTAATAATTGAAAATACATGTTTTGCTAAGAAATTAAGCAAATAATCATAATTTGTTCTACCAAGTCTCAGATTTTGAAAAGATATTATTGTTATCGCTATTAATTTAGTTATTGGTGTCCAAGTGCCCTTGTAATTTGTTGCTAGCTAGTTTTATACTACTATATTATTATTCAAATGCATTGAAATGGAAAACAGCTGGAAAAGCAAGTGACACATGAGACAACTTTTATGCTTGGCATGTGCGAAATTCTACGCCGACTAAGCACTTAAAGTCCCCACCTCCCATCTCCCCTTTCCACCCACCACTCCCCCTTTGTGTGGGTTTCGAAATGGCAATGCGATAGCGATAGGGAATACGTATAGGAAGAGCGCCTGAAACACTTCTTAGTCACACTCCGCTGCTCATGGATACAATTGTGAAAAGTTGCGACTATGATGTAAGCCTCACAACACATATCGCAACGGGGCGTTTTGTCGCAGCGACCGAACTTATGATTTGTAAGCAGTTGGCCAAGTCAAAATCTTGTCATTACAATTATCATTACACGCTAATTATGTCAAAAGCAACGTCTAATTAGACCATTCAATCACTCGCATTGTGTGATCGCATCACAGATCTGGCATTTATATATACTCCTCACCTCCGTCTGGTTGTTCGCTGCTTTGCTTTCTTGTGGGCGTTTCATTCATGGCTCGCAAATGTCGTCTGATTGTTTGTGTGGGCCGTCAGCGGCGCCAAACCAATTCACTCAGCTTGAGCCTATCGATCGTTTTATGGACAGCCCATTGACAGAATTTACTTAGTTGTGCTGTGATGAGAGCTGTTTGGAATGCAGAAAGGTGTCAGTTAATAAGTTGAACACCTTTTTGAAGCTAACTTTAAATGATAAATCGAATTCAATCCAGTTTGTATGTATTAGGGCGAATTTGAGCTGAATACCTAGAAATAACCATTTGAATTCAAATCGTGAAAGCGTTGCCCAGAACACTCTGATCTGAAAATATAAAAAGTGTTTAGCAGCCCAAGTCAAATATCAATTATTTATTGGGAACCTTTGATCAAAGTTGTAAAATGCAAGTAAATCTTCGAAGCGAGGTCTTAATTGTTATGTACGTTTGTCAAGAGATAATGAACAAAACTTAGCATCTTGTCTTCAAGTTGCTTCTCTGGATATAAGGGGTTTATGAAAAACATTAACAAAAAATATATATGTATATGTGGGAACAGGGTCTAGCGAATCAATTAAGTTTTCAATTGCTTCAAACTGTTTTCTTTGTTCGAAAGAAAAAACGGAAAAATATTCAATAAAAGGTATTTTGTAAGAAAAAATTGTTCAATTACTTGTCTAAAACACTCGAAAGAAATCAAATTCATTTTCCCAGACTCACAATTTTTGGGCGTTTTTCAAAAAATAGCTGCAAGACGCATTGTTGGAACCCCAAAAATAAAATGGAAAGACAATTGAAATGCAAATCATAGTCGGATCGCTGCGCTCAGCTTCCTCCATTCGCGCCATTCACATTTGGAACGCCTGATCGAGAGCAAAACCTCAAAGCGGAACTTGAACATAATTTACAGGCAATCAAAATAATTTGGTGTTACAAAACGTTGCCTGCATTTACATTTAACATGCGAGGCATGGCAAGGCAAGGCAAGTGGCATGCAATCGGCGGCAGCCGCAGCACGGCCAGCAACCTTCAATGCGGCTCATTGATGCCGCAATCGTGCTAATCATAAAAAGACAACAGGCAACAGTAATAGTGCAAGCACCCCTCCTCCCCCCCTTACCCCGCTGCAGACTGCTGCTCCCCCCTTCTGACAATTGCTTAACGTTCATTAAACTTGAAAAGAAAGCAATGCTCGGCAACAAACCCGCGTTAGTTTTAATTTTGGCCAAATGCGGCAAGTGCAAACAGCAATGCAACAACGGCAACAACAATCAATTAATATTACATGCTCTTTAAGCATGTGTGTGTGTGCGTGTGTGTGTGTGTGTGAGTTTTATGGTTTGCCATCTCTGATTTAATTGTGGAAAATGTGCAAAAAGCAGCAACAACAATCACAGCAATTAATCAAATGGAAAGAAAAATAAAATTCAATGGCGACGGCCTCCTTCTGCAGCTGGTGCCAGGCGCGCTTTGCCATATTGCAGTTGCACGTTTGCAACAACAGCAACAACAACAACAGCAACAAGTTCAATTGTTGCACGTTTGTGGCAAGTTGCCGTGGCGAGGTCAATGGCAATGCCGTCGCTGCCAGCGTCGCAGTCGTTGTCATCAGAGACCCTTCACATTAGTCAGCCAGATTTTGTGGGACGACATTTACGAGCCGTTGCTGCTGCTGCTGTTTCGGTTGATGCTGCTGCGCCTGTTGTCCAGTGTGTCTCCATTTGCTTAAAATTCATTAATTATATTTTCACAGTGGGGCTAACAAAAATGAAAGTTTTTAGCCAATGCCGCCTGCACACAAAACTAAAAATATAGCAACTTTGGCTTTGACTTTGACTTTGGCTTTTGCTTGTTGGCAGCTGTTTTGGCCAGTTTTGGTATTGGTCGCCACATGATGTGATCAGTTGTCTTAGCTTATTGTTGTCGTTGTTGCTGTTGATATGACCAATTTCAGTGAATGCGTTAACCCTCGCATATTAAAAGGAAATTCAAATGCCCACACAAGCGACTTTTCCAAATCGGCTCTATTGTTGATTCTTTTTCATGTGTTGTTCATATTATTTATTTTGTTTGGCATTTTATACACTTTAGGGTATTATAATGGTGTCATTAAAGAAGCTATTTTGGAACTCACAAAGTCAAATATATATCCCCCAACTATAAATCAGCAGCAAGTTATTGCAAATCAGCACCTTGTATCTATGATTAAAATTAAATTATGCACCTAAATCAGGGGTGTAATTAAACTTTGCCAACTAAATTAAGATATATTTTTTGTTATTCAGTTTTTTTGTTGAATTTTTGACTTATTTTTATTATTTGATTTTTTGGCAGCTTCTGGCAGCAGCGACCGCAGCAGCAGCTGATGTGGAGCATGGCGCACAATTTGGCTGGCCAATAAATTAAGATAGTAAACCGAAAGTGTCACGACCACAACGACGACGACGACGACGCCGACGCCATTAACAAGTAGAACCCGATAAACGTGCTGCACCAGAAAAACGACAGACAATCGAAACAGAATAAAAATTGTTAAGTGAAATTAGAAATAAAAGTAAAAACAAAGGCGAAGATAACCGGAAATCAGTGGCAACTGCAATACAGCAATAGCAACAAGATCAGCAGCTATGTATCGCCCAAATTTCTACGAGTCAACTTGCCTGCGCTGCAGCGAGACCGTCTATCAGGTGGATCGCGTGGGGCCGCTCAAGGATTTCACATTCTTTCATTCCGGTTGCTTTAAGTGCGTACATTGCGGCACCAAGCTGACGCTGAAGACATATTTCAACAATCAACACAAGCAGGACGACAAAGAGGTGAGGTGTATATAACGAAAGACTTTGGCGACAAACGTGCAACAACAACAACGTACAACATAAAATATTTGCACAGCTGCCACTTTTTGCATACAGCAGCGTGCATGCATAATAATAAATAACTTTGTTATTGCACTTAGCCAAATGTGTGTCACATGTGCGAATATGCGAATACAGCTATAGCTAAATAAATATATATATATATATAGCTTGACAGGCGGCCACCTGCTGTGGGTAGGTGAAGCGGTTGCTTGAAAATCGCTCTGCGCCAATAAACGTAACGTTCGTCATACTGCCTGACAGTTTATGCATCATAAAGTTTGAGATCCGCAAGAATATATAAAAAATGTTATTAAACAAACGACTTGAGCTAAATAAAACTCAAATTTATTATTAACTTAAATACTTGCTGTATTAATTAAATGATTCACTTGTTGACTTGTAAAATTACCTCACCTACGACTTGTCCATTTAAGTCAATAATTAATAATATTCAAACCGGCATTTACAAAATGAATCCCTAAACCAGATGCCGCAATAAATACTTGAAATTTTAACTGCCGTTCGACCATTTTGGGCATATTACTATATATATACTATATGGATAATCTTTCATGTTCCTGATTTAATTTAAGACCCATTTGATTTGTAGTACTTGAACTGGGAATTGCCCTTAGACCATTTTGGGTAATATTTCCATGCAAATCTCAAATTATATAGAAAATTTTGGTTTCATCTATAAATATAGTTTTTATGGGCATCTATTTTGGGATCTGTTAAAAAAAAGTACTCTGTTTTCCTGATTTAATTTAAATCCCATTTGATTTATGCATTCAGCTCTCATATTTTAACGCTTGAACTCTAAAGTTTTAAGTCCATTTTGGGGCGCGATCCCAATTGCTTTAAAAGGTCATTTCATCAGATAATTACAACAAAGAAAAAATAAAACGCCTTTTATAGAGATTTCTCTAAGCGTGTGCATAACCACTGCGAGATTTAACGCAATGATTATCCAACAATATGCGTAATAAACATTTCTGGCTAATCTATCCGTACCAATCAGCTGCCCCAACGCAATCTTCAATCTACAATCTAATTGCAAGCGAAGCTTGCGACAAAGGCAACATTTCATCATGCTAAACTTTTTTCTCTTTTGTTGATTATTGTATTGTGGGTTTTGATGTGTAATTTCTGGTTGTTTGTGGCTGGCTCAATTGCAGGTCTATTGCAGTTCACATGTACCAAAGAGCGGACCCGGCCATCTGGACCAGACATCGGTGGGCATTCGTCAGGCCTTGAATGCGCCGCGGACCAACAAATTTGTGAACGAGCAAATACGCGGCACCCGCACCGAGATCGATGGTGAGTATTTCAGATGCCCAAAACTGTCTGTATCCATCGCTTGCTAACAATAATATCAATGTGTGTGTGTGTGTGTGTGTGTGTGTGTGCACTGCAGGTGGCTTGGGCTCGCGCCAATCAACGCCCAATGGCTATGGGGGCCGGGAGGAGGTGAGCTCGCCATCCCAAAACGATACCAACTACAAATATGGACGCTTCGATGCGAGCGCTTTGCATATTGCGCATGCGCTCAAGCAAACTGAAATCCAAAAGGCCTACAATAAGGCGCGCGAGAAGCCAATTGATTTCTACCTGGTAAGTCTGCAAGTCCTCTCCCCCCCCCAACCCCCCTTTATTTACATCTATATTCTAACTGACTGACAAGTGGCCGCAAATTAAGAAATTATTTAGTGCAGAACATCTAATGAAATTTAACTGCTCGCTCGCTCGGTCGCTGCTGCTGCTGCTACTGCTGCTGCTGGCCAGCAATCATTGTTACAGTCGTTTATAGCGGGTTGGCAAACACTCGCACACACACTGAGGTATGCACAGCTAGTGGTAGACTTTACCCAGTTGTGTCTTGTAAACAAACGGTTGTGCAATGCTCCGTCAGTCGCCGTTTTGCCTTCTTCGTCTCCGTCTCCATCGCCATCGCCATCGCCATCTCCGTCTACATCTACGCTTGTTATGTCCGCCTTGCGTTGATCCGATTCGAGTAGCTAGTTGAGTTGGGGGAATTTAATTAATGCAATGGCAGGCAAAGTCATGATTATGTAGGCTAGTGTGCTATTTGCACTTGTGCAGTCAAGTTTATTGCCCAAGTCTTTTGTTTTGATGGGCCACTTGAGCAGCTAAGAATAACCAAGTTAAGAACTGAGTTAGACCACAGCTAGAAAATACACTAATTAAAACTGGCTTAAAGGTTTGATAATATCTGAATACACATATATATTTAAACCATCTACAACAGTACAGTTAGGCGTGAAGGAAACGCAGTTTCCATTATCCGGATATAAAATTGAAGTGGCTAGGAGAGTCCGGCTATTATATAGTCAATTTTCCATTGGTTTTTCTGTTTTCTCTATCGAATATTAAAATGCATTTTATTCGTGCAAAGTGCATTTAAATGCGGCAACTAGCGCCAAGTTATGCGGCATCTCGATTACAATTTATGGCTATCTGCACCATTTATCGGCGAGTGCAGGCAGCAGTCAGTTTGATATCTATGTGCATATATGTGTGTATTTATGTATCTGTAGCAGATCTCATGACCGCCGCCGCATGACTTGCCACTTGTAATTTCTTGACGCTGCAAGTCTGGCTAATCTGCATGACGGTGAAAGCATTATAATCGCATTTTACGTAAAATCCGATTTCAAAAAACGAAATTAAAATCGCACAAGTTATTTTTCATTTCTTGTTGGTTTTGCATGTGCGTGTGTGTGTGTGATTGTGTGCTAGTAGTGTGGCACCAAACAGTTTTTCTTTCACTTTCGAGAATGCCACACGCGAGTGAGCAGCAGCAGCAACAACTCCTAACAGCAGTAGTGGCAGCCGCATATTACTGCAACGCTCAATTTAACAAATTTCGAACAGGTGTTTGATAGCTTTGTTGTTGCTACACCACAAAAGCCACAAAAAACAGACACACACACAGACATAACAAGAAAAAACGCCGTCTCGTCGTCTAATAGAAAATATGTGAAAAATTGCATGCATGCAATCATTAAAAATTTTGCATGTTTTACAACTGCCACGCACACACTTACAGACACTCTCACACACCCACCAATAACAACAACAACAACAAGCAGCCACAATCACCAGCGAACAACAAAAAAAAACAGCAACAAACACTCTGCAAGTTCATTTGAATCAGGTTTAGCGCAGCGCACTCAATATTTTGGCCAGCAGTGTGCGACTATCTGTCTGTCTGTCGATCTGTCTGTCTGTGCTCGGCAGCATAGATTTCCATATACGGATATCTGTGTGCGTCGCCGTCACTTGTTTTTCCGGCTGCACCATAGCGACGTTAACGTCAATGTCGCCGTCGACGCTGCACTGTTTGCTAAATCCAAATTATGCGCACCAGAGTGAAAGTAACGGCAACGTTGCGACGCGTCGCATTTGCTTCATCATTCAGCTGACAGCGACACGATCGCCGCAGCGCAGTTGGCAGCGTCATTCTTTTGCACTCTCTTTTACGCTCTCTCATTTTGTGTTTCTTACTCTCACTCTCTCTCTTTCTCTGTCTGTCTGTCTGTCTTCCTCTTCCACATGCCCTTATGCAATGCACGCGCTTTTTAAGCGCACCATATAATTGTTGTTATATTATCGCAAACACTTCCTCATGCCGCCTGGCTTTGAGCTTTTTGCGCACTGCGTCTATGGCCAAATTTACAGTTGATATGCATGTGAAATTGTTCATACATATTTGTCTTTGTACAATTTGGAGGCTTTTGGTTTTGTACAAGCAGCTTGCGCAATAATTAATTTCGACGCTTTTGGTTGGACTTTCGATTTCATTTCGTGCTTTTATTTCGTTCACTGCTGTTATTCTTGTTGTTGTTGTTGTTTTTGCTTTAGTCACCGTGGGCGCCTTAACCGTTGTTGCTCTCAATTTTGAATTTTTGCTGCTCTAAGCCGCTCACGCAATTTGTTGTGTCCATTGTCAACGGGGCTATGAACCATTTATTGTTATTGTTGCTACTGCTGCTGCTGGTGCTGGTGCTGGTTATTACTCTTTTCATGTATATATTTGTTGGTTTTTGTTTCAAACTTATTGTTTTGAACTTGACATTGAATTTTGGTTTTAATTGCATATTGTTATTGCCTATGTGTTGGAGTTATTAATGTATATTGTGTTCGTGTGTGTTTGGCGCTAAATGCTTCGAAGTTCCCATGCGGAAGCATTAATTAATGCGGACCACAGCTAATTTGCTTAAAACCGTATTATTTGCCAGACATATGGCCAAGGAAATGGAATGCAACATGCAACTGCACTCCACTGTAATTACGAACAAAAGCTAACTAATTGAATACTATGCGATTTGAAGCAAGCAACAACAGAATTTGCAAATTGCGAGGAGCCTCTAGACACTTCTGTGAAATAGGCAACGGTGACATTTAAGCTAATGCTATTTTTTTAAATAGTTTAGTTAATTTTAATAAGATTTAAAAATGAATTAATGTTTTTATTATTATCTCATAAGAGTAAAAATTAATAAATTTGAATATGTCTTATTAATATGCTTTCAAAATCGAATGATCACGAACGATTCTAATATCTGGATGTGCCAGTTTGCGAGCGACTACAATAAAATAATCCATTGATATTAGCATACATTGATTTCGAGACGAATAAATCGATTCTATTTCGATATTTTGAGCAGTTATATCTTATTAGCTTATAGAAATCACTAGCAAATAATTTGTGGCTTTGCATCTGCCGCTCAAAGATTCCATAAGTCCATAGGCTAGCGGTACCACTTATCGGGAGGCGCACGCAATGCGTGACCACAGCGGAGGATGAGTCTGTGGCTGGGGTGTGGGATAGAGCAGAGGAGCGCGGATGGTTTTGGACTGCAAATAATGTCAGATATTTTGCCAAGCGTCGCAGCTGAAGCGTGGCATTATAATTAGCCAAGTTAACAAGCCAAGCATTGCAAAAGCCGCAACGAAAATGCAACTGCAACAAAGTTAAATACAACTATAAAACACAGAGCGATTTCTCTTTTCTGCTGCTATATTTCCTCTATTGTTTTTTCTGACTGTTTGCTACAGGCTCGCGAGGAGCAGGCCCACCTGGAGATGAAGCATCGCAAGGAGGAGGACGATCTGTATCGGAAGTTTGCGCGCAAACGCGAGGAGGAGGATCGCAAAATACAGAACGAGTTCCAAGATGAATGGGAGCGCGAACTGCAGCGGCTTACGCACAAGTTCGAAAAGGAGCTGGCCACATCGCGTCGCAATCGGGACGAGGCAAATGTCCTCACGCTGCGCCACGAGCAGCAGAAGGAGGACCTCGAGAAGAACATGACGCTGCGGCGCAGCAAGAAGAAGGAGAGCATCACACGGAAAATGCTCGAGCACGAACGCTACGAGACAGCCGCACTGGTGGATCGCCAGTCCAGCGAGATGCTGGAGTTGATCAGCGCCCGTCGTTCCGAGTACATGCAGAGCGAGAGCATCTTTCTGGACGATGAGTTCAGTGAGGGTGCCGTGCCCGTTGAGTATCCGTTGAATGCTCCAGTGCCAGCACCACCGGCGGTGAGCAAGTTTCAAATCTACACGGATCCCATTGAGTTTGAGGATGTCGATCGGATTGCCATCTCGGTGGCGCAGGAGGATCAGAAGACCTTCACCGATCTGGTGCGCCAGCTAGTGGGTCGCTGTACCACCGATATTGAGAAGGCGCGCACCATTTTCCGCTGGATCACGGTCAAGAATCTGAATGCCATGCACTTTGACGACGATCTGCGCGGCGACACGCCCATGGGACTCCTGCGTGGCATCAAATACGGCACGGAGAGCTATCACGTTCTCTTCAAGCGCCTGTGCAGCTATGCAGGTCTCCACTGTGTCGTCATCAAGGGCTACTCGAAGAGCGCCGGCTACCAGCCGGGCGTCAAATTCCAGGACTCACGTTTCCGTAACTCCTGGAATGCCGTTTACGTGGCAGGTGCCTGGCGCTTCGTCCAGTGCAATTGGGGTGCACGCCATCTTGTCAACGCCAAGGAGGCGCCCAAGCAGGGACGCGGCAAGAACGACAGCCTGCGGTAAGTTCAGCAGAGAGCATCTCTCGTAACCTAAATAATGAATTCTTAGTCCGTCTGCTCTTTTGGAAGCTTAGCTCTTAATATAAGATCTTGGTCTTGTGCAGCCAAAGCTAATCACTATGAATATTTCTAGGTATGAGTATGATGATCATTACTTTCTCACCGATCCGCGTGAGTTCATATACGAGTTCTATCCGCTGCAGGAGGAGTGGCAGCTGCTGAAGCGTCCGATCACGTTGCGTGAATTTGAGAATCTGCCCTTTGTGCGCTCGTTATTCTTTCGCTATGGACTCCACTTCGCGGATGAGGGCTATGGCGCAGTGGTCTTTACGGATGATACGGGCGCTGCGACGGTGCGCATTGCGATGCCAACGGATATGCAGAGTTGCCTGATATTCCACTATAACCTCAAGTTCTACGACAGCGAGGAGGAACTGTCCTACGATGGCGTCTCCTTAAAGCGCTTCGTCATGCAGTCGGTGATTGGCAATATTGTTGCCTTCCGCGTCCATGCACCTTGCTCGGGCGCCTTTCTTCTGGACATCTTCGCCAATGCGGTCACTCCACAGGAGTATCTCACGGGCGAGCCCATGAAGTTCAAGTCCGTCTGCAAATTTAAGGTGAGCCTAAAACCTCAAGTCCAATTTTATTCCTCTTAACTCTTGAGCTTCTTTTAGATTTGCTGCGAGGAACTACAGACGGTAATGGTGCCGCTGCCGGACTGCGCCAGCGGTGAATGGGGTCCCACCAAGGCCACGCGTTTGTTTGGACTCATACCCATAACACATCAGGTGGGTTAGCTCAAGATTAAATCATTTCAAACTCTTCATTCTCTCCCGCTTGCAGGATCCATTGATATTCGCCGGGCGGAGCTTGGATCTGCAGTTCCGTATGTCGCGACCGTTGACAGACTTTATGGCCACGCTGCACAAGAACGGAATCGAGGAGAAGAAGCTCGCCAAATATGTTACACACAGCACTCTAGATGACATTGTCACGTTTATCATTAAGTGAGTGGCCGAGCGATGGCTCCACAAATCGCATTTTGCTTAATCTTGTTTCACTTTTGCAGTTTTCCGGAGGAGGGTCAGTATGGTCTGGATATATATACGCGTGAGCTGGGTGCGCCGCAGCATCATCATCACAACAACAACAATAACAATAATAATTCCTCCCCATCGTCCGGCGAGAAGCACTTGCTGACGCACTGCTGTAAATATTTAATCAACTCGTCCAAACGCAATTGAGCTCAGCTGCCACATGAAGCTGCGTGTGTTATGAATTTGTGGCAAACAAAATGCAATATTAATTGATAGTCTAGATGATAAACAGATACTAAAACATACATAAATATGTGCAGGTGCTAAGGGGTATGCCCTTAAAAAGCATCCACTTACATATATATCTATATATATATATATATATACATATATATCATGCTCAATCATTTGTTAATCCACACAGGCTTCTGGCTTCATCGTATATATATATCTTTATATACATATATAATCTTATGTTAACAAATTGGCAGCTATTATCGCATCGAATTGAAACATGTAAATACTCTAGACTCTAATCATTAGTCCTTAAATATGCCTAGTAATACCTGAAAGATCCAATTTTAAATACGTGTTGTACTTAATATTAATGCCTAATAATTTATTATGAACGAAAAGTATGTCTCTAATACACAAGCTTATATTATATTAAATCTAGTATGTATATAATATTGGACGTTGAAGTACTAACGAGCAGCACATTCAAGTGGCCCATCGAGACCCAGACAAAACTGCAACCCACCTCCCACTCAACCGACCGAGGGGTGCGCCGCATAACGCGCGGTTACGAAGTTCGCGAATTGACAGATAGATGAGATAAGATAAGTGTTTTAATAGATGAAATGGAGGAAGCGCAACTTAATAACGAGAAAAGCATATTGTAATTTGTACAAAAGATTCTAACTGGGTTATGAAGAAAAAGATGCAGGTGCATTCCTTGCATTTCTGATCGGAACTGTGAAAATAAGTTGGCTGATTAACTCCGAAGAATCAAACTGCCCGTTTTTAAGCTTATATAAAAAAATAACACCAAGCATTCTTCTACGATCAGAAAGAGAAGGAAGATTTAATAATAAAAGTCTACTACGGTGAGAAGGTAAGCTAATATTAGTATTCCAATTAAGACAACTAAGCGCAATTAATAGAAATGATGAACCTTGTAATTGGGTGACAGTATACATGATCCATATTACAGAATAGGATGCACAAGTGAAATATAAAGAGTTTTAGTAATGTAGGGATCGTCGAAATTCTTTTGACCAGCGCCTAATGAAACCCAGGACTCCAAAGGCTCGATTAACAGAGGAAAAAATATGCTCGTCAAACTTAAGCGTGGGCAATTTCCAATAAAGACATAAATTTGCATTTATCACAATTAAGATTTAAAAAATGAAGCCTCTGTCGACAGGCCTGATTTGGACTCAATCAAAGCACTAAAACGGCTGTTTAGGCCAGCACACAGCCAGCAGCAAACAAAGCCCATCCTAATGTTTGTATGTATGAATGTCTGTATGTGTGTATGGATGTGTGCATGTGTGTATGTATGCATGTGTATGTATGAATGTTTGTATGAATGAATGTTTGTATGTATGTATGTATGACATGCATGTATGACATCCATGTATAACATGCATGTATGACAAGCATGTATGACCTGAGTTCACGACACGCATGTATGTACGTATGTATGTAAACGCCCTTGGTTTTCAAAATATGTTGAGTTTAAACGAAGTTATGAAGTTTCGACCATGCCCATATGCCGATTTTCAGGCTAGAATTTTTACTTATGTTCCGACCTAAAATCGATCTCGCAAGAGCTCTATTATTTTCCAAGATAGTTTTTTCCAATATATTAATATTGTACATCAATAGAGAAATGTTATTCCGTGCGTCGCCTACATATCCGTAAAAAATACAGGAACTTGTGGTCCGTTGAAAAAATCAAATATTGAATATCAAACAGCTGGAAATTCTAGTTCAACATATATTTATTTCGTAGATTTTGAACAGGTTTAACAAAATTTAGGTGTCGAATTACCACCCACGAAGTGGTGTAATGCGTGGAACGATACATGGATAGAACCCGTTCCATTCAATGACATTGACATGAATACAGAATACATTTATACACACACAAAGAATACATTTATACATTGAATCTGAGATGGTTTGTTGCTGGAGGCGAATGCAGTTGATATAAATTTGTTGCTCTTACTGTTTTTAATTCTATTTAACGAGTACGGGTCGATACAGTGAAATAATTGAACTAACAGAGGAATGTGAATTATTACAAAACGAAAACAATTGTATTACGTATATATTATGTATACATACACTTTTTTTTACTTAAATATTAGCATATTTAATTCAATTTAAACTTTAGCAACAAAACTTTGGGGATATTATACAGTAAATAAACAAAATGACTTCAACTTTAAATAAAACATTTGAATACTAATTGGGGTTACGGCGCAATCAGCGATCATTGCCGAAGCAATACTTTTATGCTCTCTCAATTGAATTTGACTTTGCCCCTGCGCAGGGAAAGAAAGCTGTAGCTGCATCGTGTGTATTTTGTTGAAGTTGAAGCACAGGTGTTTTTAGTTGGCAGTCACTCTGCTGTTCATGTAGAATTGTTGCGCAGAGAGCAACAAGGTCAACACATAGATACACGCCGCAATCCAGCAGTTGTACGCATTCTGCAATCAAATACATTAATACTACGATTCAGCAATAAATAATATGAGTATGGTTTGAGTTTCCGACTTTTCACTGATTAGTGTGAGCATTCAGATATCAACTGGATCACATACTAAACGTACACATTTAATAATTGTAAATTTTATATCGGGGTTGTTCCATGGAAACCACAACTTTCAACAATGATAACAAACAACGCTCATGTATATATATATATATATATTTATGGGAGGGTGCGTATGATCGCATATATATATATATATATATATATATATATTGTATGTGTCTACATACTTATGTGTACGTAATTATTTATGTAGATATTTTCACATTTTGCCAAAAACAATGTATAAATTATGAAAACTCACCTGAGTGTATGCAGTATTGGCAGCCGAATAGAATGCTTCTAAGCTAGTGTACTTCTCTTCAAGCGGCAAATCCTCGATCAGGGCCACGCTGTGTATGTAGAAGAACAAGCCCATGAGCACCTAAAAATTACAATTATAAACATTCATTTGATTCGTACACATTTACACAGATTTTATAAGTGTTTTTTTTGGTCTTGTGACTGTCCCGTATGACCCCAGAAAACAATCAGATTCAGTAGCAGTCACAGTCCACAATACTTACCAGCTGCACAATGCCCCAAACGGAGATGATCAAGCCGCAGAGGGAGCATTTCGGGCCACAAATTTTCATTTTGCTAGCTTCGTTAATCGCTGCTCGACAGGGATGTAAATTTGTTCCTAATAAATTGGAATTCTCGTCGATAGATTTTTCGCAGAAGCTAGCAAACGTCAGGTGAAAATCATGTGACAGTTCGTGGTGAGTGCAGTGTGACCAAGTCGCGATACCTTCAGTATGTAAGCGATTGTTGTGTCCAAAACGGTAAGCACATCTCTAACAAATATGGGAAAATTATCGAATAGATTAATTATTTATAAAAATATGATTAATTGAAAGAAATTAGTACCAATTGGCTTTCGCAATTGTCTTCATTTTTTTCTAGCTGCATCAAAGAGAAACAAACGAGGAATCTTTTGATTTTATGACACAAGTCGTAACGTGTATTTACACAATTGTTCCTGATGCATATGTGTGTGTGCATCACACATGCGAGTAAAATTAGTGTCAACAATAACAAAGTATAAATTAATTGAAGCAAAGAAAATTCAAAATTATCGATGCCAACATCATCATCCGTTTACCATGAGAAGCAATCGAGGCAACTATGTGCCTTGCACGCCCTCAACAATCTCTTTCAAGGTGACCAATCCTACACAAAGGCGGAACTCGACGACATTTGCAGCAATCTCAGTCCAGATGTGTGGATAAATCCACATCGCTCGGTGCTCGGATTGGGCAATTATGATATCAATGTCATAATGACAGCCCTGCAGAAACGCAATTGCGAGGCCGTTTGGTTTGACAAGCGAAAGTGAGTACTCAACTCGTGTCTTCTCCGGAAGAGTAACCAGCTCATCTCAACTATATTTTGTAAACACGTCCACACAGAGATCCGTCTGTCATTGATTTGGACGCCATTGTTGGCTTCATACTCAACATTCCCTCGGATTACAAGTTTGGGTTTGTAACGCTGCCGCTACAGAGACGCCACTGGATTGCAGTGCGTCGCATTGGCAACTTCTACTACAACCTGGACTCCAAACTGCGTGAACCCGATTTGCTGGGTAACGATGTGGAAATGCTGCAATTTCTGCGCGAGCAGCTCTCCGACGAGGGGCAACCACGCGAACTGTTCCTTGTGCTCGAACAGAAGAATGACGCAGCAGAAACCGCTGATCGCTGGCTAAAAAAGGAGGAGCCCTACAACCCTGCACTGGTCACATAACTCCCATCTCCCACTCAATAAAATAAGTCTATCAAATACCCATTATTAAAATCTTATATTTATGTAAATAATTTACTTGTGTAATTAGCACAAATGTTCTTTTTGAAAACGCTTAAAGTGAGTCGAGAATTTTTCTAAATTGTCATTGACTTTTTCAATTTATTGTGAAATGGCCGTTAAATGCGCATTGTGTAGCAAAATACAAAAATAATACATTTATGGAAAGTTTTGTATAAAATGTGTGAAACGATTAAAAGTTCATCAATTAATATTAATATTCGAAGCTTATTCGGACTTAAATTAAGGACGGCCATCAAGAAAACCGTTTTGGACATATAAATATACATATATATGGACGGATATGTAGCAATATTTAATCGAAGGAAGGCCCCACTTGTGGTATATGTGTATGTTAATCCTCTCGAGACTCTGGCTTTTTTATATGTCAGTTTGGATGCTGCCCTGGCCTGGAGCTGGAACTGTGGGCTGCTGGCTGCGACCTGGCTGTGGGCGACGCGGGCGACTCGGCTCCGGGGCAAAGTAGTCGTGTGGCAATGCGGCTGGAGCCGATGCGCCGCCTGAGGATGAAGTGCCAGCTGCTATTGCTGCCGCCGCCGCCGCCTGGCCCTGATAATAATCATCGCCATATTCGCTCACCTCACGATTGCTAATCTCATTGAGGCGCTTATAGCGCTCACGACGCGCCTCGACCATGTATAGTATGCCACCGGGGAGCAGCATACAAGCGCCAATTACAGCCAGGGCAAAGGACCAGCCCATATCGTTATTCTGCCAGCCAGGCATCCAGTCGCGCGAGTCTCCCTTGGCCCCAAAGATGACCACCGCAATGAAGCCGAAAATGGAGGCGAGCACCTGGCAGGTGCCGATCGTCAGCAGCAGGAACACATAGCGATCATCGTCGCGCGACGTGCGCAAGAAGGACAACGACAACGGCAACGCGAGGAGGCACAGCACAAAGCAAAGCGTGGAAAAGAGCTGAACAGCTATATAGAATCCTGGCAGGAGGAAGTCGTGTAGGATATAGTATTCCTCCTCGAAGACCCACATGCAGCCGGTAAAATCGGTGTCGTAGAATCGATGTATGTCCTGGAAGTGATTGAAGCACACCTCCCACAGCCCAAGATTGGTGAAGCGAGGATTCTCAAGTCTTCCATCGGTGACCAGCCAAAAGGGCGTTGCATATGCGATGACGAAGAGCAGGAATGAGACGCCCGATATGCCCAGGGCAACGCGTGTATTGCGATTCGATGCCCCCATTCTCGATTCGCTATCTTCCTACTCGCACTAAATTTAAATGAGAAACACAACTAAAAAGTCGACAAGAAATTAATTGAGTCAGAAGAACACAAACACAAACAAAAAAAAACACGCCCCGGCCAGTGTGACCAGATCAGCAATTATATTTAACGCTACTCGAAGCGTTGCCACCTAGCGTGCATAAGCTGTGCGTATCGGCGACAACTCTGCGACGCATTTAGTTGTCTCTTGTTTTGTGGCATAAAAACTTGTTTGCGAAAGCAAACGAGAAGGAAAAAAAAGAAATGTGCGTTTCTCGTGTATAAAATTCATGTTTTGGCGCAATTGCATCAAATAGATATATACACCTGGTGTTGCGTTCGTATCGTTTCAATTAACTTGCAAATACGCTGTTCTTAATCGAGGGTGCGTCGTGTTGTTGCCGCTGCTGCTGCTACGCTGACGCCGACGACGCCAACGACGACGCCGACGGCGACGTTAACAATATGGCTTCCGAAATTGCTGTGGTAAACATTGGGAACTTTGAAAAGATACAGAACTTTCTAAATGACACCGCCTACAAGGAAATACTGGAGAACAGCGAGAACTTCAACACGCGCCTCTGCATCGAGAGGCGCCTCCGCATGCCGTTCCTCGACCCCCAGACGGGCGTTGCACAAACGCACTGCGCTCTGTTCATGAAACGCAAACAGCGAATGCCCGGCTTCCGGCATGGCCAAATCTATACGTATCCCTCGGCCCGTTGGCGCAAGCCGAAGCGCCAATATTTATTGAATCCCCATCACAGCTACCGCGCCTACCAGTATCGCGAGCACCATCATCTGCCCCATCAGCATCAGCACCATCATGTGCCAACCACATCGGGCAATTCGGGAACACTCTCAACACGTGATCATCATCAGGCGGAAAGTGCAGGTGAGATTCTCAATATTCTTCAGATAAATATATAAACACATTTATATATTGCATAGATGTATGTGTGTTCGTGTGTGTTTATCTGTGTGCAACAAAAGTGGTTGCAAAATCAATAAAACCTCTTACAATTGCTGCTGCTGCTGCTGCTTTGTGTTCAGTCCTCAGTCCTCAGACTCTTCCTCGTTCTCTTTCTCAGTCACGAGTCAGTTCCACCACCTTTGCATTGTGGTCCTTAAACGTTTGAAAATCAGCCAATTATATTATATACCTTGCATATGCACTTGCAATAGACATTAGTTTATTTATATTTAAAAATTATTCTGTAATTAAGAAAAATATTAATCAATTTAATAAACATTTATTTAAGCATCCTTTTTTTGAAGTTTAAAACTAGTACAATAAATGTGATATTTTTCTGCATATTTTTAGTAATTATTTGATTATTGCTTATTTATAAATCATTAATAATCTTTGGTATAACTAAGTTCTTATTGACCAAGCTTCAATTTGTGGACACATTTGGCCCACTGTTCAATTGCAGCAGCAAAAACCATAACTCAGCTAAGCATGTGTGGCTCTATGAAGCTGCATTTTCTATATATATATATATATATATTTATACACACACTCTTGCGAATTTCTATATATTTGTGCGTAAATATCTGTGTGTGTGTGTGTGTGGCGAGTGTAACCACCCCAATTGGAAAAACACTACACAAGCATATTAGGGCTGATTTATGTTTGCGTATTCGCAAACAACAACAACAACACACACACACATAGATATATATATATATGTTTATACACATACACTTGTAGTTATACATTTGCTTTATTAAGAGAAATAACCTTGTTGTTGTCCTTTACAGCTATTGCGGCCACAGATGGCAACTCGATGGGCGCCTCTGGGGACAATGATAGCAAGGATTCTCATGCAAATGCCGAGAAGGATTGGTTCCATGAGGATATGGACTCATCGCACTGTCATCATGCGGATGACTACGAAGATGACTTTGATTCGGACAATGATTTCGACGAGTCGTACAGTAGTCGGGGTAAACGCAAACGGGGATCACGTCCAAGACGCTCCAATGCCACTGTCGACGGCACTCCGAAACGTGGCCGTAAGGGAGGCGGTAAGCAAATGCCCGCTATCAAATAATTGATAAACAAAACAATTAAATTTTGTTTTTTGAATTGTAGGAAGTCGTCGACGCAATGCAACGGATGGCGATACTCCGGATCGTAGGAGACGCAATGCAGCTGGCAATAACGCAAACACCTCGGCAGCAGCTGCAGCGGCAGCAGCGGCTGTCGCCCATGCTGCAAGCACTGCGGCAGCAGCAGCCGCTACTCAGGGACTCTATGCAACGCACTCTAACTCAGCATCACCGATTCCCATTATCGATGAAACCTCACAGTCGGCACTGGTGATGACGGCCACACTTTCATCGTCGTCGTTCGACAAGGCATCACTGACTGATGCCGGTGCCTCAAATGATTCAATCCCATTGGCCACAATGGCCAGCATGGCCAACATGTCAGCAACGCCAGCGACTGCTGCTGGTGGTAATAATGGTGCTGGTGCTGGTGGTGCTGGTGGTGGTGGTGGTGCTGCAGCAACGCCAGCTGTGTACACAACTGTAAACACGCCACCAGGCAATCCGTTGGCAAGTCCCAAAAAGAACAAGTTGCGTGCGGAACGAGATGTGGCACAGCCTTCGCCATATTGTGACTTTTGCCTGGGCGATCAGCGTGAGAACAAGAAAACGAATATGCCCGAAGAGCTGGTGTCCTGCTCCGACTGCGGCCGCTCTGGCCATCCATCGTGTCTGCAATTTACGCCCAATATGATAATATCGGTGAAACGGTATCGCTGGCAGTGTATTGAGTGTAAATATTGTTCGATTTGTGGCACCTCCGACAATGACGATCAGCTGCTGTTCTGCGATGACTGTGATCGTGGTTACCATATGTATTGTCTGTCGCCGCCATTGGTAACGCCGCCCGAGGGCTCCTGGAGCTGCAAACTGTGTATGGAGGAGTTTCACAAGCACAAGTAAAAACAGCTAAAAAAACAAACTGAATTTACAATGACAATTCGAAGCTCGTCTCTCGCCGGTGCAGAGTGTAAATGTATTTTAATTCTATTATTTTATTTGAACTGTGTTTTGTTCCATTTACGTGCAGCTTTTAAAATTACATGTCTTAATTTTAAATTACCTTTTTAAGTATTCCTTAATGTATGTTCTTAATCTTATGCATGTATCTAATTAATTTAATTTTTGTATTCGTAACTACGCTTATATGTGGACCTCCCCAAGTATTCTAAGTATTCCGCCGCCTTCTGCGCAACCTGTAGTTATACACAATGGGCGTTATGTAAACTCAATCCTTGTCAATTCGTATCATTTATTTTTACAATGTGTTGTGCGATTCTTACGAAATATTTGTATGAAATTATAAATAACAATAATGCCAATAAATACTGCAACACTTTTTGCATACAATATGCTTTTTCTACTAAAGAAACTTGAAATCTTCAAAACTTCGACCAAGAAACGTGTTTCAATATTCGGAATCAATCTGCAATCCAATGCTTAAGTTTGATTTGGAAAATCGCTTCAGTTTTGAAAAAGGACAACTTTTGCATTGTTCTAAAAGTCGTGAATGACTGTGTCCTTCCTTTAAGTAAATTCCTTTCTGCATTTAATGCAAACGTTTTAAAAAGAGCAAGAATGATGAGCTGATGATAAGTGCAACAAATTGACACCCAGCCTTAACTAATCCTTTGAGCAAATAGCAACCACAAATAAACGGTTGCTGCATCAAAATTGCCCTTTTGGCTTAGCCGTATGAAAATTCATTCAGGCTTTAATTGAATAAACGCAGCAGTTAAAAATATTTACATTAAATGCGTGCTCATCTACTCCCCATTCCACCCCCCTTTGATAAATCTGCTGCTCAGCTTTAATTAGACACAAATTGTGACAGCAGGCAAACTGAGCAACGGATGCAGAGATGACAGAGCAGAATGTGGGGCAGGGGGATGCGGCGTCAAACACCCGATATATATGTAATTAAGTTAACTGGTACATCTTAACACTTTTCTGCTTGTCTGTCAACTCAGATCGCATTTGCATATGTAAAAACTGAAAATTTGAAAATCGAGAGCCAGCTCGCACACAAAAAGACAAGGATCGAGTCTTGCACAGCTGTAGCTGCTTTTTCGAACATATTTTGATAATTCATTAGAGCCTACTAGAAGAGGCGCGTACCTGTTCCCGTACCATGCACGCATGCTCATAAAAGGATGAGTTTTCATTTACCCGCGATGTTGTCGCAGCGAAGTCAAGTGAAATAATGACCTGCGTTTGCTGCTCGACACGCGACCCCTGTAAAATTGTAGACGCGTTGCCTTCTGCGCCCAGAGGTTCAGAAAAACCTGATGCACTTTTTTGTCTACTTGACGCCTCTACGTATTGTCTGCTTAGTGGTCGCAGCCAAGTTGACCACATTCACTAGCGCTGCCCACTCGTTAAACAATAATCATATTAACGATGGCAACTTTTCTGACGCGCGCTTCATTCGGATGGATTTTATGGTCCTGGTGTGTCATTTATATTATGCATGCACATATATATTTTAGGTATGTTAACAAGTTTTCTAATGTGTTGCATTTGCTTCTTATATTGGCTGCAGAAAAAAGAGCCCTTTTCGAATGCACATTGTATTTATTGATAAGTTCAACTATTTACCCAAATTGGCACTGTTAATGTACATTATGCTCTGAGTCTGGTCACACTACACATTTAATGGAGCCCGCATGCAGCTGTTATTGCTATTCATAAAAAAGAGGAAAGTAATCGATATCGGCATCGAAGGCACACCTGAAGTCGCGTTCGCGTTGTCATCATCGGTCCAAAAGAAAACCTCCGTACACCAAATTGTGCCGTTTTTTTACACACGCAAACATTTGTTTTATTTCTGTGCTTGAAATACACAACAAATTTGTTAAAATTCGTGTGACAGTTGTGCACAGCTGCTGCGAGTGGCACAAAATCTGTGCAACAAGTGGTCTCCAACTAGCTTTTACACTACTCCAATAAAGTGCCTTACACACACACACACACAACTACGACGCGCGCACACACACAGACACTGTTCTAACCACACAAACACAAGCGCATACGTAAGCAACAACAACAAGTTGTGGGCTTTAAGTCCAATCAGATAATTACGCCGAAAAATGCTAAACAACGCAAGCACAAATTTTAATTAAAGCTCTCAAAATCTCCCAGTGAATCGCAATAAAACGATAGACGATTGATTGTGATAAATGCTGATTTAACTGTTATAACTGCCTAAAATCCCTACCGCGAGGATTCGTATCGTGTTTCTGGATATGTGATAAAGGAGAGAGAGAGCGACAGAGAGAGATAGCCTGTGTACGTGTGAGTGCCTTTACAAAAACAACAAAAACAAATTGAAGAAGTAGAGCAATAATATAAAAATTAAAAAAAAAAAACAAGTGTATTTTATATATAGATATACAAAGTTCATTTTAGCAGGTAATTACTCTTTACGTGTGTATGTAACCCACCACGCATACATATGTAATTATTCATATACATATTTTTTAATATATGCATTAAAAATACTCATTTCTTGCAGTGACTTTTTGTGTTATTGCTTTTACTTTTGCTTCGCACACATTTGCATATATATTTATGAGTGTGTGTGTGTGTGCGCGTTTTCTCTGCGATTGTTGAATATTTTGTTTGCTATTTTCTTTTCATCATCGTCATTTATCACTGTGTGTGCCCTGTGAGCCCAGTGTGCTCTTTTATTATTATTGTTTTTACCTTTTCGACATCATCAGTTTTGCACTTGTTTCTATCTATGCAGCTATCTCTTTTCACCTCAAGCGAAAATAGCACGAATGCCAACAGTGGAGTCTAATAAGAAATTTGTATCGTTCTTGACTTGTTTGCCTACTAATACGTGCACAAAAGGCGCTGCTGCTCACACACGCAGCTGCTGACACATACACATGCATATAATGAACTGGCCAATAAATGCCGCCTGCTTTGGAATGTTCGTTGTTGTTGTTCCTCTTGTTGTTGCTGTTGTTGTTCCCGTTCTCAATACATTTTGTATTAGGTTTAGTGTATGTGTCCGTTGTCAACGAGTTTTCGGTTTGGTTATCACGATGAATTTTAATAAACAAAACTGCTGCAGGCTTTTTTTGTATCTTTGTTGTTTCCGTTGCTTACTTCTCCCACCACCTTTTCTCTGTGAGTCAATCACCTGTTTTTTTTTCATACAGCGGCGAGCAAAAACGGCGAATTCACCGAGACGTTTTCGCTCCTTGTCCTGCTCTTCTTCTACCTCAAATAACAGCTGTTGCTCTCTGTTTACTTTTCTCTCTATATACAGCTGCAAACTCACAGCATACTGCTGTTAAGTTGAGTTCAGGACATACAATTTTTTTGTATTAAATTGTTTTAGCATTATTAATGCATAAATATCCAACAAACAACAAAAATATGTAACTTTCAACATATTTTTGAATACCTCGCCTCGCATTTTGTATTTGGGAACCACTGTTAGTTAACATAAACGTTGGCAACAACAGTGCGCTGTTGTCGTTGTTCGTCAGTTGTTTTTCAACTTTCATGCGCGACGCAAGGATATGCGCATGGAAAATAGCCACAAACACGTTGCAACCACACAGCAACAACATTTACGTGGCGGCTTCTTAAATATTTAAGCCGAAAAACCGACGTGCTGGTTGAGTTTATGACTTTGAGCGCTGAGTGCAATTCGACGCAGCAAATGGAGTAGAGACATAGAAAGATATGTAAGAAAAAGGTCGCCAAAAAATAAAGAAAAGCAAACTAGAATACAATAACATAAAAGCCCAAGCGGTCTAAGTGGAAAAGTGGATGTGTATTAAATAAATAAAGACAGACTAAACATATCTATGTATGTATGTATTTGTGTATGTTATGTTCATTACATAAGTATTGAAATTAATACAAAAGCTCGCTGCTAAGTTTAACCATCAAATGCTGATTGGCTCATTGCAGTTAACGGTAACGGAGAATATCCATAGACGACAGAACTAAAGAGCTTGCAAAATGGAATCCATGGAATATGAAATGGCACGCAACATGACGCTGCTGTTCTTCCTGGAACGATTGCTGGACAAGGGCGAACCACGCACCGTGCACGATCTATCCTGTCAGTTTGGCAACAAGGAGTTTACCAAGGAAATGCGACAAATTGCCGGCGGCAGTCAGTCCGGTATGTATTTAAATAGACGTATTGCCATCAAAAATTCATTTCATTTTCTTTCTCTTTGGAGTCGTAATCCGAAACTGGTACAGTGAAAACTTATACTGAGCAAACCGACTTGTACTTTTACACCTGCTCGGGCTCATTGTTGGTTTCCGCGCTCTGTTTTATTTTTATTATTGTTGTTGTTGTTGTTGTGTTTCTTTGCTTGAGTTGTCCAAGTGCACATGTCATTGCCGCTTCCCAGTCACAGTCACAGCCACAGTGTGGTGGACAAGCAATTGAAGTTGCTGCTGCAACCGCAAAAGAAAAAAAAAAAACAAATCAATTCGAGTGCTGTCTGCACGACTTGAACGATATCCTGTTCGCGACTAATGTTGCCATGTATTTTGGGAAAAAATAATAATAGAACTACTCTCAAGAGAAATGTATTCAAAGGTGTCTTTCGGAACCAAAGATTAGGTTTTTGGCAGTGCAAGAAGAAAGAAAAAACAACATAATTTTATGTACAGTTTTGAACTTATTTAAATGCATTTAAAATTAAAATGAAAAAAATTATATATATATATATTGAATTATATATCCAGGAGCACTACTAACTTTAATTTGTAGGGGAATGTCGTAGTGGTGCCTTTATTTTTTTCGGAACTCATCTGCAAGAAGCTAAACTAAGACAAATGCACATCATACATAGAATTTTCAAGCATTTAATTTGTTTGGGCTCATTTTGCTTTCATTAGGCTTCCACTTGGCTAGAAGAGGGTATACAACCTCGAACGGTTGCTTTTGTCAGGGTTTTTCTTAAGGCAATCGATAATACACGTGTTTTTCTTGGTGTGTTGCTGGTGGCGCTCGAAGAAGAAGGAGGCACAAACAAACACAAAACTAGATTTCACCCCATAAAACATGAAAAACACTCGTTGTCAACAATAGGAAAACAGCTCGACAACAATTCGACACGCATAAACACAAGTTCATCATCAAGATGCGGGTAATTTAAAAATAGCAACGCACAAAAACTCTTCGAAAAACTTTAAAAATAAACTGCATCTGTGCAGTGCAGTGCAGTGCAGTGCAATGCACCTTCCAATATTGAGAACACCTCGCACTGCCTCCAGCAATTCATTGGCGTGTCATTAGGAACTCGAAATGAAATAATTTGTACAACATTTTTTTAGTCTACATTAAAATTGAATTTACCTTGAACAACATTTTTTGGGGGAAAAGTGATTATTTATGCCCACTGTTTGGCTGTATTTCTGTTGGGAATGGGGAGGCGGTGGGTGTGGGTGTGTGTGTGCCTCATTGAATAATCATTAATTGCCCCTTTTATAGAGAGATTATAGGCATGTCAAAGAAATTTGTCCATCTTTGAAGTGACTTGTCGGAACATATACCCTCAACATTTGGTAGCTCTATTTCCTACTTGAGAAACGCGAATGAAACTCAAAATGTAAATAGGGCTTCAGGTACAACAAGTTTGATTTATGTTTGACATTTATTTTATAATAAATGCGAATTAATTGAGCTCATTTCATAATTTTTCATTTTTAGTCGAATCTTCATAGTTGAGTTGTTGTTAAATTAGGCATGCATTGCACTTTGTAAATGCATTTATTTATGACTATCCACCTTGTTCACACGTTGTGGTTACGCTAATTGCACTCGTCAACAGCGAATGCAACAAATGCATTTAGCAAGCACTTATCGCACTTCAAATACATCTGTCTTTAAATCGCGACCAATGCAAATAATTTATTAAACCATCCACATTGCAGCAATGGGCACATGTCTGCCATAGAAAATATTTGTGGCAGGCACGCAAAGCAGTGGATATTTGTAATCTATAGATGCATATGTTGCATGCCACAAATAGAACCGAATCAACGTTAAAGTAAACAAATACTAGCCGAAGACTATGCGCTCACCCAGCTCAATACAATTCCCCAGCTCGAAGCTGGCTTTGCCATGCTCCCAAGAAAAGATAAGTCCGATGGCTCAAGTTCGACGTGGTCATACTATAAGCATATTTTATGGGACACCTTTTTGTGTTGGCCAACGCTTTTTGCTTATGTGCCGCTAAGGGCACACTGTTGGCCAACACTGTTTTATATGTATATGTACATACTTTTGATATTTTCATAATACTCGGCTAAAACCCGAATCCAAACGACGTTGATGATGAGGGTAAATTTGCCTTTCCCGTTTCGTTTGGCAAATAGAAAAGTGTCGATTACGTGACAGAAATGTTCAATTGAATTTCAAATATTATGGCACACTATTCAGCAAACAGAGAGAGGGAGAGGGAGTGGGAGGGAGGGCAGCCCATTTGTTGCTTCAATAATGCATGTGTGTGTAGGCGTGTAGGTGTGTGTAGGTGTGTGGGTGTAGATTCGTAAAGTTCTCGATTCCCCAGCGATTGATGAGGGTTTTTGTGCAAGCAAACAAGAAAACATTTACAAAATGAATGTCACAAGCAATTTTGTGGCAAACTCTCTTCAAAGCGTTGACAGCATGAAGAACTCATGCCATTGCCTTCATTTCTAAGCCTTTAGGCCATTAGCCATTAAAACTGATAATGAGTTGGGCAAACAGTTGCCCAAACTTCAGCGTGCCCGTTTCACTGCTAATTTGACAAGCGATCGCCAAAAGTATTTGTGAAATGAAAACCAGTTTTGCATGCATTTCGCACAAATCATTTGGCCAAACATAACCGAGCCATTTACTGTTTGCTGCCGTTGTCAATGTCGATGTGCCGTAGTTGATTGTTGCACGCACAGCACCAACATATTCCAATAAAGGCGTCCCTGCGAAACACGAAATGATTTTTTTTTGTTGTTTTTGCGTAATCGATTGCAACGCAATTGTCGATGTGAGCTGAACAGATATGTGGATATATAGATAAAGGAGAGGGTGGCTCTATCAAACATAGACAAGAGTACAAACTAGCTATACTATATATAGCCACTAGCGTCAATCCTTAAATCCTTAAAGCACATCCTGGCAGATTGCGTATCCCAGGGAAACAAGTCTTTAGCTCGGTTGACATAAAAACCCTCAGTCCGAAGCCAGGCCACCTCTATTAATAATAATAATAATAATAATTATAATAATAATAATAATAATATTAATAATATTAATAATAATGTATCACTGGCATTTATAACTTTTCAACTCTTCTCATTTTAATTTTTGTTCGTTCTGATTGGGTTTATTTTTTGTGTGCAGCCGATGGAAAAAATGTTGAACTTATTTTTTGAATTATAGCTTAGACTGAGAGCGACGCAAGACATATTATATATATGTATATAATATAATATATATATATACTATAACAATTTGCGAGTCCTTTTCAGTTTCAGTTTCTAAACTGAATTGTTTTCAATGTTAATTAAAATCCGCTTTTAGCTGCTTTTGCAAAATGTTCGATGTTCGTTGAATAATCGAGAGTCAAGTTGCAGCATGTTTAGATATGTTCCGTTTAGCCGTTACATATTTCACTTTTGACTCGAGTTGCCTCGTTTTGGGGCATGCCTGCGTCTGCCAGCAGGACATACAATAAATTTAACGATTTTATGCCGGCAGCAGTCGGTTCGCCCATTTGAAATCCTTTAGCACCCTTGGTTGACATTTGGCATTGCGTGTCGGCAATGTGCGTCTGACTTGACTTCAGTTGAGTTGAGTTGATTTCTGTTGCTGTTGCTGTTTGCCTGCCAGCTGCCAAGGCTTTTTCGGTTATTGTTAGCTTATGCGTGGAAATGCGGGGAAATGGAAGTGGATTTCGAAATGGAATTGGAGTTGGAGCTGGAAATGACTCTGGTTCTGGCTCTGGCTTCAGCTCGACATTGATTTTTGCTATTTATTAGTGCGCCTTTTGCGCTTAATGAGTCAACTTAGTGCCAACTAATATGCCCATAATGAAGTCATATTTTCGCAAAGATATTTCATATTCAATATGCTGGGCCACATCAACGAAATGAGTTTCACTGTACAGGCAGAGAGAGTGAGAGAGAGGGAGGAGTTTCACATACGGTCTTAACCATAAAATCCTGAGTTTATAGCCACATAACCCTTTTACCTGGCTGGCTAAGACACTTGGCTGTGAATTTACAACATTTTCTGTCCTTTGGCGGGGGCGGGTGTCTGTCTGGGGTTACGTTTCAATAAGCAAACATAAATATACATATGCATATATTTATAGAAAATGTTCTCAGTGCATTTGAAAATTGCCCACAAAATTGTGCCCAATATGTGCGGCGAGTGACCGTAAAATGTGCCAGCAACCAGCTCGAGCATCTGCTCCTCCGGGGGTGGCTTGCCCCGTTTGCCCCACCTGCCATTCCACACCTCTTGCCAAACATTTTTGTTTGTCGGCCAAGAAATGCCACTACACAAAACAGTCAAATATTGTCTTGGCTATAACAAATACAGGCGGGCTCATCGAAAACTATTTAGGACTATTTAATCGTTTCTACTTTGTTTCTGTTTTAATTACAGGGTATTCTAATTCTATATTCAAGTCTGTTGTTAAGAAGAAGAATAAAATATGTGTAAAGTTAACAAATTGATTGCTCTCAAGCAAAAACACAGAATGCTTCTTGAGGCATAAAGAATACATGCAACCCTCGCCTGCCGTTGTTATACATGTGTATGTAAGCATGTAAGCATGCATGTATATGCATGCATATATGTATGCACACATTCACTAGGTGAGTGGCCCTTCCGTTCTGCTGTGGCCAGAGTTGTTCCGGCAGATAAATAATAATCATACATACACAAGAGTTAGCCGTATTTTTGCGCTTCGAATTCTGTGGCAAGCTGTTTTAGCGTCAACTGTAAATTTCAATTTCCATTTGCGTAATGCCTGAGGATGCATAAAAATTGAATTATATACCAGTTGCGCTTGGTGTATCCCGTTTAGTGGATGCGTAATGTAAATCGATATTTCTTGAGCACTTTGAAGGGGAGCGAGCCCAACCCCAAATCTACTTTGCCTTCATTTATCACTCTTGTGGCTCATTGAGCACATGACACCAGTAGATTTGTTCAGCTGTAATCCAAATCTCGGCGTTTCTTGAGCAATCCTTGCGCAACGCTTGACAATTTGGTGCACAATTCGATTATGCGAAAGGTCATTTGCATTTACATCAAGCTCAGCTCAGCTCAGCTTCAAAAAAATGCAATTAGATTAATTTATGCGGCGATTTTGAGCAAATCATGTTACAAATACCAAATTTGACAACAATAGCGGAGTGGCAACAATGACAAACCAGAGCAGCGGCTGCTGTTGCTGTTGATGTTGCTTCTCTCGACACGCAACAACAATAACACTGAAATAAATAAAAAATAAAAAAAATACTTTCCCTGCTGCTGCTCCCCTATGCCGCCCTCGCCGCCTGCCCCATCGCTTCATCAGATGTTGCGCTCTTGTCGTGTCACGTCATATTACACACACAATAGGCTGGGGCAGACAGCGATGGAGTTGCCCTCGCCAACCCTCCCACAGAGTACACCCACCTGGCAATGGTGCTGCTTCCCTGGGCTGTTGACGGCAGTCAGTCAGCAACTATGACCTGATTTATCAAATAAACAGCTTGGCCTGAGTGCATTCACTTCTCATTTGGCTTGATATATACCTAAACTCTACACTGTAAACAAATTTCGAGTGCATTGTAATAATTATGCCATGCTGAATAATCAATATCATGTTGAATATCGATCGAGTTATCTATTTAAGTCGAAAGGGTATATAACAGCTAGAAGGAAGCAATTTCGACCCCATATACATATACATATACATTCTTGATCAGCATAAGCATCCGAGTCGGCGTAAGGTATCTCAACTAGTGATTTCAAATATTGAATATAAGTGCTCCATAACTGATTCGATTTATGATGATTATCGACAATTTCTAACTGGTTTCTAATCTATACATTGAGATATAATTAAGGCTGACTTTTTGCATCAGTTCCACAATTCGAGAGCAAACACTTTGATAACTTAAATGGCATAATGACTCCCAACTGATTGTGTGTGGTTTGGTCTCAAGTTTTGAACAATTATAGCACTGTGATTCACCAAAGGGTAGCTGCCAGAAGGGTGGGTAATTCCTGCCCACTCACAGCCCCCCAAACTTTGGCTAACTTTACAAATAAAGTCGTAGCAGAGATACGAGAGAGTAGACATAAACATGGGACTACAATGAGGCTAATTATGGGAAGCCAAGCATATGTGGCAAGCAGATTGCAAACTTATACAATGCGCACTTTAAGAAATTAATCAACTACTGTTGGTCTGTGTATATATACATACATATGTATCTATATATGAATGTGTCTATATCTTTGTGCATTAAGTGCTTGCTTTCCCCGCTTAAACAACGCAGCAGACATTAGACAGTTTGAGGACTGGCGTATTAATTAAGTTAACACTTTTATCGCATTACTGCATTAAGCACTAATGGCTGCGACTAATTGTAATTGACATGTTTGGCAGGTCTGAAGAAATTTCTCGCCCAATACCCATCAATATTCCTGGTGGACGGTGATTATGTGCAGGTGAATGCCTATCAGCACAGCAGCTCGGACGATGGCAACAGCGGCGGCAAGCGGGACTACATCCAAGAGTCTAAAGACTACTTCAAGAACAAGATGCTCCAATATGGCGCCGCTGCCGAGGTGCCTGTGCGCAGTTTGCTCGGACATCGGTCGCAGGCATCGCCACAAGTACGACACATATCAGGTGAGCGAATCACTTTATAATCTATATTCTTTATATGTAATACATATGTATATATATTGACAGGCCAACATATCAAGGAGTTTACGGATTTTCTCATGAAGCACACGGACACGTTTAAGGTGACGGACGACTATGTGATGCTGGTGGGCAGCGAGAATATGACGGATCTGCCGGCGAGAGATCGCTTGCATTTGCCGCAATCGAACATCGATACGCGCGGCACCCAGCAAATGCTCGACTTTTTCGCACAGTGCATCGAGATGAAGGGGCCGATGCTGGTGGATCAACTCTTCCATTTGCTGACGCTCAACTTTCCCCAGGATCAATGGTTGCGCATGTTTAAAACGCCCGGTGATTTGAGCTCGTTTCTGAAGTTGTTCGGCGACTGCTTTCACATCCAGGCGAATCTAGTCACATTGCTGCAGAAGCCCAAGTTGAATGACTCGCACATCCAGCAGGCCCAGGCGCGTTCCCGCGAACAGTTCAATGCGCTCAACAACAATCAGAATCCCCGCAAGGCGGATACGAATGTTAGCTCTCTGCAGCAGCGCCTGCAGTCGCCGGCGATGCGCAGCAATGGTTACAACCACAGCAACAGCAGCAGCAGCAGCAGCGGCAACAATGTGAATAACAACAATAATACGATTAACAATAATATAGCATCGCCGAACTTTAAGCTGAATGCACCCGTATCGAATATGACGGGGGGCGGTGCTGGCTTTGGCCAGGGTCAAAATAAATCGGAACCGAATTCGGGCTTTGATAGCTATGTGCCAATGTCGGAGCTGAAGCTGGAGAATCTCTGCGAGAATAACTATCCTAGCTCGACACTGTGCTATGGTCCCATTGGCACAGTGCCGCAACAACAACAACAACAACAGCAGCAGCAGCAACAACCACAACAACAACAGCCACAGCAACAACAATCGACGGCACCCACGGAGCGTTTGAATAGTGTAAATCAGACACTGAAGCAGCGCATAAATACACTGGTCATCCGAACTCTGGCCGAGAATTTAGAGAAAGACAAACAAACGTTGGCCAATCAAAACTCACACGCAAGTCCCGTGCACGGCAGCAACAGCAAAGCGACAGGTGCAGTTGCAACAGCAACAGCTGCAAATGTTGCAACCACAACAACAGCACAGAACAATGCCAATTCGAATGCCGCAACTAGTCACAGTTATTTTGTGGGCGACACGTGGAAAATCAAAGTGCTGCAAAATACCACCGTTATTGCGAATGTGAAGCATGCCACATTTGTCACAGAGGCTCTGCTCGACCTAGCCAAAGATGAGAACAACATTGCTGTATCGCTAGACTGTGAGGGCATCAATTTGGGTGTCAAGGGTGAGATAACGCTCATCGAGATTGGCACAGCGCGTGGCGAGGCGTTCCTCTTCGATGTGCAAACCTGCCCGGCCATGGTCAGTGATGGTGGCCTGAAGACGCTACTCGAACACGACCAGGTCATCAAAGTCATACACGACTGTCGCAATGATGCCGTCAATCTGTATCAACAGTTTGGCATATTGTTGCGCAACGTTTTCGATACGCAGGCGGCACATGCCATATTGCAGTATCAGGAGAATGGCAAACAGGTGTACAAGGCCAAATATATATCACTAAACTCGCTGTGCGAGCAATACAATGCACCCTGTAATCCCATCAAGGATCAACTGAAGCAAATCTATCGGCGTGATCAAAAGTTCTGGGCCAAAAGGCCGCTCACTCGCGAAATGATGCTGTATGCGGCCGGTGATGTCCTCGTCCTCATACACGATCAGCTCTTTGGCAATCTGGCGCAACAGATTAAGCCCGAGAATCGTGTCCTATTCTCCGAACTGTGCACCGAGCAAATACTCATGCAAATCAAACCGAATGAGGTCAAGATACGAAAGAAGCAGCGCAAGGTCAGCACCGAGGTGTCCGATCTCAAGCAGAAACTGGCGCAGACCAGCAAAAGTATTGTGCTCTCCAATCGCGAGATACGATTATTACGGTGAGAGTTATTACTATCAACTATATAGATAGATATTCATATACATATATATATCATATTAAAACATGATTTGCTTGCAGTTACATGGACTTGACGGAGGACGAGAAGGAGCGCCTAAAGGGCTATTACAAAGTGGCCAAAAAGCTAGAGAAAATGGAATCTGCTGGCAATCCAAACAAGTTCGTAATTTAGACATATATAACTGATGTATTAGTATTAGTATTAATTGATTAATCAATACCCATTTATTGCAGAGATCAAAGCGATTCTGAGGATGAGGGAGAACCGAATGAGAATGACTTTTTCCCCAGCTTAGATTCGGTGCCATCGGACAATTCGCTGTCGGGCACATTCTCGCCACGTTTCAGCTCGGAGCCGCCCAGTCTGACTGAATCAATGCAAATGCTGGAGGAGATACTGCAAAACAAATCGATGGATCGATTGGCGCGCATTGATAAGCTCGAGGCCATATTGACGACTGCAACCACATTGCCATGCGATCAGGTAAGTGCTCTCCAGCGGGTGCAGCAAAAGAGAATCTTCCCTTGATAATGGTTTGGCTTTTCTCTTTGCAGATTATTACTTCCAATGCAATGCAGGAGCAATTGGGCTCCAGCATTGCGACCACTGAAAATCTGCAAATCATTCGCGAGAAGACAAGAAAGTATGTGTGAGAATGCCTCGAATGCCGCCGACATTAATGATTTAACCAATTTCAGTATGAAGAACTGTAGTTGCCATGGGGAGCGCAGCATTACACCCATTCTGAGATCGGCGAATGACAAGCGAGTAGTCAAACTTGTGGATGCCGAGTCGCAGACGCTCAGCACCGGTGACGTTGTCATCACCAAAATCTTTTTCCAGGATGAACACGAGCGTGCCAAGGATGCGGTGTTGACAAACAGCAATGCCAATTCACCGAAGCGTGTGGCTTCAACTTGAAAACGATTTTTACGAAATGATTCCTAGCAAGCAAAGTGCAGACATTATATGTATTATTTTTTATTACCATAATGAGACTCCACTAAAAAACTAAAAAACTAAAAAAAAAAAAAGCGAAACAAAAAAAACACAAAACAGAAAACAGAAGGCAAAAGTCGGAGTTCTCTACTCTACTTAATATGCAATAATTTTTCTATCCAATTGAGAAGCAATATATTTTGTGCCTAAATGTTGAACATTGCAATAATAATACATGCTATATAGTATATTATTTACTACTACTACATCGACTACATCAGTTGTGTTAACATTTATATATATATTTATTTTGGGTTTTTGCTCACTAATTAAACAAATTTACCATTTTATTAAACCAAAATCATAACACCGCAACACACTTTTCTCATCGGCAGATGATTCAGAGCATGTGTTGTATTCTGATTATATAGCAACGTTTCTGTTAAAGACCACAATTTAATCTTATAGGAAAACATAGCGAAGCAATCGCTTAAAATATATTTGTATTAAATTTTGACTTTAAAATCGAAAATGCTTTTTATTTGAGTTGTGAAAAAAGCAAGTCTTGTTGTCGGACGTGTTGGACCAATCTGTGTAAAATCGAAGAAAACCTTTATGTTTAAGTATACAAGAATTTTGTAGAGGTTTCCTACATATACTTGTCGCCATATCAACCACGAATATTTGTCGAACACGTTTATCCAACTTAACTCTAGTTTAACCCAATTATATAATCAAAATTAACAAATGCATAGTCAATATAAGTAAATGATATTATATTGTACAGAGAACTTATTGAAATTGTATGATTATAAAAAAAAATACCTAATTAAAGAAAAAATAAAACTTGTATATACACATGTAACAAATAGCACATATCATCAACAATCTTGGCCGAGATCGTGAACAATCTGGGTAAGACTAGTTCGAAGGCATCTACGACATCGATATGTTAGTTTCCCATTAGTGCCCCCGTAATGAATGTTTTCACGAGTTTGCGGCTTTTGTTTTTTTTATTTAACACCAAACATCAAGAGGCTTAAAACATTGAAAAGTTTGTGCATGAGTAATAGTTAGTTTTTGTAAACATTTATAAATATGTATGTATGTACAAATATATGTTGAGTATTTGATATAATTTTCCATGGTTTCCAAGTGTTGGAATGTGTATACATAATATGTCGATTCAGACTCAAAAGTTATTATGTTTCGAGAATGTATATTTGAATATCAGATTAATTAGCTTTTGGCGCAATCAAATGATGACCGTTTTAAATTCGAATTATTTTTATTTTTATTTATGGCTTATTATTGTTTCATTCCACGATTAGATTTATGCTAATCTTACATAATAGGTATACTGTTTTACAGCCTTCTTGCATACATGTTGAGCCTAGCAAATACAATAATAAGTAGAAGTACGCGCATCTTTCACCTGTGACTTGCACTGTTCGTTCCATTTATGCAAAACCAAGAGGGACAACTGAGTAAACGAGGCTTAAGCACTATTCCGCAGGAGTCTTATAGAACTAACTACTTATGCCTATATCAAATATATATACTCACTGTGTGTATAGCTACGTATCAGCAAAGGTATACGCTTGCGTATATATATTTGTTAAAATCACATCTTTGAATGGTATATAGCTCGTCAGCTGTATGTACAAGTACTTCTAATTCGCATCGAATTACGTTCAACTTAATGATTAGGGATCATACACTAATTCTTATCTTAAATGTATGTTCGTTTTTAGGAAACCTGTTAAAGAGATTCGTCTTTTTATAATTACACACTTACATAATAACCTAATCTATTAGATAAGATCTAGGGATAATTTTTGGTTGAAGGAATGCATTATTTTATAGATTTGAAAACTTACAGTCGATTTTTATTTCGAATGAAACGTTAGTCATACTATTAATCTTATGTTTAACAACAACATTAAGTTAACGTCCAAGGAAAATAGCACATATATATACTAAACATATGTATATGTTCAGCAATTCATGATATTCCGCCATTGAATCAAATGGCTGCCCTAAGGACATAAATTCATTTAAAAAATAGAACCACTAAGCGATAAATAAATACTTCAAACTGTTCATCATTATCTGTGACGAACAGAAATATATCTTTACGATATCAAATCCGAATAGTTTTATGAGCACGTTTGACTAATTCTAATTCTAAGCTACTCTAATTTATTTAAACTCTAGTTCTTTGGAAAGCTGCTTTAAAATTGCTCGAAACTTTGTAACTTGAACTTGAATTTATTATTTATTGCAATAACAAAATATAACTAATAGTTAGACAAGACAAAAGTCTTTAGTTAATACAACCATCAAATGAAACACAAGATACAGATATATAAATATTCACAAATCTCCCAAGAAACCACTTAGCTTAAGCCTGTTTCAAATTGAAATGTTCAAAACTCTATTTGAATACTCGTATATGTAAGTTCGTAGGTTCCATATGCATGCCTTGGGATGGTATATAATGTATATACACAAAGCTGTCCCAATTGTAAGACATTGCATGTCTAAACGATTTTTATATATCAAAATAGAATATAGTATTTATACATATATATATATATATATATTTGTATTTAGAAGAAAGCTCGGATATTTGTTCACCATTTTGAGTATTTAAATTCTACTTTGAAGCTCGAATATCAAAATCGTTTTTTGCCTAAAAGCACGTGTAAAATGTCATGCAAAAATATATAGAGAGAAAAAATGAAAAACAAATCGAAATTGTATTTAAAATAAAAATGTATTTATTTGACTAAAATATTTTAACAAAACATAATACATATGTACAGTGATCGCTGCAAGCATTTCGATGAAACAGAAGAGAAAAAAACATTGAGTTGAAAGTATTTGTTTTTGTTGCTATTTGTATACATTAAGTTTTACACTTTCTCAACTTTTTGTTGTAGACATTGTTAACAACATAGATGTCGACTATTGTACTGTAATTAAATTGGACATTCTACTTTCTTGATTAGCCACAAATTGCACACATTTAGAACTGGACATCGACATTGACATTGACATTGAATTGGATTAGACTATAAATGTGACTAAGCATTGCACAAATTTGAATGGGTTCTATTGCAACTAGTTAATTGTTTGTCGTATTTTAATTAAATATGTTTTTTTTTCTGAATGATCTTGCACAAATTGCAAAAGTTCTTGTCACTCTCAGAGGAGTCAACTTTTTGACATACATATGTATTTATTTATATTGTGTATGCATGCGTGTTGTTGTATGTGTGTATATTTTTGTATATATGTATGTATATATATATATATATATATATATATCTTTAATCACTTAATGAGATCAAGTCATATAGCGCATTATCTCGCGCAAAGCATAGAGTAATTCAGCCTGATTACGGGCCTCCATTATCATCAGATTAACATGAACCTGCAAAAACCAGACCAGAGATAAGAGGATAAAATATTATTTGTAATCGATATTCGACGCCTCCTCACTCCTCACTCCTCACTCTCCTCACTCTCCTCACCTTTTCACTATCCTGCAACTCGACGAGCACACTATCATAGTCCTTGGTGGTAATGCGCTCAGGAAAGCAGCAGGCTGTCTTTATAAACATTTTCAACGGACGCACGAGCAGCTGAAATTGTTGAAGTTGGTTAAGATGAAGATAAAGATAAAGATAAAGATAATTGAAATATTTGGTATGCACTTGCCTGATTCACTTCACCGTAATCGTAATCGTCGTGTCGTATGCCAAAAATGCATTGTATATAATTCCAGATGGCACGACGGAACTTCGATGTATCCACATTCTTAATGCCGCCCATTGTGAAGTACGTTAAATTGTAGGCGGCACGAAACTTTTCATCCAGAAAGGTGCCCACATCGTTGTACAAGCTGCCACCAGGACACAAACGAACAAACAAACAAATGCGATTTTCTGTTATTTGTTTTGTGCATTGGCATTGTTTTAAATGTGGCTTACCCATCCACCAGAGAATAACCGTGATCCTCCCATGAATAGTCCTGAATGCGAAATGTGTTAATAATATTCTCGGCACCGCGACGTGCAAAGTCCTGATACGTAAAGCTAGCATCGTCCACATAGTGAGAGATTATTGGTGGCAATGCGACAACAGGTGCTGGAGTCGATGCAGCCAACTCGGCTGTTTGCAGTTCGACGCTCTTGAAACGATTGCTCAGCTCGGCCTCGCTGCACTCGTCCTGGTTCTGGGAGAGCACCTTCATCCGCTCCATCAACGCCTCCACGGAAATGCCAAGTGGCTGCGGCTGACTCTGTGCGCTGCCTGAAAATGGGAAAAAGGAAAAACCCCAAAATTGATAATTCACAATTCGCTGGATTTTTAATAAGCTGCAGAGGCACTTCGCTGTTCGCTGTTCGCTCTTACTCAAATAGTGGTGGCCAAAACTGTTGATGGCTGCACTGCCTCCTCTGCCTCCTCCGTTGCCTTTGTTTTTGTCCATTGTATTATTGAAGTCTGGCTTTGTATTGTTGTCGCTGCTGCTGCTGCTGCTGTTGCTGTTGCTGTTGCTACCGTTGCTGATAATGCTGCTGGTGCTGCTACTGTTGCCGTTGTTCAAGGATATTTCACCAAGAACAGTTTTTTGCTGCTGCTGCTGCTGCTGATGCTGATGCTGATGGATGGGGCTGGTGGTCTGTCGTGCATCATCTAGCTGAGGCAGCACAATCTGCTGCGGTGTCGGCGACTGCGTTGGCAATGGCAATGGCAATGGTAATGGCGGTGGCAGTGGCAACGACACCGGTGCACTTTTCATTTTGGGACTAGACAATCCATCGAGCTTTTGTGTGAGACCGCAGGAGAACACAAATGAGGATAGTGAATGGAAATGCGATAGCAAGACCATTGCATGCACCACCTCCGACAGGGACCAGCTATTTTTGCCTTTGGTCAGACGCTGCAAATGCCAAAAATGTTGTGGCGTAAATTCATTAAATATGTATTCAATTTGTAAGTGCATTCCATGTACACCAATGGACACCAATGTGCACCAATGGACACCATACACCATGCACCATACATCATACCTCAACGTGCTCCTTGCGCAAAAGCCAGGGACGATGTGCTAATATTTTATTTATATCGTATATGGCACGTAATTTGGCGGGTATATTGTCCAAGCCGTTCAGCCATTCGCTGTTGCCGCCCTGATCAATGAACTCCTTCTCGTAGCGCTTCACCAGATAGGGGCACTGATGACGAGCGGCTGCCTGCAATGATTTTGGGAATGCAAAGAATGCTTTTAATAACAATGATAATAGAACTCTCTTTAAGTATGCTTGCTCAAGTATTCTGGCCTGCTTACAAATTCTCAAAGGGAACAGCGCCTGAGAACTTTTAAGTCGCTTTCAAAACGCACTTTTGCCAGACATATATATATATATATATATATATAAAGTTTACTAGTTAAAGCAGCTTATCAGTTAGTTGGTTATAGCCATGCAACAAACTGTGTGAGTCTAAGATCTAAGACTACAAAACAATCTCCTGCCGTTCCCCCATTAAAAACTTCTGGGAGAGCATCTGCACAACCCAAAATATGCTAAAAATAGTTCGTGTTGATGTGTGCTTGTGTGTGGTTGTGTGTGTGTGGTTGAGTGTGTGCTTGTGTGTGTGTGGTTGTGTGTGTGTGTTTGTTTATGTGAATGACCCAAAATAGGAGAAACAAAAAAAAACATTGTTTTGATATATATTTCGGGCATCTGAATTACTGCGTCATAAATAGCGCCACAACCAACATGGAATTGGAATTGGTTTGAATTGCCAAGGGGCAAGCTGATATCGAGGCTGATATAGGCAAGTGACCAGCTCGTGCCCCAGCTATGGACATATATCAATCATATACAATCGCTTGTGGACCAGAGCAGCTTCCGTTCAAATCCAAATATGTTTTCGAATCCCAAACGGAATGCGAAAAATATTGAAGCAATTCAAAAATTAAAATATATATATATATATATATATGTATATATAACTCACTAAATGACTAATTTGAATTCCTTTGTGTATTTGAGTGTGACTTTTTAAGTGGCAAGTTGTAAATCTCTCAAAACTCATTTGGGGCAATTACATTGCCGATAAACGCGGGGAATTCGAAGCGATTAAATGTGGGCACTTCTTGAGCATTGTGAGTCGAGTCAGATATAGAAGTATCATGAATAATGCTCATGATACAAATAAGCCATTAACTTATAAGTCGCCAGTTGATTTCCCCCAGCAATTGTTGGCAAACCCTTACTCAGCGCAATCTGATTGATTTCTAGTTGTAGTTTTGAGAGCAAAATGCTACTTGCTACTTGCTACTTGCAACTTGACAACATTTTTGTTGCTCTTCGTTTTGTTGCAATGCAGTAAATCGGCTTTTGCAAAATATCCGTGATAGACAAATGAAAAGCAATCAAAAATAGAACATTTTCCGCACTTGCTTTTCCTTAATGCGAAAGCAGCTTTTCCCCAATGTGAGTGAATTTTGAATTGAAACTTGCTGCAATGCTTCAAATGTTAAAGGTTGCCACTTAAGCTGGCCATGATTGTGTCTTGTCTTCATTTCTGATTAGCCCAATTCATTATGGGATTCGTTTTGCCCAAGGGTCTGAGCAGAGCTGAGACTACAGCTAGCCACCATTCAGATCTGCTCAGTCGGCAAGGAATTGCTTAAATGCGAAAGGCTGTCAGTTCCAATTAAGTAACGTGTTCACTTGCAAAACTTCTATTGTTTCGGACATATACATTGTGTGGCACGTTCCGCACCCCACCCCTCTCTTTACACTCATGTGTGGCATGTGTTGCAGCTACAAGAAATGGCTGCTGTTTTTTACTGCATTGCCGAGAGGGAGCTCAGAACAGTGGAAATAATTTGCTGTTGTTGATTTACCAATGTGTAGTGTTGTGCGTGTGTGTGTGTGTATGTGTGTGTGTGGGTGGGTGTGTGTGTGTGTAGTGAGTGTGGAAGCTGCTGTCATTGATAGGGCATGAGCAGCTAACAAGCAGCAAATGTGAAACAACAGCAACAGTTGGCGGGAGTTAATGTGCTTCAATTTGCCAGTGGCAACAAAGCACAATGCAGCCACACACACACACACAGATAAAACGGGGCACACACACACGTATACATATATATATAAACACATCCCCCACTAGACATTGCCTGCCGGTCAGATGTGTGATAAGCCCAGCAAACGGCAAAGGTGAAAAACTAAAGCGCAAATCATGAAAAAAAAGATATAGAAAATATCTGCTTTACACCAAAGATTGGATAAACTCGTGGAATGCACTCCACTTTCACTAGAAATATAAATATATACATATATATATATATATATATATACAGGAGTGAGCACAAGTTATCCTTGGCTTTCAAAATCAAAATCAATCGCAGCTGTTTATATATATATATATATGATATATATATATATATATATATATATATATATATATATGTATATATATATATATAAACAGCTGCGATTGATTTTGATTTTGAAAGCCAAGGATAACTTGTGCTCACTCCACCGATCGTTCCGATGACAGCTATAATCATCAGAATCATAATAAGGCAGACAAGGCTATATCAACAGACACGCTGATGCCGATGCTGATAATTTACATTAGACACTTCGATGCGATGTTCATTATTGTTAACGGTTGTTAGCTGGCCAATTGAGTGGCAGTTAGTAGGTCGGTAGATATTTAATACTCACAATTATGGCCAAATAGTATCTATAAGAATATGGCAAAGGTCCATCGCCTTTCATAATAAAGTTCTGCGTGTGCAGGAAGTGATCACGATATCGGGGATGATAGCCAATCACTTGCGTCACTTGATCACATTCATCGAGATCATCCATATCAAAATCTGTTGCGGCACACTGAAAAGCGAAAGAAGCGAAATTGAAATGAGTTCAAAACTTTCTTAATAATAAGGTGAATTATGATTTTTTACAGTGTATTCGATTTGAACTATAATTTTGGTGTATCTTTATCCGATTGTAATGAGTATTTTACAGTCCACCAATAATCGATGAAAGTATATATAATATTAATTGGAGGCTCTTATGGGTATCGGATATCGATTTGTATCGATACTCCTGAAACGGAGGCAATATATGAAATATATTACGAAATCGAATTGATTGTTAATTGTTGAACAAAAATATGGATTTATAGCTTATCGGCACGGAGATGCTTACTTCTGCCTGTTGCAAACACTGTTGCAACACATAATTATATAATTTGCACAGCGCCTCTGCTTTGCTTGCCACACAATTTGCTGATTTTATTTCATCTGTGTGGCATAATTGCATATGCCAACTATGCCAATATATCTAGATGTATTTTCAATTAGCATGTTGCAAATGAGAGTTCACAGTTGGGGTGCGTTTAATTTGAATATCCTTTGGGTTAGTCATTCGATTCGCACTACGAGTAAAAAGTCATTATTAGCCATGAGTTGCTTTGCTGACTGGCTCTTTGTTTGGCCATCAGTAAACAGTTGCCATGACAACTGTGTGCTGCAGCATCCAGCAGAAGCAAAGGATGCATATTATGCTGAGATATGTGAGAACTGCCGCTGCGTTGATGGCAGGCAAAGCCAGAAAATAAAGGTGTTCTGTGTGTGTGTGTGTGTGTGTGTGTGTGTGTGTGTGTGTGGATGCGCGCAAGGACGCTCGGGCGGGGTCCCAGGGACTTCATTGCATAGCTTATTTGCAAATTGAATAGCCGGAGAAAGTCGGCAATGCTTTGAGTTGTGCTCATAGCTGCAACTGGGCAGACTAAACACAAGCTAAAGCAGCGGATTTATTAGACTTATCGCAGCCGCACAGCGGCACAGAAATGTGGCAGCACTTTGAAGTTGAAGCTCGTAAGCAAATACAGCACAAAAGCAGCAAGTTATATATATATATATATATATATATATGTATATGTGTATACTACACATAAACTTGATCATTAAACAACACATGTTTATGCGTTTCCAGCAGCATTTTCTATATCTCAGTCTGCGCGTTGCTTACCCAAGTCATAGATATATTGTGTAGCAGCTTCACTGACTGACTGACTGACTGACTGACTGACTGACTGACTGACTGACTGACTGACTGACTGACTGACTGACTGACTGACTGACTGACTGACTGACTGACTAAAATGTTAATCAAAGTTGTTTTGTTTTTTGTTGTTGTTGTTCTCTGTGCTGCTTGTGCCTCTGCCTGCTAAACTGGGGCGATGTTATTAAACGTTCAATGACTTTTTTTTGTTAGTTGTTATTTGTTATTTGTTGTTTGTTTGTATGTTTCTTCTTCTTTCTATTTCTTTGTAGTGTCGGACTTAGTTGATAGCGCGCAGTGCCCACTTCTACTTGCCATATATAGCCATAATCGGACAACACCAGTTGCTTATCATATATATATACATACATATATATCATGCATATGAGAAGTACATAAAAACTAATTTCGAATTATACCAGAAGTATTATCAAGTATGTAAATTAAATTTGGGAAATAATACTCTTTTTAGTATGCCGATATATAAGTCTTGAACTTTAGTGCAAACTATAAGCTATATAGATAAAACATGTATTTAATGACCTGAATACGTCCCACCCACGCCCAGTCGTATTCCAAAAGTAATCAAGCCTTTTTGGGAAAGCGGTTCAATCAAATAAAAACTGAACTTTGTTGCCTAAGCACAGATGTTCGACATTGATAACTAAATGGAAATCATTTAGAAGATGTTATTTTCGAATATTTTCTAGTTAGTTTACTATACTTAAATGAACTTGCCACATTTAGTATAATTTTGAGCTACACAAATAATGATACTGCAAATGTGGCATAGGAAGACACACAATACGGCTGCAAGTCAGGGAAGAAGAAAGGCAGAGGCGAGAACGGAGCTGGGCAGAGGCACCAGGACGCCGACAAGCCAGAAGCTATAATCAAAGTCGATTTAAGCAAGTTATATCCATGGGGAAGAAGGGCTCAGGATACTCACCTATTGACAGGACACCGTCACCTAACCAAATTAGGTACTTATAGTAGCGAAGCGAGGAGGAATCCTCAATGCACATCCTAGCAGACTGCGTTGCCTTATTTAGGAAAAGATGCAGCATCCTAGGGCAGCATGCCATGAAGCCCAAGGACATAGAATCAAACTCAACCCAACATAGATTCTGGCATGCGTGCAGTAGCTGGGATTGATGGAGGAGCTGTAGGCTCAGAAGGGCGCACAATAGGCCAAGATATATATTTGATCGGCCATTAATCAATGTGATTTATGCCTAAACTATTCACATGCAAAACGTATCCACAATATCCAAATTGATGGATTTACATGTATGCAAATCTTTGGTTTTGCTATCTTTTGCTAATTAGTCAAATCAAGCGTATTTCAGCTACTTAAATTTGCTTATAATAAAACCGTGGGACTCAAAAACAGCCAAACAAATGATGCCAAGCCCGAGTTGATCGGTGGGGCTTGATTTATAAAAGAAAACAAAACAAAACAAAAAAAAAAACGAATAAAAAAAAGCCGAAAAAAGCAGCAATTACAGCTACCAGTTGAGAGTCAGAGCTTGATTTTGTTGTTGATTTTTTGTTGTTGTTTTATATTTGTTTCGGCTTTTTAATTGGCAGCTCTTTCTTAGGTGGCGCCACCGCAAATGAGCGTTTCAAAAAAACTTGACAGACTTTTTCGCGCTTCGTTTGCACCAAGACGGGGCAACTGGATGACAAGTTGGGTAAGACACATAAATTGTAATTAATTAATGACTGTCAATTGAATATAAATTGCTGATATTCTGCTTCTTGCTATGTATATATATATATATATACACATGTGTATATATGGGTGACTTATGGAAAATTAACTCTCCAATGCGCACACACACACACACACATTGTCAGCTGGAGGAGAAAACCCGTTTGTGACTTTGGCACACGAGCACAGTTTCCATTGTGTGGCGGTGTTGCGGTTACCTGTTAGTTTCACAAACTGGGTTACATGGCAGCCACAGGAGTGGGCACAAGCGAAGGTGCTTTGGCTTAGGCCAAGTTTCATGGGTAGCACATGGACGAGCATTAGGCACGATGCGTTTACGAGTACGGGTTTTGATGCCCATTTTCTTTCAAAAGTTGAGTGGCTCATTTGTGTCATTAGTTTGTGCGGCAAGCAGACGTTGACAACTGTAGGGTAACTTATGTTCGATCAAACAGAATGCTCGGAATTGATTTTGATTTCTGTGTTGCATTCGACTGGAAACTTGTTTCGTCAACGTGCCATATATACGAACGTGATCTGTTGTGGTTTCTGTGGCCCCCTTTGTTGTCGTGTCAAAGTGCATCCACACTCACTTTGACACACCTTCCTCGTCGGCCTGCCGCTACGCCGAACATTTATTAGTTTAAATATTTAACTTTAAGTGGAAATAGCAATAAACAACTGGCATCTCATCATCAACCTGCTGCAACTTTCACATGGAAAATTTCAATAAGCCGCAAGAAACGTCAACATGTGTTGCAACAGCGCCTCACTTATTAAGCACAGTTATATTTCCTACACTCAGAATACAAAATTAACCTCGAACTGAAAACTAGAAACATATTCATAGATTTATGCAAATTTCTCAGAATATGTTTTCTTTTATGATTCTTGGAAATAGGCAGAGAAAAAGGCCTAGTTTTGATAAAGAAACAACCTTCCATTTTTAGAAATATGCTTTTTGCATATTAAGTTGACGATTTACTAAATTTCAGGTAGATTTTTTTTGTTGCGCGCGTGTCGCTAACATTATTCGTGTCTGAGCATAAGTTATAGGTTGTTGTTGAGCTCTCAACCAAACCCGAATCCAAACCCTAGTTTTAGGCCCATCCATGCCCATGCGTTCATGCATAAATTTGAGCATATTAAAGCGGACTTGAGGCGATGCCAGGTCGAAATCATAACAATTGATACTTTGCGCAAGGGCAGGCAACAAGTTTTGCTGCCCAGAACGGGGCGGCGGTAGTCAGGCCATATTCAAATTGCTGCCTGAATGACGAATTGACAATATATACTATATACTATAGGCTATACTATATATATATACTATTCTATATATATATTGTTTTGATCGCGTCAACTTTGAGCGATCGCTAGCCGGGAAGTTGTTCCTACGTGCAAAATCATGAAGCGTGGCGATTAAAAATCACAGGTGGGATAGAGAGACACAGAGAGAGAGAGACAGAGCGAGAGAGAGAGAGAGAGAGAGATAGGGCGTCAACTGTGGCGGGTGTCAGTTGACTTACAATATTTGCACAACATGATGATGATGCTTTGTGCTTATGTTAATGCGGGTAATTAACTATTGTAAGCTAATTTTGATTTCCTCTTCAAAGATTACTCATACACATGCATGCATGACACACACACACACAGACACACACACACAGACACACACACAGACACTTAAGAGCTGAAAAGCGTATTTAATGGGCGGATGAAGTACAATAAAAATAAATAAAATTATACACAAATTAGCATAATTAGCACATAACGTTGAGAGTTATTCCCTTGTTTGACAACTTGATTTACTTTATTTTACCAGTGGAATCCACTCCCCTCCCCCCCTGTCTTGCGGTTTTCATTTTGGCTTATTTGTGTTTCATTTTCATTGTTATTATTTTCCCCCCTTGGCTGTTGTTTTTTGTATTTTTTCTTTCTTTTCGAATGTTTCGAGTGGGCGCAATGCTAAAGTCCGCGCGCTGTTCGGTTCTCGGAGGTTTCGCTTCAAATGTCAACAGTAGTGGCCTCAACAAATTAAAACAAAAGCTGGTAAACAAGCAAATAAATTAACATAAATGGTAGACGGCTAAAAGAGAAATATTAAACAATAAGTGGGTAGAGCTAGCTGGCTAGCTAGTAGAGAACTAGGCAAACAAGTAGAGTGCAAAAAATGGCAGGTGTTGGAAATGCAAACTAAATGAGAGTATGAAAACGAAATATGAATATGAATAATAAAAGCAATAAGTAAAAAAAAAAAGAATCAAATAGACAGAAAGCAATTTGTGCTACATAACGTGTGTGTGTGTGTGTGTGTGCGTGTGTGTATTTGCAAAAACAAACTCAAGAAAACAACAGAACTCGGTGCATTTGCACGTGCTCGTTGCTAATAAAGCTGCTCGTCTAGACGTGATAAACTATCAACTCATAAGTGTGCAAATGTATTCGACAAAAGCATTTTAATAGTTTGCACCCGCAACTTGGCATTTCAAATCATGTCAGTCTATATCTCTCTCTCTCTCTCTCTCTCCCTATCTTCTACTATCTATAAATGTATATATGTGTGTGTGTGTGCGTACACATATAGTGTATGTAAATGAGCTTTTTGTGTACATATGTAAATCGAGCTTAAACTGACTATCGATTGACCATCAACACACAGATTCCAAAGCTTACGTTTCAGAAAGCTCTTTTCTGAATGAAAGTGAGAATTAGGAATTTTCGTAATAAAGCTTGCTGCGTGTGAATCCTTCCAATAAGTATAAAATAGGCATTGGGAATAAACCGTTTTTTGTTTATCATCCGAACGGATTTCAATTCAATTTTAAAAGCTCAAATCGAATCGTATTTTGATGATTTAAAATTTATGTTTTCAATTGAACTGCATTTAATCTTCATCAAAATAATAAATAAATAAAATCGGACAGATATATATATATCCGTGCACTTTTATGAGTGAATGTATATTTATAAGGAAAATGCTTTCGCCTTTTGCTGTACGCAGGCGAGCGTATATCAAAATTTCTGAATCAACTTCTTAACCGATTTTCATAAACAATTTTCAATTGATCAGCATTGTGCCAAGGCATATTCCCATATTGTTGATAATAAATAGTAATAAAAGTCGCACTTATACATGTTTTTAATCGGATAATTTCATCGAGATCTTTCAAGAAACACAAAACAAATGAATCATAGATGAATATTTCTCCTTATTTACCGAATTCCACAGCAAAAAACGCAAGCATTTTCCGAATACAGCAGAAAGCAAGCATTTTCCGAATACAGCAGAAAGCAAGCATTTTCCGAATACAGCAGAAAGCAAGCATTTTCCGAATACACTAGAGCATTTTTTAGTTCTTCTCGCACACTTTTTTTTTGGTTGAATTGGAAAGGAAAATTCCTTTTGTTATCTCTTTTCTCTATTTTCTTTTTTTGTTGCCTTGCAACGCACGTGTTTTCCTTTTTTACCACTGTCTTCTCCGACTCCAATCGAGTCATATGCGTTCTTTGAGCACACACACACAGAATGAGTATGTATGCAACGTGAATATGAGCCTGGCAGCCTGGTGGCGTGCAGCATGTGGCATGTGACAATATTGACCAACCTCAACAACGTACGTGTGCTGCTATTGCTTTTGTGCTCTTGTCTTTGTGGGTGGGTGCGTGACTCTGGGTCCTGGAGCTGTGTGCCAGTCTGTCTGGCACTCAATGCGACACTTTGTCTACTGATACAGCGCAAACAATTGAAAATCCAAAGGCAAAACAAAAGCAATTCACACACAAAGGCCTGACGACATGAAAGACCGCCGGACAGACGGACATACAGCGAGCAGTTTCGCAAGTGTGGCAAATTATTAGGTGCATATTATCGCTGGTAACGACGACGACGACGACGACGACGACAACATCAATAGCAACAATAATAACAACAACAACAACAATAACAACAATAACAACAACAATAACAATAACAACAATAGACAAGCAAGTCACTGTGTTGGCTGACTGAACTGCTCCTTGGCCTGATAACGGTTATTGATAAGGAGGCGGAACGAACCACGACAATTGTCGTAAGAACAATTCGAGAAGGGTCCGCGACACAAAAGGTAAATGGCAAATTGTGTGTCAACCAGCTAAATATAAATCTATATTATTATGTTATAAATACATTTATACATATATACATATATGTATGTATATATAACCGCAAGTTGAATGAACTCTGGGCACACACATGATATCAATTTGTATTTAAATTAAATCTTGTTAATTTATTTTCATTATTATTTATGTGCAGTCGAAAAAGTGAAATACCCAAATGGAATTTATGAGAATACGGAAAATTTGTATACTATAGCAATTAACTGAACCATAAATCTATAGAGCAATATTAGCTGTTATCTGCAACTAAATGACGCACACAAGCTATTTAATAAATGTTCCATTCGAATATAGATATTTTTATACTTTTCACACAAGCTGACAATTAAAACGTGTGTGTGTGTGTGTGTGTGGGTGTATAATTATAATAAATATATGCCATGACTTCCGCATCTGCAAAATGCTGGCAATTAAGTTGCACAAATCATTAAATACAATGTTGCAAGGCTAAAGTTGCAACCGAAAAACTGTGAGCGAAATGTGAAATTATGCAGAGCTGCACTATGCACTTACTTAGTCAGTGAGTCAATCAGATAGAGAGACAGAGGGACAGACAGACAGACAGACGGACAGTCAGTCAGTTGGTCAGAGCACGCCTTGACGCTATTCCGCCACTCAGCTAAAAGACAAAAGCCGTTTGGACCGTTGCCAGCTTGCGAATGGCGCACGTGTGCCTCAACTTTGATACGGTTGCTCAAATTTGCCTATTTTTATACAATTTTCATTTATATCAAAATATAAAAACAACAAAACAACAACATAATCCTTATATTATTTCAAAATACAGAAAAGCAACTATAAAAAAAGAAGCGCTTTCAATTCAATCAATGCAAAGTGCAATCAGTCGCTGAATTTTCAATTTTTTATGTAATCTAATTCAAAAAAAGAATAAATAATAAAAAAATACATAAAAAACAGGCTGCTGATTAGGTGACCTACATTCATTACTATATATATATATATATATATAAGTATATATTTAAAAGTATGCGCCCACACAAGCACGTTGATTTCTTATCTAAAATTTTGTTTTTATTGCAGGAACAACAAAAAAAAGAAAAGAAAGAAACAAAAAAAAAACTGGAATAAAGTCACATAATTTCTGAATGATTTGATAGTTTTATGCGGCTTATCAAATACTGCTCGAGCTGCCAAAAATATGTCTAGCAGAGACTAACAACATTGAAATGGCGCATTGGCAAAACTGGTTATAAGCCGATCGCATTCAAATTCAAATCTTTCCTATATATGTATGAAAATAATACCATAAAAAAAAAAAAAAAAATCTTCCACATTTGTGCGTGGAAATGCTTGTGGGATTCGCTTACAATAATACATTTTCCCAGCTTGGCATGTGGAAAAGTGAAAAGTTGAAGACAAAAAACAGTAGCTATAAACTTGGCTGAAAAAACTGGAAAATTTTCATATGCTGAACACATTTTCAGAGGCGCAAAAAACTGCAGTTGCATTGTTATTTCATTTTGAGGTCCAATTAAGAATTTGCTGCATGAATTTGATATCTGTGCAGCCTGCGGGAGACGGTGTCCAATGTCCAGTGTCCAATGTCCAATGCAAAATTAATTAAATTCACAACTATGCTTCGCCGGACACAGGAATGTTGCTGCCTCCATTTAGTTTAGGCACAACATCAACTAAATGCATATGAGCACCTTTTTAGGGCTGCGTTGGCTGTGTTGCAGTTGTGTGGCAAGTGTATGTGTGTGTGTGTGTGTGTTGCTATACTCAAAAAATGTTATTTTATGTATGGCTTATTTCAATGATGCAAAAACAAAAGCAAAATACAACAAGCAGCAGATTAATTTCAACTGTTGTTGATACTTCTTTGTCATTAAATCACATGCAAACGTGCCACATTGCATACATTGTGCAACACGGTAAAAAGCACTCGACAAATTTTCAATTTTGCATATAAATTAATGTTGTTGAAGTTGGTAAATCGAAGAGGATTAAAATGTAAATTTAAATCGATGTTTAATGTTGCAAGTTGTGTGGAAAACCCCAATCAGAGCAGAATTATGAAGCGTTGGCAGATTGATAATGAGGCAAGTAAAACAAGTAAACAGTTAAACACTTAAACTAAGCTAGTTAGTATTTAGGAACAGTAATTGTGGATGTGAAACGATATTAGATTAATTAGTTGCTGTTTTTAGACGTGTTCAGTTAGTAAAGCTATGATTTTGGTGACTACTTACATCTTGAGAGATTTGTCCCATTTCCGCGTAATAATCGACAGCGGAGTACATTGGCGTGTGTGTGTGTGTGTGTGTGTGTGGTACTTGAGTGTGTGTGTGTGTTATTTTGTTGTAACTGTGGTCAGATCGGATGCACTCGTACCAGTTCCAGTTGCAGTTGCAGTTGCAGCGCTTTCTGGTTTATGCCCCGCGTCTGGCGTTGTCAACGTTTCTCTCTCTCTCGTCGGGTAGGAAACTCGCCAATGACTGCCAACTTGCCAACCTGCCAACTGGCCAACTTGCTTTGGCTTTGGAGTTGTTGGCCACCACCACCAACCGAAGGAGTTGGGCTCGTTGTCATACACACAATCTAGATTTGGCTTTATATTTTTTGTTCGCCTCTCTCTCTCTCTCACACACACACAATCTGTGTGTGTCTCTCTCTCTCTGTTGCTGTGTGTGTGTGTGTGTATTGCTTTTAATGTGGTTTCGTTTAAAAGTGAGTTTTCACTTGCTGGATTTTGTTTTCGTTGTCGTCACTTGATTGTCGCTGTCGCTGCTGCTGCTGCTGTTGTTGTGGCTGCTTCTGCTGCTGCTGCTGTTGCTGCTGTGGCTGCTGTGGCTGTGTCTGTCAGGGCAATTAAGGTGCCTACTTCGACGTTGTTGTTTTTTTTTCTCTTTTATTTTGCCACAGACGAATCGAAGAATTCGAATTCAAAAACTGAGCACGGTGGGTGTGAGTTGCTTAAAAAACAAAACCAAACACGTCAACAACAAGTTTGGCTTATGCTGTTGCACTTGCACTTGGCTGTACCTTGGACTCCGAAACAGACTCAGACCCAGACTCCGACTGCGACTCTATCTGAGACGCGGACTTGGACTCTGTTTAAGTGACTGCGGCTGTTTAAGTATCTTTAGCACAAGTATGCCGAGTTCTAACAGATCTATTAGCGGATTGTGATTCAGGCACTTGTACGTATGACTGCGAGGCCCAAACTTCTTCCTCTTCTTCAGCTGTCCCTTAGAAGCGTTTGCGTTTTTGCTGCTCCTCTCGTATATGCTATATTTGTAGACGTTGTTTTCATTGGTTTTCATTGGTATTTGCAATCAGGTGTTTGGTTGCCGCCTGGCCAAAAATTCAACTTGCAGCATGCACTGAAAATGGAGAAGAAGAAGAAACAAACACGAAATTGTTAGCTTTTGATGTATGTACAAGCTAATTGTAGAACAAAATAAAACACAAACAAAACAAAACAAACGAAATTTTCTTAAATCTTAATCCTTGAGGCAACGTATACTTGATAAATCCTTATTTTCCATATCAACTGGGTACTTTAGCAGTTTTCTGATATACTTCAGTCAACATTTGTAAAGTATATATACTTATCGAAGCTCTGATTCATTCAAGTGAACGCTTGTTCAAATAAATGATAAGCTCATTAAATGAATGTTTTTTGCATAATTTAAGCAAAATCGAGATTAAATTCAGTACAAATATTACAATTTGTGGATTATTTATCTTTGACTTATCTTATCTGGCCAGAGGCTAAGCTGGGACTAGTTACATTTACTGTGTAATACTTAACACACATCTGTTGTTTACCCTGCGTATGCGTGATTTGAATATAACACTCATGCCTCATACGACCCGTCCAACCGCTCAATGTCAGCCACGCCACATTTGATAGACTTGTTGATATTTTTGTTGTTGTTGTTTTTCTTGCTTCGTTTTTTAACAGAATGCTTAAAAGCGGTCCCATTTGCATAGTAAGTATGCCTGTGCATGTGTGTGTGTTGGTTAGTTATTGGCTATTGTTGCCTGCTGATTGTTTGGGTGTTGAATGTTGTCTGTTGTTTGCTTGCTGCTAGACTCGGCATGCCATTACAATTGATTTTTTTCGCTAATTAGTTGTGTAAACCAATAAACAATAACAAACGCCGCAACAACAGTCAATCAACACCCGCCGCAAGTCAAATTTCATATTATTTCCATGTGGTTTTTGGCGCACATCAGTCAACAGAGGCGTCTGCCAATGCCGCAGCAGCGACGCTTGACTGCTGAGCTTGCTGCCAGCTGCCGCTGGGCGGGGCACTCTGGGCTTGCCTACATACAATGCTGATCAACAAAATAAATAGCATTATTATTGAACTACAGCTTGAAGCTAAAGCTCCTCTTCTAAAGGGGCTGTTGACTAATCTTTGAACAGCATTTCTTCATCCCCAAAATCCTATCCTAAGAACAGAATCATATATTTTTTTTGTCTGATTTGTATGAGAGGATTTCTTAAGCAATAAACAAATTGACACAGAGCTCTACTATTTGATATATATTCTATTTATATTTGTTGCTGCGCAGCTATGCGCAGCTATACGTTCAAAAGATACATGGACATTTGTGTGTATATAGCTTTATTGGCTGATCTGAGTCGCTGGCACTGAGCAAATCGCTGAAGCGTTTAGCATGCGCAATGCGCGCCCATAAAAAAGTCCATAAATTTATGAAATTTACAATGGCAATGTAACGAAAACAACAAAAACAAAAACATTAAACAACAACAGCAACAACAGCAACTACAACAACAGCAACACACTGAAATAGAAAACTTTTCAGCGCTTCGTTATTGTCATTTGAGTGGGCACCAACCAAGTTGTTTAAGTTTCAGGCAAAATGTTGTGGCTGTGGTTGTTGTTGTTGTTGCTGTTATTGTTATTGTTATTGCTATTAATGTTGTTGCCATAGTCACGTTCGTTGTCCATGCTCTGGCTTTGGCTTTGGCTTTGGCTCTGGCTCTGGCTTTGGTGTAGACTTGTTGACATTGTTGCTCTTGTTGCTTCGATCAAACCGCATGATTATAATGATGCCCCGAGATAAATAACATGCCGACAACAACAACAACAACAGCAACAGCAATAACAATAACAAAGAAAAAAATAACAACAGCAATGGAAAAGCTGAAAACTAGCTTAGAGCACTTCACTGGAAAATAACGCTAACACATTTCTGGGATCTTAACTGAGACAGTTTTTTTTTTGGAATTAGCTGCGTGCTCCTACTAAATTATGCTAATTTTAAGATAATCTTTGACTGAATATGGAACTAAAGACATTTTATATATCTAATAAAATATTCATATAATTTAACGACAGAATAAAAGCCGAAAGAGAGAACAGCCAATTTAGGCATGCCTTCTGCTGTCGATGTCAAATGGCCATCAAAATTTGACTATAAATTTTATTTTATTAATTTTTGTTAAAAAAAAATTAATTCTGCTAAGAATAGATTTGGAAAATATTGTACATTATGGGTATATATATGCAACAGTTAACAAAACAAGTGCATAAAATTAACTTTAGAACAAGTAAAAAGAAAATTTACATAAAAAAAAAATCTCAATTTATTTTCTTGATTTCAATTAAGCTTTTGCATAACTGTTTAATCAAAATATATATATATATCTAAATCTAGTTGCTGTTTCGCTTGAAAATTGATTTTTAATTTGGGGAAAAAAAATGTTCGCTGACTTTGTTTTCAAGTAGTTTTCACTTAAAAAATAAACAACAAAATTTGCGAACAGAACTGCGGCCAACTCGAAACTGAAAATGTGCAACAAGGATTGTTGCGCACTCAAGACGGCGCTGACAATCCGGCGGATGAAAATACTGGCAGAGAAACAGCTGAAGGAAGAAGCCGCTGCCCTGCCCACAAATATATTGCCAACACCACAGTCAGCAATCTTTAGCTACGAGGATGTTAAGAAGATGGCAGATTTTATAATAGCCCGAACTGAGATCCGACCCAGGTTCGGTGTGGTGTGCGGCTCCAATATGGATACGCTGCCCCGCTGGTTGCTTGAGAATCCCATAGTTGTTGACTATACGCAAATACCAAAATTTGCCCAGTACACGGACAATGTGCATAAGAGCAAACTATTTGCTGGCACTGTGATGGGGGCGAGTGTGATTGTGATGCAGCAATGCTTCCATGTGTACGAGGGCAATCCGGTGGGCAGCTGTTCGATGCCGGTGCGTGTGATGAAACTGCTGGGAGTTGAATTCCTATTCCTAACTGGTGCATCGTCGGGCGTCAATAAGAATTATAAAGTTGGCGACATAATGCTCGTTAAGGATCACATCAATATGTTGGGCATGCTGCACAGTTCGCCGCTGATCGGGCCGATTGATCAACGCTTTGGCGATCGTCAGTTCAGCATGATAGATGCCTATGATCAGCAACTGATCGAGAAGGCCCAGGAGATTGCCCATGAGATTGGCTGCGAGAATCACATTCGGACGGGCGTCTATTGTTGTCTGGGTGGCCCCGCCCATGAGACGCCTGCCGAGCACCGACTCTTGCGCCAAATAGGCGCCGATAGCATCGGCATGTCCCTGGTTCACGAGGTAACCATCTTATTTATTTATTTATTTATATTGTTTTGTTAAATGTGTTTGTCTTTTACGTCAGGTAATTGTCGCTCGTCAATGCAGTATGAAAGTGTTTGCATCTAGTCTGATCTCTGTGCCAAGCATCGATGCTCCGCTTCAGCCCGAGGAAGTTCTGCTTGCTCAGCTCGAAGATGGCGAAAATGTTTGCATGGAGCTACTGTCTCGCATGATATATAAAATACATAACAATTTGTGATTCATCCGGAAATTGGAAAGTGTTCAAAACATAAAGAAAGAAAAGCTCGAAAACAAACTCATCGAATATGATTTGCAAACAAGTTTTATGTTTATTTTGAAACACAGCGTGCTCAACCGAAACGAATTTAGATTCCGTTTCCTAATACGGCGGAATGCTCCGATATCAACAAACTTCTTATATCACACAGTTGAACTGATGAACTGCAAGAGTTATTCTCTGAACCCATTAAAACTGGCTAAAAAGAAAAGTGTAAATAAATTGTGCAAAAGTAGCATGTAAAAAAAGGCCGAACGAAGCAACTCCGATCCGAAAAAGTATATATATTTTTCATCTGGATCAACAAGTAAGCATATCTCTCTCCGGATTTCAGAGACCATGAGACGGAAAGACTTCAAATTTGGTATATATGGTTCTCGTTTACCAACTTGAACACAGAAATATGGACATACAAACACCTAAGTAACGGGATCAACTATAATGATGATCCCCGACCCGCTCTATTTATCAGTTGTGGTCTTTTGGGCCTTCTTCCGATTCCAATTCCAGTTTAAGAGCGCGTTATAAAAATGTCAGCGCTAGCATGAAAATTGCTTCTGTTCTGATTGCAAGCATATTAAAAAGAGTCTGCAATTTACACACACACACTCACCCACGCACACGCACACACACTGTATGCGTGATATCGCTCATACGCAGCGTAAAACAAACAAAAGTTGTTGGGTCACACTTATTGCTGCTAATTTAGCCTGTTGCTCCGCGACTACCGCCTGCTGACGCGAATTGCTGTTGTTGCATGTGTGTGTTGACATTTGCATATGTATTATGTACATTGCAAGTGTATATACAAAAAATATTAAAAAAACAGTAATGCCAACAAACACACGCACTCACACACACTCACAACACACACACACACAGCGAGTCAAAACACGCGCTGTTTTTGTGTTCGTAGTTTTATACTTATTACCGCAGATTTGTTGCTGTTATTGTTGTTGTCGTTGTTGTTGCTATTATTATTGTTATTGATGTTGTTGTTGTCGTTGTTATTACTGTTGTTGTTGTTGTTGCGTCTGCTTGCGTTTGTCTTTATTGCATTTAGCTATTGATAAGAGCGTGTTTGCCCTTTTTTATGTTCATTGCCTTAACATTTAAATACAATGTGTGTCTGCATACATACACACACACACACACACATATATACGAATATATATATATATGAATATACATATATGATATATACAGATACAAATCCAAGCACCCCCAGCAAATTAGAGAATATTTGTAGGCAGCACTTATAAATTGTATACACACCAAAATATTTGTGCCTAATTGCATTCACTATGTATGTATGTGAGTATATATATATGTATATATGTATATAGTTATATATATATAAAATAGATGTGTATTTTGAGTGAATTGTTCTATTCGCACTGGCATTGCATTTGAAACTAAATTTATACAAACAAAGACAAGAAGACAGACAGAGAATTGACGACATCCAAGGCTAATTATGAATTTAAGAAATTTATTAATTATATTTATAATTTATTTATTATTAATTTATTGTATAATAGAGTAATTTTTGTTAGAATCATAATAAAACGCATTTGGTTAGGATAACTTGGTCAATAAAAAAGGATTCATTTTTCAAGTTTCTGCTAAATATCAGCATAGCAACAGATCGACTCGGCTTGCGCGATAATGATTAAGAATATATATTCCTATATGGGCTCAAAGACGTCTAACTTTAATGTGTTACAAACTTGGCAACCATTGTATAATAACCTCTGCGCTATACGGGTGCAAATCGTAAGCATTCGGGGCATATCATGGGGAATGTGTCAACGCAACAGCAGCTGATTGTGAGGAAATACAAATATATAAAAGAATATATATATATATGTATATATATATATATAATGAGATATGTGTATAATATACACATTAGTATGTGTGCAAATGCACCAAACAGTTTTGGCATTTGAATTACTTTGCGTGCACATCTGTCATCTGTCGATTAGATACTTTGTAATTTGATTAATAGACTGCGATGCATTTAAATGGCAGCCCAGCTGCGCACTGCTCGAAATAAATAGAAGCAATGCGAATTAAAATAGAATTCGAATTCGAATTCGAATGCGAATGCGTGACTCGAATCCAATTGCCAATCGACGGACATAAGAACACCGAATGCAAATGGCATTTAAATAAAGGTGGCATCGGTTTACGGTACTTGAAGTCATTAGTTAAATCACTCATACGCACAACACACACACACTCACGCACACTTGTCCACATGAGTGGATAAGCTAAAGTAAGGTGTGGAAGGGGAAAAGCCATGCACTATGAGATGACTTCTATCTGTCTGTCTGTCTGTCTGTCTCTCTCTCTCTCTCTCTCTGTCTCTGAATATTTTAGGACACATTTTAGGCTACACTCAGAAAAAGTATTCAAATGAAATTTAGAAAAATCGTCAAGTGGAGTTCCCTTGATTAATTATTATTTATTGATTATTATTGTTAAATATTCATATTTTTTGCAACAATTTTGAAGAATTTCCAAATTCATATAATTTAATTTGAAAAAACTTTAAATATTTAGTGTAAAAATAAACGTTTGCATTTCGCTGAGTGTACGAGCTAAACGTAAGACGTTGCATTTGAATAGTAAAAATGATCGTTATATGTTTGCCTGTCTACCTGTCAAATACAAGAACATTTTCCATGTGTGTTTTGTGTGTGTTCGGTCTGAACTTTGAACGTTTTGCAACATGTTGACACATTTCGCTTGTGGCAGCCCCCTAGTCAGACAGAGAGCTGCGGGGCCACCTGACCTGACAGAGTATAGCCATGGCAACAAATCATATTACTTTCAACTTTTTACTTTCAACTTTTTCCTATGCACTCAACAGGCTATGAAATTGTACAAAATTAAATATCATTCTTGGTTTTATTTTGGTATATATTTTACTGCTTGTCGTCGTCGTCGTCGTCGGACGTAAACAACTCGTCACACGGACCGAAAATAGAACCACGGGCAACAGCCAAATTGTGTCCGTATCAACAACAAGCACGCAAAAATGTTCAAATGTTGCCAAATGGCATACAAAAAAAACACTCGAGCCACTCTCGCCTGGCATGTTTTTTGATTAATTTGCCACCTACCACCTACCACCTTGCCACTTGCCACAATCCAGCAGAAGCAATGAGTTAATTGAATACCCATTTTACCTGGCTGCAATATCAACATTTCAATTGGCTGCATAATTGACTCATAGCTGAATTATGCACATACATCTGTCTTTGACTTCCCATTTCCCAGGCTACCATTAATTATTCAACCTACTCTAATTAGTTAAATACTAATTATCCTCACACACACAAACACACACACATATGTGTGTATAAGAAGAGGCTTCCAGCTAAATTTAATTACAGACCACTTATGCAACGGTAAATCAAAAAAGGGTATAATGAATGAGTATCGGCTTCAGGGCGAGCGCTCTCGACTAGCGCCTTCTAACTTGTTATTATTGACATTTATTGTTCTGCACTCTTTCAGATACACTTTTTTGACATCCTTAATCCAAACAAGTTGACTTACATTTGAAAACAAAGCGAATTGCATCTAATCAGTCTGATATCAAAGTTTTATTGACGTCATATTGCCAACATCGATGAAAAGCGTTGACTTGATCTAATGTCGACTTTCAATTAATGCAAGAAAGGGGAAAAAAGTTCAGTTTATTAAATGCCCAGACAATTTGGCAGTTGTTGCCAAGTGTACTTGCTAACAAAAATGCGAAAGAAAAAAACTAAAATCAACACTAGATTAGATTAATAATACATAATACACAAGTTTTATGACTGTTCATGCTTGGTCAATCAATCATGATTAGCCATATCAGCTCTGTGCTGACCAAATCGAAAAAAAAACAAATGCTTCGATTCGATTTTTGCATGGCAATTAATTAAATTTTCATTTTTATAAGCAACATTTTCACACCTTTTAGTTCTGATTGATAAACGAGACACTAAAATGGCTTAGAAGCGATGTGAACTGATAACACAAACAAAACTTTGCTACAAACACAGGCACATACATATACACATACGTCTATATATAAAATTACAGATTGATTTTATCCAAAACAAGTAAAAACCATTGCAGTCGGGCATACGCGGATGCGGCATACACTGTTATTAGTCACTTGATTTTTTTACCTATATGTAAATGTATATTAAAAAGAATATTTAAATACAATTAAAGTTGAAAAGTTGATTTATTTATCTAGTTTATGTCCGCAGAAAATATAAAAAGTAAATAATAAATCAATTAAATGGAATTCAGAATAAAATTGAATAATTAAATTGAACAAAGTAAAAAATATTTAATTGAAAGTATTTTTGAAGAGGTCTTCAGCTGAATGTGGCAACGAGATAAACCCATAGAGTTCCGAGTACAACTTTCAATTTGATTACACAATTGAGTGTAAAAAAAAGAATTTAAGTTTTTTATTAAACAAGAGTTTTTTGTGGACTCAAAGACCACACACACATTTGGGAAAATTGGTAAAATTGTGCAATTGGCAACGGGGAGACTAACCAAGAGGTTCTGACTCAAAGATTGTTGCTGTTGCTGCTGCTGCTGCTGCTGCTGTTGCAAGTTCAGTCAACTCAATTTGCGGCCATAGAAGTGACGGAACTACATACAGACATACATATACGCAACTAAGTAAATTACTGTTGCAGCTGCTGCTGCTGCTGCTGCTGCTGCTGCTGCTGCTGCTGCTGCTGCTGCTGCTACTGCTGTAGAAGCATTGCTGCTGTTTGCTGTCTTCTAACGCACTGTAGCATTTTGAGGCACGTTGAGTGCGCTTGTTGTTGCACGTTGCACAACATTTAGGTTATTTTGTTTTCTTAAAAGATTTGCGGATGCCATTAACACAGTAAGTTGCACAAACACACACACATAAGCATTGCATTTTCAGGTCGAAACTTAGTTATTAGTTGAAAGCAATTAAAAATTCTGCTCAAAGTTCTGCAAATGATCAAAACTTTCGCAAGGTTAAAATGCGCATGTTTCCAGTTGATGTACTTTGTTGTCTGCGCTTGCTGCTGACTGGGGCATTCAACAAATTAGCCTCACTCGAGTAGCGCTTAAAATTTATTGCAACATTCAATTAAATATACATATGAATATAGTTCAGGCACCACTTCAGGCAGTTAAGCACTCACACACACACATAGACACACACACACAGGCACACACACTCGCGCAAAAAAACAGTTATGCGACCGACCACAATATCGGGTACTACGTGAGTTCTCTCTGGTGCCTGTTGGCATAGCAACAATTGATATCATAATTGGCACAAGCGGCTTCCACAGTTCCTTAGCCTTTTTTTATTGGTTTTGTGTACATTTTTTATTAGACCGCATTAAACGCAATGTTAACTGTGAATTAAGAGAGTGCGAGCGAGAGAGAGACAAAGTTCTACATTTGTGTGTTAGGAATATTCAAATGTTTATTTTTAATATATTGTTAAGCATTCCATTTTATTTTAGGCCGCCACTTAACCGCTATATGAAAATTATTTATCTGTTTATAATTTTCATGATTACAAATGCGAATTTGGAAGAATTGTGCTATTATGTTTTCGTTCATTTTCTACCTTTTTCATAAAATCGAATTTTAATTTTTAAGAGCGTTTTTCCACTTCTGAAAACTTCTGATTAAAAGGCTCCTTAAACTGTGTATACATATATACATTACTAATAATGTATTTCATTTGATTGCCGTTATTGTATTTTGTTTTTGTTTTTAGTTATAAATATTAGATGTAAGTGCATGTTGTTTCCTTTAAATCACAAAAATATCGTTTATCCAAGGGACATGCTCTAATCGAATTATGTTAGGCACGTAAAACAACAGGGCGATTTTGGGTCAAAAAATTATTCGCTTGGAAAGCACAGCAAGTTAAAGGTCAACATAAACAACAAATGAGCTTAAAACACACAAAAACAAACAAACAAACAAAAATAAGTTGAGGAAATAAATTTGAATGGCCCATATTGCAAAAACGTGATCACAATTTTAATGCTTTAAATGATATTTAAGTACAAAAACAAATGGTAGAATCACCCTGTGTTTACAGGGTGGCTGAAACAAACAATTGGCTCACAAGGTAAATGCGAACAACTATGCCTAATAAAATGAAGAAAATTTACGCAGAAACAAATATGTATGCAAGTATATATGTATGTGTGTACATACATGCATACTCTCTCATACTCATGTAGTAGGCCGCCACAAACTACTCATATGCATATATGTATGTATGTATGCATGTATCTTTACGCTCATAGAACACAATTTGTCTGTATGCCTCTGTGTTTATGCGAATGTACAGCAAAACAAGCTTCGAAGAGAGAGAAAGCACATTCAAAATGGCTGCTTAATTTAGATTTCCGTGTGGTAGGTCAAGTGGCAATTTTCTCAACGAATTTTTGGTGTTTTTTGTGCCTTTTTTTGGTTTTTGGTGTGTGTGAAGTGTTCTAAAATATTTGATTTCTTCTGGTTAAGAATTTCAAAAATTAACTACAAGATTAAGGAATTCGGTTCGTTTATTTTGGGGGGAATGAAAGTTAAAGTTTCAGATATCAAATCCAGCTTAGTTGCAGCAAAAATTCGAATTTGATTCAAGAACAATTTTAATTTTTAGAGAATATGAAATGGTAAAGAGCTTAGGGGCATACGATCTGAAAAATAAACACATACACGACACTATGTCAAAAAGCTGTTCTTTTGCTCTTTTTTTTATTTTCCAATAGTTTAAAGGAGTTTTGACAACTAGTAAAAACAAAAATAAGCAACTTTTCACTTTCAATAATCATTCAAAGTATATAAACTATCTATCTAAATTATGCATTTTAAAAAGTAGCTTAGAACGCATCAAATAAACCTTTGCATATTTTCATGCAGCCAGAAAAGGATCTGTAATGCTTTTTTCGATTGTACAGTATTTTATTTTTATTTTTAAATTAATGTCTGTTGTTAATTAATCCAATAAAGGCAAGAATGAACAACTTACCCATAGGGGCGCTGACAACGAAATCGTTTAAATGTTCTGCTGTTCAGCTCTTTATCAATGGTTGTTGTTGTTCTTGCTTTTGCTATTGTTGTTGTTCTTGCTGTTGTTGTTGGTATTGTTGTTGGTAATAGCAACTTCGGAAATCATTGGCGCAACAACAACACGGCACCTTTTTAGTTTCTTTTTTCTTTTTTGTTCTTTTGAGATCGCTTTTGAATTTTTGTTGTTCTTTGCACGAGGCTGATAAAGCGGCACGTTGATTCGCTCACACACACATAAGTGAAATGTATTTATGTGTATGTTACATATAAAAGTATACGTTTGTATTATAATATATATATATATATATATATATATATATGAATGTCTGGGTCTGTAATCAAGTGAGTCTGATAACCGCTGCAGCTTTCGCTTTTTGGCTTTTTTACATAAAATTAATGATACTGTATAAAAATAGTTGTAAACGCGATGAAAGAGATTTTTTGTATTAAAAATGGATCAAGTAAAACAGAATATATTCAAATTTGTTACATTTTACCATCTACACATTGTTTTTGTATGAAAATGTTTTTACATTTGCGTCGTCTTTGCTGTTGTGTGCGTGTGTGTGTATGTATGTGTGTGTAAACATATATATTTTCAGCTTTTTTGCTGTTGTGTTCTTCTCAATTTTTGTTTTTAGAAAAGTTTTCCGTGTGTACGGAATGAAATACGATTTGTGTGTGTGTGTGTGTTTGTTGCTTAAGATTATAAATGTATCGCTTGATTTTGGTAGCCACACAGAGATGATTGTAATTCTGTTATGAAAGGTGTAAGATTGAAAATTTTATGTTTCTACATTTTGGGTGTAAAATTATTTTTGAACTGAATTCAAGCAGATAGTTTTTCTCAGCCCATTCGTTCTGTTTCGATTTGAAAACGTACCCAAATGTACTCTGAGCGATATTTTAAAATTATTTTACATTAAAATCAAGTGGAATTTGAGGATGAATGCATTTGGCGCGAAAAAAATATATAGAAATTTCATAAGCGTAAATTTTAGCATAATGCCAACAAAAGACTAGGCACATATAGATATATGTACATAAATTTTCATACACACACACATACATACACATACATAAAAACACAATACTGCCGGTCATTTAATTTGCTATATGGCCGAACCAATTGTTGTTGTTGTTGTTGGTTTTCTTTTGCTTTTTCGAAGCTTCGACGATCAACAAATTCATAGTAATTTTCCATGCAATAACAATGATTTTGTTTTTCTGTTTTTCTTCTCTTTTTTTTGTGCCCTATCTTGTGCGCTTGCTTTCGTTTTTTTATTATTTTGTTTTGTTTAATGTTTATATTATTATTATTATTTGCTGTTTCTCTTAAGCTAGTTATTTACATTCCGTTAAATTAATTATGTTGTCTTATTTACCAAGAATAAAACAATGAATAAAAAACGCAACTTAAATATTTAAACGAAACAATTTAAAACCGTTTATCACTGTTGCTTTGCTCTCAGTTCTTGTTCTTGTTTTTCGTGACTTAAGTAAAAGCTGGGCTTTGGGGGCCTTAAACGGCTGTCGCTGAACGCGCCGCTAACTCGCCGATAACCGAACGCGGCCACTGACAAAATAAAACTGAAATCAGTCCCAGCTGCTTGATGGCTGCCTGCCTGGCTGACTGCTTGCTTGCTTGGTTCGTAAACAGCAACACAACGAAAGCTAAACGAAATATGTTTGTTTATATGTGTGCACATGCACCCACACAAACTTGCAGTAAGCTTATTACGTACAGCCGAACAAACGAGATAGCATACTATAGGCAAATGAGAGCAGAGCAGCAACAGGCAGTCGACAGTCGACAATCGGCAGTCGGCAGAAGCAGCAGCAATAACAACGACAAGGTACGCTTCTCTATAAAAAAAAAACGTTTACTTCGGCAATCTGCTGCCGTCGGCGTTGTCCCATCTAGTTAGCTTGCATTAAAATGCACTCTACGTGCACATACACACACACACAATGTTATCAAATGCAGAGAATAATTTGTTGAGTATCTGTAAAGTTATCTGCTATTTGCTATTATACATATTTTTAATTTTAACTTTAGTTTGTAGTCTAGTTTGTTTACAGTTAGCTAGGCAATTTGTAGCGTGACCAAAATCAGCTAAGCCTATTCCAAATCTTGCCGTTCTTTTGCTATTTTTATTACATCGCATATACATGTACAAATACAAATGTGTTTGTGTGCAGTGCATATGTGGAGTATAACAGCAACATCACCAGGAAGGTAGTTGATAAAGGGGGAGGAGGAGTGTGGTATAACATTGACACGGCGCGACAAAAACAACGCCTGATATGATTGAACTCTTAAATGGTGCCGCTACCCGCACGCCTCCACCCGATTCAACTACTCTTCATCTATCACCATGTTCAGGCCTATGCATGCGTGTGTGTGTGTGTCACTATATGCTAATGTGTTTGTCGTATGTGTGTGTTGGTGAGTGCTTTGCAAAGTTCGCGTTCTCCGCGTCTGCTCAATTATCAACAGTTTGTTTGTTTGGCCGCTTTGTGTCTCGTCTCCTCCGTTGTGTATTGTGTATATACACAAAGCAAAGTGCCAAAGCAAATTCGCAAGCAGAAGCAAAAGCAAAAGTAATGGCAACAATTGCTGCTGCCGCTGCTGTTGCTCCCTAACATAACAATAGCAATAGCAACAAGCAATAAAATAGCGAATAGCGGACACGAACTTTGTTGTTGTTGTTGTTGATCTCCGCCCAGATCAAAAATTTTATGTTTTTGTTGCTATTCTTATTACATATATATATGAATGTTGCACATACATACATATGATGTACATATGTATATAAATATGCATTTAAACAAATCTTTGCATTTGTATGTTAAGTAACATAACAATCAATTAGTATTTGCATTTCTATAATTTTTTTGTCGCCTACCTTTTAAAACTTGAAGAAAGAATAAAATTAATTAAGAATATTTACACACATACAAAGAAAAACACACGAGTACAAAGTTCTCTATGGAAACTATTAAAATGATTGTCAGCTTGAAGTAAACATTAATGTTATAAGTACATACACACACATATATATATATGTATATATGTATATATATATATGTATACGTACATGTATATATATATATGTATACGTACATGTATATATGTACATGTGTGCGTGTATGAACATCTGTACAGACTTTTATTGTACATTTTTTCTGTTGCTTGCTTGATTTTATTATCAGCTATTTTGATAGCAACATTCACGCAGGCATAGCAAGCAAATATGTACATATGTATGTATGTACATTTAAATGTGTCTATGCATGTATCTGTACATTGTCTGCATTGTGCTTATGTACATTGTGCATTGAACATTGTATTGATTAACAACTTTCGCACTCAATGCCTATATTTTAATTATCTATGGAGAAGCCCCCCATTGTGTGTGTGTGTGTGAGTGTCTGTTTGTTTGCACTGCGTACAGCGTTGTATTGGTTTGGTGGCAGTTGCCTCTGATAACAAATGACCGATTTAGTTCTATAGTTGTATGCACGCACACACATTCATACACACATGCATGCATGTGCAGCAACTGTGAATATGATAACTAGCGTAGACTTTAACGACTCACGCATCCTAAGATGCCAACATATGTACACAATAAAGTACCGTTATCAACAAACCATTCACAGTAGTCATTATTTATAGAAATTTGTATTACAAAATTCACAAAATGAATATATATATTAATTTGTAATTATTGTATATGCATATACCGTTAAAAATCAAATGTCTATTAATTTCAGTTTCATTGTTTTTCAAATATATAACTTTTGGAATAGTTGCAAATCGAAGTCGAGAACAACAACCAAATATTGGCTTCCAATTTGTGGAGCATAGATATGTACTTGTATGTACAATTTTAAGTAATAAAGAAAAAGGAAACGATTGAGACAAAAATGCATTCATGCTTGCGACAAATTGAAATTGAAATTCTCTTCTCTTAAATTCCTCGATGCATTTGCTGAAATCTGTCGGAGCCCTCCTCCATTGCATTCCTCTCGTGGCACGTTCCATTAAACTTCGCTCGACATCCACATGAATGGATGGCCATTTCTGCTGCCCATCTCTGCCTCCAGGCGTAATTACGGTCATTTGAGCAGTTCACCTGAACATGGAAACTGTTTGCATGCCATTTGCCAACTTTTTTGTGAAGAACGTATATATACATATGTATATACATATTTACATACATACATTACAAAAAATAGCTGCTACATCGAAAAAGTGAAAATCGGAAAAACATCCGCAGGTTTGACAATTAAACGCCAGCCGAGGGGTGAACACAGCAAAAGTTGCAAGAAACTTGTAACTTTTAAATGGACAGCATTTACATGCATGCGTACACTCGAAAGAAAATAGCCCTTTAATTTAGTACATTGCCAACAAAAATTAAATGAACCCATCTAAGAAATATAAAGTTGTTTTTTTATTTTTAGAAATCATTTCTAAAAATTAATAAAGGCTTGCCCTAAATCGACAAAACATTTTTAAAAAGTAGAAATGTAAAGCATCATCATCAGAAAGAAAATACAAAAATTACTGCGTAATAAAACAAAGAATTTTCATATTAAACATTGAATTTCTCAACAAAATTATTTTTTTTACGTTTTTGAAATTTACATTCTGAAAAATATAGCGCAAAAAGTATTTGTGTGTAGTGAGTAAAGAGACATAGAGCCACAGTTTGCCCTTCGCACCAAATACGCCCCGCAAGAGACTGCTTGGTTGGATGTTGATTAGGACGCATTTCTTTTCCTTTTGCACGCCCAATTGACGCAAAAGTGACGGAGTCTATATAAATTGGCCGCAATTTGATTAGGCTCATTTCCTACGGCAAAATAGATACCACCAAATACACCAAAATTGCAAATTGGTCCATAAAATAAGAGCATTCAAACTCTCAACAACTTGTATTTTTGCCTAGCGATTGCTCGATAGTATGCAATATTTTGTAAATTTTCATATGTTATCGATTAGCGCCACCTACATGTTTGATAGCTCGTTATCGCAAGTTCGATTTATCAGCTGTTTTTCTTGACCCAGTTTTAGCTCTTCTCATGATATGAACAAAAATAAGCCTTTGACAATGGTAAGAATCAGCTGATCGTTATTAGTTCGTTAGTAAATAATAAAGAACAGCTGCTTTTTAACTGTATAAGCGGGGTTTTAGTTGTTTAGTTCATCATCATTCGTAGTTCTGCGTTACACTCACAAAACTGAATGCTGAGTAATGCAATATTTCAAAACAAATTAGGGCGCGCTGTTAATAACAGTTGAGGAACTGTTGAAGTTTTTGGGGTGACCATAGCTTTCCATGTTATGGCGATTGTGTGTGTGCTTATAATTTAACCGCAAAAATATTTATTAACACAAATAAATGGCACCGCCGCGAGCCAATATTCGGCCTGCAGCAAGGCGCAAAAAGGACAATCTGCTGCTGATGCTACGAGAGAAATATGCCAATTGGAATTATGTCAAATATCTGATATTCGAGCCGGCTGCGTTGCCGATTGTGTCGGTGCTGATTGTTTTGGCCGAGGCGCTTATCAACGTGTTTGTCATCCGACGAGTGCCTTACACAGAAATCGACTGGGTTGCCTACATGCAGGTGAGCAACCCGACAGAAAAAGGCCATACCTTGTAAAAAATGAAAACAATTAACGCTTTCAACTTGCAGGAATGCGAAGGCTTTTTGAATGGCACAACAAATTATGCGTTGCTGAAAGGTAAGAAGTTGTTTTTGTTGCCGCCGCCGCCTGCTCGCAGTTTATTTTGGGAAACTAGGCGGCAGCCAGAGGGGCCAAACTTTTTAAACATTTGTCACATTATATTGAGCATGTGCTGAAGTACAAAGAGCTTACTGTAAATTTTGGTTACCAAAATGATGACATGTGTCATCCAAAGAGGGCAGACTTGTTTAATTCTGTCACATTGCGAGCATAAAGAGTTAACTGTTAATTTTGGTGTATTTTTGCTATTTGCTTTTTACACTACAGCATTATTGACCAAAATGTTGGCATGTAACAGGCTTAAATTAAAACACATTTGTATCTCTCAAAACAAAGAAAACAAAAAACCACATCCACTCCAACTTAGTTGAACATGGATTTGAGTTTGTTCAAGAAGCCTCCGCCTTCACTTTGGCTGTCGCCTCGTCCGCTTTGCTGTTCGCCGCCGCGTGTTTTTGACTTTTCACTTTGCTCGTCTTTCGCTGCTGCTTCTGCTGTTTTCCCTCGATCACTGTTTTCCTTTGCTTGCTTTCCTGCTTCACTGGCACCTGCGCTGCAAAGCATACGAAAGAGAGAAAGAGGGAAAGAAGAGATAAAGATGCAGATTGAATAAACGAGTTCAAGATTTGAAGAATGACTTATATTAAGAAAAATGAGAAATTGAATTAATTTCAGTAATTACAAATATAGAACGACAAGGGAGCTACAATAAATAATGTATTTACGTTGCTTTCTTACTGCCATCTTTTCGCTGCGCCATTCCATGAATCTGACCCGGCGTGTCCTGCTCCAGTTCCGCATACGCCACAAGCAGGGCCCGCTGCTGTTCGGTCAGCTTTTTGGGCACATCGATCTTGATGTGCACATAGTGATCGCCATGGCCATGGGCATTCACCCGCTTCAGTCCCTTGCCACGCAATGAAATTTGCCGGTGCGATGAGGTGCCCGGCTCAATATTCAGCCACTGATCCTCGTAAACGCCCTGTACACGCACCGTGCCACCCAGCACTGCCTGGGCGAGGGAGATGGGTGCATCTGTGTGCACATCGGCACCATCACGTCGGAAATAATCACTGCGCTCCACACGGAACGTGACAAACAATTCCTTGTCACCGACCTGCATGCGCACCGTTTGTCCATTCTCTATGCCGGCGGGCACGGGTACGGTCACCTTGCGTCGCTGCACCGTTCGTCCCTTGCCCTCGCACTCGGAACATGGGTATTTGATATATTGTCGAGTGCCTTGGCAATAGCGGCAAGTGGAGCGCATCACAAATGGACCCGTCGATATCGTTTCGAAGCCGCTGCCATTGCAATATTGACAACGACCGGGTTTAGTGCCCGGTTCACATTTGGAGCCGGCACATTTGGGGCACTGATCGACAACGTTGATGTTGACGTCCTTGTTAATGCCACGCGCCGCCTGGGCAAAGCTCAGATCCATGACTAGCTCTTGGGCTTGGCCAAAACCAAATTTGGAATCGGCAAAATCATCGAAATTATTGCTGCGAAAATTGGCCTCGCCAAAGATTTTGCGGAAAAGTTCCTCCGGATCGATGGTGGACCGAAATTGCCAGTTCTGTGAGAAGCCCTCCGGCCCAAAAGGGCCTCCACCAAATCCACCGCTAGCGCCACCCTGTCGATGCATATTTTCCGCAGTCTGCCCATAGGTGTCGTATTCGCGTCGCTTCTGCTCGTCGCTCAGCACTTCATAAGCCTCGCTCACATCTTGGAACTTTTTGCTTGCATCCGGATCATCTTTATTGGTGTCGGGATGGTATTTCTTGGCCAGATCGTAGTAGGCTTTTTTAATGTCCTTGCCGTTGGCATTCTTGGCCACGCCCAGCGTCGCATAATAGTCCTTTGCCTGCAGGCGACTCGAAGTGTATATGTTGCGCTCTTGTCGCTGTTGTTGCCAGGCGGCGGTGGCGGCGATGACAGCCGTCTGATTCGGTTTCGAGGAATTTTTCGCTGTCAGCAGCGCTGTGCTTAATTGAATGGCGTTGTATTGTCGGATGCAGCAGCTTCTTAGCGGCAGCTGGCGCAAAACACACAAATTTTTATACGAAATCATTTTGTCCATTAACTTTTTAAACTCGATTAATCTGCTCTCTATTTGGCTGGCAGCTCTAGCAACATGCCGTAATAACCTCCATGCTGATTACAATACAATAATGTTCTCTCGCTCTTGCTTTTTTTTTGTTCTCTCACTTTGACACTTTGACATTCACAGGGAGGCAGCTAAGCAGTTCGCCCACAAACCAGCTTTGTTTGTTCATTTACAACTAATTCCGGTCTCAGTGATTTTCGCTCCAGCTCAAATTATATATGAATGTTTTAGTGCATGCAAAATGGCTCAAGCTGTATTTTTTTATTCCCACTTTGAGGTTTTGACAGTCAAAGGGTTGCAGGTTGTTCAAACTAAGTTTGTTTGTTCATTTGCAACCAGTTCAGGACTGAGTGATTTGCGCGCCACTTTAAATCGTATTTAAATATTTTGTTTCTGTTTTAACTTTGACAGTCACATTGTGTCAAGTAAACGGTTCGGGCAGAAACTAGCATTGCTTGTTCATTTACAAACTGGTTCCGAACTGAGTGATTTGCGTGCCAAATAAATTGATATTTGAATATGATCATACGTCTTAATAATCTCTTGCAGGTGACACGGGTCCGTTGGTTTATCCGGCCGCATTTGTTTACATTTACTCGGCCCTCTATTTTATAACATCGCACGGCAGCAATGTGCGGCTCGCCCAATACATATTCGCCGGCATTTATCTGCTCCAAATGTGCCTTGTTTTACGGCTCTATGCGAAGAGCCGTAAAGTGCCGCCTTATGTCCTGGTGCTGAGTGCCTTTACCTCCTACCGCATCCATTCGATCTACGTGCTCCGGCTCTTCAATGATCCGGTGGCCATTCTCCTGCTCTACGCGGCTCTTAATCTATTCATGGATCGTCGTTGGACTTGGGGCAGCATCTGCTTCAGTTTAGCGGTCGGCGTCAAAATGAATATTCTGCTCTTTGCACCCGCCTTGCTGCTGTTCTATTTGGCCAATTTGGGCTGGGTCAAAACACTGCTCCAGCTCAGTCTATGCGCTGGGATACAACTGCTGTTGGGTGCTCCTTTTCTCCTTACGCATCCGCTGGAATATTTACACGGCAGTTTCGATTTGGGTCGCATCTTTGAGCACAAATGGACGGTCAACTATCGATTCCTGAGCCGAGAGTTCTTCGAGCGACGCGACTTTCATATATGCCTGCTCGGAGTACATTTGGTGTTGCTGCTCTGCCTTGCCCGGCCCACGTGGACGTTCTTCAGGAGTTATGTGCGATTGCGTCTGGTGCAGCAACAGTTGCTGCCGCAGCTGGAGCGCAAGAATCGAGAGCTACTCCAAAACCAAAGCCAAAGCAAAAGCAAAGCCAAGTCCAAGAAATCGTTGGGGGATTCGAATCATCAGCTGAACAACGAGCAAAAATCCTTTCTCAAGGCATACGAGAAGGGACTGCAGCAGTCCACAGGCCGCAAGGGAGCAACGAATGCTGTCAAGGCACAACCGGAAGGCAGCTATGGCATCCACTTCGAGCAGTGCACCCAGCTGGCGCTGTTGCCCTTCTTCGTGTGCAACTTCATTGGCATTGCTTGCGCCCGTTCGTTGCATTATCAGTTTTATGTTTGGTATTTTCACACACTGCCGTATTTGGTTTGGTCTACGCCGTATTCGCTGGGCGTCCGTTTTCTCATCCTGGGCATCGTTGAGTACTGCTGGAACACCTATCCCAGCACTCAAGTCTCGAGCCTCGCGCTCCACTTGTGCCATCTGGTGTTGCTGGTGGGCGTGGCAAGGCAAATTATGCACACGTTGCGCTTGAATGCCACAGTGCGGCAACAACAGTCGCAGCTGCAAAATGGACAACCGAAACTATTGACCAAAAAACAACAATAAACAATTAACCAACTTTTGTGTAACATTTTTAATAATAAAAAGAACAGCTTTTCGAGAAACAAAACCGAAATATTTAATTTGATTTATTTGTAATGTATTATTATTAATATTAATATTTGTAACTTAACGAATTTATACTTGTTATTTGTGCATAAATAACATAATTAATTATTCTCCTTTTCATCAAAAACAAATTCAGTTTTTATTGTCAATATATTGACCCAGCCAAAAGTGAATGCATGTCAGTTGATCTTGCAGATGTGTATACATATATATATATATACTATTGGTAGCAGATTTTACAGCTATATAGATATATATTCTATTAGTAGCAGATCTTATTGATATGTGTACTCTATTTAACATATTTAGTCCTACCTTAAGACTACATACAATTAATATGTCCAGTTAAAATTAGTTGTGGGTTGGGATTTGGGATGGGGTTGGGCAAAGCATCGGCTGGCCAAAGGATCATCATCAGTAGACCAACTACATCATCAGCAGCTGGCCAAAGGATGAGCATCAGTTGGAAAGTTAATGGATGATCATCAGCAGAGGCCAGTTGGCTGAACATCAGCAGGCGCCACTTGGATGATCAGCAGCAGACCAGTTGGATGATCACTAGCAGGCACAAGGATAATCAGTGGGGTCAGTCAATCGCTTCCCACGACTGCTGCCACAGTTGGCGTTGCTGCTGTCGATGATGATGATGATGCTATTGCTGATGGTGGCGGCGACATGGCCGGCAACTCCAAGTTCGCAGAGATAAGCAGACTTTGCGCCGCATCTACAAGGCCATCGCTGTCGCTGTTGTTGCTGCCACTAGTCCGTTGCACGCTAAAGAAACGCAGCAACGTTGTCTCACTGTTCCGCCGACTGGAGGTGGGCGTGCGCAGATGAGCTGCCCCCGAATCGTTGTGTGAGATGCGACGTCGCGGACTGGCCTGCAGCCGGGGACTGCACTCCGAGTTGCGCAGACTCTGCAGACGTGGCGAGGCCAGCACATCCCCAGTTGATGCCGCTGTGACCTCCTCGCTGCCCATTTTGTCCGTGAGGGTGACAATCGCTCGACTGCCCGAGCTGAGCTTCTGTTTGCGTATTTTCGTCAGCCAATCGATTTTCTCTTTGGCTTTCCGCTTGGGCGACATTATGCCCAAGTGCGGCGCCTCGCCATCGAGCACATAATTGGGCAAATTGGAGGTGGGCGAGTAGATTAAGGCGGACAGCGATGTCGAACTGGCTGCTGCCGTTGCAGCCTCAGCTGCTGCTGTTGCCGCCGCTTGCGCAGATGTTGTCGGTGGCGAGGTGTAGGCGGGCGGAATGTGATGATGATTCAAGTGCTGCTCACTGAGTGGCGTTGGCTGCAGCAGCTTGCAACAGGCGGGCAGTACTGGCGACGCTGTGTCCTCCGCACTGTTCTCCTGATTGGCGACCATTGGGTGCTCGTCCTCGCCAATGGCGGGTAATGCCAGCTGCTGACTGCTGCAAGTGGGTCCAAACAGGCGACGACCTCGCGACTCGAGTGGCTTGCTGCGCTTTAGTTGTGGCTGCTCCACATTCGCATCGCTGTTCGCCGCGCCCAACATCTCGAGGAAGGAGCGCTTTGCGCTCACCTTTTCCACGGAGCTGGGTGTGCGCTCATTCTGCTCCACGAGACGCTTGAGGGAACGAGGCGTCGACTCCAACTCTCGCAGATTGTATTTCTGTTGGGTGGCAGCTTTGGGCTGACGATCAAATTGACGCACATAGCTCGCATGGCCGCGATATTGTTCGGCAATCTCTGCCGCTGTTAGTGACTCCGGCGTCGGTCCAATGCGCCAGATTTTGTGGCGTGCATCGTCGCTGCACGTGACTATAGGACGATCGTGTGTGCTGCCCCAGGCAACGCAAGTCACCTCGACAGTGTGGCCGGCCAGGGCGACGAGAGGCTCCGGCGCATGCTCCAGGTTCCAGATATAGGCACGCTCATCACTGCTGCCACTCAGCAAATACTTGCCGTCCGGACTCAGGCAGCTCTTAATGTAGAACGTCGAGTTGAGTAGTCCCTTGTAGCTGGCCAGTGGTTTGGGTGCGTAAGAGACGAGATTGTAGCAATAAATGGTATTGTCCATGCAATTAGCAAACAAACGTGTCCCTGCTGCATCCACAATTAGATTGGTGAAGCCTTTAAATGTGGAATGGCCTGCGTAGGGTAAACTGTGTCGCGGCAGTGGTTCTTTCTTATAAGCCGTATAATTACGCCGGAGATCCCAGACTTTAATAACGCCATCGCCGGCACCGCAGGAGATGAGCGTATCGTTGTCCTGGAATGCCAATCCTGTGATGCTACTCGACGTATTGTTGGCATGGCACATTCTGGGCGTCCGAGTGCGTTGTTTGCGTAGCGATTGCGGTGTACCCGGTCCGCCTGTGTGTCCACTGTAAATGCAATTGTCCACTCGAGACGTCAAATCCATATTGAGATTGGCGCGTATATCCCAAATGAGAATGGCACCATCACGTCCGCCCGTTGCAAACACAGCCGGATCTGTGCGCTTAAAAGCGGCAGTCTTGACAGAGCGTGTGTGACCCAAATAGGAGTTGAGTCCGCGTATTCCAGAGCCGGCAACGTCCCACAAGCGAGCCGTATGATCGCCTGAGGCGGACACAAAACGCATTTGTCCCGGCGCCCATTCCAGATCGAAGACAGCATTGAAATGACATTGTGGCGCAGTCAGCGATTGTTCCTCGGGCTCTCGATTGCGCACTGTCGTATCCTGCAGCGCAATCTTGCCATCCTCATTGGCAATGGCCAGAATGTGTCTGTAGCCATCACAATTGGCGAATTTGGCTGAAAATATTGGCGGTTCCGGATTGAAGTCGGGACTAAAATTTGCTGGGGCAATGCCACGCCAACTGTCCTCTCTGGACACGCACAGGCGACTCAGGGCAAAGTCGTAGCTGAACTCATTGGCTACGGGGAGCGAGTCAAGAATATAAAAAAAAATAAAGAGCAAAGAAAAACAAAATTAGTGCTAAATGCAAATGCGTTGTTTACGTTCTAGTTTCTCTTGCGTCAATTTCGCAAACGCAGCAATTTTAGTTCTGTGGTCTGCAATTGCAATTTCAACACATATTGAATGTGATTTATTATTATTATTCACTTGCAACTTACAATTTTTGGCGCTCGAATTAGCCGCGAAAGGAGCAAATGCGCGCTCTAAAAATGCATTTCGAGCGCCAAAATTCCACGAATTGACCGCGCAACGATTCATCTTTCTTTTTTTTGCTTACCAAGTCCATGTTCTCGGCAACGTAATTTGTTGTATATGTTCATTGTCATACACAATACAGGCTGGCTTAGCCTGCACTTTCCGATGTGATTTTAACTAGTTTATTTGGTATATAAGCTATTTTTTAACTATGCGCGCATTTAACACATACTTTCTTTCCTAGCGACGCAGTCCCTAATTTGTCGTTAATCTATTCGATAAACGGACAACACTGTGTGCTTGTTATCGGTGTTGCTTTATCGACATCAAGAGAGTTTGCATTTTACAGCACTGCGTTAACAGCAGGCACTCTTTTTCGTAATTAAAAATTCAGTTTTCTTAATTCGTTTTAAAATAAAATTAATTATTTTGTTTGAAAAATATATAAATCGAAAAAAAAAGATTTTCTTTTAAATTTTAGTAATTAGCAATGTACTCTTAAAAAAATTCACGATTTTGGAAATTAACACCCAACTGACCTTTGATATAACGGAAAGTCTGACGAATGTCGATGCAGTCATTTTGCTTCGTGCGAGTTGTGTTACATTTTCTTTACATTTGTGCTCACTAGCGGTGGCTGTTAACAGTGTCATTGCTGAACCATAATAAACACAGTTGATGTTAACGTTAACATATAATTGTATATTAAAGAAATTTGCTCGATTTACACATATTCTAAATAATAATAAGCAATAGTAACAGCGAAATATTTTAAAAGAAACTATTATCATATGAGAAATATTTATTTTATTTATATTACAATGTTTTTATTTATTATGCGTACCAAAGTTAGTTATCGATACACTACCGCCGATTTGTTTCACGAATAGATGCGTTATTAGTAGCAAAAAGTATCGGTCTGCACACATCTCAAGGTGCGGAGTAGTTTCATTTGTTTATACTCGAAAAGTAGTTATTCAGACATCGGTGACATCGGTGTTCGTTCGCTCTCAGAAAGTGAAAGTTAATAGAACAAATTATGTAAAATCACTCGATAACAGTATTAAAATGTACATATCAGTGAGCGTGCTTATCAAAGTTCTCGTTTAATGTAGCCTGCGCCGGCAAAGTGCTGCCAGATGCACCCCACCGCAAAAAGTACAAATAACTACAGCATCAGCTGCAGAGAGCAACAGCAACAACAACAAAAGCGGCGTCGTCGTCGTGGTCGTTAAGCGATGCACAAACACTTTAAATTAAAAATAGTCGGCACCATCTAAAGTCTCGTCTGTCAATGAACAATCGACTGCAATCGCTTGCATTCAACAATATTCGCAACAGAGCAGACTAAAGGAAGAGATTGTCTTTACATTAAGCACTCACCTTGTACATTTTGCGTTTGCTTCTGCTTCGGATTCAGCTGTGCGCCATAAAATCAGCCCACGAAGGTGAAGGCGGCGCACATATGGACATACAAACACACTCACTTCCTGCACTTTTCGCACATAACTGAGAGCAATGTCTTATTTATATATAGTGATGTAATTGATAAGCTTATCATTGATTGATTACATAATCTTATTGCTTATTAAAATTAGTGGTTTATGAAAACTTATTAGCAATAACGCGTATGCCGACTGCTTGCACTCACTGTTCAGGCACACGTGTGGTGTACGAGAATCAGGCACAATAGAGCAGAAGAGCAATCGCCATTTGACTGAATACATTTGTTTATCCGGATATCAATAAATACTTTGCATTTATATTTTTATACATGTATGTGCATGCAATAGGAACTTTTTATGTGATTGCCCAAGACAAATGTATATATTTACTATGTATTTAGGTGTATTAATGTGTACAGAATGATAAGCGGTAATTAATTAAAAACGGTTTATTTTTGTATTTTTGATTTGAATAGATATTGACAACGTGCTAACTAACTATATATATCAACAATGTGAAGAAGCCGTCAGACAACACAAATAAATAGTTTATAAATCGAACAAAAATTCAAAATTGTAATGCAAAACAAAAAGAAAACTTAAACACGCAAATGGCAACATTTTAAAATGGTTTCAATACATCGGTTGATGAATTATTTCTGTTGATATAAAATTGTTGGGAGCAGAGAAACGGCCATCAGACTGGAGGCCTCACTAACTCTAAAGCGCATTTTTGCCCGCAAAATTGCCAATAAAGCGAAAACAAAATCTCCTCTAGCGGCCATGCGAACTAAACACTTAATACTGATACTAATCGGAGTGATAATCGCAACGATCGTTTTTATTGCATTCGGGCCAGCTGGGGAGCCAAACGACTCCTTCAAGCATATTGTGGTGCAGACGCATCAACAGCTCAAAGAGTTTCAGGTGAGTAATACATATCTCTCTCTCTCTCTCTCTCTGTCTCTCTGTTTCTGTTTCTCACTCATATAACTCTTGTTGTTATCTATTTGCCCAAGGCTTAACCATAGATATTAATTAATTTATTTACTTGTACATAAACATTTTTGTGGGGCGAAACTATTTTTCCGTTTTCAGTTTGGTTTTCACTTTTTTTTTTTGGTGTGTTGTGATAAAGTCGACGTCATTACATGCTGAGAGACTGTCGACTCCAAAAATGGGAAAAGTTTCGTAATTTCATTTAGCAAAAATCCGCACTTATCAGCGACTCTAAAGTTTCTCATTTTTAGTGCACCTCATGTGACTGTTTTTGTTGTTCAACGTTAAACATAATGTATTGGTTTTATATTGAGTGGTTTTTAAAATGTAGTTGGGTTTTTTTTCGATGCATTAGTCATAAACACAGATTGATTATATTAGCAGTTGTAGCCTTCTTTTTTTTGGCAAAGTGCTTGGCAGCTGTCAAGAGTCAGATGAAATGTCCTTGAACTGTTTGTGATATAGCCTATATTTGCACAAGAATAATAACAATACCCTATATTTGGTTGGTTCACAAGGCCCTCAAAAATAATCTTTTTTTGAACTGTGGACCGCATGTCAATGGGAGAAGCATTTGTGCTTGCTTGCCGCACATTTTCAATGGAGGCTTTTAGCCAAATTGAAAAACGTCTTCGGCTCTAAAATAACCGGGTAGTCAGACTGTCTGCTGCGAGCTAGCTAACAACAAGTAAATGAGCCAAAAGATAATATCAATTGGCTGGCTAGTAGCTCATGCCAGCATTCCATCATCATTTGCCATTCCACTCCAGTTCCGGCCATTAAGTGGGGAAGTAGGGAAACCTTTAACTTTACCAGCCGTTTATTGTTTACATGCAAATAATGCCATAGAAAACTTTCTTTGTGCCACCTCCGCAGAAACACACACAAAACACACATGTTAACCACAAATGCTATGTATATATATACATATTTACATATGTGTGTGTGTGTATGTATGTACTTACTTTATAACTAAGTTAGCGACCTCCCTTGACTCGAGTTGTGTTTGCTTTTATTTTATGTGGCCGAGAACGTTTATTGTTTACTTTAATTAGATTGCGGCAGCCACTTTCCGGTCCTAATGTGCGCATATATTGGGTTTCATGTTCTCACTTTGGTTTGGGCTCCAAGCAACTTTGTAGCCTCAATTCGGTTTTTAATTACCACCGCTTGAGAAATTTAACTGAAATCGGAGATTCGCGCTGGCTTGGATGGAGAGCAACATGTTTATAAATAGAAATCGAGTCTTATCACAGATAATGAGTATTTAAACTGACCGATTGCTTGACTTAATTTAAAATACTGCCCCAATAATCGAAGAGAGCCCATAAATAGAAAATGCAATAGTAATGACTAAGAATGTGTGGTACCAGCAGAATGTTAGTTGTTTTTGGGGCAGCGTTGTTTGTTCAATATATGTATATATATATATATGTATATCAGGTATGTGAAAACGCTTAAATTTTAATACATGTGACTTTTTTTCTCCGACAGCTGATAAACTTGTTCTCTCAAGCAAAAACATAATAAAAAAGACAACAGACAACCGACAACTGACTACAGAAAGCTGATTGTGTTTTCCATCAACAAAAACTGGTTTCGCCCCCCAAGTACTTGGCTGCTAGTCGTGCCTAGGTCGTGTTACAGTTACAGTTACACATGATTTCATCACATACATATTATAAGTCATAAATAAATATTTAATACAATGTAGATGCCTCATTGACAATCGTAGCAAGACGATTTTCCAATTGTTGACAAAAGCTATCTGCTTGCCATATTGTCAAGTGGTCACAAGCTACTCAAACGCATTCAGCACGATCGTATAACATGTGTGTTATTAGATATGTTTGTACCTCATCAAACTCGTTGCACTGACTGACGTCAAGGGTTTTAAAGCCGCCTTATTTCTGATATATATATGTTAACATTTGTATATGTATGTGAATTCTCACATATGTCACATGAACGTCGAAGATATTAAAATTATAGAGTCGTAAGTCCAAATGACAAGTACGTTTGACGCATGACTCAGGTTTAACACCATATATAAATAAATAAATAAACAAAATAGCTGTAAATAGATAACAAAGCATAAGTGCTCGCCGCCTGGACTTTCAAATAATAATATTTTTTCCACTGCTTATCAAGCTTGAGTGCTATAGTTTTTAGTCATAAACTTATCGGAATATATCCATTCATAAAATGTGGTTTATTTGCATTATATAATTGAAAGATATAGAATTTGTTATTTTTAATGTTGGATACCGTTATTCGTTATCTCTACTTTGCCTGCCCACACACGCACAATGAAGAAACTGCGCAATAGAATTGTGAACATTTTGTGTCTGCCTTGCAGCAATTTGAATATGGTTCATTTTTTTCCTTTTTGTATATTTAAGTGTTGCCATCGCCCAACATTGTCTAAGCGCCAAACATGTCAGGCAGACAAGCAAACTGACCCCTGAACCGTTGACATCAATTAATTGGATGGTTCGCTGTGACATGAGACTCCGGCTACTTAGTTAGCATGCAGTTCTTCGTTCCTGTCACGCTCGATATTCTTTAATAATTTAATATAATATGTGTGTGTGTGTGTGTGTGTATTGGATGATGACCTAGAGGAACAACCCGATGGCCTCCTCCTGCTAGCTGCTACCTACAGATTACACATTACACATTACACATACACATACTCGGTCTATTAAACCACAAAGGCCACAAGGCAGCAATGTTGCAGCTGACTGTCAAAAATGTTGGTGCCATTTTGCTAGCATTGGCATATATGGCAACCCTTGCACATTGCCGAAGTGGCGCCTTGGTACACTAAAGTGCAATCCTCGTCTGCTTTTTGCTAACCTCAAAAATGAAGTGCCTTAAAATGTTAATAGATGTCGCTATTTTTTACAATGCGCTGATTGCTAACGTTAAAATGAAGTGCCCTAAAATATTAATAGATGTCGCCAAAAGAGCGCAATTCTCCGTTTTACCATGCGCTGATTGTTAAAGTTAAATAAAGTGCCCTAGAATGTTAATAGACCTCACAAAAAGCTTTGATATCCGAATTATACATATAATATATATATGTAGATGGCACAGTTTGCACTTGTGTAGCATTTGCAATAAACCAAAAAAAACACCAGCAAAAATGATGGCTCCTAGTTAAATATTCAAATAGTGATCGTAAAAGGATTGCTGCATTTTTTATATGTATATTATTGAAGCTAGAATTTATTTGTGGATGTGTGTTTCTTTGCGTGTAATGAAGCTTTTTCTCCCTCACCCCCCTCTGAGGAGGCGCCATTAGCCACATGCGACAATTTTGTGCCACGCGCGCACAAACTGAATTCCACATTGTAATTGTTGCTCACGTGCAGCGCAGGATGGTAGCCAAGCAAGAAGAAGAATAGCACCATAATGCCCCGACTTGTAGGCGCTGCGTGCTGGCCGGGTCTGGCCTAAAATGCCCTTGGCTGCGCTGCCCCCTGACCTGGCATTGCTCAGCTACACATGCACAGCACGAGAAATTCTTTCGAAATGCTAAACAACTTCTATAATATGAATATGGTAAACATGTATGTAAATTTTATCGAGAATCAAGTATTTATTCATCAATTGAACTGGAGGCGAGAAACTTTCTTTCAGTACTTGACACCATTGACAAATTCTTGATAGCTAATTTTGCCATCGCCGTCGGTATCGATTTCGTTCATCATATCAGTGAACTCCTCATCGGAGCACCTTTCGCCCAGATTGAACATAACATTGCGCATCTCGGCGGGTGTTACGAAACCGTCCTCGTCGCGATCAAATAGTTTAAAGATCGCAATTAGATTCTCATCCTTACACATACCCTCAAAGCGCTTCCCAATCATCTGTTCGAATTCCAGCAAATTAATCACACCATCATCATCCGTGTCGATTTCATCGAACAGAACGTACAATTCCGCCTCGGTGAGGAAATGACCCAGTGATCGCATCGCAATCCCCATCTTCTTGGCGGACATTTCGCCACTGTCATCTGGATCGACCGCTTTGAAAGCATCGCGTGTTTCTTTCATTTGATCCTTGCTCATTTCAAATGTTGCTGCCTCCATTTTGTTCAGTCTGGAAATCAAATTTGAAATATATATAATATTTTGAAGTCAACTGAATGTTTAATTTTGTTGAGATATATTTTTTATTAAAGTATAGCTGAAGTATAGCTGAAAGCCAACATTGATTTAGATAAATGTGAATAGAAACTAAAATTCTGAAAAATCTTGATCTTTATCCAATTCGTAACCATTTTTTCCATCTATATTGACTATTATATATGCACTTTTCTTTTTTAGGGACTCTTGACCTTGATCGAACCCGAACATATTCAAATACTTGATTTGATTGACAAATTGCTGGCAAATTAACATTTTACATTGCTTTTCAAATATTTTTCTAACCAAATCCTGGGTTCCTGGCCGATAAATGGTGTCAGTATACCTTAATTTGATTCAATCCTCAGATTTGGCACAATACAAATTGAATAAAATTTGAATTGGCATAAGCCTAAATGGGGTTTGCGGACGCTTCAATTGGTGGCAGGGCAACATTGCTTGGTCGGATTTCCAGCTGTCATGCGATTTGTGGCGATGACAATCATTGGAGGCGCCTCCCCTGCCCACACCATGCACCAGTCAGGCCTGTTTTGTTTTTTTTTTGGGGGCACCCACAATCTGTTACAGAAGGCAAACTCTTTAGTGGCATGTGGCACGCCCATGGGAGCCGTTGGTTTGAGCTCAACACAGAATAGCACGAAAAATATTCCATTGTTAACATATATTGACTGTTCGTCTCCATTGGGAGTAAATCACCTTCTCTCTCTGTGTGTTTGCCTAATCAGAATTATATTTGTTTACTTGGTGGGAATCGAAGGTTGAAAATTAAATGGGTAAACCGGAATACATATAGTTTTTGCCCATGATAATGTGTGTCTATCAAGCCCAATAAATATAGAGATTAATAATTTATTCAGCGTGAGTCTTCAACTGAACTAAATTACATAGATTAAGTACGATATGCGGAGTATCCCTGATATCGGAAAAAATAAATAGTTTTTTTTTTCAATATACAGTCCTTGTTGGCTTATTGCACCCGAGATGCAGGATATAACTAAACTGACTACGAAGGATGGGTCTATTTATACCGAAAATACTCAAATTTAGGTAAAAAAAATCCGGATTTTATGGTACCCAGGTGTCCACAATGTACCTGGTCCAAATATAAATATCTCCTAAAAGTAGGCTGCATTACATAATCCTACCTAGCAGGTGGGGAAACCTCAGTGTATTAGGGCCATATATTAATTTTGGTGGTTAATATATGTACCTACCGTCGGTAGCAGGCAATTACTTTTTTTTTGACACTGATCCACTTGAACTGTGAGCCACTGTATGTATTCTAAATAAGGTTGGGTTGTCTTCTTGAAGACCTTACTTACATTAATATTTATTCCTCGCATTTTGTTTCTTAACAAAAGCAGCGCCCTTTCAATAATACTTGTACGCAATGCTGTCGGCAACATTTGCGTGTCTTCTGGTCTTCTGGTCAACTTGGTTGTTGGGCGGTGTCGAAACTAAAGTTTATTGATTTTGACTCACCTATTGATTAACAAAATATGTATCTCAAAACAGAGCACTGAGCTTGTCACGCAACTTTGTCAAACAGTTGACTTGTACTGTATATGGAAATATATTTATATATTTACGTATTTCAATTGTTTGCACTTTCATTACCCGGACGGACGAACTACAATTGATTGATTGATTGATTGATTTGTTTTTGCTACTTGCAGGAGAATTTGCGGGTGGGCTTGGAACGCAAAAAACTTGATCTCGAGCCGAAATACTTCAAATTGCTGGGCTTCGCATCGCCGCTGAACACAAAGGACAACGATGATGCCGCCTCACATCAGCCAGTGCAGCAGCACCAGGAGACAGACACGCCGGTCACGGCAAGGCGGGCGGCACAGGAACTCCAGCAGCTGCACAGGCGTGACGGCACCAGGCAAATGGCAGCGATAGAATCAAATCTAGTCCAGGAACTGGATCTGCAGGAGCAACAGTTACAGCAGCAGCAGAAGAGTCAACGGAAACGTATAACGACACCGTACAATGGCACCAAGGCCAACTTCACCATAGTCACGTATGTGCAGCAGGAGCGACAAGTGGCATCGGCCATATTGTTGGCACAAAACATTGCCGCCAAACTGCCCAGCGAATATCTGCTCATCTATGATCTGGGCGTGTCCGAGGAAGAATTGCGCACATTGACCGCCTACTGTAACAGCAGTCGATGCACCGTCATCACCTATGATCTATCCGAGTTTCCCTCATCCGTCAATGATCAGCGGACGCACGCATATCGACCCATTGTGATAAAGGATGCCTTGATGCGGGCCAAATCGGTGCTGTTTGCCGAGAACTATATGCGTATCCGTGGCGGCTATCGAGAGCTGCACGAGCTGCAGAGTCGCGTCATGGTCGCCGGCGTCCTCGGCTGGAATACACCGACAGCCGTCTCATCGCGCACCCATCCAAAGATGTTTGACTATTTCGAATCGAACGCTGAGGATTTTATATTTCTGCGCATGGTCGATCTGGATGCGGTCTTCTTTGCGGACACGCTCTTCGTCACGGAGAAGATTATGCTGCCGTGGCTAAAATGTGCCCTCACATTGGAATGTATCGATCCAATCGGTAAGTGGGCGTCTCTTCCCCATCACTCTTCTATCTCTCTGTCTCTTTTCCGTTTTACACACATATGAAGTCATTACTTACCCCGGCAACAACCCGTAAACATGGCTCACTCTCATCTCCATCCCCATCCCCATACCCGTCGCAATCAAAATCATATTCATTCGCAGCGCTCTTTTCTTTCCAGCTGTGGCCCACAGCGCTAATGACCATCATTTGCAGCGTATTCAGCTGAATGATAACAAACAAGCATGTGTATTTGAACATATGTCTGTATATATATATTTCTATGCATAAAACAGATTTTTCTGACGGATGCATGTCAATTAACCCGCAAGACATAAGATCCAAAAAGCTGAAAATTTCACAGTTGAAAAAACCGAATTGGTTCATTTCGGAAACACTTTTTTGTTTACCAAAATCAAAATGAATTTCCGATCAGGATTCAAGCACAACTGTACGATTTTACAGGGTGTTTTCTAGTTGGATAAGAGTACCCAATTTGTAGCGTTAGTCATTACTGCAGAGAGAAGAACAGTTTTGAGTAGATTTGAAGTATTACCAAAAATGTGTTTCCTAGCTTTCTATGTAGACTTCAAAACTTTAGTTCTGCTTCAGTTCAATATTCAAATATCTTTATATTATTTCGGTTTTTATTATAGTTAGCATACCTCACGTGTACGGCAATTGCGCATAATCTTGAGAAACATTATAAATGGACTTAGAACCACGGACCGAATTATCAACCAGATCAATTTGGGTATATCAGCGTAAATATTTGTAGCTGCAAACAGATACTCCTGGGGTCCAACTAGGTAGCCGTGCTGCCCGGTCAGCTGACAATGTGTGTCGTAGATGAGATACCATGCCTCCAGAACGCAACCAGCCACGACAAGCAGTCCGCTAGACATGCCCATAAAGTATCCGCCAATCACAAATAGTATGAAAACCGTGCATACGATAATGACACCACTACCAAGTGTAAATCGAAATTTGAACTGTTTGGTGTATATGGTCAAGAGCAGCAGTTCCGTATTCAAAATCAATGGATAAGCATGCATCTGCAATCATAGGCATATTATACAGTGAAAAGCGAGTTACAATATCCATACGTACCCAGCGTGATTGACACCGATTTATTATGTATAAACTCTTGATGAACACGGCGGTCAGCGAAATCAAGAAAAATACAATATAATTATACGGTGGCAAGCGCCTCCAATTTGGCCAAATGTAGAGCAATGTATACATAATAATTGCAGCAAAAATAAAACCATCGCGCACGTATGGATGTAGAATAAAGGTATGTGGATATAATCGTAATATCTCCATGAATGGCGACATCAATAACATTTGCAGCTAAAACAAAGTGGGGCCAATTGAGGGATAATATTGGAAATTGGAAGGGATATGGGGAAACGTACCATTAGCAAGTAATAGAAACGACGCACCAATCTCCGCCTTAGATGTGGGTCATCTATATTGAAGTTGCAAGTGCGTCCATGCAATCCGTCAAGCAGCAGCTCACATTGTATGCTCACGTCTTGTGTTATATATATGTTATATATATATATATTTGATATATGTTAACCAACGTGCACACGTAATTACCTGATTTATGGGCAAGTGCAACAGTTTCCATTCCGATTTCGAACTAAATGTGGCATCATTACAAAAATCATTATAACCGTTGCTAAAATTAGTATTTGATAAAATAATCATTTGATTATAATTATATGTACATAATTGGTATCTATCTATCTAATTGTTATCTCTTGAACCATATTTTGAACCAGGTGCCCAATCGAACGGCTGCAAGTTCAACAAAAAGCCACTCTATCGATACTCTGGCTGTCATGGCTACGATGCATCTGCATTCAACATTGTGCTGGGACTCACTTGGCATTTGGACGACTCGAAATATTCGTTGCCCAGCACGGCGAAGGAGAACATGTTCTACAAGGAGACGCTCGAGCAGGCGACGAAAATATTGGAAAATCGACGACGCAACACTAGCGACACATCCGATCATCCATTTACGGAGGACTGAGCAAATGCAGAAGCAGCAGCAGCAGCACCAGCAGCAGAAGCAGATGCATCTGTAACATTTTTTGTATTTGTATATATACACTCAGGAGCCGCTGGATCAAAGCGAGCCAACTGCTTACACTAATTTGCAAATGTGTGCTTTATTATAATGGCAAAGAAACTTCATACATACACCGTAGCATAGCATAACATAACATACATACATACATACATACATACATACATACATACATACATACAGACATACATACAGACATACATACATCATAGGTGTCATTATAAAGAATGTAAGATGGAAAAGTTCGAAAGAATTTTGAATAGTGACTTAGATCAAATTTACACATACATACATATATATATATATATATATATATAGGTCGTGCTATACCTTACTTCAGGGACCGTAAAAATTATAAGCTACACATTATAAAAATAACTAATGTTTATTTCTTACATTTGTTCTTGCTAAGCATTACTAAATAACTCGGGTCATACTGATCACATTCTGTGGCACAAAAAGATATATTTTCATGATTTGTTAAATTCAATTGGTCAATTGGTCAATTTTTAGCTTGCTTTCAATCGGATTTCGATTTCGTTTCTTTAGAGCAGGCATAAAATTCGCAAATAATCATTATTTTGTAGATTTATATGTTGCACACAGAATGTAATCAGTGTGGTCAGCGTAACTTAGTGTAAACCAAAATATTAAATATATAAACAGCTATAAACACAAAAAACAGTAAATCAAAATTCACTATCCAAATAGAATAGACTTACGTACGTTTAATTTGTACGGCTATACAATTTACGGTCCTTGCTGTGTATACAACGTCCATGACCAGAGCAGCAGCAGCTTCTGTCCAATAAATACGCCTTAGTAACTTATTTGTTATTCTTCATTTTCTGTGCATCTACGCTATATAGCATATATAGTATAGCCATGTTCATTTATTTACTTGTTGTGTATATATTATTTATGTAAATAAAAGAGCGGAATTACATACAGTTTGTGATTGTATTTGATAGTTACACACATATTCGTGCATAATCAATATAATAACTAAATATAATTACATATATTAACTGTACTATAGAAAATGAGCCAAAAACGTTAGCTTAATAAAGTTAAAAGTACAATAAAAATGAATCGGAAATTGTTTTTCTCTTTGTTCGATTTATTATTCATACTCATTTTAAAACACAAAAGTTGTTTGTGAATATAAAAGGAACTCAAGCAATATATATATATATATATATATATATATAATGTTAGTTACATAAGCATATTTGGGATATAGCCTAATTTGGTATCATGAGTTTGATTAAACATTAGTTAAAATCTGGGAAGCAAACCGACTAGTATTATAATGCCGGTTCTGGTAAGTTAAGTGTACAAATTGAATTTGTATACCCTTGCAGAGCGTACCTTGTTAAGGTAGATGTATTCTTTGTCAGAGTCATTAGCCGAGTCGATATAGCCATATCAGTCAGATTGAATCACTATATCATATAGCTTCCATCTGTTTATTTACCAAGATATCTAGGCAAACAGCACCATAGCTCCCACAGGAACAATCGGTTGTTTATTTTTTTGATTTATAATGAAATTTAGTTGACTTAAGTTCGGTTTCGATCTGCAAGGTTCTGTAATCTTATTATTATTTTGATGGCCACTTCGTTTTGCTTCGATTGCAACGTTTTTTATTATTACTTTTATATATTTATGGAATGGAATTATTTGTTGTAAATAAACCGTCATAAATCTCCTGTATAACATCAATAATAAATTCACATAGATATATACTTAATTATACAATTCGATTCAAGGTATCAGCATTATGATAAAATCGTTTACCTTCTAGCTAAACGTAATACATATATAAATATGCGCACAACATCCAGATACAAAGTCAAAGCCGCGAAAATATAGTCCTCCGGATTAAATTGATACTTATGATTGCCGCCGATAATCAATTGTGTGTCATAGATTAATAGGAAGCTGGCCAGTAAGGCACCAACGCACGACACCGCCGTCTCAGCAGATTCTCCGCTTCTAAGTGGAACCGCAACTGCAAGGACGAACAAAATGATCACTACCGACAGAAAGACACCGCGCCAAGCTGTAAAATCATATTTCGTTTGAATGGCAAATATGGACAGAGCCACAACCAGCAATGCAGTTATTCCCACAGCCATTAGCACCACATCACCGTCAAGGGTGCTAGAAACGGCACCAAGAAGTAGCGACATGGTAAAGGTGAACAGACCCAGGCACACAAAGTTAATGGGGAAGGAGCGTCGAGCAGTTTCACAGCAGGCCATCGAGATCAATATGACAATGTTGATGACCACGGCTACCATTATCACTTGTGGTTGCTCTCTGACGAACTGCTTGGTTGGTTCGTGGTACATAAAAACGCATATAACGCCACACGTGACGAGTAACTGTGCCTGCAAGTGCGAGTTATAGTCTAGTTAATAAAAGCAATTTCTCTAACTCAAGTGCCTCGACTTACCAAGAGAATTAAGTATACTTTTCGTATGAAACCCTTGCGTATGGTTTGATCATTGAAAATAATGTTCTTCGCTTCCAGCTCATCATCTTGCATTACAGTGCCGACTACCACTAATCCGGTAGTATTGTTGTGCATTATAATTTGTCCCGATTCTAAAAGTAGTGCAGCATTCATAGTATCCCAGCCTGTTTCATTGGAATTGTTAACATTGTTCGGAGGCTTTGTTCCTGTTGGGTTTGGTGGTGCAGGTAGCGGAATAGGTGGATAACGCTCTCCATTGTAGAGTGGTCCTATAAATGTTCAAATATTTCCATTAGACGATTTAGCAAATTCCCAGTTTCTTGGAAGCAAGCGAAAACAAATGCGTCATACATAAGAGATACATACATGATATTTACTGTGTATACATGTGTCAAATTTTATGCAAAATAATTAGAAATGCTGCACACATTCATATTCATGAGGCCCACGTGTTCATTTAAGTATTGTGTTTTAAAATGCAAATGAAAATTAAAAAATCAAAATGGTTTTATGTGCACTTTGGAGGGGAGTATGTTGGTAAATATGTGCAAACTCAATATGTTCGATATGTCAGCTTTTTCACTTACTTGCAATACGTCCGTCTTCCTCATTAAAGCTCATCCGGTTATACATCTTTTGTGTGTTATGCGTATGGCTACCGATAAGCTGACGCTGATGCCAAAAATTAACGTCTTAATATAAAAAAAGAACTTTCTTATCTGGCCGCTTATTATTTCCAAATGGACCAGTCGCTGCTATGAGAGATGAGCGCAGTCCGTGCTTTATTCAACAGGCACGAATCCGGAAACTCAAAAGTGTAATTTGCTAAGATATTACAAGAAAACTTAAATTCCTTAAACGCTTCTAGCTAAATAGGACTAAGATCATTGTTTACATTTCTTTTCATTTTCAAATAAATTAAGCTGCTAACGTTGGATAGCATACTTAAATTAATTTTGTATTAAACCGAAGACGTGCGTTATTTGGGTTAAACGAGCTTAGAAAACCTTAATTCGTGTCAGTGCCATGCAATAAAACTCTTGCGATATTTTGGTGTTGCCACCTATGAAAAGCTTGCGAGCGCGCTGCCATTCAATTACTAAATAAGAGCGCGAGAAATTGAATTTGTAAAAGCTTTACATTACTCACTGCAAAAATAACGAAACTTAAATCTTGTGCAAGAGTAGTCAGTATAATCTCAGCACCAGCAACTGAAACAAGTTCAATTTCGCGGAGGTACATAAAACGAGTTTGGCGCTCCCAAGCTAAAAACAAAAAGTAAAAGTAAGGTGCGCGTGTGTTTAGCCAACAATGATTTTTATTACGAAATTCCTCAACATAATTATGATTTTTCTGTGCGCACAAAATGCACTGATTAGAAAAATCAACGCATATGATCCAAATGATACGAAAATAGTTGAATGTTGCCTTCCACCAGCTGGAATGTTTGAGGCCTTTTATCCCCGTGAAGTGGAGGGTATTCCAAACAGCGCTTCTCGTCCAGCTCACGGTCATGGCAGTTTTTTCAAGCATCGAAATCCTGCTCTGGTGGACACCAAAAATGCAGCTGCCTATGGCTATCGCTTCGATGGCAAACGACGCTTTAATTTTGATTAGTTTCTAAGACCCACCAATAAATATTCTTATTCATATGTAAACAACAATTTGAAAAAAATTAATAAATGAAACGGAAAAGCAGTCAAATGTTTAAATTTTCACGGCTGCTAATGTTATCGATATACGTAAATACAGCTGTGCTCACGTTGGATTTTGAATGACATTTGTCAAGTCAGTAGGAATGAAGAAGAAAATCTTTTTTTTTTGACAAGAGTATGTCTTTGAAACAGATTTATTGAACGCAACAAAATTCAACAAATAAAAATTGTAAATATAGTTGAATACGTTCAAGGCCAGGCCCAAATCACCCGCAAATCATGAACGTGAGAAGCTTCAGTATGCTGAAAATGCTAAAAAACTCATGGCGCACGTAAGAATCGTGTTTCTGTGTGTGTGTGTGTGTGTGTGTGTACATATACCCGGCATATGAAATAATAAACTCAATAATATCCAATTAGATTTCCACGGCGCTTCGCCACAAAAGCAACAACAGTCGGTGGCGATGAAATTGGCAGCGGTACTGGCATTGGTCAAATTACTGGACGCGTCCGGAGCGATGACGGTGGACCACACAAGGTGAACACGCCGTCCAAAGAGATTGTTACGCATCTGCCGCCGTTAACCGAACCACTGCTAAACTTGCCGGAGGCCGTCTATGCCAAAGCAATGGCGGAGAGTGCAACCACAAAGGTCACCACATTGGCAAATGGACTGCGCATCGCCTCGGAGCCACGCTACGGTCAATTCTGCACTGTGGGTCTGGTGCTGGACTCTGGACCACGTTATGAAGTTGCATATCCCAGTGGCGTATCACATTTCCTTGAGAAGCTTGCGTTCAATGTGAGTTCAACTATTCACCCAGATAAGATCGTCACTTGTTTTTTACTTGCTCAATTGTGATCCGCAGTCCACAGTGAATTTTCCTAACAAGGACGCCATACTCAAGGAGTTGGAGAAGAACGGTGGCATCTGTGATTGTCAAAGCTCTCGCGATACGCTTATATATGCAGCCAGCATTGACAGCCGCGCCCTTGAGTCGTTAACCCGTTTGCTGGCCGATGTTACGTTGCGACCCACGCTCAACGAACAGGAGGTGAACTTGGCGCGTCGCGCTGTCAGCTTTGAATTGGAAACGCTTGGCATGCGTCCCGAACAGGAACCGATACTAATGGATATGATACACGCAGCTGCATACAATGGCAACACGCTCGGTTTACCAAAGCTATGCCCGCCCCAGAATCTGGACAGCATCGATCGCAATGTGTTGATAAACTATTTAAAGTATCATCACTCACCAAGCCGGATGGTCATCGCAGGCGTCGGCGTAAGATTCGCTTTAACTCATTTATGACTTTTATTTTATTAAAAATCTATCTAGGTGGATCACGATGAGCTGGTTGAGCACGTGGAAAAGTACTTTGTCGAAAATGAGGCAATCTGGATGAACGAAACGTTACCAAGTGATGCTCCCAAAAAAGTGGACACTTCGGTCGCGCAATACACGGGCGGCTTGGTTAAGGTAAGCGATCACATATTAAACTGAATCATAATTCAGTTTGATCATCTAAATAGGAACATTGCGAAATTCCCATTTATGCGGCCGCAGGGCTGCCTGAGCTGGCGCACGTTGTACTCGGCTTTGAGGGCTGCTCCCATCAGGATCCCGACTTTGTGCCATTGTGCGTGCTCAACATTATGATGGGCGGCGGTGGTTCATTCTCCGCTGGTGGTCCCGGGAAGGGCATGTACTCTCGTCTCTATACCAAAGTGCTGAATCGCTACCATTGGATGTACAGCGCCACGGCGTACAATCATGCCTACGTGGATACTGGCCTCTTCTGCATACACGGCAGTGCCCCGCCACAGCATATGCGCGACATGGTCGAGGTGCTGACGCGCGAGCTGATGAACATGGCCTTCGAGCCGGGCACTGAGGAGTTGATGCGCTCCAAAATCCAACTGCAATCGATGCTCTTGATGAACCTGGAATCACGACCAGTTGTGTTCGAAGATGTGGGCCGTCAGGTGCTGGTCACGGGTAATCGTAAGCGCCCCGAGCATTTCATTAGGGAAATTGGTGAGTAAATATTTAAAAAAAAATATGCTTCACTTAATTCAATCGTAATCATTGCAGAAAAAGTAACAGCCGCCGATATTCAACGTGTGGCACAAAGACTGCTCAGCTCAGTGCCGTCGGTGGCTGCGCGCGGCGACATTCAGAATCTGCCCGAGATGGCGCACATAACCAGCGCACTCAATGGAACTGGGTCGCGTGGACGCCGTCTATCGCTCTTTAAGTAACAACCTTTCCAAATTAATACGTTGTTGAATTCGTATTGCATTTTGTACCACAAAAATCGATTTGATTTTGTTAAAAATTGTAAATTCGTTACATAAATCTTGGTCTGTTCACTGTTCTACCTGTGCGTGGTATTCAAAACTCGAAATATTTGTTAGCGATTAAAGGTAAGAAACAAAGCACATTTCAAAATGATTGGCTGCCAGCTAAAGTTTGCTTTGGGTAATCATTTTCAGCCACGATTCAGGTAACCATGAATTAAGCGTTCGTTGTTTAGTCGTATTTGGGGAAACTTAACTTGAAAATATTAATATTAAGGCATTAATAAAAAAAAGTACAAAACTCAAGTCGCATCCAAGAGGAACAGTCGAATTTGCATTTATTTGAATTCTATTTGATTAGTAGTAGTTGTAAGCAAATTAAACCGATGATGATGAGGATACGGGTGATATTGAGCCGTAAGGCAGACCCGGATGCTGCTTGGGCGGTGTGCTAGTTGCACTGTCGCTATCACTACTACTGCTGCTGCTGCTACTCCGACTCCGACTCCTTGAGACATGACCTGGTGCTAAAATTGGGCAGATTAAACATAGTTCTAATGTGAGAATTGATTCACTTACATCTGAGCCTTTTGCTGGCACTATCATTGTCATCTTCATCGTCCTCGGGCAACTCATCACTGGATATATTTTCGTGCATGCGATATTGTTTGGGCAGATGAGATTCATCTTTGAGGGGCGGTGCGTATCTGGGCTTCTTGGCTCTCTCGTCTTGCGGCCTATCCGCTTCGGTATCCATTTCACTGCCAGTTTGTTTCTTAATGCTCTTGGCAATGACCCGTTTCTGATGGTCCAGTTGGGGGAACAAATCGCGTGAGTTCTCCAACGCCTGCTTGGCCGCATTCATCTCCGCCTGCTGAATGGACGAGCCACTGGCGGTAGCCAAACGCTTGGAGCGAAAATAGACAGCCACTTTGTAGACGCGAGTATTTGTGGGTCCTGTGGCCTCCACTACCTTATAGTAGGGTATATCTGGCTCGCCGCCATCCATGGTGCGCAATGTGAGACAGCATTGCTGCAGCTTTGACTTCGGATCGTTCCAGTCCTGATTCATAATGAACAGCTGCAGACGTGGAAATAGGCAGACATGGCAGAACTGCTCGCAATACAGCAGTCCCTTGTCCACATACAAAGCGCCCAGGAATGCTTCAAGCAGATCCGCACGATCTTTGGTCTTCAAGTCCGCCTTGGGATTGGCGTAGACAGCAAACTGGGGCATACCCAAATCGTCGCAGACCACGGCCTGTGTCCGATTGTTGACCAACGAGGAGCGCAGCAGCGACAAGTGACCCTCATGATGTTCCGGAAAGTGACGATACAAATACTCCGAGCAAATCAATTGGAGCACAGTGTCACCCAAAAACTCCAGCCGCTGATTGGAGCCCAACGTCAAATGGGTGAAGCCAACCGAGCGATCTGTGAAGGCACGCGCCAGCAAACGTATATGCTTGAACTTGATGCCAACGGAGTCCTCGAACTTGGTCAGATCCTTCAGAACGCGATATGAATCAATGCAGCTGCGATCGCCCAACGGTTCCTGTTCCTGCAACGGATGCTCTGGCAGATTTTTCCAAATCTTTAAAAGCTTATCGTCCTGTCGGAACAGTGCATCGGTGAATACTTCATCCGCCACCTTGATGCCGCCATCCAAGAGCAATGCGCCCATCAATGCTTCAAAACAATTGGCCATTGCATGCCGCAACTCGAGCTCATGACATAAATCCGATCCGTGGGCATACAACATGAACTCCTCGAGTTGTAATTTCTTGGCCAGCAATGCCAAGTGCTGATTCTGCACAATCGCAGCACGATAAGTGGCCAAGCCACCCTCTTCCAGCTCGGGGAACATAAAGAACAAATGGATTGAGCTCAGGAATTCGACAACGGCATCGCCCAGGAACTCCAAGCGTTCATTGTGCGTTATATTCGATAAAGTCTCGTGATCCTTGCCGAAACGGGACATTATGCTGACCAGCGTATTTATGCCCCGTTTGCGTGTGTTCATATAGTGAATCTTTCGATCTCCATATTCCGGCTGACGAATGCCACAATTTGTAAGCGAATTACGCGCATGATCCGGATTAGTGCCGTAGTTCTCCTTGTACGATGGATGGGTCAACGCCAGCTGGAGCAAATAACGATTCTTGAACTTGTAGCCAATGCTCTCCTCGAGCAGATCCAGCGACTTGTGGAACCGCAAGTGTCCGGTGAGCACCGGTATGAGCATGGCATGCTGCACAATGTCGCACATGATGCCGGTGCGATAGAAACCTTCCGAACTGATGGCAACCGTAATATTGCGTTTCATGCGTCCCTGGGTGCGCATCTCATGCAATCGCTGCTCTTTGTCCTCCATCTTGCGTTTGTCCTTGAACGATGGCTTCGACATATTGGCCATTAGATGACGGAACTTGACATATTCACGCCACGCCTTCTGATACTCGGGATTTCCCGCATAGCTCAGCTGTGGCGGACGAATGCCGAAGTGTACAATTGCTGGATGTGAGATGCCCGTCTCCCGATCCAAGCATACAGGCAAATCCGAATTGTTGCGATCCAACTGATCGACGCGCAGCGAACACGGCTTGTGGCCCGGCTTCGTCACCAGCATGCCCTTGATAATGTCCACATATTTTTGCCACTCGTGCGTACTGATCTGATTTAAGTGGAGCAGCTGCTGACGCTCCACCAGCTCGGCCGAGTTGTCCAGAAGGTACTTGAGGACCTCGCATATGGCCAGCACTTCTTTGCCATTGTCGGGCAGTTCCCGCACGAAGCGAGGCAGAAAATGAAAGGCTGGACAGGAATCGTCAGCGTTTGCCGATCCATTCGGTATCAGATTGAAGTCGACAAGCTCCAGTAGCTCATGGAACAGGTATTTAACTAAACGATAAGAAATTTCAGGTAAATTTTTGTTAAAGTTGTAAATCCCACCACTACTCACAGAACAAATCCAGTTCACGTATGGTAAAGTTCTCGGGCATCTTCTCTTCATCGTACTCGATAGTGTACTCGATATTGAAGCGAATCACCTTGCACACGGGCAGATCAGTGAGGCGCACATGTGACAGCAGCGAGAATCCCTCGAAGAGAAACTCATGCTCGTCGTGCTTGATAATTGTGGGCGTCTTGGTCAGAAAGTTTGTGGGCGGTGAAATGGTGATGCGATAATGATACAAATTGGCTGCATTATTCGTATCCATATCGCATACCCGATAGCCCTTCTCCCCCGGATAGATACCGTGCCGTATGCCGATGCGTCGCGACTTGGCCGAGCAGCGGCACAGCGGACCATCGTTCATCTCGCCAGCGTCGTTGTGCCACAGATCGGGATGCACGCGCTGCGGATGCAGCACCTTTCGCGACAACTCCTCCATACAGCAGTCTTGCTCAATCTTGAAGGAATCCTCATCCGAGTCAGAATCAGAACTCGAGGAGCATGCCTCCGACTTGTGCTTGTGCTTGCAGGCGCGTCGTCGCGCTTTGAGTGGCGGTGGCTCATAAGCGGGCAAATTCTGACGCTCTCGTACGGCACGTTGGATGAGCTCATCATCAAAGAGGGCGCATAGTTTGTGGAGGCGTGTCTTGGCCTTAACCTCGTGCTCCGTCTTGGTGCGCTCGTAGTAGAGCTCAGCGGGCGAGGAACGCACCCAGGTCTCAGCTGGCGCCTCAGCCTCGTTGAGTGCCTTGATTTTCTTAATATAATCCTCGGACTTTTCGCAATAATTGGCACAATACTGACGCAATACGCGATCGCGCTCTGTTTCTATCTTTGGAGCATAAGCATCGGATTCACTTCGCTTGCTATAGCCGCGTGTGTCCTCATTGACCGATGTTGCCTTGCGCGCATATGGATAGGAGCCGGTGCGTGCCTGTCGTGGATTGTGATAGTGTTGATCATAGCGACTGTTGTTGTTGTAATTATAGCCTCCGCCGTAGTTGGACGGGTAGCTGTGGTTATAACTCGCATACCTTTGGTCGACTAATCGATAATTGGAATTGTGTTCATAGCGGTTGCGTTCCTGATAATTATACGAATGCGCGCTTTGTCCATACTGGTCATAATCGTATACGCCAGCCGCTGGATGAGCGTAGTTTGCGTGTCCAGCATAGCCTTCATGGTAGTAGTATGGATTATATGAATGTGGAGTTGAATTTGCTGCGTATGGTTGTGGCTGTTGTGGGCATGTGGAGTGTGGTGCAGCATATTTCATGTAGTTAGCGTAGGAACTGTGATCGTCATTTATATTATTGATACTCGTCGACTGCTGCTCGTAATTGAATTGATTGGTGACTGCAATTGGCACATCACTTGTGCCTGGTGGAGCCTCATCTTGTACGCCAGGCGGCAATAGGTGTTCCGTGTTCGGTGGTGGAGGCGGCGGAGGTGGAGGTAACGTAGAAAATGCCTGTGGCGGCGGCAATGGAGGCTGATCCATTTTTGTATTTTTAATCAATTAATTCTTGAGCTAGACTTCCCTGCTGTAATGTGACCATACTAGCAGGTACTTGGTAGCCCTCAATAACAGGGCTGGGTAGTTAAATTGAATCAGCTGACATTCTGAAACAAGTTCAAATGAACCACATAGTTAAAACACATGAAAACACAGCTGATCAATCACATAAAGCATTCTTACATATTTACATATATATCAAACAGAAGAGAGATTGTCATCTGCCCACAGCATGGACACAGTAGCACCACCTGCACTGCCTGCAGAGAATACCCTGATCAGCTGCCCGGGCACCACGCCCGGCACACCGTTGAGCAAAAACCAGTTGAAGAAGCAGCGAAAACTCGCCGAACAACTGGAAATTCGTAAATTGCGTCGGCTCAAGGAACGCGAGCGCCGCAAAGAGAAGAGAGCCGATGCCAAGAGTAAGGGATTACCATTGAGTGTGGGCCCATCTCGCAAGGAACTAAAGCGTCGCCAGGTGTCCGCAATTGGTCAACAGAACACTTTAGATGCGATCAGCGTTGCGATTGATTTGAACTATGATGATCTGATGCAGGAGCGAGATATTGCCAAGTGTGTGAAACAATGTCTGCGCATCTACACCATCAATCGACGTGCCGCACTGCCGCTGCGCTTGCACTTCACGGGCATCAAGCGGGATGGACACATACACGAGTGCTTGAAGAAGAACGATGGCTGGGAGAATTGGCACGTGGATTATCACTTTGATTGCACCCACAGCGAGGTGTTCGAAAAGCAGAAGTTGGTCTATTTAACCTGCGAATCGGATACGCTGATGGACAAACCATTGCCTGGGCATACGTACGTAATTGGCGGACTTGTCGATCACAATCATTTCAAGGGGCTGTGCCACCAGCGTGCCACAAGCGCAGGTCTGGCGACAGCTCGTCTGCCGCTCAGCGAGCACGTCGATATGAAGACACGTTCCGTCCTCAGCACCTTTCATGTCTTTGAGTTGTTGACTCGCGTGGCCGCTGGTCAAGATTGGACACAGGCCATTCTCGAAACCATTCCGCAGCGCAAGGGAGCCAAGGCCAAGGAAAGCAATACAACAATAGCAAAAGAAGAACAACTGGTGTCATGTGAACAGCGGCTACAACTGGTGCAAGAAAAGGAACTGTCGACAGAAAGCTGACCCTTTTGTTTTGTTATATTTAGTAAAGTATAAATACATGTTTTTCTACAAAATTGTAAAACCAAATACTAACCGAAACCTTATTTAATAATACACTTTTTAAATTGACGAACTGGCAAGGCCCAATAGCTCTCAGATCTGGCAAGGTTTTTTCGTCGTTTTGCAACACACAACACAATGTTTGGGCTGCTGCGTTTTCAACTAGTACAAAATGTGAAAAAATTTGAGCGCAACATGGCTTTTTATGCAGTTTCAAAAGGCCGAAAAGTAGGCATTTATGAAAACTGGGCGCAATGTGAGCAACAGGTGAAGGGCTTCAAGGGAGCTGTTTTTCAGAAATTCAAAACACTTCAAGAGGCTAAGCAATTTATAAGTCCAGCTGGAGCTAGTGGAAGTTATGCACCAGAGGAAATAGCTGTGCCACTGGGCCAAAAACAGTCACAGCCAATCAGTTGGGCTGCGTACCAACAGCAAGAGCCAAAGAAAAACACAGACTTTTGGCCAGAGGATGTGGCTGAGGAAGACGATGTCGCAGAAGATGACTTGGTGAGTAAAAAATTCGAGCATTTGGTTTCTTTAAATCCTAAGCTTTGTGCATTCGAAGATAGCAGCAATGTATGAAGTGGAAGGATTTCCGGAAACTTCTTCAAACAGTCGCAAGCGTAAGGCGGAGGATTGCAATCCGAAACCGAAATTAAAGCGGCACACCTCCAATGTGGAGGAAGCCATTGCACTGAAAGAGTTTGGTGCACTTGAGTTTATAATGAATGGCGAAGGCTATGTGATTGTTTATACTGATGGCTCGTGTCTAGGCAATGGGCGGTCAGATGCCTGTGCTGGCTTTGGCGTCTATTTTGGTGACAACCATAAACTGTAAGTATTGCTTGCATATTGCTGCATATTTGTCTAACGATTGGTTTTCCCAGAAATGCTGCAAAACCAGTGGTGGGACGTGTGACGAACAATGTGGGAGAAATACAAGCTGCCATTCATGCGATTAAAACAGCATTGCATTTGGGAATTCCAAAGCTCTGCATTAACACAGATTCACAGTTTTTAATTAATTCTATAACGCAATGGGTTCAAGACTGGAAGCGGCGAGGTTGGCGCTTAAAAAACAAGGAGCCTGTTAAAAATGTTGCTGATTTCAAGGAATTAGACGAGCTGCTGCAGAGCAATGATATCAAAGTTAAATGGGTACGTTTTTTTCTAATTACTATTTGGTTAAAGCCAACTTCAAGTTGTTTCTTTTGTACAGAACTATGTGGCGGCCCACAAAGGCATTAAAGGCAACGAAATGGCTGACAAATTCGCAAAGCAAGGCTCCCAATTGTATAGGGAATTAAATAACAAAAACAAATAACAAATTTTATTATAATGACATTTCATGCCTTATCAATAAAGTGGAATCAAATGTTTTGGTTAGTTAATTCATCGGCAAGCAAGTATCAAATCGAATCGGTTCGATAAATTTAAATACTCAACAGATGATGTACATCGATATGTGTTGTACATCACTGGCATACCAGCTGACTGTGTTGCCACAAATCTATTTTGCACTTGTTTACAATTACAATAAATATAATATAATTTTGGAATGAATTAGAAATACCATCACAATGAAATGTTCAACAAATATTGCGATTGTAGCCATATTCCTGTTAAACGGAATATGCTGTCATTCCACACAGCTTCCCACTGTGCGAATTAAAATGGACGAAGCCGGCATGCATAGGTTTGTAGTTATTTCAAATGTTACTTTGAATTGTAACCAAATATGTTGTTAATTAGAAAACTAAAGTATTCCGTTCAGTTTGATAACCAACTATTGGGAACGAGTTGTGAGTATATGCTTGCTCAACCGCTGCCAGCGGCAGTCTACATTAGCACAGATGAGTTAGATGACTTGCAGCGCATGGAAATGGTAAGCACAGGAATATATATAGTTATTTTAACAATAATACTAATAAATCGCGTTACATTGCAGCTCAGTGCAGTCTACCCGAAATTCATAGACATTGAAATTATTACCGAAAAGGCTAAACCATTCACAGTGCTATTACGTGGAACTCCAAAGATTACGACTACTCTTACACTGCCCATACATTTTCGCTATCACGCAGCGAGCAAAAAACGGTAAGTACTACAAATTTTTGATATCTTTATTTATAAACATTCACAAACGTTTTTGCAGCACCAAAGCCCCGGTGGAAATTAGCACGCCCAAATTATATATCAGCTGTCCGATTGGAGTTAAAGAACTAATTGACTCGGAACTTCTTGTCACAGAAAAGCATTTTTGTCTTGACAAAGTAAAAAGCGATTTTGTAGAGCATCTGGGCACGATAAAATCAGCAGATTGCTTGTGGCAGCAAGCAAATGTGGACTACCAGTCACAGTTGCCGCTTCGTGCTGAGATTCCAGTGGGCGATGCCAATGGTTATACGCTCGTTATGTATACAACGATTGCTCTGAGTTGGGCAGCATCTATTTGGACTGTGCTGCGCATTCACTCAGCGTCACGTCGAATCCACTATGAACTAAGTGAAAAGGATTTATAACACTAGACGATCTCAGAATTCAGAGTACAACATCCAATAATTCACATTTACAATAAAAGCGTTTCCTAATGAGACATAGATATGAACGACAGTTGTTGATAAGACGGCGGGACCAATAAAAGCCACAAATTAGTGGTTTGGTTATCATAATAATAATTAACACTTTCGGATAGACAGGTTGATTAAAGAGAACAATCAAATTTTTATGCTTAATAGCAAAGGTGAAAAAGTAAATAATTAAATTAGTAAAACGTGTGAATGCTAGACGATTTCTTTGTTATTGCTTGTTTGTTTTTGGAGGTGTTATCTATTATGATTCTTGAATCGCTTCACTTCTTTCACATTAAACAATAGTGTTTTGAGTGCGTTATCAACGACATTATCCAAAAGCTATGGCATTTGCTTCGACATATGCCCATATGCCGATTTTTGGGCTAGAATTTTTACTTATGTTCCGACCTAAAATCACGTTTTCAACTTTAAATGTTCGATTGATATAGGGGCCAAACTATGATCAAAACTATAAGTTTTACTTATGTTCCGACCTAAATATAATGCGGAATAATATAGTTGTTTTGGGATTGAGTTCTTAATTCAATTGGTCTCTTATTCTGATTTTCGTTTCTCTATTATATGATCGATACCGGCCTATATATAGTATATGAAACACGAAAAATCGTTAAAGAATAATAGAATTCAATTAAATGGGAAATCGTTACTGCAAACGAAACTGAAGAATGAAGAAATATGCCTCAACAGGACAAATAACTAATAGAAATATGTGTTTGAGCAAAGATAATGGTATATGCATAATATGCAAGAATCGCTGAAAGATAATTGGAGACATAAGAAAACCTTGAATTGCGCTTGAATAACACACATAACATATATAAATATGAAAAGTATATTTTATTCTATTTAATAAAATTGTTAGTTTAAGATTATCAAATTACATTTATTTTGATTACTGTGGCCTATAATAATTCACTACTGATGCACTGATGCACTCATAACCGTCCTATTTTGCTATCTGTTGGAGCTGCAGTTGTGGAATCAGTCTGAAAATTGGTACGTAATGTCATGGTGCTAGACATTCTGGGGAGATCATTCCATGGCTGCACTGTAGCCTTGCCCATGACCACGAAGAGCGTGTTGCACAACAAATAGATGCCACCGGTGATGAAGAAAACCACTCGCCATTGAGCAGGATCCTCCTCATTCGAAATAACAGCGCCCACAATTAATGGCGCTATGATTGATGTCACTCCTGCCAGACCATTTGTAATGCCCATCATAGGACCAGCAAAATTTGGCGACAAGTCCATGTGATTGACCAGATAACCACAGAAGCAAGCGGCGTTGATGCCCACAGCCAGAGTCAGCAAAACAATGGCCCCTGTCTTTTGATCCGCCGTCATGTAGCCCAGTCCAATTAGACAAGCCATGGGCACCCACAGACCAATGGAATTGAATAGCTTGCGTGCCGTCGTTACCGTTAAGGTGCCACGATTGATGAGCAGATCAGATATTGGACTGACCACAAAGCAGAGCACACCCATGGCAAAGTAGGGTAGCGATGAGAGAAGCGCATTCGATTTAACATTAAGTTTTAGTACGCTACTCATATAAGTCGGCATCTCAGTGAGTAGCGTATAGAATCCCCAGGTGAAACCACAGTGAGCAGCCAGTAATCCGTAGAAGGCGGGCGAAGTAAAGATAGACTTCCATGGCACAGCCAAATTCTGAAAAAATTTATCCAAAAATTAATATCGAATTTAGGGAAAATCAAGGTTGGACTCACCTGACTATTTTTATTGCTGCCCGTTAGTCCTTCAATGTATTCCCGTTCAATTTTACTGATGCTGCGTGATGTTGCTGGTTCATCGGCGCCTTGCCAGTAGTATAATATAGCCCAAGCGAGCCCAAGTCCACCAGATATGTAAAAGAGTCCTGGCCAGCCCATGCTCGACTCGAATATTTCACCACTGCTGATCAAGATGATAGCCGTTCCGAACTGTGCGCCCGAATAAATGACAGTGGAGAGAAAGCCACGCTCCGTGTGTGGCACCCACTTGGACAACAAGGTGTGCACACATGGATAGACACTGCCCTGAACCAAGCCTGTCAGTACACGCAGCACACATATGTAGATCCAACCGCCCTTAGCCGCCAGCGGATGGAAGAAACACAAGATTCCACCGATGGCTGTGGCCGCAGTAAGCACACTTTTGGCTCCAAAACGTTTGGCCAACAAACCTTTCACATAAAGATCAAGTTGAGCTTCTGCATCGTTGAGCATTTCAGTAAGTCTCACCTGCAGGCAGTTGCGTTAAAACGTATCCCCAGAAAAAGCTGCTCAGAATCAATGACTTGTCCGACGTGTCCCAGTCGTAGTATGGAGCTCCGGCCGTCGGCTGAGTCATTGGCACAATTGCGGCAGAGATGTTAACCCGCTGAAAGTAGTTGATCATCATGCCCACAAACAAGACGATCGCTTGCCAGTGGCGTGCTCCAAACCTGCTTGCTGTCGAGTACACGAAATAAGCTATTAAACTATGCCTATGCAATAATTAAAAAAAAAATGGGTTTACTAGCTAAATTCCTTAAGTGAGCCCTCATCAAGAGGGGAGTCCTTTCGCCTTGTGTGAGGTAAACCATGTTGAAGCGCTTTTCGATCTGATTGACTGATAGCTGTCGATGTATTTTCAAGAATGTTTGATGATGCAAGCTGTTTGCATCGGTTATTGTCTAGGATGATTTTAAAATCTGTTTCAAGAATGCTCTGATAGTGAACGCTATACTTAATTGACTATACTTAATGAGTATTGTGTCATTATCATTAACAAATGCCAATGCGAAAAATAAAATACAAAGTCGTCTCAATGGAAAAATTTAGCGTCAGCAGTGGAGTACACAAAGAGGTGCGATCGAGGAACTGATACTTGGAAAATGTCTCGGCATCGCAAAGAATAAACAAAAACAAATTATTTAATACTTAAATGATTTGTTACTAAGGCAAGACAATCACAAAGCAAATATTTGGCTATCAAACTACTTGTGTATATTACACAAACAAACTAAATGTCGCTCAAAATCAAATTACTTATCTTCACCTGGTATGTCATTTCCATACACATTGTATATACTTAATCTAGACGAATTCGGCTTGTTGAGCAGGTCTGGCTTGCTGTAAGTCTTATAATCCTTGATTGCAACACATATATCACGTATAAGTGGACAGCACATCGAGTATTGTTCTTATACAAAACTGATAATTGATTGAGTATTCATGCACTCGAATACTTTACTTGTAGACCGCAACGCGTATCAAGAACCCCTTTGAGCTGATTAAAAAATCACTTTTAAAATAACTGAATTAATAAACTCCAAAAACAATTTTCAATTGCGTTAAAGTGAAATTAATTACACCTGTTTATTGCCTCAATAATTGCGCAAAGTTTGTGATCATGATATTTAGCGATTAAATTCCATAGCCCTAGATTACTTACGTTTCGTTTGACCAACCACAGTACTATCGAACCCCATTGCAAAGATTATCTTTAAATTGTTCACTGGACTGCACTTGTATTTCAATGATTAGTTGTTTCAATGTGTGGTCACGGAATCACTTATTTTCTTCTAAGAATCAATTCTCTGCGGAGTACAACGGCGACTGGGACATAAAGTGCCTTCACCTGTGGCTTTTATACTGCTTACAAGAAATCATCACTATGATTATCTGTGTCTGCTCGACGGCGGCTAATCATTATCGTTGTCGGCCATAATTGTAAAATAATAAACCAATGACAACAAATTGACATTTATCTTCTGCATAATAAGGTTTTGTTTGAAATATAAAAATACAACATTAAGAAATACAAACAAATAATAGTTTAATTTATATATTGTCAAATTTAAGTAAGCACATAATGTGTTTATTACAGTTTCTAGTCCTATCTACATTTACATTACTCTAGAAATACAAACAAATGCGACTACTTGCATTCATTGGAGTTTCTGGAGAAATGTGCAATAAAGCACATCAGACTTTTATCACATCTGTCGTAAATTTGGTAATCTACCAATAATGCATGCAGCGTTTGCTTAATACAGATAAGTCCCCGAGTAATTAAAAATTCGCATAATATTCAAAGATAACTCATATCTTTATACTGTATGTTTTTATAATAATGATCATCATCTGTTTGTAAATAATTAATGTTTGATTGTTAACAGTGTTAACAGTAGACTTTATCATGTTATCAATTCAGAGTTCTCTGTTTCGATAATCATTTACGTGAATAATTTTAATAATTTTCTCATGTCTCATGTCGACAGCTAACAGTTCACATTAAATAAATTAATAAACAATAAATTTTCAAACTATAACGTATTTAGTATTTTCTTGTAAGCTGCTTAACAACACAGAAATCGCGCTTTCCAGCACTAGCAGAAAATAAAAGCGAGAAATTTCCTGATCAACACTTGTCAATTTGTTTTGTGTTATATTTGTTTCAAAAATGTCTAAGCGCTTATTATTTGGCGGTGACGATGAAAACAATATGCCTAGAATCATGACCTTTCGGCCAAAATATGAAGAATTCACTAACTTTGCCGCCTACATCGAGTACATGGAATCACGGGGTGCGCACAAGGCTGGTCTGGTTAAAATTATTCCACCCGTCGAGTGGACACCGCGCAAATCGGGCTATGATATTGAAAATATAAATATGACAATACCGCCACCGATTTGTCAGGTTGTTGAGGGGTAAGTGAATGCAATCAAGAAAGATAAATACTCTGTTTGGCTGATATTTTCCCGGTTGACAGAACCCATGGGATATATCAGCAGTTCAATATGCAACAGCGTCGCCAAATGACGCTCCGTCAGTTCATGGAGAAGGCGAACTCGGAGCTCCATCAGACTCCACGACACATTGACTATGACGATTTGGAACGCAAATACTGGAAGAACATAGCGTACATATCACCGCTATATGCGGCCGATATAAAGGGCACGCTAAGTGACGAAGATTTGGATGTGTGGAATATTGGGCGACTGGATACTATACTGAATTTGGTTAACACCGATTATGGTATTGAAATCGATGGTGTGAATACGGCGTATTTGTATTTCGGCATGTGGAAGAGCTCGTTTGCCTGGCACACCGAAGATATGGACCTGTATTCCATCAACTACTTGCACTTTGGTGCGCCAAAGACCTGGTATGCAATACCACCCAAATACGGCAGACGCCTGGAGAAGCTGGCCAATGAAACGTTTGTGGCAAACTATGAGGAATGTAATGCTTATCTGCGTCACAAAATGACCATGATTAGTCCAAAAGTGTTGCGCCAGCATAACATACCATTTAATAAGATCACGCAGGAGGCAGGCGAAATTATGATCACATTTCCATTCGGTTATCATGCCGGCTTCAATCATGGCTTCAACGGTGCCGAGTCCACAAATTTTGCTTCCAAACGCTGGATTGAATACGGCAAGCGCGCCAGCATTTGCAAATGTCGAAGTGATATGGTTAAAATATCAATGGAGACATTTGTGCGCCGCTTTCAGCCCGAACTCTATGAGAACTGGCTTAAGGGTGTGGATTTCGGTTGTCATCCCGAGGAACCGGGTAAAATTCGCGCTGCAGCTCCGCCAACAATCAATCAATACCAGGTCATACAAGAGAGGTAAATAAAAAAACTTGGGAATACTTATTTTTAGCTAATCTTTAATAATTTCCTTTCAGCTCGCAATCATCCAAATCAAAAGCTGGATCACAACAGAAACGAGGCTGCTCACTACCTGCCGATGTTGATCAGCAATCGGATGTGGATGATGACAATGAGGCGGGAATGAATTGTAAGCAACCCGTGGTCAAGTTGCGTAAACTCCCAGCTGCAATGCCACTCGCCCCACAAACTGCTAATCCACCGCCCGATGCCAACGCTTCGACATCAACGAAAAAATACGATTTCAACTCGATTGCAGTTGTGCGAGTTAAGCGGCTGTGGGATGAGCTACCGAATGAGAACACTGGCACCAATTTACTCACCAATGGCATTGTCAAAAACACAAAACGGATGCGCTTCCAGACTAAAGTCTTAACACTTGACGATGAGGATTAGACGAAGACGACAAACTCCTGATAGTACTGTTTAGTCAATTGACGATCTCCATTGTTAGTAGTTTTATAAGCGAACACAATCAATCATTAATAATTAAGTGTTTTTGTATAATGAAAATCTGAACAAATCTGGCAATAAAATATGATATGATTAATTATTGGACTATGGGTAATGGTCTTTTTCGATATTTTGTGGGTGCTCTCGTACTATTTCCAATACAAGCTAAGGATATATATATCATTGTTTGCATTGCACTCTGCCCCAATCAAATCATGAACTCTTGGAATATTTGTCGAGTATTTAATATGTGTACACATTTAAGTACGTTGTTTATTTAACTTGAATAGCAGCTCGTCAAGTTGGTCTAAGCCTATTTACATAATCAGTAGGTATCCCAACGTTTTCGATATCACTGTGAAATGGTTGAATACAAAGGCCAAGAGAGGAGAGCCGACTTAATCGTATCGTATATTAACTGCTTCATACTTATATATTTGCTTCGTTTCTTGAACTTCACATTTGTCTTTTCCGTACGTGTGTGTCTTACAATATGAATAAAAATTATGAACAGAAATAAACTATGTAGTAAAACTCATCGTATTCGAAAAAAAGAAAGAAGGAAGAATGGAAGAAGCTACCCGATTTTTTGTATGTTTTATCTGTGCTTGCACATTTCAAACGCAAATCGTTTCGTTCGTTGAAATCATTATTTCCTGTTTCATTTTTAATTAGACAGAGGGGAGGAGGAAGGAGACTGGCAGGCTGTAAGTGATATCTGACATTGACACCGTCTAGTGATTGGTGGCTGGCAAAAAAAAATAATTTTGGAACGATATTATTATATATAACATGAACTTAGGCTAGATAGCTATAGGTGTCTTTGTGCCCCTCCATTCGCTCCAGATACTCCTTCTCGATCAAGATATCAATGCATTTCTTAATGACGGGCACATTGGGCTTAAACCGAGTCGACAGCTGATTGAGCACCTCAGAGATGAGATTCGTATGATTTAGACGCTTGCGCATCTTCATAATGCGCACAATCGCTGCCTGTATCAAAAGCTTTCGATCCTCCTCAATATGTTTGGTGACAGTCTCCTGTTCCACTTTCAGCTCAGTCTTCAACGGATGATTGATATTAATGCGACGCTTCTTGCTCTTGTAATCGAGGAACAGTTCCACAGTTGAGTCCGGTGTGAGGGCATTCTCGCTGTCGCTCGACGTCAGCACTTTAGCCTTGAGCAGTATTTGCAATACCTAAAGAATAGTTTTTTTTATATTTTTTATTATGCCATGTCCATATTGATGCCTCCTGCTCACCTGTATCAAGTTCTCGAGCTGGGACTGTGTGTTGTCGCGCAGCTGCTGCACTGTGAAGCCGAGCTGATCGTTGAACTGCAACAGCACTGACATTTGGAACGTGCTCACCTGCAGTGTGTAAACGGCATTGCTGCGATTCACGTTCATGATCAGCTCGCCCTTGCATTTGTGATATAGCCAGTTCAGTTTGCGGCCGGAATGACGGGCCGAATAGAAAATGGTAAACTGTTGAACGGAACGTTCCAATTCCGAGGGCAGCAGAAAATTGTTGTTCTGCGTGAAGGGCCAAGCATTTGTGGACAGCACCTCGATGCCAAAATCAATTTCGGATGTAATATTTTGGGTCTTCAGGTACTCCTTGAAGTATGAATTCAAGTCCTTGGACACACCAATGTCCTGGAACATGCGCTGCAGCTTGACAGTGTATTCATAGCCGCATGTCTGTTTCAACTTGGAGATCATCATTGCCTCGGCATCATCGGATGCCGATGTATGACTGACTAAACGCTTAGCGAGCATATTAGAGTAGTACTTTTGGAAGACATCCTTATCCTCAATATATTTGAAGACGACCATCACCTGATTCAGATTATCCTCCAGCTCCTTATCCTCCGGATTTTTCGAAGATTTCTTGAGGAGTAGATCGCAGTATTTTGCTAACAGTTCCGGTGATTTGCCAGCATTATTTGGTCGCGTGACCACATTTGAATTTATAAATTTACCGCACGCCTTGTCCAATGCAGCCACAAATCCATTGTCATTATCGAATGCAGTCAAAACGAGTGCATTATACTTTTTGTGTGTATCGAGTATGGTTTGTACATAGGTTTTTGGATCATTGGCCGCATCGCTGGTGCAGCACTTTTCGATGGCCTCCGTGCCCTGCTGCAGAATGTGATCCTCGAGTATTTTCTTCAATTGATCAAGGTTCTTCGGTGAGAGAGCGACCAGCGAATACATGCGCTTCAAATCATCATTTCTGTCAGCGTTCAACAGATTCTGGAACTCATTGTGGAATAGTCTCAGATGCTTCTCAATCAGAACCTGAATATGAATTAAAATTAAAATAAATAATAATAATAATAATAACTTAAAAAACCAAGCTGATTACCGACCTGTTCGCAAGTTGATTTTAAAACATCTGCGGTTGTCTCATGCAGATAGGAGAGAGCATTCTTGGAATTGCGTCCGCGGACACGTTGCTTCTCCTCCTCGAGACGGGTCTCGACGTGCTTCAAATACTCTGTCACCGTGTTGGTCGATAGGAACGCGTCCGATTCTTTCTCATAGAAAGCGTACGTGTCGGCAATGAATTTCATTTCGAAATTGTCCTTGTAGACCGACAACTTTTGTTCGGTGGCATCGGTATCGTCTTCGTTGAAACTCAACTCCACGTAGCATTCAATGACATCGCGAACCAGGGCACGATTGATAAGCTTGCCATGACGCTCCTCCTCGATGGACTTGAGAATTGCTTTGGTCACCGGCTCGTTGAGCACTTGGAACAGATGACCCTTCCAGGCAACCAGAGCGAGTCGATAGATCTTATAGATGCCCTTTTGGCCCTCCTCGCACTCGCGCTTCACCCAATTGCGATTGAGGTAATTGCAAATGCCATCGAGTACGGTGCTGGAGAACTGATACGATTTCCATTGTTTGGTGTAGCGCGAGAGCAGAACCTCCTCGCCACTAATTGACTGAAACGTGATCAGCAAGTCCTTCAAATAGTCCTTCAGAAACACCTCCAAACGATCGTAAAGTTTCTTGCCCACCAACTGAGCACCGCCTGCCTTGCCGCTGCTCCTTCCACTCGGTGCTGCACTGACACTGGTGCAATAGTCATAGACGTGCGTATAATAACGCATATACTGTTTACGGGTTAGCGATTTTTCATGCTCGAATATTTGCAATATGCCCTCAACCAGCTCCTTCCAGATGTCATCCAAATTGACGGGTCTCTGTGTCGTCTGCGAATTGCTTGAGCGATTCATTTTAGCAGCCTTTGGCAAATCTCCTTTGCCCTCAACCGAATTCTGTGGCACTTCTTCTAATTTTTCTACTTGTTGTTGTGGGTTTTCTTGTAGATCCTTTTGCTGCTGCTGCGACTGCGACGTGGTTCGGTGGTTGTCCTGATTGCGTCGTCGTTTAGCTGCTAATCTGGGTTTACGTATTTCGGCCGAAATTTTGACAATCGAATATAACAAATTTTATGGGATGAAGATGTTCAACATTTATTTTACAACCTGAAAATATGCACATCCAAAAGTCGGTTAATCGTGGTGCGTCTCGAATTTCCTATTGAATTCAAAAGGAAGACTGTGTAGAAATTTTATACATATATTTTTTTTTATGTTTGTCAAAAGTGACTTACATTTCCAGACAAATGAGTAGCTATGATTAATACTGGTAATTTGATATGTCATCCAACAATGTGGATGTTGTAGTGTATGTATCGTTAACACAATACAGTTATTTGCAGAAAGAGGAAAAAACCTACTACTTCAATACCCTTGCAACACTTACACATTAAAACACACATACATCTTATGTATATGTACACACACACAATCAAAAATGGCAACTTTAGTGCATGCGTGCAAGAGCATAAAATAACTTCCTGATTAAATAAACACACTCGCTCACGCACACCCACACACATACAGATATATACACACAATCATGCAAGTGATGAAACGAAAAACAATTCCATGCACAAACTTAAATAAAAATGTGTAGGACATTAAAACATTAAAAATATTTTCTATGGAAAAAAGTTTCGTCTCGCATTTTCACTGGTATTTAATCTCTCTGATATCGTGATTTCCCTTTTGGAGCACACGTATTTTTTTCTTCTTTTGTTCGCCATTTTCACAGCACTGATACTAAGACGAACAGTTTACAAATTGCAAAGACCTGACGAGTTGCAACAGCAATTTACCTGTTGTTAGATGTTGTTTAATGCTACGCGTGCCTTTATTGCACTTTGCAGTACTTTTAACTGTAATTAAACTATGTATTAACGATCTTTTACCGTTTGTACAATACACTCTTTCCAACTAAAAAGTAGGGATGTTGTTTTAATACCAATGTATCGATAATTATTTTTCTATACTCTACTTACATGCAGTATTTTTACATTTCGATAATACCATCGATGTCAATACTATGGTGCGATTTTGAACCGTTTTCAATTGCAACTTATAATATCGCTTAGCTTTGTAGACAATTGAGGAAAATAGGGACATAAGGAAACATTTACGTAAGCACAAGAATAGGCACAAATATCGATGATTTTTAACATTATTAGCTTGTCGAATTTTTTTAAATATACACATCTCTACTTCAGATTGCATTTTCATCGATGTGGTCGCACCATTTGTAGTAATTAGCAGCATTTTATAATAACGTCGATAACATTTCACATATGCATCCCTAGTTAAACGATGTTCGTCGTAAGGGTATTTTGCAGCCCTAGTCTTTGTAAATAAATAAAGAAAACACTTAAACCGAGCATCAGAATTTGAAAACGTCAGCAGGACGTGCTCACTGTTTGACCTCAAAAATAATTGAACAATTGAGGATAATTACAGATGGAGCAGTTCTCTCGGAATTGGCCCCTATTGGCAGCAGCAATGCTGCTTACGTTGTCGCTGCTGCCCCACATCCAAATCGACGCAGCGGCTTCAACTGCTGCAAATAGCTCAAATGCCAACACAGACGCAAGCCGAACCGTAAAAAAGGCACTGCCACCGGCTCCCCCCAATCTGGCTCCAGATACTGCAGTGCAACAGTCGCCGGCTGATGTCGTGATCATCAGTGAGAAGCCGCAGCATTCGGTGGCAAATGCTGCCGAGCCTAATGATAACCAGCCTGCTGCTGTTGCAGAGGATGTGCAAGTTCAACGCTCTAAAATAGGCAAGGACGATGAATTTCCGGATTCATTTGCGGCCGTGTTTTACGTATTGGTGGGCCTGACAAGCTCAGCCATTCTGATGTTGGTTGTACGTATATATCGGTAAGTTTTATGCCTGATAACAGGCAAAGCATTTGCTATTCTGACCCTACTCAATAAATATTTAAATAATGTATATATATAAAAATATATGTGCATTTGCTGATAATGTTCGTATTTTTTTTGTAAGTTTGCGCTTATCACGCGCTGAGCGAAAATACGGTGTGCAAGGGGATCGCGCCAATCAGGAGTTGACACCGCTGCCGATGGCCATTGAGGATGTGAACAGCGACGAGGATGAGGACCACACACTGTTCGAGGTCAACAGGCAAAGCATACGCATATTATGAAATCCTTATCGGCGTACAGGCAAACTGAGCAGATCACCAAAGAAGGATCTGCTGCTGCTGCTCCGACACAAGCACACCACAATTTTCATTTACGAAACTTGCCTTCTCAGTGTCACAAATTGTAATTTGTAACTGTAATTTTTCCTAGTTTATCGTAGTTACTAACAAATGCCTAAAGGTCTCAATTTTGCCTTATGTTGTAACATAAGATTTGTATTTGCATTTCTCTCCAATAACAGTTGAAATTCAAGTTGTAACGACAAAAACAAAAAAAAAACATTTGTGATACCAAAAAGATATATATATGCAATAATGCATGCTATCTTAATAAGCGCTCTCAACTTATTTTCTACACATACCTAACATACAAAATCCGCAAATTTATATTGCATATAATACACATGCAAATAATATATATATGTATAAAATGTGAATAAATGTTAACAGAAATAAAAAGCAAAAAATAAGCATCGTATTTATATTGCTTTATTCATCATTATCATTAGACTTAGAAGTAATACATTTAGCATGGACAATTTAAACATAACTATTTTCGACTTGCACTAAATGCACTCACAGACTTAACAGCTAAGATCACAAAAATAATTTATTAACAATACTGCGGCTCATCCAAGCACAACAAACATGTTGAACACCCTCCCTCAATTAGTTCAATTAGAGTAGTGACTAAGTCTAATACTACAAATTAGTTAATCTTAACGATTGTCCCCTTCGATTGTTTGTTGTTTGCTGCTTGATGTGTTACTCTATGAATTACTACGGCACTGTAATTTTGTTTTGTTTACATACATGTATTAGTTATCTCCCTATATGTCTATGTATATTTATAGATATGCAATATTGGTATGTTATTTAAGTATTGTGTTAGATATTGGTTCATTGCCTAAATCATGCTGCCAAACATGCGTTTGCCGCGCGTTAAGACCAAACTGACAACCATAACGGTCAGCAGAAAGAATACCAGACTTAGAAATGTGGTTATGAAGCGACATCTTTGGCGGAACTTCTTCTCCTTCTCCATTTTGAGACGCAGCTGCTCGGCGCGCGGCAGATCGAGCGTAAAATCCGATTCGGGTCGAGACGATGGCTGCAATATATACATATAAGCATACGTTATTCCCAATGCAAAATAGAGTAACAATGCTTAATCAATGATAAAAAAGATTTATGCTTTAAAGAATCTCAATAAATTATAAAATGTTTATGAAATAATCTTATAATAATAAATTTATATTCTCTAGCACTTCGCTGTAAAACTTAAATATTTAAAAAGTCTCAAATATATAGCTTTTCACGGTTTTGTTATATAATATCTGTCGCTGTAAAAGTTAATTAGTATTTGGCGTTGAAAACTTAGCTTAACTTAGCTTGACGCATTTATGTAAATCGATTATGCACATGCTCATTATAATCGGCCAGAGACGAACGCAGAAAAATGAAGCTTGAAGCTGAAGATGAACTGCCGTCAATAGGCTGTGTGAGTAACTGACCAACTGACAGACTGACTATTACTTTGACATTGATACCTTTAGTTATTATTGTTGTTTGTCGATCGATCGATTTGAACAGATATCGTTGAACTTATTAATATTTGTTAGCATCTATTTTAGGCTAAGGCTTTTTGTGTGTATTACATATTGCAGCATTTAACGACGCTTTCGCACACTGCTTTTATTTTATGGCTGTTTGCCATATTTGATGGCATGAGCATTGCCCACATTATACTGAGAGGCGTGGCTCGCGGCACATGTAAAAAAGGGCGCAACGCACAACAACCAATTTGACCCACTAAGCGACCGCTTGAGTTTTTGTTATTGTTGTTGTTGTTGTTGCTTTTTTGTTTTGCTCATCACTTTTTTGTTTTCTTTTTTGGCTGTCGTCTGTTGCCGGTTTTGAATTTTAGCGACACAACCTTGAAATCTGTTCATTGTATGTGATAAAAATATATATAATGTAACAGGTAGGTTGTTGTCTTTTGTGTTGATTCTCGCAAAAAAACTGGTTACAAAAAGTATTATGCAATTGATGTCAAATTTTGTGCACAATTTAAATTAATACTTCATATTTATTTAAAAATAAAATACTTGTCGACAAAAAAGCGCCCACAATCAATAATTTGTGACAAAATTCTATAATAGCTCCATCAATAAGCCACACAATAGCCATGGGATTAAGTTTGTTTGTCTTGGAATATCCAATTCCAAAAAATATCCGCGAGTGAAAGTTACGCATATGCAACATCAGTCATTAAAAGGGCATTCAATTTGAAGTGTTTTCAACATTCACACACACACACACACACACACACACACACACACATTGCATGTAATATTTGTAGGTGTGTTTGGGTGTGTGTGAGCTTGCCTGTAATCGCCCGTCAAACAATTCACATTTTTGCACTTCATTGTGAGATTGTATTTATTTATGTATATTTGGTTTTTTTTCAGCACATTGGTTTCGTCTGGTTTTTTGGTGATCATTTGTGGGCTTTCAGTTTGGGTTTCAGTTTCATACAAACACACACACACACACACATACATTCAAAAATATGCACCGCATTCCATGAAATGCGAAATTAAAATGAAAACACAAATTTGCGGTACATTTGTATTTGCCTTCCGGCTTCTTTTCGCTGCTTCTTTGCTTCCCATTCCCCCCTCCATCCACACTTTGCTTGTCGATGATGCTTTTTGTTGTTGTTGTTATTGCTGCTGTTCATCAGTCTAAGTACTTTGAAACGACGACGTAATCGAAGAGTCGACGTCGTTGACGGTAAAATTACCGCATTGAGTTTGACTGTGAGATTGTGTGTGAGTGCAAATATATGTGTGCTTATAACGGCAATATTAGCCTGGTATGTAAATCAAGTGCACACGCATTGGAATCGTCGTCGAGTTACTGGGGGGGGTTGGGGGGTTTAAGCGCGTTAATCAACATGTTTGACAGACACAGTCACTAGCCAAAGATAATGACAAACTTCATAATTAATTCTCTTGATTAAGCAACACTCTTTGCTAATCAATTAGGGCAATTTAAAATTTTATTGAGATGCGAGTGGGAAAAATATATCTTTGACATTGTTTAAAGCCAGTTCATTGAGCCCCACCCAAATTACAAAAATGTGCTTTAGCTAATTTGCAAATGAACACACGCACACACACAAGCGGAAAACGCAGCGCATTAAATTATCGATATACCACACACATGGGCTTAATACTTAATATTTGATTCGATTAACAAATGTATGCAAAACAAGCAAAATATGCATGTATGTATGTACATAAACTATCATCATACATATTGTGAAATGAAGCTGTTATTCCCACAAATCTCGCCTTGGAATAAATTTAACATCGTTGAAATATTTGCCAACACTAGGCGTTGGGCATGAAGTTCAAAGGAAAATCCATACGCACAAAAACACATACACACACGCGTACATACCTACATACATACAGAGAGTTGTTACCTTTTAATTTGCAACACACGTTTTTCATCACTGACATTGAAACCAATATATATTTTTTTGGCTTAAAGTTGGCCAAGCTTAATATTGTAGTTGGTTGTTACTACACATACTCAGGGCTCAAAGTTTAAACATCGCTTCGAAGTGAAAACAAAATTTTAACACGTACTCAAAGTCAGTAGTTTAGTGCATGCATAATATAACATAAAACTATCTACACAAACATACTAAGTACATATGTATGTATGTATGTGTGTAAGACGAGTGAGTTTCTATGAAGATGGCTCCGCTCGCTCGCTATGGGAAATCCAATAGGCCAAAGCACGTAGCAACATATGTATAACACATACATATATTTTTGTATGCAACTATTTAATTTATAGTTTGCAGCTTCTTCTAATTTATTTCAATCCACTTTCAACTCCTTGCTATTCTGCTAATATTTATGGGTGGTTTTCAAGGCTTGAAGCGCGGATGTTTGAAAATCCTTACAGAAGTGAAATTTCTCATATTGAATGCGAAGTTTTAAGCAACAATGTGCACAGTCGAAGTCTCAAACTCAAACTGACTTTCGACCATCACGTAGAGGATGTGTAGACAAGTCTGTTAATAATAGATAACATTAGCGTTTCAATGCAAATTGAACTGAAGTGTGGCAAACAGGATTTAATTGCAGTCAGTATGAAAATTGTGCTAAATTTTGTGAAATCGCCATACTTTTGACACTAGGGTTTTGTTTGCTTCATAAGTCCATGGTTTGTCCCATGGTAGGGGGTGTTTTTGACATGTTACCACAGAACACTTTCGTCACTTTTTATCCGTTTTCAGAGAGATTTGATCGATTTCAGCGCTATTTTTTAATGAGTGTGGAATCAGATCCGAGTAGTTATATGTTTATATATATAATTAATGGTTTTTTATGAACAGACTAAGAGTATATATAATAGTGAAATAAGTGCATAGGCATAATAAATAATGATGTAATTATGCAATCGGCGGTCGGCAAGTAAATTAGGTTGTTTTTTCTTTAACGCCTTTCTGTCTTTTAGGGCATTTTGAGCCGTTACTTTTTTGCAGCATTGAAAATGCATTCAACAGTAACGACGAAATAAACACAACAAGAAAATGTTGCTGAGCAGCGGAAAAACAGTTAAGACGAGTGCTCAAAGGAGCGAAGAGGCGGAAAGTGGGCAAGTGGGCAAGTGGGGAAGTGGTGGACTTGAACAGCTTGTCAGCAGCAGGCGGTAGTTGAAACGGTAGCGACAGCCACTCGAATCTAGTCCGAGTGTCGGCTGCGTCGATCAGCCAGAGGAACGCATGAAAGTAGTTTGAATACACTCAGAAAAAAAATCTATTTAAATACTGAAATAATTTCTAAAATTTAGAAAAACTTGCACTAAATCGACCAAAATATGGAGATATTTCTTTTTATTTTTGTTTTTAGAAATATTTTCGATTATTAAGAAGAACATTTCTAAAAAGTAGAAACAAACACTTTTAATGAGGTCGACTTTTTTGATGAGTGTATTATAAATAAACATATATGCATGCAATGGAGTTGAGTCTCATTGTGGGCGTGATATATTGCCAAAGGTCTACTTAACGCCAGTTATTGCTTTAATTTGTTTAGCATTCAGCCAGCTCGCACGCTTCACGTTTTCACAGACCTCGCTGTTGCACGTGGCGTATGAATAACCAGCTGAAATCTGAAGCTGGTCACAGTTGGCAGTTGGCAGTTGGTAACAGCTAACAGCTAACAGCTAACTGGTAACAGGCAACAGGCAACAGCTTCCGAGGCAGTCAATGCGCTGCTGGCCATGATATGCTGCACCGTATGCGTTATGTAAGCCACAAAATGTTGCCCGTGGCAAATCTTCAAATTGAAACTTAACGCGGCCGTAAGGCGAGAGCGGCTAATGCTAATTTCAAGTTGTTGCTGGTCTTAGCCCAAATTGTAGCTACAAGCTATGCTTTGACAAACTGGCGAGCACCATTATGCAGAGCGAGGGTAGCTGCATACCTTCAGCAATCTAGCCTGCTTAACAAACTGACTTAATTTAATATTATTTTATGTTAACTTAAGTCAAAAAATGTTGGTAAAAAACTGATTGACAACTGCTGACAGCTGTTTAAATTGTTAAGCTTCTTTTTTTATACTTGAGTCTGTATAATTTTATTATTTAACTTGTTTTAAATTATTTTCTTTTTGTTTTATTTAAAAACATTAATAATAAACTAGAAAATCTTTTCCAAGCCACTAATTTTTTCATATTTTGAGCATATTTCTGCCAATGACATTTTCATTTTTGTTTAATTTTTTTCATTTCAATTATTTATATTTGTATTTATATTATATTTAAATATTTTTTTTAAATTTAAGCTGGTTTTTATAGTTATGCAATGGACATAAATAAAAGTTTTTGAATAATTAGTGTGGCACGACTTAATTGTGGGTTGGGTTGTGTTGCAAATATAAATCTCTAACCGGCAGAGTAGTAATCGAGACAGGCAGCTCTCTGAAGTCATTGAGCGACCCTCGCAAACGTCTGACTAGCTGAAGAACTGAGTACTATAGCGATGTGCTCGAGAGCATTGCGAATGCGTCAGTCGTTTTGTCATTTTGTCATTTTGGTTTTGCACTTGGACAAATGGAAATTGCCATAAGAGCCCAGTTTCTGTGTTGCGGTCAATCTTCGATGGCACATTGGCACGCTGCAATGTGGCTGGCTATGGCGATTGCAACACTTTGTGGCAGCCACTTCTAAATAGTAAACACTGCAGCGGCGGCAGCAACTTGGCGACCAGATCGCCTTACATTTTGCTTTTCGCATTCGATTTCGATTTCATTTTCATTTTGGCAAACGAGTTATTTGCTGGCCATTTTGCCGTGGGACGAGTTGCAGTTGGCCGAGAGAATTGGGAGGCTAGGCGCACAAGAATGTTATGACAAGGGGGCAGGAAGGAACGGTGCAAGAGAGAGAGAGAATGTGTAACCAGCTACTTGATTTGTGGTTCGGCATCCTTACGGTGGGTTAGTAGTTAATTGTGGAAACGTCCTTAAAGGTCATTTGAGTTGTAGGGCAACAATGCGGACTGTGGCACCGGTTTTTGGTTGCGGTTTCTGTATCAGTTTCTGTTTTGGTGAGTGCCACTTGTTGCATGCTGCTGCTGCTGCTGCTGCTGTTGTTGTAAGTGCAAGTGCAGTAAGTCTGTTTGTATCTGGGCCTGAATCGATGGCGGTCAGTTGGTCAGATAGCCAGATAAGCAGGTAGCAGAGCGGCTACCTGTTCGTCAAGATGCTGCTACTGCTGCTGTGGCTGTGGCTGCTGTTGCTGCATTTTTTTTAACGGAATTTTAAGGTTAACCGGTACAGTTGTTGAATAAATGTTGTCTTTGCCTTTTGCACTAACTGTTTGATTTGTATTATAGCTGCTGGCTACACAAGAAACCCGTATCACAAATCCTCAAGTTCAAATCGCACTTGTGAACGTGCAAGCTGATAAGTAAATAATATACTTATATATATATATGAATATATATATATGTAAATTGTAATGTAGCTTTCAAGTAAGGTGAATAAACCAAAGTCGTGCGCTTACCAATTTCTGAGACGTTGCTGAGCTGAGCTGAGCTGAGTCAACAAAAGCAAACAAAACCAAAAATCGTAGCAAAATAAAACGAAAACAAAAGTCGACTCGTCGCGGCATTGAAAGTGAAAACAGATTAAGATTCTCTATGCATAGGGGGCCCAGAGACCGGACAAGGCCCACAAAATTCTCTCGATTAGTACAACGGATATTGCATCATAGTCGACAGACAGCGTCAAAATCGAGCAGTCAACAGACTTTAAGTGCAACATATAGATATATATATAGATATATATATATATATATCTAGAATATAATAATTACAAGTAATTGGCACAATTTGGGTTTACGTGTGCAGCAGCAGTCTTGAGGGAAATGGGGAACTGCTGACTTGGCATTAATTAATGTGCATTTGTAATGGATTTGACTTATGATTTTTAATTATATGGCCATCGTAGAGTGCCTTGTGTGGCATATTTGTGAACAGTAGCAGCGGCAATCTGATGCGGCACGCACAGCATTAACCATTAATCATTAATCATTTATAATGCCAATACACGAACGAGTACGCTACCAAATCGAACCTCGGCCATGACAGCGATAATATCGCCGATCGTCTGCTGCATAATAAAGAACTCCCCACTCAGATCAGCAACGGTTTAACAATAATTATATAATAATAATGATGATGGCGTCAATGCTGCTGACTGACGTCCGGTGTTGGCGATGGCGTTGACAACGCATCCGCTGCTGCTGCTGCTATTGCTGCAGCTTAGCTATTGGCGCTGCAACGCGTAGCTGCAACCAGTAGCTGCAGCAGCAAACCGCACATCGATCACATTGCGGCCAAGGATAAAATTAATAAAAGTTTGCACGAACATGCTGCAAATCGACTCGACGAATCGACGGCTCGACGACTCGACTTTAAATTGATGCCATTTACATTGGCAGCTTTTAATAAGCTGGTTAGCTGCTCAGCTGTTGCTGATGTAGATGCAGTTGCAGTTGCAGATGCAGATGCAACCGATCTTTTAATTAATGGCTAACGCCCTCGCTCGCTGCTATTGTTGCTGTTCTGCACTTAAAGTGTCTTTTGAGCCCTAAATTAGTTGAAATTTGCATTTATTTCATTTATTAATCATACGCCCTGTTAACCATCCACACAGTATACTCAAAATTGACTAGTTTTGACAAATACTTTCTATACTATTATAATTGGGGACCTATAAGGCCTATTGTGCCCCATGCTGAGCCTACAGCTCCTCCATCAACCCCAGCTACTGCACGCATGCCAGAATCTTTGTTGGGTTGAGGTTGGTCCTATGTCCTTGGGCTTCATGACATGCTTCCCTAGGATGCTGCATCTTTTCCTAATTACGGCAACGCAATCTGCTAGGATGTGCATTGAGGATTCCTCCTCGTTTGGCTACTGTAAGTACCTAGTTTGGTTAGGTGACTTCTCAGTCTACAGTGTCCTGTCAATAGACCGGTGAGTATCCTGAGCCTGTTCATCCCCATGGATATTACTTGTTTAAATCGACTTTGATTATAGCCACCTAAAAGACTTCTGGCTTGTCGGAGTCCTGGTGCCTTTGCCCAGCTCCGTTTTCGCCTCTATCTGTCTTCGTTTCTTCGAAGATGATCTCCGCTTGGCTCCAAAACTATGGCCATTTTCTTAAATTCAGTTTGATTTTTTTCTGAGTGTACTTAATGTGTTTTTGAGTCAAACATTTTAACTAGCATTATTTTAGTTAAGCCCCCCACAATTTGTCAAAGTTTTCTACTCACATATGAGAGCGTCGGATGGGCGCTGCTGATGACCAGCTCTCCGCTGTGTCGCTGCTTGCCCAGCAGCGATTGGTGGAGTCGATTGGTGCCGTAGTACATCTCCCAGATGCTCGGCTTCTTGCGATGCCACTCGGCGGCGCTGTCGATTTTGTCGACGCCGTTGCCCAGCCGGGATCTGGAGCCCGCTGCATTCAGCACGGGCTTGTGAAAGTTGAGGTTGCGCTGCATTTGAGTGACCATTGTTGTTGTGTTCAGTTCCAGTGGCGGCGTTGGTGTTGGTGTCAATGTAGGCGTTAATGTAAGCGTGGGCGTGGCACTGCGCGACACCGTCGTCGTCGTCTCAATGTAACACTCGGCGGCGGGAAATATTTCCGTTATCGATTTGCGTTTCATCTTGAAATTGGGATCGCTGGCACAACGTATGCTCATGATCTGTGTTCGTAAGCTCGATGGCCGACGGCTGGCGGATATTAGGATGCCGCCATCATGCACAGACTCATAGGCATTCAGTTGCAAGTCTCCAGCAAAGCTGCGCCGTCGCTCCAACGCATTCTGCAGCCGCACCACATGCTGCTGCCGTCCCAAGCCACTGCACAGTTGACGCAGCTCCAGTTCGCTGTGCTGATTCATGCGCTGCAAATAGGATTCCAGTTCGTGCTTGAGCGTCTGAATCATGCCGTCTAGCTCCTGGGGTACGTCCGTGGTGGGCGTCGGCGACAGCAGGCGTATCTTGTCGCGCACATCCTCGAGCAGTTCGCGTGTGCTCTGGAAATGCAACTGATCCTCGTAGCGTTTGGCATACAAAGTGTTTGAGCTGATGATGGCAGTCGGCATCAGGTTCGAGGATGCTTCGGTGTCCACTCGATAGGCATCTTCGGGGCAGGAGTTGATATATTTGGCACACTTGTAATTGTTCTCCTCGAGCTGCTCATCGCTCAGAAAACTGGGATTATCAATGCCAGCAGTGAGCAACTGTTGCTGTTTGCTTTTCGGCTGCAGCAGGAATGCATCCAGATCTATGTCCAGCAGTGAGTCATCCACAACCAGCTCCAGTTGTTGTTGTTGTTGCTGTTGTCGACGCTGTGTGGCGGCAAATCCCTCCATTATGGTGGGCAGCTGATTATAGACGCGCAATTTCTCGCCAATGTCCAGATGGCCGCCCTCCGCTGGCCTGGCGATCTCCTGCTGCATAAAGGACACGGTTTGCTGCGGCGCATAGAGGCAGGGAAATGTTTTCAAATGACGATCCAAATTCTCAATGCTCGTCTCCAAAATGCGCAGCTTATCGCTGTAGTGTGGTTGCAGCTGCTGCTGTTGCAGTTGCTGCTGCTGTTGTTGCTGCTGCTGCTGCTGCAGCTTCTTTTGGCAACCATTTATTGGATTTCTGCCGATTTCGGGCGCAGCATTTGTTTGGTCAGCTCCAGCTTGATCAGCCACATGTTGCATGTCCAAATGCTGACTAATCGCTGAGCTTGCTACTGCTGCTGCTGATGCTGCTTCATTGCCAGCCACTTTCGTTGGCAGCTGCAGCTGTGGCCGCAGCCTGGCCGCCGTCGCTTTGCTCTTATCTTTGTCGCTGGTCTCTAGGATGTCTATGACCGGTTCGCAGTAGATGTGCTCGTCCAGCGAGTAAGTGGAGCACACATGGGAGCTATAGTAACCGGACGAGCCGCTTTTATCGGTGGAATAGTGTGAACCACTGCCAGCACGAACTGCTGCTGTTGGTGAGGTTGCTGTTGCTGCTGCTGCTGTTGGCGTTGTTGCTGCTGCTGCTGCTGTTGATGTTGTGGCTGTTGTGGCTCCCAGACCCGAGTCTGTGGTGTTTGTGCTATTGGCATTGGATGCTATGGAGCGTTTCTTGTGTCGTGGTGGTGGTGGTGGCACCACCACCAGAGCACCACTTGCCACCACAGGTTTGATTTCGTTTGCTGTGGCAACACACGATGAACCCGTCTGGCCGCCCGTCTCAAGACCATTCATTGAGAGCGACGCTGTTGTGAATGGCATTGAAGTCGTCGCATTGCCGCCAACGCTGCACCAGAGAAGTTAGATAGAGTGAGAAAGAGAAAGAGAGAAAGAGGGAGAGAGAGAGAGATTAAATTGAAATTGAGAGCGAGAAAAATGATAGAAAAGTCAAAAGTCCGTCGAAAGCGAAACTTCAACTCGAATCGTGCAATGAAAGTGGTTTTTATATTTGCCAGCCAACAGTTAAGCGAACGTTAAACAGGCAAACGGGTAACTAGGTTAGTAGTTTTCTTTACGTTATACAGATACAGATATATATATATATATATATATGTATGTAGCAGTTGGTTTCGCTCTCGATTGGCTAGCAACATAGTTGGCTCGGCTCAGCTGACAAATCAATAAATCTTCCAACTCAGCGCAACCTTTTTTTAATGTGTCTGGAACAGACTTTTGGGCGGCGAGGGTTGAGGTGGGCCTCACAGTTAAAGTTGGCATAAATTGCTAGCATTTTAGCGCATTTTTAAGTGTGCACACACACACACACACACCATTTGAAACGCAACATCAAAATTCAATTCGGAATCAACTGAAACTCGTTCTAAACAGGATTTCAGCTTGAGTAACTGTTTTTTGTCAATTTTTTATATATTTTTTTAGTGTTTTTTTTATTATTATTTTTATTTGGCTTAAGTTTCTTTCATTTAAACCGTTAGCAGTGCACAAGTGCAATATGCAACATGTTGCAGGAGTTGTTGAAGAATGAAAATCGAAATCATTTTCGTATTTATTCGTGATCAGCATCAGAAGTCGAGCTATGTTGATGAAACTTGAAATACATATATATTATATATACTTTATATATGATCGGAATACTAAGGGGAACAGTCGACAGATAGCTGAGTTCTAGTTTATAAAACCTTTTCGGCTTGCCAGGATATGCCGTAAAAAACGATCTTAAAATATTGTCCAAAAAAAGATCAACATTGTAATACTATATAGTATAGTTCCCAAAAAAGGAACAAAGCAACAAAACTATGATTTGTGGACTAGCTTCCTCTGAGGATGTTTTATAACTGCTGCCAGTCACATACATCTCTTGACGGACCAACTTTTTAAGATCTTTAATGAGCCCAACTGCCAACATTGGACTACATAGGAAAGTAGTATAGCTGAAGTCTGGTTCTGGTTCGTAAGGTTATGTCATCCTCGATGTGTCTAATTCTGATGAGTCATTGGAGTGATCTTGGTTAGTTATATATATATATATTTATATTTCTTAATTGTTTCTAATGCATTCTCGATGTGGCCTGATAGCTTCAGTTTCGCTTGTTGAATGAATGGTTTTACAAGGTGCCAGCGGCGCTGCTGCCGCTGTTGCAAGTTATTTAAGAACTGTCTGAAACTGTGTTTCTAACTTTGGGCACTGGGTCAACAGCTTGAAAATTGCGTAATAACAGTCTTCGTGTCGCAGTCACAGTTGCAGTTGCAGTTGCCGTCGCAGTTGCAGTTGCCGTTCTTATGTTGGCACAGCTAGTAGCAACTAAAAGCGCAATGCCACAAAATTGATAAGTTGCGATCAAGCGATCGCTTGCGGACTTGGACTTGGGCTTGGGCTTGGCTAACATTTTGGGTGACTGAGGCTACGCCTTGGTGATTAAGACCAGCTTGTTTATCGATGCGTTTTGTTATGGTTATGCTTGCTGTGTACATTTTTTTCCCCATTTTTTATTTATTTATTTTTAGTTGAAATTTTGTTGGCTCGATATGTAATGGACAAGGTTAACGTTCCATCGCGGCTGAGAGCATGAAATATTTTGCAATATTTGCGTATTTATTTGTGAGCCGTGTTAATTAAAATGTTCAGCCTCGTTTGCATGTCGGAACACGTTGCCGTTACTAGAAACGGTTAAAGTATCTCTCTCTGTGTGTGTGTGTGTGTGTGTGTGTCCGCTAATTATTGTTGACTTGACTGCCACAACAAATTACACTTTGGGCCAACAGCTTTGGTTTAGTTTACAGTTAACAAAAATTACCCAACGTCCTTCTAACTAGTTAGCCAAACTCTGCCCAACAACAACAACAACAGCAACAACAACAGCAACAACAACAACACCACCAACAACAACACAACACATTCGCAAATAAATCAATCAATCTAATCGCATTTCTATTGCAGTGATTATGTTTCGAGCATGCCACTTAGCCAGCAAAGACTTGGGCATGGATTGCCCAAATGAGGCATTGACCCTGGCACAGCTACGAACTGTGCAACATTGAATACAAATTAACAAAATAAATAGCTTCAATATAATAACTGCATTCATGATTCATGACTGGGGAAGGTCGCAGCCAAGTTGCAAACGACACCTGAATAGGAAGCGGCACATTTCGCACATATCACATTGTAAACAGCTGCGTAAAACTTTAATTGTTGCACATGCCACAAGTAACAGAAAACCTTCTAGCTAATCAAATTTAGTGTTTAACATGCACATCAGACCAATGAGACACAAAACGAAGCCATAGAGTCATAAACAAGATCTCAAGTATATATATATACGTATATATATATGTATATAAGTATATACATTATGCAAGCAGGATATTTGCTATAATTGCATTAACCTTGCAAGCCAGTTGAGGAATTTACGGAATGCAAAATGAAATGTAAGCCAGCTTTAAGGCATTCGAAATAACTCAAAAACCCTTTAAAAAGTTGTGCAAAAGTATGTCAAAAGTATGACCACAAACTATATATACATGCTTTAAAGAGTGGCGTATTCAAATTATGAATATAAGTTGAGTTCAAATCAAATCTCCCAGATATATATAAATATATATATGCTTCATCAACAGCCGACTCAATATAGCAAAAAAGACTTGGATTCACTGTATCTTCCCGACGAGCTCTCTCGATTATAGCATTCTTTCGCTATGATAACAATGAGATGCAATAAATTCAACTTTTTTCTATCTATTGTTATCTGTATTTTGTTTTTACTACTTGTTTACTTGGGATTCGGCCATATGCAAAACGAGCGCTCTCGACTACCGCATTCTTGATTTTTATTCTTCGCTTTAACTGCGCTTCAAATTGTCAAATTGTTAAACCCATTGCTGAAACATTTGTAAATAAAACGTAAATTTTGCTATTAATTGTCGAAGATATGGAAAAAAGCACATTTTAAATAAATTGCACGATTTTATGGCACATATCGACTGACTTTTAGTTGACAATAAATAAATAAATAAATAAATATCTAAATATTTGATGGCTGTTTGGATTGCACTCGTAGCCAACAACTTGCACATACATACATGTGTATACATATGTACCCACACGAGAGCTTGTATGTATGCGTGCTTGTAGACATATTTCAAACCAAAACTGGCTGTGACCTCCAGCAGCAACTGCATCATATGTGGCTTCTTTAATTTCAATTAATATACGTAATTGTTGCAGCTGCAAGCGATTTTTTGTATTGTTGTTGTTGCTGTTGTTGTTGTTGTTGTTGCTCATGTTGTTGTTAATCTTGTTGCTGTTGCTGTTGACCGACGCGACATCAAGTGTTTGGCAAGTCAAGTGGCTTCTGCCGCTGTTGCTGTAAAGAGGTGAAGGCTGACGACAGGCGCCAAAAACCGCATTGCTACGGCAAACTTGCAACGTGCAACGTGCAACTTGAACTTCGCGACGCGATGCGCCATAATTTACATAGTTGCATGCAGATTAAACTTCAACTGTCAGTTGCATTCAGATTAAACATTGACAAGACAATGGGCACACATACACACACACACACACACACACAGTTTGCAGCGCCCTTTGAATTTAATTTGTTGTTGATAAATGATGGATGCTGGATTTGAGCATTATGTTTTCTTAGCCGCACTAATTGCCAAAAATATATATTTATTTAACGAAATGATTTAAAAATGATTTCGTTGATTCAGATAAAGCCAAGCTAAATTCTTAGCTCAATGGAAGGCTATGAGGGCCTCGGCCTTCTCTGATGAAGAATAAACATATATATATAGATATATGTATGGTCTGCGTATTACATAAACTTGGCCAACAATTTTTAATGGCTTACTGTGTGTGTAATAACTTAATTAAAATGCTCATGCAATTTTGGGCGATAAAAGATATGATCCTAATTTAATAGCTTTTACGATCGGGCCCACTCAAAGTTGGCTTTATGCTGACCCGCTTTGCTTTTCAATTTTGTTGTTGTCTGTCTGCTCAATGCCGCCAGCGAAGGTCAGCGCAATTGGGGCTGCCACTGCCACTGTTGCTGGTTGTGTAAATGAGAGTGCAACACTCACCTCTGATATGGGGCATACTTGAGCATTGCTCGCGGCAGCAGAAAGTTATCATTACTTTGAGCAGCACTGGCACTGCCAACATGCTGCTGCTGCTGCTCATCGCCCACACCATTGGCTGTGGCTGCCACTGCTGCTGCTGCTGCTGCAGTTACTCCATCTGTTGCCACTGTTTTCTGGCCAAAGAATGCGCCCAATCGCTGCAGGTAGCCGAATTTGGTGAGGCCAGCGGCGTTGTTGTTGTGGCTGCTGCTGCTGTTGTTGCTGCTGCTGCCGTTGGCCACCGAATAGCGACCACTGCTGGCGCGACTATGTGCAACTGCTGCCCCATCATCATCATCCTCGTCGTAGGGCAGCACCTCGATTGCATCAAAGTCGTACGAATTGAAGTAGGCCTGTTCCCTGGTGCGTTTCACCTGTGCCGCTTCCGTTACATGATCGGTGGATATATCCGTGACGGTTTTCTTGCTCGTTGCCGTTGCCGGCGAACCTTTGCAAATGGGCATGCTTAGCGTCCTTGCAGCCGCATTCAGCTCCCAATCGGCCACTGACCGCTTGCCTCCTACTCCTCAGTCTTAACTGCAACAAAATCGGTAATATTTGAAATAAGCTTAGTTTGTCAAGCCAAATTGGAATGGAAAAGCCTGCCCAAAATTGAAATTGAGATTTTTTGTATTTATTTAAGATTTTTATTGGTTTTTTATTGGTTTGTCTTGGTTCACTTTCTATGCAAATTGTTTGTTATTAAGCGAAAAAATTCACAAGCGATTTATTATTTTTTAGTTTAATTTGATTAAGGGCTGTTGACTTTAAATTATTTATTATTTTAATTATTATTGTTTTTAAACTTTATGTTATCGCATTCTATATAAGAAACACCAAAATTTGGAATCTTTCATTTAATAATTGAATGACTTCATCTCAGCCAAGGGACACATTTGGAAATGGAGTCGACAAATGGTAGAAATCTGACACTGCTCGTACTTTGCCTGTGCGCCTGCTATGCACTGGCCTTTGAGGGCAAGGACATACGGACAAAGCGTTGCGCCAACGATGACTTTTCTTTATTGTTACTCATGCGGCTGCCGCAAGGCATTCGAGGACTATGTGCATATACTCGGTGAAAAGTATCCACAGATACAGGTGCATGACGACAACTATGATCCGCCCGGCCTTAATTATTATCTCTCTAAACTGATTTCCTGTCCGTGGTGAGTTCGACGAGTCCGTTCGCCTGGCTGGGCATGAACACGTCGGGATGGTGCGGTCACCTGCAGGCCAACAAGATCTACGCCTGCATGATGATCTTCTTTCTGGGCAACATGCTCGAGAGCCAGCTGGTCTCATCGGTCGCCTTCGAGATAACCCTAAACGATGTGCCGGTTTGGTCGAAAATCCAAACGGCTCGCTTTCCGGCGCCGGAGGTCCTATTCCAAATTATCGACAATCATCTGCAGTTCACCGAGAACGTGGAGCAGAATCCTGACGTTGTTAAATAATAATAGTATATGTAATTCAGCAGCGATCTGTATGTATCGAGCAGGTACTAAGCGCCAAACTTGCTGGCGTTTAGAAGAACAACAGCAAATTATATATGGGACGAAGGGTTACAACTGGAACCGGACAATTGGACACTTGGATTGGATTTAAGTCAACGTGCACAATTCGATGTATCTTCTTGTCTCTATACTACGTAAATAATTATGTATGCATCTTTCTGCTTTGTCATGTCTGTATAATGTGTACTAGCTCTGTGTTATATCTGTATCATCAACAAATTTAAATATTTTTGTACATATTTGTATCGCCCAGACTCAAAAATCAATCAATAATCTCAGCTAAGGCAAAAAATCATTGTGATTACACAACTAGAAGCCAACTGCAATAATAATTATTATTTTTATTTGTTTGTTATGTGAAAAGACATCAATTTTGAGAGCGCCCAATTTATTCTCCTTGGCACCCATTTATTTTGTGGACGCCAACAATGGAATGGAAGCATTGTTTCCATCGTAACTCGAGCCGCTGGCACATGTAGCTGCATTAATTAGCTGTTGATGCAACGCAAGCCGACTCCCCCACAAAAGGTTCCCATTGCATAATGCAGCCCACGTCCTATCCTAGGTCTGCCTGCCTGGCTCGGGGATTGCAAATTGGGCACCAACTAGAGGAGACTCCACTGACCCATGGATGAGCATGCATGTTTAGCCAGCCACGCCGCCGCACAGATGCCACAGTCATTTTCGGCACATAATTCGAAAATTGAAAATTTAACAGCCAAATGCTGGCGATTTATGTAAGACTATTTAAGCTAGCTGCCTCACATACATACATATACTCACACCATCTGATAGACAGTCAGATTTATAGATAAGTGTGGAGAGTGGGTGGCTGAGGAGGTGGGGAGGGAGGGGGGCGTATACGTAATGCAGACAGCAAGCTGACAGCTCCATCATTTGTCTACTGCTGGCGAGGAAAGCGCCCAGGGAGTGGTGCAAGACTGGTGCTGGGCTGGCAAACTGCTGCTGCCATTGATGTTTTGTGCGGTAATCAGCAGGTTCATAATTTCAGTGCTGAAATTCGGAAAACCAGTTTCACATTTGCCACATGCCACAGCATCAGCAGCAGTTGCATGAAACTTTCTTTGCTAAAGCGCCGCTTGTATTCTTTAGAATAAACATTTAGTTTGTACCTTGGGCCTCAATGTTTGCCTCATTTGACTGCTCGGTCGGTTAATCGGTCTGTCTGTCTGTCGATCTGTCTGTCTGTCTGTCGGTCTGTTGTTACCATATGACGATGCTCTACCGATGCACATTTGTGCCATGGTCAACATAGCACATTACTAGTAGAAACTCATAAAGTATTCGTTTTTTTTTCTAGATCTCTTTGGAGTGGTGACAACTCAAAGTTACAGCAGTTGCCACTTGCCACTTGCCACCTGCCAGTTGTCAGTTGTCAGCTGGCCCTGTTTTCTTGTCTCTTTCAATGCGTTGACAGGTAAAAACCAACAACAACAACAGCATTAACAAAAGGAAATATGAAAATGAAAAATAGTTGGCAACATTTTTACATCGCTTGAGCAACCTCAAATGCTCAGCTTGTTCCCGTGGCAGCTACAATTTGGAACAGCGAGTCAGTGGCACAACGTGACTGGGTTAAATGAGATGTAGCCGAGGCTGTGGCATGGTCTTGGTCGTGAATCGGTGCCTCCTCATCAATCTTCATTTTGTTGGGCAGTCTTCAACATCGCACTTGTCAAATTAAACTAATTCCTGACTTAAATAAATATGATGATTATATACTTCAATTTGCACAGCCCACTTTTGGCTACACTGGAAAATATATTCGCGTTAACACTTGGAAAAAAATATATTTTATATATATTATTCACAGCAATCGTCAGACCTATCTATATCTATATCTATATCTATATCTATATCTATATCTATATCTATATCTATATCTATATCTATATCTATATCTATATCTATATCCTATACCCTATATCCTATATCCTATATCCTGTATCCTATATCCTATATCCTATAGCCTATTTTCTATATCTATATCTATATCTATATCTATATCCATTTCAATATCTATATCTATATGTATATCTATATCTGTATGTATATGTATATCTATATCTATATCTATATCTATATCTATATCTACATCTATATCTATATCTATGTCTATATCTATATCATAAATCCATATATATCTCTATATCTATATCTATATCCACTTCAATATCTATATCTATATCTATATCTATATCTATATCTATATCTATATCTATATCTTTATCTATATCTTTAGCAAACTCACTGATGGGATTAGCGCCTTCCTGGCGTAAAACCGAAACGTGTGTTGACAGGAGTCACAAGAGGATCTGAGATGAATCCACCTAGGATACACATCACTTAGCACAACTTCCACTACCCTTTCGACCAACAGCATCCCGTCTAAACTAAATTAAAACCGATTTTTATTTTTATTTCTGGTTATCAGCATCATGACAACAAAAAAACTATTGAGATGCTCGTGTTGCCCTGGCAACCACTTGAATAATTGAGAACTATGTCCAGCGAGACGTGCGGCTTTTATTTATAGTTCAGATGTAGAGTCTGACTGATGGCTGATGACTGTTGGCTGTTGGCTACTGCCTGCGGCTGCTTTTGATATTTGGCTTGATGGCCTGGTCAATTGCTGGACAAACAGAGACATCACTCATTCAGACTGTGGCCCACAATGGCAAGTATGGCAAACGTGCAAATAACTCAATTCGATGGAGTTGCCTGTGTGCCGTGCGCCGTGTGTCGTGTGTCTTCCTCATCACATTCATCTTTAGCTACTACCTTGACTTTTATTTGGCATACATTGGATTTACCGGGTGACAGAATCAATGCGGCAGCCTAAAACAAAAGACTTAAACGACAAACTTGTCGCTGATCACCATCACAAAATGAAAGAAACAAAACAAAACAAAATGAAACAATGCAAGTAGTAAAAAAGATATAGCGCGAGAGATCAGCCGACACTCACAAAAGATATATATTTATGTATATCTTTTTGACACTGTGCATTGCAAAACGGCACAGCAAACAAAACCACAGAAAAAAAAACAGCTACAAGCAACGCCTTTCCTTCGTACGCACAGTGGGGCAAAGTGATTAATTTAACACTTTCGCTTGATTTGGTTTAAATCGCTTTATTTTACTTATTTTAGTTAATGTGTTACTTTTATATAGATTTTAAATATGAACCTAAAAATATATCGATTTAAAAAAAAAATAAAATTTTTTCAAATGAAAATGTCTGAGAAAAAGATTGAGGAAATTCAGGAAAAGAGCCGATAAAATTAAGAGAAGTTTAAATGTTAAAATCAGTTGTGTCTTAAGGTAATTATATGTGGGCTAAGTTGCTACACTGAGAAGAAAATCAAGCTGAATTTTCATTTTAGGGCAAGTTTCTCACTTTCCGAGCGATATTTTCTTTGCTAGAAAAGATTTGAACTGTTTTGATACTCTATCTTTTAGGCAAGTGAACCACTGTGGCGTGTATGCGCCACAAGAGGTTGCAGGCTACGAATTTAACGGCAATAAGCTATCTATGTATGTTGCTATTGTTGTTGGCTGCCGCCCCTGCCGCCACTGCCGCCTGCGTTTGTTGTAGGCACTTCAAACGGTGACAGCCGCCTGAAGATGCAACATTTGACCCGACAAAGTAAAAACAAAAATTGGCTAAAAAAACCAACCACAAAGAAAAGGTCAAACGGAGTCAAAGAAAAAACTTGGCGATTATGCAAGTAGATTTGTGAATCTGAATCGATTACAGAAAGAGTGCAGCTGTTAACTGACTATTTATAAAGATGGTGACGATGATGTGGGAATTGGTGGCAAGTTAACGGCTCGTTGCACCTACATCTAGGAGGCGCTGCTGTCATTTAGGTGTTTGCAACCTGCGTGGTCATATGGCCTGCCTGCCTGGCCGTAATTAGTGCGTACAAAACCTTTAATTAGTTGGACAACGCAAGACACAAATAAACATTTTGCAATGCTTATTGCGACAAGTCAGCAGCAGCAGCAGTGGCAGCAGCAGCGCATTTTGCAATTGGTGTTGTTGAACTCAACAAATGCCATATTATTATGAGAAGCGAGTGTTTGTGTGTGTTTGTGTGTGTGTGTGTGATAAAAAACTCAGTGGGTTAATGTTAATTGCAAACACAGTATTTGCTTTTTATGCGCCTAATTGCAGCTTTGCACTTGCCTGCCCATGTGGCAAGCGCATTTGCTTTTTGTTTCTATCCATGACTAAAGACGAAGCGTTTTTCAATCCGAACACTTTTTGCTTGTATCACATTGCCACTTGGCTGGAGTGGGTTAGAGTAACACAGTCATTTATAATGGGAGAAGACCTTTGTGTCAACACAGACCATTTATAAGCGCATCTCGCATCGAAATGTATGAATGTGGCACAAACAAAGTACCATCACAACTAGATTTATTTCTCCTGCCACCCTGTGTGACGACAATTACAAGTAGAATACTCTAGTGCCATTTGCGGCCAAAACATGAGCAGCTAAGCACGAGTGGCACTTGTCAGCAGGCTTTCCTATACACACACACATCAGAGACTCTTACCACAGATATGCGGCAAGTTGCAATGTCGTCTGTACTGAGCGGACAATAAAGAAAGAAAACAAAACTGTCTCAACAACCACATTTATGTTCGTAGGCACTTTAGGGGCACTTTCAGCATTACCAAATCAAAAACTACTTTATGCATCAAATTATACAAATTTATATAGATATATACGCCCATGTAGCATAAGTTACACTAAAAAAAAATAATCTTTTTTTTACGAGACTGGTTTTTGCTGCTACTTTTATGCAATTGCTGTTTTTTTGCTTTTTATTCTAAGGCGACAATTTTGCTTCAAGTTTCACGCATCGCTTTCGAATTTGACATGTTGCATGTTTTTTTGTTACCACACTTTGACTAAGATATTATGATTTGTGGCGTTGACTGAACGATGGATTTGCAACATGCATATCGAAAGCGTAGCGAAAGTTATCAAAAGCACTGCAAAATGTGTCGCTAATTAGTCAAAGTGCAATTGAAAGTGGCCCCCAGACAAAATGTAAACAGCTACGCAAACATCATATTGTATATGATAAATATAGATATATATATATATATCATAGATAAATATAGATATATATATATTGAGTTATGTTGCCCTTTGTATGTGCGTTCAATGTCTGGCCATTCTATTTTTGGGGCGAGTGCTTCTGCTTTTCAGAGTGATGTTGATGGCCAGCTGCCGCAGCAGCAGCAGCAGCATTTGTGGTGCACAAGGTTAATTTGAATTTCGAACCATCGTTCTTCAAACAAGACAATCTCTCGATGAACTAACTTATTCGGATTACAGTAAATACCAAGCAAAGTCGTTTGTTAGAGAATCGCCGAGTTGTGGAAGTGATGATGCTGGTCACACTTCAAAGTCACCATGCGCATCAAGGACAAGGTTCCGGTTGGGCTTTGCATAATTTTACATCTCTATCTACATATGTATATTGTCCACAGCAAACAGTTCTAAACTAAACCAGCGCTCCCCCGCCCCACCGCCCCCCTCTATACTCCACCACAGGCCAGATAAGTGCAGCGTCTAAGTAGTATTTCCAGTGTGCTGCTCCGGGGCAGATTTACATAATCTTCGACTTTGACCCTGCGTTCGTTTCTGTTGCGATTTATTTATTGATCGCCAGCCTCCACCACTTGGCTCTTGGGTCTTGGCCATGTTTATAACCAGCACTTCATTTGGCTCGTTTAATTTTATAACTTATTTAACTATTTTACACCATGCTTTGCATTTTTATAGCCGTTACGAACCAACTTAATAGCGTTCGATTAAATTATTTAATAAATCATATTTATACTGACCAAACCACATTGGTTGAATGTGTGTGTGTGTGTGTGTCTGTATCTGTGTGTGTGTGTCTGTCTGTGTGTGTTTGGCTACAGGTTATCTGCCAGTCGAGCACTCTCGACTGGAGCAGTGCTGCTTGGTTATTTATTGTGCTACTCGTTTTCCATGCTGCAACAAAGACCAATTCCAATGCTAATAATTAATCTAATACTAATAATTATCAACTGATTAAATCGGTTATATTAGCAATATTTGGCAACTTGGCAAAATATGCTTAGTAAGCGTGTTTTATTTAGTGCTATTTGAATTTGACTTTGCACATCTACGATTTGTACGATTTATGATAGTAAAAGAACTGGGATAACAGGGTATTTTCCAGTCGAGCCCTTGCGACAACATATTTAATAGATATTTACGATTACAGTCTGCTTGTGTTAGCAACTTAGCAAGTTAGCTAGCATTTTCTTACAGTGCTTTTTCCATTTGTCTCTGTATGACATTAAAAGAAGTGGAATCAGGATATCCTCCGGTCGAGCTCTTGCGACTAGAGAACTTCTGATAAAATGCCCATCGATATAGACGATTATTTGTATAATCAGCTAATTGGTTTATTCAAGAAAACTTGTTTTATTCTAGTGCGTCAATTGATAAATCGCATTTCCAATTTGTTGTGCAGCAAACGAGAAGATTCTATTTTGAAATATGTAATTAGCTGAAGGCTCTTTATCAGATCGATTATTAAACAACAGCACAACAATAACAACAACATAAATATATACATATATAATATTTATGTTTTCATCGAGATGATATGAGTGCTCCCAATATGTCGGAGTGTCGCACACTCATCCATAATCATCATGCGTGCTCAACACATTTGTCTTTCGTATCGTTCAGAGCCAAGGTCAATATCAGAGGCAAAGTCAATGACGCGAAAGCCACAGCAACTGAAAACAACTGAAAACAACATCAAACACATCCAACACATCCAACACATCAAACACATCAAACACATCCAACACATCGAACACATCAAATCGCTCGCGCACATCAGCCCAGCATGTTTGACATTTAATTTTCGGTTCATTTCATGACTCAAAGCGCCAGCTGGAAGCCAAAAGCCTCAAAGAGCCCCCCCCCCCAAATTCTGCGGCAAGCAATTGGTGGCGAGCGTTCAGCATTTTATGTTCGGTATGCGGCATTCGGTAGCAACAGGTGTAATTTATTGACGGCTTGTTTGGCATCTCATCTGTTGGGCCTGATCTTTAAATTGTGTAATACGCTGCCAACGGCCAACAGCCGAATTCACACAGTCCATAGTTAAGCCAATAAAAACAATAGCAAGCCCAGAGCCGGCCGGACATCCGCGATTTTAGGTCAAGCAGCAGCAGCAACTTAAAACTATAAACTCATATAAGACCATTATAAATGTATTCAACTTTATATATATGTATTTATGTGTATAAACGTATGTGTTTATTTGTATGCGCATTTGCGCCATTCAGCATCGCAGCGCGGCGAGTTCAGTTCATGCATCTAACCAAATTCAGATAGAGTCAATCAAGTTCAGCTGCCAATTAGTGCAACTTTTTTCGATTTCCATTTACATTTTTCGTATGCATATCTTTTGGGTGGCAAATACCCTTCTCCAAGCCACCCCTCGCCCTTCCAAATTGCGAGTCAGCTGCAAGTTGCTCTAAAGTCTGTCATTGTCTCAAATAAGTTTACACGCATTTCATTTTCATTTGTTATTATTTGTTTATATATATAAATGATGGACCGATTATTCCAATGAAAGCTATATATGATTTAAGAGTCCCATGGCCATAATTTTCGGTTCAATTATTTGGAGTTTGCTGCGGAAAGTTAATCTTAGACGCATATTAGGAAAATGTTGTTCGAATATCGAAGTAAACAAAAAAGTGGTGCACACAAGACGCGACTCGGAGACGACTCCAACAATGCGTTACGAACTTCACGACGAAATGATGATATTCTCTGATAGGGTATAAGCGTTAGTAGGCGTATTTATGTTTATTTGTTTTACATCTGCTTCATTAATTTGTTAGTCGTGGAGCTTTGCATCTAGCTGCCATAATCAGTAGGAAAGTGTGCAGCATTTGCATGCAACGCTTGTTGGCTTAGTCTTTGCCTCGTTGCTATTTGGCATTTGTTGTTTTCTGAACACACACACACACACATATGCATACACACTCGCACACACACACACACACACACACACATAGATAAAGGCTGCATATAGCGATTAAATGAATATTGTGATCGGGTGTTGTCTTTGGTTGTCAACATGCTAATGTCTCGAACAAAAAAAACTTGTCTAAGCCGTTGTTAACTCTTTGGTGTTATTATTGAGGCTTTTCATACCGCCAATTTACGGGGTCGAGTTGTGTTTTTTTTATGATGAAAATTAGCTGCACACATTGTTGCATATTAGTGGGTTTCTGGTTCAAGTCTACACACCATTCAGGCATTGACGACGAAACAATTAAGGCCCATTTAAATCAATTGAAAGTTGATATATCGATGTCACGGGTCCCCTGAACTTTGTCAATTTGTCTGCTCCCCGCATTTTGCATTATTATTATGCATTTTATTATATGGCATTGTACTCTGGTACTCCGGACTTCGGCATGGCTTTCATTTAACCATACAAAACTTGTTTCACTTCATTTGTGCCTGTGGCACGAGTCTCAATTGGTGGATGCTGTGTGGCTATTTGGTGTGCTTCTGACAAATAGGGATACTCTTCTTGAATTGAAAGTATCTATCAAATAAATGCATAACATGAAGTTAACAACAAAAATCGAAATCATCAAACACCATTTGAATTATGTTAGATAACTAGTTTGAACAAGTTTTTAATTTACATGATGATGATCAAGCATTTCAGCTGCTGTGTACTTTGGAGGCAACCCTCGCCGCTTCTATATATATATTAATATATTTATGATCACATATTGCAGTGCATTTGAATTTCGTTTATTTATGCATAGGTTTCAAATATTGGATAATACTTAGTTTGACTTGAAACGTGTTTCGATTCTTTGTGCTTATCAGTTTGAGGTATTTGCTTTTTTTTCTTATTTTTATCGAGAGGTTTTTTTGACGTGTTTGTTTTGTCTGCGTGCTTAAATGTTTTAGCCAATTCCGGTTCGGCGACCCTTTCACTTAATGGACCGAAGCGTGTTTGACAAAATCTTAAATAATTCAATTAGAATGTATACGAGCCTTAAATATACACAAATGTTATTTGCTATCCAACAAATGTGTCACTTTTTCAATTTTACTTCAATTTATGAAAATATATTTTCCCATTCATATCTGAGTTCTCTTTTTCATATCTTCTGTGGACATTTTTGAACATCATCTTAAAATACGAATTGCATTTTCTTTAAATTAAAAATTAAAACAATTAACTAACTTAATTAGTTTATAGTTTTTATACCGCAAACCCAGAGAAGAGCTTAACTTAGGGTATCTCCTAGTCGAGATGTCTCTGAACTTAAAAGATTCGAACTTGTTCTAGAGATAAGTTTGGGCTTCGACCAGACCATATTCTGTTAGCACCTACGTTTAAGCCACATTTTTTTCATTGTGTATCAGCTGTAAGCAAATTTGAATAAGCCATAAGCAGAGCCAATGCCAACAGCAACGCAACATGAAGTAAAAAGAATGTGAGTAAATAAATAATGCAACAAATACGGCCATTATATATCGAACTTGGCCACAATTCACACAACAATGCAACGAAAATGGTTTCGTGTGGTTTTTCGCATTCCTCAACCCCCTACTCAACCTCTTCCTTCTCTCCCCTTTCCCTTCCCCTGCCCCATCTCCACAACCACGTTTCGACATCTTCCGATTTTCATGCTCGAGTGGCTGCATGCGAGGGTCGTTGATTAGCTAATTAATTGATTAATGTGTTGGTTGGCTGCGAAACTCCTCACGAGTGACATCACTGCCACTTTCGACAGTGTCGGCTGCTATTTTTGGAATCAATTCTATTGTGGCTGTTGCGAATGTGGCAAATGTCTTTCGGTTCATAATTGAAATGTATTAAGTATGCTTTTGCGGCTGATCATAAATACTAATTCAAAATGAGTTCGATGTGGGTGTTGCTGCTTCGACGACTGCTTTGACGAATCGTCGAATCGACAAATGTGGCAACACAAATAATTAATGAATGAACACGCTCGTTGGCAATGACAGCCAACAACCATAAAAAAAAGTGTCAGCTTATTCACTTTTATTATTGCTGTATCCAGTTGTGCATACTAAATAAGATTGACAAATTTTCCCAAAACCACTTATCAAAGTCAATGAAAAACAAATATTCTCATCTCATTTCAAAATGCGGCTTTCAACAATCCGTTGCAGGTAACACGAGAATGCCCCTGTTGGCAAATATGCTAATTGAGAAATTGGCAAAGTGCAAACGTAACCGAAAACCGCTGCAACCACAATTGTTAATTGCGGTTGCATTGGCAACGCAATGTGGCCAAAATGCGGGCGTTAACGCTGGTCTTGCAACCATTTATCACCTGCAGTGCTGGCAACCAAAATGTAGTCCACCAGGAAGCCAAATAATAATAATAATACAAGTAAGAAATATCTGATGAAATTTAGTCAGATTAGTTAATTTCAATTTTAATCCAAAATTTAGCCAAGAATTTAAAATCTGTTTTTTGTGATTGCTAAAACTGAGTTCGATTTGTTTTTATGAGTGTAGATAAAATAGCTTCCATAAAAATCCGACAACTTCTTGATTATGCATTAAGTTCTGTAGAATTTGAGTAGTAAATTTATTTATAAATGTGTTAATACTCTGAGCCCATTAAAAAATGGATAAAAAAGGGTATAATGGTTTTGTGCAAAAGTATGTAACAGTGTGTAACATGTATCTAACATGGTCTACATGTAGACATACTCTTGAACTACTGCACAAATTTAATCAAGATCGGCAAAGAAACACCCAAACTATAGAGTCAAACTCATTCATTCGATTAAAGCCACATTTTTTCTTTATACTATTGAAAGTAATTTGCTATTTCAATTAATTTTTTATTATTATAATATTATCAATCAATCAAACAGTTTAACAGGGTATTTTGTAGTTGAGCTTACTCGACTGGAGAATTTGTACTGGTTTAAATATATACATGCATATTTTGATATTAGATGCTTTCAACAGCTAACTTACTTGATGCAAATTCTTGGCTTGATTAATTGGCCAACGCAGGAATCGCAGAACTTGGCAACACGAGCCAAAAATACAGTTTATTTCAATTCTCCGACACTTATTGCCAAATTCTGTAAGAAATGTGTTTAAATTCTTGTGCCAAATAAAATCAAGAAAATTGGCGAAAATTCTCCAATTTAGAACTAGAATTTATCATTTGGTTTTGGAGTCGATTTCATTTGACGTGTTCCCAACCACGCCGCCCACTGCAACTAACGTTTTATGGTTTTCCGATTATGTTCATTAGCAAATTAGCCAATGAGTCATTTGCGGCTTGGAATTTTTTATTGTTTTTTTATAATGCTCGTCTTCTGGCCATAAGTATGCATATGGGATTTGTCTAGTAGATAGATGGCATTCATCAAAATGAATATTTATAATTATTTATCGACTAACTGTCAACCAATTAGCATATTGTGAATATGTGCAAACATCGAGGAATTCTGTGTTTTTTTTTCGGTATTGGAATTTATGGCCCGTGTTTGAAATATTGCGAATTGTGGGCAATTAGCCAAATAGTTAAAACATAAAAATTAGGCCGATAATTAGGTAATTTGTTTGTTTTTTGTTGACTCTTTTTTATAGTTGGGTTAAGGGCAGGATAATGCTCATTGTGGCGGCACTCATCCTGGTTTAAAAAAAAAACATATAAATGCTTTTCGTATATATATGTTTTTTGCGTCATTATCTATCATGTCTTATCTAATTCATGCGAATTTTGGCATCTGTTTAATGACACAATAAATTTCTCCAGTAATTAGTTGATGTTAATTGGCTTTTACAGTCGTTGTTGTTAACTAACATTTAAACTCTTCGATGCATCATTTAATTGTACATAGATCGCTGAAAGGCAAAAAATGAGCAAAGATCAAAATTTGAATATTATCAGGTAACAAGTTTGTTCAGAAACGAGAAATTAATACAAGATTTATTGTTAATTGATTTCGTCTTCAATTTGCTGGCGGATTTCTTCTTCTGTGTTTAGTTTCGACTTGAAAGAAATGCTCAATTTTTGCACCGCCCAAAGCAGAAACTCTGCACGATGAAAAAACGAGAAAAAGAGAGAAAACAAAAAAAAACTGAAGATGAGCAAAGCGCACGCCAAAAAGCAACTTATGCAATTCCGTTTTCTGTTTGTTTTCAATTTCTGCTGCTGCGCTTTGCCTTTTTTATGCTTCTTTTCTTCGCCGCATGTGTGTAAAAAAAATAAAAAATACAAGACACACGCCACCAATTCGATGCACATTTTGTTTTTCCACATTTTCTATACACACACACACTTTTCACAGTTTTAAACAGTGCACGCGAAATGGTGTCAGTGGAGGAATCTGATGTTTTTTATTTAAAATTTCAATTGAGAACACACTGAGATAGTATTTATTAATCATTAAATACTCCAAATGCATTTGCTGATTTTCGGATATTTTGCTTATATGCACCTTGTTGTTGTTGTTGTGTCCCTTGATGCGGATGTTGATAATGTCGTTGCGTCTTTGCGTTTTTGAAATTTGCGTGCACGCGTCTTCTGCGTATTCGTGCAGCAACCGATCAACCGACGCGAACGACTCGCAGAAAGAAACTGAAAACCGAAACTGAGCAACGCAAGAGCCAAAGACAAGAGCCAGCGGGCCGTTAACTCGCTGCGCAGCTGTTGTTGTTGCTGCTATTTACAATGCTTTTTTTCCCGCTCATATTAGCTTTTTTCTTAAACAACGGCTGGACGCGCAACTATCCTTGCCTACTTTTAGGCTCGTACTACAAGTGACCAATAAAAGTTGTTTGGTTTTCTTTTGTTAAGTATTTACTTTTTTAGGTTGCACTTTGATCACATCTAACCATATTCACTCGTCTGATAATCGTAAAAGAAGCCATTACATTTTTTTGATATGCACTTGCAGCTTACAGCGAGTTCTGTTTTAACGGTGCGCCTGAAAGTATGCTTGCCAACAGCCAACAGTCGCGTCAATAAAAGGGAGCACAAAACCAAAAACAAAGCACAGCTGTTCACCGAGCAAAGATTTTTATGATTTGCTTATCAAGAAAATGGCTGACAAATAATCAAAATAACCAAAGCATTCACAGAAAAATTGACAAGAACACAAGCAAAGGCAAACAAAATAGTTCTACTGTTATATTAATCATATTAAATACACTAGATAAAATGTATTAAGATCACAAACCGGACGCAGCTCCGCAACAACACAACCGATCACAGCAAGGACTAAGACAGGACTTTAATCTGAGACTTTATAGGGGAAAAGCATATGATTTTTGCGAGTATAGCTATCTACATATCTTTTTGCCTTTCTTTATGGCAAAAAATAAGGATCATCGTATGTATTACAATGACATTATAAAGATATTGCACAAAGGATCAGTAGGCTCGGCGTGGGAAAAGAAATTAAATAATCAAGTAGTTTAGAAAAAAAAATAAATTAAATATAAATCAGACTGAAAAGTATTTCTTGAATCACATATGTCTAGTGCCTATTATTTGAATTTCGTTATTTTATATAATTTGATTTGCTTTTTACCCATTTCAATCGCGGCGGTATTTTTAAAATTGTAAAAAAATTCGTAAATTATGAGATCTTTCAAAGGCAACATCAAAATGATATCAGCAACTAGAGATCAGATTCGACTACTTTACAATTCAGCGTGTAGCAATTCTATGATATGCTGCAACAAATGGCTGCCACCAAGTCGCTCTAATTCGGGCTGCTCGACTCTGACGCTGGAAAACGTGAGTCTGAGATTCTTTTGTGGAAATGTGGACAAGTGCAAATGTGTATTGAATTTTTGTAGACTTTCAAATGTTATGAGCTACCTAATGGTCCGCAAATGGATGTTGAACTGTCTCGTGAGGATGCATTGAAAATGTATAGGCAAATGGTGGAGGTGCGCCGCATCGAGATCGCTTGTGGCAACATGTACAAAGCGAGGCAAATACGTGGCTTCTGTCATCTCTACAATGGACAAGAGGCCGTCGCCGTCGGCATGTGTGCTGTGCTCCGAAAATTTGATAGCGTGATAACGGCCTATCGATCACATGCCTGGACCTATTTGATGGGTGTCTCAGCGCAGGGATTGATCGCCGAACTGGTGGGTGTAAAGAGCGGCTGCAGTCGTGGCAAAGGTGGGTCCATGCACACCTACGCTGATAACTTTTATGGGGGCAATGGCATCGTTGGGGCCCAGGTACCTATTGGAGCTGGCATCGCTTTGGCACATCGCTATCGAGGCGATGGTGGCGTCTGTGTTGCCTGTTATGGCGATGGTGCTGCGAATCAGGGGCAGGTGTTTGAGGCTTATAACATGGCGAAGCTGTGGTGCCTGCCTTGCATCTTTGTCTGCGAGAATAATCATTATGGCATGGGCACTCACATGTCGCGTCATGCGGCCCTAACCCATTTTTACATGCGCGGTCAATATGTGCCCGGTCTCTGGGTCGATGGCAATCAGGTGTTGGCTGTCCGTAGTGCAACAGAATTTGCTGTGGACTATGCGGTGAAGCATGGACCAATCGTACTGGAGATGTACACATACCGTTTCGAAGGCCATTCCATGTCGGATCCGGGCATATCATATCGCTCGCGCGATGAGGTCAGCAAGGTGCGAACCGAACGCGATCCCATCGAAAGTTTTCGCAAGCAGATCATCAAGCTGTGCCTTGCCGACGAGGCGGAACTGAAGAAGATCGATGGTGAGATTCGCGCTGAGGTTGCTGATGTGGTCAAAAAGGTCCTCGCCGATAGCGAAGTGGGCTTAGATGAGCTCACCGCTGATATTTATTCAAAGAATGTGGAGCCGAAAATACGCGGCATCTCCGGCTTTACTCTCGATCACAAACGTATCTCGGAGGTGTGCTTTGGCAAGCCCAAGCGTACACCAGCCGATGAGATGAAAAAAGTGCCCATTGGCGATGCGGTGATCATAGCCGCCCAGTTAAAAGCCAAAAAGGAGCTGGAAGCCAAGAAGGCGCAGGAAAGCAAGAAGGCGCAGAAAGTGGGTACGACAGCTCCTGTCGAGAACGACGGTAAGTCACCAGCAGCAAATGCGGCCCCACCAGCTGCAGCCCCACCAGATGCAGACTCACCAGATGCAGAAACACCCGCAAAAACTCCACCTCCACCAAAAAATGGCAATAAGACGGAAGCCTAGATAAGAGCAACAAAACTAAGAAAGACGTTTCATCTTTCAGGTTTACCCAAATGAATATAGCATAATACTATACATTAACTTCTGCTCGAACTTTTCTTTTTGCAGTAATAAATAAAACATCCACTTTTGCCTCTGCTGCTTGAGCTTTTTGAGCACCACCTGTCAAGAAACACGCTTTTTACATCAAAAAAATATACATATACATCATAAGAAATTTAGTTGCATAAAACGAACATTTCCCATTTTTTTTGTAACGAAATTGTCATAATAAATGGAAAAAAACTAATTAAACTTATCGACGCTATCCGCCTTTTTAATTCCTCTATTTCGAATTAATATCACAAAGCTAAAAGGGGTCAAAGCTTCTCCACTCCGAATCCGACTCATTTTATTTTCCTATGGCCGAACACAAAAGAAATAATTTTGAGAACCTAATCACAATCACTAATGTTGTTGTTGTTACTCTGTTGTTTTGGTGTTGTTGTTGTTGTCCTTACGCTGTTGTTGTCTTACGCTGCAACAGCTGAGCTATGCTAGCGGCGAGCTTATAGGCTAAACTTATCAAAGCTTTACACTCGGAGTCGAAATAACATGTATATGTCATTGAACATATGCGTTTACACTCGCAGCCAATAACATATGCATGTCTCAGTTTAATTGTGATTAGATATTGAATATTCGCACCATTACAAAATTCTACACTCATTTGACAAAAGTTTTCGTGTTTTTTTCGTATATTAAATAATTCAGAGTTTGCGTATCTTTATAAAACATTTATTTAGAAAGATTTATTTTAAATGTACACTGCTATTGGTGATGAAATTTTAACATTGATATACAAATTTGGCAAAGGCTTTTCCGCTACAAATTATGGATCTATGATAAACAATTTTTTTTTTGTACGTGACTCGAAATCTCTTGACAATATACACACACGCACGTATATACACAAGAACTTATGTAAGCATAAATACAAACAAATAAAAAAGGACTTAATGCTAAGCGGCAATAGAAATTTACAGGCAGAACAATCAGGATTGTCCACACATAAATATAAAAAGAAAATTGAAAGTTTAATTTATTCAATGATCAGTATCAAGTCATCGCCGTCCAACTTCATGCCCTTCTTAACCTCCACTTTCTTGACAACGCCAGATTGAGGCGCCTGCACGACCATCTCCATTTTCATGGCTGAGAGCACAACAAGCGGCTGACCCTTTTCGACCTTATCGCCAATGGTGACGCGGACTTCGATGACATCGCCAGGCATTGGAGCACCTACTTCACCCTTTGCCGTCTTATCAGCCTTAGGATGGACTCGAATTTCCTAAAAAAATAATAATAGTGTAAGTTGAAAGGTACATGGAAAAGTATTGATATTAATGAGTATTTACCTTCATAGCCTCCTTATCGGGAATGAGGACGGAGCGTAGTTGACCGTTCATTTCAAAGAACACCTCGCGTTTACCATTTGATTTGAGATCATCGGCCATCGCCAGAGCCTTAACACTAAGAGTCTTGCCTCGCTCAAGGGTGACATCAAACTCTTCACCCACCTTGGGGCCGGTAAGGAATATGCGTGTGTCAAGCTTATCCACGGGGCCGTACTGCTCTCGATAATGCAGAAATTCGTTTGTCACTTGCGGATATAAAGCGGCCGAAACGACATCGCGCTCGCTGACGTGAGCATGAGATTCGCGGAGCTCCTTTTTCAGCTTGTCGAAGTCCAATGGGGCCATCTCAGCACCCGGTCGTCCCTCAATGCGTGGCATGTCCTTAAGTACACGCGACCGGAATGGCTCTGGGAAGCCGCCATGTGGAATACCGATGTAGCCTTGCAGGTACTCAATCACCGATTTGGGGAACGAAAGTTCCTCAGCTTTCTCCGACACCTGTTTGCCATTCAGATTGTTCTGCACCATGAACTGAGCCAAATCACCAACAACCTTAGACGATGGGGTGACCTTTATAATGTCTCCAAGTACCAAATTGGCTTCGCGGTATGCCTTCTTGACATCCTCAAACATGTCGCCCAGGCCCAAAGAAAACGATTGAAATTGTAAATTGGTGTACTGGCCACCGGGTATTTCGTTCAAATAAACATCCGCATTGCCCGACCGCATCGTCGTCGTGCACTCAAATGGCCCGTAAAGGGTGCGGGTTTGTTCCCAGTATGCTGAATACTCGGAAATATCATTCAAGTCGATCTTTGTGTCCAAAGAAGTACCCTGCAATGAGGCGACTACAGCACCCATGCTTGGCTGAGAAGTCATCCCAGCCATGGAGTCTACAGCCACGTCGACAACATCTGCTCCAGCCTGTGCACATGCCAGCATGGATGCAACGCCGGCACCCGATGTGTCGTGAGTGTGAACATGAATTGGGACGTCAGGATGTTTGTCTCGAATGGCAGTAATCAGCAACCTGGAAATGCGAACAGCCATCAATTATACACAAATTAATTAAAAATAAAAATTCATACCTAGCAGCCTCTGGTTTCAGCAGACCCGCCATGTCCTTGATGCAAAGGACATGGGTTCCAGCCTTGACAAGCTCATCGGCTAAGTTGGTATAGTACTTAAGATCGTATTTGGTCCGAGTTGGATCACTCACATCACCAGTGTAGGAGATAGCCGCCTCCACAACTCCACCAGCCTTACCCGCTGCCTCCATGCCGAGTATTAAGTTCGGCAGGTAGTTGAGCGAGTCAAATACTCGGAAGATATCCATACCAGTTTGCACCTGATAAAAAAGGAATATCAATAATAGTTATTACCAATAATAGAATCAAGTATATTAACCGCCAGTTCACAGAATTTGTAGACCACATTGTCCGGGTAGCTGGTGTAGCCAACGGCATTGGCACCACGCAGTAACATTTGGAATGGTATATTGGGAACGCGTTTGCGCATCTCCTCTAAACGTTCCCAGGGGCACTCGTGCAGGAAACGTAAGGCAACATCAAATGTGGCACCACCCCAGTTTTCCAGAGAGTATAGATTGTTAAACTTGTGCGCCACATAAGGAGAAATCTTCAGCAGATCGTGTGTGCGAACTCGGGTCGCCATCAGCGACTGATGTGCATCCCGGAAAGTGGTGTCCATCAGCATTAGATTCTTACGCGAGCGCACCTCCTTGGCAAAAGCCTCGGGACCCTGACGCACAATGATTTCGCGGAGACCTTGTGGCGGTTCGGTGACTGTGAGAGAGTCCGATAAAGCTCAATATTAAACTATGATCATATATATACCTGGGATTGGTTGAGACTTAGACAAGCACAGTGGTTATTTACAATTAAGCATAGAGTTAACATTTTGAGCCACAACAATGAATGTTACGTTATATTTTAGTAAAACTCCAAGATCCAACATCTCTAGATAGTAATAGGGTGCCTTAAAATATTTTATTTACATTACTTCTTTTATATAAGAGGATTAATGATAATGACGTTGACTTTAAGTTACCATTTAGACTAACATGAGTATGCAAAATTCCGAAATCGATCGTTGTTGAATTATAAAATTACTCAATTATTATCCATTCCATGTATGGGTTAGAGTATAGCCAAAAATCTGAAGGGGATACATATTTACAACTAAAAAAAGAACAAATAAGAAGTCGAGTAAGCCCGCCAACCCTGAACCCATTACCTTGCTTTATATTTTAATTGTTTTATTATTATTATTATTATTATTATGAACATAAAATTTGGATCGATATTGTGGCAATTGAGGAAGTTGTCGATAAATCCGATATGGAATCCGAGAACTTTATTGATGGGTTCAGGGTAAAAGCTATTATCTACTATGTATGTACAAAACTAATGCTCATGGGATCTCCTCAACATTCTCACATTAAATCTGTAATCAAACCCAATGCAATATTAATTCGGTATCCTAGTTACTATATAATATTAGACGTGTATGTAAGAGTATTGCGAGTCGAAGTGTATTGTAAGATTTGTATGTAGTTTGTACATGTAAATGATATCGTTGTCTAATGAAAGAAAAAAGTGGAACTTGCAACTTAAACGTACCTTTTGCCCCGCCGCTCTTTTCACGCTCTAACGCTTCCGGGGACAGGTCTTCATATTGGTATGGAAATCATGACAACATATCGTTTATGAACATGGTGGAGGCAAGTGTGTTTGTGTTGTTTGTTTGTTGTTGATCGATTGTGTATGTGTGTGGTGTTATTTTTTTTGGCAAAATTTGTATCAAAAAGCACATTTTATAAAGAATAAAATAAAAAGAAATGCAAAACATAGAGTAGACAAAGTTAATTAACGCAAATTAAATAACAAAGATTTGATAGTTTCGGCATGCCGAATATTATTATTATTATTATTATTATTATTACCCCTGCAGATTCATACATATTCAATTCGTTGATTTCCCGTCTCAATGATAAAGTGACACAACCCCGATGATCAAACTATGCCATTCTGCATGCAAATAGTTCACATTTCCATTGTGGAAGCGGACTATGTCGAATTATATCAAAGTCGATTGTTTGTTTATAAAGCGGAAAATAAATCTTCAAACACTACAAAAGCGAAACAGGCAGTAGAAAGCCAATTTATTTAAGCCTCAAATATTTATATACAGTGGCTCACAGTTTAAGTGGATCAGTGTCAAAGAAAATAAGTAATTGCCTGCCATAAGTAAACTATTTATTATTTTTCAAAAATTCCAAAGACCGATGGTAGGTACATATATTAACCACCAAAATTAATATATGACCCTAATACACTGAGGTTTCCCCACCTGCTAGGTAGGATTATGTAAAAAAATACCTATTTTTTGCTTACTGCTTATTTCGAGCAGTCTTAAAAAGGATCCACTTGAACTGTGAGCCACTGTATATGTATATATAAATAGATAAAGACATATATTTAAATCTTAATCATTGTAAACAAATAATCGTGAAAGCCATAAAAGATTTGATATTTGAGTGCTTTTACACTTAGAAAAAATTGAACACACTCTATCGTAACGTTTGTAGAAAGAGTTAAATCTGAAAAACAAGTAGGTAAAGCAACAGCCAGAGGCTAGCCAAAATTCCGAGAAGCACATGCCTTAGATGATGGGATCAGTGAACGAAAGGCTACTTACCCAGTGGCACCGTGGGCACATGTGGATTCACCTCGGAAGGTTTGAGCGTTGTAGCAAGTGGCGTCTGTGGTCCATTGACCAGGACTTCGCCTAGGTAGTTAAGGAGTTTCTGGGCACGATTCTGTGTGGTTGAGAATTTGAAGAGCTGCGGATGCTCATCGATGAAATAGGTATCCAGGACACCATGCAAGAACTTTTGGTTTTCGAGCACATTAAGGAGGAAAGGAATATTCGTCTTTACACCACGGATACGGAATTCCCGGAGTGCACGGTTCATTTTCGATGCGGAACTTTGCAGATCACTGGCATGAGATATCACCTTGACCAAGAGAGAGTCATAGTAGGGGGAAATGATGGCTCCTGCATAGGTCGAGGCGCTGTCTAGACGTATGCCCATGCCCTCTCCGGAACGGAATACCTCAAGGCGTCCCGTATTTGGCTGGAAATCGTTGGCAGGATCCTCTGTTGTCACGCGACACTGAATGGCAAAGCCACGGGGCTGAATGTCATCTTGGGTCAGTCCTAACTCCTTGAGGGTCATTCCTTCGGCAATGCGTATTTGGGATTGAACCAGATCAATGCCTGTTATCTCCTCTGTTACCGTATGCTCCACCTGCAATCTAGCGTTCACTTCGATGAAGTAGAAGTTACCAGATTCGTCGCACAAAAATTCAACAGTGCCGGCATTTTCATAACCCACATGCTTGGCTAATCGCACGGCAGCCTCAGTCATTTTATCTCGTATCTCGACGGGGAGGCGTGGCGCGGGTGCAATCTCAACGACCTTTTGGTGGCGACGCTGTACCGAACAGTCACGCTCATATAAGTGAACAACATTTCCGGCCTTGTCACCCAACAGTTGGACTTCAATGTGACGGGGTCGCTCAATGAATTTTTCAATGAACATCGCTCCGTTGCCAAAGGCTGCCTTCGCTTCGGAGCTGGCACGTTGGAAATTCTCTTCGACTTCCTCCATTTTGCGGACGACACGCATTCCACGACCACCACCACCGTATGCTGCCTTAAAGATGACTGGCAGACCGTGCTTTTGGCAAAAGGCCAATGCTTCTTCCTTGGATGTCACTGGCCCATCTGTGCCCGGCACAATGGGAACACCAGCCTCAATGGCGGCAATTCGGGCCGCCACTTTGTCGCCCATATTTTGTACCACTTTGGGTGTGGGACCAATGAATCGAAGACCAGCATCGATGACGGCTTGGGCGAAATCGCTGCGCTCGGAGAGGAAGCCATAGCCTGGATGCACTGCATCAATGCCGTTCTCCTTGCAGACACGAATGATCTCAGGAATGTTGAGGTATGCCTCCACTGGTGCAAGTCCCTTGCCCACCATATATGACTCATCGGCTTTCTGGCGATGCATGTGCATTTTGTCCTGCTCCGAGTACACCGCAACAGACTTGATGCCAAGTTCAGAGCACGCCCGGAATACACGTATCGCTATCTCGCCTCGATTTGCGACCAGCACTGATCGTATCGGCTTGTATTCCACCTGTAAATAAAAACAAAAATGTTTATTCATGAATCGTCCTTGGACATCCTTTCGACAAACTCACTTGAGTGGAGTAGGCATTTTTACTGATGAAGAAAAGCCTGACGCGGGGAAGCGCTTTGCGCAGCGTCCTGAATGCGGCTTGAGATTCCGGCAGGAACATTGTAGACGCTTTTTAATCGTCTCTGTGGATGGACACAACAGAATTAATACAATGCTGATTTTGGGCACCAATCATTTACTGAAAAACAAGAAAACATTTTTTTATTATTATTAGTATTATCATCTACGTTGCTCATTTATTTATTGCGGGTCAGCCAGAGGTGGCAATACACTAGCTTATCTGCTCATTATATTTCTATTCCTATCTGAATGTATGTGTACTTGTATGTTATGTACTAACATATAATACAGATGTTAACACCTGAAACAAAATCCAACTGTTCAACTTCAACTTCAACGCAATCAGTTGATGAATAAATAAATAAACATGGCTAAGAACATTTCTGTAATGCATGTGCATAACTCAAATAGAATTTGTCACAGACTAGAAACTTAATTAACATTTGTCAAGTGCTCTTTAAATGTTTGTAAAAGCACAAAATAGTTGTTAAATTTCATTAGCAAAACTTGTTTGGCTTTTCCGATTTTTGTACTTATTGCAAACAATAAATATTGCATAAAACTATCAAATTCATTAGTAACTATTGGCTATAATTTAATTTGACTTATTGCACTTTTAATAGATAGTATTAATGGAAAACTGAAAAACACAATAATGATGAAAACTAATTTTGGGCAGAGCTGATTTCGAGATATTGAAAACCGACTATGGGAAGAATTGATAGTGACATAGAGGCTATAATATGTGTATATATTTAGAGTTCCGATTCAAATAATAGTAGTCTTTCGCAGTAGTCTTAAAATGCAAATTCTCTGTATTTTGACCGGCTCATATCTTATGCATTGTTTTGACGCATAGCATATTCCCAAAAACGAAGCGCTCCGAAAAAGGCAATAAACTTTCGATTGAAACATTTGGTATGCGGTTTCGCATACATGTCACCTAAAACACTTTAACTGTAACATACCCCTATTTTCGACTTATGTGCCAAAAAAAAAAGAAAGAAGAAGAAATACGAAGAAAAAGAGAACCGCAATTAGATGAAGAGCTTTGCCTTTGTTTACAGCGCATATACAAGCAAATGTAAGAATGATTGCAAGTCTGTATTTTTTTTGTTTTTTGTGCCCCCAATGTGTAAATATGTATGCCGCAATGATCGATTATGTAATATTAATACGACTACACAACATTATTGCAATTTAATAAGACGAGGTGCCTTAGAACGTACACACAGCAGTGTCTATCGAGAGTCAGTCGAGTGATTTGGTGATTACGCTTACTTTTCATATGCCGCTCACTTTCGAGCACATACATACATACATATGTACACATATATTTCCACGCATGTGAGGGTACGCGTGTTTGTGTTTACTTTTATATATATATATATACGATCTTGACGTTGCTAAGGTCAAAGACGTTCCGAATGCGACACTGATATGATAAAGCAACTCAGATATATATTGAATCATTCGTTCATATCTATGAATACTAGCACAGACTTTGCCTTGCACGCATTAAAAATGTAAGTGTGCTAAACTTTAGCGCCATTCAATGAAAGGAGCATCTCTTAATATTTATATTCGTAGACTAATATTCAAATTAAATATATTTTGTAATTTAAATTATGAATTATATGTTCCATTGTATCGATACTTTTGCGAGATTTGCAGATTATTAACATTATGTCACAAATTTCATTGAAATTGTGGAATATTTTTTTTTGATTGTAGAAATCATACCATGATTTTCGAAGTCAAATTAAAGCAATAGCCATCACGTGGTGTAAATCTTAGCATTAATGCATAAATAAATATAGACATTTGAACATAGCGTGTATGGAGACGTTAACAGTTCTACAATGATTGTCGCGGAAAACTTCTATGAATAGATAGAAATCAGGGCACCTAAATCAAGTATAATTTAACTTTGATTTCTGTTCGCTGCGTGATTTGGACACTACAAAAATAATCATAACACGAGCAACAATTTTTTATACGCATTAGTTCGTAGTATATATATATATATATATAAATTGTATGAATGTATTGGAACATGCCTTGATTTTGTCAAGCACGTTTCGGCTTCAGACAGCGAAACCATAAGACGTCCACAAAACTATGGGGCACAATAAAATGGACCCAAAAACAGAAATCAGAGATAGACCAGAAGAGAGAGAGAGAGAGAGAGAGCTTTTCCCGAAAAATAGTTTTTGATTTGGTGTTTACAATGTTCAACAAATGGCCAACTGGTATTTTACGCAAGATGAAAGTAGAATGTGCATTTAGTTCAAATCAACCTATGCACATACGCATGTAACTTTCTACACATGCATACATATTTATATATATATGCATATATATATATATATATACATAGATAAGTTTCAGTTACGTAGCGGCGTTTGCCTTATTGCTCATATAATACGTATGTGCTTTACTTACCCTTGAATAAAGCAAAATTCTCTTCAGCTGGTCACTTCTTGTGTTATCCTTCAGGCACGTAAGAGCACACTTTTTAAATCAATTGTGCAGCACGTTTAACAAACGTTCGTAAAACTACAAAATAAACTCTGAAAGCTGTATTATGTACGTATATTAGGCACACAACAATGTACAACAAATTAGCATGGTTTTGAAAACCGCAAATTAACAAAATTACTGTCAAGAATTAGCAAAAAGTTCACAAATGTATGTTTTTTTTCCACTTGATTTTCAGTTATGACACAAATATATGCATAAGCATGTGTGTGTTTGCGTGTGTTTGATGTACTGTTTTGGTAAGGTGGAACACCTTGGTACGATTACGTTGAATTCACTTCACTACTGTCTGTGCCCGGGAGCTCGAACGCTGCGTATGCACCAAAGCTTAACATCCAACTGACGGACTACGTTACAAAAACTTGAAAGTTTGCCAGCATTGCCGGTGACTGCTCACAGCTGCGTGCTCTCTCTCTTCTCTCTCTCTCTCACTCTCTCACTCTCTCTCTCGCGAGCACACTCAATCTCCCAATCTTTGCCTCTCGACTCTAGCAATTTCGAAGTTTGTGCGTGCGCCAGACAGAGACCCGCCAGACAGAGAACCAAACTTGCACTTTGTACCAAAAAAAAAAAAAATAAAATAAAATAACGTGTCAAATCTCTTGTTGTTATGAGCTAAGCGAACTAAGAGCACGAATTGAGTTCAAAGTGAGAGTGTCTGAAAGGGAGCACCATCAACAACGAGAGGAAGAGCGAGCAACAGCTGTTACCATACATATGTAAAATGTATTATCATGCTCAATTTAGGAATATTTTTAAAACTTGTAAGAGCAAAAAAGTCATTGACAGCCCGTTCAGCTAGAGGCATGATAATTGAAACATCAACTATATCTCTCGCGATTAAGTGTTAAAATTAGAGTTCTACGTCCACTAAAAGGGCCACACTTGTATTAAAGCATTCCGAAATCGGTTACAAGATTACTAAAAAATGTGTCAGATAACTACAACTGTAAAAAAGTAAAAGTAATTCTTTCTTCAAAAAAAAGAGCAAACTTTTCTAATTTTCAGATAACTATGTATAATATATTTGAAAAAAGGATTTATATGCAATCTAAATTTAGTGTCTCTAGCTACTGTATTCTCTCAGCTCAACACATTTATACAAGTACATAGACAGACTAACAGGTTCGATGGACGGGCTGACAACAGCGCCGAGCAAGCCAGATTAACTCGGCTGTTTTTTAAGATTAAATATACATAATATGTTGTATATACAGTGAGTCACAGTTCAAAGCAAGCAGCGTGAAAGAAAAAACGCAACTGCCTGCCATAAGCTATTTATTCATTATTTTTCAGAAATTCCAAAGACCGATGGTAGGTATATATATTACCCACCAAAATTAATATATTACCCCAATTAACTGGGGTTTCCCCACCCGCTAGGAAGAATTATAAATAAATGTTGCCTACTTCCAGGCGTAGTTCATTTGAAGCAGGTACATTGTGGGCACCTGGACGCCATAAAACCCGGATTTTTTACCTAAAGTTGAGTATTTTCGGTATAAATAGACAAATCCTTTGTAGTCTGTTTAGTTTTATCCTGCATCTCGGGTGCAACAAGCCAACAAGGACTATGGACAAATAGACCACCATTGAACTACGGAAACTCATCCTGGAACACCACAAAAACGGATATTCACATCGCCAAATAGCTGAAATGGTCAGTCTGAGCAACTCAACTGCGTATAACATCATTCGGCGCAAATCGGATTGAGAACAAGGGCAGAATGGCACCAAACAAGATTTTCACCGAAGAGGAAGAGCAAAGGATCATCAGGAAAATAAGGGGATCTCCCAAGCTATCGGCTCCAAAACTGAATCAACAGGTGCAGGATGAAATGGGGAAAAAGTGCTGTGTGGAAACTGTGCACTGGTTTCTGCGTCAACATGACTTAAATGCCCCAGTACCACGGAAAAAGCCCTTTGTAAGCGTGAAAAATATAGGGACTAGGATGAAGTTCGTCAAAAACCACTTGGACAAGGATCTGGAGTTCTGGAACACAGTTATATTTGCAGACGACTCCAAATTCACCATTTTTGACTCGGACGGGCGGAATTATGTGTGGCGACAGTCCATTACTGACCTGAATCCCAAACACGTAAAGGCAACAGTCAAGCATGGTGGAGGAAGTTACATGGCTGGGTATGTATCTCGTCAGCCGGATTCGGAAATTTTGTGATTTTTGAAACAACAATGGACAAGAATGTGTACTTCAACATACTAAAGGAAAATTTACTCCAAAGTGCCGAGAAGGTAGGAATCCGACGTACTTTCCGGTTCAACCAGGACAACGATCCCAAGCATAAGGCCAAGATAGTACAGTCCTGGCTCATCAGGAACTGCCCTACATGATAATTCCGCCGGCCCAGTCTCCAGATTTAAATGTCATTGAGAATTTGTGGGCTCTGCTGCAAAATAACATCCGGAAGCCCAGCATATCCAGCAAAGAAGACCTCAAAAATGCTCTGCGGGAAGAGTGGAGCAAAATCAGCCCAGAAGCTACCAGGAAGTTGGTATCTTCCATGAATAATAGGTTAAGGGAAGTTGTTAAGGGTAAAGGGTATAATATTAAGTATTAACATCCTTATTTAAGTTAATATACGCCAAATATATTATTTTATTTATACTGTTCCAAATAAAATTTCCCCTCAAAATAGGGTACTTTTTTACATAACTATACCTAGCGGGTGGGGAAACCCCAGTGTATTGGGGTAATATATTAATTTTGGTGGGTAATATATATACCTACCATCGGTCTTTGGAATTTCTGAAAAATAATGAATGATTAGCTTATGGCAGGCAGTTACGTTTTTTCTTTCACGCTGCTTGCTTTGAACTGTGACTCACTGTACATGTATACATATGAAGCAGACAAGCAGACAGCGAACAACAGCTATTGATTAGGAATAATTAAACTTATAAAACTTTCTGTGCATAAACTTCAAACATAGTTACTCGAAATGTTCTACAGAGAGTTAATTACACTAACTTGTAAGGACATATAGACATATGTAAAACCTTATTTTATTTGTGCTCGAAGTTTGCGACAGCGATTTTATTTGGGGAACTTGGCGTTCGGCTATAATTAGTTAATAGAAAAATCTTACCATAAGTTAGCATTGTAAGACCCAATCAGAAGCCCTGCTAATTGAGTCCCATATCATGGATTATACTGAATGCGAAGGTCGTCGAAAGTGCGTTTAGGCAAGTGCACAAAATCTGGTTTGGATTCGATGTCCACAACGATGACTAGAACATGTCGTACGATTTTTTGCACAGCCCCCAGACAAGGTAGGTTGTTAAACAACAATTTGCTCATAAGTTGTTCTCAGACGACGCACGCGCACAATCACTAAACAATGTCTGGCTGAAAAGTCGTGACGCTAACGATTTTAGCTCACCTTCCTCACTAAGCTATAACTTAAACGATGATTTACAAGTGAATTTTCTTTGCTCATTGTGGTATTTTTCATAATTTAAGTAAAATATGAAACATATCTTTTTTTTTTAATGTAGGGTATTGCACCGGTCGCTTAAGCCTTAGTAATAGTTATTAATGTTGTTTTTGGGTGCTACCTATCAGTTGTCTGTCTCTCATTTGTATGGCACGTGCGACGCTAATCAAAGGAGGCATTCCACAATTCTTGCATTTGAATTAGATAATGTTTGTATTTTTAATTTCCGTGACTGTTCGATTTTATACATTTATATGTATTTGTTATTCTGGTCAACCCATAACTTATCTATTTGCTGGCATACTGGCCCACTGATGGCTTAAGAGATTCGAACATACAGCGCACAGCTTATAGTGATTATAAATTTCAAGTGTTATGTTATCGAACGAAACATTTTTGTTTCAAAGATCATAAAGATTATTTTCCGCTGTTGAACAGGTCACCTTCAAGCAATGCTTTTATTTGCGAATTGAAAAAAAGTGTTTTAAAAAAAGGCATTAAAACCAGTTAATAAATGTTATTTCATATTATCTCTGTTGTTTAGTTTTTACAATATCGGATCCTCCTTGAGAACCGGTTCTCCATCTAATTTTCTTATTGTGGGTAGGCGCTTAACACATTCGCTCCTCCAAGTGGGCTCATCAAGGCCCTCCGACAGGGGATTGCCGACAACGACTAAATCCTCAAGGGATTCAATTTCGGCCAGTCGATTAAACTCCGACCAATCCTTGATCAGATTGTTACTGAGGTAAAGAACTTTTAGGCACTTGAGTGCATTCAATCCTTTTAGTTTCTCAATCAAATTGTAGCTTAGCCAAAGTTCCTCCAAAGTTTCCGATACAGCTTCCTAATTATTTAAATGAGAACTCTAAGTTTATATATATATAAATGGAATATCATATGCATAACCTACCAATCCCGATATTTGCTTTATATAATTTCTAGATAAGGAAAGGACCTTCAGACATTTCATGCCCGAAAGACCAAAGATTTTCTCAATCATATTCGTGGACATACTTATTCTTCTAAAATATACATACAAATGCATATATTTTTATGAATGAATTATTTGAAGAATCGTATTACTCGCAGTTAACAAGCGTTCCTAAAGTACTATCCATTTTCTCTATTGGCGGCCACTGAAACTGCAAATCAATGTCCTTTGCATTCAGAGAATTTTGCTGCTCGCGATCCTCCCATCGCTTCAATGCATCCTTGATTGTTGTTGCCTTGGACATGTTTCCCAATCGACTAAATTTCGTATAAGACAAAATATGCCATCGAGTATCTGCCACAAACAAATCAATGTTGCCATAAGCAACGGACACACATTTTTAAAGCGATTCACATTCAGGCAAATAGTTGTTGAATATATACATAGCTGTAAATACACTCAAAAAAAATATCGCCCTGAAATTAAGAAATTTGAAATATAGAAAAAGAGAAACAAAAAAATATAGACTTTCACTTTAGGCTGATTTTCTAAATTTCAGGTGGATTTTTTTCTAAGTGTAATTAACTGCTACACACAGAACAATAAAATCCAGTAATTATATATGTATATATCAGTAACCTGTTCTTGGCCGGCTCACTGGCCTTGGTGGCCTTGTACAAATTTTTGAAGCAGTATTTGTCACATTAGCATCAAGTGCTACAAGTACAAGATTTGTATCTGTAAAATCTTCAGAAATATTTAGGCTCTATCCTGTAGATTCAATTTATTTTTTATGTAGTAGTTATACAAATTTTTTCATTATTTTGCAATACTTTTATATGCTTAAGCGTAGAATTAACATGCTTATAAAACTTGAAACACAATTAAGGCAAAAATTAAAATGACCTGAAACATGATATAAACGAAATTTTTAAGCTTTATATTCTTAACTCTAATATAAGCATTAGAAGAGATCTTACATATGATATTTTAGCCCCTCTATTCTTCAGAATATATAAAAAAAATTCATAATCAGAGCTTCCTCTTTTAATTTTTATCAAATTTTATTACTTAATATATTTAATTTGATTTCAGCTGTGGTTGATAGTAAAGCGTAAGGCGGCGACACCGTCAATCAATTTTGGAAATATTTGATAATCAGCGGAAGTAATTATTTTTAGTTATGTCGAAGACAAAATGAAAAAAAAATCGGTAAAATAAATATCAGACAAATTCTAAGCTAATTTGCAAATTTGGGCTGTCACAGTAGATTGATAGATAGCAGATTGATTGCCTTGAGCGAACTTCTGTTCGGCAGTGAAAGTATTTCAGCTTGTTATAATGGTAACTTAGAAGAGACTAAATAAAATTACCCACAGCATGTAAAGAGACTTATTAAATAACTATTTTACTTCCGATGCAAAAATAAAGTAAGAATTTCACTATCCACAATATGTCCTGAATCTTAAAAATGGTTTCAGGTTTGTTTTCTCGAAGGACATCTTGTAGGTTTGGGTTATTATCGAGTTGTTAACTTAACTAACTTTTATTTATTTTATATGAATACAATTTGAATCAACTTCCTACAAATATCGATGTCGTATTATAAATTTCTGAATTATGTACGATAGCTTAATATAATTATATCGATGTTTTCTCAAATTATTGTCGAATATATCGATAGAAACGTAAGTGCGCAGCCCCAAATTTGCCGACGCATCAAGATTATTTGTTATAGTTGATTCGCTTGCGAGTGCTTTGCGCGATGTCTACGTCAATTTTTGCCAATGTGCCCAAAGGACCGGCAATTGAAGTGTTTGCCTTGACACAGGCATTTAAGGATGACGATAGCACTAAAAAGGTCAACTTGTCCGTGGGTGGTATGTAAGAGTGTGTGCCGCTAATAAATGCATGCATTCATATTTATGTAATATTGTCGTCACGATAATTAATTTGACCTTGTATGCACGTTGCTGCATATGTATTTAGATTCGCATATTAACAATTTTATTCAAAAATGTAAGTACATTGTTTGCTTGCTTGTAAGCAGTATAAAATGTTGCCAATGTGGCTCTTCTTACGGGCTCCCTTTGTAAGTAAACTTCTTAATAACGATATAATTAAACCTTTTACTCCAGCGTAGAGGGCATTTGGATGTCAATTTGTTGGTGAAAACATCCGGTTTTTGCTTTCTAACGTGTAAACGCGTCATTCATGACACATACGCGAAAATATCGAATTCATGAATCCTAACACATACATAGTTATATTTATTCAGGCATGCACATGAAAAGTCTTTGCCAACAAAAAACGCTTCAAACAGATTAAACTTATGTAGTTTTATTATTTTCCAAGTACTTACATATATGTGATAGTTGATCGTGACTTAACGCATGACCTGTTGTTATCTGATTTGTATTATAAATTAGACTCTACTGTCAAAGTATAAAATTTTCATAGCATATTCGGGGAGGACTTCGATCCTCGATTAACAATTCTTATCTTTCGAGATAATCAGCAGGTTTTCGATTGTTTCACATACATGTCTCACATGCATGAGCATTTATTAACGTTATCAGCGTCTTTAGCTTTAAGTTGGTATAGAATCTTTTACTACAGATCCATTGCTTTGATAACAATGTTTGGTTAAATTTTGCCATGCCGTAGAAAACCCAATAAAACCCGAGTTTTGCAGCATTTCTTTCAGTTTATTTTTTATAAAAACTCATAAAATGTCTTATCATTGAAAATATAGATGGTATATTAAAATTCCTAATTTATTCTCGACAAATTTCACAATTTTCTGAAGTGTTTTATTCCACCACCCCCCAGTAACATATTTGAATCCAAATTTACTTGAGACAAACTAGTATTAATCTGATTCCCACCTTATGCGCAGCCTACAGGACGGAGGAGGGTCAACCTTGGGTACTCCCTGTGGTGCGGAAAACCGAAGTGGGAATAGCTCAAGATGAGTCAGTTAATCATGAATATTTGCCAGTGACAGGTGAGTTATTCCAAAAACCTCTATAAGCTAAGTCTAATAAATGTATTCTCTCCTATAGGTCTTGATACATTCACAAGTGCAGCAACTGAATTGGTGTTGGGAGCTGATTCCATTGCAATCAAAGAGAAACGTGTACGTTTTTTATTAACTAAACCAAAAAAAAAAAAAAAATTACTTTTTATTTTCTGTCTTTTGCAGGCTTTTGGTGTACAAACGATATCTGGAACAGGTGCACTTCGTGTCGCTGCTGATTTCTTACACCGGCAATTAAAACGCTCCACCGTCTATTATTCCAATCCGACATGGGAAAATCATCACAAGATTTATGTGGATAGTGGCTTTACCAATCTTCATTCGTATCGCTATTGGGATCAGAATAAACGACAGCTGGACATTGAGGGTATGCTAGCTGACTTGGAGCAGGCACCGGCAGAATCTGTGATTATTTTACATGCGTGTGCGCACAATCCAACGGGCATAGATCCCACTCACGAGCAATGGAAACAAATTGCCAATCTAATGGAGCGTAAAAAGCTCTTCCCACTCTTTGATTCGGCTTACCAGGGCTTTGCTAGCGGTGATCCCGATCTAGATGCTTGGGCGATTCGGTATTTTGTTGACCGTGGATTTGAGCTATTTGTCTGTCAATCGTTTGCCAAAAACTTTGGATTATACTGCGAGCGTGCTGGCAATTTGACTGTGGTGCAACAGAGCGGTGCCACCAGAGATATGATTCACTCACAGCTGACACTCATCATTCGTGGTAACTACTCAAATCCACCAGCGTATGGAGCACGCATTGTGTCCAAAGTATTAAATACGCCGGAGTTGCGTAAGGAGTGGATGGAATGCATCAAAAATATGTCAGGCCGTATTCGACAGATGCGTAAATTGCTGCGCGACAAGCTGGTTGCGTTGGGAACTCCCGGAAATTGGGATCACATTGTCAATCAGATCGGCATGTTCTCATATACGGGTCTTGATCAGAATCAAGTCAACGTTCTCATAAAAACTTACCATATATATTTGCTTAAGACTGGTCGCATAAATATGTGTGGTCTTAATACAGGCAACGTTGATTATGTGGCGAATGCGATTCACGCAGCTGTGACTTCCCCTCCAGCAATTGAAAATAAATTATAAGCATTTTAATGGCTAACAAGATTTATTGCACAGACATTAACATCAGTATATACTTTGTCAAGTATACAATACACTAAAAACTCCATGCATTAATCCCCTTCTGCAGTTAAGCAAAATTAATATTTGCAATTTATAGACAATATGTAAAGTGTATTTGAAAGCGATCCAGCATTTATAGCAGTTTGTAATTGTTGTCAATAAATACAAAGTTATATTTACATTCAAAAAAATATATTTTTTGTGGGGAAATGATTTGACGTGATTCTATTAGGTACTTTTACTTTTGAAATATATCGAAAGCGATATAGCGATAGTAAATTAACAAACACCAAATTTGCTTGCCAGTGTTGTAAAACGTCAGTCTACAAAGAGATTGCTTGTGGCTCTTAAATTCGCCATGGCAGGTAAATACACAATCAAAATCATTTCAAAAGCATTTCACTAAGTATAAGTATGTAACACAGACAAATCAAAGCCAGTGGATAATCCGCCAATGTCTACCAAAGATAAAACACTATTCCCAGCAGCCAAACCGGGTAAACAGACCGATTATGGCACAAATAATACATTGGAACTCTTGGATCCAATACCCAGTCAAATAGTCGATCTCAAATTGGATGAGGTTCTAACTGCCGTCAAAAACGTGGACAATCTGTGCGACTTTGCACGCTGCAAAACCAAAACAAGTCTAATGGGTCAAGACTGCGAGCACTGCAAGAAGCGATTCTGCTTCAAGCACGGCTTGCCAGAGGTCCATGGATGCGGTGCGGAAAAAAAGCGAGAGGCGCGCAAAGAGTTTCTACACCCAAAGCCCATAAAGACTCTGCGCCACGAGGAGGAGCTGAAAAATGCCAAAAAGAAATTGAATGAAAAGCTGAAGAATATGCAAGTGGGTCGCATGCAGAAGACGGGCGGCGGTGCTGATGGAAATAAAAAAAAATAAACGATATGAAAGAAATAATATTCGAAAATTGTTGGTGGAATTCATTGACAGTGCATACGTTTTTAAGTTGTAAAATTAAAAAGAAGCTCATGCAAATTTAGGCTAAGTTATATAAATTGCAAATACCAAGAAGTCCGCTGATTGTATTTTATCCCGGGTTAAGGTTTTATTCAAATGGCCGCACTCGAAACAAAATGTTTATTGAATTTAAATCTATGGCAATTTAAAAGGATACCACAACGCGGTGTCACCCTCTATACACAAGGACAATCGCCGGCACCAAGGATACGAGAATATTTCTACTACATCGATCATGAGGGAATGGTGTGTATTTATTTAATTACAATCAATTAATTCGCGTCCGTATCTTTCGACTTATATTTTTCAGCTATTTTTAGACGATGCCAAAATGAAAAACTTTACCTCATGCTTTAAGGAGAAGCACTTCCTGAAATTCTTCTTCAGTCGTTTACGATTAAATGAAACACAAAGTTATCCCATGTTCCCATTCATCTCGCCTTGTGGTCGAGAAAGGAACTATGTACGTTGTGATGACACACCCATTGTTTTTACGGAGCAACTGATGAAGACTAAAGATCCTGAGGATCTCTTGAGCTATGCACATGCAGGGCCAGCATTAACGGTGATTTTCCAACCACACAAGATTTATATGCATCCAGAAAGTGGCAGAGTTTATCATCCAGCCTGGCCAAAAGTTGGTGGAATTGGACTAATTCGTTCCAAGTTGGCCATTGAGCTTAGCCAAAACTTTATATTTAGGCAAGGTAGCGAAACGCCAACACATTTTATATGGCGTGATACTGAGATCAAACTGGAACACGAATGGATAAAAGATTGTCAAAAGTTCGGCATCAATTATTCATGATTAATGATGATATGAATTTATCACTATAGAATGGAGTTGTTAACAGAATATATTATTATTTAATTGGTGCATATAGATACATATTTATATATGTAATTATGACTACTCAATGCTAAGTGGCTTAAACTCTCCTTCTTTAAATTTAACCCATGATAGGCCTGTTGCAGCACCACCTCCGCTACCACTTTCAGTTGACCCAAGTGTTGCTCTGTTTGTGCGTATTTGTTCTAGGACAGGTCCGTGTATGTCGGCTTGAAACTTTTCGAATATAATATAGTGTGGATCCTCTGTTGGTGGATTGTCATAAATATGCGCCTTGCTCTCCAAAATGCTCTCCTGAACGAGTGCAGCATATGCATCCCGGTTATTGTTTAACAACTTGATGATCTCTGCATTGTTTAGCTCTTGAACAGTTGAAACATTGCGAATGCTCTCTAATGGATCAGCGAATATCGCCTGCATATACTTTAGCACTTGCCAGAGATGATCCTCGGCAGACCGCCATTCGTGAAATGCATGGCTAAGATCCAGACTGTAAGTGTAGGGGCAAACAAGTGGATGAACAACATTGTGTTGAAAAACAATGGCCTAAAAAAGACAATAAATAAGGATGTGTATAATTACATGGATACTGGACTTACTGGAACGCTTTTGTCATCGGGAAATCCATCTGACAACAATATGGAAAAACGGAAAACACAATTTTCATAAAAGCCATGCCGCCCAAACAATACACCAAACCATTCTGAAATACATATAAAACGAGTGTAGATTAGTTGTTATTGTTGTTGCCATTTTGCATACGTCATATACTAACGTAATGAATTAGCATAGCTTGGTATAACATAGATGCCCGAGAGCTTTTCCGACTCGATCATTTTGCTGTTGATAAAGAATGGTTATTGTTTGACAACGACAAATTACATGAAATCCATACTATTCGGCTAGGATTTTATATTCCTGTTGTATGGTGGCAAGTAACAGCTTCTCATCTTTCTTTTGCGCATCCACATCGAGCGTCATATTTAATTATTATTATTTTATTTAGCTGTATTGCATTTAGTTTAGAAAATCAAGGCTTGTTCATATTGTTTATCTCGATAATATATCGCATTGGCTTATTATCGATATTTTTTTAATATTTGTATGAATCTACATTGCTCCTGAGAATTGTTATTCAAAAAATTTACGTAATCATATTATAATACGATATAAAAAGAAGTACGAGTATTGAGATCCTCATTTGTGTAAATAAACACAAGAATTGTTGTCTTTTATGGCTGCGCAATGCTCATATGCATGAACTAGTTCCATTCGGTTTAAATATTAGTTCTTTTCGAAGCAAATGTTGCATCCCTGCACACGTTTAATTTGCAGTCAACAGAATCTAGGTATGATGTAAATAGTCAAATAAATAATTGAGCTACTTAGCATTTAACTACAAATATACGCTTAGAAATAAGCGATAAAATGTATAATACTTTAGATTCAAAAGAACTGGTGAAAAAGGAATGTGTAAATTACACACAACACGAAATAAACATGGAAGAAACAATAGAAGAAATAACACAGGACGCGGAAGAGCCGGAAGATCCTAAACAAGTTTCTAATACAACTGGAACTGGAAATGAAAAAGTCCTACCTGAGTTCTACAACAAAGCACAGAAATATTGGTCCGAGGTGCCAGCAACGGTGAACGGTATGCTAGGCGGCCTTGGTTACATCAACGCAATCGATATCCAAGGATCGAAGACATTTCTCCGTGAACTTAATGTGCCAGGCAAAAAATTGGCCCTGGACTGCGGGGCTGGAATTGGAAGAGTTTCACGCAATCTTTTAATACCACTTTTTGAGACTGTTGATCTTGTTGAACAAGATGCCGTTTTTGCTGAGAAGGCACGAGAGCTATGCACATCAGAATATGTGCGTACGAATAGCTTGGGTGAAGTATATAATCTTGGACTACAGGAGTTCTCGCCCACACACAAATATGACTTAATCTGGAGCCAATGGGTTTTAGGGCATCTCACGGACCCGGATCTTGTGTTATTTTTTCGTCGCATGCGCTTTAGTTTGCAACCAAATGCATACTTTTGCATTAAGGAAAATGTCAGCACGAAACGTACAGATATTAAAGATGACGAGGATTCATCCATTACTCGTCCTTTAGCATCATATGAGCGATTTTTAAAAGAAGCTGGCTTTCGAATTGTGCGTAAGGTGCGGCAACAAAATTTCCCAAAAGGCCTTTTTCCTGTCTACATGATTGGATGTAAATCGAAGACTTAGTATTGCATATCAGAAGTCGACTGACCCTAGCATTAGCTTTATGTTTGTTTGTCAAATAAATTTACAATAATGCGTATCGATTTATTTATTTATTTCTGTAAATCTATGGGTAGGGAACTTCAACAGAGCAATATTAGAGCCATTTGCAAAAATTTAAACAAATGATTTCCCGCTCTGTCCTGTCATTTGCAACAGCAAATAACTTCTGTAGTTGCAGCCGAACTATCTACTCCATTGCTATGGAAATCGCATTTTTGTTCTTTTCTTTTGTTCCTTGTAACGGGCACCAGAGTTGATACCACAGCTTCTATTACTATTATTGTTTTGATAATAGTTTGCTGCTCTGTGCACACATTAAAAATTAGCAATAACATCAAACTTTTTTTTCGACCTGAGCACAGTGATTTAACTTTAAAATTCCCCCACAGTAAAATATCATCAACGATGACATTAAAAAAATATCGATGTAGGTAGACATCGATGTTTCTTAAAACTAGTGGTAATCGTTGAGCATTTTTATGAAATAAAAAGAGTGCAACATTAATTGAGTTGCATCAACAAAGCATATCGATACACACGGATATTTCGCGATTTTGGCAAAAAAATCAGTCCAGCACCCATCTGCGATTAATTGAATGCCGAACGTGTTGTAGGTTACAAGTGCTCTTAATTACAGTTGATACCAGCCAACATGTCGAAACGCGTACAGCCGGCGTGGCAACCACCAAAGCCGATCTCAACACGTCCGCAATTACGACTTTACAACAGTCTGACCCGGCAAAAGGAGATATTTGTACCTTTAGAGGGAAATAATGTAAAGTGGTATAGCTGTGGTCCCACTGTCTACGATGCCTCGCACATGGGACACGCCAGGTATACAAAATATTAGCCACATCAGCCAGTAGAGTTTTTCTGTGACTTGCTATCTTATCTTGTGATGCTCCCCACAGGTCTTACATTTCGTTTGATATACTTCGCCGTATTTTGGACAATTACTTTGGCTACAACATCCACTACGTCATGAACATCACGGATATTGATGACAAGATTATAAAGCGAGCACGTCAATATCATCTTTATGAGCAGTATGCCAAAGAGGTGACACTTCTGCCTCTCGAGCAATTGCTCAATGAGCAAAAGGAGGTACTCACTCAATTGCAAGACAAGTGTAATAAAAACACGGATGCTGATAAGAAAGTAATGTTGGAGAAGATGTTGCAACGCATGAACGATGCTGTGGGGGCACTTACCATGGCTGTCACCAGTAAAGACGAGGAACAAATCGCTAAAATGACACAGCATTATTTAGAGGAGGCAAAAGATCCGATTGCCGAGTGGCTGGATGTCAAGAAGGGGGCTCAAGTGAATGATAACAGTGTGTTTGAAGCTTTGCCGCGTTATTGGGAGGATAAGTTCCACAACGATATGAAATCATTAAATGTAAGTTGTCTAGAAAGAAAATTAATTGTAAATGTAGTGAGAAAAACCTGTATGCTAACAGTATGACTCATCCACAAAGGTGTATTGACGTATGTATAGGAATATTATATTATATATATATTATATATTTTATAATCTATGCATTCTTTTTTCATTCATTTTTATGTTTAAAATAAATTTCTGTGCCTTTAATTTCAGATCTTACCACCCGATGTATTGACGCGAGTATCGGAATATGTGCCACAAATTGTTGAATTTATTCAGCGTATTATTGACAATAAACTCGCCTACGAAGCAAACGGTTCCGTGTATTTCGATGTTAATGGCTTCGATAATCGGGAGAGGCATCACTATGCAAAGCTAGTGCCGGAAGCCTATGGCGACACACAGTCATTGCAAGAAGGAGAAGGTGATTTGTCTGTCACCCAGGATCGACTCTCCGAGAAGCGGTCACCAAACGATTTCGCACTGTGGAAGACAAGCAAGGCGGGTGAGCCTTGGTGGGACAGTCCCTGGGGACGTGGTCGTCCTGGCTGGCATATAGAGTGCTCGGCCATGGCCTCGGATATATTTGGTTCAACATTTGACATACATACAGGCGGTGTCGATTTGAAGTTTCCACATCATGACAATGAGCTAGCACAATCGGAGGCGGCATTTGATGAATCCGAGTGGGTTAAATATTTCCTTCACACCGGCCATCTAACGATTGCCGGCTGTAAGATGTCGAAGTCTTTGAAAAATTTTGTAACGATTCAGGAAGCATTGACAAAACATTCGGCAACCCAGTTGCGCCTAGCTTTCCTCTTGCACTCGTGGAAGGATACGCTCGACTATTCCGAAAATACGATGGAAATGGCTACGCAATACGAAAAGTTTCTTAATGTAACCACAAATCAATAATTTGTGAACTTTAAATAATTGTATTGTTTTACTTACAGGAGTTCTTCTTGAACGTCAAGGATCTAACGCGGCAGGTGATATCGTGCGAGCCTATAAAGCAGTTCAGTAAGTGGACTCCTTTGGAGGCGTCCTTACAAACCAAATTTGGTGAAGCGCAAGCTCAAATTCATGCGGCTCTTTGTGGTAGGTAAATCTTTCATACAACACTGCCGATCCACTCACTGAATCATTTTTTCTCCTATAGATAACATTGATACTCGCAGCGCCCTTGACTACGTCCGCGAGCTCGTATCCACGACAAACATTTACATTCGCGACAATAAAACTCAACTGAATAATCTCTTACTTCGGAAGATAGCCACCTATATAACCGATTTGTTGCACATATTTGGAGCCATTAATGGGCCACGCGGTGGCATTGGTTTCCCATTGAGCGTGTGCGCCGATTCGAATAATGGTGAATCGAACGATCTGGAGGCAATGGTAATGCCTTATGTTCAATCCGTTGCCGAATTCCGTAACTTGGTTCGTGAACAGGCGAAGGCTTTAAAAGCATTCGATATTCTTAAACTTTGCGACGATCTGCGCGATGATACCCTGCCCAATTTGGGGGTTCGTCTGGAGGACAAGGATGATGGCAAATATGCTGTCAAATTAGTGGATCGGAATATGCTACTGCGTGAACGTGAGGAAAAGCAAGCGGTCGAATCGGAAAAAGCGGCCGAAAAGGAGCGCAAGAAAAAAGCATTGGCGGAGGCAGCAGCTGCAAAGGAGGCACAGCGCCGCATAAATCCCAAGCTTATGTTCCTTAGCGAAACTGAAAAGTACTCGTCATTCGGCGAAGATGTAAGTAGATTACATCTAGATCAACTACATCTATATATAAAATATAACGTCTTCCTTTAATTTAAGGGCCTTCCCACACACGACAAGGACGGCAAGGAGATTAGCAAAGGACAACTTAAGAAACTCCAAAAGATGCAGCAACAACAGGAAACACGTTACAAAGAGTATTTGGCTACGGTTAACGGAGCCTAGATTTTGTCCCATTTTGATATTAAATATCGTCCAAACCTGCGTTTAATGCTTGAGCGATATCGCTTACCAGTTTACTGCAGTCCATCTCTTTTTTACCACATATTTATCACATATTTTCACAAAATTCAAAAAACTTTAAAATAAAGCTGGATAATTATATTATTTATGAGATGCCATTTACTTATTGATCTTTAACGGAAACCAATTTTGTATACGTTCGACAAGCAGGTCTGTGTCGTATCTCAGGCACGAGTTTCACACGAGTCGTATTATTTAGGATCATAATCTGATCGAAGAACATATAAATCGTCCAGGACTTTCACTTATTTTGAGTCATAGGACAGCTTGAACTTGCCATCAGGCTGATTGTTTAAGCAATTTGTCTTCGGTGATCCCATAATTCTTGTATGTAGTTAGGAAATGTTGGTGTTTGTGATCCTGCCGCATAGTGACCAATAAAAATCTCGCCGAGTTAGCTTCATATTTCAGAAAATCGAATTGTCCTTCCGTTTCTAATTATCCAAAGCTTTCGCAAAACACAAGCATATGTCGATAGATATCTGTCAATTACATTTAACCCACAATTCTCTACAATATCTAATATTATATATTTCAACTGAGGATGATATTCGTAGCGTAAGTCTCTGGCATTTTGAACATACCAAATAAATATTTCTTATAAGCATTATGTACGTAAGAATAAAAAGGTCGCGTGGATGCTTATAAGCTACCAATATCATTGTATCGCTTTAGCTTCTCGGGGAAGTTATCTCTAAAGAGAACAGGATCGGCTCTGAACTCAACCGTACGCAGTGGCATTCGTCCATAGATCTTTGAGAATCGATCAATGCAAGCCGAACGCTCGCGCATGTGATTCAAGTCAGCTGACAGCATTTCCGTATTTGTGCACTCCGGGCACTTGAACTTCTTACGCGGAGTTACTTTTATCGGTGGATTATTTGTAAGGTTCGCAACCAGGAAGTTCATTGCAATATCCTCACAATTCATGTGTTCATCTACCCAGTGCTTAATATCGCCCGGCATCGCATACGTATACATATGGCTCCAGTATTTATGATGAAATGCAGCGCCCGTCAGTACCATAGATATTTGATTTGTCCACTCGGATTCGTAGTGCCATCGCATTGTGGCATTATCCCACACGTGAATGCGACTTGGAAATCCAACAATATGATCAGGAAACTCGCGCCACACCTCGTAGCTACAGGTATTAATTAAATAAATTATTATTGACTATGAATACAATCGACATTGCAAGCAAGTACACACCCAAAGTCAAGCTCATCGCTGGTTAACATAATAATATCATCATCTATGGTTAGTATGGCTTCCGTTTCAATTTCGGGATAAGGATAAAACCGATTCGACAGCTTATTCTCTCTAGTTTGTATTATCTTTAACGGTTTGGCAATCGTTGGGAATGTAGATACTGCAAAAATAGACATAAATATAAAGTTTTTATAATTTTAAACGTGTGGACAAGATTACTTACAATGCGGTGGCATTTTTTTCTGATTATTCCAAATGACCAAAATACTTTGAAGCGAGGGCACCACGGTAAGTTTTTGTATCAAAAGGAATAGACTCTCGACCCGGTCATATGTCAATATGACAGCTGTGAATCCTTGGGATTTTGGAACGAGTGATGTTAGGAATAGTGGATTAAAAGTCGAATGAATATTCTTGTTGATCGTATTCCATTGTCGACTACTGCGCGCCAGCAATGGAAAAATGCGGCTCTCAATTATCTCCAATGCCGTTATCGTGATGGTTTTTAAGTCCTTTAAATAATTGGTGTATAGATATTGAACTTGCTTTTGCATCTCGAGTATTTTTACACTTGAAATTGACTCTAATTTTCTTATAATCGAATGCAACTCGGATTCCCTTAGACGCACTGCGGCCAGCGACCAATCAATCACATCCTCAAAGGGTAGAACAAAATTATCAATCGCCAGTACGGGAATACAATTTTGGGACATTATCTCTATTAAATCAGGCTGTCCAATGCGCAGACTTCGGCCCACAAAACAGAATTGGCCTCGTCTTAGTACGCGTGGATATTCAAAACGCTTTGGATGCTGCGCCAAACTGCAACGTGCTTCGATTTCGTTCCCGCCGCAGGCTCCCAATTGAAGGATTTTCTCAGCGGAATTTGTCCTTAACTCATTCAAAGTGCGCGCATGTTGTGGCAGTATATTCAGTTGTGCAACAACTAATAAATAATTGCGATGTACGGCGTTGTGTATGGGAGCTGTGCTGATTTGCTGCACCAATGGACTCCAAACAGGTATAGCAACATCGAATCCTGGCCGATATGTCCAACTATCAAAACCGCCGCCTAAAACAATCGCATTGTCAATATTGACGTCCAAAATGGTGTTGTAAGTGGGCGCGGAGCCTGGCAGCATATTAAAGATTAGATGATTTTCGCCTCGATCCCAGAAATTCAGCGAAGATAATGCCGGACCAGCCAAATGCTTTTCAAACAAGTCCTGATTCAATAGATCTAAGCTGGGCAGAAACAGGCATGCCTCATTGGGATTTGAGGTGTAATAGCGACTCTTCAGCACGGTTTCCAGTATTTGAAAGTACTCGCTGGACAATGTGCTAGCCATTTTATCGCTCTTCTCGTCCAGAAACTCTTGCAGCGGATAAATGTATACTTTGAGCTTGTCATGTTCGCACTTGTAGATGTTCAAGCAATCCCAGAATGTGCAATTGGCATTATGGCCACGATATTCCGTGTCGGAGTGCAAGAGTACCTCTTGGCCACGCGATATTGATAAATCAAGTCCCACCGAATCCCGTTTGGAGTAAAAGAATCGATCTCCAGATCGACTAGTTATGTCGCAGAGTAGGAAAAGTGCACAAAGTGCAACAATTCCTAATAGCGCGTATGTCAAGCAGTTTAATATTTGCTCCTTTGGATGATGCATACTTTTAGTTTGCGGTTCCGTGTCCAGTAAACATGTATACAAATTGATTATTTCATTTTTATTTTGCACATCTTGTGTTACATGCATAACATTTACATATACAATGGATCAAACATTAAGATCAGTCATCTAATGCATCGTGTATGCACCATTTAACATATGATTTAAACTGCTGATTTGTTTACAAATCACAAGAAACCAAGAAAACGCTTTAAGATGCTTAAAAACAATTGCAAACGAATCGAGACTGCACTGAAATATACGAATAATACCAAACTATCGTTGATTTGGTTGTTATCGATATGTTAAGTACATAGTAGATACTTCATTGAATTGAAAAAATCCAAATCTGTCCGATAAAACTTCAAATAGGCAACACTGGTTTTCATATGAGTGTCACAATTCGAATGATATATCGAATGTTAAATTGTCAATAGTCGTCCAAGCTTTAGATTTTTCTCGTTGTCAGTAAATGACTCAAACCATTTAAGCTATGTCGGAAATAATGCAGTTGGTGAACGCGGAACCAAATTGTATCACAGCTACTGTGTCTAACTCACATAACGATGTCGTCGCATTTGAGATTAAGTTGGCCAGAGATATGACCATCGCGCAGCTTAAGGTATATATTTACACATAATAAGATATATACAATATATACAAGTGTTTGTCTAACACAGACTAAATTGGAAATATTGACTGGTGGGAGTGCCGGCACCATGAAGGTAGAACTGTATAAAGGTAACGTGCTGGTGACGTCACTTAGCAACAATGATGCCAAGCTGGGCTTTTATATCAATTGCGATGGCATGCGGCTTCATGTCATTGATACCTTTGCCAGTTTTGGATGCGATAACGAGTCTGTGGAAAAGTTTGAACTTACAAAGGAGCAATACGAGCAAAGAAACGATTCTGTGCGCAATTTCTTGAAGCTAAATCGGCTAGGCAAGTACAATGAAGAGGAAATGCAAGAAATGGAAGCAAAGCGACGTGAGCAGGCCGAGGAATTGCAAAACCGGGCGGAACTTTGCGCTGCGGGAAGCCGGTGTGAGGTGAATTACAGCGGTAGTTATCTGTAATCCTCCTCTTTAAACAGCAATTTTGATTACGTATATAGGTCACCGTGCCAGGAAATCCAATACGTCGTGGCACCGTTATGTACAATGGACCACTTGAGGGCAAAAATGGTATCTTCATTGGCATACAATACGATGAACCCTTGGGCAAAAATAATGGAAGGTATCAAATACTTCAGTGTTCAGTTTTAAAAAAATATTACTTTCATATTTTCACTTTCAGTGTTGCTGGCAAAAGCTATTTTGTATGTCCTCCAAACTATGGAGGTTTTGTCTCACCATTATCGGTACAGGTCGGTGACTTTCCCATTGAGAGCTTTGACCTTGACGATGAGCTTTAGTTTAAATTAATTAATAATAAAATTGTTTAAGATATTTGCTTTATCTTGTATTAATGAGAACACATTTCAAAATGCATGTATGCGCATATTCTAATGATTATATTTATTGTAATAATTCTACACATCTTCGGTGAGTTTAATTTGTGAGAAAGGAGCGCTCGTTGAGGAGCACAGATTTGTGAATTTTGAGCTTTGCTCAGCCGTCAATGTAGGGGATAAATTCCTGGCTGCAGCATTACCTATCCTGAGTGCAATACAATTGTTCAAGTATCAGCATTATTTATTCAATGATTTCTGATAGATAGATCCAGTAGTAACGAAGATGTGGAAATGTATGCGTTCAGTATCGGTTATATGAATATAATTATATAAAAACAATATACACATTATTTATTGTAGTGCTTGCAGCTTCTTCTTCTCTTGAACTGGGTGTATTACATGACAAGTACAACTTATTAAAGGAAATACAAAACGCATGAGCTACAGTATCTATTCATAAATGATATAGATTTAAAAGCAGACGTAAGATCTAACTTATTCCCACGAGCTTAAATTGTCGTTTAAAACTTGAGTTTTTACTTTTGATGAATAACAATTGTAGATCTATATATTTCATAATTACTGTATTATTTTTCGACGCAAACGGAACGAACAAAGGGAAAAACATATACATCCATAAACTTATTAACAATATTTTTTTTGTTTTTTGTATTTTTAAATTTAAATACGCCTTTTATGTTGTATGCAATGGTTTTTTTCTTCTTCTTTTTTATAGGGTACAAAAATGCGGGTTATAGCGCTGATTTCGTAATATTTTATGTTTATTGAATTAAAACGGTGTGGCGGCTCTCACCTACGCTGTCTGCCTACATTTTAACGATATTAATTTAAGGTGTGAGTGTGTGTGTTGGCTTTTTTTATATGTCTTTAGATCCATATACTATTCATGCATGTTTTGGTGGTTATGTACTTAAATTGGTTAATTTGCCTGCTCGGTTGTTTTTGTTTTTGTTGTTGTTGTTGTTGTTGTTATTATACGACAATATTGAATACACGTTAGATCGATGGATAAATGTAAAGACAATTAATTGTTACTTGTGAGATTCTGTGCTAAAGTGTCACATTCTATGATTGGAGTCAAGTACAACTGAATGACTCCTCGCAAATGCCACGATCCTTCGAGTTTATTATAATATATGAATGCATTTTATGTATGTATGTATTCTTTTTAGAGAGTTGTGGTGCGTAACATTGCTACTTTCGATTTGGTTTTTGTTGTTGTTGTTGGTTTCTCATTATTTATAACATTCTTGACCTCCATTTTAGTCGGTTCGCCGCGTCTTTTGAAGGATGTAAATTTGCGCACAATTATGTTGCCGGTATACTTGATGTTCCTTTTCAAACGATTTCGGCTGCTCCTGGATCTCAGCTCACCATCAGTAATTGCATCGTTTCCACCACCACCATCGCTAGCCATAATGGGATCTTCATCTTGAGATTCAGTTGATGCTGTATTAATGCTAGCTTTTATATACTCATCGACATTCTCCTTCAAGGTACGTTTGATTGGAGGAGGTTCATTTATTTGAAATTCATCCGACTTCATATTCTCCCGCGATCCGCTGAAGGGCAAATAACTTTGAAAAGCTGAGCACAAAACATTGCCGGTCTTCTTGGTCGTCAGCTGCCTCTTATTGCGTATACGCAGTTTCTCTACACGATCCGATCGTTGATGACTGCTTAAAGATCGACGCAGCAAGGATAATTCAGACAGCTTTTTACTGCCAATGGTAATTTCTTGGTCTTTGGCAGTGGTGAAGAAGGTGGTTTTCGTCTCGCTGTCGGTGGTGGTGGTGGTGGTTTTTGTGATGGTGGTGCAGCACTCATTCGTCGTTTGGTTAAGTCACAGACGAAGATCAAAAGCAATGCGAGACGCAATGTTTTTGAAGCCAATGCTAGTACCTGTAAGTACAATCAATTTATTAACTGAATTCATTAACTGTAAATTAGTATTTAGACCATACCCGAAATGCGCTTAAAGCGAACGCCATTCAAGGAGAGTCGTGGTAATTTGCACACCTCAATCTCCCACTGTACCAATGAGTCTGTGTTGGGATCTCCATGAACGCACCAAAGAACAAACCTATGTACAATTAAAAAACAAATTAAATAAATTAAATTTAAACATGTATAAATAAATCAAATATTTGCCGTTTCAATTACTTACCGCTCTCGCTGCTCATAATCGCAATTATTTTGGTCGAGCACTTCTCTGATTTTCTGCATTATTTGATCGGGCATCAGCGGCGATGTAGTCTTCATCGACCACGTGAAACGCAAGACTCTGGGCTTGGCTGCCTCTGCCTCCGTAGCAGATGTCCTACAAAAATATGATTATACGAAAAATCAAACAGCATGTTTAACCTCTAGTCCTTGAACTTAAGTATTTGAAAACCCTCTGAGCCGTACGAATTTTACAACAATTTAAAGCAAACATTCAATTTGTCCTGTTTCTAAAATATATATATATTAACAAGTTCACTAACCGACTGACTTATGAGCATCGGGGATCAGTCACCATTCTCGCTCTAGATAGTAATACGCAAATTACCATAAATAATGGAACGTAGGTTCAAATACCCCTCGGCCATGTCTTGATCCAAGCTAAACCGATTTTGAAAAGTGATTTGAGACTAGATTCGCTGAATGCCCTGAATTCTAGGTTTTCGATATGAATTCAAATTTGTTGATTGATTTATTTTTCCGTTCCGACTAAAATATTCCCCTTAGCAAAATGAAATGAACTGATTTTGATCTAAGACGAAAGGAGTAAAATTAAAATGAATTTGTATGTTTAACATTTGCTTTGTTTAACAAATTTTCCAGATATTATTTTATTTTCTAATCATGTGGTTTAATCAATTGATTTAATTATTTGTTATTTCTTTGAAACTTAATGTCTACATAACTACATAATCGGATCACTGAAGGTGCCACCGCCGATATAACGATTTATAGATATACAATCATCTGTACAAATAAAATGGTCACATACATGCACATGTTCATCATAATACATATTTAATCCATGATCAAATACACTTATCAATTGTTACTTAAAATTCTAAATACGCTTTGTTTGCTGCGCTTAGACTTCAATTTCATTTGCTTTTAGTTTTTACTTTGTTTATCAGATTTTCTTTATTATATATTATTATTTATTGTGATTGCAGTATGATTCTTGGAAACAGTTCAAATACAAATACATCATTCATACATACATATACATACATATACAAATATTGGTAAATAGATTTAAATTCATCATTTTTTCAACTCTCGACTGCTTTTGGTGTTTTTTGTTTTTGTTGTTGTTGTTGTTTTTTATTATATATGTTTATTTATTTTATATTTAATATGATAAATACAACTAAAATAGCTTTTCGCAGTATATATATTAATATTTTAGGTAGCATTACCAGTAGCAGTAGTAGAACAGAACAAAACACAAAAAAAAAGAGGAAAAAACTTTGACAGTGATTGATAGCAATAGAATTGAATTTGTTCATTCATTGTTGATTGATTGATTGATCGATCGACTGATTGATTGATCCTTTAACGGTTTTCCCACTTTCAATTAGTTTACAAACAAAGAATGAGTTTATTGTTGCTTGTTGATTTTGGGTTGGTTTCTGTTCGTTTGTTTTTTTTTTTTTTTATTTTTTTTTTTACTTTTAAATATATATATATATAGATAGATATAGCATATGTGTATTATTAAATTTATATAAATTTGTAAGTATAATTAGTTAATAATTGTATCGTAAAACATAGACGCTTTGTGAATTTCTGGTAACGGAACTTAACGTTGTCGATCTGTGTTCTTTTGGAGGGGGGTTACGAATCGGAAGGAATCAAAACGAACTGAAACACGCTCTCTCCGATTGGATCTGATCTGATCTGTTTATCGGTTATCGGTTTATCGGTTTACCGGTTATCGGATCGATCTGATTGTTTGATTTGTTTGTTTCATAACTGTATCTCTCTCTCTCTCTCTCTCTCTCTGTCTCTCTCTCTGTCTGTCTCTCTCTCTGTCTCTCCGCCACGCGCATTTTACTTTTATGGGGGAATCGTTTGTTTCAGTTTTTTAGAACTATTAACAAGAAGTAGTTAATGCTTGTTTTGTTAATTACTGGTTTGGCCTAAAATTAAAGAAAAAATTTTAAACAAATTATTCACGGCTGGAAAAAATATTAATAATGGGTAAAAACAAACAAATACGAGAAAATGAAACGAAAGTAAACAAATAAGTACACAACAAAAAAAAAAAACAGTAAAATGTTGTAAAGAAAACCAAAAAAAAAACTATATAAAAAATTTTTTTTTTTTTTTCTTCATATTGAGATATCGGAAAAGAAAAGTAAACGCAATATTTAATAATCAATTTTGAACAATTTTCTTTTTAATACTAATGTCGTACAATTTTCAAATGTCATGTTTTTTTTTTTAAAGAAATGAGATAAAAGAGAAACAGAGACAGAGAGACAGAGAGACAGAGACAGAGAGAGAGTGAAACAAGACAGTAAAAGAGGATTCCATTAAGGATACGCATTGATATTGATGCATACGAAGTTGGTTAAGGAAAATAAGGAAATGAAAAGAATGGGATAGAAAGTGGGCGGGTGGGTGTGGGCTGGGCTGGGCACACAAGGATACCAGAATAATATCCTCTTTATTTACAATACAAATTTTTTATATATATATATATATGTATATATATAAAAAAAAAACCATAAGAGTGACGGAGAGCGCGAGAGAACGTTTTTCAACAAGTAATTGACAGATCCTGACAAATGAAACAATTTGCCAATAAGATCCAAGCCAGTTCCGCCAGATATATGTATATATGTGTATATAATTGCAAATTTGTAAACTATATATGTATATGTATGCGTAGTTTTGTATTTGTTTTGTATCCGAATCTTTGAAATAAAACAGTCTAGCGAAGAAATCAAGCATATAAACCGACTCTGATCAAACAAATTCATTTCGATTATTATACTTATTCAAGTATGTTTGTTACAAAATAATCGAAATCGATTTATCGAAACCGATTTGCACTGCGTACATATCTGAATATGTAAGTATTGTTTTTGCTTATGATATTTACATATTTTTTAGTTAGTTAAATGAATTAAAATAAAAAAAAAAAACAAAAGTACAAAGAAATAAAACAAGAGTGTAAATTAACAGTTAACAAATATTTGAATAAATGCATTAAAATTATTATATATGTATGATTGTTCATATCGCAACAAGAAAACAAACAAGCAACTTTCATGCGACCAAATATGAATGAAAAATCTTTTTTTGCTAGTTTTGGAATTTTTTCCTTTTTTGTATTTTGTCCTGTTTGCAACAATTGTAAAAAAAAGGCCATTTTTTTCAAGCCAAAAAAAAAAAACATGCAAAATCTACAAACCTTAAAAAAAAAAACTATTAAACTGGCCGATTGGCAGCTCACTTGGCAGCTAACTTGGCAGCTAACTTGGCAGCTAACTTGGCAGTTAACTTGGCAGTTAACTTGGCAGTTAACTTGGCAGTTAACTTGGCAGTTAACTTGGCAGTTAACTTGGCAGCTAACTTGGCAGTTAACTTGGCAGCTAACTTGGCAGTTACCTTGGCAGTTAACTTGGTAGCAACTTGGCAGTTAACTTGGCAGCTAACTTGGCAGTTAACTAGGCAGTTAACTTGGCAGTTAACTTGGATGCTAACTTGGAAGCTAACTTGGCAGTTAACTTGGCAGTTACCTTGGCAGTTAACTTGGCAGCAACTTGGCAGTTAACTTGTCAGTTAACTTGGCAGTTAACTTGGAAGCTAACTTGGCAGCAACTTGGCTATAATTAGACTTATGATATCAAAATGGTGAAAAGCCAGGCGTGTACCAGGAAATTCGAAACCAAACCGTTACAGATTACTACAGATAATTTCCAACAGTACTCACTGCGAGTATATATAGTTTTCTCAAGATTCGTACATATCTTTGTCATTGTTAGTTGGGTTGACAAGAAGTCAAAGTAATTTAGTTTCTGTACGATTTTTCTACTGAACAACTGTTAACATACAACGCAAAAAAAAAAACATATTTTATGAAAGAAAGATTTGGTAAAAAAAACACTCCTACAAATTGTGTATCTTCCCGGTATCGTGGAGTAAATCGTACAAATTTGATGTGCAAACATATATATATTGATATTTGTGCGTTGTAATCAAAAATTCTTGTTGAATATATGTATATATATATATATATGTATTTGTAAATAAAATAATAATTTACTCTTTCAACCTAAGAATCAGTGGTTATTTCCGATTTTGAAACTATATTCTCATAACTCTAAGCAGTGGCCCAGTCTGCATTTACTCAGTCTTCGAAACAGATTTGGTACAAAACATAAACACATACATATGCACATATATGTGAATGATGTGCGTGTGTGTGTAAATATGCAAGAATGAAATGTATGAAACGAAAAAATTAAAACAACAAAATAAAAACAAAGAAAAATAACAAAATAAAAAACAAAAAAAACCAACAAAAAAAAAAATGAATTAAATTTTCCAAAAAAAAATGAAAAACGAAATTTAAACTGCATTTGCTTTTCTTGTAATATTCATTAACCAGAAGAAAAATGATAAACGAAATACATAAAAAATTTGATTTTTGTTTTCGTTTTTTATTGGTTAAAAAACTTACCGTTTGCTGAAGCGTGAGGAAAGTTTTGAAAAAAAGCTCATGCGACCTGGATGCGGTGAATCACCGGAGGCGCCACTTGTACCCGAATATTCCAGTGCGGTGTTGTTTCGTGCCCTGGTTTGACCTACAAGAGTGGACAATTATTTATGGTTATATACATAAATCTAGATACAACTCATACATATAACTAGACTAGGACTAAGACTTATCTTATATAAACGGTAGCTAACAAATCCATAAATAAAGGAATATTATACAAATATATATAGTATATTCGAATTACTTATCAGATAAAAGGAGTTGAACCAAAATTACATCAATTCGATTTTGGGATTTACTATATAATTAGTTTGGACACTCGTATTTGTATATTATATCTATGTATACATCGATTTTATATATTCCTCTCAACTATCAAATATTTCAAATGAAACATCAATGTCTATGAATGTATGTATGTATGTATGAATGTATGTATGTATGAATGTGTGTATGTGTGAATGTGTGTATGTATGAATGTGTGTATGTATGAATGTGTGTATGTATGAATGTGTGTATGTATGAATGTGTGTATGTGTGTACATCATTTAAATAAGTTGGTAGTTACAATGGATAAGTGGAAAGAATTTCGATTAACGTGGATCAAGAATCAAGAATCAAGAATTAAAAATAAATAAGTTAAGCACATATTTTCCAACTTGAATGTATATAAATCGATTTAGCTATTTTCAGATTGTATAAGCTAATTATTATCATTATCCTATTCAGTATTTCTGACGAAACAAGCACATACGTGCAAAATGATAAGAATATAAATATATATATATATATACATCGATAAGATAAGAGATAAGCTAACACAAGGCGCATCTTTCATTACTGCTGGACAATCGTGCATTCTTCGAACATTCAAGATTAGAACTTAACTCGAGTCATAAGCGATAAACGGGCAGGAAAGGAGTGCATCAAATGACGAAGAAGAAGCACAACAAAGTATTAGTTATACATAATGAAGTAAATTAAATTAATGAAATTAATCAAATTAATATCGAAAGTAATTCTCATTCTTCCCAAATTGATTCAATTATCATAATTATTAAAGTACGTGCAAGATGAAGGCGATAAAATTAACAAAATATTAACAAATTTTCATCATTACTTGCTGATTATTAATTTTAGTCTATAGAATATATATATATATATATATATATATATGTGATATATATATATGTATTTTATTAATTCGTACATCGAGCGCTTCTCTGATAGTATTTATCTATGAAACCTGTGCACATTTGACATATATATAATATATATATATTTAATTCTATGTTCTATATATATATATATATATATATATATATATATATATATATATTCTATATATGTATTGATTTTGTTGGTTAGGAAAAGAGTTATGAGTAAAATTAAGTTATTTGATTAAAACTAATAAAAATAATTCAAACAGAAAAACTCACCAGAGTGAAAGGTTGAACGTGATGGAACATTCCTTGGAAAGTGTCTGCTTGATTTAACAGCCGATGCCATTCTAAGTCGATCGAACAGACTATGTATATATTGTATATATAGTATATATGTACAAGTACAGTATATATATATATATATATATGTACACATGTATGAATGCATATCGAAGTCATAGTCACAGTTCGTCATCCAAGTAAAACATATTTAAGTCCAAATGAATTGCATATTATTTCAGAGAACGAATGTATTATATATTATATTACATATATATATATATATATAATATAACATAATATATGTATTATTTATATATAGATATACATATCAGTATATTAGTATGTATATATATATAAATATATATATATCAGTATATAGATTTATCAGTTTCGATGTTTAATGCAAAATGTGTGTGGGAATTTGAAATTTGAGGTTATGTGTTGATTTTTGTTTTATATTGATTGAATACCCGAGGGAGTCGATTATATCATCATCAAATTGGATTTCAATCCAATCGAAAACAAAAAATTGAGATTTTTGGTGTAAACGTCGTTTTGTTGATTGATTGATTGATTGATTGATTGAATTGATTGATTGGATTGAATATGTATACAGTAAACATACATTTATTGGCGCAGTGGTGGGATCGGAGGCGGTGGGGCAGGGCAGCGAGACAGCGCGAATCAAGCAGATTATTTGTTTTGGTTAAATGTGATGTGTGGTTGTTGTTGTTGTGGTGGCGGTGGAGTTACGGTAACGGTAACGGTAACGGCAATCAAACGATTATGGCAGATATATATATAGATATATATAGTTTTCATGTTGTGGAGAGAGGGCGATACAAAGAAAATGAAAAGAAAAAGATTATAAAGAAAATAGTGGTAAATATTTCGAATAAAACGAGCACTTAAAGATACAAAGTCTTACAACATAAATATATAATTAATTGGTCTAAAATTATTAATTAAAGATGATCATTTATATATATATATATATAAAACTATAAATTGAAATGAGGAAGGGCGATAAGGGAGCCTGCATATAAAGCAAGGAGTTTATAGAATAAAACTAAAATTCGAATCTAATCTTTGGTGAAGTCGGATGGATACTCTGATAAGTTGATGAACAGACCATGCATATTGATAAGCTCTGGAAAGTTGACGACTTTTCCCTGGTAGAAGCCCAGACTGTAGTAGTTTTTTAAAATCCGTAAAACGAATCGTGGTCAAAAGCACATTGAAATAAATATAACTTTGATATTTGTAAATGTTGAAAATTATGTTAATTTACATTCAATGCAACCGTGCATCCCTACTTATGTTAAGTCCCTCATTAATGCGTACTAATTATGTTAAGCAGCACAATCATGTTAAGCAACAGAATTATGTTAAGCAACAGAATTATGTTAAGCAACAGAATTATGTTAAGCAACTATTTTAGTCCCGAATAAACTTTGCTTGAGTACACAACGACGGTGGTACTTGGGTTTTATTTATCATATCCAGGCATTCCCTGACGCGGGGAAACTTCGCTCCAACAGTAAAATAATAATTAGTTATTAAAACTTCCAACTTCTGGAGTTGGCTAATTCTCGTACTAAACGATCTTCCATTGTAAAATAAGTATAGATGCGAGAGGATTCTACAGATGGTATGCCGAAAACTGGGATCTATACACTCTGCGAAATTCGACTAAAGGCAAATGATTTTTTCCTTATAAAATTTATTTCGTTCTACAAAAGTTAATTATTTTCAAAACACACGTGAAAAAAAAAGGAATTAACTGTCTAAAATTAACATCACTTTTTTTTTAGCAATTTTTTGTTTGGTTTTTGAAGTAGAATGTAAAAAATTGTGTTTTACGAATTTCGCGCAGTGTATATGCACAAAGTTACAACATCAATCAAAATTACTGATTATGAGTAGTTGCCTATCGATGATTACAAATGTTTTGAAAAGTTCGAACAACAGAGCATTATAATGAGAGCACAACTTCAGTTTTCAATCAAGGATTGCGGATTTGCAGTAAATAATTAGGCGCCGACATGCATAAGTACGAGTACGTGATTTTTGCACCTGTATATTTTTTGATCACATCTAAAACCAAACAACAAAATTATTCAACTTATTTTAGTTATTTTAAAATATAACAAAAGGAAACAAAAAAATATATATATAACAAATAAAATGAAAAATATACCAGAATTATTTGACTTGATAATACCGCGCGCATGCCATTTTATGCAATTATTTAAATTTATACTTATTTTTTATTTTCATAAAGGGGACGCGGCAAGTATAACCAAATAAATTATATTTATCTTTAAGTTGTAACATTTTTTTTTTATTTATGGAAATGCGTATATGTCCACGCCCCTTTTTGCAAATAATACACAATAATATTTATCTTAAAATATAGTTTGCGGTTTCACTCACCAAAGTTTGTTCGTTTAGGATCGGGTTCGAATCCAAAATTAACACCACCATGAGATTTATTTCAAAAATATTTGATTTGTGTTTTTGTTTTTGTTTTTTTTACGGGATTCAAATTGTTTGTAAATTGAAGATTATAGAACGAACACCGGAATAAGAAGACGTAGTATAATTTGTTGTGGTGGTGTTAAACGCCACACAAAGTTTGCATGTATATGTAGTGTTGTTGTTGTTGTTATCAAAATTAGACATTTGGTTTTGGTTTGATAAACAGTTAATGTTCAATATTGTATAAAAAACATGAAAAGATAAGAAATTTACATTATTCAATTGATCGACTTTGCTAAGAGCTATATCAAATTAAAAATATATTTAAAAAAAATAACAATCTTTCTAAAGTTTGAAATAATTTAACACTAAATGTGTATATATGTACAACTATTGAGTAACAGAAATCGATAACTACACGATGTTATCTAACCAGTGCTGCACAATACAACTAAAATGAAGTTTCTTCTTCTTACTTTGAAGCAAAAGAGAGAAAAATTAAATGAGTTATAATTTGAGTGGATATTTTATATGCACAAAAAAACTTTAAGCGAACTGCTTTAAATTAGCAATTAAAAATGCATGACACATTTCTTAAATATTTAATTATATTTTTACTGTTTTTCTTCTCTTTGAACCGAAATGCCATTTCTCTAATTGCATTTTATGTGCAATTTTTCTGCCGACTGAACAACGGGATTCTAGCAAAATGGCTGTCGACGACAACGTTGCCAGCCAGAAAGAATAACGGATTTAAATGAAAAGTAAAATTTGCAACAGCGAATAAATTGGCTACATAACGGTAATAAATGGAAGTATGCATTTTAGATACAACCAAATATCCACTCTAGCTAATACAACCTAAAGCGTGAACAGCTTACGTCGATTTGATCCACCTGTCAACTTTCTCTATATGGATGATTGACTAATCTCAATCACCAACAAATGCATATACTGAATATATCATCCGAAAACAATCAATAAATATTTAAATTAGCGCATTTTTAGATACTAATTAATTTCAAAGCTTTAACAAAAACTGAACTGATTTTCGAAAGAAATTCACATTTGGACAATTAGTTTATTCTCAAGATGTGAAGTCAAAACATTCATGTCAAACAATGATAATGTATTGCATAATGCCATGTATTGGAGCAAAGCTTTTAAAAACAAGAAAAATTATCTCTTAAAAATAAAAAGGCAGCCAATTTTAGTTTAGTATAATTAAAAAAAGGTAATATACAAATATTGTTCAAATCAACAGTAAGTACAGTTATGTTGTTTGTAGTTTTTTACATTAATTGGTTTGGCATTTAGTTTTTTGGAATTGGTTTTTTTTGGTTGTCTAATGAATGAAAGTGTATACCTCGATCCAAGGGGGTCAATTGATACGGATACGCATCCGTCTGTCGATGGCCTAGGGCTCGAAACAGACGCGCTTTTAGTGTGACCCTTTCCAGCGTTAGCTGCTGATCCGCTGCTGGTTACATTTGTAATACATTCATTTTTTTTTTTGTTTTTTAAGGTGATAAATATGTAAATAGGAAGTTGGGCAGATATGTTTGTATATCTTGTCATTTGAGAGTTGGAAACCAAACGTACATATTAAAAACAAAAAAAAAAGAGCCCAACTCAGAGCAGGCTCGAAAAATGTGAAAAAAAAGATATGGGTAATAATTTTGGTTTTATGCAACTAAGAAATAATATGAACTGAACTGTGCTCTAAACTATATATATATATATATATATATATATGTAAACGGGGGTAGTAGTTACTAAGTTCTTCGCGATGTTTTATTTTACTCTATACTAGCGATTTTCTAACCATAAAATATGTGCAAACCGAGAAGAAATGTGGTGATTACTAAAGACAGAGAGAGAGAGAGAAGTATCTTGATAGACGAACCAACATATGTATAATCAAAATTTGTTAAGTTTGGAAATGTACTGCGAGTCTTTTAACGTGGACCTATAAAACTTTCAATTGCGAAATCATATGAGTGAAAACAACCAACAAAAAACTAAATGCACAATAATTAACAGGCAACAATAATAATGAAACACTGATCATCATGATCATCATGATATGGATTATAATGCTCACGTACTTTGTCTCAGCAGGAATAACATTGGTTTTCTCCGTCGATGAAGTCTTTTCGTACAGTGTAGTCGATCGGCGTGGTATAATGCCGCTAGTTCCGCTCACTGTCCGATTGCCGTTAGTCGGATCATATTTAGCGGTTGTGCGCGGCTTCGCTGGACTGTTCAGCGCTGCAAGCAAGATCGACCAAAAAGTTAAAGTGTGTATTTTTTGTTTATCGAATGCCGTGGGATTACATACATGTGTCTGTTGTGGTTAGCATCTTCTGTGTGGCAGACGCTGGTCTCTGATTCTGTGCGGCCAGTCTCGCCGTATTTTCCTTAATTGTTGCCGAGTCGATGGTATTTTGACGCTTAAAATTGCTACCACTGCAACGAAATGTTTAATCATAATTAATACAAATGTTTTCTGCATTTTCTTATAAGAGGATATATGGATGACTGACCCAAAAAGTTCGATATATCTAAGTTGATAGTTTTTGATGCTTATTTAACATATCTTATAAAGTTTGACATCAAAAAACATGAAAGATGTGTTTCTTAGAAAAGCATTTTTAGACTTATATAATAGGGAGGGGCATGCTACCATGTCCCAAATAATTGGCTCTTTAAAATAAAAGGGATCCAAAGTACCCAAGCTAATCTGGCTTTTTTATGAGCACCCACTTAACCTCCAACGATCGGCATATACATTTTTGGACCACGCCCAAACCTCCTGCCCCCATCAACCTCGACCCAAGAAATTTGAAATGCGCATATCTTCCACAATTTGTAACCTAGGGTCACCAAATTTTGAAAGTATGTTACTGGTAACTCCCAAAAGAGATCAATAAGAAATTGGATAGCCACGCTTACTTTGACTCCCTAATCCGATACACCTGTTAGTGTAAATCGAGAAGAGCATAGCTACAGTTATCAAACTTGGAAGGAAGATTATCCACTTTATCCTCCATAATTTTTTCCAACCCATCCTACTCTCGCAGCCAAAATCCTATATCTCCCATAATTTAAGACCTGCAGTTCCTGAATTCCGAAGGAAGGTATTTAGCTAATATCTACCGCAATTTGATTGATTGACGTTTTGCTGATATAGAAAAATAAAAACCGACAGATAGTCATAACTATAACCCAAACCTAAGTTTGCAGCGCTTTTTTTCTTTATCAGTTTTTGTGCAGTACTTACACTGATGCCCGGTCAGCTGCTGCTCCAACAGCATTATAATTATTGCTCGGATTGACCGATCCCACGCCACCCGCTGTAGCCGTCACGGCAGTAGTTGCTGTTGCTGGTGCAACACCTATAAAATACATATAAACGTGTTAGTAAAGTACGACTGTGCGCCTAGCAGTGTAGTCCCCGTTATGGGACTTACGTAACGTTTCCGCACCGGACGATGCACGACGACTAGGTTTGGTACTCGATGCCGATATACTTCTGTGTACGCCACGATGCGTGGGACTTTGAACGGCCGCATTGCCAGGAGCATTGGCACTATCTGTGTTGCCAGACATGTTCCGCAGTGAAAGCGAGGATCCCGAACGCGAACCGTCACTTTCAGGCTGTGGATAAAGAGAACCCAATTAATATAATATGAGAGCATTAATATATAATACGACTTACATCGGTGCTCTTGCGGCCAAGCAATAAATAAGTGGCAAACACATCGTCATAACGGTGCTGAGCCAGCGACTCTTTGATTTCCTTTAGATTGTAGCCCATCGCGACTAGGGCTTCTATGCATTGTCAAAAAATAAGAATGACAGACAATAATTGTATAAATACTTTTAATTATTCCTTAAATCATCACGGCTATTTACGATATTTAGTTTGATTAGTGGAAATTACATAAAAATTCATTACATTTACATTATATTTGGCAAGCATTTTCTTCATTTCATATTTACGTTCTGCCAGAATTGTGTGCTCTAATTGAAGATTTAAGATTTGGCATTTTCTCAGTACAACACCATGCATTTTATTCAAATAAACAAAAAAGTATTACTTGCATTAATAACTGTACATAATAATTCTTAGCCGTATCAAATTGAACCGGAAACATACAAATTAGAAATTTAGAGTTTAGAAAATGTCTTTTTTAGTTGTCTCGAGACTTGCCTCAAAGTTTTTTTTGACTTGTAAGACGGATCGAAAAAACTAGCTTGATTTGCATATGTTGTGATGACTCACATACATGAATGGAAATTAGTCACGAATAAACATATTTACTTTGTTGTTGTTGTTGTTGTGTTTTGTTGCGTAACGCAGATAATGAAATTTTACTTTATTGTGTGTCTTCTTCATACAAGCAAAATGGTTGCGGATTATTCGCGTGTTGTGATGAAATGCTAGGAACAGATCCGCCAGATCCAAAAGCCGACCCAAGCTAAACTGAAGCTAAATCAATGAAAAATGACGATCTTTTGGGCTGCAGCTGCAGAGAGTAGTCATGGAATCTGAATATTTATCTTTATTTATGAAAAACCACCCATTTCGGAATGACCTTTAGATCATTATAATCTCAAAAATAAACCTTTGCTTGTGGTGCGTCGTCCTTTATCTTGTGCCTAAACTTTGCTTAATGTTGATTGATATTATTTCACAGAAACTAATATTTCTTAAATAGAGAAAACATTTACGGACTTATTTGCATTTGCATTTAGTTATTTCGTATTCTTGTCCCGGCAGATCTGGTTAATTGTGACAATATTCGAAGCATATATGGAGTAAAAATTGGAAACATAAAGGAAAAGAGAAAGAAAAAACAAGAAAAACAAATATTTTATTGCTTTGTTTGTTGCCAATTCCAAAAATGCACGATACTCCCATACATTTTGGTGTGGCATTTTCCATTCGCCGATCAAAAAGACCATCATTAACATCAAGTCAAAAGCACTGCGTCGGATCGTGGCTGAGTCTTTAATACCCCGAATTTTTGACCCCGCCATAAATGCTATATATGAGAATTTGATGATATACGTAATTATGTATGGATCAGCTAACATTATTATAACTTTTCTAATTTTTCAATACACTACACAACATACAGCATATTTACAAATAAAATATATAAACTGGAAATCGCTAATGGTTAATATATAGAAGTAAGTATCAACACAATCACAACAACAAATACGACGACACTGAATTAGGGATACAAATGAAAAAACATGAACAGGCAAAAAACACGTTGACGACACACAATTCGTTAATAATATTAGTAATGAATTTTGTATACAGTACCCGTCTTACCTATCCGCTTGGGATCGGCTAAATCTTGCTTTGGCTCAACATACGGTTTGAGTTCATCATCCTCAAACCCCATATTCATCCACTTATCGCCCATAATTGTTTCGAGACTAGCACGCTTTGCCGGATTCAGTACTAGAAACTTGCGCAACAAATTTTCGCAATCAGTTGACATATAGAATGGAATTCTGTTGGGAATCAGACACACATATTATATTATTTGGTTATCATCAAAGCATGTGTAAACACTTTTATACCTATATTTGCCTCTGAGTACGCGTTCACGCAGCTCCCTTAATGTGGAACCATCGAAAGGCAGGGAACCGCTCACCAATGTATATAATATAACACCCAGCGACCAAACATCAACTTCCGGACCATCATATCTTTTACCTTGGAAGAGCTCTGGTGCTGCATAGGGCGGGCTGCCACAGAACGTGTCTAGCTTTGAGCCGGGCGTAAACTCGTTCGAAAATCCAAAATCTGCTATTTTAATATTCAACTCGCTATCCAGTAATAAGTTTTCAGCTTTTAAGTCCCTATTTAGAAACAGGAAAAAGGTTTAAAGTCAACACGTTTTATAAGAAACAATTATAGAACACCCTACACCATGGAGCTCGTCCCATAGCTCGAAGAGTATAAGAACGGGTAAGGGACAGAGATTAAGTGTATTACCTATGTATGATCCTTTTTTGATGACAATATTGCACAGCCGATACAATTTGACGAAATTTGACCCGAGCCTCCTTCTCCTTCATCCGCCCATGTAGTACCAGATAGTCAAACACCTCGCCACCTGAGGCATATTCCATGATGAGATACAACGTCTTTTCCGTTTCGATTACTTGAAATAGTTTAACTATGTTGGGATGATTAAGGCTTTTCATTATCCTAACCTATAAATAGACACAAGGATTAATACACACATATATATATTATATATATATAATAATGGGTACTTTACCTCTCTAAAGAGTTTCTGAAGTGACATAGGATTAAGTTGGGTCTTGTCAATGATCTTTATTGCTACTTCTTTGCCAGTGGGCAGATGCTTTGCTAGCTTTACTTTAGCAAAGTTGCCCTTGCCGATGGTTTTAATGAGCTTATATTTCCCGATATGCTCCTCAGTGGCGCGCCATCGCATAGGAGCACTGCTGCGCATCTGCAGATTTGGGGATCCCTGCAAATGAAAAATAAACAAGCAAAAGGATTCAAAGTCAATACTACATTCGACAGTAACAAAAAGACCTGATCTCCGCCCCAAAAGTTAATTATATATCTCACAAAAAATGGCTAAGCCTTGTAGGAATAGAAGGGGTACTTATACATTTATTTGATACATCTTAGACGTTAGTTTTGGGTTTACCTGTGCAACACTGTTGCCATAAACATTGGTACGTTGCACAACCACATTGTTTGGAGGTGGAGGAGCAGCGGAGCGATGATGTCCTGCTGCAGAAGATGTCGGCTCGACCGTTGGACGTACTGTTGTTTCGGTGCGACTGGTCGAATTATAGGGCGGTATGGGCGCCACAATTGGTCGTTCCGACCGTCGCTTGGCTGCAGCTGTTGTACCACTACCTCCGGAATGATGACTGCCCGAGGAGCTTGTTGCAGTCGTCGCATGACGATGCGATGCGGACGACTTTTGCGAGAGTAACGCCTCAAATTGACGTAGATTCTCCTCGCGCCGCTTTGCCGCTGATATTGTGGTGGCCGTTAGTTTGGATGAGGATACTCCATCTACAACGCTGCTGGCTCCTTTGCTTGTTGTGTTTCGAGCCGCTGGAGTTGGTGCTCCTCCTGCCGCAGACGCCGTCGTCGTTGTTGGACGCCATCCCACTTGAGGTTTTTGCTGCTGCTGGTGCTTTTGCTTAAGCGTCACACGCATTGCAAGCACCGTGTCCGTATTTTTCGTATCGGAGGCAGTCCGCGCCAGTTTGGCCTTCAAGGCACCCCCAGAGGATCCACCAGAAGCAGTTGTTGAATTTTTTGAATAAGCCCCAATTGAATTGCGCCCATCGCTGCCTCTTTGAAACTCGTTAAGCATCTGCTCATTGCTATCCTCTAATTGGGAATGCCTTCCGCCCAAATATTGAAAATCATTCTCAGAGGACATATCGCTTATCCCGGGACGTAGTAGATTCTCCGTTTCGCCATAGCGCTTGCTCTGTTTACGCATGACATCCATGGAGGATTGAGACTGTTCTTGTTGCTTTTCACTGAGTTGTTGCTGTTGCTTAAAGCTCTCCTCCACGTTAAGTATGTGCTTCTCAATGGAGCCCAAGGCAAAGGCAACACCCACATCGTCTTCGGCAGACATCTGGACACGTGGCGTAAACTTAGTGCGACTATGTTGTTGTAGATGTAGTGCCGGGATGGCGGATACGGCAACACGTGGCGGAGGCACTGCAACATTTCCGGGTCTACGCAGCTCGACAAGTGCATCATAATCCATATTCTGAGCATCGCTGAGATCAAGTTCCCTTGCAGTCTGTGGCCGATTGCTGACGCTGTGGTGTTGCTGTTCGGGTGCCTGGCTGTCGGTATCACTAATGTTGATTTTATTATTACTATTATTATTGTTAGTATTATTGTTGTTGTTGGGCGTGGGCGTGGGCATAGGCATAGGCATGGGCATGGACGTTGGTGGCGCTGGAGCGAGTCCTTTGCGTGCGGCATAGAGCCGAACACTTTTCCGTGCAGCGTCGCCACGATTTAAATCCGGCGTCGTCGTCTCCATTGTTGTGCAATATATTTTTGTTTGTTTATTTTTTTTGTACAACTTTTTTGTACTCTTCACTGTGTCCAGTTAGATATTTTTGTTGATTTGTTTTATAATTGTTCCTTAATCTATGTTTCAATATTTAATCACTGTTAAGAACATTGTTTTTTGTTCGCAATCAATTTTGTTTTGTTTATTACATTACATACACATCCATCTACATAATAAATGTTAACACTTATACGCGATTGATAAGTTCAATCATCGATATCTGATAGTTTTGTTGTTCATGTAATGGATCAGAATACGCTTGAACTTTTTTTTTCATTACTTAACAAGCTTGTACGTCACTTTTTTTTTAAGAAATCAAACACGAGTTAGAGAAAATTCGTAAAGATTGCTACAGTTATATTATCAAAATTAACTACTGCCTTCGCAATACTTGAAAGCTCATCATCACAATCGTATCAATGAAAAGCCTTTTTCCTACCCAAAAATGACAATTCAATTGTCAAAATCGAATAAGATTTTGCCGTGTCTTTGTTATTTTTTTGTTGTCTCTTTGATTTTCACTTTATTGCTTTTTCTTGACTCCGCTGTGCGAACACAATTGCACATGACAAACGGCTGACGATGATGTGTGTGTGTGTGTGCATGTGTGTGAGCGTGTGTTTATATGTATATGTGTGAGTGTATATGTGTGTATGTGTGTGTGTGTATATGTGTGTGTGTGTGTATGTGTGTGTGTAATGTGTACACGTCTTGTAAGCTTTTCTTGCTTTCGCCGCAGCCCAGCAAAGCAGATTGAGTAGAAGAGACTGTTTGCTTTGTTGTCTGTGTGTCTGCTGCTACTTTTGCCATTGAGCAAACTTATATTTAATTCAACAAGTTGCTGTTGCTGCGCATTAAAACCTCGAAAACGAATTTAATACACACACGTTGCCTATACATATACGCGTATGCAGTAAGAGTAGACAAAGTGTACTCATATTGGGAGAGGAGAGAGTGCAAAAGCGAACGTAATATTTACGACAAAGCCACTTTATAGACGACGACAAGAGCTAATCTGATTTTGGTGACACTGAAAGAAAACAGACTTCTACGCATCGCGATTGAGACAACAGCAAAAGTCGGAGAGAGTGAGCGTAAGATTGAGAGTGAGAGCGCGTAATGAAAACGCACCTATACACCTATATACATACACACAATGTGTGCACGTACTCACATACACCTGTGCAGAAGTTACTGCTATCTCGCCAGTGATATACGTATGTTCTTACGTTTTTGTGTCAGTTTGTACTTTTGTCCACACATGCATATATACATACATACATATATTTTGTATTTGCTAGTGACTACGTCGGCTTACAATGCTCACGCTTTTGCTGCTCTTTCTCGCTAAGCACGGCTGTTGCACAAGTTCAACCGAGTTGTCTCTCTCGCTCTCTCTCTCTCTGACTGAATGTTCTGTTTGTCTTCGTCACGTTTCGCTGCGCTTCTACCAAATTCTATTTATGATTCATTAGGAATTTTCATTTGAATTTTATGTAAATAGTTAGTATACTCGCAAGACTTAGACATTGTTGAAAATCTACTTGTAACTAACGCGGGCGTTAATTCAGTTCAGTATTTTTCAGAGAGTGAAAAGCTTTTAGCGTCCACATACACATACACAAACTCACACACGCTCGCACTCACTCACACTCACATAATGGATCACACAAGAATATAATAAATGAAGCACTCTCTCAGACAATTACTCGTCATTTTCACTTATAGCAAAAGCAAACATTTGGTTGCCTAGTTTTTATATTTTCTTCGATTATTTCAATTTTATCGCCGATCTTATCAATCGATTCACTCTCGGCCTATATGTATAAAAATATATAGACATGTGTACATAGGTATGAGTGTACACGCTATTTGTTCGTTTAGTTTTTTCTTTAAATAAGCTCAGTTTGTAAATCTGACGTAAACGAAACGCCGTCAGCCAACAATCAACTAGAGTCAACAGGCAGTGACAGACAGCCACAGCCACAGCGACAGCTCAGCAGCCTAACAGCCAACAGCCACTTTAGCCACAGTAACAGCAGCAACTGGAGTATGAGTACTTCCAGTATCGGTACCACCAGCAACACACACACGCAGAGAGAGAAAGAGACAGCAAAGTCGGCCTCAATACACAATCGCATACAAGCGCGAATATCGCCTTTTTTGTGTGTGGTGCTCTCACTGGTATTCGTGTATTCCGCGCTCACTCACGCACACATTGTTATACAAATATAGGAACATACAAACACAGCAGCAGCAGCATTCACTTCAACCGTATCTGTCTATTCTTGACAAAGAGCCCGTTTGGAGCGCTGATTTTTTATACACACACACACACACATACATAAACATACATGAACTATGTACTTATGTGTTTGTGTGTGTGAACAAACTGATATCACCTGAGCGTAACGCTGAGAATGAATTGTTAACTTACGTGACACAGAAAAACAGTGTCAGACAAGCTTTGTGTGTGCGAAATTTTGTGCTTTTGGGCAAAGTGTTAGCACCAAAGCATACAATTGATTAATGAAACTTTATAAAAATAAACTTGACAAAGAACAATTTAGTGAAAACCTTTTAGTTATGCAGTATACAGCAAAATACAATAATATGACTTAAATCCCCCGTATAAGACTTCAGGCAAAACAAGAAATAAAAAAATGAAAAATATCAACTTGACTACACCAACCCTGCTCTGTGGCACCTTTTATCAGATCGTTATGGGCGGCTTTATTAATGTCAGAGTATTTCGCAGTCGGTTACGCCCACCCTGCAACACTTTCACTCGCTATACCATTAACAAAATGGGTATAATGGTTTGTGCAAAGGTATGTAAGAGGTAGAAGGAGTCATCTCCGACTACATAAAATATATAAATATTCTTGATCATAACTGGTATAGCCATGTCCGTCTATATGAATACGCGAATATATTTATTTATATTTGGAAAATACGTTCTCGTATATCCCATCTCCTATCTCAGTTTCGCGAATACAATTTCCATCTAGATCGGATAAGAAGAAGCACACAAGTTTTAGGTCCAAAACCTATTCTCATATCTCATTACAATCAGCACTTCCATACCTGCTTCAAAACTAGGATATACAGGGTATATCATAATCGAGATCAATCGACTACAGCATTCATACCAGTTGTATATAACATTTCACATATCGATCCTTAAGGGACGTAATCTAACAGAACTTAGTGTCTCCAGCTTAAGTCTGTAGGAAATCTATGATCACTTTTTCGATATAAACTGTTATCTATTAGTTTTGTAATTATTTAGCCGTTGAACAAGAGGGTTATGAATTTTATCTTGTCACATTACTACACATACATATAATAAGCACAGGAGGGGAAAAATAAGATATTGTTTTAATGATAAGGCTATCTGCCAATTAAAGGTTACTTTAAGCAGTAAGGAAACGAGCTGAAATGAAAATTGTCTTTAACACTATCTCTAATATGCTGTGGGGTATATATATCTAATCAAATTGAATCATTTAAAAACTTGTTTGTTCAGCCCTATAAAAGGAATAATAAATCAAAGAATAAGTCTGGCGTATATGGCTGGGTATGTCAATATCAATCTGAAATAAAATAGAAATAATAATCAAAAGGATGGCACGGAAAAAATTTAGGTACAGTTTGTTACACAATTCCCATAACCGATGATTGAACTCAGCCACACTTTGAATTTTTGATGAACGCATATTTTGAGACACTGTTTTTTGGGGACAAGTACAATTAAAACTAAAAAACAGTGAGTGATATGAAATAAGAAACAACATTGAAATGAAATCAGCTTAACGGCACAACAATTGTTCCTATATTGAAAAGAATGATAACATCTTGGAAGATGGAAGATGGCCTGCGCTTGTAGACCAGAATCAACCTGCCGACCTTCAACTTTGCGACAAAATTATAATACCATCTACAAGGACATCAAAAAATCTTGAAAAATATGTAAACCTATCAGTTGAAAAGCAATTCCACAATTTCATATCTTTGCCAACATTTAATCAATATATAGTCATGATATTTCCTCGAGAATCCTGCATCTAACAATTCATTCAATTAAGAAGGGTTTATGATTCAAACTGAATAATGTCAGCATTGGTATGATAACTTTAATACTTAAAATAAGATACAAATATCTTACTGCAAGTAATCAAGTGCTTGATTCAAAAAGCTTCGCACTAGAATTATCTTGAAAGAATTATAGAATTTTAAAATAAGCTCAAAAACTCTTAGCATGCGCGACTTAAATTGTTCCTTAAGCACAAATATTTTCGTACATAATATGCAAAATATCGAATAACGAATTATCATACTTAAACTAAACATGCGATTCTTATAAACATAAACCGGTTTAGTCTTAAACAAAATCGAGCCTAACAAATTTATTTGAAAGAGGTTTTTGATAGTACTAGCTAGAGCTTACCGTACTTCATGTCATTGATAGCAAACAATGCTCGTACGATTTCTAAATTCATTAGCTCTAACTCCAATTTACTGAACCCCGCGACACCACCCCCCCTTGGCACCCATACATACCCTTGAGGTACGCGCCTTGTCGGCAGCAGCAAGAGCAGCGAGATCCTTGGTTTTGGGTCGGTCAGCTTTGCTGGTTGCCACAATTGGTAGTCCGCCGTTCTCAATCATGGTGACGACGATTTTATTACTGGGCGTACATAGTTTAGCACCTTTCGCAGTGGATGTCTTCAATTCCAATGCCTTTTGTCGCATTGCGTTCGAAAGTCGCTGTTTACGTTCGAGGCGTGCATCGTCCTTGTCCTTTTGGAGCTTGGCAATTGTGGCGGGAGTATGACTCTTTGATCTCTTGAGAAACTTTAGCAATTGTCGCTTCACATTGTTGGGCCCATTATCGTTGCTTTCCGAGCCAGAAAAGTCATCCAGCTTGGATGCACGACGAGTTAATATCTGTTGGGCCCTTGCAGGTAATTCGAGGCGCCGAAATATACCATCGGGCATACGCACGAAACAACCCTCGGACATTTTGTGAAACGAATCCGAGGGCAATTTATGATAGTTGCCATTGGGGGTACGATAATGGCAATAGTCCGTCTTATGATAACCATCGCCAACGATGTAGAACTCGTTACGGTTCTCCGTTGGCGCCGTTGATGCCGCAGCAACATCCTCAACTTTCCCACTGCAATCTAGAGGCAGTTGAAAGCTCATCAGATTACTCGTGCTGCTGCTATTGACCTCTTCAGATCCGGCAACGTCAGCCTGAACTTTGATGTTGCCGCCACCTAATTCGCTTATTGTCATCGGACGTCGTTGAGGATCGGTCATATCCTTGCGCATAATACTGCCATTGCGTAGCAAAGAGTCCCGTAATATCGACAGCTCATCTTTGTCCAACGATTCTGGTTGTTGTTGTTGCTGCTGTTGTTGTTGTTGCAGCTGTTGCTGCTGCTGCACCAGTGTTGCATAATGTTTAGATGACTTTGATTTCCGTGCGGATAGGCGGCGATTTGCGAATTGTGTTGTTGATGCTGATGATGATGATTCATCCTTGTTATTGTTATTATGATTATTGCTGCTGCTACTCGAAGAATGCGTTGTTTGCCGCTGACTCGTGGTTTGACCCATGGTTACGTTATTCTTAAATTATCAATTTTTACTGGGCATATGCTTCATTCACGGATTCATGGATTCATGAATAAACAAAAATGTTTTAAATTCACGAAAGACACTGGAATACAACGGTATTTCAATTGTAAACAAAACATTTTTTTTCATAAACACATATTTAACTTGAACTTCACTCACTTTAGGCTTAAAGCGGATGAGTCACCTTTTATGCATGACGCTTTGAGTAGAATCCATTAAGAGTTGTATTTCAGTCTTATCTTTTTTGATTTGATCACGTCGCGAAAGTCTTTAATTTACGCTTAGTGTGTGCATACACACATACTCATATATGTTTGTATGTGTTAATATGTACATGAGTATTTACAGTAGCTTATACCTGTCTATCACTCGTTTATACATCTACACGTATATATTTATAGCTCAGTGTGTGTAATTCTATTAAAGCATTAACAGCTCAGCACATACACACACACACACACACAGCTCTTAATTGCACACACTTGAATTTTTTTGGCTTTCACCGGATTTAGATGCCTTATTCACATTTTACTTTCCGTTTCTCAATATTTTCTATAAAGCTAATTGAGACCCTTCCATGACCAAAGTGCAGACTGGCGTTGCTAAGACTCGAAATAATCACATTGTCTTATCTTTTAATCGAGTATCGCACATACACACACACACACACATACATACATAGACACACACACTCACACACGTAAATAAATATGTATTTTTAAACCTTTCACACATTCATGAGTTGTGGTGTGCATATAGAAAATAAGCTTTTAAGCTTAAGAGCAGCGTTTTGTGATAGTAGGTTCCACACAGAAGTTAAATGCAGTCCACACATATAACGAGGGAACGCGCGAGACCGAACTTAAACGTAAAAATATAAAAAGATAAAATGAGACAACGACGACGACGGAAACGAAATTAAAGCAGAGGCGATGAAGCCCCGCAAAAAGCTCGGAACGTTTTTGTTTCTTCTCTCTCCGCTTGTATCGCTCATTTACTTCATCACTCTTGTTGCTGTGCTGTTATTGTTGTTGTTGTTATTTTTGCTTCTGGTTAAGCTCGTTTGCATTGAAGCTTCACTTGCTCACGCTCACTTACTCACACAAACGCAAACACAGTTAAGCACACAAGCACACACACACGACGCTGTCTGTTTTGTGTAGAGGAATGTGATGATTTTTCTTTATTTTTATCGGTTCTTTTTGTTTTACTATTGTTGCTTGTTGCAAGCACACTATATATTGTAAATGAACAAATATATATATGTGTGCATGCCTACATGTGAGTGTGTGCGCATAGTTGTGTGTGCATATGTAAGTAGCGTATAATTAAATTAACTTATCATTCACAATTGGTCTGGGCTTAGTTGGAATCTCTCTCGACAGCAAAGCTCCTGCTACAATGACAATCATCAAGCCAAAACAAATATGTTTTTAACTGAAATTGCTCCACTATGCATGTGTGTGAGTATATTTCAAGATTTTTGCATGCGTATTTGTTCAGCCACCAACAGACATTTTTTTCATTATTTAAATTATTCAACGTATGTAAGTACGCGCATACTAATACTAAAGCATTTGTCCTATCTTATCAACGTACGCAAGCACTTGAATTGAAGCTAAATTGTGTTATGAATGTGAGCATGTGTGTACACTCAATTAATAAAAAAAAAAATCACTAAAATTTGTAGAAATAAATTCTGCTGCACAGGAATTGCAATGACAATGAATTTACGTATATTCGAATCATTGCTCATAACAACAGCAACAATTGCAACAACAATAACAACAATTGTTTGTCGATAACAAAAGTACCGTTTGCTCAATAACACAGCCAGACGACAACGACGACGGCAAACGCGACAAGTGACCACACGAATGAAGTGGAACTTAATACTAAAACAAGCTTTCGACCATTGGCTGATGCCGAGCGGCGAATATATTGGATAAGTTCTATCTGACTGTCGCGGCTACGCTCAGACAATTTTTTGTAGTATTTTGCAGCTTGGCGATAGTTGAATCTTTAAGAAACGGCACACCCTATTCAAATAATTATATTTATGTATAATAAATACGTATACATATATGTATTTACATAAACCAGCGTCATTCAGAATTGGAATGATTCAAAACAAAAAAAGCCTACAAATAAGCACACATACATATGTATGTACAACTGTGGAAGGCAACTCATAATGTACATAGGTGTGTATTGATGTGATACCGCTCACGCACACAGATGTCACACAAGAAACACTCAAAAATGTTAAAAGCTTTCTGCTCTGCTGTTAGAGAGAGAGAAGAAGAGCGAGCTTTGAGCAAGCAAACACAATTTGGATTTGCAGAGTCAAGCAGTTCACCCCACGATAGAAAAGTTGCAAATGTTCTGATCCGAAGGCTTCTTTTTTGACTGCCATCAATCAACGACCAGGGCGAATTTGCGCGATCACTCTGTTTCTTATGCAATAATCTCAGTTGCCCGGCAGTTGTTACGTGTATTGCTGAATATGCCGCAGTTTCTCCTGCATATTTATATTTGCGAAATGCAAGGCAAAACAAAAATACTTGTTCCAAATCTTATCTGTGTGCAGTCCCACCACGATCTACAAATCTATTTTGCTTCACTTTCTAATTTTCTACTTTAATTGATGCAATTACATTCAATACGAAGTAATGCAGATATAACGGTTATCTTAGAGACGCCGAAGATTACATACCTTGAGTTTATCTACTGAGATATACATTTTTCTGCGCATATAAGCACGTGGATATATGAACACGTCTAATAATAATGATCATCCAAATTCAAATTCCCTTTTTAACATAATAATTAATCAAAATAGTCTTTTTATGCGATTGATTCTCAGCTTACTTGTACAATTTCAAGATCTATGCAGGATGGTTATCATAATTTGATAGCAATGTTATCTTACGATTATTTACAATGAAGTTTTTCTTTGCAGAACATATATAGCACAATTTAATAATGCATTCGGATTTCACAAAAGGAGACAAACGAGACAGACGAATGTGGAGAGGTATATAATTGTAAATGTATATAGATTCATAGAAAAATATTGGGACATTAGACACTGAACGGTACCGAACGTTGAGCCCTATACAAATATACTTGTAACATATATATGTATATGAGATTGTAAAAATGATCTAAACTATGGTATGGCATTGATAACAGTTACGATATACACATATATGATATTGTGATCGCTTACCTTTGCTGATGATGTTCGCTGTTTGATGGCAGATGCGTGACCCGAATGGGTGCTGAGAACGTTCTTAATTATAGCAGCAGAAGCACCACCACCAACACCACCACCACCACCTCCACCCCCAACTCCACTGTTGTGATGATGATGATGATTGATGCCAGAGCTATTATTGCTAGATAGTCGAGCGCCATCTGTCGTCATGTTATTGCCAACCACAACGCTGTGGTGGTGATGCTGATGACTGCTGCTACTGTGGTGGTTTGGAGTATTGGTTGTTGGTGTTGTTGTTGTTGTTGCAGCCGATGGTATTGTTGGTGTTGGTGTTGTTGTTGCTGTGGCTGTTGCTGTCGTATTATTGCTACTGGCTACTGAATTCGAGGATGCGGCGACTATTGCTGCTGATGTTATTGTTGTTGCGGCTGTTGCTGCTGATGATTGTGTTACTGATGATGATGTTGCTGCTATTGCTGTTGGGGTTGTTGTTGCTGTTATTGCTGTTGGTGGCAGTGAGACAATGTTGGCATTCGCTGAGTCATGCTGCTGTTGATCCTTAACGGAATGCGCCGATGTGCTGATTGTTGTTGCATTGTTATAATTTGTTGTTGTGCTAACAGCGTTTGACGCTGGCGTCACTACGGTTGCCGATAACGCCATTGTTGTTGTTGTTGCTGTGGCAGCAGCAGCAGCAGCAACGGTGCCGTTTGTGACATTTTCAGCGGGCAGGGCTTCAGGAACTGGTTGCAGTGTTGTTCGCATTGCTGTCGACATATTTTGTCTTTCTCCGCAAATATTAATATATATATAAAGATATATATATAGTCGATATTATTTGTCTATACACTCATTAAGGGTGATAGACTTCTGGTTTATTCTGCTGGCTGTCACAACGTTAACGAGATTCAAAATGTTTTCCTTCTAAAAGTACTTTTGCGTTCTGGTTTATATCTTAACTTTTTGCCATGTGCCCAATTTGTAGCAACTATAACTGCTATCCATTTGTGGAGCCTCTTTACGTCTGAAATATAGGAAAAAGTTTTCTAATTACAAATTTTGTATATATTGAAGAAAAACTCCATGCGCAAAAGTCAACAATCAGTTCAGTTTTAGCAATGTTTAAACGGATTTCTTGACCAATAATTCCTATGAAAATTTATTTTTTGTATGTATATAATACTCATAAGGAATTGTACACATACAAAATACATATATTAAGAAACAAAAAACTTAACAATACTATTTAAATTCGTGAAACTTATGCATAAATGTTATTGGCTGTAGTTTATTGAAGGTTTTCCAACTTGTTTTTTAACCTATAAAATTTTGATTAGATGAAGTCAAAAAACAATATCCAAATTTGAAATTTCCCCAGACGTAAATTTCTTACTTGAATTTCGAACTTTAGTTACAATGAATATTTATTATGCTAAGGCATTAACTTTTTGGTAATTTATGAACAAAGTTGTACAAATTATTCATTATTTTTTAAGCTACAAATACAAATTTCGATTGATTTTTGTTGGTATATAGTAGGGGCTTAGGAAATCAATAACACTCTCGATTTCGGCTTTAAGTTGCGTTTGCTGAAGCCTGCACAATTCTTGTCGGACACCCATGCTAATATTGCGGCGTGAAAGCATATCTACAAGTTTTTTATTATCATAATTGGAGAGGGGAACTGCACGCTTTGAGATACTATCAATTTCCGTTGGGTGTAGGCCAATCCAGCGCAGCATTGGCGTGGCAAGGCCGCTGGAAAAGGGGCTCATTGCCTGCGAGCCGTTTTGGTAGACAAGCATTATATCAATGCCAAAGGGATCAGCATCCACTAGGATATATGCTGGTAAATTACATTCGACAGATAGTCTGTAAACAATTCGCCGTGTAGTGCAATCCGGGTATCCTTTGCCAGTTACCAGGATAAAACGCAAGCCAAATGTACTAAATGCGTTACAGGCCAGCAGGCTCTCGAATACCGATTCTTTTTCCACAATCAAAACCATCTCAGCATTTGTCACAATGCGTTCCACATTCTCATAATCCGTTGGCAGCGTCATCGAGCCACCATAAGCATTGCCATCCAGAACATCGCCATTGCTCATGATTAGCTTAATGTCACCTAAAAAACAAAAAAAATAGTTTTAATTTTGTGAAATTTTGCTTAAGCATATATGTTGTACCTGAAACAAGTCCTTTGGCTGCCGACCGTATACCCAAATAAACCGGACACGTGTTTAGAATGCGACAGACGTCGAGTTTGGCTGCGACAATATAGGACTGCGATTGAATCGTCTGCGGATCCTGATAATAGAGACCACGTATGGTGCAACTACCTCCAAACACTTGCAAACGATGGATCTCAGTCAGCAGATAAACAATCAGACAAAATCGATGGCGACTGTATCGCCTATTATATGTGACCTTTCGATATTTAATCGGTCCTTCCATAACTCCGGCATTATTATCGATTGGGTTGAACGTACTTGGACAGTTGCGCGGTATTTTCAAAGTAAGATTTCTATGAGTTATCATGCTTGAGATCAATTCCAAAACAATCTGCTCTACTTTCATCAGCAAATCGCAATTATTGGTAGTCATCGCATTAACCCATTTGTTTCCGATTGGACTAATATGCCTGTCAAGTATTACCAATCTGACTTTTTATAATATGAATAATTCGTATCTGGTAACACACTCCAATCAGAACCCACTAATATTTACATTGAAAAACGAAGGTTAATTGGACAACAAGATTTCTAGTTAAGTAAACAGGACTAAAGGAAATCCAAGTGAGATTTACTTTATGTAACAAATTTGATGTGACCATATAAAATATCTGATTGGATATTGTTTATTATGTTTACGGTGTTTCCAGATGTATTGGAAAATGTTTATGATTGCCTTTGTAATGGTTAGGGAAATACAATATCTGACATTTCCGGATACATTGCAAACGAGGGTCGTGCACACAAGGCAATACATCAGAACTTAACACAAACACAAACGGTTGGACGCCGAAGAAAATCGGTGAGAATTAACGTAAGGTAGGTGCTCCAAAACCCCTAATAATCTTTACATTTATTTTTTATGAAAAACTTTTAAATTGAACCCAATTTACGTAGTCTCAAACTTGAATAAATTGGTGGCTATATATAATCTGTGTATATATAAACATATTGATCCAAACTTACTCAATTTAAACGTTAAGTATATACTTTTCAGTACAGAGTTGAAAATTTGACCAATATCATACGCATAACATATATACATATGTATCGATATATACATATATATCGTTGGTACCGTTAAGATGACTAAATTGTTAATTATCACTAACAGTTGCGAGTGTTTGACTATTTAACACCTAAACAGCATTCGCTTGATAGAAACAAAAATCATTTTGATTGAATTTCTGGATACGCATTTCTTGACTTATTTTCAATATTTTCATCGAATTAAAGGATTTGTTGGATGGAAAAGAACAAAAAATCAGAAACGCTATAAGCTGATGTACATAAGAGCATGCACACATACATATGTACAAGTATGTATATCTATGCCACACACCCTTTTATTATTAATATATTTATTTAAAAAAAGATATACATATTTAGATGTGTATGTATATATGCACGTGCACAGACACATGTATACCTCGTATATATACATTTGTATGTGCATATTATGCTTGTGTGTGTACACAACATTTATGTCAAACTCTAACAAAACACAAAACGAAAAGATCTTTTCAGCCAATAGTTTAAAATAATTTTTGTTGCTGATAAAAAACACACACACACACACAATAAATACACTTTGCAAAGGGAACAACTTATAAATATGAACGATTAACATCAATGTGTATGTGTGTGTATATAGAAATCCATTCAAACTGTTGTACATACATACATAACTTAAGTCAATTTATTTATTCAGGTTTTTTTCTTATTTTCATTTTGATTTTCATTTTTTTCTTTATTATTTGTATGCCCAGAAAATGTACTCGTTATTACAAAGGCACGCAGAGTTTATTTTCTTGGACCACGGGGCTAACGGGGCGTGCAGGCAGGGTGTGGGGTGTGATGGGTTAGTAGGGGTAGCAGGTGGAGGAACAGAGTAAGCAGACAACAGCGGCAACAACGAATGGAAGAGAGAAAAATAGCAAAACAACAGCGAACGAAATGGCAGCCCCCTTAAATATTGATTTGCTGCGTTCGCCCCAACCACACACACACACACACACACTCATACTCATACACGCATATAGAAACCAACCCAACCAACCGACGACAGTACTTACCAATAAAAAATTTCCTGAACAAATAACAATATTAGGTCATAAGTTTGCGATATATCGGCGTTAACATTTAAAAAAAAGTCAAACGCGTCCTATAAATTTTAATGTTTTCATTCATATATATAGCACATTATTACTTAATTTTCCATTTTCGAATATTCAAATGCCAAGTGGTAGCAGTAGGAAAAGAAAGACCGATTTTACCGAATAGTCGACGACACCACACAACGAAATGCAAATGCACACATACATACACATACAGATACACATATGTATGTAAGTATGTATATATGTATCTTTCTCACTCACTCGCTCGCTTATAGCAGCAAAATATATATTTCTCAATAAGATTTTTGATGAAAGCCGTTTTTCCCCTTTTTTTTAAGTTACGGAATTTAATTATCGCCTTTTTCTTTACAGTCAAATTTCGTTCACAATAACTGTTTTTCCTTCTGTAACTTGTTAGGCATTGAACAAAAATCTACATTCTCACAATTTCAATTCAGCAAAAGACGTTCGAAGTAACTTGATAGTGCGCTATATTGGGTATAGACATTTAAGTTGATTATCACTTGTCGCAATTGAGATGATAATCAAAATTTTCGTTGCACTTTGTAGATTATTGTTATAATCTTTTTCTAACCACATACACTAAGAAAAGCAGCAGCATACGTCGTCCAAAAAAATCACATTAAAATCGGGCAGCCATATTGTAGGGTTGCTTATTGACAATCGATACATCGGTTTCTGTGCAAGCAGTACGATATTACTACATTTATACATAGCGATAACAGCAATAGATAGATAATGATATACGACAGATTCGACAGTATATCAGCTTCTTATCGATAGTAGTTTTTATTAAGACTTGTCGGCAAGTGTTACAAAAATGTAATAATTCTTACTGCAAAAATTAGATAAGCACGATCTATTGGACATTATGTGCACCTGATGTAAACAACAAAATCTGCAACAGAGAAGTCTTAATGTAACCCTGGTATTATTACGGGAAAAATTGAGCAGATTTTGCAAGGCATTAGCCTAAATAGTGATTGTAATTTTCAAGCATTACATTTTAATCTCATTATAATTATAAATGTTATTGAAATGAATTCTGATAGTGTTCGTTAAGGGTATTCCTGTTCATTTTTCAAACTTTATCGATTAAAAATCGATAAAACTAATCGGTGGTGTACGCTGACACTGAACTGTAACACGCCTTTTTCCTTTCTTTCCTACATACCATAATGGCGGTAGGTTTTTGCGATTTTTGTGCTATACAAATTATTCAATATCGGCATAATCTAGCAATATTATTGCAAACTATGAATGCGAACTGCAAGTTGAACATTCTCGCGACACAATTGAAATAATATGCTGCGCTGAAATGCCGTATGTTAACAAAATTAAATGTATACAATTTCCAGGCAACTGCTAAGAAGACACCCAAAATTAAGCGCGATCCCGCGAAGAACCCGATGCGCGATCTGCACATCAGGAAGTTGTGTCTCAACATCTGCGTGGGTGAATCTGGTGATAGGCTAACTCGTGCCGCCAAGGTGAGTTCTTGTTTATCTCAAAAGCCAGCAAAGTTGAAACACGACAAAAATATACAATTCCATTTAATAGGTGTTGGAGCAGCTGACTGGACAGCAGCCCGTGTTTTCCAAGGCCCGTTACACAGTGCGCTCGTTTGGAATTCGTCGCAATGAGAAGATCGCTGTCCATTGCACTGTGCGCGGAGCCAAAGCCGAGGAAATTCTGGAGCGTGGCCTGAAAGTTCGTGAATACGAGTTGAGACGCGACAATTTCTCGGCAAACGGAAACTTTGGTTTCGGCATTCAGGAACACATCGATTTGGGCATCAAGTACGATCCTTCCATCGGTATCTATGGCCTGGATTTCTACGTCGTTCTGGGCCGTCCAGGTGAGCATTCCACACGAAATAGCAGGAATCCAGCATTCCAGTTGTGCATTTAATTAGGTATCTATTCCCAAATTACGGAATTGATGCTCAGTAACTGTGCGCAAATCAAATGAAGTTGTGCTCAAAATGAGTTTCGCTTCATAATGCAAACTCAAACGGTGCACTTTCAACAGCAAAGAATAGTTTCTGTTACCCCATTACCAATTTGCCTATTTGCAGATTAATTGAGTTTTGCTCCATTTTCTTTAGGCTACAACGTGTCTCACAGGAAACGCAAGTCGGGCACCGTTGGCTTCCCGCACCGCCTGACGAAGGAGGACGCCATGAAGTGGTTCCAGCAGAAATACGATGGCATCATCCTGAATAGCAAGAAATAAGCGCAAATTTCGCTTGGATGTTTTTTTTAAGATGAGAAATTCTATAATAAATCCATCATGGGACACATTTTTGAATTTTAAAGTCTTTAAGCCATCCAAAGATTTTATCTCTTTAAAAATTATATATATATATATATATATATGGATAAGATGAGTGCATGCAAATAGGATTCAGATTGAGCATTTAGTCAGAGAGAAAGTGTTGCTGTCGCTGGCCTGACCACGAGGTGACTGGGGAAAAGTAAGTCTACGACAAAATGGTCCCAGACGGATATAATCCAAATTTCATGAGGATAAGCTGAGAGACTAGTTCGCACAGAGGCAGATGACCGGACATGGGTACATCGACTCGGATATTAATGCTCATGACGAATATACATACAAAGGTTGGAGACGACCAGTTTGGAATACCCCACGGAAGCTTACAAAATGACTCGCAACATTATTTGACCAATTTAATGCAATTGGTCTTAGTATTACTTTGGGGCATGTATATTGTTGTATAGTCTAATATTTATTCTTTTGCGCTGACTTCAATTTGCCACCCTTTCGGTGGCTCATTATGGCGAATCGTATTTGTTGGACCAACCATTGAACGCCTTCGTCCAAACCCTCGCCAGAAACTGCGTTGCTCGAGCAGATGTGCCAGGGTTTCTCCCCAATGTTATCCAGACCCAAAGCTAAAAGAAGATCCATTTAGCATTACGATTTAAAGAATACAAAATATAATTTGTTTACCTGCGGCAATTTTAACATTCGAAAGCGAATCTTCAAGATCCGATTTGTTGCCATAGAAAAGTATGGGCACTATGCGGTTACAAAGATCGGGATGCTGTAGCACCAGATCCAGTTCATCTTTGACAACCACTGAATATGATCGGTATATGTGAGATATATATTATATATACTAAATATGCTAGAAACATACCAAATCGCATCCGATCACTGGAGTCAATTACATAGATTATCCCCTGACAATTCTTGAACTGATGTTCCCACAAATTGCGATATCTCGTCGCACCGGACATATCTATGGCCTTGATATTAACGCCCACGCCTATATATTAAATAGACTTAATATTATTGATTTTATATATAGTAAATTTGAATGCTTACTGTAAAATTGTTCGATTAGAAATCCAACTGTTGGCACCATTATCGCAGACTGTTCGTTGGATTTCTTGAAATGATTTATTATCGTCGATTTACCACTGTTGTTCAGACCTAACACTAATATTGTCATTTTATCTCGCTTGACTTTTATCAAATCGGACAAATTGTGCAGCATTCCCATTTTAGTTGATTATTTTGTGATTACCATTTGAACACGAATGAAAATTTTGCCTGTTTTGCCAGGCAATTGATTGCTATGACAACGACAACGAAATTTAGACATCGATTTATTATATATGTATATAAGGTCCACAGCTGTCCTTCGAAACTGAAGGCGCGACTCGAGTCAAGGTCATTATGTGTTTGGTTTATGTGCAATTTATTCCGACTAAACAAGTTAGTATTTTGCGAATGTATATTTGCATTAAAGATCCAAGAACTGGCAGAGTGAGTTGCAGATATACACTGTGCAAAACTAAGCACAAATTCGTTCGAAAGTAGACCGAATCAAGTGTATAGCTCTCATAGTGCCCTGATCCAAACAGAGTGACATGGCCAGATATACTCGGCTCGTGATGCTAATACAGACGGATATAGTACTGAACCGATTCGGCTGTTGGATTTTTGACTTTCGACGTCGGAGCTTGTTCCTTCTACCTTCTTATACAATTGTGCACAAGTTCCGCATACCCATAAAGAAAGTATGGCTACATTATGCACTCCGAAAATAACATACCCTAGCATACCCCCCTCAGCACACCTTCTGATATACTTCAATTTCATGTAAAAAAAATCGACCAATCTTTTCATAATTCTTTTGCTCGAACGGTTGTTTTGCTGCACTCTTACGTACCAGTAGCTTACCGTTAAGTTAACGGTACCACACGTAACCGATTAACGTAATATACCAAATATTTACTTGAATTTTTATGATTTTCGTAGCAGATTAGGAATCGGTACATATTCACTGCTGAAATGATTATACTACATTTGTGTAGTTATATATATTGTTTATAACTCACTTTTGACTCATCTTTCGACAGCTTATGATATAGATGATCCATCCGGTAATTTCGACCTGTGTACAGCCTGCAGCATACAGAAGGATTACACCAACTTTTAAGCTGGAGTTCAGCGCATATGACTGAAAAATATGAGGACTATATCGGCTCGGTTACTGTTCGCTATGTTAATCAATAATATATGCATTTGGTATATGGTAGTAATCGGCACAGACCTAAGCTGCGGACCGTAGTGACAACACAAAATGAATCAGTTGCAGTTCCGCCATCGATGTTGGACTAATGAAAAGTAAATGGTCAAAAATATTTGATTAAATCTGTGAAACTTGTTTTTTTATATTGAAAATACATTTAAAAATAAAAAGGAAAGCAATCTAATAATCAGAATTCTCGAGGTATTCCTAAGTTATCCGCGATTCTAACAAGTTTTTACTGCTTACTGAAAGGCTTTTGACTCTGTAAATCACTTTGTTTATTCACAAACTTGATATTCTGGGATTTGCAAAACAAAAACCTAACTTTTTTGGATCTCAAAATATTAAAATTTATTTTGAAGCTCTCGCTGCAAGTCTGTTCAAGTTACTTCCGGAATACCACAAGGAGGTCACCGTGGCATCCGGTATTCACATTATACATATATAGATTACATTCTTGAAGGTGTTAATAATTCAAGTATTCATTTACATCTCAGGCTTAAGTTTAAAAACTATATTTCTTCTCCCAAGATTAGCAAAATATATATACTTCACTTGTGCGTCCGATTTTTGAACATGGATCTTGAATGTGGTCTCCCAATTACAAGGATCATCAGGATAAGACAGACCACGCACAGCTTACCTTGTTGTAGACTTTTATTAATAAATCTTCCTCCTTTTTCGGACCTTTGAACAATGCTTCCAATAATCTTTTTATATTAACTACTAAATTGTGAAATTGATTCTTATTATGATTCTTAATCAGCCTGTTTACAGTTCCGATAAACCATGATGAGTTCGAATAGATACCTCTGGCGGCGAATGGTTGGCAGCATGCTAAAGATGTTCGTTTAGGTGTTCCACACGCGAGCAAATAGTCTATGGCAAAAACACTGCCACGTCGCTGCGGCACTGCAACTGGTGCGTGTTTACACTTTGCAAATTTCGACCATATTAACAGCTTGTAAACACATATTTGCAATAAAACCGACATGAACAGAGGACAAATATATATATTATATTTATTCGTTTTGCAAAATTTGATTTAACATTAATAAGTTTAAACAATTACTTAGCAATCTAGAAAATTAGCTGCCATTAAAAGTTCTAAGGCGATTTCGGGTGCAATCGGGAATTCGGGTATTTCAGTTGAACTATTGGTATATCGAACCTTATAGGTGAAATACATGCACACCTTCTGTAAAACATGTGATCTGAAAAGGAAAGAAAATATATGTATTTGATCTATTTAAAAGTTGATGTTTGAACAATTTTTAAAAACTTTTCAATATGTGTAACGTTCATATATTTTTACCTTAAGGAAACATTAATTTACTATTTATATATATATACTATTTATATAAATCAAAATACATTTAGTTCACTGCAATTCGATTATTTAAATGTACTGTCTTCAATAGCATAATCTTATATGAACTAACTTACTGACTTTACTTCTATTTAGTATGATGAATGAGTATTGAAATATACTTCTATATATACGAAGAAAGTGTTTGCAATCTGATTGATAACCTTAAAACGCCCTTAATCACAACATATTCATTATATTTATTTAATTTTTCTTTTCGAAACAATCAAGAAATAAATGTGTTATAAAATGCGATTAAATGTGTATAAAATGTTTATCATATTGTGAAGTTTTAAGTAAAATTGCAAAAAAAAAAAGTGATTTTCGAATTATCCTTATCTGAACAATTAATTGTTTCTGCTTGTTTGATTTTTAACAGAAAGGCAGCTATGATTTGCAGTTTAGCTATTATTTTATGATTTTCCTTAAGGATGTCAATAGCTTAACTAAATATACTGAAAATTAAATAATAAATTAGTTCACACCTATGTATATTTGTGTGTGTATGCATATGACATTTGCACACACAAGCATGCCTACATACGTATGCATGTGCAATACATGTACGTTGGTAATTCCTTGACCGGTCATTAGGTCACACTTGATATGGATTAAAAGTACTGAATGCAATTGGTAGCCATTGTCATTTAAAAACTTACGGGATTTCCCGAAAGTGTACTTCATTTGCCTCGTTTTCCGCAAATTGTCCTGGGCCAGATAACATTGCCTTAATTGTGCCAGAGGTGAGAGCATGTTCGCGTTTTACAATAAATTCGTGGCCGTCGGATGAAATTAGTTTTACGTACATGGCATCTGGCCCCTCACAACCGCCATAGATCTTGTCGCTGCGCTGCTCATCCATTGCTAACATCTGGGAAATGCACTGACTACATTATTTTGTATTATACTCAATTTAATTTATTTTTTGTCTTACTTGCCAAAAAGAATCAGTCTGTGACAACACTAAAACTTACTCATACAATTTAGTGTTGGTGAATGTATGCAATACTAGGTATTTTTTTTCTTTGAGTCAATTTCAGTATTTTCATAGAGCCATATATTTAGTTTGTATCGATAAGTACCCAAAAATACTAATCGCTTAATATTGATAAGCATGTATGTAAATGATGTATATAAATATAAAAACTGATCAAAATTGTTTTAGGAATGATTATATTATTAAAAGTATAGATAGAAAGCTGTAAGTGAGGAGATCGCCGGTATCCTGAGCGATTCGGCTAAAGCACTGTTTTTATCAACCAACTTTGATAGTACTAAAATTGCGTAGGGAATCCCGTAAAAAATGTAATTGAATTTAATTAGAACTGCTAACACTTTCATATTATATCTCATGTTGCTAAACAGCTATTAAAAAAGACGTTATCCATATGCTTTGCCCATTGTATGCACGTAGGCTTCTCTTTCAATTTTGTATTGAGTCCATAGTTCGTTGACACTCATGAACTCTCGCCAAATATAGAAAAAGCTCTGATCACCAACATATCCAAAAACAAACTTTTCACAACACTCTCGGACATGCTTGTCGCTCAGAGTGCCAAAAATTCCATTCAAGCATTTTTATGGGCGAAAAGTTTTGATTTGAATAACATTTGATGGCCAGCTTTGAAAGCGCTGGAAAAAAACGACGCATAAACTATCTCTAACAGTGGAGCAACTATATAAACAAATATTGCGTATTTAATGGTTCCCAGTTGGCAGTTTGACATTTTTTATTACAAATAAACAATGATTAATTTTATTCGATTTTTAGAAGAAATAATTTCGGCTTTATTGGGGGCTACGACGTGAAAAGAACAATCATTTTTTTTTTTAAATTAATTTTGTTGTTCTCTTTTTTATTTTGACGCAACGTTCGACCACACATTTTAGTTCTCATCCACCTCAGCCTCCTGCTCCTCCTCGAATTCAGCGTCCTCATCGGCTGTTGCCTCCTGGTACTGCTGGTACTCAGACACCAAGTCGTTCATGTTGCTCTCCGCCTCAGTGAACTCCATCTCATCCATGCCCTCGCCAGTGTACCAATGCAAGAAAGCCTTGCGACGGAACATAGCGGTAAACTGCTCGGAGATGCGCTTGAACAGCTCCTGAATGGCGGTCGAGTTACCAATGAAAGTAGCCGACATTTTCAAACCGCGGGGAGGGATGTCGCACACAGCGGTTTTCACATTGTTGGGGATCCATTCAACGAAGTATGAGCTGTTCTTGTTCTGGATGTTTAGCATCTGTTCGTCGACCTCCTTCATGGACATGCGGCCACGGAAGATGGCGGCGACAGTCAGATAACGTCCATGGCGAGGATCGCATGCGGCCATCATGTTCTTGGCATCGAACATCTGTTGAGTCAGCTCGGGAACGGTGAGCGCACGATATTGCTGGGAGCCACGGGATGTCAGGGGAGCAAAGCCAGGCATGAAGAAATGCAGACGTGGGAATGGAACCATGTTGACTGCCAGTTTGCGGAGATCAGCATTCAGTTGGCCAGGGAAGCGGAGGCAAGTGGTGACGCCAGACATTGTCAGAGAGACGAGATGGTTCAAGTCACCGTATGTTGGGGTCGTCAGCTTGAGTGTACGGAAGCAGATATCGTAGAGGGCCTCATTATCGATGCAGTAGGTCTCGTCTGTGTTCTCGACCAACTGATGCACCGACAGCGTTGCATTGTAGGGCTCCACAACGGTGTCCGATACCTTTGGCGAGGGCACAACCGAGTATGTGTTCATGATTCTGTCGGGGTATTCCTCACGGATCTTGGAAATGAGCAGGGTACCCATGCCGGAACCAGTGCCGCCGCCCAGGGAGTGTGTTAGCTGGAAGCCTTGCAGGCAATCGCACGATTCAGCCTCTTTGCGCACAACATCGAGCACCGAATCAACAAGCTCAGCGCCCTCTGTGTAATGGCCCTTGGCCCAGTTGTTACCAGCACCAGACTGGCCGAACACAAAGTTATCGGGTCTGAAGATCTGGCCGAATGGACCTGAGCGCACAGAGTCCATGGTGCCAGGCTCCAGATCAACTAAGACAGCACGGGGCACATATTTGCCACCGGACGCCTCATTGTAGTACACATTGATGCGCTCCAGCTGCAGATCGCTGTCGCCATGGTAGGCGCCGGTCGCATCGATGCCATGCTCATCGGAAATTATTTCCCAGAACTAGAATGAAAACAAATGAAATAACAATTTACAATTGCAATCTTTTTATAAATTTGTTATACAAGCAAAGTCGACGATATTATAAATCTTTATTTCTGTATATGTGCAGAAATCGACCGGATCACTATATCATATTGTTCGAGATAATACATGCTGGCATAATATAACAGCATAAGTGCATTCCTCAATAAACATATATATATTGTGTTAAAAACGTACAAAAACACATTTCGAAAACCCGACTAAAGCTTAGATGTCGGCAGATTAACTCCGGTCTACAATCCTAAATCTTCGCCCAAGAAAACCTTTAACACATTTTCTTGCTGGACTTTGCTTAACTGTTCTTCAATTATAGTTTGAAATAACTAAAACTTTTTTATCAACTCACTAATTTATAAAAATAGGGTCTTAATGACATTAACCGCATAACTTAGTGCTTATATCATATATACTTATACACAATCAGTAATTGTTTATTGCGATAACGTTATTTGCACAATATCATCTTTTTTTCGTATGAATGTAGCTTATTATATTTGCCAAGCTCATATTTCCATCATCTGAATTGATTTATCGACTTTAATTTGTAAGAAAAAATGATCATAGTCAGCATAAGCTTAGCATCTTCATAATGAACACATGTAATACATATATATATAGAAAAATATCTTGCTTTTTCATTTGTACAGGAAACCGATGTGACCATTGAAGGACAGACAAATAAAAGAAAGCTTTATATAGAAGTAGGCAATGAGTGAGTGAACATTAAGGTGGGCTGGCTTCAATGTGAGACAACAACGGAAACATTGTCATCATTATGGCTGTGGCTGTCTCAACCCAAGTAGGCGTGGGTTGATTTACAATATAACACCTGGTGTCCACCTTAACTATCTTGTTTGATACATGCATGTAGGTAGTTATGTATGCAGTAGGTAGGTAGTTAAACTGCGTGCTACCCACGCACTTTGAGCACCGTCGTCGTCGTCATCATCACCAGCAGCAGCTGCTGCTGCCTACCTTAAATTTAAGCCTGTACATATATGTAGTATGCATATACAGCTCGCTCACTCGCTTACATCATCAGCAGAGACAGCGGCAAACATCAGCCCACACTCGATAGTCGAGCGAGAAAATAAATGCGACGGGCGTAAGCCGACGAGGCCAAGCTTACGTTTAATTCGATGTCTGTCATCAGCCAACCAACCATATGGCATTAGAAAAGTGCTTTTTGGGGGCATTACGTCATTGTAGAGCGTTAGATTTTTAACTTGTTTATTTCGAGTAAACAATTAAAACGATTCTACCTCAAAAAAAAAAAAAAAAAGCCACAAATAAATGAAGTTGCCATGAGACCACAAAATAACCATCGCCAAAAAAAAAACATAACAAGCACAGAAGGTGTGTCTGGTTGTGTGTCTGCTCATGCCACATACATTTAAATATGTATATGGATGTATTTGTGAGAGAGAGAGAGCATCGATGCACAAAACTGTGTTGCAGCTGTCGTCCCTTTAAATGGGGGTAGTTTCATTTCGTATGTATTCGAAAGAGGACAACAAAGGCTCTATTGATTCGCCTGAAAGGACGATGTCGGCGATGACGCAGACTTTTTTCAGCTCGGAATGGGAAGCTTTGCCTACCGGCGCGGCAAGCGAACGAGAGAGTTGCTCACGAGCATGCTCATGAAAAGTGGCAACACCGCGCCTTTGGGTGTGTCTGTCATATGTATAGAAAGAAGTAGCTACTTGGGATGGTATTAGTGCATATCGGCGTATTTAGAGGTATTTGTGTGAAGAAAAAGGCGTTCAACTTGTTCTCATTGCAAATTTGCTTGATTTTCTTTAAAAATGCCTTTTTAGAGATTGTTTCTTCATTTACTAACATCGAATAGATGAAAGCAATAAAAATACGCCGTTTATACAAATGTATACAAACATATGTACACTACTCAATAAATATATATACACACGCACACATATGAAAAATCCCTAAACGCATGTATGTATGAATGCATATGTATGTATGTTTAGTGTCATTGCGAACCGGTCGACAACCGGTTCAGCCATTTTAGGTAAAATGACATCATATTTTCTCTTCAGCAAAACTCCGTCAGAAGTCAGTTCAAGACAATTCAACATAAAGTGAAACACGTATGCATACATTCCCGTTAGCATGTGTGTATGCAAGAAAAATCAATTTAAAAAATATGTGGATACCTTTCACCAATTATAAGCATTCACATAAATGAATGTTATCATACAAGCATAAAATCGGCACACATACATAATTATGCATGTACTAACCGAAGCGACTTTCTCATTGGATGAAAAAATGAGAGCTTTGCAGCAAAGCTGACTCATTCATATGTACATACATGCAAGTAAATCTGTATATATAGAAACATATATATGCGAAGACAAAATGCATTCAATTTTATGAGCACAAATATGTCAAATGCAGGCACACCCAAAATTTATGGATTAAATTTTCGATTATGCATGCAAATATGGAAAAACTGCATGAGATACTTAACATATACATACATACACATATGCATGCATGTATACAGAATTCATATTGATACATTTGTAGGTATACATTATATGGTATAGAAAAAGCCGGTGTCCTCAATAAATTTGCCACATGGCAGTGCAAAAAATGACGCCATATTGTCTAGTAACTGTACTTCATTCTTATTTTTAACTCAATTAGGGCTAAATTTATGAGAGTACTCAATACATACCTTAGCTCCAATTTGGTTGCCGCACTGACCAGCTTGGATGTGTACAATTTCACGCATTTTATTTTTTTATAATATATATAAACTTTAAGCTTAACAAATATTTCCTGCTTGTAGTCAACAAACACACTTCTTTCCGCTTCACACGACGAATACTGTCTGACTTCACCAACGAAACCGGCAGTATAATATAACATAGAAAATCAGTGTGACCAATCTGCACTAATGCAGAAAATACCAATTGCAAAGAGCCTATGGCAGAGGCATACAATTTCCATTACCTAGTATTTTGTTCAATTTAAAAAGCCAAAAATTTTGTTTCTAGTTTTACGTACAAAAAAAAGGAGCAATAATGAATACATTCCGCTCAATACACCCGTATCCTACCGTTCGAACATCTAGGGTATCAATGTCACATTGCTAAAACTATGTAAAACTCTATCACGTTTTCAGAATTTGTTTCGTATTTGAACCTCAACACATTTACAAAAAAATTCATAAATTCATAATTTTTACAGATAACTTTTTCAAAACTATTGATTTTTAAAAGCTTAAGTTTTTTTAATACAACTTTTCGGACGAAAAATCATTGATTTTAATTAGAAAATCACATTTAAGCAATAATCGAAACTTATTACAGGTCTAACTTCTTCAAAACTTAATTGATTTTCAAAGCCATACGCATATCTGTCAATAAAGTAAAAAACTAGGATTTTGTTAACCCTTAAGTGGGTCTTTTTATTATTTAAATTATCTGATAAATGTAATGTTTTATTATGAATATCAAATGTGTTCTCTTTCCATATTGTCAAAAGCTTGTACAATCTAATCAATGGACTTCATTTTGCACAAATGATTAATGGGTATCATTTTGACTTCATCGTTAATCTTACAAACGAGAACATCGCCCTCCTGCTTGGACAAAACTTTACCCACAGATTCTCTTTCCTCCCCATAGATAACCTTGAATTCATCACCACTGTTGGGTGGAACAGGAGCCAAGTGCTCACTGACAATGGATACGCTACGATCCTCCTGGCGCAGAAATACGGAACAAACTCCATTCGAGACAGTTCGAATAATGCCTGTTTGTCCAACGAGGTCAGTGTCATCGTGGGTGTGAATGCGCACCTCAATGTCCGTGGTACACCAATCGCCCATTGAAGAGTCCAGGCTGGCTCCCGGCGTTTGTGGGTTGTAGGGGGATTGTGGAACACCACCTGGCGTATTGGGTGAATATGTCGATGGCGATGGTGTATTCATATAACCAACTGGATATGGCGATGGTGCTGGACTGGGACTCGGATTGAATGGACTATAACTGCGATCCGAGCCGTAGAGCGTACCTGGCGTTTGCGGTGCAAATTGTGATGACATTTGATAGCCCGGAGTGCCTAAGTGAATAGTACAGGTAAATATTGTAACTACAACAAATGAAAGTTTAGTATCATACTTGGATTGTATCCTGGACTGGGGCTTGGCTCCTCCAGTGAATAGTCGAAATCTGTATTCCTTGCTGGCGTTGTATTCGCCGTCGGATCCCAAGCGCCATGTCTTGGGGTCATGCTGCCATCATGCGATGGCGTCATAGTGCCATACGGCGTACGTGTATCCGTATCCCAATTGGGGGTCTGACTGCCAACCAATGGAGTTTTCGAGCCAGCAGCAGTATAACTCGGAGTTTGTGCTCCATAACCCGGAGTGCGTGCTGGAGTGCGTCCATATGTGGATACGCTGCCCTCCTTGCCTGGCTCTCCGACAATCACAATGTGATTGCGATCGACAGAAATCGTTTGACACGATGTATGCAATTCAACGCGAGCTGTGCTCTCAGTTGCATCCTTAACAATGCCAACGGCACCTAAAAAATTCATATTAAAATTTGGAGGTACTATATTAAAAGATTAACCTTTACCTTTGTATGGACCACCACAAATCTTGATAGTCTTGCCCAAAAGTTCGCGATCGCGCGTAACTCGAAAGCCACCTCGTCCACCCCGAGAACCACCACGAGCGCCACGCCCGCCAGACGGATGCATTGGCGATTGTATGCGCGGTGACATGAATCCCAACCCTCCCAGTGTGTTAGCATTGCTCACATTCGTCTTGCTGCCACCAGCGAGCTGCAAATGACGCGTCTTACAAACGAATATGCCTCCGTTTTCCGTATACATACGGCAATGAAGAAATGCCAAGCTGCGATACAAATGCTTGATTTCTCCTGAGCGTCCCTATATAAACACAGAAATAAAATATTACAATACCGTCTGCAATATCGCAATATAAATGCTTACGGCATGGGGTCCCTCCATAACTTTAACAATATCTCGTCGGCGAATTTGATTTTGATCGGCATCCAGAGCAACAGTATTCTGATTTTCTCGTCGCTTGTGCAGAGCTGTTGGCTTACACTCAATACATTTACCATTCATTCCCAAAACATGAAAGTTCTCACGCTCTAAACGCACAATGACGCCAACATTTTGAGAACTGAGAAAGATTATATTAATTGAAAGATGAAGAACGATATCCAGTTGATAACTACTCACTCAAGTTGCACAAGATCTCCCCATTGAAACTGACCCAGACAATCTACGCCCGTTGCTACATCCGAGCATAATTGCAAGTCACGTGGCAATACCTCAAGTTCGTGGTTGGTCAAATCGGAGACGAGTACAACTCGGTGTGGCTCTACGCGAATGATGAGTCCAGTTTCTCCTTCATATCGTCCAGCTAAGACTCTTGCATGATCGCCAGTTTTGAAGTATTTACGCAATTCGCTAGCTTTAAAAATGAGAGGATCCTACAAGTGAAAACAGAGTTGCTAAAATTTTAATCAATAAACTCAAATATTAATACTAATATACCTTTAAATCTTGATGCTTTGGCATAACTGTAATCATTGTGCCATCAATTGCCACAATTTTGGCTTGCAAGTTTTCCAAATCACCCACACACACTTCAACATTATCGCCCATCGAAAATGAATGGGCAGCAGTTGGATCATCTTTAGCATTAGCCATTATTTCCAAGTTAACCTCTACAAAATAAATAGGACATGTTTAATTGCATATTCATATTTTTATCGGCAACTTTACCCTCTGGGGTTTCTTCAAATCGTTCCAGTTCGGCAAGCGTAGGTTTTACGCCCTCGGACAAAATGGCAGACATGTTAAAATTTTTATAAAGAAATCCCTTGCGCGAATAGCGACTGCCTTCAAACAGCAAAAAATCACCATCCGAGTGAACTTCTCCACCAATTGCCCTACAAGTACATGTTTTAAATACGACTATATAAGGCGTTTTAAATGGATCGCATACCTAACAGCTTCTGGATCAAATGGCTTTGCTGGCGGTCTTCGTTTCTTCTTACGCTTGGAATCATCAGTCTCCTAAAATACAAATACTCCATTAGCATACACAAAAATTCATCAATGTAATTATTTCAAACCGTTGCCGTTGTCCTTAAGGCACCGCGCATTCGAGTGTAGTCGATGCGAGGAAGCAGCTTCAGATGCACTTGATTTTGTGCCAAGTCCACATAATCCACTTGCGCAATATCATCTTTGTACAAGCCACGTTTCAAGCGCACCCACTGCTTAAGCTTCAGGCCAATTTGTTCTTTAACGACTTTAAGCACATCTGTCATTTCTTTGATAGGCACCATTTCTTGCTTCCATTTGCCGTTACGCAAATTACCCACATTGTCAATAGCGCTTTTAACATGCGTTTGCTTATATGCCTCCAGATAGATATATCCCTTCACTCCTTCGGGTGCAATGATTGATTTGATTTGCAATGGATCGTCGGTATTTAAATATGTTAGGAACTTTCTCATCAACAGCAATGCAGTCGCCTTCTCTTCACCAATTCGACATTTCACCATCCACAAATTAGGATCCCTATGTTAAGGATTTGGAATATAAATACGTATGATATTTATGACGTTTACTTACTTGATGCCTGGTAAAAGAGTTTGTTGCGTGATCTCGTCAGACATTTCCTCGCCACCATCACCAAAGTGACGCTTAACCATTGATTCGTCAGCATATTTCTTTCTTAGATATTCCTCAATTTCATCCTCTTTTTGAGTGCTGCACAAATACAAATTCTATTAATCAAAATTCCCTTTTTTATCGCTTAAAACTTACTCCCACAAATTGGTGCCTCTTCTTCTGATTTCAATATCTCTGGCGGTTGGGCCCAGTTCATCGATTTCATTGCCAACTATGCCAATCTCGTTGGCACCCTCCTCACCCTCGTCATCTTCATCCACCTCGTCATCCACTTCAGCTTCGTCAATAATAAAGCCACCAAAGCGCTCTTTTTTCTTCTTCTTTCTCGGATGATCATCCTCGTTCTCTTCCTCCTCATATTCCTCAGAGTCTATATCCTCGCCATACGCGTCTTCATCCTCGGAGTCCTCGGATTTGCGACGGTGTGCACTGCGTCCAGCTTGAGGTTGTGGGGAATCAGATCCTGATCCGGAATGCACGGATTGGGAACGGGATCGAGAAGAATGAGATCTGGATCGGGATACAGATCTTGACCTTGAGCGAAAACCGGACTTGGATCGAACACTTTGCTGCGACTTGTTTGATATCGATCCATCTTCGGATCCACTGTCTGACATATTGCTGACTTCAGAGTCCGACATTTTTTGTTCTGTAGACGTGTACAAATGATAAGCAAATGGTTTTGGTACACCAATTAAAATGTTGCTTAATGCGTTCAGACTTAAGCAATGCAATTCACTGAACTCACAAAGTTGCTTGTAAGCTATTTACAAGATATACCATCTGCACGAAATTTTAATATTTCTGAAATAATACACACAATTTAATAGGGTTGCTCTTTAATCGACGCTTAGTGCCAAAGTAAAATATTGATAATAGATATGTTGACAACATTGTCTTATCGATGACTCAAGCATTTGGAAAATATCGATATATTTGGAAATATTGCATCCGTTCTTATGTTTCACGATTTTAAATCTTATAATGCATGGTACGTATTAGATAAGTAAACCAAACCAAAACTTCACATACGAAATAGTATGTTTTAGTAAAACTAATTTAGAAAAAATATATGTTCTTATATATGCAGCTGTGTAAAATACAGAAATACCCACACGAATTTTAATACCCAATACTTTCATACATGCTTATGAGTGGTTTATGATCTGAAAAATAAAATATTTTGAACCATCTCTTTGTGATAATTTAGGTCACTTCCGTACTGAAAACAAGTCTCGTAAAGTGGCCTTAAAGCAAGCATTTAAAACAGGCACAATTAAAAGGCGATCCGAAAGCGCTGGAATATATTTATCCTACAATTAATAGTAGGTTAAGAATTAATTAGTTAACCTTCATATTAATAAATAAAATTAATTCGAACACCCCAAAATTGTAGCAGTGCTCAGTGTAAATTTGTGACGTCACTTCTCTTTCTTAATTCGTTTTGTGTGAATGCCCAAAGGCCAGTAAAATATACAACAGACAGACACTCCTATGAATAGAATTATTTAAGAAGAAGAAGAACTTGTAAGAGGAATCAATTACTGTTTTCAAATTTTACGATTATTAAATAACTAAACACTGCCGAACGCACAGTTGATATAAAATTCATTTGCTGTATGTGCAAATGTTTGATATTCACAGGAGTTTTAACTAACTTGCTAGGGCACATATATTTTTTAAGCAAGCGCATATTGCAATATTCGAGTTTCATATGTGTGTGTATGTATGCGTTTGTACATATGTATATAAAAATGTATATTAAAGTACGTCAATACGATGTACATAAATCTCAAAGAATCCGACATAAAGATTAGATCACAGAGTTTGAGACAGACATCATTGTAGATTTCAGAGTGCAAGTCCAGGTTGTATAGAATAAACATATGGGTGATGGAATATATATATACGGAAAATATCCCATGTAAATGCCTAAAAATAACCAAAGTCTGGCTTGCATAAATTTAATAGGTGGTGAATTCATATATAAAATCGCCAGCAGTGCGATATTATTTGAAAAATGAACACTGCGGAAGTCAACCAAAGCAATCAGTCGCATAAGAGCAATGAGTGTAAGTAATTTGCACCAATTTTTGAAAATTTATAGTTGTCTAATAAATTCGCACTAATTTTGAAAATCTTAGCCCATTCGGAAGATTATGTGCTCCATGTGCATATGCCCAACAAGAGTTTCAAATCGATTGCGTTCAATAAAAATGAAACGGTATTCCACATAATCAGGAAAACCGTCGAGGAGTTTGGAAAAGATGGTCAACCACCTCCAAGCATTCAGCGTTATGCATGTCGCATGTTAAATGTGATTACCAAAGAAGTATGTTGTTAAATGAATCCGGGAATTATTACCTATAGAATTTTTTGTATTTATGTGCAAAACAGGTTTTATGGTTAGCACGGACAACGTTAATGGACAAGGTGTTGTCGCACATACTCTCACCGGGATGCTCCAATATTGATTGTCCCAACAACGATCCGATAAAAGCAAACTTAACAGAATGCAAGAGCACGCATCAAGGACGACGATCTGTGACCACAGGAGTGTGGCGTGTGGAGCTACGAGTACGCTATGTGCCCCACAAGATTCAAGATCTCTTCGATGAAGACAAAACTACTTGCTTCTATTATTTTGATCAGGTGAAAATTAAACTAAATTTTTTTTCGATAACCAGTAATCAAAATGTGGTATTTAGGTGAAGGACGATTATATTCAAGCGAATCTAACCGCTGTTGACGCCGATTTAGCAGTTCAACTTTGCTGTTTGGGCATACGTCATTATTTCAAAAATATAACGCTTAAGGCGCCCGATAAGAAGCAACACCTCGATTATATAGAGAAAGAAATTGGATTTAAATGTTTTATTCCGCAATCTGTGATAAGCACAACAAAACCAAAGAATCTAAAGAAATTGATCCAAGTTGGATACAAAAAGGTCTACAATTACAATGACATTGAGTACTTGACGAAGTATGTATTCATATTCCTTAACTGCATCAGTTTAATATTTAATTCGCAAATACTTGAAAAACAGGTTCTTCCATCTTCTGAAAAACTTTTTCCTAAACGATTTTGAACAATTTTCGGTAACCTTGAGCTCTGCTTGGAACATATCTGGAATCCTACACGTTGGTCCGCATATTGGTAATAATTTTAATTTCTCATTAACCTCTTGTCAATTTGAAACTAACGCGTATTTAAATGTGTAGGAATCTCTTACCAGACACATCCACAAGCTAGTTTAAGGAATGTGGCTCAGTTTAAGGATGTGGTTGCTATTAAAACCTGCGCTCTTCCAAAGGAGAAATTGGCCATCGAAGCGGAACAACAAAATTTAAATTGCAATTGTCAAAAGATCAAAACGCAAATCAAAATTTCAGCATCGAATATTGCGGAAACATTAATAATAACGTGTAACGGGGTTAACGTATGTATTATAATAATATATAATATACAACATTTTTGACCATGCATTCTAACAATTATTTTGAAACATTTTACAGACTGCTGAGAGTATTGCTGATCTTATTGATGGCTATTGCCGACTATTAACGAAAGATCTGGGATTTACAATATGGCAACGCGAATCAAGTTTAAACAATGCTGAAAGCACAACAAAAACAACCAGCGATGCAAACACATCGTCACCTAGTAAAAGTAAACCCATGCTAACAGATGATTACGCTGAAATTGGCTTATTAGAAGGAGAAGGGGATTACTCCACACCCACAGGTAAGCAAAGGCTTCATCAGATTAAACCCTAAGTTCCTATGGTAATTTTGTCTTTAATTTCTTAGTGCGCAATTACGAGCTGGATCGATCTCAAATAGTACTTAGTGCGAAAATTGGTGTTGGCCAATTTGGAGACGTTTATGTTGGAGCGTACACAATACCAATATCAGCTAAAAAGATTAAAGCAAATGAGAGTGATCAAAGCAATACCGATGCCAAATATGATGTCATCCAGGTTGCTGTAAAAACCTGTAAAGCCAATGACGACCCAGAAAAGACAGAAAATTTTCTTGCCGAAGCATGTAAATAAGTTAAACTGAAACTAATTTAAGCTGTACTCATTTCGAACTTATTTCCAGATATAATGCAAAAGTTCGATCATCCGCACATTATCAGATTGATTGGTATTTGCAGTATTATGCCCATTTGGATAGTGATGGAATTGGCCAAGCTCGGCGAGCTGCGTGCGTACTTAAAGACGAACAGTGAAAGGTATGTACTAAATGTGATTCTAATCAATATTACTTGTTATAATTTGTAAATGGTTTGTCTTTTGCCAGATTGACCCACGGAGTTCTACTTAAATATTGCTATCAGTTGGCAACGGCACTCAGCTACTTGGAATCGAAGAAGTTTGTTCATAGAGACATTGCGGCACGAAATGTCCTTGTGAGCACGCACACTTGTGTCAAGGTGAAGAAGAACTAGAATGGAAAATGAATACATACTTAATGTTAACATTTATACAATTTCAGTTGGCTGATTTTGGTTTGTCGCGCTGGGTTTCTGATCAATCGTATTATCACTCAACGCCCACAGGTTAGCAAATCGTCTTAGCCGAAGCGAATACGAACTTCATAAATTTGTGATTTCAGTTGCGCTGCCCATAAAATGGATGTCACCCGAGTCAATAAATTTTCGTCGATTTACTACAGCTAGTGATGTCTGGATGTTTGGTTGGTGAAATATAGAAAACGTCTATAAATTTTTCAGCCTGACCATTTATCATTTGTCTGCCATCAGGTGTATGTATTTGGGAGATTCTGATGCTGGGCGTCAAACCCTTTCAAGGCGTGAAAAATAGTGATGTTATCACAAAGCTGGAAAATGGAGAAAGGTTGCCTTTGCCACCCAATTGTCCGCCCAGATTATACTCACTAATGTCACAGTGTTGGGCCTACGAACCGCTGAAGAGGCCGAACTTTAAGCGTATTAAGGAAACACTTTAGTATGTTAACAAACTAAATTATTATATTAGAAAGATTTTAATTGCTGTAATTTATCAATTCCAGTGAAATTTTATTGGAAGATAGCATCAGCTCGTCCGAAACCATGAGGCGAGAGCACCGTCGTGTTGCAGGTATTTCTTGGCTAGGCGGCGAGGACAACGACACTCCTCCATTAAAGCCATCTCGAACAGTAAATGATACTGGTAATAATTTGGTAATAGTATATGAAGCACAACATTGTTAATAATTTTTCAAAATTGATTACAGATATGCCAAGCTTAATGAATATCAACGAAGAAAATAGGACTGTACCGCAGACCTATATTGTTGCCCAAAGTCCAGCAGTCCTTGCCCGACTAATGATGGAGAATCAAAAGCGTGGCATAAATCCGGCGGCCTACACAACCCCAGCTTCGGTATTTAATACTTTAGCCGTAGGAATCGATGTCACTAAATCGAATCATTCGCTTAAAACAACTAAACTCCCTGCAGCCGAGCTCCTTAAACTTGATCCTGTTGCTGATTCGGAGAAACATCAAAACAAATTTCCAACTAATAGCCCCTCTTCTCAAAATCTAAATCCATCTACATCATCATCTGTCAGTAGCTCATTTGACTTGACTCCTATGCCAGCTAATTTCCATCCCATGAATATTAAGCCTCAGGTATCTGGATTATCGTCCGAGCATTTGCCACTTAAAAATAATTTCATTATCTGTGCACCACATACGGAAAATGACTTTCATATGGATCAAATGCAGGCATCAACGGCCAGGCCTCCTACAGGCTACAGTTTATATGGCAGTCTCGAAAGGCACCAGGTACCACCAATGGAAAAGGCATTGCACTCAAAGGGTGGCAGTTTGGAGCGTCATCAATCTTTAATGGCAGCGCAAAATATGATATTCCATAAGCCAGCCACAAATTTGTCGGATCGTTCGAGGAGCATGGAACGCAAAGGCATATTCCATGTATATCGTCAACAAATGAAAGCATCAATCGAATGCGAATCTCTGCCAGAGGAAATATATGACTTCGGTGGCGTCGGTCTTAAAACATGTGTGTCTGTGAGACAGAACAGCGAAGCCAGCGCAATGCTACATCCGTCCACAATGAGTTCGTATCAAACTCCGCCAGATTATAATGTTCAGCAAAACAGCTTTGGCATAGAATATGCAATGCATGACACAGAGGATATTCCACGGAAATGGGAGCGCCAATGGACAACGCTTCCTACCCAGCTGCAGGTTGAACTCAAGAACGAAATTTTGGAAGGAGCCGCTTGCATGCAACTAAACACTGATGTGGCAAATCAGGTTTGACTGGACTGGATGACACATGACAACGGGACGCCTTTTTTCCTTTTCCTTTCCGTTTTATATTCTTTTCATTATATAATCATTTAAATTTTAAGTTATTTTTTAAGATGTCGAACTTTTCCTCAGTCACTAATGATAAATTACAATATCCAATTATAGAGCATTCCCCAACCAATTAGCGATAAACTATGGCAGCAACGCAAGGACAGCAATAGCGATGGTGAATGGCTATATCAAGAGGAATTGGTCGTAAGTTGATAATAAAATGAATTGGGAACTGTTACTACAAAACTAACCACTATAATATTGGAATTACAGAGGAAGCGTTCCAGCCCAACTCCAGCCGATGTTATGCTAAAACATCAATCGTTCAAATCGGATTCGATATTGGGTGGTCCGACAAGCTTACCTGATTGTTTGAGTGCGAACACGAGGCCAAAGATACCTAATCCAAATGTCTATTCACTTAACTTAAATAAATCTTCATCTGATTACTTAATGTCGTCTTTAGCGGCTGTAGAAGACACTGCAAAGTCTGGTGAAAATCAAGATGGAATCCGACCCGTAAATCGTGCAAATGATGAGGTCTACTGTGCTACCACATCGGTGGTAAAATCAATAATGGTGCTCTCGCAAGGTGTGGAAAAATCACACACCGATGGCTACCTGAGTTTAGTCAAGAATGTTGGAGTGGAGCTGAGAAATTTACTTAAATCAGTCGATAACATTTCTATATTGTTTCCGCCGCAAGCTTTAAAGTAATATATTATTATGAAATTTTCTGCTTGATTTTTAATTATATAATCTGTGTTTTACAGAGAAGTGGAGATGGCGCATAAAGTTCTGTCCAAAGACATGCACGAGTTAGTCTCAGCAATGCACTTAGCACACCAATACAATGATACTACGCTGGATAATGAATATCGCAAGTAAGTAGATTTAATGTGAGATATTTAATAAATTTGTTCATATATATATATTTATATTTTTTGCTTGAAGGAGTATGTTATCTGCTGCACATATCTTGGCCATGGATGCTAAGAATTTATTTGATGTGGTCGATTCAATAAGGAATCGTTATCAATCGTTGTCAGCGAAAAATCTCAGCAAGCTTGCTCGAAAAGAATCAAGCGGATCATTAATCTGTGAATCCGTTAAATTACCTTCCGAAAATGCTGTTGCCGATGAATCGTTAAGCACCATTGGATGCAGTGTTGCTGACATCAGTCTATATGACAATGAAAATCTACAACAAGGCTTCAACACACAACATTTACAAACGGCACGTAGTAGTCGTATTGTTAGTGACGGAGTAACTCAAGGCAGCTTACACAGACCAAATGATTTAAGCCATGAATCAAATGAGCCATTGAAAATCATAGAAGACACGTTAAACAATTCAGCTGAACATATGTATTGTAACACATCCGCCTTACATGGCCATGCATAAATTGTAAACTACTAATTTTCCTAGACTATCCTGTGTTTAAATTTCATATATATAATGTCCACTTCTTAACTTTAAAAAAAAAAGCTAATTTTCTTTGTATATAACAAACCAGAATACGTATATGTCATCATGCATGTTGCTTTTTTCATAAATGCGCAATTCATCTCAAGAACTCATACTTACCACATACATATATTGAATGTTCATAAAATGTGAAGAACTTTCAACGTCGGCCGGCCGCAGTAAAATTCATAATTAAATCGTCACGTAGTCAAAAATACATCTAAGATATAAAATATGTTTATGTAATTACAAAAAACAAATAATAGTAAAAAACTGTGAAACACTGTACTTATTTCTACACACAGATTATTATTAACACTCTAATTTTGACAAATTTATTTTAAAATCTGCCCCAACGAGTTTGCAAAGCCGCTGCGATTGGGGTCACTATCCCAAAGCTTGATTTTGCTTACTGGAACTTAGTTGAGGATTTCAGATTAATAATGATTTTGTTGCTAGTTGTTGTTCAAAGCACAATAAGTAGTCAGATTAGGAGTTTTTTGAAAAGCTTGTGTATACACACAATTTTTACTCAAAACTTCCACCAGTTTCCAAGGAATGAAATAATAATAAAATAAAAGGCGCTGATTATGTTTTTTATTGATCTGGCAGTTTATTTTTTAATTAAAAAAATTAAAAATAGCTACTGTAAAAACGTTCGAATTTCTCTTAAAGTGTAACAAGATTTTGTTTAATTAAGTCATCAAATTTGGTATTCGTATTTCGATTAGTAAAAAATAAATCCCAAGCTTCACAAATATATATTTAATGTACACGGTATAAAAACTACATAAAGACAATTGTTTAACAAATAAATTGTTTACATAATAATGAACGATGCGTATATTTTTGATAGTTGTATTTTTGTAAAGATGAATAGTTGTCCTGTAGGCGAAAGTGTTTAGGAATATATTGTCCGTTCGATCCATTCCTCTAAGGTAAATGTGGCTGTTTCGTTCTTTTCAGCATCTCTTTCTTTAAATATTTCTGCAAGTATGTCAAATGTATTAGAAGTGATGATCATTTAGTTTCTGTTGCTCAATTACCAATATATGTCTTAATCTTCACTGCACACATAAGATAATCATCAAATGCAATTTTGCCATCTCTCGATCCATAACGATGCCCCAGGGCATTAAGGACACGATTGTTTAAATGATAACCTGCTGAATTAAGTGCTTCGCGTAGCTGAAATCCTGATATTCTTCCACAATTCTCGGTATCGTATGTCTTAAAAATCGCTTTCCATTTGGCAATATCCGATAGCAAGGCCTCAAACTCTTCAAAGCCAAGTTTTCCAGATTTATCGGCATCCAACATTGCCACCATTGAACGGCAAACGTCTTTGGAAAAGCCATGAGTCTCGTCAACAATGGGAGCTATGGGAATGTGTTTCAAATTTGTTATTCTTCTCACCTACTCATATAATTAGCATTATTACCTCTTGGCTGTTCTTCTATCAGCCTTTTATTCGACTGATCATTCATGCCTAGTTGTTCCTCGAATGGTGTACCTTTCAGGAATGGTCCACAAATAAGTGAAAGAATTCCACAGGGATTACCACCTTCATCTCCAGTGCCTGCCTGAGTTTCAAATGCATTGACAGCTTGTTGGCGAGAAAACATTACAGGCTTTGGCAAATCTAAAATTCGAATAGAACACAAGGATTATTCAAAGTCTAATAAAATACATATTTATATGAAAGAAGCACTGTAAACCCACCATCACGCATTGAGTGATCCAAAATTAGTTTTAGTTCCATCCAATCTACTTCCATATCTTTACCAGCAATACTGTCAAATAATCGCCGTAAGCTTTCTTTTTGTGGATCCATCGGTTTTGGAGTTGGATAACCAGGCACTACCTTTAGAGCCATAAATTTGTTCGAAATAGTGAAGCATTTCAAAGTATATATTTGAACTTACATTATCCGTTTTGTCTCCATAGCCAACATGATCATCATTCTCTCTATATTGAAGTGGAAAATGAATTGAATGATGAAAATGCAATGAATTCATTTCGTTTAACAGAAGAATCTGCCATTTTTTTAGATTAGTTGGAATTCTAATATTTACATATACATGATAGGGGCGAAAATTCAAATTTACAGATTATGTTTTCTTGAAAAGAATGAATTGGAACTTTATATTTATTCTACAACTTAAAATAACATTTGTTTGATTATTGTTGATGTACATGATACTTTTGTTTATCTTTAAATAAGAAAAAATTGTAAGCTTTACTTTGTATTTATTATATCAAACATATATTTGTGATCACGGCATATACATATAATTTCAAGAAAACATTTAACATCTTAGGTATTTACCAAATATTAAGAAGAGACCATTTAGAATCTTATCAATTCTCCAATATTTTTTAATAGAATTTCTTTTAAGTTAACGCCGAATTCTTATGATTATGTTTTAGTATTCGATCAAAGTAAAATATATAAACTGTTAGAGCTTTTTAGAATACGTATACAACATTTCTACACGTACGTTTAGGAAGGACGGGACGGTAAAAAATAATACTTTATGCCTATGGGTAAAAAAGGCGCTGTGGTCTTTTGCCCTATAATAAAAGCCAATAATAAAATAGAAGTACTCAGTACAGCTAGCTACCTTCAAGATAATGATATAAATTGAATTATACACATGCATTTAGTCACATACCCACACCCCTTTCAAAAAGATTGAACAGAATTCAGCTGATTTCGATCTGCAGCTGCATTATATATCTAATATACAAACTCTTCTGCATTTGCATTGTATACGCACTCCATATTATTTTGAGTTTCGGAGAAGACTCGAATGATGAACTCGCCTTCCTCATTTGGATCGAATGTTGAAGGCACAATTAAATAGTGACCGGGAGGTAAGTTAAACCGAGCGCATACCTATTTAAACAAGATTCAAAAGTCGATATAATTAAGATATAGTCAATGGAATTCAACGTACCTCTCGCGTATTAATAAAATGCGGCGATCGTCCAACTGAGGACTTGTATTTGAAGAAGCTCAGTCCTTGTGGACGAACTGCAAGCTCGTGATCGTTTAAATTGTAAATTGCAAAGCCAATTGTTAAACATTCCATGCCCTGATTACGCTTGGATCGACGATTCTTTTGCATTAGCGCCACAATAACTGTACAGTTGCCTTCTTCGTCCTCTTCGTCGGGATCGGCCAGAGAAATGATGTACTGAGGATTATGCCAGAAAGTGTCCAGGAAGTTACGGCAACCACCTGCAGTTACGCCAGGTGTCCATTCACCCTCATACATGGACATCTCCCATTTACGCGTGGCGCTTTGCTGCTGATCCGATAACGAATCCGGTGATAAATTGCACAATTCGACGCGATCGAAGTGACTTAAGAAATCCTGAAATGACATCCAAAATTCGCCATCTCTGTCGAAGTTCAAGCCAATCTCTTGTTTCTGATCTTCCGGTATATAGCGCCACTCCGGCGAACTGTCGCTCCAGGGACCATTCCACTCTGCCTCATTTCCCCATGGATTGCGCATGCGAATCATTGGAATCTTGCCTTGCCGATTTGGTGTCACAATATCAATCATGCAAACCTGTCGATTAAGTTTTATCCTTGACTTTAGATTGGGTAAATTCGAGAAGACTTATTAATACAACCTTTGTAATGGAATAGGCATGTCCACGAATTAAGCCCTGTGGTGTCTCAGCTTCTGTCACATTGGGGTCTGCTTCAAGCGAGCATCCCATCATGGAGTTACGTTCGGCAGCTTTCTGCAGTATGCTAAATAGATTACCCGGTGCTTCTTTCAAATCATACCATTCGCTGACACCACCGGTAAAATCTTCCATGGCCTCGCATGTAGTGCCTCCCTTAAGAGCCTCATAAGATCCATGTAACCTAAGGTGTGTGTATACTCATTAATCATATGTATACTCATTAATATATATTATGATTCTACTTGGCATATGCCTTCTCCAGGAGTGCACTCCAGAATTCGTTTTTCTCCGCTGAATGCATATAAAGTAATTCGCCACGGCTGGTGGGCAAACGATCATCAATAATAATGTCGACCCATTTACCTATAGATATAAATTTAATTAACATATTTTCAATTTTCAATTTTAACTTATAAATTGGACACTCTGATATGAAATCATTGTTTAATATTAATTACCGTATTGCCAAAAGCGGAAGTGAAATATTCCCGCATAGTTCTCTTCAAAACTTTGTTCTGCTGGAATCACACGGAAAAACAATGATGATTCCTGTGTGAGGTTGGCAGTGGCAGCCAGTAACCAACAATCTCCAAGCTCGCCCTGTTGCACATCAAATCTTGAGTAGCCTTCGACAAAGAACTGCGGATTCTCAACGATTTCCTATGGTAGATATAAAAAGTTTCCGATTTTTGATCAACAACAACGGATTCTGGTGAGGTAATGGAAACTCACATGAGGGCGCAACCATTCAATATGGCGATCTGGACGACGCGAAAACATGAGCGACTCATTGCTAGCCGGAAAAAGTGGATCCTCGAACAGCGATCCGTTCATCAGGGAGTTCTTCAACAGTGTCTCATAATCCTGCACCTCTGAATACGGACCCAGACTGGAGCTGGTTTCACCCAACTAGAAAGATACACTTATTGTTAACAGCTGCTCAACCAGAGATTATTAGTTTGTTACGTTTTTTACATTTGAATGACACACAATGAAAGAAATAAAATTTTTGATTTTTAAATATCATGGACAACACTTTACGATTATTAAATATACACGATTATAACCTGATACCGGAGGTATACGAGTTTATTGGTTTTGTACAATGACCGTGAAGCTATCTGGCCTTTTGGATGAACGCTACTTATTTCGACAGACTTGAAATCTGCAATATATATTCGTCTGGGTGGCTACATCCTCTATAAAACCACAAATCTCCCAATTCACAATTTAAAACTTGATTCACCAAAAATTGACTGATATCTTGTTGGCTACGTTCTGCAAAGATCGGCATATAAATATACGGACCACGACCACCCCTTCGAATCGGAAATGTCTTTGATATCTTTGATGTCTTTGCTAGAAGTAGAAATGTTGCGCTCAGAAGTAATATAGCCCTTTTCGACTTTTATTGTTGAAATTTGTACAACTCTTGGAAAAACTCTGGAAATATCTTACATCAGAGAAAGTTAGTCATACTTGGATATACCACAATTGAATGCCGAACCATCGATATACGATTGTTAACTGGAAGTTATATGTTTACTTAATTGTTATATTATAATAATATAATAATATATCACAAAGCTTAAAAAGTCGGAAAAGCCCGGTCAATTTTAGAACTAGAGTTACCAAATTTGGAAGGTAGATTGCTAGGAACTCTCCTCCTTTTAAGATTGGGAATTTTGCAAAGTCATGCAGAAAAAACACAGTAAAAATTATGCAACGGTTCACCATACCCCGATTTGCTGGTATAACACTGGTATCAGATAATTATGCAGTCGGCTACGACCGGACTGCAATGTTCTCACTTACAATATCTTACAATTGAAAACTAGAATCAAAGCTATTTCCCAAACGCTTGCATACCTTTCCTTCCTTTGTTTCGATTTAGGTGAAATGCATGGGAATAGTAATTGAAATTAAAGTATTACCACATTCATTTAACTCTGATAACTTTTGGTTATGTTATGTCATGATTATCATGTACAAAATAATATACATTGCATTGGTGTCAATTTGAAATAGAAGTAGTTTGCAATAAAAAGAACGAACACACAGAGAAGTAGGACGACAATTTGATGTCATTGCGGAAAGGAGACCACAACTGAACTGCAGTACTTACATTACCATAAAAATAAGTTTCGCGATGCTTCGGTGCATCGGCTTGCAAGGGTCGCTAAGTTTTAAGTGAACGTTTTGTCAAAAATGTTAAAAGTGTATAAGAGATATATATCAATGTATGCGCAAATTGTATGACTGTTAGTTTTGCATGTTGTATAGTAGTTCGATTGTAATTGATTGCCACTTACGACTCGCATGTTTTTAATGCTTGGCAAAATTCGCTTCGTTTCCGACTCCTTTTTAACAAAGATCTCGTTGATGACAGAGCCAACGACATCCTTGGCGGCACCCATGGCAGCTTGGCCAGCAGCATTGAGAAACTCTTGGCCAGCCTGCCTGAAGAATCCTTTGAGCTCATCCATCTTTGAATCCTTTTCTGATCAAAAGCGAATACAATGATTTATCTATATTTATACAGTAAAAAATTCGAAACGTTGCTAAATTATTTTGAAATAAACCAATTTTGTTCATACTTTGCGCCATTTTCTGTCTATCTTCCAAAAGAAATATGATTGAGTTATGAAAGAATGTTGCTAAAATGATTCACATGAAACCTGCTGACAGTGTTGGCATTACATTAGCATTCTAATTAATCCCACTAGATATGCTCTTAATTATGTTAAGTAATTAAATACATTTGTGGTCAAAATTATTGTAAGTCACGCAATGAGACTTACTTAATGGCCAACTGGTTAATTAAAATATATAATTCAAAAACAAAAACAATATTTCAAAAGGCCGAGAAGCGAGGAGATTTTGTTAATCGTTATGACTACATTTAGGAAATTCATCAAATTCAAAAAATTACATATTTTTATAAATAAATTATTAAATATTCTATTGAGATTGAAAATTAGTTTAGCTTTGGTCAAAGTTATGATAGCTGAAAGGGAATTACTGTTGAAATGCACAGGCACATTCCATATGCCATATTTTATTAGCCTTATTTTCGATTAACTTTTGCAAATATAAAGACAAATTTGCAACTGTCGAGTTTGTGCCTGACGCACCCATCTATGTAGAAATATTCGTGAGAATGCCACATTCATAAATTCCTACATACTTATTAAATAGTGACATCATACACATACATATATTTATATATATATAGATTTATACAAATGTTTGTGTCATGAGTATGCGCTACAACTTCTATTGATTGTATTAAGAATCGCCGTTGAACTTGAAAGCCTTTCTCAATACTACAATCCAATATTGCAGATGTGTGTTTTTTGCATTAATTAAATATCGAACGGAAACTGTACATATACATAAGCATGTAAAAATACATGAGACTGTATTAAACTAAGACATGCTTTAATTCCGGCTGCGAAGTTGAAACAGGTTTAATTAATTACAAGAAAAAAAATATATATATATATGCTTTCACGACACATTTATAAAAGCACATAAATATATAAATAATACTACTAATAAAAGACACATGCCTATTTATAATATATGTAATACATATATATAACTATATTATTTGAAAATAAGCCTTGCCGATTGAATAAATGATTTCTCTATCACACACTTGTAGAATTTCACTTCCTAATAACAAAGATACGCACACACACACGCACATATATTCATATATATATGCACACATATGTTTGTATTTAATAGCATGAACAATTTTTTCACAATTGTGGTGTATTTACTCACTTAAAAAATTGTAAACCTGGAAGCGCACAACAAACTGGCTGCTGACTGTTTCTCTTAAACAGTGAGCTGCCAACTGCTTAAGCGTTTGGCCAACATGGGATCAGCTGATTTGTACTCGAAATTAAATAACAATTTATCGATAGTTCGATTATCGATAAAAAGGTCATGAATGGCGGGAAGGAATATGTCGATTATGTTCCCAAGAACGACTTAATAAATACATCTGCATTAATATTTTCATACAAGATGTAAATCACAGGGTTGAAGTTGTTGTTAACTGAAATAACAACATTTAGAAAATTGATATAAATATCAAAATGCAGTGCTGGTTTGATTTGGCGAAGAGCTATTTCATGTGATAAGTTTCGCGGAAGGCCGTTAACGATTTGAATCTTTTGAACACAGTAGTTATTAATAGATATTTTTCAGATTCGGTAATTGTTTCTTTTAAAGTGGATGAAAGTAAAATTACTGAGCAAAAATACAATACAATACATACACAAAATATAAGAAAATTAATATTTATAAATTCTGCAAAATTATAAAATACTTTATTAAATGGCGATTTTAATCTATTGATGGGATTTCATTTAAACTGCAAAGGTGTTAAATAAATTCAGTTATATATTTTTGTTTTGAGTATTGCGAATTTCGCAAATTATTTGTTCAGGGAACCAGTTTTGTTCGTGGCGCAGTTTTAATGAGCTGTCGATCGCCCTGACAGCCCTGCCAACTTGTCTAGATCTGGCTTTGAGAAAAAAATGCATCCATGAGATTAAGATACATACAACGAGCCGAATACAAGTGTGTAGGTATTTTTAATATACACAAAAATAGCTAAACACAATGGAAATATTACAATAAACTAATTTCAGGATATAAACTAGATGCTGGCAGCTTAAAACAAATACAAATCAATCATGACACGATCAGTTGCCTTTTCATCAATGCTTTGGTTATTATTAATTATTTCAACAGTGCCTTATACTCAGTCTACGCAGTCTGGCATTTACATAGATAATGGCAAGGATCAGACAGTTATGCAGCGTATCCTTACCGACGATGACAAGCTGGATGTGTCATATGAAATATTAGAATTCTTGGGCATATCCGATCGTCCCTTACATCATAAGAACCACGGTTTGTCCTTGAGGAAATCAGCACCCAAATTTCTTCTCGATGTTTATAATCAAATTACGGCCGAAGAAGGACTTAAAAAAAATAATGATCATCATCGCTCCAAACGCGATGCGGATGTGGAAGATGAAAGTGATCAAAACCTTATAACAGATCTGGATAAACGTGCGATAGATGAGAGTGATATTATAATGACATTCCTAAATAAACGAAATCTCAATGTAGAGGAAATGCGTCACGAGCACGGACGAAGATTATGGTTTGACGTCACGAATGTACCCAGTGATAATTACCTAATGATGTCCGAGCTGCGTATCTATCAAAACTCCAATGAAGGTAAATGGTTGACCACAAACAAGCAATTTACAGTTACGGTATATATGATACAAACGGGAGGATTATCGCAAAATACCCTGGAACCATTATCCTCCGTTAACACCACCGGCGATTATGTGGGTTGGCTGGAACTGAATGTCACAGAAGCCTTGCATGATTGGTTAACAAATGCTAAAGAAAATCATGGTATTTACATTGGAGCACATGCTCTGAACAAACCTGATCGAGAGATCAAATTGGATGATATTGGTTTAATACATCACCGAGTAAATGTTGATGACGAATATCAGCCATTTATGATTGGCTTCTTCAGAGGTCCCGAGCTGATCCGTGCAACTACTTCCACTGTACATAGCAATCAAAAAAGAACGAAAAGGAGCGCTTTACACCAGCGAAAGAAAAATAAATCGGAGTCACCTGTAAATCCATTTACGGATAATGTAATCGAAAATACTCGCAGCTGTCAAATGCAAACACTCTACATTGACTTTAAGGATCTGGGCTGGCACGATTGGATAATCGCACCTGATGGTTATGGCGCGTTTTATTGCAGCGGTGAATGCAATTTCCCACTAAACGCTCATATGAATGCGACGAATCACGCGATTGTGCAAACTTTGGTGCACTTGCTCCAACCGAAGAGAGTTCCGAAACCATGTTGTGCACCCACAAAATTAGGCGCCCTGCCGGTCCTCTATCATCTCAACGATGAGAATGTCAACTTGAAAAAGTATCGCAACATGATTGTCAAATCTTGCGGGTGCCATTAATATGCAAATGTTTATTTAATAAAAATACAGTTGTGCTTATCTCATTTAACTTATGTAAATCTAATTTTCATTATGCTCAAACTCCATATTTCTATAAATCCGATTTCGGTAAAACTTCAGCTGATGTTGAACTGCACATAATACTGATTGTGCTTAACTAAAAAGAACTAAACATTAAAGTCTCGCTTAAAATTAAATTCATTCCATTTTCGTTCAAATATTTTGATAAACAATATGATTTTGTTCACTTACAAAGTACATTTTTGAGTGAAACTTGTCTCGAATAAATTGCCTTTTTCCAATGGCTCGTGTTTTAGAGAAGCTTGACTGTATTTAGTTTTATATTACTATACTATTTGTGTAATCGAATGTACAATGTAACTTTTCTGTAATAATCTCAAGGTATATGTTGTAAAAATAAGCCAAATGTATTATACAAAGTCGATGAGAACAAAATCTCATTTGCAATTTAAACATACATTTTTACTTGCATTGTATGAAGTGTGTGCGTTTTGTAACCGTGTCTTCATTGTTTTAATACTATATATACGATTTATATAAATGTATTATGTATGTAATAACTAATTGTAACATTTAAAAGAAACTTTTACTTGTGTATCCAATGGTGTCGAAATGCAAATAAATCCATAATCAAATTTCCAACCCTTTTGTCAATCAGAGACGATATAAGGCGTCCATTAAAGTTGGGAACAGTCACATTTAAATTCATGCAGGCCCCCCTATTAAAAATAATATTTAATACATTTAACAAACTGGCAAATAAAATCAATTATTCCTGTCAAAAAATAAATTAATTACAGATTTCCTTAAAAAATACTTACAAAACTTCGTTCACTGGGATTGTGCTTCTAAAATATTCCTTAAGGGTGAATTCTCCCTCTTGGATTTTGGCACGGGAAATGCTTAGCATTGTATCTGGATTTTTGGAATATAGGATCACATATATATGTCGACTGGAGCACACAATCGGCCTGGCAAACTTTCCAATCACTTTTTCAATGTAGGCTGCATCACTAATTTTATAAAATTGATCGGGTTTATCTTCGGTATGGAGCAAAAAAAATTGCCTTTCAATTAAGTGTGTGATGTGTCCATAAGTGGGAGGCTCTCCTTTTTGAATCATAGCGGATTTATCATCAGTTTCTTGATGCCACATAAAGTGAGAGTTAATTGTTCGCAAGTACTGATTATGTTGCTTTAAATTGGCCCCATAGCCGATGTCTGGACATATTTTAAAGCCGGCACACGCATCCTCATTTTCAAATATATTCATCAATGTCGTGGATAGCAGAGAATAATACCCCATCATATTGGAATCGCTGCGCCATTTATCTAATTCGCTGCATTCCCTTAAAAGATAGCGGTAGCCTTTGAAGAAAAGTTGTCGTAATTTCAGCAGTGGCCTAAAATCATATTTCAAGATATCCATCCAAATCCATTCGTCAATAAAAAAGTGAATGTGAGTCAGGTTCGACGGCATCCGAATCTCAGTGATCTGTTCTTGACCCAATTTATTGCTGCCTGTAAAGATAACTATTAGTTACAAAAGTGTACATCATAATACAGATATACAAAAATACCAGCAAACATAGCCAATGCGAGGGGCGTAATAATGGTTACGTATTTAATATTAGTCCTCTCTTTAGTACAGACCATCCATGGTGCGCAGATTCGCAGCGAGGATATATTCAAAGGCTCAAAGAAGTCACGGAGCACAGTATTGGGATGCAGATACAAGGGAAACGAGTGCGGCGAATTTAGGCCTTTCTTTTTATAATCTAAGGCACAAATGTTGGGATACAAGCCGCCCGTTAAAGCTGCTTTCACCAATGGCCAATTATTCGACATGAGATTGATGCTGTACCAACTCAATTGTCCATAGCTGTGGATTAAGTTCGCAGCTCGCAGAGCGCTAATAATACTGATGCGCGTACAATTGATTTGCTCCATGAAGCCATTTAACACAAACTCATATTCATCTGTTAAGTATAATGGGGGTGAATCATTGGTTAAACGGCGTTCCCATTCTTGAAATAGGCGAATGAATATCAAGTGATCGGATACTTGATTGCCTGCCAGGCGAGAACGTTCGTCCTTTATTCGACTTTGTATGGTAATCGTATATCGATCCCATAAGGAGTCAATGTCCTCGGAACGGGGTATGCTCAACGGATCATCCATAGACATGGCGCTCACGATGGTTAATATGGGATCCAAGCATTGCAGTAAGATGCCGTAAACTAGTGTACGTCCAAGCTGGCAAGGCACTGGGATGTCTATCAATCGACAGCCTAGCCAGGTGACATCCTCCATTTCATCCAATACATCAATCTTCTTTAGGAACTGCACCGTCTGGTGTATATTGACGAGCGGCGGTGGTGCAATCGTATAACTTAAGTATTCACTTATAACCGTATTTGGCGATAATAGTTTGGCAATCAAACAGATTTTATCCAGTGGCATTGTTTGCATCTCTGGCCTGCCAGTTTCGTATAGCCTATCGTATGTATTTCTTTTGATTAAACGAAAGCAATGTCTCTCAGCAATAGCTGAAAATGTATATTGTAAATAATAGTATTATTTATATTATAAATCAACCAACCTTCAGCGTCAAGCATAAGCAGCCGTTGCGACAGACAATCTTTAGCTACCCATTCATATCTTTCCTCAGTGCTGTTACAGTTGACAACGTAGTGGGTTTTTCTCTGACAGCCAGTATCTATTAGATAATTAAACTTAATCGGTAGTGGCAAGGACCCAACGATATCTGTGGCCAGAACCACTTTTATGGTATCAGTTTGAATGTTAACTAAATCATTCAAATATTCCATGTCCATGTTCGCGTGCAACAGAAATATGGCTAATTCATGTAAATGTCCTGTCAAAAAATGGCTCAACAACATATAGTTCAGCTTAACCAAATGATTGTACGTCGGTAAAAGGACCAGAATGTTCCCTGAAAAAATAGACATGTTACAAATGAAAATGAGAAAGTGTAGACTGCATTTGTTGCGTAATTTATTAAATAAAAGGTATTCCCCATCGTTGCTAATCAAGTTTCAAATTCGGAACGACACATAAAAAACAGATATTGTATTTGTTGTCTTAAATTATAACTATTTAAAACTATTTAACAGACATGTGTAGAAGGACAGGCAGGCAATGTTATGGAATTGAAATTAAAATTAAAATATCTCATATAAGTGGAACACTCATGATTCGATTTATCAGGCAGGTAATTTGTTCTCAATTTGCTTCAATTGCTTTAAAATTTCCGATTTCTTTTTCGCCTTTTCCATTTGATCTTTATCGAGTTTAGTTGTATCCCCGGCTTGGATTTTATTCTCGATTTGCTCGATTTCTCGTAACTTCTTGCGTAATTTCTTGATTTGTTTGGCAACATCAATCTCTTGGGCGTCGCTTAGCGCTAGCGCAGTATCCAGAGTATTTGTTAACTTGGATATCTCGCTCGAATCTATTGCATCTGTCGTCGTCGTCGGTTTTGTTGCAGCTGTTGTTGTTATTGTTGCTTTGTTAGTTGTTTCCTTCTTTACTTTTGCCTTCTCCTTTTTCTCGCGCTCTTTTCTAATCTCAGCGGCTAAAAGTGGGCACATGCCGACCGGCACTCCAGTTACCCTTTGGCCAACAAATTGTTTGCCTTTGCTTTCGTATAACGGGACTTCTTCCTGCGGCACATAACCATCTTTGACACGACGCTCCTTGCGCCATGTCCCATCTGGTCGCTTCGTTGCCGGAATTACTTTGCCCTTATTGCTTTCTAGATCTGTGTTCATTTTAATTAAACAATGCAAATATGAATTTTTGCTTGCATCAAATTGCAAATGTTCCTTATATCGATATACACATAGAGATGGACCAATTTGTGTATCGTGTACGCATGTTTATACGATAATCCGAATTTATTTTTCATGAATTGTAAACCGAACCTATACTTTTTTTAAAGCTCATTTTATTATAACTTAACCTATATATATTTTCAAAATAATAATATGTATTTACGGATTTGTGAGTATATCTTACCTGGTGCGTAATCGGGTTTTGTGCATATAAGATACACAATGTTGATTATAGCGTCGAAATCTACAAAATCAGGTTTAGAGTCTTTCACAACGAAACCATGGAGACCAAAATTTTTGAGAATATCAATACATTCCTGGTTCCCCTTAGATAAAGCTGTAGTTATTGCATTTTCTTGACTATTATCCGAAATATATGGATTGGCGCCCATGAACAACAGCAATCGAATATGCTTAGCCTTGGCCAACTGTGAGGCAATAATTATCGCTGTCTTTCCCGTAAATGAATGTTGATAGTTCACCGGCACCATCTCGTAATTTATAGAATACAGCAATGGACGAATGGCCGCATCATTTCCCTGTTCCTCGTAAGACTGCAGACATTTATCAATTTGTTTATTTCTGTGACTCTGCGTTAGAATTTGCAACTTCTTCTTGTATATCTCTGGTCCTTTATGAATGTTGGCCAATTCAATGCAGCTTTGAATTTCCTCCAAATACGATATGCGTGTGTAGGGTATGCTCGGTTGACCCACGTAAAATTCAAAGCCTTCGTCAAAAAAATTCAAGAATCCCGCCGAATTGTGTGCTTGCGAAAGTAATATTATGCGTAGATTTTGATTCATGTTAACAGCTTGTTTTAACTCAGAAAGTAAGATGTCAGTATAAGGATTGTGCAGATGTACATCGTTAACCACAATGTGGCTAATTTGATCGAATTTTTTCGAGTCCTTGCCAAAAAGCGAGCGCATAAAGTATTGAGCCGTTGTGTAGACGATGTGCGTTCGAGAGCAAGTGTTACAAATTTTTGGCACTTGTAATCCCACAGTATTGCCAACATTTTCACCCAAACACTGGGCGCATCGCTCGCTATTATATTCTGCGACTATATTGTCTCTTTCGATGCAAATAATAAATAAGTTAGCTTTCTTCAACTGCGCATCATCTAGAATTAGTAGTGGGAGTAGTACAGATTTATCCTCGGCAAGATGTCCATTGAAGGCAATAACGCGATGCGAATAGACTGACGCAAGTATGCTGCGGACATACGAAGGGCGGTCAAATTTCGATAAATACTTCCCATACTGCTCCGTTCTGAAGCGTATTGATATTGGCGGTTTCAAGTCTGTTAAGGGAATATGAAGAATCGGCACCTTAATTATCCAGTGACCGAAGTAATTAGCAGGCATCTCATCAATTCTCATGTTGCTTGTAAGCGACAATAATGTGCTTATTTCCGCTACGGTTGATCGGCATAGATTCAGCGATTTTGGCTCATTTAAGTAGTGCATACATGATCGCTTGAATACTTTCACACATCCCTGTCCATTGTTGATTACATATTGGGTACGTAAGCCGAGAGAAAATGCATATGCATGGAGTATATTGTGATCAGATGAACGAAATGTACAAGCAAATTGTTGACAGCAACGCCGACCAGCAATAAAATAAAGTATTTGCTGGGGAACGAATTTAATTTGCAGTGCTTGCTCCATACTAGTTAAATTTCGAAATACTAGTTTAAACTTGGTCTGACATACGAAATGACTCTACTTTCCGTTACAGTCGCAACACTTCAACCAACTTGGAACCTGGAATGGAACATAATTTTCATTGAACAGCCTGACCTCAATTTCCATTTCGATTCCTTCCATCTCTATACAGTATTAAGCAAACATTTCGGTAACTAAAAATATAAAATCCACCGAAGCGACAAGAATTATGAAATGAACTGAATCAGTCTAATTTTTAAAATTAAGTTTATTTTTCAATGCGATGGCAATGATTTAAAATAATTTATAAAAGTGCCATCCTCTATCATTTGGGTCTGGTTGGTCCAAGAGATTTATATAACCCACCGATCTCATAATGCCTGAAATTTTACAAATCAGGGTCCTGTTTCGAGTAGGAAAAAAATCTCTCTGACTTCTTCAAATCAAGCCAGTAATAACTAATATCGTTTGGACCATCAAAATTACATTTTCTTATCAGGGTCTTAGGTTCTTTTGCAACATTTAATCTGGCTATGTGGGTTTAGATGTGATGGTATTCTTATACAGCCCAGCCCATAAAATTTCAGATTTTCGGAATGGTGAAAATTTTTTGATGTTGGTTTTTTAACATTGTTTTTTTTGTAGTTTTCTTTTAATTATTAACATCTTATCAATTCCAGATGCCGATCGACGTAATTTAATGGATATTTGCCTATCCAGTATCCTTGTTAGCCAAGATCATAGCTATTTTCTCAGGTTAGAGTGTTTTTTACATTCCCATTCAAAATTGTTGTATGAAACTAATCTATGTCTACCTTTAAAATACCTATAAATAAATATGTATTCTTTATTATCCCATTCAAAGAATTACTTACTTTTCCGGAGGCTACAAAGTGACTGACTTTAATCGAATTCGCAGTGTATATCGGAGCCGATCGAATCGGATCAGTATATCATATAGTGCACATAGCAACAATCCGTCAAAAGATGAACTCTAAGTTGGATACGGTGTGTAATTATTAATGATTACTCAAACTTTGACGTTTCTAAGATAGCCTCTCTTTCATGTTGATCATGATCTCTTTATGATACCACTGCATTTAATTTTGGAAACAGTTTTAAATCGAATTATCTCACAATTGTTAAACTAGAGTTACTGAAATCGAAAAGTAACATCCGAAAACCCCCAATTACGCCCTACAAATCTGGAAATTTAAGAGTTGGGTCACCAAATTCAATAGGTACTTTAATAACAGTCGCAACACACACATAATTTCAATTAAAAATTTATGTTTTTATTCGTACCATATTGGCAAAGTGCTTTTTTTATTTATATATATTTTAGAGAAAATTTGATTTGTCGACCGAGTTTTGGGAGCCACTGCTTTGATTTGACCAAGAGTTGCCGCCAGGAGGGCCACCATTCTGTAATCGATTTATATCAAATAAGTAATCTGAAGATACTCGGTAGTGCGGCTGTTTTACGCTTACCTGGTCATTGGAAGCCGAACTGTCGCCTTTGTTCATGCCACCAGAACCGGAGTTGTTTGGATTGTTTGGTCCCTTGCGGCTACCCGAGTTATTCATATTGGAAGCGTTGGAATGCTGCCCGCTGTTTTGAGCCATCCATGATAAAAAATTGCCTCCCTGAGAAGTAACTGAAAGAGTTTTTTGTTTGAAACAATGATATTGTATAGAAGGCTTGCCTGCTGATCCTGGTTTTGATTTTGCAGCTGATTGCCAAGAAGGCTCCACTGACTGAACGCAGCAGCAACCAAAGCAGGGTTCATCGGCAATGAGTTTAAATTAAGTCCGACGCCTAATGGGTTGTTCATGTTTTGCCCTTGATTTGAAGAGCTGGATCCTTGAGAATTTATGCCTAACGCTTGTAGGTTAGGCATGTCCAAATGTCCCCTGTTCATCCAACCGCCATTGCCTACGTTGCTATTGTGTGGCTGATTCATGCCATGAAAATTATTCTGCCTATTATAGGGAATACCACCGCCACCACCATCTTGACGGTTCATGTTCCCACCACTATTGTGATTGCTACTGTTCGTGTAACCCCCGTTTAAATTTCCACCAAAATTATTTCCACCCATTCCGTAGCCACCACTGCCAATGTTGCTGTGACTATTGCCGATTGCAGTGTTATCACCACCTCCGTGTGCAATGTGTTGGTTATTACCTCTGTGATGTCCGCTACGGCCTGAGTTCATGTGATTCCCTTGCGGATGGTACGAATGCATCCCGTAGCTATTGCCTGTGTTATAGCTGTAATTTTGCGCCTGATGACTCCGGTTCTGTTCGGCTTTGGGCGCCGCATTTGAAACGTGCACAGATACACCTAATAAAGGTCACACAATCACAAATATGTTACGTGACACTAAATATTCTTTACTCACCCTTAATTATGTGATCCTCGCCGCAGAGAGATTGGGCCACATCTGGATCAAGGAATGTCACAAAGCTAAAAGCTCGAAATGGTCGGGGAATGAAGACATCGGTTACCTCGCCGAATTTCGAAAAGTATTCCCGCAGATCATCGGAGTTGATATCCTCCGTGCAACGACCAACGAATACTTTACATGGCACTTGATGACCCATACCCTATAGGAAAAAAGAAGATTAGTATTTAATTAAAGCTGCATATCTTTCAATATAGTAGAGTGCTTGTCATACCTTTGAGTTGGGCACTTTGACTTCACACCAACGGCCATCGATTAAATGCCGATTTGCGAGTACACGCATTTGTGCTTCATAAGAGCCAAAGCGTACAAATCCAAAGCCTTTCGATTGCCCCGATTTGACATCTTTTTTAATTTGGGCCATTAGCACCTCGCCATAAGTTTCAAAGTACTCCCGTAAACTATCTTCCGTTGTTTTCCAAGCAAGTCCCAATACAATTAAGTCGGTGCAACGTAAACGGGTTTCAATACGTTTTGTTTTTGCCGTTGAATTTTCCAAGTTATCGTCGCTCTTACGTTTGTTCTCTATGGGAGGCAATATGGGGCGATAAGGACTGTCGAGCTGTTCGGCAGAACTTCTCAAATTTGGTATACCTTTTGGAAACACACAAAAGTAGACATATTCCCCCCAGCCCGAATCAACACAAGGCGGGAAAAGTCTTCCTTCGTTTGAGCGAACGCCCCGTACGGCTTTTGAGTCCATATTCCGGTACTTAAGTCCACATGAACCGGGAAACTGTCCTTGCAGTGTCGATATTAATAATGTGCCATCTTCTTCAGCTGGAAGCTCGATGGGCTCGTCACCCTCCTCCTCGGACACTTGTACAAAATCCATTTGGAGTGTTTTTCAAAATTCTATAAATGATAACATATTAATACATCAATTATATATGACTAATTAGCACGATATTGAAATGTCATCTAAACCATTCAATCAACTCCAAAATCACTCTGATATACTCTCAATATACATCATTTGTAATCGTATGTATTCCATATATACTCCAAATTTATTCTGTAAACAATTAGTTCACTCACTCAAACAAAAGTATTCGCACACATTGTGTTTGTAAAAAGAGACAAATACATATAAAAAAAAACCAGCCTAATTGAATCGACTATAAAATTGAACTAGTTCTTATGATTATTAGATATGAACCGGAAACTAAGTGGAATATTCACTCTAGTTCAATTAATAATGTAAATCTATCATGTACAGTTGTGGAAAATGTACCCTCCTCACAAGAAATGTTTTGAAAGTCGTTCCAGGACTCTTCAAAGTCATGCCCACAGATTTTCAATTGGTGTGAGGTATGGCAACTTCAAAACGATTCCCAATTCTTGCTTGGAAGACTCATATTAACGAACGAGACCCATTTCCACCAAATATAACAACTGTAATCTCATCTGTCCTACTATCTCGGGGTGGCAAGTAGAGACGTTCCTTGGCAAACTGTGCTTGAGAGGAAACTTTCTTGAACTGTTAGCTTTTAAAATAAGTTCTCGAGAATTCATTGTGCTCTCAGGGATCAACGTATTGCAATAAAGCTGGGCCTGGGCCCGTTTTTTTTGCACATGTTTCGGCCTTTTCTTTATAGTTTATAGCGCGAATCGTATAATTTAATTATTTATTTTTATTTTAACCTTGATGAAAATAATCGAAATCTAACCTCTTGACATATTCAAATAAATAATACGTATTTATATCTGATTTGAAAATTTGCATAAGTAATTGCATAATTAAAGTTTTTTTTATCACAAAGAAACAATTTTGTTGTGGTGCTATTTTTTCGCAACTGTAAGCTATGCTCCAGGTAAAATTACATGTATCTGCCTCGAAGCGGTTCGGAACTATAAATTATTTCGACAAAATGATAATTAAGAAATAAGAACCTAATGTTCGGATATATATTTTTTCAACTCTGTATATATATATTTGCCATTCCCATTCAAACAGACAATCAAACATTGCAAAATAGGGCACAGCATTAACAAAGTTAAATTCCTCCTAAAATATTCTTTATAGTCTATTTTTTCCTAAATCAGTTTGTAATCAGCTGACAGCCATGACTTAATAAGAATCAAATTAATAAATAATTAATTTATAGATAAATAAAATCGCGCACCTAAAAATGTTACTTAAAAAAAAATAACATTTCAATTTAATTTTAGGTAAATAACAGAAAAATTCATTATTTAATGGCAGGCAAATCAAATCAAGGAAATACCCATGCTACTATCCAACCTTTTGTAGTATGAAAAACGATTACAGTGGTATATTAACATTTATCCGTATCATTTGAACATTAAATATATGCTTACACATACACATTCAAACATATTCATAAGCAGATACACGTATACACACCCATATGCACATACTCAACATATTCCAAAATTCTCACCACCTCTTCATTACATTCTGATTTTAGAAAATAGTCGCCTAAGCAAACCGTATTTGGACATCGAAAAAAAACTCAGAATATATTGAAATGGCTCAAATGTTACAATTTACACAAAAGATAATAAAAAATAAATAAAAATTAGATCTCTCGCAGCATTATTTTCAGATTGATTGACAAAACAAAGTTTTTTACATAAAATAAAAAAGAAATACTTCGCTAATCTACCGACAACAATGGCAAAAATCAATTGTTCCTACAAATTGGAGGAATTTTACATTACATTTCATTGGGCAACTAAATCTACCGTTTCTTTCTATCTGTGAAGCGTTGGTAGACGAACGTTTGTATGCCCATGCGGGGGGGAACGTTTGCAGTACTCTCAACTCTACACACAGAGTAAGCTACATTCACCGGCCACACTCGTGCATGTACCATTTACGGTCAGTCGCAGCTTTTATTAACTGATACATAACTTTGTATATATGTATGTTAGTAGATATGTACACAAATGCGAACATGCGTTTTGCATGAAAGCACAAACGGATTTCGTCGGAAATATATAGGGGGTGTTTTGGTTCATAAATTTGCTAAGCTTCTTGGAAAAATGCGACATTATCTTACTCAACGATTCTGATTTCAGTATAATATAATTCTAGAAGTGCAAAGAAATTCTCCTAAGCAAAAATTACGCTTTATCGAATTTAAATGTATATCCTTTACCTCAAATAAATTATACATAAGAAAATAAATATAAATACATATTAACATATGTTTAACCCTCGTGCGGTCACGTTTTTACAAACGCGTACCCACAGTATACATACACACATATATACACGTATATACATACGATGCTGGTGCAAATACGTATGTACATGTGTATATATGCCCGTTTTGCAAAGGGCCCTATCGCATATGTACATTAATATGTATGAATGTACTGGAAAAAAGTTGATTGACGATAAGAGGCTCTCCTAAATGGTTATACAACAATTTCTTACACTATTGATAAAGGGTTAGTTGTAACATTACAGATGTAATGCCTTCAATATATGAATGTATGTTTTCAGAACAGCTCACACACGTAATATTTTATGTTGTATATTTCCTTTTTAAGCTCGCTCTCGCTCTCTCACAAGATTCACACACAGTCAGAACCAGATCGAAGTCACTTTTCTTTTCACGCTCGTATCTCGTAACACAACACACGCTATGTTCATATGCACATCCACTTTCTTCAATAAGTGCGTAATAAATATAAAGAATATTTACAATTTCGCTTTTAATAAATTTGATTTCGTAAAGTACACCATTTCTCCTTTTGCAAAAATGTGTGAAGATAAAATTTCGTGCATGTATACAGGCGATATAATCAGAGATGGCACAATATCATTTTAACGAATTTGTCGCTTGTCGATAACGGTCAAAAGATATAATATATCCTATCGATACATCAATGTGCGATATATCATTAAATCACGTCTCTATCACAAATCGTTTCTAAAGCGCGTGAAAAAAGTTTTTAAATGGGGATTTTTAGTTTGATTACGTTTGTTGAACAACTAACCTTTTAATACGCGATACATCGAATGACGTCATACCTAGTTAGAATAAAATTGAGAGCGTTTTGTTTACTTGTATAATTATTTATTTGACAGATACATACTAAAGTATTTACTCTAAATCGCACAATCACATAATATATACATATATATAGGGATTTATTTTGCACACTAAACACAATTTAAAATTATGGTTACAGGGTATAAAAAGGCATTGTTGTTGTTGTTCTCAAACTTGCACTATTTCAAAAATATTTAAAATACCGCATACATTGTGTATAGAATAAAATCACTGTGAGATATTACTGCACGCTGCTGAGTGAAATATATAGTTCTGGGCCTCCAAAATGTGCATCTCAGTTAAACAAATAGCAACTAGTAAAATTATGTAACCACTATATCGTATCGCACGCAGAAAATCCCATAATTTATCGCAAAATATGCTAAGCAGAACGCAATGCAACAATGCGTGTACATTAACAATGCGCCACATCCAGGCGACACAAAAGAACAATGTCGACTTAAATATATAATTCTGGCACTGATTCTGACTGCTACTAACATCCTTCTGCCCCTCCAACATATTCTGATAGACGGCTATATAACGATTCCATGCCGTCGAACTAAGTAAAAGCTGTCCCGTAAAACTGATCACATTTTTCGCCACTTTGCGAGTCGTTGCCTTCATTTTGGGAATCATGGTTGGCTCCGGAGATTTGGTATCGCTCATTGGTATTATAGAATAACCACGACGAGGTGGATTGTTTTTCAAATAAAAGAAGATGCCCAATATCAGAGCAATGCAACCGAGTCCATCGCATAGACCATCCACATAATAGCCCGATGTGCCAACTTCTGAACGTTCGCCGCGTATATGTTTTCTCACTCTGGCCACATGGCCATCTAGATCATCGAGAAAGGTGCGTATTTGAAAGAGTAGTACTCCGAGTCGTCTATATCCAAGGCTATCAGATGCAACAAGTTTGCCCGATCCACAAGCGACAAGAACATGAAAGAACGATATCATGTTTGGAGTAATAAACGTGGATGCCGAGATGCCAACCACATTGTCAAAGATTGTAGCCAGTGGCGCGAACAGATAGTGATTCGTATGATCTAGCAATATCGCTTTAACTGTTATGTGACACAGTGGATTTATGTCGCATGATATCCACGTATAATCTTCATATTGATGCTCCTTTTCGGCGGTGGGTAGCTTTGAGGACCTGCTCAATCCTTGATCGGTTGCCAAATTTGGTTGGTATTGGATGGGTTCCAGCGTTGATGGTGATGATGATGATGATGATAAGACTTTTGTTGTATTTATGTGATAATTTCGATCGATAGCATAGTTGTGAATTCGCAGATAGAGCTCAGCATCCATAAAAACATAAAATATTATTAACAGAAACAATAGTGTTAATAATATTTTGCTTATTTGTGAACTGGGGCCAATCATATTTGCTCTGTTGTTATGAGGTAGATATCATCTATAAATTCTTCCAATCTCCAGAGAACAGCTAAAAAAAAAATACAGTAAAGCAATAAAATCAGCATATTGGATTGATTTCAAATAATAAAAATAAAAATATACTCTATCTTGAGTCTCACTTAATTGGGTTTCAGGAGCGCGGTAATTGATGACCAAGCAAATATAAATTGAAAGCTAACATACGAGTAGATTATTAATAAACATGGCAACACAAACATATATAGTGTAAATGTATTGATGTATCTATATAGTTGCCGAATTACTCATAAATTGCTTATCACTTGAACTATTGGACCAATTAGTACATCTAGTATAAAAGAAAAACATTACTCGACCTGCTTCACTTTCTATTATTTACATGCACACATTCTTCACTTTGTTTATTTATTAATTAAACATTTGTATGTACCTTATGATTATATACATATGTATATATAGTAATTATTGTGTGCAACTGGTTAGTTTGCTATTCCTTTCATTATAGCATCTGTTTATATATCGTCGGCGAAGCCAAAATGCTCGTCCTATTGGAAAACGGCAATCAGCTTTCAGATGCAATTGTTATTAACAGCTTTTTATTTTTATGTTTAGAATAATATGCATATACATATGTAAAAAGCAATAATTTTTTAATTATACTATGTTTTAACCGAGAGTAGTGATGGCATTTTTATCGATAGTACAATGTATCAAACATTTTCAGACATTTCTGCTTACATCATTTTACTATGTTGTGTCATCGCGCCTATCGTTTCAATTCCATATCGTTTCACGCTTCCGTCGACCTGCAAAACTTACTGGTTTCTTTATGGCATGGAATTTTTTCAATGATGTTATATACAGACAAATTCAGCATCAGTCACAGCTACTGCTTGACAATAGAACTGCTGAGCAAAAATTTTAATTTCACAAATGGATTTTAAGAGAAAATTGTATATAGTTTTGCGAAATCTAATTTGGACATGAAGATGAAAAGTGAGCTTCAAACTGCTAGTGTCTAAGCCAGACGATCATGTCGGACAATTTCTCATTTCAAATAAACACTGCAAATAACGCAACCTGATTTGAAACCTTGTTTCTATAATTCATTGACCTTTCTGCTTGCACATAGAATTAAATCTATTATTTAATCGCTACATAACACGACATTAATGGAATTACTTCGACTTAAGACTAAAAAATAGCTCCTACATTTTTATATTATTGTCCATTTATTAACATATTTATTTTTTTTTATTAATTATGTAGGCAATGCGAAATATAAAGAAGTGCATCTATATGGCTATTTCTCAATTTTAATTAAGTAAAAATTAACCAGATCTTAAGCCATTCATTGACTTTATTTAAGAAATTAAATAAAAGTATCTTACAACTAAAGCAACTTGGTTTGACAACCTACTAAGATAGTTTAATATTCTTTGATATATTTTTCGAAATCTGGAGTCCAGACAATACGACTCCTTATTGCCTTAATTAAAATAAAATATATAATTTAGCACATTATCTGGAAAATAGTATATTATATTTACTTACCTTGAATGTAGGCCAGAATTAAATATACTTCATTACACTGGCTTTCTATACATATTGTAAGAAAATGTTTTATGAACATCCTAGTGATGCGGAAAAAGGCTGAGTCTTCCCGAGCATCATCAAATATGATTGATGCGTGAAGTCGCTCTGTGTGATTCGATATTTTAGATTGCACTCACAAATGAAAAGTTGACAGGCGGATTTATCGATACGATATTTGCTTATCGATTATTTGTATTTACGTTTTGGCTTGTCACATTTTGTTTGAATAACAAAAATATCTGCAAATGAGCATACAAGCGTTAAGAACTGCAGCTGTTAAAGCAGCTGGGGCGCTGAATTTGTCGAAGTCCATGATCGGTTGTCGGGGGATCTCAACTGCACATACAAACTTGAGCAAAGCGTACGATGGTGATGGCAAAACAAAAGTAACAATATTCAACACCGAAACGGACGTCGGGCTCATGATTACCGGATATAGTCAATATGGATTTCGACTTAACAACAATATGGTCTTGTTAGGCCCCATCACTGTTTTCCCCAGGTGTGCTAGTATAAGCCACAATTGCTTAGATATTTTGTTTGTTATGTAAGTATGCTGCATCTTTCAGATCCGTTCTCTCTTGGAACGTTAACTCCTTTGAAGATATCAATGAGGAAAGTCTCTCAATCTTTCCCACACTGGAGCCAAAGATCGATGTTCTCATTATTGGCATCGGGGACCAGAGTCCAACACCAACTCTTTCAAAGCGGATTATAGCGTTTATGAAAAAATACAAAACCAACGTCGAGGTTCTGCGTACAGAACAGGTTTGCTTTCTACTAAAATCAGTTAATTTTCTATTGAAATCTCATTGTTTCTTTATATGTTTGTTATTTAGGCCTGTGCAACGTTTAATTTCTTGAACGCCGAGGGTCGAATGGTGGCTTGTGCCTTAATACCACCCTTACACCTGTCCTACAATGAAAACGATGTGCTGCAAACCAAGTTAAGACAGAAACAGCTTTATGAAACCGATTAAAGATATACTTTCGAATAGTTTGTGGAAGAAAACAAAAGTTTATCTAAGTAACTGTTGACGTCGTAATAACTTGAATTATGAAAATATCGTTATAGTTATCAATATACTTTCTATGTGCATAGCTTAGCATATTTAACCGGGAGTTTCCCCAAGTTTCATTCAGACAGATTTAAAACATAAACCGAACTATATAAACGACCAATAAATTTATTTAGAGGCATGTTTTACAGTGTAGAAAACTTAGCTAATGATACATAAATTCAGTCGGCGGTTGCGCCAGGATAACGTTCGATTAGCATGGCGACTCCTTGGCCACCAGCAGCACATGCGGCAACAACACCCAGTTTGCCATCTTCACGAACCAAACGGTTCGCCGTGTGCATACAGAGACGCACTCCTGTGGCGGCAAAGGGATGACCAATTGATAGGGAGCCACCCCAGTTATTCCACTTGGATAGATCGACTGTGCCGAGTTTCTCGTTTAGACCCAGATAGGTTTTGCAAAACCAATCGGAATCCAAGGCCTTCAAGTTGGCCACGATTTGACCTGCGAACGCCTCGTGAATTTCCCAAGTGTCGACATCCTTCAAAGTGAGTCCGGCTTTTTTCAACAGTTTCGGTATGCCATAGGCAGGACCCAAGAGCAACTGATCCACCGGATCTTGCGACACATACAGGAAATCACGTAAAAATGCTTTAGGCTTCAGGCCCAATTGCTTGGCCTTCTCCTCGGTCATAATAAGACACGCCGAGGAGCCATCAGTCTACAATTTAGAAATCAAATTATTGAACACAACTGTAATTAGACCACTAAACATTAAATACTTGCCAAAAAGGAAGCGTTGGCCGCTGTAACTGTGCCATATGGTTTGATAAAGGCTGGCTTTAGTTTAGCCAAATTTTCAGGCGTCGACACACGTATGCCATTGTCCTTGTCGACCAACTGATCAACGCCTTGAACTGGGAAAGTACAATTTATTATACAATACTAATTATTTATTAATAATTTGCACACCTTTAAAAGGCATCATGTCTGTAAAGTAACCCTTTTCCTGAGCTTGTTTCGCCAATGTATGGGATCTTAGGGCATACTCATCCTGCTCGATGCGGCTCACGTTGAAAGCGGCTGCCAAACGATCCGCAGACTTGCCCATAGTTTCGCCAGATGAGAACTCGGCAACAGCTGGGAGCTGAAAACAGATTAGTTAAATGCTTTCCGCATTGTAAACAGTTAAAGTTATCCTACTTCGGGTGCCAAGAAATCAGGTCTGAATGTTGATAGCAAGGACAGACGTTGTCCCACTGTTTTAGCCCTGCTCGTCTTCATCAGCAAAGATCGCATCTTGCGCGAATGACGAATTGGCAAATCGGACATAAATTCAACGCCTCCAGCAACAATCACATCGTATGTATTCGTAGCAATTAGACCCATGCCAGTGGTTATTGCCTGAAATTGGATTGCATTTCTCAATTTTTCCACTGAAAGGAGGATTTATAAATCAGTGGGATGCTCCGCCTTACCGCATTGGAGCTGATGCAGGCCATGGTAACCGTATGTGCTGGTGTCTTATCGCTAAATCCAGCTGATAGAGCCGCTTCGCGTGCAATATTCGATGTTTTGACCTCTTGAATGACGGTGCCATAAACTATATAATCAACAAGTTCCTTTTCGAGGCGAGTCTTTTGCAATAGTGATCTATGATGAAACAAATATTTGTATGTATATGTATAGTTTGTGGCGTAGACTTACAGCAGCGAATGCCGAGCCAATTCGTGTGCCATTAATTTCGAATAAGCCGTGCCAGATGTCAAAAATGGAGAACGAACTCCATCGACTAGGACGATATTTTGATCACTTGTTTTCCGTTTGGGTTGTGCGGCAACTTGGGCGGATAGTTGTCGGCACTCAACTATGTGTCAGATAAGAAACATGTATGACAACAGATTTAAATATATTTATATGTACATATGTATTTTTACATACATATATGTACACTTGCACTTTGCTCAAAAAATATTGGACTTTGATCTTGACGTCGTCATATGCGCATACGAGATATTAGCGTCAAGAACTTAAAAAAATAAATACTTACGTCTTCTAAACAAACTTGTTGCATTTTTAAAACTATTTCGGCTTTGCATTATGCGAATATTCATTTTTTATTTGTTACGTTTGCTGGTCCGACAAAACTTCAACAATACTCGACGATCGATGTTTAACTCTTAAGTTAGTGATGGCTGTCGGTGTGCTATTAAATTATGTTATGACAACTATCGTCGATAACAATACACGTATCGATAGTTTACTCTGCAGCTACGGCTGCCACTGTTGGTACAAATGTACCAATCGGCTGATTTATTCGATGGTACTCTTAAAAGTTTTGAAAAATTTGAAATAAAACAGTTTTAAAGCTAATTATCATTGCAATATATTCGTCTTTGAATTGCACATTTACTGAATTTTATCATCTAATTGCAATCGGTTGAAGATGATTGATTGAGTTCCTTTCATGTGGGGATTTTCCAAAGCTTTCCACAGCCAAAAAAAATAACAAATGATCTTAATACCAGCTCAGTCCTTACACGCAAAATAATAAAATAAAATCACAGGGTACATACTAGTTTGAAATGCATTACATCCTCTATTGAATAGATCATTGCACATTTTCTCATTTGAATACGAAATAATTACCAATAGAAAGCGGGTGCAATTAATGTTGCAGTGTGCCTGATTCAAGGACACATTTAATTGTATCCCTTTAAAAGAAAGGGTATACAACGCGAGTCGTGTGCAGCATTTACATATGTACTCTATGTGGGTATTGTGTGCAAATAGGTCCGAAAGGATCAAGGCCATTAAGTGAAGCAAATCTTTATTGCTTAGACTATTACGCGTTGTCATTCGAAGGCGAATAGGAATACGAAACGAAAATTTCTAAGTGCTTTCTTCCTACCAACCAAATGTAGTGAAGTATCTTTAGTTATTACTTACAGTTGTGTTAATTGTAATAGACAATTTTAGGATTGATCTTTAAAACGGAAAACTTAATTCATTGATCATGCTGTATTCTTTAATGTGATATCGATAAGCGGGACAGGACACCTACATACGTCAACCCTTTTTTTTTAAGTGCAATTAAGGATTTGTCCTTGAGCTACGAGGTGTATGCAAATGGAAAAATGAGCATGAAAATTACATTGTAAGAATGAGTGCACATAGCAGGAATAGTAGGAAATAGATACAAATAGTACGTCAGTATATGTGTACATCCCAGTAAATAGAGAAGTGGATCTTGAGTATTTGACACTAGGTGTCCTTCCCTTGCCTTTAGAAACAATTTCTACCAATTTCTTAAAATCCAACAATATTTATGTTACATTGTGAAAGTTTGAAGCATTGAAGGGCAAACATTAATTTTAAAATGAGTAGCACCTTAGTAATAATTTTCATACATAAAATTATATTTTTAAGAGGACTTTATGCTTATTCAAAATCGAGTAACTATTTTGTTTGCATTAAACATTATTCACATTCTACGACATATTAATCTTTAGTAAGAGTTTGTGTACGTTTCATGTTGTAGGTGATTTAAAACAAATACGCTCATAATTTAAACAAATTTGTGATGTAAATAAATATATATATATATACACAAATGTACACGTATGTAAACACATATGTACATCCAGAGGTTAATTTTGTTTGTTACAGTGTTGTACTAATAACCACTCTTGGCAAGGGCATAACACATCATAAAACGAAGTGTGTCTTGCGAGAATGAGTCCGAAGACCATCAACAACAATAGCAACAACAACAACAACAACAACATTTTCACACACAATGACGACGTCGGCTCTGATCTCGCTGCCAGTGTTAGCTGCTGCTGCTGCTATTGCTGTTGCTTTTGCTGGTGCTGTTGGCTGCCATCGGTTGTAGTTTTAGTGCACAAATAGTGCTTTGGTAAGTCGGACGTACGGTGACGGAGTGCGCGTGCTATAAGAGAAACGTTAAAGTTACACTCTTCCCATACAAAAAGAGAGAGGCAAAAGCCCCGATCTCTCGCTCACTCACTTACTCGCTCGCTCGCTCGCAAAGTCGGGAAAAAAGTTTTACCAATCAAGTTTTTTATTTCGCAATAATGTATTACATATAACAAAACTTCAACCTAGTTAAAAGTTACTGTTGTTGTTGTGAACTTTTGTGTGTATGTGTGCGCGGAACATACATGCATATGGATTGGCATCGCTCTATTGTGTATGTGTATGTGCATTTGTTGTTGTTTGTTTGCTTTTCGTTCATATCGAAACATCAAAAGCTAATGGAACTGTGAACTGTACGTGCCTTGCTTCAAAACAACATCCAACTCAACTCGGAAAACAAAAAACATAAAAAGAGAAATTTAATCTACTCTCTACTATCATATTGTGGTATTGTGAAAATCTTGAACACAATCGAACGATCAGTAAGAACAGAAACAGTTGTCCATATGAACTTGCGTTGGTGTGAATGTGTTGAAACTGAAAGTAATAATTTTACATACATACATACAAACATCTGTATGTATGCAAAAGGAATAGAACGCGTTTATCCACACACACTAAAACACTCGTACACAAATACATAGATACATGTGCAGGTACATATATATGTGAGCAACGAGCATACAGAAACTTTAACCAGAGACTGTGAAAGTGGAAAGCTCTGCTCAATCTGCTTACTTGTCATTTATGTATATGTAGAGAAGTGTGTGAATATATATGTATATATGTATGCATATGCATAATACTACAACTGCATTTACATATGTGTATGCGTGTGTGTGTATGCATGTATGTTATATACATATTCCGAAAGTCTACAGAAGATTTTCCAGCTATTTGTGAAAGGGAGTAATTGCCACAAGACTTAATGAAAGAGGTAAGCTTAAAAGTATATTTCTCTGTATACAAATTGAGAAAGTACAAATTATGCTTAAAAAATACATACATAATAGATTGAAAGTTGAAAGTGAAAATAAATATGTAAATATGCAAATATTTTTGTGCAATGTTATTAACATTGATCAATTAAATATAAAAGCATTATAAACGTACGTACGAATATATAATAAACATTTACAAGGCCAACTTAAAAATAGTTATGAAGAAAAGCAGCAAACCAGCCATACACAAAAAAGTTTCAATACAAAAACTGCACGCATACATTTATAAATTTTTATAAATATATGTATGTATGTGTGTGAATGTGGTGCAGCAGCAGCAGAGCTCGAGTTTTCTGTATACATACAGACGGTCTGTCTGATCGTCACGATTAACAGCAGCGAGCGACAGCAGAAAACACAAAAACAACAGCTACCAGCAATAAAAGATCGCAACGGAACGCAAAGCACCCAAGCAAAAGACAAGAAAGGCTTAGTGACCTTCATAGCGTGCTTATATGTATACATGTATATATCCACACACATGTATAATTGTCTGCATACATACACAAACATATCTCCATTAGTATGTCTGTATGTGTGTGTGTGTCACGTCGCATACGCTCGTCGCTCTTTCTTTCTCTTTCATTTATTGTTGCGCAGAAATGTTAATAAGCTTAGTCAATATAACATCATAAGTACTTATGTGTGTACATACAAACATATTTTTGTGCATATGTATGTATTAAGTACACTTTTTATCTACACTTTTACATAGATAACTGTATTTTACTCTTATATTGAAGATCGATGGGGAAAGAAGAGTTTGTTCATTTTTATAATTATGTAATTCAAATTTGGGTCATTTTTACGAGTGTGGCATTTACAACATGTACACACACATTCACATAAACTTGCATACAACGGCGAGTGGCGTTTGTTATTGGTGTGTGTGTCTGAGATTTTTTTTGGGCTGGTTTACCAAAAGAGCTTTCGTGAAAGGGGAAAATGAGCAGAAACTGTGTGCATTGCATTAGTATTGGTCCGCCCGTGATAAACTTCAGCGAAAACAAGTTTGATCATTTTGAAATGCGCTCACTTCATAAATTCAATGTATGTATGTACATTAACTCGAAATGAGTTGTCCTTATTCTGAAATTACTTTTTATTTACATACACATTCGAATAACAAATTAAAAACTGTGTGTAACCGCAACTGCGACGACGAATTTAAAAAGCCAAGAGTAAAAAGTGATCGCGTCTTTGTATACGTACAGACCATACATTCATATGTACATATGATTGTGCATACACACATGCACACAAGAATCATGCATATTTTCATATTGTATGTTTGTATTGTTTAGTTTTAAGACTTATTTAGAGTAATTCGAAAGCTTTTTTACATGCCTGCTGCCATCTAATACAAGCGCAACTAGACATGAATATGTGAATGCATACATATACTACACAATTCACGCTCACACAGCCATACATGTTTAGAGAGAGCGAGAGCGAGGGAGAGAGAACTGAAATCATCGAGAGAAAAGCTTTTTGTGAAAGGTGATTTTTGTGCGCGTTTTTAAGTAAGCGTATTTTTTTTATTGTCTGTCTTAAAATTTTTGCATTTTGCTTAATCAATTGCAAGTTTTTTGTTTAATTAAAAGAGTGTATGTATAGACATATGTATTTAAAATAAATATATATAACTGAAAAGAAAATATATATATTTTGTAATGTTTTTGCCATAGTTTTTAAATTTATAATGGCAGAATTTAATTATTTTGTTTTATTTATTTTGCTACATACATATTCTAATCTCGATTTGCGGTCTTTATTTTGTTTAAAGATCGAACTTTTCGCATTTAAAACTGCCTTTAATTTATTCATATAATGCACGATGACTTTCTTATGACCAAACGATTTCATCTTTAATCTTAAAACCTGTTGCAAAATGCTCTTAATAAGAAATAGCTGAATACTTTTCCCCATGGGTTCCTTCTCTAATGTATCTATGTATGTATGTGTGTTTAACTTTGGCCCAGCTTTGGCTAAAGTATTGCTTGGATAAGGTATATCACACACATACACACACGATGACTGTTACAATTCCGTTTATTTTATTTTTTTTGTTGCTGTCGAGCTTCATGCCATAATAACAACAACAACAATCATACCATTCTCTTCTCTTGCTTGGTAAGCCAGCCACAGCCAGTCAGTCAAGTTTTATTGAAAGTGAACGTTTCTTCTCCATTCGCCGCAGCAAAAGCAGCCAGAGCGAGACTATCTCTTTCTAAAGTTTCCAAGATATCTGTGAACTTTAGCTTCGCTGCGATGTGTGGCCCTGTAGACTCTCTCACACTCACATAAACACACACACATTGCATATGTGTGTACGTGTATGTGAGCGTTGTTAAATGCACAAGCTTACAAGCCATGCTCTTGCACAATACAATAATGACACATGGCCTTTTATTTCTATGTATGTATGTATATATGTTTGAATATTTATACATATTACAATGAGGTAAAAATCCGCTTTTCTGTTGTTGTTGCCCTCAGACACAAAACACAATTACCAAAAGCTTTATAAGCTTTGCTTTCAGCTTAAGTAAACTTGAAGTCCCCCAATACATAGAAAAAAGAGTTAGGAAAGTACATTTAATTCAATAATTCTTAAACTCAATTTTTAAAATCAATTTTTTTGTTTTTTTTTTTTAATGTTTTAGCATAATTTATATATTTTAATTTGCATATTAAATATCGATTTCTATCGATCTATATCAACATTTACAGCTTCAAAGAATGTTGATGTTGCAATACAGCAAGCATGGCGAGTGCATCCTCAAAGAAATCGGAGCAGCCTTCAGAGGAGAGCATCCAGCGGACCTAACCATAGTCTGTGAGAACAAAGTGAAGCTGCATGCCCACAAATTAGTTCTCGCCGCTGCCAGTCCACTCATAAGGTCAGTCAGTCGATTTACTTTTTACATATACTTATTTAAATATACTTATTTGCAGAAATTTGTTGGAGGATACTCACTTGAGCGACTGCACAACAACGGTATATTTTCCCGATGTGAATGCGACATATTTTAAATTTCTATTGGATTTCTTGTACTCGGGACAGACGTGTATAACATCGCGAGATGTGAACTATCTGCACGATTTGTTGCTGCTGCTGCAGATCAAATCGGACAGTTGGAAGACAACAGATTCCGCCTATCTGAGCAGTAAATGCACCAGCTTACGCGACAGACCGAGGAAGCAGCAATACACATCCTCCCAATCCTTGGATCAGTCACTCAAATACGAAGTCGAGAGTGTGGATGAGGCTCGCAATGCGGCTAATTTTTCAGCATATTCGGCGGAGAATTGTGAGAGCGCCAACGAGTGCACCAATAAGGATAATAATGACGATGACGATGATTGCAGCGCCACAAGGGGCGACAACAACAGCAAGGACAATAAGAGCGACAAAGACACCGATGAAGTTGTTAACCTCTCACACATTCCAGCTGGCGGCGGACTTGCCAACAGCAGCAGCAGCGCCAGCAGCACTAATAACAATAACAACAGCAATAACAATAACAATTCCACAGTAAATCCAGTTAATCTGTCACTCGATCTGCGAACGAAGAGCGACAATCACTCGTCACGAAACGATATTAGTAAATCTTTTCTATCCAAACACAATAACGCTGAGGCGATCACTGCCAATGAGAGTACGAAGCGTAAGGGTCTCTTCTTTGACGCCCACAAGGATATTATGAAACCACTGTCCGATGGCTCGGACATCAATAGTTCTCCGGAGAACTATGTGGTGACGCCGCATCGAAAGAGACGGCCCGGTTTCCATAATACCCAGAGCGACAATCAACCGTTTACAACATATCAGCACAATCTACTGGAGGAGTTGCGATTGGTCAAGTCGACGACGTCACCGATAGCGGGATTAGCAGCGGAAAAAAATCTATTATCGCATCTGGAAGATGGCACCCTCAACACGGACACTCTCACGCCGCCGGAACGGAAACTATTGGAAGCACAACAACAGCAACAGCAGCAGCAGCAACAACATCAACGCAATCATCGGGGTCAGAGTCCAGACCTGCAAATGCATCTTGGGCAACAGTTTGTGTATCAATGGCAGTCGAATCAAAATGCCGCCATCTCAACAATGCCCAATTTGCAGTCGCGTCTCTCCAGTTTATCGCACATTAACTTAAATCTCGATCCGGATGGGGGTCGGAACAATAGCAGCACCGTCGTCGCCGCCGTCAATACAAATTCCCACTCATCGTCATCGGTGCGCGAATATCGCTGCGAATACTGTGGCAAGCAGTTCGGCATGTCCTGGAACCTGAAGACCCATCTCCGCGTCCACACCGGCGAGAAGCCCTTTGCCTGCCGACTGTGCGTCGCCATGTTCAAGCAGAAGGCGCATCTGCTGAAGCATCTGTGCTCGGTGCATCGGAATGTCATAACGACGACGAATGGCACCGATACGGAGAATCGCTACAGCTGCTGTTTCTGCTCGATGTGTTTTGAGTCCGTGCAGGAGCTGGTGCGTCACTTGTCCGGGCATCACAACAATCTGCTGCTCACTAAGAATCTTCGGGAATAATCGTCTACAGAAAACAACAAAAATACACACAACAGATCTGTTTGACTGGCGACGTCTTCGTCGTCGTCGTCGTCGTCGCTTCTCAAATAAGTAATTGCAAAGAGACCTGAATTTTATTTACATATATATATATATACAACATAAACTTACGGTAAACAGTAAAGAACAAGAGCAAACAACAAAAAAAAAAGAAGCAAAATGCAATTGTATAAATATGTAAAATGTACATTTAAATCAGCAAATAATTTTATTAACATGCAATTGAATTTTACTTGGTCGACATGTGACAGCCCCCCCAAAAAAATAGGAAAAAGGTGCAAAATTGCCTTTTTTTGTAATTTAAATATTTGGATTTGAGTATTCTATTCTATTTGAAATCGTAATCCAACACGCGGTCCCTCTTTTAAGCCCGGCTGGTCCATTTTTTAAGTGGAGCACACATTAGCTCTTAGGTTTATAATTTTTATTCAAAGGTATTGTAATTTGTATTGTATTTTCTACCTGTTTTATATACATGCATATATATATATATATATTTATATATATATATATACATAATTCACATATTTTAGATTTGATGAAACATTTCTACTTTTTTTACACTCTGCATACCACCACAAGGACTAGTTTCAAATTAAAAAATTTAAATTCGTCAATAATAATGTGTAATTGTACAGCATAAATTTACAAGATTGTAATAAAACTAAAGCATTTCATTTTTACACTTCTATTGTCTTTTTGAAAACGGGGAACCACACGGGGATACCTTGAAATGTACAATTGCGAAAATAATAATGTATATACACGCGCATACAGTTATGATTGACCCTCTAAGTTACTCTAAGTTTTTACGGCACCTGATGTACGAGCGAGAGCCATTTTCAACAAATATAACAACTGTACTCTCATCTGTCTCATCTCTTCCTTTGCAAACTTCATGCGTTTGCCAGAGCTTTTAAAATAGGACAGCGAAATGTTTGCTGTGTGTCGCAGTTATTTTCAGTTACATTTCGAGCACACTTTCAGGGCTCGTTTTCATTCACTTTTTGCAGTATTCTCTTTGTAGCTTTGTGGCATTTCGTATAATTTTATTCGAACACTCAATTACACCAGCGGATTCGCTATCAAATTTTCAATCCAATATTATTTTTTTTGTGATTTCGAACTATTTTGCAGTCGCACTGCAGTGTTATTCTCGTCGCATTGAATAGATATTTTTGGATTTATTTTAAACTTAATCGAAGTAATAATTAAAAGCTAATAATGAGGTAACAAAAGAGAAATCTCCTAAAAAACATTAATCAAAATATATAAATCAAAAATAATTATTTGGCTATTATTTGTACAGCACCTGTAATAGAACCATTACGACATTTTTCTAATGAATGAAATATAAAATGAAAATACAATTTTTTTTTCGCAACACTTGTTTTAAAATTGGCCAAAAGTAAATGTGTACTCAAATAACATTAATCGAGTATACGCAAAAGGCCGTTTAAAGCTTTGGGACTGCACTGATAACATTCGGACTGGAACTGTTAAAAGTGGGCTGTTACTGTTAAACGACGCTACACTCCCCATGAAATGATTCCGAGGCCTGCAACAATCTCTGTTGCATCTCCGAAATCGTTAACATTGGGACTGGCCTGTTAACATTGGGACTAGTACTGTTAGCATTTGGCTGTCACTGTAAACCTAGTTCCTTAAGGGCTGAGTAGTATAGCAAAGCATATGAGCATAGCGGATTTCACAGTATTGACAAATGTACCGCAGTAATAACTGTTCTTATAAGAGTTGCATTCCATATCTCATTTAAATCATCTGAAATTGTGACCATAACAAACGAAATACTTTTAGTACTCGAAACTATCGATGCCTATCAGCTGCTTTCAAATAAATCGATATAATATAGTTATAGCAATATGCAGAAAATACATAAAGGCGTCAAATGGGAATGAAAAAACGACTAAAAAATTTTATATTTATATTAATGCATATTTTAAAAATTTATGGGAATGAATTTTGTATGACGAGACAGTGATACCCTTTTCAGATTCGCACCATATATTTTGCGAGCAGTGGTCACAAAATTAGTGAACATTTAAACCAACCCTCTTTGCGAAAGGTCATGCCACAGACTCAAAAGCTAAAAAAATGTAAAATAGAGAGCTAGCTCGCACACTAAAAGACAAGGACGAAGACAATAGACTGTTTCTTCAATCATCACAAGCATTCAAAGGTCTGTGCGATCCGCTAGCAATGTTGTTGCTCTCTTCGAAAACACATCCTTTATCCTTCAGGTCCGCTGTAGAAAATCTCGCATCAAAGGCAGGAAGGGCACTATCCAATCGATCAGATGTTTCTATGTATTGTCTGCTTAGTGTTTATAGTTATATTAAATCTATGAAACATAAGCATTACTTACATCAAAACAAGAAAGGTACACCGAAGATCACGCATACTTGTCTGAAATCATAATATTGGTTCGGAGTTCGAAATATTTTGATGTGCGTTTCAAACCAATTTTATTTATATACTTTCTGTTTCTCGACTGACTGTTAACTGGGATTTCCAGATTAGTCAGAAAGGCTGACATAAATGCATTTCAATGGATATTTCTATGCCCCAACTTGCATATCGATTGTTCCTATGGCATATATATTTAATGGGATCAGAGCCGTCATCTGTAATTATTTACAAACTCCACAACAAAATCATAATAGCCTTGACGAATGTATAATGAGATACAGCAATCGATTAATTTGCAGCGCTGCAACTAAAAATATGCAAAAAAATGAATACATGTGAAACACCCTTACATATGAACATCATTTTCAGCGTCTCCCGTTAGCATCCCTCGACAAAATGCACAATAAAAAACGTGAAATGTCGTAATATATTTGTATTGTAATATTTCGAATATATATTGTAATAATTGCAAGCAATCTAAGTTACTGTGTTCATCGCTAGACTTTTCAAAGTCTGAAAATGTATTTGAAATGTGTAAATTGAAATGATTTCTCAACAAACGACAAATTATTTATGCATGTAAAGTATATGAACGCAGTTTTATTGGTTAAAATGAGATTATTTGTAAATGTAACTTTCAATCAGATTTTAGCGCAATCCAAATTTTAGCGCCATTATCGCTGATTCTGTAATCGAGCCATCGACGCGAAATGCGAGTCGACTGAAATTGCAACCGAGGCAGCGCAACGGTTATAGATAATATTTTCACTGTTAAACTGTGCAAATGTATAACAAAACAAGGAACAAAACGTCAGACCGTAAACTGCGTGTTTTTATATGTGGACGCAACTTTCGACTCGCTCGCTCGACAAGTTCAAACTTAAACAGTTATTTTTAGTTAAAATTTACAACAGTGAAGTTCAGAATTATCTCTGCGAAAATGTTAATGTGTGGTGTAAACTATATTAGGACAACTAGGCAAAACATTTAATGTTTGAAAGCTTGCCACTTTTCACAGAGGGGCCCACATAACCACATAATCATAATATCAAAAAAAAAATAAATAAAAAATAATTCTTCTTTGCAAGTCAAGTAGACACATTCACATTTAGCATTAAACAATTTGCACATCCAATTCGAATATCGAAATTAAATAAAAATAACAATAGGAGGTACATATACAGTTATGTGTTTACGTATGAATATACATTGTATGTAATTCTCTACACATGTATTCGTATACACACATATACATACGCAAGTGCACTTTAACAATGCATTCAAATATATCAAATTAATGTTGGTTATTCTATTAAACAACAGGGTAACAAAGATCTAAAGAGTGTCTGGTGAAAGAGAGTATTCTGAGAACTGTAAATGATGGCTCTGCCCAAAAAGATTAAATGTTTTAAATATTTAGTTTACAGTTATGTGTTCCTCTTGGCGGTAAGTAATAAATAAATAAACAGTATTTAGCACAACAAATGTGTGCATTTTGTATTTGCATTTGGTATACGTTTGTGATGCAACCACTCTCAAAACGTACATCTCTTGCCATCTATGCCTTATTTGGCCTACATAAAAAAAAAAACAACAAGCAAACTTTAAAAATTGTAGCTTCTTAAGCTCTCTCTGATGCTGATAACTTCTCTAAATAGGGATTTGAAAATACAGTGCTTACTAGATATGCTTATGCACATGTGTACACAATGAACATATGAACAATGTACAAGCATACAATATTCATTGCGTATGTATATACAATATATATGTACATGCATTTCTACTCCAGTGAAAATTTGAAGATAACCTTGAGCTAATTTCTGCGAGTACATAATATGGACGTATACATATATGTAAATCGGTACATCGGTGCGTAACAGCATTATTATGACGTCAAAAGGTAGCATAGATTAAGTGTACATGTGTACATGTGTACATGTGTGTACATACAATCGTCAAGAACTCTCTCTGCATTGAATTGATTTTTGTACACTTTCTCGCAAAATGTGTAACTCATCTAAGTAAATTACTAGTTTGTATGTACAACAATTTATACGAAGATAATTTAAGAAAAATGCTCATGTACAAATTAATTAATAATATAGTAATAAATTAAAAACTTAATTTTCTGTTATTACATAAAAATGCAGTTGACGGGAGCAGCGCAAATATTTTTGGGAACATCCCTTTTGTGGGGACACTCGGTTTATTATGGGATCGTACAAAACAAGTTGTGGGCTCCAGCTGCCATCCTCCTTTGCCTAGGTCCTGTTACTTTCATACTCTGCTGGATGGGCTGTCAGGCAACCAACCAACGGAAACGTTGTCTCCTCGGCATGGTAAGCAACTCTTATAATTTATTTACTTTTTTTACTTATACTTATGAATATACATATATATATATATGTGTGTAAATATATATAAATGCATTTCCTATTGGTTCCCACAGTTCGCAGCTCTTTTGGTGGCTTGCATATGTGTTCAATTCATTATCTGTGGTTGGTCCTTGGCAATGCGAGAGAATCTCCCAACATCTGTGGAGATTTTCATTGACGATTCTTTTGTCGAGTTTTTGGACAAGTTCTCCAGAACTAAAGTTGATAACTTGCATTTGTGGAATCGCATGCAATCTCAGGTAACTAAATAAAAATATGATTACATTTTTGAACTAAAACCAAGAAATAATGTCTACAAAACGCATTTTAAACGGCAATTAAAATAAATATTTTAGCTTTTCGGCAATGGAAAAACTCTCCATGCATAAAGCAAATAAGAACTGCAAACCAACATAATTTTTCTCAGATCATATTATTGCTATGAAAAGCTTAAAGTTTTTACTATTGTAAACGGTTAACTTTTCGAAAATGGAAAAAGTTTTCATGAGTTGAGGAAATTAAAGCTGCAATGTAATGCCAATATATAAATCATAGAAAATGTTCTCACTATAAGCATATTTATAATATTTATATAATAAGCTTTCGAAAACTTTCTTCCTAACATATCCTTGAGTAACTTTTGTTACTTGTGTTCACAGTTGCAATGCTGCGGTGTGGATGGACCGCTTGACTATCGACGACTTTCGCTTCCTTGGTCCTGCTGCTCTCGTCCCGAGCACGCCTACGAATCGGCATGTGATACTCACTATAAGCGTGGCTGCTTGGCCGTAGTATCGGAGCAGATCAAGAGTCGTCTGATGATAACCGCATTTGGAGCTGCCATCATTGCCATTCTACAGGTAGTTTACTATATATGTATATATCTTTGAGAATGTTTAATGTTAACTCAATTCTATATTTTATAGAGTTTGGGTATCTTTTGCGCTGTACATTTGACCATATTGTTTGGCAAGAACGACAATACCCATCCAATGAATATGAATCGAAAAAAGAAGCAACCGCAATTCTTACCATTGACCATACAGGATAAGAGGCATGACTTACCATCACCAATTAATCTGTCGCCATCGGCACCAGGACAACGCGTTTTAAAAACTGCTCTCCCTTCGGCCATGCACAAATGACAGACGATTAGCTTTTAATAATTAACATAATTATGAAAACCCAAAAAAAAATCAAAAAAAAAAACTAAAACAAACTCAAAAAAGTTATAAAAACAAACAAAAAAAAATAATGTTGTAACCTGAGATGGAATGAATATAACTGTGACCCTCAATGTTACGTTATGGTAATTTTAAAAACAAATTGACCGTTCGAGCAAAAAAAAAATGAAGCAACATTTAAAATTCTCATTATTTTTCCAGTAATTTAATTAAATCTTTAAAACTGGACTGATTTTGGTTTTTTCGCATTTTACAATGTCTCAAAAACAGCATTCAATTTCCACGCGAAATAGTTGGTGGCACATAGAAGGCATCCACTGCCTTGGGCGTCTTCTTCTTGCCGAACCAACGCTTGGGATAATGGACTTTTTTCTTGTAAATTGCAATGTCAATATCCTCTTTGTTCTCAAAGTACCAAAGATTCTGTCGCATCGTTTGCAAGCTGTTTAATGTATTGTGAATGCTTTCCACGCGATTTTGCACATCTTGGATTTCAGCCTGTTCCTTGACAGCCAGTTGAAAACCTGTTTGCCACGCCTGGTAACTTTTGTTGTATTCCTCCATAAGTTGCGGCTCAAAACTTTGCGCACAACGTTTCACGGATGACTCCAAGATCTGTTCAAATGACTTCGTTTCTTTACATTCTTGAACGAGTAGTTTTTGAAGCTCAGGAGTACTTTCCACTTTCAAGACCTCAATCAGATGACGGCAGACTTGTAAAGCAGATTTGTTTAACCTTTGTTGATATTCTGTCAGCCACTTTTCTGCTTCTGTCAGACGACAATCCAGTGTTAATCCAATCAGTGTAATATTGTGGGCAAGTTCCTCGTCTAGGTTTGTATTCGAACCCAATTTTATCATAGCTTCAATCATAATTTTCTCTTCAGTTTTAACATTGGCATTTTCGTAGTTTCGTAGAAATTTAACACGAACTTTTTCCTAGCGACAGACAGCAATATTAAACAATATATATATATGCATATAAATATAAATATAAATATTTAATTACGTACCACTTCCTTGGAGGGCTCTACTTTTTGCACTTCCTGTGCTTCGTAGTTTTTAACGTAGGCGTAAAATGATTGAAGGCACAGTGTGGCGATGAGTTCGTTGTTGCATAAGTCTCGCTCCACAAGAAGTGTGGCAAGTTGTGCCGCTTCCCGTGTGTGCCCGTTGTGCAAGAACCAGTCCATCAAATGACATCCCGTAAACTGATCAATAAATATGCCATATTGCAAGGGCTTCTTTAGCACATTCATTGATTCCTGTGGTCCTGTGTCGTCGAGCAATTGCTTCACCAATATATTTGGCAGCAGTGGCACCTTGCTACACTCCTTTTGTTGCCTGGCAAAACCAAGTAAGTTTGCATAAGAAACAATTATTGTCTTGGGTTTTACTCATGGAGCTCACCTGAGCTTCACTAGTTTGTCCAACAGATCCATTTGCCTATGATCCCGGTTAATGAAAACATCTAAATCCAAATTGTTGGCCCGTTCGCTCGGACTCTGTGCCTGGTTGGGGGCCATGGGCGGGCCTTGATTTGCCAAATTGTTGAAGGCGTTTGAGAAGTATGACAGGCATCTTCTGCGTGAAAAAGTGCCAATTACTCGCGATTTAAGCATGCTCGACGTTTTTAATATTTATACATAGGCAGGTTAGCAAATCGTGCCAGGGATGAAGACACAATACGATACATCGATAACTTATGTTTATATTTTATATCGCTTATTATACATCGCCTCTAAATCGATATTTTCCGACGTCGATAAGTTTAAATAAACGACATGCTTAAGTTTAAATAAACGTTAAGTTTGTCAGGGTAGTTAACGCTTAACACTGGTTTATTTTACAGAAACTACAATAATTTTGTAACAAGGTGTGTGGAGAAGATATCTTTGAGCCTTCAAGCTAAGAATGTTGATATGGCCAAGTCAGTATCATTTTTGGGAACCAATCCCATAGCTCTAGGCCTATTTTGATTAAAATTCGATTATATGCTTTTTTCTTACATGTTCGTCTTAGACAACAGGATCGAATTACTATGTAGCACATCTGACATAGAAACTATCGATCAAATGATTATTTCTTGTGTAACAAACTTTTTTGATTTCCTTGGTAATTTCTGTTGATAATGCAACAAGCGTATCTGATCGCAAGAATAAACATTGCAGATTGACTTACTTTCATTTCTCATACGCTACCATGCACACGCATTATCTATACATACTAATTTCTACACACATGTAAATTTGTTTTTGCAGACGCTCTGCAATGCACATGCATATACACATATATGTATGCATTGTATACATAAACACTCGCATTTAGAATGTCTTTAGCATGTGTTTAGAATGTAAATTTTAGTGCACATACATATACGTATGCATAGAGATACGTACACAGTTTTAGTTGCATGGTTGATTCATGGGTAGATAATATGCCACACAGTAACTGCCGTTTTCATTTTACAGTAGACAAAGGCGATCAGCGAAGCAGAAAGGCTTTCCATCCCCTCACTCACTCACTCACTCACTCACTCACACACTCGCTCATGAGGCAGCTGCAGATACGCACACACACACTGTTAAGGTGGCACAAGTGGCACGGGCTGTGCACATTTGGACACACATGTTATAATTTACACAGGTTCTCCCATATAATACATATATATAAGACATACGATCGAAAGAGACATTGGCCGGAACACGGTACAAACATTTATTCATTTGGGTGGGTTGCTTGTTATTTTTTGTTGTTTTTGACTCTCTTCGCGTGCCTGTTCTCTGTTGACGGTTTTCCGCAAGATATACACATATGTAGTATATATGCATGTATTTTTTGTGCGCTGGGGCTTATGCCACGGTCGACAACATTCTCAGTTGTGATATATCCAACAATTGTGCTTGACCATGCCCAGCGAACGGTTCAGCTGCAGTGCTTAAATTTAGTGAAGAAATTTTCTGTTCTGTGTTAACCTCTTCAAGAGAGCACCAAAAAATAAAATAAAAGTTAATAATGCAACTACCATTCGCTATCATCATTGTGACATCAATTATATTTAAAGGTAACGAGCCTTTACGATTCTCATTATTTTTATTCGGTGTAGAAAAGAACGCGTAATATTATTTGAGCATTTGAAAACTATTTATAAATCAAGAAATGAAATCATCTCAGGTTGTGAATAATACTTCGTATATATCAATATGTATGTCTTGTTAGATATACAATATATCTGTGTGTGTGTTTGCTCAACATGTATAACAAACAAGTTTCAAGTGCCAGGACATTAGTGCAATTGTGTTAATGTTATTTATGAAAAAAGGGGTGCAGAGATCTTTACATATTTCAGTCCTTGACACTATGGAAACGACATAAAATACATGGACTGTACATATGTATGTGTGTTTTTATGGACCACATATGCAAAGTTTTTGTTTTTGACACTGTACAAGAAAATTTGGATTTTCATGGCTACTTATGCGAAAGATAAATAATCGGCCTAAAAAATCGAACTCAACTTGAAAGATCTATTTATATATGAACCGCTTCGGCCTTGATATTAAAAACAGAATTCACGAACTAAATGTATAATTTTGTAAACGGAAAATTAAAGTTCTTCATTTAAATAAGATCACAGTAACATTATATGTTCTTCCGTTAGGTATACGATGTGGGCCAGTCAAAAACGATGAGGAAACCAAGTTTCTCGTCCTAGATGATGATGATGATGATATGGATCCAACTGTATTAGAATGCGATTATGACATCAAGGATACGGATTCATTTCTGACTGTCAAGTGGTTTAGAAATGACAAAACCATATATCAGTGGATTCGTGGTTCGCATCCAGCACCAATTGTATGTATAACAAAATAAAATCATCGTATACTTATAAATATTTTCTTTTATTTAAAATTGATTCTAGCCGGAATATAAAAATGATGTAGACAGCTCCTATGAGAGCTCAAAAGATCCAAATAAACAGTATAGTGCATTGGCCCTGATTAATCCTTCGATAAGTTCCACTGGAGACTATAAGTGTGTCGTGCAAACGAGAACGGAGACGATAACCATCCACAAGAGCGTACAAGTCATCGATGTACGAAATTATACACTGAACATGTATCGATATCAAATTCAAAATGAGACTCAATTGGAGTGCGTAGTCACTAATGTGTTCCCCAAGCCAATATTAAGCATAACGTAAGTAAATTGATCCTAAAATAAGCGGAATTCAGGAAAATGGATTATATTTCATCTAAACTTAATTGCAGATCTGATGATGACGATGACATTGTTAAAGTTGTGGTCAATGATCCTAATGAGAATGAGGATGGTTACTTTAATGCAACTATTTTTGCTGTCGTCCAGGATAATGATGATGATGTCGATTACCACAAATGTGTTGTGACTTTTGAAGGCTACTCACAGAATTTGACTACGGTAATAACGTCGGGATCTGTTTGTCTGGGCTGCATAGATTTTCGAATATTATTGTTAAGTTCCTTTGTGTATTATTTATTTTCCCATCTTAATATTCTAGTTTAAATAAATATTTGTTGTTTTATTGTTGGAAAAAAATAATGTGTCAAATTCAGTGTTTCTTATTGTAGATTTCTAAGAATCGGTAAACAGCAATTTTTCAATTTGAGAAAGCTAGAAACCTTAGCAAACCGAAAAAACGATCCATTTTCATTTATTTCAAAAATCGCTATACGGCATTAGGTAAACATTTGAGAAACAGTCAAAATGAAAATAATTAACTAGATTCGATTTTATATGGTAAAAAAGAAGAATTTGAGTAAAACACGCCATTTAATCAAAATATATAGAATTCCTATTGCAACGAGCTGTGAAACCCAAAAGTTGGCCGCCAAAAATAGTTGCAAATAACTAAATATTGTTCAGAATATTTTGGAAGTACACCGATTATCTGAGCAGTAATTTTGGCGATGGCAAACCTAGTATAATGATGCTGCACAGAGCATTGTGTATGTTTGGTAAATAAATGATGAATAACATTTAAATTTTTGGGCAGTATTCCAGCTTTTTCCTGATAAATCGTTCTTATTTATGTGGCCCTATAACTTTCTATCTATTCTTTGGTATCTCTTATTGAACAGGGAACTTATTGCTTACCTTCTAGAACTCACATAAGTAAATGTTTTTGTATATTTCAGTGCGAGTATGTATTTTTTTTCTATATTTTATCATAAAAACATTTTATTTGGCATGCATTTTGAGATCCGTTTAGCGACGCATCATACGATTGGGTTCCAGATATCGTATTCTGTCGACTTTCCAGTTTCGTGCACTTATCCTTCATAATATATATGGCATGCCGTTCTTGTTTACGAAATTTTGCCCTGCGATTCTGGAACCAAACCTAGAAATAAATTGAAAGCGGAAAAGAATATAACAAATTTGTTTACTGTTTAAATGTATCCCACTTAATACATGCGAATCTATGGAAATTGTTTTCTGTTATATTTTTTGTTATATTTTCTGTTATAAATTGAGTATAGAAACGAAATTTACCTGAACCCTTGCTTCTGTTAAATGTAATTTAGAAGCAATTTCTTCTCTTGTGTATATATCTGGATAATGCGTTTCCAAAAATATTTTTTCAAGTTCATTTAGTTGATTGGATGTGAAGGTTGTTCGTATTCGTCTTTGTTTCGATTTGTCGGTCAGGCTGGAAGCTTCGTCAGCAAATGATTTAAGTTGAAAATCTATAATAAATTGAATAATTTTGGATTTTACGTGGTTTACATGTTATCGGCCATTGAGAAAACCAACAATCAGACCCAAAAATTGTAAAGCTTAGTAACTAAGATATGGAAGGCGAAAAGGAAATGAAGTGAGAGAGAAAGAGATGAAGAAAAATGTAAATAAGATAAATTTATCACAGTTAAGCACGCTCCGAGATTTGACGGATATATGTTATATTGAAGGAAAAGAGAGAAGACATATAACACCAATCGGAAATCAACTGTGTATGAGAGCAGTTGAAGGGGAATAAAGTTCTTAGTTGATCCTTCTAAAAACCAAAATCCTAAGAGTACTTCATAGAAGAGAGATAAGTAAAGTGTTCTGTGCGTAATAAGAAAAAGACTTCCAGGGCACGATACCCCAGACTGGGATACCAGCTCAAGGGAAGGGAAGAGTAGAGAAGGAATTGCTTCTGAGCACACTTAGTTTGCTTTTGAACTGAGGAGAACTCCAAGATCCTTGACTGTAAATGAAATTGACAATGACAGATTGTCAATCGAATTAGTTGTCAAATTCTACTAAATATCATAAGTACACACTTAAATCAATTAAGGTGAAACTGAACGAGTGAGGATGATCGGTGTACTATAAAATAAGTTTAACATACATATCTGAATGTGATAAGATTGACAGGAAGCCTTTAACGATAAAATAATGAAGGTACACAAACGAGAACCGTGGTAAAGGTATTCGACCTAAAACCAAAGAGGTAACAGAGAGCTTATAACTGAATTGAATTGGCTTACTATCACTAACAAGGGACGTAAATTCATGCAGATTTGGCAATGGATTTAGTATGGAATTACTGTACTCCTTGTCGTCATAATAAGTAGAGAAGTAAGATGCAAAAGATTTAATTGTAAAGTTAATGGAATTGTAAGCCGGCTCGATGGTCGCAGGCATTGAGTCTGCATTATTCCGTGGGCAAAACTCATTCATATCGCTTATACGAAAAATCAGGCGCGGGTTCAAGTCCCGCTGCAGATTGCATGGTGGTTTGGTGCATTTTGGCAGTTTAGTCCAGTAGTAGTCGGTCCTCCCACCTTATTTATTTCCTACTATTAATCTCTCTGTCTTATCACTCTTTTTTGAGATCTACAGTATCGCAACGGGCCAAAACTGGCCTAAGTGTGCAGCCGTCAAAACCTAACCTGACCTATTAGAATTATAAGAATTTGTGGGATATAGTATAAGGCTAGAAGTTGAAATATTATAAGGATAAGAGAGTTTAAAGTGGGAAAGGGACTGTGAATATACGAAATTGGAAAAGAGAAGAGAAAAGTAAGACAAAATTATAAATTATATACTAGGGTCGATCCTAAGGATACTAGAACCCGAGTAAACTGTATTTAGAAACGAGCATGATAATTCCCATTTCCTGAGTTTAGACAAGTAAAGCTTAACTTATCTATAGACAATTCTCATATATTCTTGTATTGAATCGATGGACATGCTTGGTTTTTTCGAGCATTGATGTAGATGGTATATGTTTCTAAAACAGAGTTATAAATTACAAGATTGGAACGTATAAGGAGCACAAAATTTCGGATCATAAAATGTCAGAAAAGATAGTGAAGAACACTGGTTTTGAAAGTAAATATCAAATAGCCTACGAGCTATGAGCCGTGGGTAACGGTAGTAAACAGTTCTATCTAACGCTAATAGAGTAGATATGATTTTTGAAGGATGATGCACGATTTACTTCAAAATGCTCGATATCACTTGAAAGTTTAGTTTCACATAAAACTTCGCCACAAATTGAAATATTCAATTTTACATTATTCGCATAATTTCGTTGAAATTATGGACTTACCGGAATTAAAAGGCGTAATGTTATGTGCTCCGGGATAAAACTCAGCGACATTTGTAATTTTTGAAAATAGTATATTGGATTCTTGACTATAGGAATTTCTAATCACGTTCTCATTGGCCCGCAGCTTATAATTCGTATCGATTATTAAATTATAATGGCTCATGTGATTCGCCACCGATCCGAAACCGGTACTTGCATTCGTATTGTTGATCAGTTGTGAATTGGAATTGTAAAGACAATCTTTATCATAGCTTGTTTTGTTTAAAAATGAAAATTCCATTGCATATAAACCGAGCAGTCGCACAAGCAAAATCGCCCGACACTTAATATATATATATATAGAATACTTTAATTTGGCAATAAATCACATTATAATAAAATAAATTAAGTTGGCTGCCCACTCAGGAAATACAATTTGTAACTATGCTTAAATAAATAGGTTTCAGTTACGATTGTCTTAACATCAAACATCCTTTGGACAAAAAAAGCATATTTCCCTCTCACACAGCGAAAGAGAGAAAAAATGCCGCTGAACGTATTTGGAGGCGGCGCCTAAAAGCTGACTATATTTTTGGGGGTGGAAATGCTTCAATTTACGCCATACACGTGCCAAAAAGTATAGTGTGTATACGTGCAATACTGACGTTAAGAAATTGCTATAATTCTATCATTATGTTAACAGTTAAGTTCATTTAATCAAATTTAGTCGACTATTGTGATATTAATAGAATTCATTTAATTTTGAAAACTGACTTAGTTCAGTATATATTATATTAGCAAATAGCTCCAACTCACCCACATATTCTTTCAGTGTATCCTTAATATAACAGTTTCAACTTTAATTAACATTCTCATTTAATAAGTTAAACAAAATACGTTAATAAATAGTTCTTACTATCAGTAAGAATTCTAAAAAACAAAACAAGTAAAGTACTTTAGTGAGATACAGTCGACTGTAAAATACTCTGTTCCCATTGTAGTAACAGTAGAATAGGTGAACAATATTCTTCTTGAATTATGAAAGACTAATTATTATACTTAAATTAATTTGTATATATTCTGACTTGGCTTTGAAAACTTCAAAAAGGGAGTTATGATGAAAGACCCATTGGAAAACACATTTCACAAAACCAATATACTATTTTTCTCTTTCGGCATCAGTGTAGAAAATGTAAACATTGCTAGTCCAATGAATTATTAATTTCAATGATATATTTATTAACCGGCTTTACACGGGCCAAATATTTTATACTGATATTTCATAGTTAGTATATATCACACATTTTCCGCTTCTGGAAATATTATATAAATTATGAATTTTCTAAAACTCGTATCGACTCGTATCGACAAAAGACTCTATAACCTAGAGTCTGTATTTAACTTTCCACAGTTATCAACTTATCAAAACTGAACAGATTATTAAAAAAAGCCCATTTTGATCTGGTTTAAGTTTCGAAACCCTAATTACGATCGAAATTCATGAAAAAATCAGCTCTTATGTTGGATTTACAAAGAGCGACATCAATCATTATTTTAATTCAACATTTTTATGCTTGTTATTTATAACTATTGTATTTTAATTAACAATATTAAAAAAATCATCTAGAAGTCACAGTGACTGCACCCATTAACGCATTTAAATTAAAATTTATAAATAGGCTTTTACACATTGGTATTAGTTTTCTGTTGCCTAAAAATTATAACAACATCAGATTCATCTTTAAATTAGATTTTTAATTTTTATTTTTGCGCAATCATTTTATAATAAATTCACAGCTGTGAAAAGCCAGGGTGAACAGCGTTTCATATCATTGAAAAAATCCCAACCGTTCCGCTCGATGTGGAATGAATCCCTAAAACGTTTCTTATTATTATTTTTGCGCTCATTTACATGTTCTAATCACCCTGTTCCCGTTTCCGTCTTTCGCTGCTAATCGTACATCGATGCTTCGATATTCTTAATCGAATTTTTGTAATGTTTTGAAGTTCAACTTGTAGGTGACGTGCGAACAACACATCTGTTAACGAATAACAAATTTATTTCATTATGGAGAAACAACAAGTTAATAAACGGAGGGAGAGGAGGGAGAAGTCTAGTCAGGCTATCAAAGTACGCACCGATTAATATATCCAGTATAAATTATTTAATTGATGTCTTTTAGATTGTGATTCGGCATTTGCCGCCGACAATGACTGAAGAGGAATTCTTGCAACAAGTGGAGCCATTGCCGGACAACGATGCCTACTATTATTGCCAGGCAGACTGGTCGCTCGGACAGGAGGCAACATGCCGGGCTTACTTTGATATGTCCATGAAAGATATGTCAGAAGTTCTACAGTTTCGTGATCGATTCGATGGCTACGTGTTTGTCGATGCGAGGGGAGTAGAATACATGGCCATTGTGGAATATGCACCGTTCCAATGCTTTTTAAGGAACAAAGGGCGCAGTCAGGACTACAAAATGGATACCATCGAAAAAGAACCGCATTATCTAGAGTATCTCCAGAGAATGGCCGATGAGCGCGAGGAGGCGAGTCGATTATGTGATACGAAGATCGATTTCACTTTCGATCAGAAGTCTGATGAGAAGGTTAAATCGACACCGCTGCTTCAGTATTTGGCTAACAAGAAGGAAAAGCGTCGCGAAGAAGCGCGCAAGCGAAACGAAGAGAAGAAAAAAAGTCGGGAAGAGCAAAAGCAGCAAAGAACATTCGAATTACTAGAAGCTGCCATACAGAAAGATTCTCTTGGTGATAACAAGAAATCTGTTAATACTAATAATCAAAAAAAGGGATTTGGACAAGGAGGTCAGGGTCAAGGTCAAGGGCAAATTCAAGAAGAGGCATCGGAAAATTCACGTTCGAAGCGACGCACGGAACGCAATCAGCGTCGGCGCGAAGAACACGAGCAGCGAAAATTGGGTAGAGAACGTGATAACCGGGACAAAAATACAAATGACCGCCATGAAAAAGTGACGGTTCAAAAGCGACCCTCAAATCAGCCAATCAAAAGAGAACAGAAAAAAATCGAAGAATTTGTAATTTTAAAGAAGGATGCTAAGCCAGTGGAAAATGTTGCATCCAAAACAGAAACGGTTAAATCTCTAGAGACGGGCAGTAAGAGAGAAACTGCAGAAACCTCTAAAAGACCAAAAGAAATCGTTAAATCTGAATCAGTAGACGAAGATCATTCTATGCTGGCAAGTACAAGCAAAGCGGTTTCCTCTGTTATCTCGAACGAACAAGGTACTAGTAAAGAACCAGCTGGGAACTATAAGAGATCGAAAGAAATCCCTAAGTCGGGATCAGGTAAAGAACATTCTTTACATCCACATACGAGTAGCAGTAAGGCAAGCAACTCACGTTTAGCTGAAGAGCGTCGTATAAGAAATAAGGTTTGCTGTCTCATAGAATTAAACGTGTCGCCTTTTAAAATATAGCTTCTACTTGCTTACAGGATCGTCCATCAATTGCCATATATCAGCCCAAGGTTCGAATGCGAATGGACTCCGATGATATTTCACCAACAGACGGTAAAGATTCTGCACCAAATTTCGAAAGAGATGCGTTTTTCCAGGACAATAAGCCCACCAACAAGCGGTACAATAGACGCAACAGACAAAAGCCGCACGACAATGCGGAGCAGGCACGCGGCGGTATATCAAAACCATCGGAAAGTAGCACAAGTTCTGCGCAGTAAATAGTCGAGTTGACTTTTTATTTTAGTTTATAGCAAACAATTGCGCTTTATTAATAAAAATCACTCTCAATATCCATTGAGCTGCTAGATTTCTGATTATTTTTAACAATATCCTGTGAGCTGTACATGTGGGCAACCTGATTTGCATCCGTTGCATTCTCGGGACTCTTATCATCTCGGATACGTATGAAGCGTGGAAATCGCAGCGAAATACCACGTTCAGCGTCCACAATTCCTATACCTGCTCTGTGAATGGGACTAAGCGATAGATCGGCGCATTTAACCTCCCAAACTTGACAGGGCTCAAACCAAACATCCGGCTCCAAGCTGGAATCGTATCTGAAATATGATTTGGCCTCGCTCAACTTGTTGGTGCTAAAGAACTCCGAGTGTTGTCGCAAATCTTCATCAGTGAAACCTAAAAAAAAAAGTCATCAAGATAAAGTACGCATAAGTTCACATACATTTAAAATAGCTTACCAGTTCCAATTTTGCATATGGTTTGGTATTCCTCATTATCCGTGTCATAACAGGCTAGCAGGAAGCCACCGTAGATACCGGTACGTCGTCCTTTGCCCTTGTAGCCACCGATAACAACCAGATCCAGTGAATCACCCACATTTGACAAATAATCTTTTTTCAATTTAAGCCAATTTCTTGATCTCTTTGCAATTTCATATGTGGCCTCCTCATCCAATGTTTTCACCATTAGACCCTCACAGTTGCCTGAAAATGAACGGAGACGTTGTACAAATTGACGGATTATTAGTGCGTCTTCTTACCTTTAATCGATTCCTCTAAAAATTGTTGCACTTCATCCATATCATTTGTGTTGAGGGCAGTGGCGAATTTCCATTCACCTTCGACTTCTTGGAAATGTTCAAATAGAATCTGCCGACGCTCGGAGAGTGGCTGTGTGACGAGAGACTTTCCATTGATATACAAAAGATCAAATATGTATACACAAACTTGAACTTTTATATCATCGATATCAACGTTTTTCCTCTTGCGTGTACTTAGAATTTGAAAGGGTAGAATTTGCTTGCGCTCTATATCCCAGGCGACAATTTCACTATCGAGGATATACGACTTCACCTCAGTTTTAAGGAAAGACTTGCTTCTTGCAATGAGATCCGGATATTTGGGTGTATTATTTTCAGAGTTCCTTGAGAAAATGCTTATCTCGCCCAGCTCATTCAAATGAATTTGCGCTCTCTCGCCATCGTACTTCCATTCGCAAGTTATATGCATTCCACTAAAGCGTTCCAGGACCTCGTGGACACCTTTGGTTGGCTGCGCCAGCATAGGTCTAAGAGGCATGCCAGGATGCATGGGACAACGCTCTTGCAGCTCCTTAATGTCATATTTTAATATTGCTGGTATAATGATGTCATAATTGGGACATTGACTGGAAGAATAAATGTAAGATGTCATGAGTGCAAAGGGAATAATATTTAATAACATAAGTTTTCCCACCTTAGCACTTACCAGAAAGTTGTTTTTAACATCAACGTAGTCTCTGCTATTTCATCTTTATAAACTTCGGTCACTTTGTTCATATGTTTGCAATCTTCGATGTGAAGTTTTTTAACAAGAGCAACCGCCAAGGCAGTTAGAAGGCTTTGCTCAGCAATGCCTATACGCAATTTGCCAATTAGCGAGCGAATAAAGAATCGCGCCTCCGACAGGCGACAGGCAACAAAGACGTCATAAACCAGAGTAATCTTCGAATGCCCCGAAATGTTTGCAATCTCTTTGAGTTTCGCGAAAACACCGCGCACAGTCAAGGGCTTAGGGCGAAACATAATGCGTTGCGAGACGCGCGATTGCTCCGCGACAATTCCCAGATCGCCAATAAACTGTGTCTGCGATTTAATGTGCGCCAAATTGCGACCAGTTGCTTTGCAAATTGCTTTCATCAGCGTTGTTTCGGCAACGCCAAGTTCGAGTCCTTCGTAAGCGGGGGCTAACTGATTAATGCTGAGGTAAACACACGGCACCAAATCTTCCGGACTGACCACCATTATCGAGCAAAAAAAATTGCTTAATATATCAATCATTTTCAATCGCCCTTTTGTCTCCTCAATCACCTGAAATGTTCGGGCCAGCGCCAGGTAGGGTGTTCTTTAAATACAAATAATTGTTAAGATAGTCCAATCTCACAGAAGTATTTTTCTAATACTTACACGCCTTTAGCTCGCCAGTACGCATGATTAATGGGATGATAGGATTCCATTGATGGATTGTAAATATCAGTTCCCTCGCTCTCATTCGATTCTGAATTCAAGTCAATCATTTTCTGCTTACTGGGCAGCGGTTCCTTGGGCTCATCCATTGTTTTTGTGTTCAACGATGGTCGCTTATTTTCATCTTCCGGTTCTTTTTTAACCACATCGGGCTTCCCACGTTTGGGCGACTTATCCTTTGCACTTTTGTCATCTCTTTTACCAAAAAGGAACATTAATAAAAGAATATGTGCCAGGTTGAATAACTTACTTTGTTCTTTGAGGTATCGAGTCGTCTGGCTCCGTTTTTGGTTTAAAAAATGAGCTACATTAATAAAATAAAAAAAATGCGTTTGAAAATAAATGTTTTAATTATTTTGTGTATTATAATTACGTTATCGACTTCTGCATGCCTGAACTGTAATCACAAACAACTATTTTGCCAAAAACTCACATTCCCGCTTTTTTCTGCCCAAATATCGATAATTTTGTTAGCAATTTGTTTGATGTCAGTGTTGCCAATTTAGCTCTTTTTGCGTCAGATTTAGCCTTTTTATAAACAAGAATATAGAAAATTATTTGTCTTCTGTCACGTATTTTGTTTATAGTTATTTATAGATAATTTTAATTTTTATTATTATAATAATTTTTTCCTGTACATATTTGCACAAAACTTACGTTTACTTGATGTAAGGCGGAGAGCACTGCTAAGTTGAATAACTTTTTTTAGTAATCTATTTGTAATGCCACTTCAGAATTAAAATCCCTTTTAATTTTGTCGACAATTTTATTTGCCAACAACAAAGATATCTGTTTCGCGGGTTAAGGGAAAATTTAATAGCTTGTGTTGCTTAGCAATTTTTTAATGACTACGACGTAAAATAAATTTTAGAATGCTTTATGGAAATACATTTTCATTTTTTGCAATAGTTATTCGATGGTTCGATCATATGCCCGTGAGAGCTTGTTGTTACTTGAAAGTAATCGACTGTTGCCCATCTCTAACATTTGTAAGAGGCTTGTTGAATCTTTGAATAAATACAATAATAGTTTAAGAAAAAAGTTTATCATGGCCGACGAAAGCATAACTCGAATGAATTTGTCAGCCATCAAGAAAATAGATCCATACGCAAAGGAAATTGTGGACTCGTCGTCACACGTTGCATTTTACACGTTTAATTCGGAACAAAATGAATGGGAAAAAACGGATGTGGAAGGCGCTTTCTTTATTTACCATCGAAACGCCGAGCCATTTCACAGCATATTCATTAACAATCGACTCAATACGACCTCGTTTGTGGAGCCAATAACCGGCAGTCTGGAATTACAATCGCAGCCCCCATTTCTGCTCTATCGTAACGAACGCTCGCGCATTCGCGGCTTCTGGTTCTACAATAGTGAGGAATGCGATCGTATAAGCAGCCTGGTCAATGGATTATTGCAGAACAAGGTGGTCAATGGCCAGCAACCCAATAATCTGCTGTCTTTTTCGAAGCCGAGCAATCTAAGCATATTCAACATGCTCAGCCAGGCACAAAAGGAGTACAATGCCCAGGCAAATTGTCAGCCACAATCTGGAGCGGCAGCCGCTGCTTTAAATCAATCCGAAAACGTGACTTCCCATAATGTGCTTAAGTTCTTTGAGTCGGCCAAGCAGGCAACTGTCGAGGCGCAGTTGAATCGACCTACGCCACTGTCCGTGGATCAGTTGGAGAAACAGCAACGCTCGGTGACGCCCAATGAGGCGCCTCCAATCAATCACCAATCCACTAACCGAGATGGCGACTGTCCACTGTCACCATTCCTGAAAGCATCAACATCGTCAACGTCTCGGCATGTGGATAAACCCATTTCACTCTTAAGCGAAATGAAGTTTGATCAGCATATTGATGAATCGCCATCAGCATCAGCTTTGTTCGCAAGCGACGAAGCCGAACAGTGTCTTAGAAGATTGTTGGTTGGCAATCGACCGGATGCGAGGCCGGCGCTTATGCCGCCCACAATGTTTGATGTGGTCCCGAAAGTCAAACAGGACTCGGTATCGGAATCGGAGAAACCACTTAATTGTGGCCAATTTGTGCAGGCCTTCACTTACCTGATTAAAAACGATAAGGAATTTGTTAACAAGTTGCATAAGGCCTATATCAATGGCTGCACTGATTCGTTGATTGACTCAAATACGACATATCAATAAATTATACAAATACATCTATTTTGTCGAAACAATAGTAAAAAAGTGTCTCTTTACTTTGATTACACATACACTCCCACTGCGAACAGAAATTTAAATGTCAACAGATTAACTCAGGCCTACAAGAGTATTTAAAACCCGGTGTGCTTAAGATAGTCGTTCTTTGTTGATAGAGATAAACGTGCACATCCAAATCTGTTAAAACTTATAATTATTATATCAAGTTCTATCAAGACAGCCTTTTAGCTGCGGGATTTCTGGGCATCTAAGACCAACAAATTCGGACAGATGGAAATGACTATTTCCACTCGGACAAAAATGCTGATCAAAAATAAATACGTCTCCTTCAATATATTGCAAGCACTAAAACAAAATGGAAAACCCCTTCACAAGGGTTAAACTGCATACGTCTAAGATGAATCAAATGTCCTGCCCAGGAAAAACGTTTATTTCTTCACTATTTAAAGGCTCAAAATTATATTTTTAGGGTATAAACAATAAAAAAAACAATAGTGCAAGCTAGTTTCCGAAAACAAAAGTTAATTAAGCATACTTTCTGGATATAACCAAAGGCGGGACAACTGCTTTTCTGAAAATGACCGATTCCCGAAAGAAATGGTTCATTAGAATCGCAAAGAGCAATCTACCGAACTGCATTTAGGGATTACAGGGTAATCTCAGCAAACACTTAAAAATTTCAGTCGCGAGCAGATCGGAATGGAGCCGACACTCCAAGAACTATCTTTGTTCTAAAAAAACATCCCGATTATAATGGAAATAGCTAAGTCAGACCGAATTTTTACTTTTCCTTTTATGAATTATGAAATAGAGCTTTGTCGGTAAAATTCCTGATTGCAATTGCAAACACTCTTTAAGGTTATACAAATTATATTAGAAAGTTTATTATACATAATACATAATATTAATATACATACAAATACTTAAGTAGTCTTTTTGGAAAGTACAACAATAATATCGATCAGCCAATAGAATGATTGTCGAAGATCACCTTCACATAAATATGGTGCCTTTGTCCAGGATTCGACACGAAAGCCGCAGTTCTCGAGTAATTCCAAAAACATTGTTGCTTCCTCCTCGAAGGATGTGCCGCGACCATTGCGTTTGTTTGGATTGTCCATTAGTGGCCTCAATGGTAAATGCGATGTATTCGTCTCCACGTAGTGCATGTAGGGAAGCACCAATGCAATTACAGCTCGTCCATGTGGAGCCAAGGCGGTATGTATATCCTCCAACAATTTGAACGAGTCAAAACATCGATCCAGAACATTAAGACATGAAATTAGTTCAACATTCTGCAGTTCTTGTATTTCGGTAACTACATTAAAATTCAATTTCTTTAGCCTCTCGCGCATTGTCCAACTAGCCTCGGTGGCAAAGACCTGCAAGACTGCATTTCCACTCAGTTCCGAGACACTGCTTGCCACACGCAGCGAGACTTCACCGTCGCCCGCGCCAATATCCAGCAACGTTATCTGAGAACAACATAAATATTATATACTGACAATGACATAATCTAGACAAGAAAGCTTACCGTTTGAGGTAAAGATCTCGCTACAAATCCGCCTGCCTCCAGCAGTTTATAAAATTGTTCCTCAGACAGAATGAACATAGAGCCCCGCTTTAGAAGGCCATTGATATCCGTCTGTGTCATAAAGAACTGTAGAACAGATCTGGCCAACGCATGCCACAAGTGCAACCAAATATTTGAAGATAACATTTTTGCACGCTCCAGCCATTTTATTGTTATTGTGTCTGGCTGCTTGAGGGCAACGAATTTCGACTGGAATCTTTCCGGCAGTTCGCTGCAGTTCAATGAATACCACTATAAGCATTCATAATGTAAATAAAAAATGTATATTTTGAGTTACCAATATATTCACCTGTTGTGTGTCAATATTCTCCAGAAAATTGTCATTATGGAATTTGGCATAGATAACACGTGCCAACGTGCCCCTAGGTCGATAAACGGCCATTGTTAACTATTTACCGATTTCCATTCACATTCCCATGTCACAACATGAACAACGTTAATAACTCACATTTACATACCCTCAAAACAAATAAGTGACAATTAATTTTTATAACAAATAAGATAACATGTACGCAGGTGAGCGAGTGTGCGTTCAATATACGATAACGACAGGTTAGCTTGAAATAATTTAGGCAAGTTAGCGTCACATAGTAGCTACCGATAAATTGTTAAATCAACTTTATTTATTCATCATGACTATAGGTAAATCCGTATTGTGAAAGTTCTGTTCATTTTAAATAGAACTTGGATTGCATGCTAATACAAATGTTTTATTACAATTTTCAATCGGAAGCCAGTCTTTAATGGAATTAGTTTGCCTCAAATTTAGTTATATTTGCTTATGTTTGTTTCCTGTTTGATGCAATGAACTCATTAATTCCAATTTGGAATAAAAATACTCGTTTATTTTCTGCAGCTAAAATTTATTTCAATTTTGATTTGCGATCTCAATATAAACCACAATTTAATAGAACACATCGTCTGATGGCACCGCATTTTTATATTTTCATCAACTAAATATTACTATTTTGTAGACTGCAAATAGTATTTTTATGTTAGGCAACTGTATGCATGTAACTGTATCTAAAAGCTGGGTTCAGTCGAGTTGTGTCGAGTAGCATATTTTAGCTCAAAGTTAACAAAAAGTGTACTCCGATTTGTATCTTAAATATACTTTTACTTTATTTTCGAGTGTAAGATATTATTCGATAGATGCACACAACATTTTTTTATTTCGATAACCGATAGATCAATCTTTTCTTGCATCACTAGTTTGTATCTGTGAAATTTTTTTATATGATTACAATTGTACTATGAGCTTTAACATGTTGGGAAATATGGAAGATAAGGCTGCTTTAACCAGCCTCGATGATCTTCCATACTTTCCCGAAAAGTATGCTGGAAAAGTTTGTTGTCTCTGTAACCTGGGAGAGCGCAGTGCTCTCGGTCAAGGAACCATGTTTCAACTAAAAGTGCCTTCTGATTTCGAAGAGAAGAATTCCGCAAACCAAAATAATGATCCAGATAAGGAAAAAGATGATGCATTGCGTAGAATCAAGTGCGGATTAAAAACTGTCAGCAGAGCCCTAAGTAATAGTGAGAGCACCTATGAATTGGATAAAATCGGCTACACAGATGTACTAAATACCTCGGCATTCGTCGACAATAACTTTGTTTATGTGCATCGTATGTGTGCAATGTGGTCCCTACGCAAGGTGGAAGTCAAGGAGGAAGATGTATCTCAGTTCTTAACGAAATTAGCCGACTATTTGGAGCAGAAGTGCAGTTTCTGTGATCAGTATGGTGCGTCAATTAACTGCAAAATGAACTGCCGACAAATGCATCATTTTCCCTGTGCCGCTGCTGCCGGTTGTTTCTTGATCTTGGAGAGCTTCACGGTATTCTGTACGGAACACTTAAGCCAAGTTCCGTTGATCTGTATGTATCCATTGGTGGTGCTATAATGTCTTTATTTAAATTATATATTATATATCATTCTTTTGTTTATTCTCAGGCAGTGATAACAATGTGGAGTGTTTAACTTGCTCCTCATTGGGAGATTTATCGAAATTAATCATGTGCTGTTCATGTGGAGATCATTTTCATTCTACGTGCATTGGTTTAGTCAATTTACCGGGTATGATGATGCCGGATGGCAGTGCTTTCAAAATTCATAATAAAGATTTTATTTTTGCTAGATACTCGTTCTGGCTGGAGCTGTGCACGCTGTACGAAATGCCAGATTTGTCGACAACAGGATGCCAATGATATCAAATTTGTCAAATGTGAACAATGTCAAAAGATTTATCATGCCAATTGTCTAAGGCCGGTAATATCTTCGATTCCCAAATATGGTTGGAAATGTAATGTAAGTCTTATCATTTCGATGCCATTATCTACTTCTCTTACTAATTTAATATACATATAAATTTAAAGCGATGTCGCGTTTGCACAGATTGTGGCTCCAGAACCCCTGGAGGTGGGAGCTCATCTCGTTGGCATAGTCACTATACGATTTGTGACTCATGCTATCAGCAAAGGAACAAGGGATTTTCATGTCCAATTTGCCAGAAGGCATATAGAGCAGCGGCCTACAAGGAAATGGTCAAGTGTAGTTGGTGTCATAAGTAAGTAAAAGTATTGCACATAATTAATAATACTTCTAAAATTAAACAAACATTTGTTAGATTTGTGCACAGCACCTGCGACGAGGAGGCCGATTTGACTGCCTATCACAAAAGAAAAGAATATAATCCCGACTATGATTATGTTTGTCCCGTTTGTAAAGTTGGAAGTAGCATCAAAGTTGAGCCGCTTGAGCGTTCCATCGCAGATCCGCAAGCCTCAGAGCACTTTAGTATCAGAGACGTCGAAGTTGATCCATTAAATGGAAAACCTTGTGCAGATCTCAACAGCGAAGATCCCCTAAAGTTGCCTACAACAAAAAAGAAAATGTGTATACCTAGCATTCGTGGCAAAGGTGGCAAGTTTGTGTTGCATCGCATGGGTTCTTTGTCACAGATTGGAAAAAAGCGCAACAATCGTGGAAAAGGACGACAGCTTGTCCTGCATGGCGGCTCAAGTGATCGTTACATAAGCCGCAATATGGATACGGACATCTCCAGCGACAAGAAACTGTTGTTGTGTTCGGCACGCGATAAGTTTATAACATCGCAGGATACATGTGTAATGTGCGGATCCGTGGGAGTTGAAGGCGATGCCGAATTAATTACTTGTGCTCAATGCGCGCAATGCTATCATCCATATTGTGCGGGTGTTAAACACTCGAGGGGCATCCTGCAGAAGGGCTGGCGCTGTTTGGACTGCACCGTCTGTGAGGGATGTGGCAAGAAGAATGACGAGGCACGTTTGCTTCTGTGCGATGAATGCGATATTTCATATCACATCTACTGTGTGAATCCACCTCTAGAGCAGGTGCCACATGGCAATTGGAAATGTTCATTGTGCACCATTTGCCAGAAATGCGGTCGTAATCCCACTGAGAAGATTAACTACAGTAATCCGAACTCCCCAGAATGTCAACCCTGCGCCAGCCAAAATAGTTGCTTCATTTGCTCAAAAGGCTATAGCGATGGAGAGATGATTATACAATGTGAGCAATGCGAACAATGGCTGCATTTTCTATGCGACTCCGTAAACTCGCAATACACCATGGATTATTACGATCATAATATATACAAGTGCATCAAATGTCGATCCATAGGGAAGATTCCTATGCCTACGAGTTCAAATTCTTTAAGTGAGAATTCTGCACTTGCAAAGATTACCACACTTGAGCAGGGCCACGACGGCAAAGCAGTAGGTCAAAATATTCGTTTGACAAATGATCTGTTGGAGAGCAACGAGGCTATTCACTGGATCGATGGTGTGTGCTTAAGTGAAAGTGGTTTGAATATGATTAAATCACTGTCAACGGAAATCAAACGTAAGCGGAAAATGCGTCAGCCGATTGGCAATTCGAATAAGGATGCAGCAAACGAAACTGGTGTCTCCGATGAAATACAAAGCGATAAATATAAAGACGGAATGATTTGGGATCGAACGGATGCTCCTTTACCCGAGGGATTTACTATTTCCACGAATGATGATGGTGTTCATATTTTGCGCAAGAAACGACAGCGAAACTTACAAAAATTGGGCATCGGTGGATTTTCAGTGCGAAATCGTGCAATTAAAAAAGACAACGAGGATGCTGCGGATCAGCAAAACACACTTGCATCCCAAGACAAGAAAAAGAAAATTATACGCAAAAAGCAAAAGAACAAACTCATCGAAGCCTACCCAGCGTATTTACAAGAGGCTTTCTTTGGCAAACCACTGTTGGAGGCGGCAGATCCGGTTGTGTACGATTCAGATACTTCAGATGAAATCGGTACGACTATGAAAATGTACTTTAATCATTCAAATGGTAAAAAATCGGACGATGAAGCTATCACTAAAAGTCCTGCAAAAACGCTAAAGAAACCCAAAGCGGAAAAAATTCTAACTGAAAATAAAAACATGTTTGGAGACCAATTTTCAACAGCGCCTCAGCAAAATAAAGATCCTGTTTCTGCTGGCGTATTATTTGGTATGTGTTAACAACCCAAACATATATACATGCATAATATTCTCAAAAATTATATTTAGATTCATCCTTGACGGAGATTACAAGGAACACGAGCGCAAATAGTATACTCTCTTTGGATCCCTTGGTATTATTCATGTGCTATTTACATTTTAGATCTTTATAATAATTAACGGTTTTTATAGGCGCCAAAGGGAATTACGGAAGTAGATGTTATAAATAAAACCGTTAATTTTATTGCAACAGCAGACAATATAAAGAGGTAAAATATATTTAATTGATTGATTGCAACAATATAAGCATAAATATTTAATTTACAATTTGATTTCAGTGAACCGTTAGTTACAGTTAGTATTAATAATTATGTGGTGGCTCCACAAGTAACACAAGAACCAAAGTTTCATAGCAAACTAACGCCTAAATCGACACAGCTGCAATATCAGGCAGAATCCCAAAATATTACGGGACAACCACTGCCATTACAAACTGAGAAGAGGGAAGACCCGAAACCCAATGAACCCAGCATAGAAGGCATAAATGCTGGCACCCAAAAGACGGCGGAAAAGATGAGAAAAGATGAGGGTAAATACAAGTTATAACTGTGACAAGCGAATGTATATTAAGTTCACACCTTTGTTCTAAAAGATCTTGGTTTAATGGCCACAATCTCTGCTGTCTTGTTTGCAAATACCGAGCATGCTAACCTTAAGGAAGTATACCCCAACTGGAATGACCGCTGTAAGCAGATCCTCAAGGGTTGGCGCTCCCTATGCAACGAGAAGAAGGCACCATTCTTACAAAAAGCGAAGGAAAACCGGTCTGCATTGCGCCAAAGGCGTGAACAGTGCAAAGTTAGCCAGCCGACAAAACCGGAAAAGCAGGAAGATAATCGTACGTGGAAACAACAGCCCTGCAAACCAAAGGAAGAGCAATCAAATGTATTTGGCAACTACAGTAAGTGCACGTGCTGTAAATTGACAATATTTCTACAAAAAGAAGATGTGTTTGAACATGACTGTGGCGTTTTATACAAATTTCTATTATTCCTTTTAAAACAGATGGAATTTCATACGACGCAAACTGTTATATTGGTTCAACCATGCACCATGTGAATTCACATCACCCGACTGCCATTTCTAATGCAAATCTAGTAGTGAAACCTGCAATACAACAAAGAAACACTACTACGATGAATCCAGCAAACTCATCATTAAAAATTGCTTCTTTAGAGAACCGAACGGAACATAATCCGCCATACGAACCGGAACCAGTTGGCGACAAGAAGCTAAGAAACCTTTTGCAAAAAACCAGTTCGGAAGCAGTCATTATGAACTCAAACTCTGAATTCTTTTTACCCAATGATCTAAGAATGGGTCTGATACAAAATGCTGCCATAACTCAAAATAATCCAATGTTAAGTATGAGTGGGAATCCACAGCATACGGAACTTAGAAGTCTTGAACATGATGGTAAAAGTCAGCTTGATATGAAAATGACAGAGGCTCAGGAGGGGATATCATCCTCGGCCGTGGAATTAGAGAATGTTGGGTTTGGAGATATATTGGGTGGATTCGGGGAGGGCGATGATGATGACTTGCTTAAATCTTTAACATCCGAAATTGGCGATGATTTCAATATACTGGAATATGCCGATCCTGAACTTGACGTCAATGTCCTCAACACATTGGACTTTGAAGAAAACGAAAAGAACTCTGCTTGATTATGTATGTTATTTATAGGGTTTTTAGGGTATTCAGAATTATATTTTCACGGTTGTATAATGTATTTAAGATCACATCAATAAAAAACAATCAAAGTATATTAGTTAGCTTATTTTTTCTTGTTCACTTTAGGAAACTGCGTTGCTTGATAGAAATATAAATATTATTTCTTTACACTTTGTTACATCTTCATCCATTCTGCATCGACAATAGTTGCAGCTCTTTTTTTGATAAATTGTAGGGATAATGTAAGCTGGTGGGCACAAAGATTTTTCCAGTAACCTGCCTAAAAATCAATTTTAGTTCAGGTCAATAAGATGTTAATTGTCATTATACTTTGATCATTGTTACTTACTTATTAAAGTTTTCCTCATACCCCACCGTATAATCATTGGGAATTTTAGCTGACTGAGTAAACGAAATGCAATCAGTGGGTGGAGTTTTTAGCGCATAAAACGGATAATCAAAGGTGTTAATATAAATATCAACGCATAAGCCATGACTCCCGAGATGCACTTGACTGGCTATCGAAGGCTGACTAAGTCCACAGCTGCCCAACATAATATTCCTGTGGCAAGTGTATATTAGAGTTCCCTTGTCACGACTCGAATGAAAGCATTGAACATATTTGCCAGCTTTCGAGTGATCAACAGCAATGGGATCAAATCCAGGACCAGCCATATCACAAGCTAACAATTGTACGAATTAGCATAATTTAGGTATTTAATGATCGGGTGTTTTGTATAATTACTGTCGATATTTTGTATAATAAAATGTGGTTGTAAGGATCGTCCGACGGCTGAAGCTAATTGACCACCAAAGCTGAAACCAAACAAATAGGCCCGACTGGGATCAAACCCATATTGGAATAGGGAAATTATGATTGAAGCAATAGCTTCGGTTATATGTTGAAAATTGGCGTATAACCTAAAAATAGATGTTTATAAATTAGGCTTTCACTTGCTTCCTATATATGTATATATTTCTATATATACATTTATATTTACTTGTATATATATATATACAACATACCGCATATAAGATGACTTAGCGACAATGCTATAATCAACGCATATTATGCATCCTCTACGATAAAAACTTAAACCTGAAAAGAAACATATGTCAAACATATGTTATGCAATCATAGCATAGTTTAAACTGAAACTTACGGTCAATAAGTGCAACTGCCCATTCATCCGCACAACTTTGAATCCATCCATGAAGTATAATCGCAAACTTATCTGAGGGCAAGCAACCGGAGCTTTCCAATGTCTTTACATTGAAGGGAACAGGCGTTTCTAATGTTTTTGAATTGTTTCTACCGAAGAATATTTAGTATATCAAATAATATATATTTATCAGTTACTTACTTGTAAAAGTGTAAAAGCATAGTTTTGTGAACATCAAGTTTTATTGATCTATGTTGGTAAACTTAAGATATTTATTACGCTTTATTTCAAATATACTACATTAATTACAATAGTTATATACATACTCAATGATTCGTTCTGTGCATGTTTTCGTATATGTTTCAGGTCAAACTTGGCATGAACCTTGTAGAACAAAAATGTCCAAATTGTTAAAAATATAAAACAAATTAATGGCTTCCTTTTTACGAATGTCATTACAAAAATTATATACTTGTTTGAAAGCTATTTATTAAATATCAATTTAAATAATATACAATACAAGTCAAATATAACATTGTTTGGGAAATACTCAGTAGTTTGTAAACATAAAAAAGTTCTCTATCGACTAGAACTATTGTTTTTTATAACAAATACAATCGAAAATCTATGCTCATAACTTTTGTGAGGAAACAGAGTTATCGATGAAATTAAACCCGCGTGCTCAGAAGCTTTCAAAGTGTGACGTCACAGTACACCGCATTTACGCGCCAAATGTGGCATTTTCGATTGCGCAAAATAGTACAAAGAGTAGCAAAAAACATGTTGTTTTACATTCCTTGAAATTTTAATTCACCAAAAATATATTTTAATTACATATACTTATTATACACAACTTTATGAAGTTGAAACATCAAGATATTATTATGACCTACTGATTGGGACAGTCATTTGGAGACTGTTTTTTGCTTCCAGCAGAGGGTTTGCTTTGACCCTCATTCTCGTCGTCATCGTAATCATCTTCCTCGTTCTCATATTCCTCCTCATCCTCATCGTCCTCATCATCGACAATGTCGCCCGTGTAGTAAAGCACAGCTTTCGGTATAATTCTTGCACGCATAAAGTGTCCGATTTCAAAATCGGTTGCCAATATCTATGCGAGAAAAATCAAATCAAAAGAAATTCAAATTGAAACAAGACGTAGCTTACTTGTTGCGATTCATCATCGATCTCATCTTTGTCGTTTTGAGCGTCTGGAGGGTTGAAGAAGTTAAAGAAGGAATCTGTAGGAACCTGCTTGACAATTGTGCGCACGGCGCCACGTTCCTTATGCTTCTGCTTCTTCCGAATGGTCTTCACCGTCAAATTCATTTTCTTGTGCCAATCGATGGTGCAACCTTTGCATTTGAAAATCTCGGGGCCCTCGAATGCGAAAGGATCATCTGGGTCGACTGTGGACTTCAGGAGGTATTGCTTTGTAAGCACAGTATTCGTGAAATAATCATTTTTATCGAAATGAAACTCCAAAGTGTATGAGTGCTGAAAATATCAAGACTATCTGTTATACATTTTGCAATTTAATGTAATAAGTGTGTACATACTTCATTGTCATATTTGATGACAATATCCATGAGCTTGCGAATGGCGGGCTCATCGTGAGTCTGGACCATTTCCGACAACATAGCCGTGTTGCGGAACACGGTTAGCCAAAAATCAGGAATGCCTTTGGCATCCTGAGGCATACTCTTAATATTTTTAAGCGACTCGCGTATGTCATCACGACCCTCTTCGCCATCGATCGGCTGCTGCTCCAGCTCCTTCCATTTGGGTTTCTCCTCCGCTGGATCAACGGTGCCGACAACAATTTCCTTGCGTTTGTCGAACATTGGTTGATATTTCACCTGGTACTTCTTTTCCAACTTGTAAACCTCCTCAAAGAACTCGGCTTCGATTTTCAAATGTTCCAATTGCAAGTTCTTCAGCACGGTTATCCGGTTCTGAACAGGCAATGGAAGGGATTTCACCAGTTCCTGCAAGAACTGCCGCCTCAGTACCGAATTCATATATGCCGGCCTGCCAAAATTGTTTTTTTTTTCAATTTCAATATGCACATTATATTAAAGAAATAATTTAAATTACATGGATTGGCAGTCAGAATTTGACTTGTCATCATCAACTTCGTTGCAGGACTCTGCATCGATATTTCCTTCTTTGGGAGCATCCATTGTGAATTAAATGCGAAAATTCTGAAACGCATATGCAAACACATTTGCATGTAATTAAATACATATATGAAATAGAAAAAAGTAAGTAAATTCATGTATATATTATGTTCACTTCATGTAACATGCAATTTTTGCACCATATGCGCATTAATAAATTGCACATGAATTCCGAACATTATGATGGAAACAATGCCTTTCATTCGATGCATAAAAATGTAGACTTTTTGGCTGAAATCGTCAAGCAGTTAATAATTTTTGTTTCTATTTTTTTATGTTAACATTTTAAAAAATTAAACAGCGGTTGACCCTCCACCCTCCCTTTGTCTATTCTTCTCCAACACGTTTTTTGCATTTTTTCGCAGTAGCCGACAAACTAAACAGTTACTCACTTATCTTGCACACCTCTGTAAACATGCGCAATAATACTTAACTGACATATGATAAATTTTCGATGAATTAAAAAGAAAAAAATTCAATTAAATATGTATGTACGTACATACATATATAGTATGTATACTAGATGCAATCGTACATTCCTGAACAGTAAGTAAAACACGTGTTAGATGTTCTTATTTGAACAAAAGCATGTTAATGTCAGATTAACGTTTCGAAGTCAAACATTCATATTTTATATGTAATTTATTTTTAACATACGGTTAAGGCAATTCTCGCAATGAAAATAGATTTTTTAAGTGGACATACCTGTAGACAAAATGTTCAAACGAAGAGCACGCCGCAACAATGTCGACCCAAAAGAACTGACAGAGGTGCACAGGGTTACCCATGTAAAACACAGGGTGTCTTAGAGTTAATATATCAGAAAATATGAATACTTTTAGTCGATTATATAGCTGCGTCAAGTTAGCGTCGATACGTTGTTGTGGTAATAGAACGAGAAGATGGTTTCATTTATTTTACCTAAGGCACGTAGATATTATTTAAAATACACAAATCATAAACGGTATAAACTACTAAGATATTAATAAACAATACAAGATGTAGGAATAATAAATTTAACTCCTACAGCTGCCCTCAATAGCATTTTTTAACGAACAGGGTGAAACTCTGTTCTTGCTTCTCTATTAGATTTAGAGATGGTAAAAGTCTGGACCAGCTACAATCCAATAAAGTTAAAGTGCTGTAGTCGAAAGAGCCCGACTAGGAGACATCCTGAACCCAGATTTAAAATACATGGTTAGCATGTTTATTCGTTCTCATAAAAATCATCATAGTCGGAACACTATGTCATACAACTGACATAGGAACAATCGGTCGAAAGATGTAAGTTGTAGGGCCGATTCAAAGCGTTCATTCATGATATTCCTTAATCTCATCCAATCAATTGACGGTACCTTACAACAACCACTGATTAAAAATAAACATATTAATTATTGTTACAATTTTTGATATTTTATTTACGTAAAAATAAAATATTTGGACATATGATTTAATATAACAAATTAATAATAACCTTCATTTAAAAATTTGATTGATTCTTAAACTTGTCTAATGTTGCGAACTCTTCAACACAGAGCGATTAATGCCCTTAAGAGTAAATTGTTATTACTTCACGACCTCCTCCACGAACCATTAATACTTTCTCAAGACCCTCTGTTAAGACTTCCAGGAATTCCATATCTAATTATTGAATAAAAAAAAGAAATAATTCGTTTGTCATGGCCAAATAAAGGAAGAGAAGAGTTTGTAATAGTGTACTTACAATTGCTTTCACGTTCCGCTCTCACTTCCCTCGGAGGACCTGGTAAATTCATTATAACCAATTGGGCATCTTGCGACTTTTCCACTATAACTTCATTTAGTTTTATTGCAGTGTGCATGCGACGAACATTGAATTCATCCCTGGACATAAAATAAATTAAAAAAATTGGAATATTAAAGTAAGACAAAGTATTCGTACGGTTTCACATTGGATTTGATGTTTTCGTCAGTTTTCTCTGTTGATTCATCTTTGTTAGATGTTATATCAGGTGCATCCGCGCTTTCAGGACCATCTGAATCAATTGAATTACGTTTTTCTTCGTTATGAGTATCCTGTTTAATTGGAGTATACATAAGAAAGGAATTGTTCAATATCCATCACAAACTTTTCTCATTTACAACCGTGCCATTTTTAACAAAATCAGAATTTTGTAAACACACTGAAAATTGAAAGGAATCAAAAGGAAGTAAAACCAAAAATAATTACGAATAAATAAAGACAATACGATGGTAAGCATTGACTGAGAAGCTTTAGTTTAGCTTACGACACCTGCTTAATGGCAGATAAAATATATAAATATATATCTGCAATATGTAATATCTATTTATCTTAAGTTTAGAACCGAGAGCTTTATTTTTGGTTTTAATTGGTTTCATATGTGTTTTTTATTGGTTTTAAATTTGTGTTTACAGAACTAACTTTTAAGCATACATACGTGATTTTGTATTTCTTCGATGGTAGGATCGGCAAACCGAACCCTCGACGCTGTTTTTACGGCGTCATAATGGTGGTCTACAATTGTTTGTACCTGAAAATGTTAGCATAAAGTATTTACATACTTATACATACATAAGTCCTTATGTGTGTAGTGAAACTACTAATAACCATTAACTTAACTTGTGTTGAACCCTTGGTATACATACTTGATCATAATTGTAACCGACTTCATCCATTCATAAAATTGATTGTTTGATCAAGATATTTCTTTACTATAAATATTTTTGAATAATGTATTACCAAGGTTTCAACAAACGAATATATACTTTATGCCAGAATTGGAATTGTTTTATCGTGGGTGGATAAAAAATTCTTTTGATTTTATTAGGAGTAGCTCATTACCGGCTGAAATCAGATGGAAAGAGTCTTGAACATATTATTAGCGACTTTAAGACTCAATCTACAGTAAGCGCCCCTAAAGCGTTAAGAGAAACATATTGATCTTTGAAACTTAAGGAATTTGTTCTATTGAGCGGCTATGGGTCCAAATCTTGCGCGCCCCCAGCGCTTGTACACGAGTATATGCTCCAATTTTAGAGCGTGAAAAATATTGCGTTCTTACGGACGGATGGATATTGCACAAACCTTTTATTGGGGGCATACATACATACATACTATACTCTTCACAAAGATCGTAAACTTCTCTGTTTGCATGCCAAATATGATTAGACACAAAAATGCGGGGATGCGTGCTGCCCTATCAACTTTCAAATAACACATGCTAAATAAAACTGGTGTCCCGAAAATAATGTTGGTTTAATGTTAAGATTTTCCATTATTTTCGAGGGATAATAGTGTAAATAAACGGACATATACGTAAATGGGAAATTATCTCGACTATTTGCAATGATTAAGACCTGAGGTGCTAGAGATAGTGTATTGTATCCTTATCTATTTTGTATTATCTTATATGGAGATCAATCAGTTTGGTCATTGTGTCGAATGTGTGAAAGAAATTTGTGAAAGCAAGCGCAACATTTATATGTTATATAATAATAATGATGTCAATATTGATATATGCATACAACAACACATAGATATCTGTATACGTATATAAATTCTATATTCTTGATGTTAGCTTTACCAAAGATAACTTATTATCACTGGGAGTTTCCTTAAATTCCATTATAGTTTGAACCTTTGATCAAATATACAGAGTTTAAAATTGTTTATTGATCTCAATAGATATTCGATTTATTTGTATGAAACGAACGATCAGAAAACAAAAGAGTTGTAAGAAATTATAGTTTAATGTGCGAACATACAAATTATCCGATTAAAGGTACATGTCAGATGTGTATATATAAATAAATGTAATTTGAAGAAGTTGAATGGAAAAGAAAAGAAACCGAAACTCGTGAATATCAAACAACTTACCACTTTGGAATTCTCTTTTTTGTTTAAACCTAATGCTCTAAGCATTTGATTGCGCTGTTCCATCATTAAGGTTCTCTCATAAGTGTATGCAGAGATATCGCTATTATTCTGATATATATAAAATAATATTATAAATGATTTCAATTTAAATGAAATAAGTTTGGATTATCGATTTACCATTTCAACTACTTCAACATCTGCTTCGATTCGCAGATGGTACAGGAATGTCTTTAGATCTTTCTTCATTTGGATCGAATTATCTTCGATTTGAGCAACAGTAAAAATGCGTAGCTTGCAATTACGCCAAGTCCTGTGCTGCTTTAGCAGGAACGGCAGCAACATAAGCAAGCCGCCGTCATGGACAATCCACCAAATATCAATGTTGCCACCAATCTTCAAGAACGAAATGATTGGTTATTTAACATACTCTATATATATAAATATATATTGCATTACTTTGTGATTTGACTCTGGATAGAAGTTGATTCCTTTTGGAACAATAAGTGCCATGTGGCATGCGGCAACGGTGCGTACTGTTTGAATAAACGTCTTCCAGCTATATCGTCCCTCTTGTCGCCAGCTATACGGCCACCCAATAATCACGGTATTTGGCTTCATTCCACCCAATCCAATAGTTTGAATGCTGAATTGAATGAATAGTTGAATAATCAATTAAATGAACGAAATATTTATGTGTATATACATAATGTGACAATACTTACACAGAACTGAGACCCTCGCTGATCTCTTGGGCAACTAGAACATCGCAAAAGCCCTTGACCTTCTCATCAGTCATGTATTTGCGGAGTGTGGTTTTTGCATCAACGGCCTTATTTGTAATTTTTGTGTGATCACCCTTTATCACAGACACACAAATTGTCAAGCCCTTGCCAGCTTTTAGCTGAGTGGCAAAGGAGAATATTTTTCTATACTTTGGTATTAGGTTGTCATTGAGTTTTGAAAGCACCAAAATTTGCGGACGCCAATTTTTGGTATGTGGTGGGCCTTCTTCAAGACGCTGAAGTGAGTATCTGGCTGCAGTTAGCGCCATTCCACGAATTCCATCGCCCCATTCCTTCTCGGCACTGTAAGCAGACAGGTTATGTATGATTCACTCTGAGAAGTAGAACGCCAGGGACAAAGATCATACCCTCGATATTCGATGTATTTGTATATAACGACCGCCATGCCCATGGCAAGAAGGGCAAAATACCATGATGTCATTATCATAACCGATATACACAAGGTAAGTCCAAGCAAGGATAAACTCCAATGATAGAACTTGAAACGTGGTCTCCAATTCGGCGTCCTTAGCAATGTTTGTACGGCACAGGCCAAGTTTACAAAGCCGTAGCACATGAGGAAAAACATGGATAGCAATGGGGCAAGTAGATCAACGTTACCTGCAGAATATTGAATGTGATACAAGATATATAGCATTTCATACAAAAAATACGTACCTAATAAAATTCCACATTGACAAATTACAATAGTTAAGAGCAGAGCCCTTACCGGCTCTCCACGGTTAGAAGACTTGGCGAATGGTGCCAAAAAGGGAATAATCTCATCTTTAGCAATAGCTTGGAGTAAACGGGGTGCGCCTGTTAAACTCTGTAAGCCAGCACCTAGAGTAGATAAAAACGATCCAATCAATATAACCCATTGGTTGGGCCACGCAATGTTTGCCACAACTAATTTTCCACCAATTGACTGTCCAAATCTGAAAATTAAATACACACATTATTGCTAGCAATCAGATGTAAACCCGAATAATATTGTGCTCACTTGTCTCGCAGTAGTAGATTATCAACAGTGCCAGCAAAAAACAAAACACTTGTCAAATACACAGTACTGGTGGTTAAGATCGCACAAATTGTGCCTATGGGAATACTCTTTTGAGCGTCAGCCAGATCGCCAGATCGATTCGATCCAGCCATGATGCCTAAATACATATACAGAATAAATAATTAATATGTCAATGTATGTATGTGTGTGTGTGGAATATAAAATATTAATCATACCAGTGACAGATGGGAAAAATATACCGATGAGCAGTGTAAAGGATGTCGTTATATCAGCCATAATTTGATTATACGATTGACCTCCAACATTCTCAATATCAACGGAATTGCGACCGTATGCAATAAGTTGTCCTTTCTCCAAAAATGACGGCATTATATTGTCATAGAAAACGCCACTGGCAAGACCCTTAATACCCTTCACTTTGGTCACATTGTTATCTGTTTATGAATATCATTTTGTGTGAGCGCATTTTTTTATGACAATTAATAACAAATAGTAAATAATTACTTTGATAGTACTCTTCACATTTGTGATCCGGACAATACATGTCTACTAACATTGGATCCTCCTTTGTGCAGTTTTCAAGTGGGATATCTTTTAGAACGCGTTTTCCCAGCACACAGAGGCTGTGGAAAAACATTCAACGAAAGTTAATATCAACAATATACTTATTCAAATATATTTTATATGTCACTTACTATAACTTTTCATTGCCATTGATATTGTCAAAAATGCCAACATATACGGCTATTATGGAAAATATTACACACGCCAAGGCAACGGTTGCGAACTTGTTGACAAATTTGACGCCCAAGAAAACAATTAAGCCTAACAAATACGAATAATATTCATCAGATGTAACTAGGAGTCAGATCTTATATAAGTTTACCCATGAATATGAGTAGCAATGTTCCATAAACTCGGAAGTTGTTATACATGGCTTCAGCGTCTTTCGTGAAATCCCCAAAAATGGATGCCCAGGGTGCCATATAAGTCTATGATATGAACCAGTTATAATCAATATTATTCAGTTATATACATATATTTACTACATTATATATGTAGTTATATCAACGAGCTACTTCTTCTTACCAATACGATTTCAACAGCGCCCACAATGTACATTGCAGCTGCCAGCGTTGTCCCCGTATAAAACAGCATTCCCACAGCCCCGCCAAACTCAGGACCCAGTGATCTATATAAATAGAGAAATTAAATAAATGTAAGAAATAATAGAAAAAATAGAGTAGGCAATGAGTAGGCAAGGAATCGTAAAGTCTTAAGTGCTATTTTCGAATCTAGTACCTGAGACTTAATATTAATTCTACCAAGGCTGAAAAATGTTACTGTAATAGTTATATGCAAAATACAGATTAGACACAATCTACACTATTAATTATTATGAATTATTCATTAGAATAAAATTATTAATTAATTTTAAAGACTAGACTGTTTTGCACGGGAACACGCAAAGTAAATCAATATACATATATGTACATATATATTGTGATTATATCTGTCAAATTTACCGTGATATCATAAAATAGCTTCCTCCTGCCGGCACCACTCCGTTTGTTGCAATGGCTGACATAGATATCGCAGTTAGCATCGTCTAAATTCGGAAATGTTCCTTGAGTATCTCAAAAGGGCATATGCATCTATGTATAAAAGGTAGTCTTACCACACAGCAGCAGGTCAGCACAATTAAAAATCCACAAATTGCTCCAGCTGTACCAACCACCCATGTTAACCGAATAAATAATATGACACCAAATATGTTCTGAATGCATGGCAAAAACACTCCAATTAAAGTTCCTGGAAAAGAGCCAATCCAAGTATAAATATAACGCAACTCTGATATCGAGTTTATTCCTGAAACGTACCCATTCGAGCCGATGGCGGTGGTGGCTTTGCATCTGGGTCGGTGGCCGCTGGTATCGTGTTTTCATAATTGGCAATTGATGAAATGAATGTTGAAATGTGTGGCCTGGTCTCCAAGTCATCGTCGTATAGGTACAAATTGGGGTCGATTGTTGATTTCTGATGTTCCTCTGCACTGTGCACATCACGCGAATCTACAAAAGATCATTTTAAACAAGGAAATAACGATGAATAGTGGAAAATGCCTGTAATTTGTGCAATAATTTACGTAATTATAAATATTTTACAAATAATCCATAATCATTTGAGCGAATGATCATGATCGAGCCCCTCCCTGAATTCTTTATCTCCTTTCGTCGCGTCCCATAGTGAGTTGTAGGTAATAAAAGTTCTCACTTGCTCATGATCTGATGAGCTTATGCTCATGATCGATCAGAAAATCACAGGTCCATATTGGGACCTCTGGAATACATGTTGGAATTCAACTGGATCTGCGAACGTTGATCAATTATTATCGCTAATTCAGGTTGGCGGAATATGACTAATAAAAAATATCGCCAAGTTAAAACTTGTAAATTGTTTTTAAGACCATTTTTCTGTCATTCAACTTGTACCTAATTTGTTCCAATCGTATCCATAATCGTCTGTCTGATTTTTTCAACTTATGTGCGTAGATCTACCTCAAATTAACCACTGTATATATGCATATGTATGATGATAGTAATAATAGTCCCGCAGATTAGTTTTAACGCACATGTACGCCTATCTGGATCCCCATTCCTAACTAAGTATTTAATTACTCCAATATGGAATATTAGACATGGAACAGGTAGCATAAGAAAGAAGAAGACAAGGGTGTGAAATCTTCAGCGTTCTTTTTTGATCTGCATTTGTATGCTAAAAAAGTTAAGTTAAGAGCCTAGAAAAATTCGTATACCCAACATCCACAACATATATTTAAAAAAAAGAAGAAGAAGATAATAAACAGCATTTAAGGATTCACTTGAAAATTTTAAGTTGTTTGTGATTTTTTTATACTGCTCCTTTGGCTACAAAATATATGTATACCTAAATATATTTTCTTAAAATACATTAAATTTTTTCTGAAATAATAAAATTATGTTTTTAATTATCAAAGTGAAAAGACTTTCTTCTTCTTCTTCTTTTTCTGTTTGTATGTTTTTGTATATGCATGGAAATTGCGCTCCACATTTGCGGATGAAGCGCAGCAGTATGCATAAGGCACCAAAGAAACTGGTATATAGAACTCCAGTTGATCTTTACCCGCAGAAGCATAGTGTTGCACATGATTATCAGAAGGAAGAAACAACAACGATATTTAGTGAGAAATCGTAGCAACGAACAGTATTGGAAACTGATGTTTTCATATTCGAAAGGTATATTAACAAATGAGCCTTAGCATGCAAAATAAAGGGATATAAATGGACTTAGGTATAGAATATGCAATATGCATATTAGCAAGGGCGTACACATATTCTTCGGCAAATATCCGCTCTCTGTGAACAGCAAATGCTTTTTCATACCTGGCTGTTTTATGTCGACTGTTGTTCCATTGTGTTCGGATGGCGTAATATTCGTTTCATCGGCATCATGTTTTTCACTATTACATTGCATGTTTAACACTTCTCTCATATCACGATTCTCACTTAAAATTAGCTAACACTTTTGGGTGGGCCGTCATACGAGCATCAATTTGTTTGAAGAATTATGCAAGTTAATAACATGCTTAGAACATTTATAATTCAAAAGACCTTCAAAAGATGGCAATACAATAAATAATAAGAGCTGGTAAATATCTATAATAGAGTGTAAAGGAATGCCAAAGGCTGCAAATGAAATGGGGGCCTCATTTACATAAATCAGTTTTCAATGTTCAGCACATTTTTTCGCTGTTCTCTTTGTTAACTGCAAAGAGATTAATCCCACCTAGGACATGAAGCAGACAAATTTAGGTCAAGAATAATAAGCCTGGTAGGATTAAAAAGCATATGAGCAAACACTAAAGCAAAAAGGAATTTGCCAAAAAAAAAAACATGGCAAAGCAGTTGAATGATTAATATATAATCAATTTGGATACACTTTGACTGACTTTGATTTTTAAACGCACTTCGTTGTTAGGTATTTAAACAGTTATTACAACTTTTTGGCAATTGTTGGAGCTCTGATGGGAACTGATGAGTTTTATGTAACTGTACATGTTATTTTGTCATTTAATTGCAGTAGATTTTATTTATTTTTATCGAGCTTAATTGATTTAAATTGTACTATTTTTTTAGATGTGGATTAATAGAAAAAATTATGAAAACTGTTTGTATGCTACCGAATAAAAATTATGTTGCCCAGGACTCTCAGCATTGAAATCGAGATGAAAACGAAAGCTTTTATCTATACGCAAAATTTCACCCCGTATTCTGAGCAAAGGACCAGAAAGAGAGAGACAGAAACAGAGAGAGAACCATATACTGGCATACCTATAGATATATATGTATATACATTTATATGTATTACGGGTCTGTATTTGGACCAGCCTCACCATATTATAGAGAAAGTCCTCTCACGCAGCATCCGCAGCTAAAGCCCAAAACCGTTTAACTGCTCTCGAAAGCTTTCCACTCTTGGAGCTTTAATGTGCAGGTGGCGTTAAATGTGTCACCGGGACATCTGGGACGCACATATGTAAATGGTCATGTACATGCCAGTAAATACATATGAATATGTTTATGGTATGTATGTAAACTTGTTCGAATTAAATGCAAGTTGATAAATTGATGATTTAATGTTGAGAGCATAATAAAGCCAGTTATTCGTGATGAATTCGTTGTCAAATGTAGTTTAGGATTTATTTAAGCGAAATCGTATTGACGAAAAGTGTATTTTTAATACGTACGAGGTACGAAGTATGAAATTATAGGGTAGGTCAAAACTACCCACTTCCTTAACTTTGTCAAAACTCAACCAACTTTTTAACGAAATTTTCATTTAGATCACAGCATTACTTCTAGATCAAGACCACGTTGTTTTGAACACATATAAAAATGTTATAATTATTTATATTTACAAAAATCTCAACTACCTTGTAAGTCATCCTGTCTATCTCCTAGGAGTTTGCCACTTGCCGATTCATCTTGAAGATAATCCAATACAGTCTCTTCGTCTGTTTTTGTCACTTGGAATCTATCTGGCATGTTTGTTTTTGAAGCGCTCTGCAAATGCAAATTCAAATAGAATAATAAATATTTTTTAAGTACTATAAATAATATTTTTGGGTAAAGTTTAATTGAAAAACATGTAACATACAAAAATTGTATGCATCTACGTATAAGTTACTGAAAGAAAATCAAAATTAAATCAAACGGCTGATTCCGTTAACAGTTTTTGTGTGACCGAGCTGCTCCGATTATTATTTACATGATCACCCTGCTATTTATATGTATTTTATATGTATACCAGCTGATTTGTTATCGATCATTTTGAGCGCCGCAAAATCAAAATCATTAGACAAGTGGTTTTGAGTTATTCAGGATTAAAACACTGCTGAAAAGAGAGCTTAGAAGCTCAAAGCTTAATAGATATCAGAAAACATCTGCATGTGTAAAAGGGTTTGTATCTAAAAAATTGTTCATATGATTTCTTACGCTATTATGACATAAGAAACGGGCGTAAATATTAAATAAATTTTCTTCGCAGACAATCCTTTGTAAACAGGGTAACTACAAATATTCCCGCTCCAGATTCGGCATATACTCGTGCCACCCTGTTCCCGTTGTCATCTCTGCCAGCGCTGACGGTAACAGACAAGTTGCTTAGGATTAAGGCTAGTCAAAAGTTATGTAAGCCAGCTGAAAACTTTATTGAAATAAATGTCACATGACCGGCTGCAGCATATTCAGACTGAAAATTTATGGCCACTTGATAACATTGTCTCAACTTTATTAGCCTTGTACATATATATATTCACATAGATATGTATGTACAAAGAGTGCAGTCTGTACATATTTTTTTAACACATATAGCGCATGTCATTTGTATGTGTGAATTTATGTGCACATTAAAATAAAATTTCCACAGCAGACAATCTATTAAATGTGGGTTGCTGCAAGAATTAATGAATTCATGTATTAAGTAATTACATATGCATACACCAAAAAGTACACACACACACACCATTGCATATACACACAAACAGCAATATGAATTGTAAACATTGGAATTCTATGCACGTAAGTATGTTTTGAATGTACTTTAAATTGTTATTTACTTGTGAAAGCGGCTTTTTTCAAGGTTAACGATAACCGGAAAATGTTGTCAACTTCTTGCGTTCTAACTCAAAATCACTTTCAGCCTTGTTGATCTGCTTTTCTTAATATTTTGTGAACTTTTCAATTGTACGAATAAAATTAAACTATCATATTGAAGGCGCATGAGTAACAGAAAATAATTTTCTACTGTATATAATTTGGAGTCGCGAGTTGGGGGAAATACTGTTGCATTAAAGAAAAAGTAACTGAAAACATATTTAGCGTATTTAGCATGAGATACCGATTATATTTTAGACAAAAAGAAAACAAAATTCACTGGCAACCATACATACATACATTCAAAAATGGGTGTACATCACATGCGTACATACGTAGGTAAATGTATTTATATTCGCACACGTATGTCATGTCATTAAGTCTTCGACCATCAATCGAAATTTGTATGTATACATATTCATCTGTGCATACATACATTAATATTATTACATACATACATACATTGGTTTGTTATTTTGCCATTTGTGTGGGGTGCACACATTTTAATTTATTTAGATATGCATGTATAAGAAATAAGAACTTAAGCTTGAGATACACAGTCTCGACGTAATGACTGATGTGTGTATATAAATGTTTAAATATGTATGCATGTATTTACAAATTCACAAGTTTTCCAAATTTGTATTTTTTAAAGCCATTTCTAGACACTCGGCAACTTTACACGTGCTATGCCTGGTCTTTTGTTGCTTTCTTCGGAAGTAAATTAATCGCGTCAGTGGCGAGGGCTGTTTGCAAAATAACTATAGTTAAAACAATCAAATTACATAAGTTAGAATTTGAAAATAATAGAAAACATTTCCCCACACCCCATTCTCCAATGTGCTTAACTCTTTTTTTTTTATTAATTTATGCATAATGTACTACTGTTAAAATATACTGTTATATTTTTGTGATGGATTATCAAATAAATTACGATGGAGGTAGGGCCCACAATGTGGCAGTCTTGTCCGCAGATGTGGAAATGAAGGAAAAGTCTGTTGGATGCCATCTGATTGTAATCGCCTTATCCTTGTGCTTTGCCACCACTACGGATGCGATGTCATTGGCAAGATCACCCTGTAAATCGGTTAGCTTAATGGTGCTATCGTAGCTGCATGTGAGCATATAATACGCCGATGGTGAGAAGCGTATGCATCTATAAAAATGAATAAGGCAACAAAAAATGTGAATAAATGATTTTTATTTTCTGTATTAATTCAATCACATACCTTATTTCGGCGCTATGCGGATAGAAGCGTTGTATTAGCCTATTTCCACGAATGTCGTAGAGGACACAAGCGCTATCTGCGTGTCCTGAGACCAGTAATCGCCCAGTCGGATCCACACAGACTGCAGTCACCGGCGAGTTTTGTATGGCCCCAGCCTGATCGAAAGTATTAACCGCATCGTTTACTCGCAGATCCCAGAACCGTACTGTTTGATCCTGTTGATTTGCGAGCCTTCTTATTTGCTCTTCTTCAGTAAAATATCAGGTATTAAATCTTACCTGCGATCCCGATACGAACATTGCATTGTTCCAGCTGTACAGCGATGAGATGTGTCCGGTATGGCCACTAAATACCTGAAACGGCATACCCGTCACACAATCCGTAACATAGATCTTGCAGTCGCCAGCTCCGCCGCTGACGAGCAGTCGCGATTTGGTCGAAGGGTTGTCAAGAAAACACATGTCCCGAACGGTGCCGTCGTGCATATTCAGTTCGACTTCCTGACCCACCAGTTGATTGGTGTCCTTGTTGAATCTCATATACTTGATGGTCTTATCATTTGACCCAGTCGCAATGAGTTCGCCATCTGCCGACCAACATGTACAATATATGGAGCCTCTGTGGTGTTTTGTCCGTTTGCACAAAACGGATGGTGGATAAATATGCTGATCTTGTCTAAAGATTTATTTACAATTACAAATCAGTACACATTTAATGCATTTTCAATTTTCATATCACCTTAATTTAGATAGCTGGGGATATTGACAGATGCGGAAGGTTTTTGAGTTCGATCCGACCGCATAAAGCTTTCCATCTGGATGAAAATCCACGCTGCGAATCGCCTGTGAGTCCGATATGGTGGTGACTGCCACGAAATGTGAGCGCTCTACATCACTCTATGGAAACGGGTGGAATTGCATTATTTACTGGACTTGGGATATATCCAAGTAGTGCTGAGCCAGCCACTCAAAAAGTGAAAGTAAAAAAGGACAGAGTATATAGAGCAATGCAAAAATGTATATGTTCAACAAAGACTTTATACGTGCGACACGTTTTCAAATGCTAATCTACTGAATTATATTAGTTGGCTCAGCTTTTGTTCATAGCCTATTTAACTTCTGTCGAAATATCCAACCAAACTTAGAAAGGTCACTGACAACAAGCAGTCCATTAACTCCATTGTATATATCAAATAATAACTATTCATGTGAAATACTATTAATATTACTGCATTTCGTTGCCATAAAGACCATTCATCAACGTGGAAAAAAAAATATGAACTTTGTTGACTGTCTCCGTGGATACATAACGGTGAATTGTAGTGCGAGTGGGGAAAGTATATATGCACAAATCAATTTTAGTTCCCATGATGATCCTATTAAACCTGTCTTACTCACATCTTTCGAATTTGTATTCTTTTCGTCAGAATTCATTAAAACTAAATTAATATAATATAAAAAAACTGTTTACAAATAAAATAAACTAATTTGTTCGATACACTGAACTGTAAGCTTGGCTTTCAATGGTAATATCTAATCCAAATATGTTTTTGTATAAAAACGTCTAAGGGAAAACAAGCGTAACGGAATCAGTGGAATCATATATGCTAAAGCCCACAAAGCTTGGCTCTCGGTATAATAAAAGATATTCGATAGATTTTTGAATAATTATGCACTGCAAAAACGGGAGTGATAGATTTCCGAGTTACTGAGATTTGCGGGTAACGCAATGAGAAAGAAGCAAAATCTTATCAGAAAAAGCTAGGCGCTAACAACAAATGCCACACAACAAATATATAACAAATTCAGTTCTCGTTCACTGCTGCCAATTATCGATTGGCAATGCAGAAAAATGATAGCATTTTAACCAAAACGTATTATAATTTATAAAATTATATTTTTCGATTACAAATAAATTTGTCTAAGAAAAAGCCAAAATAGCATCACTGGTGCCTTTCCCAAATCACTGAATTAGTTTCGATGAGCCGTTCAATTGAGCGGAACTACTGAACTCAATATTTAAGTTTAGAATCAAGCACAATATTCAGTCAACACGGGAGATGGGAAGTGATCGTCAGACAAAGAAGCTCAGAATGTCGGCCTTAGAACAACTTAAAAAGATTACCACAATTGTTGCCGATACCGGCGATTTTGATGGTGAGTTTTATTAACACTCAGTTTTTCTACATTTTTAAGCACCTTTAGTAAATAAAACCTTTTGTCAAATGTGCATACATACATGTGTTCGTACATACATAACTATATATACAAGTCAATGTGCTTATTTCAAAGGTTAAATAATTGTAATACATTGAATGATTTATAACGGAACTAACTACTATTATATTCAAGTAGAGATTCCTTACGTACACATAAACACCTTCGATTATCTTTATGTGTTAGCGATCTTAGCTTTCTGTAGATAGAGTTTTTGAAGTTCAAATCAAAGTTAAATTCGCAACTAAGGTCGACATTTGTTCGACCTTATTCAGGTGAATGTATAATAAATATCGCTTGCATGCTAAATGTTAAAAGCGAATAATCTATTTTAAGTGAAGTTAAGTGAGGACGTGTAATAACTAGAGTAGCATTGGTATTGGAAATCGGTTCAGTTTTTACGCTTAGCAACCGAAAGACATTTTTGTACGACTTTAAGCAGGTGAAAATGTTTGCTCAAAAACTTAAAACTTAAATACAAAGATTTTAAAACTTTTGTTTAAGTTTATGTTTAACTGCAAGTGGCTACTTTACTAACTTCTTTACATTTTTTTTTTTAGCGATAAATATCTACAAACCTACCGATGCAACAACTAATCCATCGCTCATTTTATCGGCGTCAACCATGGAACGCTACCAATACTTGGTACGCAAGGCTGTCGATTATGGAAAGACTCAAGAAGGGTAATGTTTTGTGGATATTTCGATGCTACAACTTTTTTGTTGATTGTGTGTATGGGACAGCTTTAAGACAGAGTGGTCCGATACAGAGTGGTCCGATACAGAGTGGTCCGTAACCGTATAGTCCAATGGCTATGCATTTGTTTATTGAAAATAAATAGTTGCATCAAGATAGCTTTCAAAGTAAGGAAGTTCTGCTTTTATACACAAAATGGACAGATGGGCATGCTATATCAACTTTACAATTTATGGTGTCAATGCCTTACAAATATCACAACCAAATTATAGGGTGCTCTAAAGAGGTATAACAATTTTATTTTTAGATCGCTGGAGAATCAAGTCGCAGAAGCTATGGATTACTTATGCGTGTTGTTTGGCTGCGAGATATTAAAAGTTGTACCCGGTAGGGTATCGACTGAAATAGATGCCCGACTCTCATTCGACACCAAGAAAAGTGTAGCGAAGGCATTGAAGTTGATTGATTTGTACAAATCCTTTGGCATTGACAAGAAGCGCATTTTAATCAAACTTGCCTCAACGTGGGAGGGTATCAAAGCGGCCGAAATTCTGGAAAAGGAGCATGGAGTGCACTGCAATCTGACGCTGTTATTCTCATTTGCCCAGGCTGTGGCCTGTGCTGAAGCTGGTGTTACACTAATCTCGCCATTTGTTGGCCGAATCTTGGATTGGCATGTGGCCAACACAGGTTCGAAGACATTCGAGGCTACAGCTGATCCTGGTGTCATTTCTGTGACGAGCATCTATAACTACTACAAGAAATTCGACTATAAAACACTGGTTATGGGTGCATCTTTTAGAAATACGGGTGAAATCAAGGCATTGGCTGGCTGTGACTTGCTTACAATTAGTCCATCCTTGCTAAAAGACTTGGAAAACGATGAGGAGGTGTTGAAAACTTATTTATCCGTACCCGATGCCAAACAGCAAGATATTAAGCGCATCTCTGTTGATGAAACTCAATTCAGATGGTTACTGAATGAAGATCCCATGGCGACTGATAAATTATCAGAAGGCATCAGGAAATTTGCTGTAGATACGGTGAAATTGGAAAATGTTATCAAGAATTTATTCAAATAGTGTTTGCAACGCTTGAATTTTGCATTTAAAACAGGTTTCATGTAAAATCTTTAAAATATCGGAATGTTTTCAACTTTTTAAATAAAAGACATGTTTTTTAACTAAATTGAATTGAATACGTGTTTATTTAATAATTTTCCTTTGAAAAGCAACGAATGACTTATTTTATACTAGATGTTGGTAAACCTGAGTTTCATATCTACTTGAAATTCCATTCGTTCCTCCAAAATGTACTGACTGCTGGAATGAATCTGAAATTATTAAATAAATCGGCTAAGATATCGATATGTTTTTGGTTCACTTGCTCGATATATCGTCATGATTATGTATTCACTTGTAATTAAATCACTTGGGCAACAGCTGTTCTCCACGTTTAAAGCGTAAACAAGTGGTTTGTAAGACTTACCGAAAATGAGGGGAAAGCGAAAAACTATGAACTCTCGGCCAAACAGAACTCCCGTTCGAAAAAATGAAAAGTTTTCGAAGAACAACAACTTTATTCAGAGGAGCAGAGACATGGAACAATTGCATAAAAGGGCAACTCAATATCAAAGCACAGTGTCCGGTGAGGAATCTAACATGACATTAAATCTTTTACCATCCGACAAGGATGAAAATGAATACTACGAGCAACTTCTCAGTGAGTACCGGTCAACAGGTAAGTGAACCTTAATATTTTCTTTCATTCATACTCAACATATACCTATCTCATATAGCGGCGCCAACAATAACAGAATCGAATAGAAGCATTTTTCTACGAAAAAAAGTAAAAGTCATTAAAAGCCAGGAAGAAATGGATCCTACGGACTTGAAGCCATACAATTCATTTAATGAGCGGTTTAATTTCGATCTCACCTCAGATGATATTACCGAAATTATTTCAAAAAACATGAAAGTATCGAATGCTAAATGGTCTTCGATAGGCAAGTTCAAAATTGAAATACCAACTTTAAAATCTTCGACAAATCCACACGACAAGGATTACAGCAAACAGCCCCCAGAAACTGTGAAATCCACAGATCTGCAGATAATGGATGTCAAAATGGCATTAGCTGCAAATGTTGCCCACCCACTATCTACGCTACAGATTGAAATATTGCAGATAGCCAACAATTACCTTGACCTTTATTATCCTCAGCGTACGCACGCTAATGCCGAGGAAATTCGATACGTGTACTGCCTGCATGCAATTAATCATATGCTAAAGACCAGAGCACTAATTTTGCGTAATAATGAAAAAATTGCCGGACTCGTCAAGTATCCAAATCAACCGCTGTGCGATGTCGCAATACCCGATAGCTTAAGGGATCAGGGGCTTAAGCGAATGAAGGCACTTATCCTATTACCTTTTCGAGAATCCGCATTAAAAACTGTACAAATTATGGCGAGCTTGCTGTTTCCCAAGCAAAAAGGTATGTATATAACCAAACATAGCTTGTCATTATGATCTTAGGTTAGGCTAGATTTAAGTGTTGGCCTGTTGTGCACTCGTATGAGAGTTGGATCATGTGGTAAGCCAGCCAGTGGCATTTAAGGGATTCGCAATTCTAACTGTGTTATGCTAAATAGGAAATGACCTCCTAGTGTGGCGCATATTTTTCTCGCCAGTGCTGAGCAGAAGCAGAATTGGCGTGGAAACCCACCAACCAGTGGCCGGTTAGTGCACGAATGACTACCAAGCAGTTTGTGCGATTTAAACTACACAGTTCCTCACTGCAACAATGGGCCAGGCTTGGCGTGATATTCGACCACAGTTGCCATTTAGCCATTTATTATTCGGCCTGTGTCTTTTCTTCTTCTGATTTTAAGCTTATAGCTGGAGGCATACAGTAGAGAAGGGGTAGTAGAGTGCCTTTCCTAGCAAACTCATCAGCTATGCAGTTACCTTCTATATTATGGTACCCAGAATAGGCTAATAACATGCTGATCTAGAGATTTGCGACATCGCGCTGATAGATTTGCCGCTTGGCTATCAATATATATGTTAACGTTACAAGAACTAACTTTGAACCTCTTTAGGCAGTTAAGTGCTTCTTTTACGACTATTACTTCTGCCTGGGAGACATTGCTGTGTCTCGGAAGGCTGACAGGAAGCACCCTTGGGGCGTTCCTCTGCTAACTTACCATGAGAGAGTTGACGATCCAAGCGTAGACTTCAGAATCCTGCAATTAAGCGATTGATTGATCAGTCCCACTAAACTGGCGTCAACCTTCAGATCCAGCAGGGCCACAGTTATTGCATCTGGGACAACCCAGTCTAGGAAAGCTATTAGGGTATACTTCTCCTTACTATTGCTATGATCTTAATTATAACTTTTTATACCCTGAACCCATTGTAAATAGTTAAAAGGATATATTTAAATATGCAAAATATGAGGCACCTCCAAATAATATTCTTCAGCAGCATAAAAAGTCTAGTTGAACTAGCCACGACCGTCCGATCATAGGCTATCTCTATATACGATATTTTTTTACTTTTACTCTTAATATGAGATATTTATATATATCTCAGGATCTTAGTCGAGCTCTCTCTACTAAATATATGTAAACAAATATATATTCATTTTGGAAATCTTACGTATATGTATTTATAAATAAGTATATCTTTAATTTTGTTGTATTTATATATTTCATATTTCTTATTTCTATTTTTAGGTCAAAATACCACATTTCCGATTGCAAAGTATGATCGTTTTCTGAGTGACTTTTCCGGCAACACTATTTATTTCCCAAAAACGAATCCCAAGCCATTTGATTATGAGCAAACATTTAGTGGAAATACGGATGACAACTTTAAATTGGGCATACGTCTCACAAAGAAATCAATGTCCTTATACACGGACATAAGTGGATCGGATATATTAATTGCTTCGCCGCTGGCACTACGTATGATGATTAATGACAAGGACCATGACTACGATTTTCTCAATTCGATCGAGCTACTAATCGTAGATCAAGCTGAGCTGTTTTTAGCTCAGAACTGGGAGAATCTGCTATACGTGCTGGATCATTTACATTTACAGCCGCAAAAGCTGCCAGACACAAACTGTCAGCGTGTACGCCAATATTGTCTCAGTGGCACATCGCGCTTCTATCGACAAACCTTAATTTTCTCATCGCACGAGCTACCCGAATTTCGCGGGCTGTTTAACAACAAATGCCACAATTTCCAGGGGAAAGTGCGAATTATAAATCAAATTGCATGCGGCGATATTTCCAATGTGCTGACGCCAATCGACCAAGTCTTTGAACGCATCGATTGCACAAGTGTTGAGTCGGCTTTTGAGGATCGCTTTGAGCACTTCGTTCGCCATATTCTGCCGGAATTCAGCAAATCGGGCTTATCACATTGTCTCCTATATGTACCCAGCTATTTTGACTATGTACGTTTGAGAAATCATTTTAAAAATGAAATGATCAGTTTCGTTCAAATAAGTGAATATACAAAAAAGGAGAAGATTTCCAGAGCAAGAGACATCTTCTTCCACAGCGGCGCTCCGTTTTTGCTCTACTCGGAGAGAGCACACTTCTTTCGCCGTACTCGCATCAAAGGCATACGGCATTTAATATTCTACCAGCCACCAAATTTCCCCAACTTGTACTCCGACTTAATCAACTTAATGCTTGAAGTGAACCAAAATCCGCGAGATGGCTTACAGGATAGAATGAGTGTCAAAGTCTTTTACACGAAATTTGACACACTAAGTTTAAGTAATATCGTTGGCAATGAGAATGCTGGCAAATTGGCACTAGGCACAAATGATTCATACCTCTTTTCAAATACGAAATAATCGCTGTAGAAACTTGTTTAAATTGAATAAAAATAAATGTTATGTCAATTGAATCACGTCTTCTATAAGATATATTAAAGGGAAAGATCATTATAGCTGAGACTTGGCTTACGAAATGGCTTATAATACTCCTGATCGGATAAGCAAAATAATTTGGCTAATTGTTTATTGGCTTATTTTATGTAAGAAACTTGCACCAAGCATGGTTCTACGATCACAAGAAGAAAGATTTATTTATTCAACATTCAAGAACAAGACGAACAATTTAAAAATAAAGATTTATATTAACGTAAGGATCGTGGGCTTCTTTCGATCCGCGCTCTTAAGGAAACACAGAAATACACTTTTAAACTTAAATTTCGGATCTACAAGAATTTCCAATTGTTGTTCGTCAAGAATTGAATTTGCCTATAAATTTAATTAATTTACATTTACAATTAAGTTTTAATAATCGAAACTTGTTTTCAAAACTGTCTGGATATATTTTTAACCCTTGACCAGAAGAGAGATTGTTGCATTATCTTAAATTTTAAAAATGTGGGTTTATTATAATCAAATTAAAATATTTACCCCAAAATATCATTGTTGTACTTACCATTTTTAAAATATACCTTTTTATTTTGAAAGAACAACAATTAAATAGTTTTTTTTGGAACTTTTTTATTTATTAAAACCATTTTTTCTATAACCCGTTAAGTCAAGAAAGTGTGTGTGTTTTTTTTGTAATTACTTTCTAAATCAAATAATTAATTTTATTCATATTGGATACAATTTGCAAATTCAGGTAACAGGGCTGTCTGAGCAATGAATACAAGATTGATAAAGGTTTTACGATATAGACATCCTTGAGGATCTCCTGGATCGTTCGTTCGTTCCAATGACCAAGACCTTTACCATTTATCAATGACGGTATCAGGAACTAAATACACACAAATAATATTGTCGATCATTACCAATATATATATATAGAAAATAAGTAAAGGATACCAAAGCGTTCTGCAAACCAAAATTTGTAACGAGGGAAGGGTGGGTAGGTCAGTAGGCAGTGGGACATCAGCCAACTACATGACGACTACGTTTCCGCTTCATTTAAAAAGTAGACCAGCAGAGTTCGGGGTTCAGTGTTTATATTTCGTTATCATGGATATCTTACATGCTGAATTTGAAATATGAAAATTCATTCGTTTTAAAAGTGTGTTTTTTTCATTATTTTTTTTTTTGGTTTGTGGTGTCAAAATGTTGTAGACCATAATGTACAGCAATTGGTCTCTCTTTCGGAATTCACTTTGGAATTTTGGTTTGGCACACTTGATTTTCTTTTATCAAACATCATTTAACAACTTCACATACTTTCTATAGAGCAGGGTTGGACTAAATTAATTTTAAATTAATGGGAGGTGTGAGTCATCCAATTAATGAAATCGGGGATTTACTGTATAAAATAAAACAATAAATTATTTATAAATTGTAAATTGATGATGTAGGCATACGTATGTATATTCAAATTCAAATCAGATCGATCGTCAAACAGCAGTGAGTTTGCAACAAAATGCGAGCGAGCATTCAACAAAAAAATGATGAATTTTTGATAGTATTAGCGATCGTCAGCACTGTTTAATTCAATGGTTTCTCTGGCGCACATTTTAGTTTCGCATATTTCTAGTAATGATTATGTTGTTTTGTAATTGAAGGTTTTTATTCGACAGCGTCTATAATTGTTTAATAACAAAAGTACATAAAGTAAATTTTAAGTGCAATTTCTAAACAAAAACTTGTTAGATTCTTAACTATTTCTGACTTGTTATGCTAAACTGCGACACAAATTGGATAATTGCCAACATTGCTAAAAATAAATACCATGGACGTTATCTATGGACCCCAATTACCAGAATTTTTCCTTGCTTGAGCTGTATAATAAGTGACCTACCAATAAAGTACACAATTTGTTCAAAGGCTGGGTGGTTTTTTTTTTGTTTGTCTTTATCGATCCACTTTTTGAGTTTCTACTTCTTATATACTATGGAATGAACCAATTTTTTGCTAGTTTCAAAACGGAAGTCCTCGCCAGATATAAGACTACTTAGTACATAAATAACTTGAATACAAAATATATATCCGCTATTCCATCCATGATCAAAGGCAGCTAAACCAATTGTTGTTTGTTGAATAAATAAAATATATATGTGTGTGTGTGTGTGTGTGTGTGTGTTGTATATATGTATGACATCGACATATAAATAGGATTTTAGGATTTATCTAATATATTGAATCATTTTGTTGTTTTATTCCTTTTCTTTTTGTTTTGTTAATAATTACCCCTAAGTGAAGAAGTATTTACATAGATTCATGGTTTTTTTTTTTTAGAAAATTTTGGGTTTTGTTGACTTTTTGTTTTTGTATTGTAAAATAAATACAATTTGAATTTTTCACATAATAGAAACTACAAAATCTATGATTGGAACTTTTTTTTCTTCTATTTGTTTTTTTACTTATTTTTGTTTTTTTAAATAGAGAAACTAAACCTGTTATAATCAACTTATAAATGTTTATAAAAATGATCATCACTTTTGCAGCAATAATCTGTTTACGACAATTGAATGTAATCGAAAAATGACATTTTGAAATCTTTTTGAAACTTACGCATTCATGTATTTGAATTCGAAAACAATGTTGAACTGAGCATCGTATGTACAAAAAGCAATGCCATGTTATGCGCATATATATATATGTATATATATGTGTATATATGTGTATATGTATGTAGAACATATTCAAAATAAAGTATTATTTAAACTCTCATAATCTATTGACCAGTTCACGGTGTTTCTTTGTATAAATCATAGAGTAAAAACGATCTCTTATTAAAATATCACGCGTGAATTTTTTTTTTTTTTTTTTTTGTTTTTTTTAGTAGTATTCGGAAATAAGTCTATGTTGTGGTTGGTTGGTTGGTTGGTTAAAGTCGTTACTTTAGGTATTTCTTTCTGTTTTATATTTAGTAACACTTTATGCTAGTTAATTAGAATAATGATGTTGGGCTTAATGATTATAATTATATTCTTAAAGCATCATAGCGTACAGCAGGCCAAAGTATACAGCCCACATTAACACAATCCCATGCATCTTATATATAGGGCTCTCACCATCTGCGATTTTTCTAGCAACAAACTTCAATGTTTCATCTAATAAAACTACAGGAATTGAGAATTTCATCACAGTTATCCATTCCTCTGTGGACAACGGTGTCACTTGGAAGACGGTCTATAAATATATATAATCAATGTTATTATCATGACAGAGGCAGTCGTGTCATATATATAGACTTTCACTTACAGAGAGGACTTCAACATATAGAATAACAAAGTGAAGAGTGAAAGAAAGGGCCATTGAACCAAGCAACCACAAATTGCACCATGGCGGCATTGTTACCAAAGACTGGTTCTCAGATAAGCTGATAGATAAAGAAAAAACATATGAATCAAGTATGGGACATAGTTGTAAGCACATAGTTGTAGCCAATTTTACCTGTTCATGGCGTTCAACATTTCAATGGTCACAAGCACGGACAGGGCCATGGTCATTGCGTGTGGATCACTGAAGATTTTGCAATCGACACCTTTGAATTCATCACCACCGCCCAAGCAGGCAAGATGGTGAGTCAGTTGCCAGTAGGTGAGACCGGGTCCCTCGGCAGAGAACATGAACCACCAAGCGGCGGCACCGACCGTTGCTGCACCGACGTAGAAACCAATTGCCATGTAACTATATCCAAACAAAATAACATTATAAATACGAGCAAATAAGGAGAAAACATTTAAATTAAGTTTTGCCAACCGGAAGAACAGCCATCCAGAGATTAAACCTTCGTCAGCCTTCCTTGGTGGTTTCTCCATAATGTCCAAGTCTGGGGGATTGAAACCAAGAGCTGTAGCTGGCAGACCATCAGTGACCTAAATGACAAATAACAATATTTATAAATCAATAAAATGATCAAGTTGAATGGGCATTTTATAACGTACCAAGTTGACCCACAAGAGCTGAACGGGAATCAAAGCCTCGGGCAAACCCAGAGCAGCTGTTAGGAAAATAGAGACAACTTCGCCGATGTTGGACGAAATCAGATAACGAATGAATTGCTTCATGTTGTTGTAAATAGCGCGACCTTCTTCAACAGCCGACACAATGGATGAGAAGTTATCATCGGCCAAGACCATCTCGGCGGCGGATTTAGCAACAGCAGTACCAGAGCCCATAGCAATACCAATTTCGGCCTTCTTGAGAGCGGGGGCGTCGTTGACACCATCACCTGTCATGGCGGAGATTTCATTCATGCCCTGCAAGAACTCAATAATCTTCGATTTGTGCTGGGGCTCCACGCGCGAGAAGAGACGGGAACGGGCAACGGCAGCCTTTTGCTCAGCTGGCGACAGATCATCGAATTCACGTCCCGAATATGATTTGCCGTTTGTATCCTCATCCTCGGTGAAGACGCCAATGCGACGACAGATAGCCTCAGCGGTGGCCTTATTATCGCCAGTGATGACTATGACACGAATGCCAGCGGCACGGCAACGAATAATCGAATCGGCGACCTCTTTACGTGGAGGATCCAACATGCCGACGACACCGACAAAGGTTAGATTCACTTCATACTGATAGAACTTGTTCGAGTCACCCAGGTCCATTTCTTCGGGGCGCATGGGACTATCGGCAACGGCAAGGCCCAAGCAACGCAGAGTATCGCGTCCGGTACCATACTGTCCAGTCAGGGCCAGAATCTTGCTCTTGAGTGCGGATGTCAATGGCACTTTGGTTGTGCCGACGCGAGCATGTGTGCAACGGTCGAGGACACCCTCGGGAGCGCCCTTGACAAAGAGTTTGGGGCCAGTGCCCAGGCGAGAGGCCTTCAGTGGTGTGCAGTACGAGGACATGGATTTACGATCACGGGAGAACTCCAGAGTGAATTCCTTCTTCCATTTGGTCTCAATCTCACCGCGGCACGCAATGGCAGTTGAGCGACGATCCAATCCAGATTTGTTCACGTTGAAGGCATTCAGTTTCTCGGCCAAAACAATCAATGCCGTTTCAGTGGCCTCACCGACCTTCTCAAAGCAACCCTTGAATTCGTTGAAATCAATGGCGGAATCATTGCACATAATACAAATAGTGGCCAGCTCGTGCAGAGTATCGTAATCGCTGGCCTTAGCTCTCTGGCCGCTCAGGAACAGTTCACCGATGGGTTCGTATGTGGAGCCAGTCAATTCGAATTCCAGGAAGCTGCTGTCATTGCCCTCGACCTTGTCGAAGACGAACATGCGGGAAACGGACATTTGATTTGTGGTTAGAGTGCCAGTTTTATCGGAGCAGATGACAGATGTGCAGCCCAAGGTCTCGACAGATGGCAGAGATCGGACAATGGCGTTCTTCTTGGCCATGCGACGGGTGCCCAACGCCAAACAGGTGGTGATCACAGCTGGCAGACCCTCGGGAATGGCAGCGACAGCCAAGGCGACGGCAATCTTGAAATAGTAGATGGCACCCTTGATCCAGGAGCCGCCATGGGCGGGATCGTTGAAATGTCCAATGTTGATGGCCCAGACAGCAACGCAAATGATGGAGATGACCTTGGACAGCTGCTCGCCGAACTCATCCAATTTCTGTTGCAGTGGTGTTTTAATCTCTTCAGTTTCGGACATTTCAGTACGGATTTTACCAATAGCAGTGCTCAGGCCAGTGCCAATGACGACGCCACGTGCCTTGCCAGCGGCAACATTTGTGCCGGAGAACAGAATGTTCTTTTTGTCCTGATTGACGGCGCGTGGATCGGGAATCGCTTCGGTGTGCTTGATAACCGAAACAGACTCGCCGGTGAGGATGGACTGATCAATTCTCAGTGTTGTCGAAAAGATTTGAGTGAGGCGAATATCAGCTGGGATCTTGTCGCCCACAGACACCTCGACCAGATCACCGGGCACAATCTCTTTCGCTCTTATTTTCTGGATACCAGACTTATCTTGACGCACTACTTTGCCCATTTCGGGCTCGTATTCTTTGAGTGCCTCAATTGCTGATTCGGCATTTCTCTCCTGCCAAACACCAACGACAGCATTTGCTATTAGAATAAGTAAAATGACTAAGGGTTCTACAAATGCAGTGAATGTGTCTTCATGGTCTTCAAATAGCGCTAATACCTATAATTGAACAAAACAAATGTATTTTGTAATCAACATTCATCATTCATCATTCTGCAAGTTGTAATCTTTGGATCAGACAGGAGGTAAATCGAGCACTAACCAAAAATCTTATTTACAAAATACACATATAAAAAAGAACGGCGGAAAGGTGACCTATTCAAATTTCACTATTCCCTGACATTGTGTCCAATTTAACCAGGCTAACTTGTCAGCTATATGATATAAGGATCTGATCCGAATCATCTACAGCAAGAATACGGATAAATTTCAAGTTTAATCAAGATACATATATATATATTGGACCTGCTAGTGATGCCGATCAGGAATATATATATATACCCCCGCTTATTTGACTAGTTTGCTTTTTTTTAGTTTAATTTTGAATATTTCTGTGACTTGTTCACAAATTTTACAAGTAGAAGTCATAATTCAAATGGTAATTCAGGATAGGGGCTCGATTAGAAATATATACTGGTGGAAAGGTGACTAACATAAAACGTCAACAAAAAACTTACAAATGATATTATGGCTGCCAATAGCAAAATCTTCACCAGAAGATCGTCGAACTGCTCTAGAACTAACTGCCAAATGCTTTTTCCTGTAATAATAAAAATAAATTAATATACCATTTTTTTTTCAACAAATTATAATCATTTGGAGCACATCTGAAATGTGTCCAGCAATGGCGATAGTTTCGTACCTTCCTCAGTTGGCAATTCTGAAAATAAAAAGGTTGTCGAATAGTGATTATTAAAGTCAATAATTATAATTAAAAAAAGCAAAAGAGCTGCGACTATCGCCATCAATGCTTACCATTAGGTCCATATTTCTTCTGGTTTGTCTTGATCTGATCAAGAGATAGACCACGCTCTGCATCTGTGCTAAAGAAGGTCAGAGATTGTTCGACGGTTTTTGCGTGACCGTCATCCATTTTGAATCGTTATCCTTAGCTTACAATACCCTGCAAAAACATAAAAATATATACAATATATTATTTGCTTTTAATTCGATTTAAGCAGTGCTTAAAAAGTACTTCAGGCTTTGAAGCCAGTTCGTCATAATTAATAGTATATACATGAAAGTTTATATTTTTAGAATTTTCTTTTAGGAATATCAGGGTGAGTATTTTTATTCAATCAGTTTTTAATGGATTTTGATATATTCTAACCAGATGCAAAAAAAGGTTAGGAACTTATGACCATAATTCAAAAAGAATAGGCCGGTTAGTATGGCCAATTATATAAATAATAAAAATAACAAAATAAACTTTCTCTTTTTGCAACTAATTTTTAATGCATATTCAGCTGTGATCAGAATACGAAAAGCATAATAAAAAAACAGCAACAAAAAAACCAGCTTTCAGTTATTTTTCTTAACAAAGACTCATTTATTGCGCTTTAATTATTATAAACGTATTATCAATTTCATGATGCGACTCAGATAGCACTTTTTTTATACTTTTTTTCATTTTATGTTGCAAATGTAACAAAAATTGTTTTCCCTTCTATTTTTTTTGTGGTTTTCCACTTTTTTTTGTTCAGTTAAGGTTTAGCCTTAGCCGCTAAATGCAAAAATTATAAGCGAGCCAAGTTGTAGCTTCTTATGTGCATATTTATTTTACACTTTCTGGATCAGCAACAAACACACTTGTAAATAATGTAAGTACATTCGCAGGTATATACGTGTGTGCGAGTAGAATGTATCGCAAGACACTGCGGTGTACTGCGAAATGTGTATTCTCGATAACAGATAAAGAGAGGCAGAGAGTCACATGAATGACTTAGAAAACATGTTTAAACGGTTTCCTTATGCTGTATGTGCATGTGTATTTCATTATCCACAGATAACAATGAGACACGTGTATTTAAAAGTATATGCACGTAGTACACACGTACATGTGTCTGTCTTATAAGTATAATTGACACTGTGCACACACATACACGTCATGCATATATGCACGATGGAAATAGAAATGGTTTTACTTATTTTTATTTTCATTACCACTTATTTTGATTTATTACTCAGCAGTGCTAACTTAAGAGATTCACACACGTGTCACTTTTGTTCAATAATGCAATATTTGCGAATCTATGCCTAATTTTATTTACAATCATTCAAAAGTGAAAAAGCTTGACGTGTTAAGTACTTAATTTTGACTACAGTCAATAACTACACAGGTTTTATATGGCCATGACGTTTACTATTTTTATTTTTTTTTTGTTCTAAATATGCGTATATGTGTACTGTAACTAAAATGCAGTTTTGGGCCGTTTATTACTGAATTTTCCGGCGTAGTGCTAACTATGACATGACAATATCGAAAGCAGGGCTGCTTATTAAACTTATTGAAGTATCGATAAGAAAAAAAGTGTGTTGCCATAAAAGTAAAGTTTTTTTTATTACACTTGTCGGCTATTGAATGAATGAGTCGTGACAAGAATTTAAGTAAATTATATGTATTTTAATCGCAATGCCAACCTTTGCAATTTAATAACGTATTCGATTTAAGTGCGATTAGAATTTGGTAAATTTAACTCAATCTCAAGTATGAACCTGATTAATTCAAGTTGGTTGCTTTTCGGTTTGGCAAATGTAGGAAAAAGTCGCGTGACTGCTCCGATAAATATTTTTTCCTCCGATAGCCTTCCGTGTTTCCCAATTATCGATAATAAAAAGGATTGTCGACATCAATTTTTGAAATAAAACCCGCTAAATAATAAGTTCATAAGATTGAAATACTTAATATTTTAAAGCACAAACAAACTCTCTATTTGACTTTTTTTAATTCTCCTAATTTTTTTCTAATTTCCTAAGTCTTTAATAAATTTGTATGTATATGATACCTGCTGCAAAAAACCAGGGATTTCTGCCAGGTTACATCACCAATGCCTCAAAACTGAGAAGCTGCTTTGAATAGAAATAGCTACGCCGACGAACATGGCTGAGAAACAGACACACGCACAGATAGACAGAAAGAAGAATGTATGTGCGTATGTTCGGATAATATGTGTGTAGATGATTGAGTGTCAAACGCACGTATTCGACATTGACGTCAAACAATTGAACCATGTGCAGTCCCCTCTGTAGTTGACAACTTGAGCAGCACATTTCATAATTTGCAATTTTAGAATTTGAAAATATTTAAATATATTGCAAAAATTTAAACTAAATGAATGCAAGAGCTAAAAATTCTAATAGGGTATTCATAATATATTTATAATTTTCTTTTTTCAAGTTTAAATATTAGCTTTTACCTCTAAATATTTTGTAACAATCGGACAATAAACACAAAAGTTATTTAAAAAACTTTTTAATAGTGTGGCGTAGATCTCCCAAAATCGCGCAGCTTTTATTGTGTGTATGCATGTGTGTGTGTGTGTGTGTGTGTATATGTGTGTGTATGCATATGTGAGTTTTTGTGTACAAATGTATTTTAGCGCAATTTCGAGCTGACTACAGAGTGTCACCCAGGCGGGCACTCTCCCACTTAGATTTTACCTGGACTAGTTACACACAGAGATAATTAGCACACCGATCACCGATCACCGATCTAGGTACATTGGTACAAATGAGAGCAAGTGTGTACTTGGCCATAAATTAGTGCAGATATTTGTGGTATATACATATAGTTTATGTATGTTGCACATAAATACACAAACAATGAGAGCAATGTAAACAGGAACTCTCCCAGAAGTTATATATGTACATACATATATATTATTTACATGCTGGCAGCTTTTTCTGCAATATTTACATATATTATATATTTCATATATGCAAGAATTATACACACATACGTATATATATTATATATTAGCTTGTGTTCCGGAAAAAATATATGTATGTATGTCTGTATATTTCGAGTCTACAAGATATTAGCTAAAAATAGAAACCTTTGCTGCTGAATCTATACAAGTCTTTATGTGTGTACCTATATGTACTGTGTGTGTGTGACATAGGTACAAATGAACATACTCTGTACAATCAAGTACAAAACTGCAGTCATAAGTATGACAGTTCATAACTATATATAAGTGCAATATATGTATTTTTTACAATCTATGTAAATTTGAACATATGCAAGTAGTTACATATGCGCACGGTTTAAATGTACATATTTACAATATTTCTTCATACTTACACCTGCTCTACAAAAGCTTTCTTATTTATAATTTCTTCTGTTTTTTTTTTTGTTCAAATGTGTTGTTGCCATCTTTGTGTTGTCACTTAGATCACAACAGCCAAATGGGTTGCATAATCAACTTATTCTCACGCATACAGATACAGTTTGGCATTTAAATATATCAATTCGAATGTATGTATTTTTTAATACATATAATATCTATGCTTAAAAATAAAATTTTTGAGCATGCTTGTGGAAAAGATTTGGCAGGTAATAGTTGGGTTGATTCAATAAGTATGTATATATGCGTGTATATATTTAATTTTTGTTGGATTTTGGCAACATTTGATGCATGTATGTATGGATGTATGTATGTATTTATGTATGTCACACTTGCGAGCGTGGCCACAGTAACAGGTGCATAATATTATATACTTATAAACATACATACGTACATGGCCAAGTATTGAGGGGTAAATGACTAACTTTATTCAAAAAAAATTCAGGTTATTTCAGCAGGTTGAGGGAGCTTTACTCTCTTATATATATGTCTGTATATAGGGTAGGTATGTACATATGCATGTATTTTTCCACACATATATGTATATATATATATGTATATTTATATATATATATATATATAAGTGGTATATATATGTGCTCCTGTCGTATGAGGTGTGGATCAATTGTAAATTTCCAATATAGTTTTCAGATTCAAGAACTTTTGTATATATATATTTTTCAGGATACACTTTTAAAACACAAACTTGATATGCGTAAATAAATATATATTTTTGTATATATATATATTTTGATTTGTGTGCAAATAGTTTTATATGTACATTTGCAAACTGAAATTTAAACGGTTTTTTTATATTTTAATATTTTTAAAATTTTTTCGATGTTTGCATATACAATATTCTATGTATATGGTATGTAACTCGTATAGTTGTAGATTTTTATATTTGTACACTAATTATGAACAATGGTTTATTTGAATTGTTGCAATAAATCAACAAAACTTACAATTTGTTTTGTGTTAACAAAAATTTCGGTATTATATAATATCTTTTAGTCAAAAGACCAAGAGCTAACACAAAGATCGCGCTATTATAACGATCAACGGCAACTGAACGCAAGGAGAACGCTGCTTGATGAGAGTGTCTATTTGAATTACAAAATTCATATATTTTGGCAAAATTCCCAAAATTAGATACACTCTCTATTTTGGCCTGGGAAAATACTTTTAGCACGCACAAACTTTTAAGCACTTACCGTCTATTCGAAAATTTCGTTCGCTTGTGTTGGTGTCTGTTCATACATACATATACTTTTTGTACCTATGTATGTGTATGTTTGGATACATTCATAAATAAATACATATGCACATATATGAATAAATATCTGTAGCTGTGTATGTTCATACATACATAAATATTTATGACATACCCAAAAAAAAAAATTCTACACATGCACACACACACACACATTTTCTGAACACACATATTGCATATGTAATATATAATGTAAGTGTATTTACACATTTATATGTATGTTCAAAATTATTTACCTATATTATATACCAATCATCTCAAATGTGCATCTGTGTGAACTAAATACTTAAATACTTATACCTAAGCCCTCAACCTAAAATGCAACCGGCTTGGCCCTGAATATGTGGTCCATTAAATAACCAACATGATATGTATAAATGATATAGATATATGGTAATTACAGTATATAAACGTATATACAATTGTCGATACAAATAATTTTCATTTGGTTACACAAACCTTCGCAAAATGAGACAAATTTCGTTAATTCCAAATATTTTAAGGATATGTAATTAATGTTTGGAAATTGCAAAATTATAGTATAGTTTATGACTTCAACAATTCGAAAGTAGTACTTGATTTTTCCATTAATAGAATATATGATGTACATAATATCACAAAGTCTAAAGGTCTTGGAAATTCCCCTTTAGAGGACACAATACAGATTTAATATTTAAAAATCACAGTGGTACACATGACACAAAAAAACATTTATTTTTCGTAGTAAGGAGAGAACACATGAATACTTGTTTTTTATGTAGAATTAATTAAAAGCAATAACAGTAAATCGGATCAATTCAGAAGAGCATTTCTGTGGTCTGCTCCAAGTCTCCAAGGGACATTCGAAGCGCTCTCTTCGCACACTTGATGCAGAGAGGACCGAAGCAATGACATATGCTCATTTGAAGCTTCATATCAACTTCACCCATGGATGAATAACTGGACTTAGGGTATTAACAACCGTTTCCCTTAGGGGAAAACCATAGTAAATTCTCCCAGTTAAGTTGCTTGAATTACTATGGATTGTAATCGACAACTCCAAAAAGAGCTACTATCTCATATTGATAAGCTTGTTGAAAATAATTGTTTGGAAATATTTGCACATTAAACATAAACATTTGAATACGCTGGCAACCCTAGTCAACAGACCATATTCTCTCTATCAGCTGGATAATTTAAATTTGAGACCGAAATTAAAATCACTCCAACTAATGTGAACCGGCGGTTTTTTTCACTAGAAAAACATCAAAAATTGTCTTGAGATTTGCGTTACACTTTGAATACAATAAATAGTATTCCAAATATATAGAATTAAATGAAATTAATAAATTGAAGTTGTATTCCTAGGTCGAAAATACGTCAATTTGCAAATAATAGTTTTACTTATCCAAGTAAATTATAAAAATATGTTTTTTCTTCCCTCGGATCGCTTCTGAATTTTCCATATTCTTCAAATGTGAACTTATGGGAGATTTTATATTTATCCCTTATATTATATTCAAAAGTTAATTCGGAAATAAAAATTATTTTTTCTAAGCTAGATTTTTTACCAAATACACAGCGTGAATTTTTCTAGAGCCCAATGAACATCTCTAGAAACAAGCGATATACTTTAATTGTAACGAAAAATAAACCTATCGAATATGGCGCACCTCTAGGTTGATACATAAAATAAAAATACATAAAAGTGAGTTTTTTAGTTATTGAAAATAAGTTAAAAATCCGTGTAGTAATATAATGTGGCAAGTTAAGGCATATAATAAGTTCATTAAATTATTCGCAATCATTAACACCAATTATATGAACAAAATCAACTTGCAGTAGGTAATTAAATGTGCAATCAAGGTAGATGTTCCCCAAAATTGCCCCCATAAATGAATAGAGGATTCAATTGACATAAAATCGCCTTAAAAAATATAATAAATATATGCGAAAACAACTAAAATAACGATTTTTACAAAGCGCATCAAATATGTTGTGTATACACCAGATACATAAGTTATCGTTCTTCACCTTGCGTTAAAAAAAAGTGATACGCGTCTGCCCTTTAAATCCTGAAAAAAATAAAATTTAGTGAAAACACAACCCGATAAAATACATCTAAATAAAGTTGCATGATGTATTAAGATACAGACATATGTATGACATACGATGTATATAAATACATCGGAATATATATATATGTATATATATATATATATATGTGTATATATATATATATATGTGTGTGTATATATACATATATATATACATCGGAATATATACATACTTATAAATATATACATATATTACACATTATGTATATATTTAAATGAATATATATATATATTTATGTGTATATATATATGGATACATATGCGACAGAGATGAGTATACATATTTATACGTATGTTTGTACGCACCTATGTGCATACATATTTGTGAAATGTATTTATGCATACAAATGCAAAAAAATATCTATATTACTTGTATACATATTTTATTGGATTAATATTCCGTTACCATTCCTCTCGTTATCTATGTTATTAACATTTAACATGTGTGCACGGATACTTTGGATAAATTATATATTTATACGTATTCAGATATCCTTTAGATATATATATTAATATATAAGTATATATATTTATACATATATATGTATAATGTATGTATATACATAGTGGGTGTACATACGTACAGTGTATGCGCAAAACAAGCCCACTTCTCACCTGTTACATTGTAGTCGAAGACTTCTCGTGCTTAACATCGTTAATTCAGTTCGACAATGTACATACATACACACGTAGCTGTACATGAATGTGTGCATTTACATATTCTTATGGATCAGCATAGAAAGTTATACGAATGTTAATTACGATTACGCCTTATTGACCGTACCCCACCCCCACCTGTATGTCACGTCGATCTCACACAGTTCCGTATTTCACGTACATACATTCAATTCGTTTCAAATATCGATAACTCCACACCCTTACCCCCTACCCCCATACCCACCACCCACACCCACACTGTACACCTAATGGGGTGTAGCTTTGATTTTTGAGTAACCATACATGCCCCATCGCCTGCATATGTGTTGTAGCATTTAGTACTTTGTATCTAAAGTTGATTGCCATATTGAACGTAATAAATTATAAATATACATATTTATTTATAACATCTTGTGGTATGTATGTGTGTGTTTTTATAAATATATATATTTTTCTGATCAGGGCTTGGTCGATTCATTAATTTTAGAACTTTTAAAACTTTTCACCTTTTAAACTGTGTGTTTGAAAACGTTATAATAATTATCCGAATTTTAATTTTGTTTTTTATTTATTTTTTATTTAGATTAATCATCAAACAATCGCTTTGACGATATTTTTATAGAGAGAGAGAGCGAGAGAGAGAGAGAGCGAGCGAGCTAGCGCAAGAGCTGCAGTTGTTCTTGGAATTGAAGAAGTTGACTAACATTATAACATAATTAAAGACGACTCTATAATACTGGAGCAGAACGGAGAAAGTACTAGGGGTGCAGAGTCCCCCGACGCCAATCAAGAGAATCGAGCGACTTGTTGGTGGGCTCCGTGGTCTGCTATGGGTTGCTTTGGCTCGCCAACTTCAAAACAGTCTGATGTTAGCTCGGAGGATTCGAAAAGTCAAAAGCGTCGCAGCGATGCCATATCACGGCAACTGCAGAAAGATAAACAGCTTTATCGGGCCACACACCGGCTGCTCCTGTTGGGGGCGGGTGAGTCCGGTAAATCAACTATAGTCAAACAAATGCGGATATTGCATGTCGACGGATTTTCTGAAACAGAGAAAAAACAGAAAATTGATGATATTAAAAAGAATATTCGTGACGCTATATTGGTATGTTATCTATTTTTCCATAAGAAATTCTTTAGAAATACAGCTTATGCTATATATATATATATATTTTTGTATATAACATGTATTTACAGACTATTACTGGAGCCATGAGCACACTTAATCCACCTGTAGCTTTAGAAAAAAAAGAAAATGAACCCAGGGTGGAATATATTCAGGATTACGCATCTAGTAAGGAAGAAAAACTATTTATAATATTGATGTTATTTCCACCAGGAAATATATATACACCTTATTTATATACAGCTGCGGTCAAAATAATAGTATTACTGTAGGGCATCGTGTAGAGGTCGCGGTAAGAAAACATAGCAATCAAAATAATGAAAACTGAAATTCCTTACATACAGTTTGAACTTAAATGTCTTTTTAGAAGTATTCCCACATAGAAGTGGACAGATTGCAGTGATATCATTGATACTGCTGAAGGGCGAGACCTCATTAAAAAGATTCAGTGTGAAATAAAGTCCTATGTTGGGGGGAAAAAAACCGACAGTAATTAAAAATACTTATAGACTCGGTATTTCGTAAAATAGTTGAGATTATCTGTCGACTTTATTCTGATAAGTACAAAGTGAGACCCATTCTGAAATTGTACTGTTATTTTAAACACTTGTATTGTGGCATCGGAAAATTTGATACTTTTGACAGCCAACTCGTTGATAATCAACCAGTCGCAGAAAAGTATTCTTATAAACAGAATATAACAGAATTAATGGAGGAATAAGGATCTCGACAACATGTAGTTCGCTAAATATATAGTTCAACATAATCGAGCAAGCAATTAACAGTTATGCTAATTTGTGAGATTTTGTCTTACTTCGACAATTGTTTTGACCGTAATTGTGCATACCTGTACATATCTATACTAGTTATATTTAATACTTGTGTTTTTTTTCTCCAGGTCCCGACTTCAACTATCCTCCTGAATTTTATGAACACACAGAAGAATTATGGAAAGACAAAGGTGTCCTTCAAACCTATGAGAGGTCAAATGAATATCAACTAATTGACTGCGCAAAATAGTAAGTACTGATACTAATTTTCAAATAATTGATCAACGTTATTTTTGTGGATGTTAGCATATTGGTTTTCCAACTTTTTTGTCATGACAAATAATATAATTCCTTTATTTAGGACGTTTTTTGTCCAAATTGGTTTCAAATGGATAAAGCGGTAAAATATTTGCAAGCTGCAATTGTATAAATAGTTTTTTTGTAATCGCTTCTGTTGCTAAGCTCGAGTTAGAGAAGACTATTGCTTGGTAATAAGTATGAAGTGGGTAAAGATGTATAGTCCCGTTCCTAAAAAGTACAGAATATGAACCACTTGCAAAGCTTTAGCTTGAATAATACATATACATCTTATTGTTCAATTATAGTTTCCTTATACATTTTCTTCGATTTTGATCATAATTAGATATATCTAAGTTTTCGTTTAGATTTATTAAATAATTACTATATAATTTGAACAATTGGAATTTTAAAGCTTTCTGGATCGAGTTAGCACAATTAAGAATCCAAACTATACCCCCAATGAACAAGATATTCTTCGGTGCCGTGTTTTGACTTCTGGAATATTCGAAACAAGATTTCAGGTGGACAAAGTTAATTTTCAGTGAGTAATTATTAATACGTATTTGATTTGTATATGACTTTGTAATGCTCTGATTCTTCTTACTTTTTTATATATAGTATGTTTGACGTGGGAGGACAGCGCGACGAGCGCAGAAAGTGGATTCAATGTTTCAATGATGTAACTGCTATAATATTTGTAACAGCATGCTCAAGTTATAACATGGTTTTGCGTGAGGATCCCACTCAGAATCGGCTTCGAGAATCCTTGGACTTATTTAAGAGTATTTGGAACAACAGGTATAATTCAAACACAAATGAGGTTCTTTTTTCGATTTTTACTTAAGTTTTTTTCATTTTTTCAGATGGCTACGCACAATTTCTATTATACTTTTTCTAAATAAGCAAGATTTGTTAGCAGAGAAAATTAAGGCTGGAAAAAGTAAATTGTCGGAATATTTCTCCGAGTTCAACAAATATCAAACGCCAAGTAAGTAGCAAATCTAAAGAAACACATAAGAAACCTTATATATATATATATATATTATAGGTGACGCAATAATGGAATCCAATGATGACGCAGAGGTAATAAGAGCAAAATATTTTATACGGGACGAGTTTCTGGTAAGTGCCTACTACTACGGGCAAACTAACTATAATACACATACATACATAAGTATATATATATATATTTGATTGCTAATTGTATATTTAAACAGCGTATATCGACAGCAAGTGGAGACGGTAAACATTATTGTTACCCACATTTCACGTGCGCCGTGGACACAGAAAACATCAAGCGAGTTTTTAACGATTGTAGGGATATAATTCAAAGGATGCACCTACGTCAATATGAATTGTTATAGGTTATCCCTATCGCCGTAATTCAAATAAACAAAGTGAAGAATATATTAATGAATTACTGTTTTAAATATAATTATCAAATGTAATTTGTATTTAAATAGTCCCTTGAAACAAAAAAACAAAAACAAAAATAAAAAGCGCTGCATTTAGATCTGGTATGACCTTTCACACAACTCAACATTAAAGAAGAATAAATAAACATGTTAATAACAATTATAATTGTTTTTATTATTATCGGTATTACTAATAATTCTTGGTTGGTTCTTGCCACAATTATTCCCTTGACACAAAGCGACTTGCGGTACATACAAATGTGAGTAAGAAATAATCTAATATATATATATATATCTATACGAGAGGATTTAGTAGACCAAAACTGACGGAGGCTTTGTCAATTTCATCGAAGTTTCTTTTCAGTTTGCTTCGCCAAGCGGCATTCTTGTTGTACATCGAATCCTTCCTCACGAGTAAAGGCTTAACTGCACCATTGTTGTCGCTGTTGCTCGCCCTGAAGTTGCTCTGCGGATTGTAATCCAGTTTGTTGCACAACAAACACTTCAGTTCTTGACCTTTTTCATCGAACATCGCTCTGTAAGTGAATGATACGGAATAACTCAGCATTTTCGATGCGATGTTTAAAGTTGGGAATGTTATAGTATAAATGGGGAAAATATAAATACATTTTTGTAACAACTTAATAATTGATGTATAAATCAAGTATAGCAATTTTCCTCTGATGATAAAAGTATTGTATCTAAATATTGAACTTATAATTTACACTTTTGATATGGGCATATGGATCAAGTTACAATACTTGAGTCTAATGCCATACCCCAATTATGACAGAAGGCCTAAGCAGTGCGTATTATTAGAGAGGACCTTGATAAAAACCAATTTTGTGTCTGCAACTTGTCATTGATTGTATTTGGTGCCGATCTTCAGCCGACAACGAATTCTAATGTAAAATAAAGGAGTCAAACCCGACTTCTGTATTCTATTTAATTCTCTCTTAGCTCTTAAAAAGATATATCTGACTAATGTAGTATATATGGTCTGTACGTGTCTAGTTTGCTAACGATCGCTCTGTGTGCCATTCAGCCAAGGCACACGATCACAAGCACGAACGCAACGCTTTGCGACTATTGAGACTATTGGCAAACGATCAGAACATCACGAGTACATGTTCGGTTGTGATCGAAAATCGTGGGTCTGTTGCAGTGCTCTGACAGAAATAAAGGAAAATGTGTACAACAACAAATAGTAAGTAAAGTTGGTAAAGTTGTAGATTCCAGTCAAATTTTCAGATTAATTACTTACCGCAGAACTAATTGCCCTTCTGTGTTTTTCCAGAAGGCTTATAAAAGAGAGTACAGTTATTAATAAGATGGTTTATTTGGAAATTATTATTCATTTTCATGTGGCAAGCAGAAGTTAGTAATAATTTTATATTAAGTATTATATATTTGTAAAAACTTGCACGTTTTGCTCTAAAAGTAAATATACCTCGATATGCCCCACATCAAAATAACTTAGTATTAGTATTATATAAAAACAATGTACAATATAGTATAATTGTACTCTGTCAAGTTAGTTAAGCACATCCATAGTTATTTACACATATTGCTTTATTACCTTAACAAGTTTGGACATTTGAAGACATTTAAGACACGATATAACATATAGTATACAGAGGATCACAATTGGAAATGGTAAATTGCATTACATCTGATCGGCTTGCATTTTAGATATTGAATGATCTCTTTATAAGATGTCCCCCACCAAGGCTGTCTAAATTACGTTTCGACAACTTTTGCTGCATTTCCTTGGTTAGATACATTTTTCTTGGCGGTAGTGAAAGCATCAGTTTTGTTAACATGCTGATACCATTTAGGAATAATTCTCTCTGATAATCTTTTGCTGTTGGTTGAGGAAGGTAGTAGCTGTCGTTATATATATTTATAGTTGAAGCATCTGAACCAAACAAAAAAGAAAAAAATATATTTTAAATATAATAAATATTGAACAGACTATAAAAAGATAATTTTTAAAATATGTTTTATATAGTGAACCTAAATATTTATAATACATGCCAAATACTTATACTTTTACATACATAAATTACAAATATATGAAATCAATATACAAAAGACTCGAAAATTGTTTATCCTGATAAGGATAAGACGGCAATCAAGTAGTTCCCCACAGTGACTTTGGGAAAGATCAGAACTTTTTGGAACAGGACAACCTAGTAGAATTTCTGACACCAGTAATAACTTTATTGATCAAAGCCCCCTCTATTAAAACAATCTTCAACTTTGGGCCTAGTCAAAAAAGTTTACACACTTCAAGTCCATAACCGAGCGAGTATACCCAGCTTAGGTAAAAAGTTGGCGATAAGTTGTGGGTCCGCAGAAGGTTCCCTCACTAATCTGTAGAAAAATTCCCCAACCGAAGTAAAATATCTTGGAATCCGAAGGAAGCTGTATCCCCAGGTTCCGGAGATAACCTGAAAGAGAAAATGTAATTAAGGAAAGAAAAAAGTTCTGACAAGAATATGGGAATGCGTTGCAAAACAAAATTATTCACAATCACTAGAATATATTTTATTTTTCAAACTTTTTATTATTCTTTACGTTGTTACGGACTTAAACTTTGTTCAAGCATTCACTACGAGGCGTAGGGAAAGACTGTGAAATTCCCGTTGCTTGCAGTTCTTTTTATACGTATTTACGCCTAATAGGCATAAACAGGGTGTTGGTGGGATGCAGCAAAACTAATTCCATTCAAAGCAAACCTTTTAACAGCGTACCCATTACTATCAAGTTAGTTATAGTCCTATACCCTGTAAACGTACAAATGTGGCAGTTGGGTGTGACACAGTTTATTCGTTCTTTTTCAATATTAATTATTATTTATTACCCGATGGGCACTTAGTGGAGATCAAATTGTGTGTCAAATTATTTATTTACATTTGAAATAATCATATTTTGGTGGCTGACATTTTGCGTTGCGCTTCCCACTGCACGCACTTACCGTTTTGAACATTGTTGGCAAGCTCTGCTATAGTAGCTGTTTAGAGGGTATTTTCTAGTTGGATTTCTTCTTCTACTTTTGCTACTGGTCTTTATGCGTCATTTGCACCATATTTCAAATAATTTGCGGTAAATGCTCCAGCAAACAGTGCTAAATAATTATACAAACAGCAATGGTCTTGGATATCAAACATATGTTCACTTTTTCTACTGATTAGACCTCATGTTATTGGCATTGTATGTTTGATTTTACTCTTATTTTAATTCATCTTTTATCTTATTTATCTTATATATTTATATCATTTAGATATTGCACCTTAGAAGAAGCGGCAGACCTTCCTTTAAAAATGCTATTAGTGCCTGTATTACTACTGAAAAACTGAAAGAACAAATCATCAATGTAAGTAGCTAAGCAGACGTCCTGCAATTATAGTATACCTTTTGATAGTACCTAGCTGTACCTTACCTCTCGAGTTGATTAAAGAGGGACTCCGTCTCTAAAATGTGCCGGTCTCGGTGTAATTTATCGTTTAATAGTTGTTTTCTCTGTATTCTGAACTGTTTGAGGGACTTGCGAAATTGGCAGGCCGAGATCTATCTTTGCATGATCTTCCGGATACTCCTTGGAATACCCAAGTTGAGCGCGATTGTAGAATTTCGCTGGAAATGGTCGAGTTCCACAATTCCCTTTGAAGTGAGCTAATTAATGCTTTGTCTAAGTTTGCATTCCAGGATTCACGGGACATCTAAGAATCCAAGCACTGTACGTTGGCTATCCTACAATTCAATAAATATAGTTCTAAAAGATATGCAATTTCAAATTTTGCTCACGTTTTATTTCAATTTTAGAATTCGTTTTCACTCAAATTGTTGTAATTCACATTTTTCATTTAATTTAATTAAATTTTTGTTATACATTAAGTCAAAAATAGTTAAATTTAACAAAATCGAATATAGGCCAAAAACTTACGCCTCTACAAAATATAAATATTCGCCGGAAGATTATAGCAAATTCTTTGAATACAAGAAAAAAATCCCAATAGTTTTTTCTTCTCTTTTTTATTTATAGTTCTATATCTAAAAGCTTTTCCTTATATTTGTATTATTCTAACAACAATAGCACAAAAACCTATTTATTAAACGATCACTTAAGGACACATTCCTTAATTATGAATATTAATTGATGATTGATTGATTTGTTGTGATACTACAATAAATATATATGTATATATATATATGTATATGTGAATGTATGTGTATCTGACAATTTTGTACAATATTTCAGAACATCGATTTTGACACAACTGGCTGAACATTAATCCGTTCATGATTACACATATAATAATAAAAAGATTTCTCTTAAATCGTCAGCTATGCTCAAAACAACAAAAACGATACTCTCGTCCTCCTCGCATCCCCCTTGGCTCTTCGAGCCATTCCATAATGTCACATACTTCCCTCGGTGCTACTCGTCGTTCCCTTGGAATCACACATTCCCCCAGCAACATTGTCATCTCCACGCACCGATCCGGATGTAAGTCCTCCAGTTATCCCAGTTAAATTTAGTTTGTACTGTTGGGAGAGAAAGTTTTGAAGTAATTCTTTGGATTTAAATATGATATCAAAATAAATGTGAATTCTTCAGATAAACAAAGTAAAGAAAAAAAAGCTGAAATCGGCATACTGCAGCAGTAGCCCAACTGATCATACCTAAATCAATTTATTTTCTTAAACAATTCCTTAAAATTATGTTATTTTACTCATTACTCAAAACTAGAGTAAATAAGGTAGAAGAAAAAGAATATGTGTATGTGTCTTGTTATTGTCACTGCGACCAATAAATGAAAAGCGTTACTGTTTCGCCTTAGTCCGTTATTTAATTGAACGGTATTCTGTATTCTGAGAGAGTTGAGCTTTGCGCGACGCTCTCAAACATGTTTGAAGGAGCGAGATAGCAGGCTGTTACTGAACGTTGTCCCGAGTGATGGTTTTGGGTGTGATCGAAACGTCAATAGATTTCTTTGCAACTTGTGTGACTAGCAATGTACACAACTGGCGCGGCAATATTATTTTAAAATGAAAATTAATAATTCAAGCCAACAATGTAAAGATAACGGTAACTTGATTTTCAAGCAATTGTTCCTATGATAATTTAATTGTCTGATGTTGCTAATTTGTTGTGCCTAATGAGGAATATAATTATTTGTTTATCCTTAAAATGATTTTTGCTGATTTTGCAAGCGCCTTCTATCAAACCTCAATTCACAATTGTCGAGCTTGATATAAAAATCACTGCAATATGACGATCAAACTTTTGCATTCAAAGAAAGATTCCAGCCGTCTCTCCGCAGCATTTCATGAAGCCCGGCTCCAGCCTCTGGAGTGCGACAGAAGCATCGGCAACTCGCACTTGCTGCTAACCAGAATATTACAAAGATTGTATTTGTTAATGTCATTAAAATATATCGATAAATATACCGAGCTGCTTAGTTAACGGTTATTCAATTTCACTAGCTGAGTTACGTTTCGTTGTAATAAAACTCTTTGAAATCAATGACTAAGAAAATGAAGTACATAGAAAATGCTTTCAATAAACACTTCCGAGGTAGGTTTTAATAAAACTAAAAAGGTAAAACAAATAAATTGATTATAATACAAATAATAAAGAAATTGCAAATATTATTTAAATTGAAGTTACCTTGTTTGCGCATTCAAAACATTTTGATACAACTTTATTGATAACATTCATAAGATTTTTGGTTTCCCTTATGACATGATCAACTTTAACAAATGTGGCTGCCTTTCCCACTGTATGATCTTTAACTGTAAATTGTAGAGCTTGGACAAAAGTCGGCACTCGATCTAAAATACCTAGCAGGTCCTTTTTGTTATCACTGGCTGGCACCTGAAAAATCAAACATTTGCTGTTGAGATAAGTCGCACAGACATATAGATAATTGACGGTATACATTAAATACCTGATATGAAAAATGTCGTAGAACTTTATATAGTCTATTGGCTTCTTCAGCAAAATATTCCGCCTGAGTAAACAAATCTTGTGTCGTTCTCAAAGAGCCGCTTCCTTTTGTAAACTGATACATCAAAAATGCCATTGCCGACATATTCTTAGCTCTTTTCAAAATATCATTGTCATCGGCTAGATCCTCAGCCCATTTTGTCTCTCCATTATTTTTACCATCTATGCCCGAATACTCGACCATTTCTCTTTCATCTGTCGCACCCGCATATGGTTTTGCGGATTTTATTCCAGTTTCACATTTCTAAAACATGGTGGAAAAAAAAAGTTTATAAGGTGTGAGAAATAACAGAATAACAGAAACAAGTAAGATGGCGCTAGTCGAGAGTGCTTGACGAGATACTCTATCTTAAACTGAATATATTCATTTATGGATTTAATGGAAACTATTTAAGTTTTAGTGGTTTACTTACCTCTAATTGGGTATCCTTAGCCGGTTTAGTTGTGTCCACTGAGGCAAGTATCTTCTTGGCAATGGTTGAGATCTCATTGATTAGCCACTTCCACATGTCCAAGAATGATTCGAAATTCTCATTTGCCGCACTGCTGTTGGTATATTTCCACAGTATCTTTGCTGCGATGAATACTTGGGGCCCGTATATTCTTAAGTTGATGGCCAGGCATTTGGCATGGACCTGAAGTCTTTCCGTTGGCGCTATGTGTTGCAATAGTTTGCAGATATCAAAAATATGATCACAGCAGTCGTGAAATTTGGTCGAACACTGATTCAAATTCTCCAGATCGTGGGTCATGGCTAAAATGTAAAACGATTTCACAATCTTTGTGCATATGGCGAGCGATTCATTGAAATCGGATATCTGACTGGATACAGATATAACCAGCTGTTTGCACAGTTCCTCTAGACTTGCGAGCATACCCATTTCGGGTTCTACACTGTCCCCCTGTACGGTTGCTCCCACACCGCGACTATTATTATCGTGCTGTTCCTTAATTAAATGATTGAGATACAGATCAAATTCGAGTTTACAATTGTGGCAGTAGGTTAATATATTTTTCCGATGATCATGGCTTATATACGGCGAATCTGTAAAATCGTGCGCCTTCTCAAACAGTTTGTCAAACGCCAGGGATAGTTCCTCCCTCAGGTCAAAACTTTCATAGTTCATATGTTTCTTATAATTCATATTCTTGATCATATGACTGCCGGCAATCGGTGCCAAATTCTTTTCACTCTTCCAATCGTCATCGTCGAACAGCGAGTAGAAAGCGTCTCCGTTCATGTTACCCTCTTTGTTGCTATTGCAATCATATTGAATTGTCTGCAGTTTGAATCTCTTGATTAGATTTATAATACGCTTGATTGTCGTATAGATACTTTCATTCTCATAGTTGGAGTTACAGCGAGCATTATTGCGAAATGCCATATGTTTGGCAGAATCGAAAATACTATCTTTGATAACGAAATGTATCAAATCCATTGCACGTCGGATTTGACAGAATACGGTATCGCGATTTTCCTTAACTATGACACAATCGCTGTGGATTAAGCTATTCTTCGATGAGGTCAACAATATCGATATGGACTTCTCGAGTATCTGACGGGCCGAAAACATCTGAGCTCGTCGACGTTCCTCCTTAAACGAGTTCCGATGATGGCCCGTTAAATAAGCCAGCTCAATCATTTCGGTTCCAAATATCGAAAACGCCCGAACAAATTCGGTGAAATTCATCACGGATTCCAGTTTTTCCAAACTCTCCGAGGCTCGTTTCTTTGCCGTGAGTAGTTTTTTAACCACAATAATATCCACTAGCAGAAGAATGCGCGTTATTGATGAGAGAAGTGATCTGGCAGCCAATACAATAGCACCATAATCCTTTAAGGGTTCAATATGATGTCGTAGCTCCATTCCGCTCACTGGTGAAAGATCGCATAATTGCTCAATGGATTTGCCTGAAACAATTAAAAGTTTTATTTACTAGATTTTTATTTTGAATATAAACAGAAATCACTTTCCCATTTAGGAATGGGTCCAAAGCTTCCAAAATCCCCAACGTTGTCAAATTTTGAGCTGATTTTCAAAAGCAATGTATTTTAAAACCTTCGCAGAGCTTATTATAATTTTGTTGGACCTCGTCGTATTTTGAAATTCATAGTTAAATGTATATGTAAGCAGGTTGTCCGTGTCTTACAAGGATATGTAATCTAGGGAGTTCCTAATATGCATTTCTATCTTGTTAAGCATAGTTTCACTTTCATTTCTATTTTGAAACTTGATGATTATTATTTAGAAACTTACCGGCATCCCTCGCTTCTCTAGCCGCCTCATACATATCGGCTTTTATGTCCGTATTTTCCTCAGCAATTATTTCACCGATTGTTATAAATCTCTCCACGGATATGCTTAATGAATGTCCAATATTTCCAAAAGTTGACATTATTTGCTCGTTGTCAATATCACGAAGTCGATATCGCTGATTCTGTCGAAACCAAACATACATAAACAAATATAATAGTTGTTGTAAGGTTCGAAATATGAGCTGTGAGTGTATATATTAAGCCCAAAACTTAAATTTGCATTCACTTAAAATATATCTTCTTGAAATATGTAAACAATCAATAAGGCTCTTTCCCACCTGTTTGGAGCATAGATTCAAAGCAGTAAATATTAGATTATATAAGGAATACACTTAATAATATATAAGTTTTCTGCTCCTTGAGGGTTCCTTTGTTATATTCCTTATTATTGTATTATCAAAACCTTTACTTGGGAACACATTTAAGAGTGTTAAATTTTTGTAAATCTTGTGACCGGTTGTGGAACTTACATTTACATCAAGCGCTGACGGTGATACGCCGTACATTTTTGCGACTGTTGTTTTTTTAATTACTTAAAAAAAAGTGTTTGACAATATTTCGCACATAAATATTTACTGTGTGTATAATTATTGATTTTCCGCACAACACCAACGACGACAAATATTTGTAGATTGTGTTAGTATTCCTGACCTTGAGTGATTGGCAATTTTCGATTTCAATTTCTTTCTTCCTTTCAATTTCACAAATTTACTATTAAGAGAAAGTGGTTGATTTTAAAAACCACCTTAGTTTTTGTGTTTGTACAGGTAGGTATGTACATTTGTATATGTCTACGAACAACAGGAAAGCAACTGCTTCTGACAGCTACAATGGTCCACAAACATACACACGGCTAATATATGTATATACAATCATACATTATTTCTTTATTTGTTTTGCGCAGACTTATCTTCTGCGCAGACAACAAAGTGTAACAAGGAATAACAGAAATGATTCAAGTGCGGAAGCCTAACTACCCTGCACTATTTGACCGATTCCAGTCAACACATCAATAAAGTACTCCAATTTTAGTAAATCTTTGTCAAAATTCTCGAAATTTATTGATTTATTAAAAACAAAACCACTACAACAGTTACAAAGGCTATTATTCATATTACTTTTATGCAGGGTATAAGAAAGTGTAAGAGACTATTTTTATAAAGGTTGCCAGACGATTTTGAACTAAACCCAATTATATGCAATACTCAACTAAAAGTCAAATAGTGCCTTTTAAAGTATATATTTCATATATACAATTTTTGAAGTAGTACTTCCAATAACGTCTCCAGATACTCATAGGGCGACCAGTCTTAAGAAAAGCTAAATAAAACATTGAAATAGCTAAATTTGCTTCACTGGTGCGATAGTCCGATAACAGATGTTCTCTACCGATGACACAAAAACCGTCCATGTGACAATCGATAGTCCTAGGATTAACCAGCTGTTTACAAGCCGACTCGATTTTATAACCTGTGAAAATATAAAATATTTGTATTTTAATAGAAAGATTGCCATTCATATTTGGCACGCATGTCTTGATTGAGTATATATATATTCGGCCAGTCATAAATCCAGTCAGATCTATTTCAAATCGCAAGCTGAAGCATATGTATGTATGTACCTCGTTGCGGTTACCATACATAACACATATAAACATACACAGACACACAGCTCTCAATCAAAATGTTTCGCGGGCCGAAGATAGTTTGCCTGAGTCGATGGTATCACAGGGAACGAGCATGGACTTCAGTAATTCGGCGGTTATATATAACACAACAATTGGAAACTTCAAAATGCACATTGCCGTTCATAAAGAACTGCAATATTCTGCAAGCTACCCATGAAAATAGTCGGGAAAACGAACCAAGAACTAACTCTTTGGATCAAAATAATCAGAATAAAAACGCCGAGGCCTTGGATCGTGCATATAATGTGCTCAAGTTTACGCTGCCCAAGCTGTTTGTCGAGCCTCTTGACTACTCCATCTATAGCCCGAATCTGATATTCCAGAACAACATAACTGGCAAGCATACAGTGGGTTTGTACCACTATGTCAAACAAATTGCGATACTCCGCACAGTTGGTCACTTGAAGTATGCTTATGTCAAATTTGAGGTACTTAAGATTACCAAACATCCCGAGGATTATACAGTGCGCATCAGATGGCGAGTGAGAGGCATATCGGGCCTGAAAGTAATGTTTCAATTCTGGAAATACAAAGTTTGGCAACTGCAGGAAATACTAAAAGATCAGGAGGCATGGTACGATGGATATTCGATCTGTTATCTGGGTGAAGATGGTCTAATTAGCAAGCACATCGTTGACAAAATAATGCCAGACGAAAGTCGCGAAGTTGTTGATCACAATACGAGTTCCCAGTTGCCAACTGGCTCCTTGGCGGCGACGACAACACAGAAACTGAATTTTCTTTATCCACATAAATAAATATTAATTCCTAAACATTTAGTAAATTATATGTCAGTTGCTTTATCAAATAAATTTTAAAAACGTATTTTTAAGTGTGTTACACAAAACCGTTAATGTCGTACAAAATTATATGTATTTATTATTCATTGCTTAAATGTAAACATGGAACCCTTTTTAATGTATTTGTACGGACGCAAGCGAATCCGCTTGGTGAATGTACTAATGTAGGGCTTTTCCTTGTTGTACTCTCGTGTCGTCTGCATGGCTCCTTCTGTCTCAAGAAAAATGTCGAAGCTATAGATCGTGCGGAAGAGCTGTGAATAAAGCAGCCGATGGTTTTTCTCCAATTGCTTTGGCCTCAAAGAGTTTGTCCAGAATTCCATCATCTGCAAAAGTTCATTATATTATAATACATATACAAATTATGCATACAAATATGAACTCACCTTAATAGCCGCATTGTTCATAGCTGTATGTCGTCCATTCCAATGGACGCTTAGGATCCAGAGTGGTATCTCCAATGGGTAATTACTGGGTATACGAATGAAGCACTCCATTTTAGCGGATCCACGCACAATTACAGCCCGGTAAGAGGTGTATGTAATACCATTGGCAGACGATATGTTGTTTAGTAAATCCGAATTTTGATTATTGAATTCTTCGTGGGAGATCGCGGTCCATTGAACCAGGCTACAGGATAAGCCTTCTGGGTAGATATTCTCTCTTAAAGTGTACATATCGACATCCTTATAGGTCAAGCCTCGAATTTGCTGATTTAAGCGTAACCAAGAGCGCCAACGTTTTGAAATTCGTTGAAATACTTCTATTATCCACTTGTGCAAATTCATTTCGTGGTTGAAATAGTTCTTCTTATCAATGGTCGCTATGGAGCACATGCTTTGCAGCCAACAATATGGTTTTCCGTATCCATTTTTAACCAGATACTCCATGCACTCTTCGCTCGTTATGTTAAAGTTGCGTAACTGAAATAAAATTAGCATTTGCATTATAAATATATATAAGTTAAGATTTTTACTTTTACCTCATATTCGATGCCTGGCACAGGAATATCGTTACCCAAATCATCGTCGTATAAGTGCGCAAGTAGATCCGAAGCCAAATTTACATCTCTAATGAAAAGATTCGTAATATTTGTAATTTTTGAAAGTGATATTGTAATACTAACGCTTGGGCATTATTTGCGAGTCCATTGTTGCTAAATTGTGCAGACACTGTGACGCATTTCAGTAATTCCCAATAACGGATCAATAATACCAACTCAAATGATTTATCTAGGCTTTCCATCTATAAATAAAAGATTGATTAGATCTGCATCAGTAATGATCAATCGAAGATTTGCGTTTAAATCAACAGTGGGTTTTGAACTTACAGCGAGACTTATGTAAAGTGGATGGGGCTTAAGCAGGCGTCCCAATAGATTATCCGGTGCATTTTCCAACACATTACTTTTTTCCGCAAAATGTCGACGTTCCTTTAGAGTATTTTCTGTATCCATCAGCAATTCCTGCATTTGAGCATCACTCTCAAAGCCAACTATCTCCGAATTGAAAGGAAATTCTTTGGCACGTTGCAAAGACTGCAGGTTGATAAATAAAATATATAACGCCCTTGGCAAATATTTAACAATTGAGTTCAATTTCCATTCAACGTCAAGGGTTAACTGCAGAGCATCGTGCAATGGTTTTGTGGAGTCCATCAGTGTTCGTAATGCTGGAGTGAAAGAGAGATATCGTTGTGTCTGACTGAGATTTGCCTGCAGCAGCTCCTGTTTGGAAGTGAGGAAGGAACTATATTGATTATCAAGTTCCTTACGCAATCGGAGCTCGCATTCCAATCGATATAAATGTGTTTTGTGGCTGGACATTTCTAAATTCATTTTTTCACTATCAGCAGAAAACTTGCTCGCGTATTCCTTATCCGACAATAATTCTAAATATGTATCGCGACTCTTAAGTTTCTGACAACGAACGATCTCCTTTTTTAGATGACTGACTTCGTACAATAGATTCTGCAATTGCAGTCGGCTGAGATCAACTTTAGACTTCTGCAAATGCAATTCATCCCGGCCAGATTTAATGTTACGTTTCACTTCCCGATTGGAATGTTTGAGTGCGACAAACATTAATGCACCTGAAGATTGCTTGAAATCCGAAACATGTCCCTATAAACAAATAATTATATTTAAGTATCGGAATAGATCGCAAAACATTTTAGACTCACACTGCTCTTCAATTCGAAGAGATTATCCATGGTTTCTTTTAATTTTATAAACTGGGTGTTTAACACATCTTCCATATTCATATTGTTTAGAGTTGGGGTTTCAATGATGAAGATTACTGTCCAAAATGCAGCACAAATACCTCTTTTAATTTTTTGTCAAGCAAAAGTCGGCTCGGCTTGGGGTACTTTATATACACCGATTTCTAACACAATATCGATAGTTTTCCACCTTGCATCGAACTGATGCGATATTTCACATCGATGCCTTTTTGTGGGAACGAATGGAATGTGAAGTTCAGTAGCGAGTGCTTACTACTTGAAATCTATCTTGTAGTTAATAAACATTAAAGATGATCTTAAAAAATAATCTGGCCACTGTTTTGACCTTTAAATAGCCACAAAACTGTAATAAAATATATTAAAAAGTGGGCATGTCGTTAATGTGAAATATAGTTAAACAACACTGTGCCGGCTTTTAAATTTACTTTAAAGTACTCGTTCTAAATATAGAATTCCGCCCATCCCTAACATTGCGTTCATTCATTATTATTATCTTAAATTCAAGTAACTGAACTTAAGTGAAAGAATATACATTTTACCAAGTCTTATCTTATTAAGCTCTAACACTTATCTAACAATGCTAAGGTCCGTGTACCAAAGAGTCAATGGATTTAATAAATTTCTTCCAACTCGCCGGCTGCAGCAGACTCTTGTGGAAAGTCAGTCCAAAGTATGTAAGAAATAAGCTATCTTACATCAGATATGGTATTTAGTGATAGTTTTGTTACGCTTTAGCAAATGCCAATACGACCTGCTCCTGCCCCACTAAAACAAATAATTACTCCGAAATCCGATAAAACAGTTGGCAAATGGTTTCTCGGATGCGGCGGAATGGTTTTCGTTGCTGTTGGTCTTGGTAAATTACACAAGAAAACAGAGAATTTTAAAACGTGTTGAATGCTGATTGATCCTTGTTTATTAAAAAGGTGGTGTGACCAGGCTAACAGAATCGGGACTTTCAATGGTCACTTGGAAATTAATGGGTGAGCATATGCCGCGAAATCAAGAAGAATGGATTAAAGAATTTGAGAACTATCAACAGTATCCTGAATATAAACTGTACGTGTTTACGTTTTTTATTCATATCTTCGTATATAATGTGTATATGTCTTTTCAGAAAGAATGCCAGCATTACTTTGGAGGAGTTTAAATTTATCTATATGATGGAATACATGCACAGAATGTGGGGTCGTGCAATTGGGGCATTTTTCTTAATCCCGGCCACATACTTTTGGAAAAAGGGCTATTTTTGTGCAAGAACAAAGAAGATGGTACTCGTGTTGGGCACTTTAATTGGCCTCCAAGGCTTAATGGGCTGGTATATGGTGAAATCTGGGTTGGAAAACAGATTTGATGATCCAAATGATGTGCCGCGAGTATCTCAGTATCGGCTAGCTTCACATTTGGCCGGTGCATTCGTTCTATATTCCCTGTTCTTATCTAATGGATTGTCCAAACTGATGCCTTCCAGTACATTTACTGTTTCTGCAGCAAAAAGGGTATTTAATATTAAACCCTTGTCACACTTAACGAAAGCCTTCGTATTCTTGACGGCTATCTCCGGGGCATTCGTTGCTGGACTAGACGCGGGATTAGTTTATAACTCTTTTCCAAAAATGGGTGCTAATTGGGTGCCTGATGATATCCTGCAGTTTAAACCAGTACACAAAAATTTAACAGAAAATCCATCGACAGTTCAGTTTAATCATCGTATATTGGGAATCACTACAGTTTCGCTAATAACAGCTTTATATCTGATTACGAGAAGCCAGAAACTACCCAAGCGTGCAAAGTGGGCAATTAATGCAGTTACAATCATGGCCTGGACACAGGCTACCTTGGGCGTTACGACGTTACTGACCTATGTACCTGTTCCTTTGGCTACAGCTCATCAATCTGGATCATTATTACTACTCAGCTTTGCTGTGTGGCTCTCGCATGAGCTGCGATATCTAAAATATATACCAAAATAAATGCTAGTGTATGTACAAAAAATAAATGTTATCTTTATATACTCATGGACGATAAATTACGTGTGCATTTTTATTTTCAATAATTCGTAGTTTTTTGTCTTTTTATTTTCATTGGAAAACCCAGCAAGTAGACCTAAAATTATTAATGATTACATATTAGTTACACACAGAAAATATAATCATAATAAAGAATAAAGGGAGGAGGAAAGAGATATTAAAGATAACATAGAATATAACTAAAAATATCAACCAGATATACGATGTCTACAGCTATATTTTTGTCTTGAAAATAATCTGTCACAGATTTTGACGAATGTCTTGGAGAGTTCCGGGGATTTCGATTTTTTTCTCCGACATTATAGCATTTCGAACGAAGTTCTGACTGAATACATTGTATTTTGTACATGTTATTTCATTTTAATTTTGTTCACACCTATTTGAAAATGTTCACGGTTTCTTCTCTGATTAATCGAAAAGTAGCTTGCTATCGACTTGCTGCATATTTTAGAACATTCAATGCAAATGACTAATAATTCCACGCAAGAAACGAAAATGTATTTTCGTGATGTTCTTTACATTTATCAATAAGTTCCACAAGCTGTCATTTATTCTATAGCCAATGTCAAAAGTGCAACTTTGAACTGTCAGTCATTCATATTTGTATTGTATTTGGAATTAGTCAAATTTATTATTAAATACATAATCTTGCATATTACAAAATGTTTCAAATTGTATGTTGGAACAGATAAATCGATCATCGATTATAGTCAGCAGTGGAAACTCTTCATTTAATGCAGGCCATCGGTACTCAATATTTTTTTTTCACCTGAGCCACCCTGTGCCGATAAACATATGTTTTCTACATAAGTACAATTTTTTTGTCTGAAGTTCCAAAGAGCTCGCAATTTCATAAAACAAAAATGTCTCGATTACTGTATTCCACGCGAAGATTATTACCAAAAGTAAGTAATTACAACTATTGAAATATATTCACAATCTAATGTTATAATTTGCAGCAAGAATTCTTGCTTGCCGGCACCTGCATTGCGAGGCAATCCAGAGGAAAAGCCTCAACCCCAGTGAACACAATTGTTATGTTTGTGCCGCAACAGGAGGTACATATTTTCGTATATATATATATATATATGCTTGTAATATTTGTATGTTAAATAATCGACTACTTTCTTCTTATGTCAATAATATTTTATCAAGGCTTGGGTTGTCGAGCGCATGGGAAGATTTCATAGAATTCTCGATCCCGGCCTCAATATTTTGGTGCCCGTTGCTGATAAAATCAAGTATGTGCAAAGTTTAAAAGAAATTGCGATAGATGTTCCTAAACAAAGTGCGATTACATCCGATAATGTAACACTCAGCATAGATGGCGTGCTTTACTTGCGTATCATAGATCCTTATAGAGGTTTGTTATTCTCAATTACGTTTACATAGTTCTTAATGAGCTACATAGTTTTTAAAACAAGTTAGTGCTTAACTTACAGCTTCATATGGTGTTGAGGATCCAGAATTTGCCATTACACAACTAGCGCAAACGACAATGAGATCGGAACTTGGCAAAATGTCGTTGGACAAAGTGTTTCGGGAAAGAGAGTCCCTAAATGTTAGCATTGTCGATTCAATAAACAAAGCCAGCGAGGCTTGGGGAATTGCCTGTTTGCGCTACGAGATTCGCGACATTCGGGTAACTATTATTTTCAACAACAAATTTTCTTAAACTTTGATCCCTAGCGAGAAACTTGTACTATCGAATGCATCATTCGTACTTGTTTTCCTTTTTAAAGCTGCCAACAAGAGTTCATGAAGCGATGCAAATGCAAGTTGAAGCGGAAAGAAGAAAACGAGCAGCAATCTTAGAATCTGAAGGTGTCCGTGAAGCTGAAATTAACATTGCCGAAGGCAAAAGAAAATCCAGAATTCTTGCATCTGGTAAGTTCAAATTTCCAAAGAGTCATGATATATTTATATTCATATTTAAAAAAAATACTTCATATATGTACTTGTACTTATAGAGGCTGAAAGGCAAGAGCAAATCAACAAAGCCAGCGGCGAGGCTGCTGCCATGATAGCAGTTGCCGATGCTAGAGCTCGAAGTCTGCACGCAATTGCAAAATCTCTGGGACATACGGTAAGTATTATGCATACATATGTAAATAGTAAATAGTAAATAGCAAAATTATATTCTTATAGGACGGTAAAAATGCAGCGTCTCTTACATTGGCCGAGCAATATATTGAAGCTTTCAAGAAGTTGGCAAAAACCAATAATACAATGATCTTACCATCGAATGCCGGAGATATAACTGGCCTTGTTGCCCAAGCCATGGCCGTTTACGGTACTGTATCTAAGCAATATGTCGAGTCTTCAGCCCAAAGTGGAGACTGCCTAAGTAAGAAAGTTGAGTACAATGTTCTAAATGAGGAAAAGGAAAATGTTTAAATTAACGCTGAATAAAATCAAATTTTATTACAAAATAGCAACTATATTCGATGTTTGTCTGATTTTGTTTCTCTATGAACACACTTATTGATGCTTTGAAGTAGCAATGTTAAACATTTTGAAACAAATGAAAAAAACTTTTATTTGAATAATTACAACTATAAAGAAAACTGTTTCCAATTCATATTATAAGTCCGTTCGTAAATACATGAGTTTTTTGGCATTTTTCAATCCTGGCTGCCGACAGCACTCGGTTTTCAAGTTAGTTGCTGTTTCCAATCCATGCTCGTAGACTGCAGTTTCAGTTTTCCACTCTAAATCAGTTTGAGAAATCGCATTTTTAGGTTCCGACATACGTTTAAAAAATAACAGGTCCAAGGCAAAGAGAAGCGCACAAATAAGGGATAATGTACCGATAATGTAACTAAAAACTGATACATCATCTTGCAACTGTTCCACAACACTAAATGTTAATAGCCCTGGAAAAATTGTAGAAAGAAATATAATAATAAAATTAAATAATATCATTTTTAAAAGCAGGCTTTTTAATTGGATTGGAATTTTAAATTTTGGATCACGATTTTGATTCGATTAAAAATTTGCTTGGTACTTACCTTGTGTAGTGAAAAATATTACTCCAAAACTCAATAAAATCCTCTCACATATGTGATAATTGGAGTCCTTTTCTATGAATCTAAGAAATGTTTAAAGACATATAGTAATGCTGGATTTGAATCATTTTATTTTATCACACAGACTGCCATACGTAATTACCTGCATAGCAGTAAAATAACTGATATAAAGGTGTATCCAGTGAAAGTTAGTAAACTGAATTCATCAGCTTCTTTCGTCAATGAAAGGGTGTTCAGAAGCATCCATTCCGTAAGTCGCTTTTGATTGCTTGTCAATAACCGCTCAGAATATTTATCAGATAACTTTTTTAGGATCAACGTTGCAACGGTAAAAATCTATTAATGAATTACAAAAAGATTTCAAAAACAGTATATTGCGAAGACACATTTGCACAAGATAGTACCAAAATGTTGATTTATTTAACTTGGCCTTGACCTTGAACTCGATTTACCACTAAATATATAGTTGTTGCAAACCCGTTACTGATTGCCAAATTTATATAATTCTAGATACTCACTATTTGTAAAACTTTAAGGCATATACATGCAGCAAACTTCATTTTCAATTTTAGTATGAATTTCCAAATCAGCAGTTAAAGAGGCTAACGAAACTCAGCGAATGACAATAAAAGTACAAAGTTGGCTTTTGCACTTGGCTTGTGCAAGAGACAATATGAATATTTGTGAGAATTTGCATTATTTTGTAAAATTCACACAATTTTTTGTTAATTGCAGCATGTACATGTAAATATACGTATGTATGCAATACCCGGCTTGGTCGAGGCATGTGGTATGGGTTTACTTAAAAGTTAAGTTATATATAATATTTATAAAAAAAAAAACTTTTATTTATAATGAATATACATACGTTAAAGTCATTACTTTTATGAAAACATTGCTGGGATGTTGAAAATGGATTTAATTAATTTTTATAAAAGTTTCACTGTCAACAATCCTGAAAATGTCTTCACGAAAATTGATCAAGTTTTCATTAAAGCAATTACTGCTCTCATTATGTAATTTTGCCATGACAGGTTTAATATTTTCAATCTGAGCAGTGTTGGCTAATTCGGTAAAATAATCCATCTGAATAGGAAAATAATTGGAATATTATTTCGAAAACGTTTAGTTTTAAATATATGCATTACCTGAGTAGTTCCAAGCATATGAGCTTGTCGCCTTTTGTAACCCTTTTGCCACTTCTTTTCCATGCTCTCCAATGTATCGTCAGCCATTTCCTTTTGGGTTAATAATTGATTTGGGCCACAAAAGTAGCTTAAGACAAATCGAGCTTGTAAGTCCATCATTTGTGCGGCACAAACATAGAATGGTAAGCCAATGAATGCCATTGTTGGATTGCGTATATTAATGCATTGTTTATAGAGCATTTGCACATAGTTCTCCTCAACATATATGCCCGATGTGACACTGAGAAAGGGGAATGCATACTTGTATCCAGTACAAAAGAATATTGCATCAAATTTTGTATAAGATCCATCTACGAAATATGCGCCGTTTTCATCCAACTCTTTGACATCTGGTTTAATTTGAACATTTTCGAAAAAAATGGAATTCGAAATGCCTTCCAAGTGATGACTAAGTGTAACATTTGTGGCTGATTTGGATATAATATTCGACAAATCCAAAGCACTGGGTCCTCCACCAATGACCAACACACATTTTCCTACATTAATGATATACTTAGAGCTGTCAGATTTATCCCAAATGAGTGGAGTTATAGTTACCTTTAAATATCTCGCTACTTCTATAATCATGACTGTGTAAATATTCGCCACGGAATAGATTCGCATTCTTAATTTGACTGTAATTTGGAGTATGATAATGTCCATTGGCAATCATAATATTATCAAAATAACATATGCGCACAGTGTTGGTCAACAGATTCTTGACTATAACCTATATAAGCAGAAGGATGATTAAGATTAAATTGATTTCATTTTGTTATTATTCATTAATTTACTTACTTGCCACTTGAGAGTTTTTTTGACCACCCTTATGACATATGAATTAAATTGAATAAACTTTCGCAATTCGAAATGATCGGCATACTGATTGAGAAAGGCACAAATATCTTCAGATGGCAGATAAGATTTACGGTCTGCACCTATCTCAAAATCTGGAAATCCCATGACCTCCTTAGGCAAATTTGTTCTTAATAGATATGATCATTTGATTATTAATTAGAACATAAACTAGTTTTATGTTAGTATAACTTGATGTAAGCATAAACCAATGAAATTTAAATAAAGGTTTTTCAATTTTAAATCAATTTTTTCTAATGTAATTCATTTATTTTTTAAACTGTCCAATGTACATTTGATAATTTTCGATTTTATTTTTTTAAGCACGTACCTTAAATTTTCATACATGCTGCTGTGCACATCAATACCGTTAACAGTCCCTGTGTTCTTGTTATATGCCCATGTTCCACCGATCTGGTGTGAGAGTTCAAAAACTGTTGGACTTAAATTACGCTCCTGTGCACGTCGAGCACAACAGAGTCCTGCGGTTCCAGCACCAATTATACACAAACTCATTATTCCAGCTTCAGCTTGCAATTGATTCGTATTCACACAATGAATATCAGCGAATTTTACATGAATCTTTATCAGGTATGTGCTTCGAGTAAACATAGACCGTAATCTACATTTGAAATTCAAATTCCGTAAGTTCTGATTTTTACTTTCGCTATAATATTGTTATAATAATGTTCACCTTTAAGAATATTTACTGAGGTGTGCTTTATAATGAGCAAAAGTGACAACTCCTAACTATAGTTAAACAAAGTAAGTAATTAGATTGCAGAAAATATTTTAATACTTATTACTAAGAAGATTTTGAAATACGGAGAGGGAAATTGGAACAGCAAAAGACAACCTTCGATTCATACTTATATATTGAATTTAATTGATTATCATATCAGTTGAATGGCATCTCAATACTGATTGATACCCTGCACCCTGACCTAAATATTTGTACTCTACCTTTTTAATCTTTGTAAAAAGTGTAGTTTGCTAATATTTACAGAAAATTGTGTATTTGTAGAAACAGTTGGACCGTAATTGATTAAAATTTTTATTTATTTCTCATAAGCTCTATGGTTTTAAGTATTATAATTTTTTTTATCTTTTTTAATCCAAATTATTAAAGTCTACATCATAAAAGCAATCATACAGTTATTTGTGTTAATAATGTTATTTTTATGTGCGCCAGTAAAACACGGTTTTTTAGCATCTAGCAGGCAAACACTGAACACAGTGGAAACACACGATTCGAGCATTTTCGATAACTTTTTGACGTGGTGCGAAACGCTGATGTGGCGAAATGCCATCACTACAACTGATAAACATATGGAACAAAATATTTACAACCATCTCTAATTGGTGATTTTATTAACATACGATTGAAGATGATTAAAGCCATATTAGTATTTAACAATCATGGGAAGCCACGATTATCCAAGTTCTATCAATATTTCGTAAGCAACATTTATTTCATATTCATTCATATGTATGTAATTAGATTTCTTACTTAGGATGAGAATCTACAACAACAAATCATTAAGGAGACATTCCAACTAGTATCAAAGCGTGATGACAATGTTTGCAATTTTCTGGAAGGCGGCAGGTAAGGAAGGTCTCTTGTATATTTTGGTTCAGCTGTGTGCACGAAACGACAACACAATAATAACTTGCCGTACGCCAAGGTACTTATAGCTGCAATATAGTTATTTATTCCAAGTAGATTGTTAGCAGGGTTGGAACAAGTGAATCAGTTTAAGAAGAAAGTTTCAATAGTTGATTTGGTATGATTTCAATACCTTAGCCGAAGTTCATTTAGACATTCGAAAAATGAATCTTAACATATTACTACAATTCTGCAATTCTTAGCATACAATTATCGTAATAACTGCAATTATTAAATATTATATATATGTTTATGTTATTGTCCTTTAGCTTGATTGGCGGAGCCGACTACAAGCTGATATACCGGCATTATGCAACACTGTATTTCGTGTTCTGCGTCGACTCCTCGGAGAGCGAATTGGGTATTCTCGATCTGATCCAAGTATTTGTCGAAACGTTAGACAAGTGCTTCGAGAATGTCTGCGAGTTGGACTTGATATTCCATGCGGATGCCGTTCATCATATCCTCTCCGAGCTGGTGATGGGCGGAATGGTATTGCAAACGAATATGAACGATATAATGGCACGGATTGAGGAACAGAATAAATTGATCAAACAGGAGGCGGGCATATCAGCGGCACCAGCTCGCGCTGTTAGCGTTGTGAAAAGCATGAACATTCCCCAGCAAATTAAGGATATCAAACTGCCAGACTTGCCACAAGCTATAAAGGACTTGAAATTTTAATATAAAAATTGTATGTTGCCTCATATTTACCATATGCCTTCCTACTTATACCGTCATTTATAATTTTGAACAGGTTCCCTATTAAGATCCTAACCGTCGCTAGAAATGTAATTCTCAAATGTGTAACTTTAAGTACAAATAGATGAAATCTAATTTAATAAAAAAGACCGTAGTCTGCCGACATCTGAACTTTGGGCCACAGTTGGGAACATTATTATGTTTCTGTACGCATTGCGAACTGCGTATTCCATATGTAGCAAAAAGGGACCATCGATGGTCCGATGGTAAAGATTTGTTCACCAAACATAATAGAACGCATACCTTTTGTTTATACGAGAACAAATGGAAGCTATATGACAGAGTGGTCCGATCCGGACGACTCCAACATATGTAGATCCTGCAGCAAACACAGAGTTGGGTGATGTGGCTTTAATGCTGAGGGAGTTCTACTATACTATGTACATATATACCACGACTCCACTAATGAAATATGAACTCAAAGAAAAAAAAAATTTTCAATACTTACAAATTGTGGAAGATAATCGCATTTCAAAATTCTAGCGCCGAGGGTACTGGGGCGGCATGTGTGGGCGTGGTCCAGAAGTGTAGATGCCGATCCTTGGAGAACGTTACCAATAACTTGTTTTCTAGGTTTAATGACTTTTTGAAATGTGGGAGATATGCAAATCGTTTTAACTTTAATGGGTATATAGCTGATAATTTAAAAGCATGTTTTTAGGGTGAATTTGCAACTTGTAATTCGAACTAGTTTCGGAAAAGTAAAGCATACTCTTAGGAAAAGTCAACAACTAGAAAAATGTATGGAAAATGGCCATATCAAATAACAAAATCCCTGTTGTCTTGGAATGCACGATTTGAATGACCTTTCACCAGTTGAGTCGTGCTCCAGCTAAAATCTGTGCCTCCTGACTTATCCAGCTGTTGGAAAGACCCTGTTTTTCTCGAATTTTTTTTAATAATGTAATTTTTCGCCAAACTTAGTCAAAACTCAGAAATCGTTGAGCCTTAACTGAGAGATCTATTTATTCATTAGGATTTGCTTGCACCAAAAAATCCTTTTAATGAGTAAAAAACCTCCCCTCCAAATTAACTTAGTCACACACACATCCAATATAAGAGATTTGAATTTTAAGTTTATTATTTCAACAACCAATAATAAGAATGTTATATTACCAAAACCGTTATTTGTTTGTTATTTGCTTGTCACAAGAATACATGACGAGGATGACGCCACTCTATTAAGCAGCAATCGATATTTCCAAGCGGGGACAATTGGGAATGCCGCACTCCAGATCAGGACAATTGTCCTGATGGAAACAGCTTTCGCTGTTGCAAAACATGCAAGCGCTGGGCGTCAACGGAACGTTTGTCGATAGCTTCAGCTCATCCCATACCTTCTTCAAGTCGGTCACCAGCGCATTCATCATTTCGAAGGTATGGAATGGGGTCGGGGCCAAACGCAGTTTCTCCTGTCCACGCGCAACTGTCGGGTAATTGATGGATTGCAAATAATGGCCGTATTGCTCGATGAGCCGATTCGATATTTCGCTGCATATTAGGGGGTCACCAATTGTAATTGGTATTATATGACTCGGTGTATCTTCGACGGGAAAACCTGAAATATCAGACAAAATGAGCATTAGGCATGCGAATGTCCAATTCGACTAGATAACACAGCGCGTGTTCTTCAATGTTTACCAATTATCTAATGACTAATGACACGTAATACAAAAATACGAAAAACGAAAGCGAAAAAAGAAAACGAAAAATAAACTAGGGCACCTTCAATGGTCAAAGTTCGAATAGAAAGTTAGCCGACTATGCAATTCTCTGCCACAAACCAAAATATACTTCGAGGGATTTCGCGTAGGAAAAAAATATAATATATAATTAATAATTGAAGGATAAATAAAAGAACTACTGTAATAATAATTGAAAAGTGTTGAAATTATTATTATTATGTGGTAGTTAAATTAAATATCCTTGAATTATATTATTTAGATTGTATCCAAACTCATTTAATTATTATACATTGAAAAAAGCTATGGAATTCTCTTTCAAATCGGTTAAAGTTCCACAAATTGGAAAAGTGAATTTTCGAAAACTTTTCCAAAAAGTAAAAAACGATACTAAACCGGATACATGCAAGAACATATATATCTATAACAAGTTAACAAGTTTTTAGCTGGAAATTACCTTCTCTCTTGAGCAAGTTCTTCAAATAGGAGACATTCCTTTGATGTAGGCTTCGCAGTTGTCGTCCCTCCTCCGAAGCTAATATACTTACTGCTTCCAGGGAACCACAGAGAACAGTTGGGGGCAGCGAGGTGGTAAAGATGAATCCCGCCGCATAGGATCGCACCATGTCGATGAGAGCCGCCGTGCCAGCTACGTAGCCACCAATATTTCCGAATGCCTTGCCCAAAGTGCCCGATATCATGTCCATTTTGGATAGGACACCATCACGTTCCCCCACACCAGCGCCATGATCCCCATAGAGACCAACGGCATGGACCTCATCGATGAATGTCAGCGCACCGTATTCATGGGCCACATCGAGCAGTTCCTCGAGCGGACAAATCGCTCCCGTCATGGAATGAACCGTTTCGAAGGCAACAATCTTCGGTGTCGCCTTGTCTACTTGCTGGAGCAGCTGGCGCAAGTGTCCCACATCGTTGTGCCGGAAGACGTGCTTGGGCACACCACTATTCCGTATGCCCTGAATCATTGACGCATGATTGCCTGCATCCGAGAATATGTGGCAATCGGGCAACAGTTTCGCCAGCGTAAATAACGTCGAGTCATTTGCCACGAAGCACGAGGTGAACAGAAGCGCGGCCTCCTTCTGATGCAGATCCGCCAGCTTCCTCTCCAGATGCTCATGATGCACCGAATTGCCAGCAATGTTCCGAGTTCCACCTGCACCTGATCCATGCATCTCCAGTGCCTTTGCCACCGCGTGCTTCACATTCGGATGGGCAGACATGCCCAAGTAGTCATTTGAGCACCAAACGGTGATCGGTCGCTCCGATTGCTTGGAATATTCGAGAGCGTGGGGAAAAAGGCCGTCACCAGCCAAGCGATTGACACGCTTAAAAACCCGATACGAGTGGTCTCGTTTCTTTTTCATTATCTGCTCGTTGAAGAACTTTTCGTAGTGGAACGTTGAGTTGGCATCTGTTGCGCTACTCCGCTTGCTGCTTACATCATTCAGTGACGATTTTGCATCGACCGAATAATTATTATTTGACGACGTCGAATACGACCTTGTAGCAGTCGTCGCTGCGAATGGTGTTGGTTTTGCCAGTGAAAGTTTTTTCCCATTGCCAGTGGGAATACTTTTGCCAACTACGGGGCAGAAAACGCCATAGGACTGATACAAGACCTCGGCATAATTGCGTAAATAATTAGCATTGAAACGGTTTAAGAACGGACACTGCATGATTAAGCAAATTTTAATCGACTGGCTCTGATTGGACTTTTCGCACAACTGTTAATTATGCAAGAAAAACAAGAGTGCTGCAATGTTCGTATTGGAGATGTTAAGTTCATAAATGCTATCGATTAATACCAATACATCGATATATATACATTTGTTTCGAAAAACATTCTGTATTTAAATATCGAAAAGCGGCATTTCGTCGAAATTCGATCAAAAAGGCGCTATTATAATAAATCCCATGTTGGGATCTTCCAAATTTCCCTAGAACATACTTTACATCAATACAGCTTTAGAGTTTGCAAATGTGATTTAAGGTTAAATTTCACATAAAAAGTCTACTCCAAAAATGGTATGTGTGAATGTCAATACTGAATTGATTTAAAATTGTTTAATACTGGATTTAAATTTAATTTAGTTAAAATTTTGTAATGAAAACGCATGCATAGTGTTTTGTATTAAATCAAACCCATTTTAATAGAACATTCCGCTTCCAATTGAACAAAATACTGTTTTCTTTTTTAAAAAACAATGTCAACAATCAGATCGATTTTTGCGTATTGGTTTTCTAAAACCATAATATTCACATATTTACAGACAGATTTTTGTGCTCTAATGCAAAAAGAATAGTATTTTATATGTACATGAATTTTGCATTTATTAAGAGATACTCTTACTGGTACTAATTTACATCTAAAAAACGGTCTCTGTATACTCTATCCCGGTGGCTGGGGCACAGAACGATGTCGATTATGGGCGCAACCCGCTTTATCCGCTGACTAAATCTATCACGATCCCGAGCGAATTGTTGCCAGCCACTCTTTCGAGCCGCTCGATAAGCAAAATTCCAAGCATGCATCACATGAACTTCTGGTCTCAAATTGAAGTGCACCTAAAACAAGACAATGAAATCAGATTAACAGTCGCTTTTGGATATGATTTTTGAATTATTTTGCATACCCTCTTCCTAACTTCCTTAACACCATCATCAATCTTCTCAACCGTTGCAGGACTACTGTCCTCGTCCTCATCATCTTCCTCACCATCATCGTTGTCCTCTTCTTCGAAGCAGATGAAACTATCGTCGCTGCCTTCGGAAATGCTGCGCTGACGATGCAGTTGCAGATCGATTGGAAAAGGATCACTATCCGATATATTTGGGGACAAGTCTGGACAAGACTTCAGCCCAAAATGCGGATAGTTATAATCGTTATCCGTTTGCGCCTGCATATCGATGAAGAAGTAACAAAATGACGGTTCCATACTAGAACTGAATTGAAGAGGAGCCTCGCACTTGGGCTTCTGTGATGTTTTGCACTGTTGGAGAACCGATTGGACAACTCCAGCGACCATCTGAAAGGAAATCATTGCGGCTGCAAATGGCTCTGGCTGCAAATACGGCAAAAGTCTGCCCGCACTTCCTTCCGCTTTCTCAATCGAATGACTGTTCTTGGTGCAGTTGCAGTTGCTGGTGTTGCAGTTGTTATTGTTGTGGTTCTTGGTGCTGAGCATTTGTGATTTATCCGATTCATGTACTCCTCCGACTCGTTGACAAAAGTGTTTGTGAATTGGGGAAGTCATTTTCTCCAGAATTCGCATGAAGTACATACAGCAAAAGCGTCAGGCAGTAATATTGAATATGTTGACTAGTGAATTATTGACTGTTCCCCTCGACAAATCCATTTTCTTGCGTTTCCTTAGTGTTTTGGGTGGCATATGCACATACATATGTATATATGTTCACAGTCAGAGCTATAAGAATAGCATTCTATCTGTTGTTCACTGTATATAAGGTAAATGTGAGTGCTTTAATACTTATCTATCTATTTATATATGTGTGTGTAGCAACCTTTGAAATAATTCAGAACAGTTGTGAAATGTCTTAAATTGTTTTTAGTATGTTCCTTTGTTATTGAAAATGTAGATCCTTGTTTTGACAATGTCCACAATGTTGTAATTACGCAATATATTGGGAAAATATAATTCACATTCGCTCAACAAAATAAATTCCATACTTTTCAACTCGTGTAAAAATTGTATATGTTTGTATTGGTTGGCTATGATTGTACTTGACAGAGTTCATTTTGCATTTATCGAGTATCCCATGACAGCGTTTCCATCGAGTGAATTGCGCACTCGATTGTCACACAATAGTACTAATTTTGACGAGTTCATCGATTCTAGTCGATATATCGATTATGACGGAAGTGATTTATTTAATCGATTAACTTGATGATTCATTCAATTCAAATAACATCGTCATTTTGTACTGAGTAAACTTAAGTGATGGACTTAAAATCATCGCTTACAAATCGTATTAATCGCTGCGAAGTAGAAACATGACGGCACGAAAAATAAATTAGATTTATGTGATATGGAAGAATAGCTAGAAAATTATTATTGAATTTTGAGCATTAAATTCTTATTTTTATTTTCTTGTAGAAGTGATTACAATATTCAGAGAGATGCCTCTTCAGTTTTAAAGCTAGAAGTCTTTAAGGTGTCTATAATCAAAAACGATTTAGGCAAGTAATACCACGGGGAAGAACAGGCTTAGCATACTCACCGGTCTATTGACAGGCGCTTTTGCGGCGCAGGAGCTGGAGTTGATGAAGGATCTCAAGGCTCATAAGGGGGCACAATAGACTTTATAGGTCGCAGTGATGGTACACCAATTTATAATAATTACAATAATAAGCCACTTTTATATCCAAGGCACGGTATTTTGCTTACCTTAAAACAATCACATCGTTCCCGTTACAAAAAATTAAAACAAATTTCCGTCTTATGCAAAGCAGTTTATTGTTCGTTTATATATGGAATTCATATATGTATATATGTTTATATTTATATGTTTATAATGTATGTGTATATGTATATATTGTATGTATATAATGTATAATCTACATTTATGTATATATATAAATATATATATATGTATTTTGGTGTATAATAAACGTAAAAACATTAATTACAAAATTACACAAATCTTAATTATTTTTTGTTTTATTTTGTTTCCTCACATTGTTATCGCTTACATTTTGTACAAGCTCGAAAACTCATATCGGTTAGTATTAAATTCTAGATGACTACCAGTTGGCTGAGGTGGTAAGTCCTCAATTGTGTACGATAGGAGAGCTCCGTTATTATCATGTACTGTGTAGTTGAGATCATTGTTGTGTGCTCCAATTAGATTACTGCTATAGTCCGGATGAGTTGCGCTGCCGCTGCTGCTGCCATATGTATTCGCCATACCCTCGGCAACATCGACCAGACTGCTGTCGCTGAAGCTAATGTGCGGCGAATGTGTCGTAGTGAGGATGCTGCAGTCGCTGTCATCGGCTGCCGATGGAATCGCATTGAATTCATCAGTGTGGAATGTGTGTTCGACATATGAGAGCGAAGAGCTGTTATTGTGTATCTCAATGTTCATGGTAACAGTTTGCTGCTGCATGCCGCCTGCTGCTGTTGATGCGAAGGAGGAAACCGCTGGATGCTGATGATAATGCTGATGCTGATGTTGATGCTGATGTTGGTGATGAGTTGCGTTGCTTTCCGAACCAACTCCGACGCCGATGCAGTCGTCGTCGGTGAAGCACTCCTGCGTATCGAGCACATAGGGCGGTAAATGATGGCTGGCCGAATGCAGATTAGCATCGTTCACAATATTCTCCTCCGTATCAAAATTGGGTTCTGCATCTCCGAAATTTGTTTGACCATTTACGACTTCCAACGATGAGTCATCGCTTGGCAGTTGGAAATATTGGAAAACATCGGCGGAGATATTGTCTTGTGTTGTATTATTGTTGGGATTACTTTCGCTTAGAGTTTCCACTTTAATTGTGTCGGAGGAGCTCAGCTCACTATGATGATTATTATTATTTGTATGATTTGTTGTTGGTAAAAATTCGGCTGACTGATAGTTTAAAAAATCTTTATCCGATGGGAGTAAAATATCGACAGAATCGGAGGGAGTCACATTATATTTACTGTTATTGTTATTGTTATTGATTTTTATTACTGTTGTATCACCTGAATCGTTTTTGGACCGCTTCGACGGCGTACCAGATTGACAAGTAGAGGTAGTTCTTTTGTTTTTTCGACCGGCAGTGCATGTTCCGTTACTTGAAACACTGGTCGATGTTGTTGTTGTTGTATTTGTATTATCATTATTATTATTACTATTATGATTATGATTATGATTATTATTATTATTGTTGTTGTTGTGTGGGTCTTGCTTAATATCGCTGTCGGGATCCTGTTTCAAGACCACGGATAATCTCGCTTGTTTCTTTTGTGGCCTATATTTATAATTTGGATATTCTATCATATGAAGTTTTCTCAGGTTCTCCGCTTCGATAATATATGGCTGCTTATCGTCCTTGTCCAAGAGCTGCCATCGTTTACCCAATTCCTTTGATATTTCCGCGTTGTGCAAATCGGGCGTTCTCTCGCAAATCTTTCGTCGCTCCATTTGACTCCAGACCATGAACGCATTCATCGGTCTCTTAATATGGCCAGGAGAGTGTTTTTTTGTCTGATCAAAAATCAAAAATAATTTAAAAAAAAAAACAAATTGATTAATTAGTATTTTAGCATTTTATGTATATATAAATAATAATACTTAAAAATTCATGATTTATTCTTTTCATTTCCTAGTTATACGCAATAAGCGTAGGTCAAAGACCGATAATTATCGAAATTTCTACAAAGCTGTGTGAGTTATCGAAAAACTAAATTTCAATTATGCAAGCAACTCCTACGCAACAAATCTGAAATCTCAAATACATATATACTAACATAGTTGTATATGCCTATGTATATGTAAATATTCACTTATATGTTCACAAATATATACAAATATATCTATGTGTAAAAATGTGTGTGTGTACACATGTCTAGTACGCAGTAAATGCTGTAGCCAAAATAACAAGAAAAAAAATCTTGCCAGTGTGAATAACCGTTTTATTTACACAAAAGAGAGACGGCAAAAATTCACTATTAATAGCGTTAACTTCGACCTTGGAGCAGTTCGTGAACCTCGAAGTTCAACCAACCAATATAGCCTGCAGCAGAAGCAGCAACAACAACGGCAGAAGCAGCAACGACCGACCGAAAACAACAACAGCAATGTGTTAGCTTAGGCGACGAATGGGGAAATTCACTGATGATGGGTTGGGGGATGAGTTGGAGGTGGAGGAGGAGGTAGGTGGAAACCAGACGAATGCTTCAAACACAACCAAACGGTCAATGACATTGCAATTTGCCCTTGCCAAAAAAAAGAGTGTTGCTTGACATTGCTGATGTCTAATAAGATATTATCCAAGCAAACAAAACAAAAACCAACCAGACTCTGCACAATTACTTTAATGTAAATATGTACACGAGAAGTATGAGTGCGCTTAGGTACATATGTACCTAATATACATGAATATGTATGAATACATACGTACCTAATGCATGTATGTCTGTGTGTGTGTTTAAAACAAGTGTTTTTATGCTCAAAGAGTTGGTTTTCTGCAAGTTCTTTAAATTTACTTATTTGTTGGTTTGCTTACAAAATTTCATCATTTTCGTAAATAAATATGATTTGTCAGCTGACGCGCACAATTGCAATTTGAAATGAGCCAGAGCTAGCTGAACTAAATAAAAGGAAATAGAAATGTACGAGTGTGTGTGTGCTCGATTATAAATATGGATGTATGTGTGTGTGTCTATAATCTGCAAAAAATATCTTATCAGTCGAAAGTTTCGTTGACCTCCTCCACATCATCCATCTATCGCATTCTGGCTGCCTCCCTGCCTTTGCATCTACTAATTTTCGAGCTTTGAGTGTATTTTTCTTGTGTTTTTGTGCATACAAGCGAACACAGTGCTGGCCAGAAAATTGGGTATAGGTGGGGAAAAAGGACTAGACAGTTTAAAGTACAAACGAAAATAGCGTTACTTATCAGACAATTTCCGATAACCTACTTGAAAGATAGGAACAAACCAATAAGTGTATATCTCCGCAGTTGTTGAGCTAGACACATTCAAATAGCGAAGGCCGATAACCTATTCGAAGGTCGATTATTCGCAACGAACACAAGTATCTCAAAAAATGTCAACAGCAGGGTGAGAAAAAATAAATCTAGGGTGATTCTCGACAAATGGAGGCGCTTTACCAAATTGTTGAGTTTGGTCAAGAATTTAAAAAAAAAAATCCATATGAATATTCAGATTTTATTCTACTTACAAATAACTAGATTTTCAATTATTATTACTCCCTTCTTAAAATAAAATGATTTACCAAATTTGCCAAGCGAACATATGAAATTAGAATTGTCGATTTCAAAATGGATCGATTTATGTTGGATTTTACGACAGCCAATCAGAATTCGTACTTACTTGCGTTGCATCCGAATAGGGGGTGCTTGAGTTTACGGGAACGAGTGCCGATCCAAAGACCAAATCCAATTGATCGCTGCCCCTCGCCACTTGTGACATATTCTGCATGGAATCTTGTAGAGATCTGCTGTTTGTATTGCTGCTGCTTCCATTGCTGTCCATTGTTGTTGTTGTAATGTAAGCCACACAAAATTGGCACCCAATATTTATGTACGTGTGTGTTGTGTGTTTATTTTGCACACGATTTGTTTTTGTAAATGTTCATAAGTTTTTGAATAACGGCTTTGGCGTACATAATATGTACATGTATGTTTGTGTTGTGGTTGAGATCCAAATCCTTAAGGCAGTTTCGATAGTATTTGTTGTTGTTTCCTGAGTAGACTGGAGAATTATTTTCATTTCATTAGAGTAGACACACACATGCATGCAAACAAACGTATATATGTGTGTGCATGTGCAATAGTAAAGAATGATTCAGAATTTATTATGCTTGTACGTATGTGTGCGCGTGTGCATATCCTTTTTTTTTTGTCTTATTCGATTCAGTTATTATTTGTGTGTGTGCGTGTGTGTGTTCTCTCCGATCATTTCTATGTATGTATTGCATGTATGTGTATGTTCATAAGTATACGGATATATTTTGATCGTGTTCATATAAATATGTAGGTAAAACTTGTACATATGCGCTTATGTGTATGCATATGTGTTTGTGTGTGTGCATGCATATTGACTCAAGGTGAAACTGGTTCCTTGTTTTGTGTTTGCAACGTTCAAAGACTCACGTTCGAGCTGCGTCTGTGAGTGTGTGCGTGCGTGTGTGTGTGGTATGAGTTTATTTTATTTATACATGCACATATGTAAAATACATATGAACATTTTTATACAAATTGTGTGCATTTGTGTGCATGACTCGAGCTAACACACACACACACGCGCATACACTCGCAAAAAGCACAGACGCACGAGCGCTCACACACACACTCAAACGCACATATGATTGCATATATAGACACTCATGCACATGTATATGTATTCATGTATGTGTGTATATTTTGTACGCTTTGCTTATTTTATTGCGTTTCTTGTTTGTTTCAGTTGCATTTGCGTTGTGAATAATGTCGATTTAAAATCGCACTCGAATTTGTTAGCACATAATTAGAGAAGTATGAATATATTTTTACGGTGAATAGTTATCATAAAAACGTTCACTTAAACATATTATACACCTGCGTATTTATATATATATATATACATATATATATATATATATGTATATATATATAAATATATATATATATAAGCACAATGACCATGCAGTTTATATTATAATTTTTGTATATTCGAGTACACTTCTCAAATATGCACACATATTCACACATGCATACGCATTTTAGGCATGCAGTTTAACACTTGTTGCTAAGTTGATTACATTTTATTGCAATTGTTGTTGTTTAATTTGTTGCTTGATTTGGTTTGATTTTTGTTTAGTTTTTAGTTTTTGGGAAAATTGGCAGTAGTAATTATTGTTTAGTTTTTTAATTTTGCTGTTTGTCGTTCTGTTTTTTTTGTATTGAACTTCTTCGAGGCTAAAACGGAGCGGAACACAAAAATTGCGACCGACTGCTCCGCGCCAAAGTCTGAGCATTCTGGTTCAAACCAATCTAAGCGCCAACAGTCTCCTCAGTCGCTGTCGCCAAAAGCGAGCAGCGAACACGACGAACACGAAGCAAATTGAGATACGAGGTGAATGTGACGAGAATCTACATTCGAGCAAACACACACACATACAAATACACACATACATACACATGCACACGTAAATTTACATTCACAACCACACACAGTATATATATGCATATACATAAATAAGCACGTAAATAAATACGTAGAAATAAACTAAGCGAATTACTATGAATTGTTTTCTTGTTGTATATTATATTTATTTTTGATACGGCACAAATTTACTTTAATAAATGTACATACGTCTTTCAAAATGTGTACATATATTTTTTTTTCTTGGCGTTTCAGATTTGTAATAACCGATGAGGTCGTTGCCGATCGCTTACAGCTGTTCAAGTGAACTGCTTCGCACAGTTTACGACTTGAAACCCCTCAATACACGTACATCCCACACTAACATATATACACATGCATACACACACTTGCATTTTGTGCGATTGCATATTTGAAACGGAGAGTAAAGAGACCTAACCAGAGAGCGGATAGCTCTCAAAAACAAAAAAATTAATCAGTGGCGTAACGCGGTTAAATTGTGGACGGCAATTTAATTTGGAATTACTGATACAGATTTGCTGTTATGGATTGGTTTTTCTGTTCTCCACAGCTAGGATGAGTTAAATGAAAGCTAAGAGCTGTAATTAATTATTATTTAATAATGTGATACAATATGTACAAAAATATTTTATTACCAAACTAGACAGATTTGTATTATTTTGTATATATTTTTTTTACTGAAAAGTGCATTCGCTATTATTAAGCTTTTGAACCGATGATAACAGATTGCTTTAACTTTGCATGCTCGAAATTGCAAGTGAGAACCTCAGTGCGGACCTGGTTGTCTTATTGATATCAACAGTTTTAGTAATGGTTCCAGCTGGCATTGTGTATGTGTGTGTAGACAGCGGAGCTCGAATGAACGTCCATATGGTGTGAGCGTATATAAACACACATGCATGTCTGAATGTGTGCATGTGTGTTTATATATAAACACTGGGTGCGGATGAATCAGCTGTTCAGTGCGTATTAATCATATGGTTGTCAGACTTGCCTTCGACAGTGTGTGTGCGTATGTATGTATGCATGCATGTACTGCATGTATCTGCAAGCATGAATGCACACAATATTTATGTACTTTTGCATGTATGCATATGTACATAATAATGCAAATAATAAAACTGCGTTTTATGCAGTCTGTATATTTTTTTGTATATGAGTATCTTTGTATATTTATTTGTATGTGTAAGTATGATTCTGTATTTGCATAAGTGTGTGTTTATATACTAGTTTGTGTGGACATCTTCTAGATAAAATAAAAGGATTTTAGCCTTAGCAATTTTATATTTGCTCAAGCCAAAGTTATATATTTTAAATTTGATTCTGGGCTTCAAAAATTACTGTTCAAATTAGTTTGAGCTGTGAATAAATGAATTCAGTAAATAAAATAAATGGAGTAAAAGTCAAATATTTATTAATTTGCGTTTGTGTATTTTTGATCATCTTCTTCACCAACTTCGAGCATAATTCGCATAATTTTACGCTTAAGCTTTTTGCGCGAGATCGCCGAGTTTAAATTACGAAACTCATTCGCAATTAATTCCCCAAAGGCATCCCACTGATCACGATTTACCCGGGTAGGGGAGGGTCTTGAAGTCGTCACATAATTCATCTGTTCGCCGTGCATCAAATTGGGAGAAGTTCTTCGAGGATCGCTTGCAGGATTTCGTTGTAATTCACAAGTGGCTTTTTCCTTAGCATTACCGTTATTTGTGTCCTCAACAGCCAATATATGTAACTGGATAATACTATCATTAGTCTGTTGTTCTTTTTCAGTTTCCATATTTGTTTCTGTCAATGTTAACTTGTTGTTTCTAGTGGTTTTCTAAAAAAGGAATAGAGAAAATTAAAAAATTTTCTCGCAAATTAGTTAAGAATTTAACCTTGCAGTGTGGTAGAAATCCCGGCCGTGGTTCAATGATGGGTCGTAGAAACATTAACTTCTCGAAATGCTCCCAGCGACAAGCTTTTACCGTTTCATCCGAATTCTCGCCAGTTTTCGCCAAACGTCTCTCGTGTTTTTTCAATTCCGAGTTGAATTGATTGCGTAGATTGTGGACTTTTTTGCCATAGTCCAGTTTGGTGATGCTCAGGGAACTGCATATCCGATCGATGGCCTTGTTGCGACAGTCTTTATTTTTGTACAATTCCGAGTAATGATTCCACAGGCAGTCGGAAGCACGGTAAAGCTCGATCAGTCTGTAAATCTTTTCCCTTGTCCAAATTGTGCCTTTCAGCCGCTGACGGCTATTTTGTTTTGTTTGTGTGCTCAGCGCCATTTCTACTTATGTGTGTGAATGTGAATGTGCAAAATCTATGGAAAACATCGGCAACTTGAAAGTGACGACCCAAATATGCGACAAATATACTCACCAAAGTAAAGGAAATGAAGAAATACTTAACAAAATCATTCTTAGCGATATAATAACAAATCAACAATTACGTATGTACATATATGCAATAACTTGTTTCCACCGGTCATATTTGCATTTGCATCATACAGGTATTCGATAGTTTTCATGCGGCATCCCAAGTTGAACAGTCGAAATGCAATGCCAGTCGACAGAAGTCAAAGTCAGGGAGACCTGCTACTGGTGTGATTAACTAAATTCGATAACTTATTTTAGAAGTTATTATATATTATGTTAAATTAATTATAATATATAATAATGCACCTTATTGGTTTTTGTTACATTTCGACATATTAAATCTTTTAGTATTATTATGTCATAACCGTTTGAGATTGTTAATTAGTATTGAGTAGAGAAGAGAGTTCAGTATGGAAACACTGCGTCAGTCTCTAAATCAAATTTATAAATAATTTATCGAATAATCGATAACTATTATTGCAATGAAAATTATCTTCACTGTGGGACATAAATAAAATAAATGACGGAAACTAACATTTTTAATGAGCGTATTACATGTTTTATATTGTATATATTATATGTGTGAGCCATAATCAAACCGTATTATAATAATGCGTTATCCGTGCACTGCTGGTATAAGTTTGCTTGTTTAAATATGGCCGACGCCCACGCCCACGCCCATAAAATATTTTAATTTTCAATAATTGATGCACTGGTAAATATAATCATATTCCGTTAAGACACTGATGTTAAATGCATACATTTCTTGCAGATATATATTTTATAAAGAACTACAAAGATTGAGGAAGGGAGCGGGAATATTGATAAGCGTAATGTCCCAAGTAATTCCAAACACGCCCACACCACAAATGCTGACGACATCAACAACAATGCATCAGAGCGCAATTGAGAAAGTGAAACCAGCGCACTCCTTTCCCACAATTATTGAAGCAAATCACAGAAATGAACTGCCGCCGGCGCCCGACGACGATTTGCTTAGGGTCTCAAACCCAAATATGTTTGAGGCCCTAAGCGACCATCTCAAGCACGATGCGCCATTGGATCTCGATAATAATGTACATAACAACACGGCGGAGACTGACAACAACAATTTAATAGCGAATCGCGATCCTCTACACTTCGAAGCTGGCGATCCGAAAATTCGAATTATGCCCTCGATCAAGCTGATGGCGGCACCTCATGCAGCGGATCCCAAGCGTAAATTCGTCTGTCCCTACGATAATTGTACGAAAAGCTATGGCAAAAGCTCCCACCTACGCTCCCATCTCACGTGGCATACGGGGATTAAGCCGTTTGTGTGCTCAGAGCCGAAATGTGGCAAGGGATTCACACGGTCCGACGAGCTGAACCGTCACCTGCGCACACATACGGGAGAGAAGCCCTTCGAATGCATGCAGTGCAGCAAAAAGTTCTCGCGTAGCGATCATCTGACCAAGCATCTAGCGACGCACGATCGCCAGTTGAAGAGCAGCAGCAGTAATAGTCCGACGAAACGGAACTCCCTGGGCAACAGCGTGGGACGGGTGAAGTCGTCGAAGAAGAGCATCTCGGAGGCGGAGTCGGGTTTTCATTTTATGGCCGTGCTCAGTAGCAATGTCGAGTCAAATTCCAATCAAAATAATCAGCATCAACAGCATCAGCAGCAGTCGGTGGAAATTGCTGCTGATTTCGGGCATACGCCAATACGAATCAAATTGGAACGACCGGATCATAGTGACAAATATCAGATAATACCGCCGCCGCCACCGATAACATCGATAGCCGACAACCAGTTGAGAAGCCAGCAATCGGTGTATAGCGAAAAGCAGCAACAGCAGCAGGCCGAGGTGAAATACGAGCCTGCCGATGAAATTGTACGCACACTCTCACAACTACCGCCTCAGGATGGTCCCACCACCTATGGCATGCCTCATTTTGTACAGGATCGTCCGTTCCGTTGCCGTCAGTGCGAGAAGCGATTCAAGCGTCAAGACGATCTGAATCGGCATATTCGCACGCACACCGGCGAGAAACCTTATGCGTGTAATCAATGCTGTCGACGCTTTGTGCGCAGCGATCACTTGAAAAAGCATCAGCAGACGCATTTAAAATCCCAATAGTTTTCATAATTAGCTTAAACACTTAATTTTCACGGCCAGTGGCATCCGAATAACTGTTAGTTAAATCAGGCAAGTGTGTTTTGTTGTTGTTGCAAAACGAACACAGTACAATAAAATTAATTCACAAAATGAGTAACGGTTTTGCTTTCATTTTTAGCTTTCAAATTAATCGCATGAAATGGGATGAATCTCCGACAGCCTCAACTTTTCATGCTCCTTATGTGTAGTTTAAACACCCACAGCGCACAGGATGATGTCCAGGCTTATATTTATATATAACAACAAATCCAAGCTCGAAAATTATTATAATTGGGAACACTACAATATCTGTAAAAATGTTTATAAATTGCGATCCTTAGATTAGAAATATAGGAATTATTTATGTAAATAAAATGAATATTTATTAGCATTTCATTGGCATTATTTATTATATTTCAAATTAAAGCTGGCTACCATCGGGGAATTGCATCGATAACTGTCTTTCGATAGTTGGATTCTTGTTCTGAGTACTTTTAATCGGGATATTTATAGTATCCCACCTCTAAGACAAGTTCATTTGATTGAAAAAAGTCTCTAGTTTTGTTAAATTAATAAGAGTGTGCAAGTTTGCATTGATAACAAAAAATTTGCATCTGCATAACGTAAATCGCCATTTATGCCGAAATGACAATTTCCACTTGTATTTTCTACGTACTTGTGTGGAATTTCTTAGCTGTATACGGCCTAGTGGATCAGAGTTCGCAGAACTATATATCAAATGGAAGAGATTACCATATGGTTGATGATGATACAGAGGACGATGTCATTGGATCATTTCCATTCCTAATGCCAATGGTTTCGCCAAAAACTGTAAGATATTTACAAATGCAATTCAATTTTATCACTCACATCTGTTGGCATGTATCTGTGTGTGTGCGCGCGCGTGTGCTTATGCGATTGTGTGTGTGCCAGCAAGCATATGTTACTTTGTCGCAGCATTTATGTATACGTGTTTACAGTTAAAGTGTTACAATTGAAGCACTAAGACAATATTGACTGCTGAGTGATTGAAGGTACACCAGCTTTATACACCAGCATTTATAGTAAAAAAAAAACACGCAATAGCAACGTGTACTTATGTGTAGTATAGTGATAATAAGGTGATATGAGCTAATTATCGAGGGGACTTATTGTGACATTTTGTTATTTAACATATAACAAGCTCACACTAAAATTGCTGATTGGAAATAAAAAAGAAAACATAAATGTCAAACACATCCATTCTACTTATTTGGGGTACAACCTGTTGAACATCTGTTAGGTGTCTGGGTCATGACAAATGACAAATGAATAGCCAAAGGCACACACAAGAATCTTTTTATGGGATCATATAATATAAAAAAAAAAAATTTATATAATTAAATCAATCATTTATTTAATTTAGCCGGATCTGTACTTATGCACCCCTATTAAAGTCGATCCAACAACATCATATTATATTGGTATGTTAACTCATGGCTCGATAATTATTTAGATGTCTAATAATTGTATTAAAAAACAAAACAGTTGGTTACAAGCCAAACGCAACTATGAATACTGCGCATCATATGTTGCTCTACGGATGCGGGGAACCGGGAACGTCAAAAACAACTTGGTAAGTGCATAAATGTACATCAGAGATCTGCAGCGATCAAGGCATTTTGAATCACATGAAAATATATATTCGTGATTTAATTCGCTCACAATCAGATCATATATATTCCTCTCCTTATCTGTCTTATCCTGTTTGATTTTTAAATATTTTCAGGAACTGCGGAGAGATGGCAAAATCAACGGAAGAAGAAACGGGAAGTCCCTGTGGTCCGCACTCACATTCGCAGGTACGGTCACGACATCTCCGCAGTTCCACTCAATTCTGTGAACTAAATGTGTATTACTTTCCCTAATAGATCTTGTACGCTTGGGCAAGAGACGCACCTAGATTGGATTTACCTGATGGAGTTGGATTTAAAGTTGGGAAGAATTCCCAGACCAAATATTTGGTCTTACAAGTCCATTATGCACATGTCGACAAATTTAAAGGTTTGATTTTGATGCATAATTACTTTCGATTCATGAATAATAACAGTTTTTATATTTTAGACGGCTCTACAGATGATTCTGGCATTTTTTTGCAGTACACCGAAAAACCGTAAGCATAAATTGTTTATATGATTATATTTGGATTTAATGACTGTTTTCCACAGCCTTACAAAATTAGCTGGTACCCTACTATTGGGTACTGATGGAGTTATTCCTGCAATGAAAACTGAACATATGGAGGCCGCCTGTGAGATAACTGAAAATAAAACAATTTATCCGTTTGCTTATCGCACACATACGCATGGATTGGGGAAAGTAGTGTCCGGGTATAGGGTACGATCAAATGATAAAGGAGTTCAGGAATGGACGCTGCTTGGCAAACGAGATCCACTGACGCCACAAATGTTTTACAATGTTGAGAATAAATCACCCATCGTAGCCGGTGATTTTGTCGCGTCGAGGTGTACCATGAAAAGCACTCGACACCGTGTAACACAAATTGGGTAAGATTTCTTCTGCTACCCTATATTTGTAATATATATAACGTTGATTTATATATTCTTTTAATTGCAGTCCAACAAATGAAGATGAAATGTGCAACTTTTACCTCATGTACTATGTAGACGTAGGGGAACCCCTTGATATGAAATATTGCTTTAGCCAAGGTGCTCCCTATTACTACTGGGCCAATCCAGATACTGGCCTACACAACATTCCACATAAAGAAGCCAGCACGTTGTGAATCTCAAAGAAAACAACAAATATCGTGTCGAATTATTGTAAAAAGTCAAACAAATGTATATTGTTTATTTCAAACTAATTTTACCGTATGTTTATACTATAGTACATTTGTTGTTGAACGTCATATTGTATGAATCTAAATCAAATTATATTTACTTTTAAACATTACCAATGATTTACTTATACGAAATATACAAATATATGTACATGTGTAGAAATGTAGCAATATCTCTCTTATTTATCATACTTAAATGTGGTTCAATCAGACGACGAAAAAATCTAGCCAAATTGTAAGTATCTACAATTGTAACTTCCGTAGATAAGAATAACAATGATGCTTATTTTGCAGTTAACAAAACTAGACACTGTGCTACAACAAGTGAGTACATAAATGCAATGCCATGAATGATGTGGCTTATTGGACTCGTAGTCACTTTAGTCACTGGCGCCCTGGCGTTAAGTTTATTGTCTTGTTAGCAAAAATAATATGTACTCTCAAACTCAACGAAACACTGACCCAGCCAAATCCTGAAACGCGAATGCTGGCCACTAGACAAAATGTTCATTAATCACGTGTATTTATTTATACTTATACATAGAAATGCATACATAAGTACATTAAACTAGAACAAATTGCAATCGTTGCTGCACCGAAGTTTTAATATCCTTGTAAATTCATTATCGATATCATGTGATCATGTTAAATACCTTGGCAAAGATTCGATTATTTCAAATTATTTATTGAAAATGACAATTCGATAATTTTTTTGCTGCATCAAATTTTAAGTTAATAACGCAAATCATCGAATCGAAAACTGTAAAAGGAAAGCAATTTGATGCCCAGTTTATTGAAAAAATGTATTAACCCACATCACAACACATAGATTTCAGTTGAAGAAGTACATACATATATATAATTAAATAATTACAAAATATATAAATAAATAAATATTCACATACAGACAAAAAGGTTGTGTGTGTGTGTGTGTGTGTGTCTATGTAATACATAGAGAGTAGTTCACTTTATGTTCAGTTCCTATGCAAAAATACTTACATATGTACGTAAATAAATTCGACAAGTGCATGTGCATTATTTTTAAATTGTGAACAGTCTTTTTTTTTGTTCTCGAGGAGGAAAAAGATTTGTTGTGATCGGCAAATATCGATCAGCCTAGTTTATTCAGTCGCATAGTTGGTGAGATGCAGCTAAAATCGGTTGAAGATTGGTGGTCCTTTCTATATTTCGAAAAAAAATAAACCGTTATTTGTGTGTGTGTGTGTGTGTGTGTGGGCAGACATGCAAATTAATTACTAGCAAAAATTGCAACCCTCAAAAATGGCAGCGTATATTAAATATAAGTAATTGAGTGAACGATAACCCAATGTTACGCAATATATCTATTTAGGAAACTGTAGGAATACTACAAATTTGTATATTGTAAGCATGCACACGCATTGCAAAAACTATGTGGGTGATTGAGTTCGTTATCTAAAAATAATTTAGAACAACACTAAACTTTCATATAAAATCATCAAGTTTTTTTGACAGCAATTATGAATACGGTAAGTTGAAAGATTTACATTTTGTATAATATATGTGGTATCTGTATGTAATACACATGTGTATATGTATATATAGATAATGTATATAGTATATTTTATATATATATATAATGTACTTATGTTCTACATAAATAACATTTGAGCAGTGCGGTCAGCTAGCAAAAACTACTATATAAATATCGATGAATGTTAATTGTTGTATTCTCTGTTTTGAATGCGAATTTCAATTATAATCAGTTGAGAATAGAAACAGTTATCCTAAAGGGAATAAGGAAGAAGAAGAAACGGAAGACTCGGAATTGGACTACAAATAAAATGGAGGACAGTATCCATGGACTCCTGTAGGAAATTAAAGCAACGAACTAAAGTGTCTGTAGACCCTTGTCATTTATCTATGCTAACGGGATATTTCCTTTCGAGGTATATTCCGAAAGGTGTGTTTTTGTGGTTGTGAGGGGGTTCTGCACTTCCCAAGGCAGGGAACTCAATCTCCGCCAAGAGTTGCAGTTTTTAAGTTATTGCATTGGTTTTGGTTCCATTAATGGTTGTGGACAAGTGGAGAGTAAAGCTCCGTTTAATACAGTCAACGATGAACCATTTTTCAGACCATATACATATTTAAAATATTTTGTTTATTTGTTTTTAAGCTCGTTCTCTTTTCTTCAGGCCTTTGATGTTGTTTTCGTGAATCAGGATTATCAAGCTGATACTAGCGATGCGATCAGTGTTTCTCGAGGAGATTTGGTTGAGCTTGTAAATACCATAGCTACCTCTGAAAAAACAAGGTATGTTAGAGAATTGTTTATTTAAATTTGAACATATGTTCTATAATCTATAATGTTCTATAGTCTATAATATCTACCACGTTTGTTATATTTCAGATGTTTCATCAGAGTATTTGACGGCTTAAGCTCGAAAAAAGAAGGCTTGGTCCCCATGGAAATATTAGAGATGAATCCAAGCTCGCTATCCTTGAACAAAAATGACGGTGCCGATTTGGATTTTAAAAAAAGGTAAGCTTAGTCTCGACTTACCAAGACTCTCACTTCTTGTCGAAACTTTCCATAGCTCAATCCAGAATGCTGCAGTCGCGTGGGCTCGACCACGATATACCCTGAACCCAGCTGTTAAACATATTCAAATTTTATTGCCAGCTTTGCCTTAAAAAATGTTTGCACTCCCAAATGTAAGCAGGTCTGCAATGGCTTTCATTCCAGAGACGCTTACTTCTGTTACATACATTTGCACGAAACCATTATACCCTTTTTCCAATTTGTAATGGTTCAAGGTATAAAAGTCGCATTGGGATGAGTCAATATTGTCAGCCCCAGTGCATTCCCATGTATTCATTAAGCAAATCTGTCATTTTAATTAAAATCTATTTTTAGAACCATAATTGGGGAGCTGATTGAGACTGAGGAGGAATTCTCAAGAGATCTGCAATATGTAGTTGACAAGTACATGAAGGCCGTTGACAAGCCCACTGCTCCCCGTTCGGCCCGGGACAACAAAGACATTATCTTTTGCAATTTTCTGCAAATTGCTGAATTTCACAATATGTAAGAAATCGAGCAACATTTCATTCCAATTCATTCACAATTCAATTGCAATTTCAGGGTGCTGAAAGAAGGCCTTAAATGTTATAGTAATCAACCCAATATGGTAGCCAAAACATTTTTAAGACTCGAGCGTGACTTTGATAAACATGTCAAATATTGCCAAAATGAGCCGCTGGCCCAAGAGTTTCTCTCCACAAATGTCGAGAGTCAAACTTTCTTCCAGGTGAGCATTTTTTGTTATTTGTTTATCTGAATTGCTTCCTGCTACGTGTGCTTCCAAGTTGAATTCATGTATACTTTATATATATTCATATACAATACGCAGTATACAAATCTGTAGACTAATCGATATGGATGATCTATTCTATTAAGATTAGTCTTTTTAGATAGTATTTATCATAATTTCAAAGCTAAAATTGCCAAATGTCGAAAGTAGATTATAATAATACTACTCTAATATTGGTAAAAATATATTTTCGGCTCCACTGCCAAAAAATGCATAAATATATAACTCGTATAGTTTCACTGTTATAATGACCCATATCTAAAAAGTATATTAATTAACGGACGACGCGCTTTCAGCCACTTCCGGGTGGCCCGGTGGACACCTTTCCCACAATTGGTTTGTTTGCCAGCTGTTATCGATTATCGATAACTACTTCAACGCTCTGACTTGTTTTAAGTTTGGCCAGTGAAAATTCTAACGACTACTAAAAATGTCTTTTGGCGAGACTGCCAAAGTTGAAATATGTGTATTGGAAAAATGCATGGATTTTATGGATTTAACGACAGTTAAACAGCAGTTGGACTGACAGAATCAGTTGATCGATGCATGTCGATAAATATCAACTAATGATCGGTGAATTTGAAGGGGTCACATTATTTATTTCTTTCACGATTTGTAAACATCTCCAGCTGTTGAAATCTCAGAGATCAATGACGCACATTGATTGCCATAATGATTCGATCAAGAATAGATGTATGCACAAATAAAAATACTTTATGGGGGCGGCGATGCCAATTTGAACGCGTTGAAAGCGCTGATGACAAAATGAAATAAAAGTCACTAGAAAAAAAATTAAATATTTTATTTCGGGGACTCGAACCTTAACGCTTATGCAGAAAGCTTTTCACTGGACGAATATGCCGTTTTTAATTTTATTTTTTGCAATCAGAGAATCAAAACAGGCAAAAACAATTTAATTATGCAGGAACGACTGAGTTTTTCCAAGTAATACCACAAAAAAAACAACAAAAAAAAAACTTTATAAATAGTAATGAGAAACATTGTTTTGACGTTCATCTGACGAAGTAGGTTCTCAGTGCCTTGCTCAAAATATTCTACATAAATACAGAATTACATACGTGCGTGTGTGTGTGTGTGTGTGTGTGTGAACACATACACATTAATGAACTACATAGGGTGCAATATTTGCAATAATATGTATATACAAACATACATATTTGATTTCCATTGGTGGTCAGACACATATGCAAACATACATACATGCGTACACATATGTTCAATGCCTTTCAAATATTGTGTGTGCGTATGTAGAATACATTAGTTTATTTTTAAAACCAGGCGTTTCTCAATACTAAAGCTTTTGCACACTTTTAGTGTCTTTTGAAAAGTGTTTGCCGTCGTTTCGTATTCGTTACACGTGGATCTTACTTTCCTTTCGGGTACCTACTTTCAACAAATATTACCAAGAAATATATATATAATTTCAAACATCAAATATATATGTGCACTTCATCGTCCAAAAGTTATTAACAATTTGGGTTTTTCGATATTCGTACTTTTCGTTATGCAACATTATTAATATAAAAAATGCCATTACTATTCGTATTTTACTTAATATACGAACACACACACATATACACATGTATGTATATATATATATATTTATGTATATATATACATATAGTTGTGTGTGTGTGTGTAGACAGTAGGGCAAATTTAATTCGTGCGGATTTGTTTTTATGAACGAATTTCAATTTGAAAGATATTAAAATTATATGTAAAAAAAAGCTCACATGTTTATATATCTATGGATGTGAATATATATTTTGTACGATTTTTAGTTCATGCATGCATCTATATAAATAAAACTGTCTGTCATCACCGTCTGATTGACTGACTGACTGATTGGTGATCGGTGACTTTAAAGATCTATTTGCAAATTCATGGAAATGTTTTTTTTTTGAAAAACATTTTGAAAAAATTGGAGGTCAATGTTGCATGGCTAAAATTAAATTTTTCAACTCATTCTCAAGGCTTTTTCTGCAAAATGTTTAACATTTGACTTGCCGGAATTTTGGAAAATAATTGCATATAATTTTTGGACTTATTTTCATAAATTTTCAACATTTGAACGTAATGCGATTGCAACTACAGTTTTTGGCATTCGCCGACTTGATGGGAGTGCTATTAAAATAGATAGTCGCAGAATGTATATGCTTTTGTATATATATTATTACATTATGTTTGTACCCAAAACGATTGCAACTATAGATATTGCATTCGACGATCTGATGGGGTTTGATTAAAATAGATAATCGCCGCATATTTGTATTATTTAAATGCTTTTGAGTATTTATATATATTATTCATTATTTATTTATAATTTCAGGAACTTTCAGCAAATCTAGGTGACGATAAATCGCTTTCTGAACACTTGAAGCTTCCACTTCAAAGAATCAACGACTATAAGCTACTGTTTAAGGTTTGGACACTGTGAATTTGTTTTACACTTATGTATGTGTTATACATATATCATCTCATTCGCAATATGATTTAAGGCTTATTTTCTCAATGTCTAGTTAAAGTCAAAACTTCAAAAGAAACATCTTTTCAGCTAAATTCAAGTTCAATTCAATCCATCAACAACTTTTTGCATTTCGTTATCGATAAACATTTAAAAACATCGATAACATTGAATAAACATAGGTGAACCGTTAATCTTTTTTGAGAAAATTGATACTTGACTAGAAATTGAGAAAATGTAATCAGTTCAGTTTGAATATAAATACATATATACAAATTAATTTAACTATATAATTCACAGGATCTAATAAAACTATCACAATACTTCAAAGAAAATGTTAGGGACTTGGAGAGAGCTTTAGAACTAATGCTTAGTGTGCCAAGTAGGGCATATGATAATATATTTATTTCATGCATTGAGGGCTATAGAGGTAACATTTATAAGTTGGGCCGCTTATTGCTGCATGAGTGCTGCACAATAACCGATAAGGATGGCAAGTCCCATGAGCGATATTGTTTTCTATTCAAGTCACGACTCTTAATCACAAAAGTGCGAAAAATCTCCGAAAAAAAGTCGATATTCATATTGCAAAATATTATCAAGCTGCCGCTATGCAATGTTGAGGACAGATTAGAGGAGAAGCAAATCGATCTATCCTTAAGAGCATCAGACGCACCATCAGCCGAGTTGCCCATTTCGATTAAGCCCCACAATGAGGAGAGTCATCGGACATGGTACGAAGAGATAAGGTCATATATTGATAATGAGATTGCACTGCAGGAACACAATGCAGATGATCTGAAAGTGGATGCATCTAATATAGCAACTGAAAGTGAATTGTTGCTGCGACTGCCCCATAAAATTGAAGCAATTGACCCAAATTTAGGTGTACGTCCCTCTGATGTGGCCGAAAACTACTTTCTGAGTAAGGAAACGAAAGAACGCCTGCAGCTTGAGCATCAGCAACTAATACGAATCGAACAGGAAGCTATAGAACTATATAAAAGTCAACAGCACAATCAACAGCACAATATTGTCACTCAGTCAAATGTGCAGATTAAGTCTGTCAAAGAGAATGTAATTCAAGCTCATCATTCTGAGCACAAGGTGGAATCTCAATCTCAATCTAAATCTAAATCTCAAAATGTGTCGATTGTAAAAAGCATTGATGCCAAACCAAGTGCTAAGGAAAGTAAACCAATTAAGACCGTACAGATCGAAGAGATTGAGGTCAAAACTGCCAAAACTGCCAACATAGAACAAAAGCAAGTAAATGAGAAAAAGCCAACTGAAGAAATTACAAATTTAGATACACAAAAGATTGAACCTGAACCAATCGTTATAGTTGAAACTTCAAGCGAAATCGAAATAACATCCGATAAAAAGAAAAGTGAAGCTAATGAATCGCATAAGGTCGAAGAAGAACTCGAAATTTTAACAGAGGGTAAGAACATAAAAGCTGATTATTTAGAAGATACTCCGATCGATTTGATTCCCAATCCAACTGAAACAGAAACTGCACCTGAACCTGAACCTGAAACTGAAACTGATAACAAATGCATTAGCATTATTCCAACTAAACATAATCCTATCGAATTGAAACATATCGTTGGCTATAATGAATCGCTGCAGGATAGTGATAGTAGAAACGAGAACGCCCAATCACGACAGGGTTATCAGCCTGGTCATGCCATTAATATAACCAATGCAGCTACATTAACCCAATGGAATAATCAACTTGCCAATATCGCAAATCGCAACAATGCCAACGGCAATGATCGTTCCGGTCGAGGTCAAGGTTCACCCCCTCCACCGCCCCTGCCACCCCATTTCGTGCGCATGCCCGGCTTCTTTCAACCGCTTCCGCTTGTCTCGTACGAGACCACCGTAGAGATACTAATCATTAAAACCCGGCCACCATCGCCGCCTCCACCGCCGCTAACCATCAAGCGTGTGCACGTTTATACAGAGAGTCTCGAGCAGAAGACTCAGAACTTTTTGGAAGGCATCTACGACATATCGAGTTCAGATACATCGCTGCGCAATGCTAAGCAAAAGATACGAAATATTAAAACGACCGTCTTAAAGTCGAAAGACTCGACGAACTATGCCCAAGATACCGTTAAGAAAGCGAAAGCTCGCGATTTTACACATATATTTACGCCGCCCATTAAAAATAAACGACCCATTTTCGAAATTGTCGAGGAGCCTGTTAATATTTGCGAGCTTGATGGCGATTATACTGAATCTATTGCTGACGATTTCAGAGAGTCAAGTGCCGATTTTGAAACCCGAGGCCAAAGCATTGGCATGGATGATCACTATTCTGGGTATTCCCTGGCTACTAAGCGGCACTACGAAAGTAAGTTCCCCAAACAAGTTAACAAAAAACCAAAAAAATACAACAAAAAAATCACCAAAATATTAATACAATATTTGAAAAACGTTTGTTTTGTCGATCGCCCAGTGTGGCATTATTAATAATATTCGTGTAAACAATGAAAAGGTAAAGGGTAAATAATTATTTGTTATTGTTTCGACTTTGTTTCTATGTTCTTCTTCAACTGGGAATAAACAAAAACACTTCCACGCATTATTTTATAGACTTTTTGTTGTGTTGATATCGAATAGATGCCTGAAAAGTATTTTTTTACATAATGCCACAAGTGTAAATCTTTTCGAATATTTATGTTGTAACAATCATATACATACATACACTCAGAGAAAAACGTTAATACGTAATACCTATATCAAGGGCAAACTTTTTAAAACTCAATTGTTTTCTTGTACAGATATTTATAAAAGCAAGAAACTTGATTACTTATATATTAATAGTTAATATATTTTTGGAACTTATTTAAGTTCCACAAGTTCATCAATCAAATAAATTCATCTGGAAATCGAACCAAATCAAATATGATTAATACTTAAATAATTACTAAACAAAACTTTGGGAATTCCATTTCACTTATAACATTGTTTTTTTTTTTGAGTGTGTGTATGTATCAGAGTTATGCCTTTCCCCACACTTCAATCGGATCCTTCAGTAGCTCTTGCTTTTCTCCTCCCATTAACATTCGTCATTGTGATTGACCTTCTCCTTCTGTTTTATTCCTATTTAATTACGGTTGTTTTTAAACATTGCTAACATATATTTTTATCTATCAAAATTCACCCGGCATCAAAATAAAGGAAGTAGCAGGACTAGGGAACATGATAGGGGCACCTCCTATGACAGTACTCAGGAGCAACGCTATGGCATAAGTTCTAGACGTGATCGAACAACTTTGGATAGAAACGAAGGACATTCGTCACTTCTGGCCACCGGCCGCACCGAGAGTCGTGCCGAGAGTCGTGCTGAGAGTCGCGCTGAGAGTCGAGCTGAGAGTCGTGCCGAGAGTCGAGCTGACAGTCGCTTATCGTATTCGCACACGGCAAAACGTTCGGCTTCCCAAATAGTGGAGGATGGCGCACAACGGTCCGTCGATAAGCCGGTTGTCGTTAAAATGTTGAAAAGTGTTCACGTCGAATGTAAGTTCAAAATTATATAAAAACAAAAGAAGAAAACAAATACAATTAAAAATGATTTCTTCTATTGTATATAGCCGGAGAGAGCGCCCATTTTGAGATTCAATTTAAGGAACAGCCAGGCCTGGTCACCTGGTTAAAGGACAATAAGCCTTTGAACGATCGCTTGGCAGATCGCATTATTCAAACGAGTGCACCCAATAATTCATATCGCTTGGATATTAAAAACTGCAGGTTATTCACATTTCTCTGTTTTATTATTATTCAATTAACTAACATATGTCACTATTGTTTACTAACAATTTTCAGTAACCAAACCTAATTACAACAAAATACACAGATCAACGTAACTGAACTTTGCAAATCTTTCTAGTGAGATGGATTCGGGAACTTATACAGTTCGTGCCCAGTCGGCAACCGATACAACGAGTGTCACAGCCCAGCTGGCAGTTGGCCAAGGTGAGTACACTCAAACACATGGAAAAATTCTATCCTATCTTAATCAAACCGAAAACTACATAACCTTGCTGGCCGGAGTCAATTTTACTGTTACTTTGATCCACTTCATGCGAGTTAAACTACGCGATTCAAGCGACCAAAAGCGGCTGCTTCGAACTACATGCAAATAGTTGAAATAGACCATCGAAGAAGGTCATGATCATAAGGAACTTAAAATTACCGTTGCTCGCAGGCAACAACACATTAAGAATGTCATGATCATAAGGAACTTACACTTACCGTTGCTCGCAGGCAACAACACATTAAGAATGTCATGATTATAAGGATCTTACACTTACCGTTGCTCGCAGGCATCAACAGATTAAGACTACGAAACGGGAATGCAAGACAGCTGCGGTGTACATAGGCAAATTCAATATATAATTCATGTGGTCGACGACGTTTCCTTCAATCCGTTAGAAGGCTTACAACAAAATTCTGCTGGGTTGAACTCATGTGTCTAAAATCATTTAAAATGTTTTTTTTTTATGAAATTTGCATTGTTTTTAAAGTGCTTCCCATTATTCTTATAACATTTTCACATCTTTTTACTTACGATGTTTAAAATTTGTCCATTATTTGATATTTTATTTAATTCCATACAGTATCCGGCCTTGATGAGTCTAAAACTAATATTGCTCCAGCCTTTCTGGTTTCCTTGAAGGATGCCGAAATGATTGAGAATACTCTGTTTCGTTTCATGGTCAAGATTCTAGGCGATCCCAAGCCCAGAGTTAAATTGTAAGTATATCGCACACAAATTTTAATAAAATCAAATAATTTTGCATATTTCTATATTTCATAGCTTTAAAGATGAGAAGGAAATTCTTGAAGTCACTGATCGCATTCAGATCATCAGAGATAAGGATTACTTGGGATTTTATGAATTGGTCATTGCTGAAGTCCAAAAGGAGGATGCTGGAGTATATTCCTGCAAGGCAACCAATAAGCATGGTGAAGCCATCTGTGAGGCAACAGCTACCACTGTGGGTGTGTATGAAACCAAATAAAATATTAACATTTTTTTAAATTTCTTTTTTTTATTAGTTCAGATGGACATTGTCTGATTCTGTGTACAAAAAAATATAATTTTTTTCCACTTTTATTAAATCGTTCTTCACTTAGAATTCAAAAATCCATTTGGTGCTCTAAGTGGCCAAATTTTGCAAAGTGGCGAGAAAGCCGTTTTTTCATGGAAACGAAATGGAGAAGAATTCGATCCCGAGGAGAGATTCAAAGTGCTCTTTGGCGAGGATGAGGACTCATTGGCGTTGGTCTTTCAACATGTCAAGCCCGAGGATGCTGGCATCTATACGTGTGTGGCCCAAACAACAACGGGAAATATATCCTGCAGTGCTGAGCTATCCGTACAGGGTGCTATCCAAACTCTTAATCGGGAACCGGAGAAACCCACTCTAGTGATCGAACACCGCGAGGCAAACGCAAGTATCGGAGGATCTGCCATCCTCGAACTGCAATGCAAAGGTTTCCCCAAGCCAGCCGTGCTGTGGAAGCATGAGGGCGAAGTCATTAAAGTTGATGACAGACATAAGTTCATGTATGAGGATGACGAGAGCATGTCCTTAATCATAAAGGGCATCCAAACTGAGGATGCGGGCGAATATACCATTGAAGCTATCAATGAGCTTGGACAAGATCAAGGCTCCATTAATTTGGTTGTTAAGGGTAAGTCCTATATTCGACATCTACCTTTATCTCCTTTATAATATTTTTTGGACCTAATTCATTTTTTGCAGCCGCTCCAAAAATCAAGAAAATTCAAGATATAACTTGTACGGCTGGTGAGACAGTGAAACTTGAAATTGAAGTTGAGGGATTCCCGCAACCAACGGTTAGTGTCACCAACAATGGCAAGGATGTGTCCAGTGAGAGCAATGTGAAAATCGCCTCGACTTCAGTTGGCAAAAGCACCGAAAAAGTTGTTGTCACCATTTCTGATATTAAGCTGTCCCAAGCTGGCAATTATTCGATAAAGGCCACTAATGATCTGAGTCAAACTTCAGAGTATTGGAACTGCACCGTTAAGTCCAAACCGATTATTGTCAAACACTTCGAAGAAGAGTACATACACGGTGAAAAAGAAACGGTACACATGTCCGTGCGAATCGATGCCTTCCCCGAAGCAAAACTAACGTGGTATCACGATGAAACCGAAATCAAGATGACCGAAAAGAAATACAGTGTAGATACCGATGGCAATACGTATACACTGAAAATCACTGGCACCACACGCGTGGATGGTGGCAAATATTCCGTTAAGGCGTCTAATGAACACGGTTCAGCGGAGAGCAAAACTCAGTTGCTTTTGAAATGTGCCCCGGAACTGAAACAGAAATTGAAGAACATTACGGTTACCGAGGGTGAATCGAATGTTGAGCTTGTTGTTCGTGTCGATGCGTATCCAGTTCCTCATATTAAATGGTTTCTCGATGGGATCGAAATTGATGGGAAGCGAAATGATTTTCGTATTTCGCAAGATGATAACACTTTCAAATTGGTCCTAAAGGAAGCGGCCGTCAATCAGCAGGGAAACTACTTATGTAAAATAATGAACGATTATGGAGTGCTGGAGGACAGCTGTACAGTGACCGTCAACTGTAAGCAAATACATAAATAATATATATATATATATTATATAATAAGACGATATTTCAACGACATTTTCAGGCAAGCCCAAAATCAAAAGAAAGCTGAAGGATGTAGAGGTTAAAGAGGGAGATTCCCTAACCCTAGAAGTTGAGATATACAGCAACCCAGAAGCCGACGTCAAATGGTTAGTTAATACATAATAAAGTCGGTAGTTCATGAATTTTAAAAAACATTTGAATTTTAGGTTTAAGAATGGACATGAAATTCATGAAGATGCACGCATCAAAATCATTCGGGATTCGCAACGCATTGAAAATTATTACTTAACTTTAAATCTGTCGAAGCAGGAAGATGCTGGCACCTATGAGGTGAAGGCAACAAATTTCATTGGGGAGACAACGTCAAGTTGCAAAGTTATTGTTTTGAGTAAGTATATTTTTTGAGAACCCACACAAAACCACACAATTTCCATTTATTTCAGACAGTTAGTTGTGTAAGGTAATTTGGGTATATCAATTTTATTATTGGTAAGATAATATTACTGTTATATTATTAAACAGCAGGAAACCAGGAAATATTTACAAGAATAATATTTAATTACTTACCACCTAAAATCGTAATCAATTTCCAAATATTTATAAATCAAAATTTAATTTAGCCAGTGACAATTTATCCCTGGAACAAACCGTGACAAAGACAATGATTGCCACAACAGAACAACCTGAAGAAGGGGGTAAAACACACCGATTTCATTATGATATACTATTACTAATATTTCAAATACAGGATGAGTGTTGTATTTATAATATTGCTGTATAAATGCGCTTTCCATATAAGCCCGACAATTAACTTTATCAGATAACAACAACGGGTATGAATAGGTTTCGGTAAATGTTTGTAAATGAGTCTAAGCGGAAAAATATTTAAATAAGCGCATAAACAATGAACTTAAGATTTCTCAGCATTACTTTTGCAATTGTGCATGCCATTAAATGATCTGAATTGGATAGAGTCGACAGGAATCTTAAGATTGCCTCAAGCATTTCGAACTAAAACATCAAATTAAAACGGAATGGTGTCTGTCAACTAATTGTGTACATAATATATATATATTAACAAGCGAAATTGTTGCAGTGGCATTGACTCATCATTAATCTACTTTTTAAAATAGGTGACAGCCACCGAAACTGTGGCAGATATAGACATTCGTAATTTTTGGGGTGGGCTGGGCGTATCTATTCTAAGGAACAGTAGCAATTCTTCAACTTTAGCTCCTAAATTGTGTGAGATATTGGATTCGGGGCTGGAGTAATATATTTTTTCAAAAATAATAATATCATTTAAAAAAAAGGGCGTTTTTAGCGAAATACGATTTATAAAGTTTTTCTTGCTTTTAGATACATTATGTATGAAAACATGTAAGAGTGCTTGCAGGCGAGTGAGCTCGACTACGATATACCCTGAGCCCAGCTGTTAAACATATTATAGTTTTATTGGAAAAATTCCCTTTCAAAAATGTTGCACCCAAATGTGAGAAGGTCTTAAAGTGCGCTCTTTCCTCATGGCAGGCACAGAGGCTGCAGAGTAAAAAAAAACTAAGCCAGCGCATTTTTTTATTCAACTGGCTAGCGACAAACGTGTATGTGCATGCACATATATACGTACAGGCAGTCGTAGGTAACGGGGTTCTGCAGAATACACACCATACCATATTGACGCTTGCGTGGACTATCATGCCATCCCTTTCTCACACATGCGCTCGTAAATTTATGCACACACAAAATGCTTGTGGCTGCTGAGAGAAATGAGATCAGTATGAGAATATATTCTCGACTATAACTTCGGTGTTTCTCATTTGATCTTGACGAAATTTGGGTAGTGGATCACTAATATGCATATGTATATTATTTGCAATATACTCTTGCTTACTCAATATAAGGTTGCAAATTTCTAAAGTACGGCAAAATCGAAATTTCACTATCGATGTCGATTCATTATTGATATCGATATTGGCGATCTTGTTAATTTTTATGCGCAATCGTATAACACAAAATGTATGAGGTAAGTGCTTGGCCAAATATCCCAGAAACGACTCATCACAAAAAGTAAAAGAGATATTTAAATAAGTGTAAATAATGAAATGTAAGATTCTCAGCAATTCGCAACTATGCATGGAATTAAAGCATTTAAATTGGATTAAGCGATGAGATGCAGCAGCAATCAAAGGATTGCCCTAAAAACTGGAATGGTATAAATAAGTCTGTGACTTCAACTTACGGCAACTATTTCTAGCTTTAATTTAAAAATGCAACTGAATGGTGTCAACTAATTGTGTACATAGTTTTAAATAAAGTTTTACAAAAACCCTATTTTTATGCAAATAGGTTCAAAACCAACCAGGAATGTAAATGTCGGTTATCACTTATACATTTCGATACCTTACCAATAACATTACACCTAATTGCAGCGGTACCCGAGATTGTTCACATAGACGTCTTTCAAATGCACAGTTTTGAGAGCCTTCCGCTTAAATATGAAGTCATCGCTACTGGTATCCCAAAACCGGAAGCCATTTGGTATCACGATCAAAAGCCCATTAAACCGGACGACCATGTTGCTATAACAGTTGATGGGGTTTGTCTAAATAGAGAGATTATCGGAAATTTTCAATGATACTAATATGGTATACATTTTAGGAGCATTATAAACTGGAAGTTAAGTCTCTGGATCTGGCCGATGCCGGTGAATACAAAGTAGTCTTGAAAAATAAATGCGGCGAAAAAAGCCATCAGGGAGTGCTATCGCTCTCAGGTAAAATATATATATATAGCATTGAAAACTGATTATAGTACTATAATATCTATGATTATTGTAAAAATAGGTGTCGCTGAGTACAGGAAACCTATACTGATCTCTAGTTCTGGATTAAAAGATCTTAAACTTAAGAAGGGCGAGAGCGTTGCGGAAACAGTAATATTCACAGCTGATCCAAAGCCTGAAATTGTTTGGTTAAAGGACGGAAAACCAATTCAGAGCGATGATCAACTTAAACTAAAGACTGAAACGAAGGATCTAGAAAACGGATTAGTACAATATACGTGCAATTTGAATATTATGAAAGGTATGTATAACTAAACCGATTTTCAAAATGCATTATGTGTTAAGTTGAAACTTTATTTGAATTTAAAAACTAATTTCAATATTAATATAGCCGACATTAAGGACTCCGGACGTTATGAGCTGAAAGTAAAGAATAAGTATGGAGAAGTAGCCACAGCTGGGTTCATAGATGTGCTGGCCAAACCAGAAATTTTGGGCTTGAAGGATATTAAATGTATGCCTGGTGATACGGTCTGCTTTGAAGCAACTATACCTGCCAATCCGAAACCAAAGGTGTCGTGGACCCGAGGAAATGAGAACCTTTGCAACAACGAGAACTGCGAAGTCATCGCCGATGTCGATGGCGATAAGTACAGAATTGTATTCCAGTCCGTAGCACCGAAGGAAGACGGCAAATATACAGTTACAGCCATTAATTCCGAAGGAAGATCTGACTGTGAATTCAGTTTGAACGTTCTTGGTAACATTTGTGATCTTCAAAAATGCATACGAAATATATAACTGAACCTCGTTTATTCCAGTTGAGAAGCCCGCGTTTATAGTTCCTCCTGAAGACCAGGAAACCCATGACCTTAAAAATGTGACAACCAAAGTAGTAGTCCATGGAGTACCGGCACCTACTATCGCATGGTTTAAGGATAACAAACCCATTGATCTTACGGCTGTTAACAAAAATTCGGACGAAAAGGCATATAACGTCAAATCTGGCGCGTTGGCAACCGATCAAGTTGACGGTACCTTTGAAATAACCAAATTTAGACCAGTCGATATTGGAACCGTGAGTATCATTTATTAAGTAAAGATGTTCCTAATCTAATTGTAAGTACACTTTTTTTTAGTACACTTGCGTTGCAACAAACGAAATTGGCGAAACGAAAGCAACATTTAAATTGGAATTGGAGTCGCAGTCACCAAAGTTTGCCAAGAAATTGGACAATGCATTAGATGTCATGGAGGGTGAGCCTATCCTGCTGGAATGCACAGTGGATGGCAGTCCCCTTCCCACAGTCCACTGGTTCAAGGACAGCGAGGAAATCAAACCTAGCCAAGGGTATTTATCCATGAGTCATCACTCTGCGTGCACATACATATTTACTATAAAATGCTTTAATCTTTATCTTTGCAGTGTGAAGTTGACCACAACACCCGATGGACTGGTTAAATTGGAAATCGAGCACTGTCAACCAAATGATTCGGGTGCCTACAAGTTGATTATCTCCAATCCACATGGCGAAAAAGTTGCACTCTGTGCTGTGGCTGTAAGACGTTAGTATTTGCAGACCTATTTTATTCAGAAAACCGATTGAACGTGTCTATGAAATCTATATGATAATGTAGTCCGATATTGATACCCTTGCAACATAGATGATCTTATTGGTAGATCAGTCATTTTACTCACCATACGACATGTTTTTCACTTGTTAACTTTCTCGAATAGCCAAGGAAACGGAACCGAAATTCCTGAAGCCCATTGAGAGCCAAACAGTGACCGTTGGAGAACCCTTAAAATTGACTGCCCATGTCACTGGTTTCCCAGCACCCGAAATCAAATGGTACAAGGATGGTTTGCTATTACGCCCAACTTCTGGTATTAATTTCATTAATAATCCCAATGGACAAATTGGCTTGTGGTAAGAAAACAAAATTGTTTACAGTATATTATTTATATATATTAATTTGTTTTATTCGAATTCAAAAATCAACTAGCGTCGATTCCGTTGACGGTCAGGATGCTGGTCTTTATAAATGCGTAATTGTGAATAAGCAAGGCGAACTGGAAGGCGCCGCTAAGATTGAGGTAGTTGCTAGGGAAGCGAAGCCAGCATTTATTGCCGAGCTGCACGACGCGTCTAGCATTGAAGGATTCCCGGTTAAAATGGATATTAAGGTTATTGGTTATCCACAACCGAAACTTCAATGGTTCCACAATGGGCATGAAATATTGCCAGATAACAAACATTTTGCCATTGTGGAGAATCCCGATGGCATATGTAGCTTAATCGTAGACCAAACGGCACCAACTGATTCCGGCTTATATGAAGTTATAGCACAAAATTCGGAAGGATCAACCGCTTCCAAGGCAAAACTATATGTTGCACCAAAAACTGATGAAACCTCAACAGAAGAAATGCCGCAATTTGTATCGGGTCTTCGGGATGTGAATGCCGATGAGGGTCAAGAGATGGTATTGTCAGCCCCATTTATTGCCAATCCCATGCCAGAGATAATGTGGTCCAAGGATGGCGTTCCATTGGTACCAAGTGAACGCCTATTAATGACTTGTGATGGAAAGCATGCGGGTCTAACTATAAACCCTGTGGAGACCACCGATTCCGGTAATTATGTTTGCCTGCTTGCTAATCCCTTGGGAGAGGATACATCGGCCTGTAATGCGAATGTTCGCAAAGTCTACAAGGCGCCGATCTTTACGCAAAAGATGTCGGATCAACAGCAAGTTTTTGGCAACAATGCCAAAATTCCTGTTACTGTTTCGGGCGTTCCCTATCCGGAACTCCAATGGTTCTTTCAAAATAAACCCATTGGACCTTCGGACAAGTATTTCATCCAAAATGATGGCGATCATCATATACTAACCGTCAAAGATTGCCAAGCAACTGATCAGGGTGAATACAAATGTATTGCCTCCAACAGGGAAGGCAAAGATATTACCCAGGGTCGTCTAGATATCGTCAAGGAAGTGTAAGTATTTTTTACTAAGGAGTCTAATATTTGGTTGACTAAACTATTTTTTATATTATTTGTTTAAAGTAAAAAACACATGCGATCCGAAGCACCTGTATTTCTTAAAAAAATCGGAGATTGCGATATTTATGAGGGTATGACAGCCAAGTTCACTGCCTGTGCTACCGGATATCCAGAACCCGAAGTTGAATGGTTCAAAAATGATCAGAGACTATTTCCATCTGAGAATATTGTGACTGAAAAGGAATCAAACGGTCTTCTACGCCTAGCAATCAAAAATGTTACGGAATCGGATGTGGGGCGCTACTCTTGTCGTATCTACAATCCCCATGGTGAAGACATTTGTCATGCCGAATTGTTCTTTGATGGTAAATGAGATTAAGATTTAATAATGATATATGTATAATATTATTTTTGTATACCTTATATAGTTATAGATTCGCAACAGCGTCCGTTGGGAGATCAGTACACAGACTTTAAGCAGTACAAGAAGACCGGTGCTCCGCCACCATTGCCAGATGCTCCGATTATATCACGAATGACCGACAGACGTCTACGACTATCCTGGAAACCATCGGTTCCCTTGTCTGCTCGCTATCCGGTCACGTTTCAAGTAAGATCCTCCTTCACAAACGTATTTTATTTTTGCAACATTTAACTCCTGACTCCTAACTGAATAGGTTGAAATGTTGGACTTGCCGGATGGTGATTGGCATACTTTAAGAACTGGCGTTCGTAGCTGTGCGTGTGATATTAAAAACTTGGAACCGCTCAGGGATTATAAATTTAGAATACGCGTCGAAAATAAGTTCGGTGTCAGCGATCCGAGTCCATATGCTCAAACATATAGGTAAAGATGAGCAACAGCAATATCTCAATATCTAAAATAATATTGGCTTCTCTTTATTTTTAGGCATAAGCTTGTTCCAGAGCCGGCGAAAACTTACACATATTTGCCACCTGGTACTGACTTTAGACCAGAAACTTCACCATATTTCCCGAAGGACTTTGATATTGAACGTCCACCACATGACGGATTGGCCCAAGCTCCGCAGTAAGTTCTGTTTCCAAATAATCTACATAAGTGGTAGTAATATCAATTCAAGTTCCATTTTATCAAAGTAATGATATTTTAATGATTTTTTTATTAATTTTGTTATATTTTTCTAGATTTCTGCTTCGTGAAAATGATTTGTCCTATGGCGTCAAGGGTCATAACACTGAATTAATGTGGTTCGTCTATGGATATCCTAAGCCTAAGATGACCTATTACTTTAACGATATGCAAATTGAATCTGGTGGTCGATTTGATCATAGCTACACTCGTAACGGCCAAGCGACCCTTTTTGTTAACGAGTAAGTGATATATATAAATATATATACATATTCATGCTAAGATCATGCTTAGCAATTGTAAATCTAGCAACTCGAACTTGAATTTTCTTCTCCGTTTCTTGAAAAGGCGGAACTCAAAGCTGATATATCAGATGTACCTTCAGTCACTTTGCACCTTAATTTTACTCCTTTCACTAGTGACCCATCAATCAATCGTATCACATACTCATATCCCCTTAACTACATTCTTCCCAGTAGGCCTACGTTATCGTATTCTCGATGAAACTTTCTCTTCCTTTAATTAAATCTTCAGTTTTAACATATCTCCAGAAAATCTCTGACCGTGCTTAACTGTGCTCAATTTATCTTGCAGATTTTTATAGTTCTTCTTGACTTTCGCGCTCTTCTTGGCTGATTGGTTTTTTTTTTTTTGCTGATTTTCCCCGAACCTATACCCATAGATCAAAGTTAAAACTTCACTGCTTACTTTTTAATATCCCTTCGTTGTATATATAATATATACATATATATTTTTTATTTTTCATGTTATTTGAAAAGTATGTTGGATCGCGATGTTGGATGGTATGAGGCAGTCGCCACAAATGAACACGGTGAAGCGAGACAGCGAGTTCGTCTGGAAATTGCCGAGCATCCAAGATTCTTGAAGCGACCAGATGAAACATTCATAATGTCACGCAAAAATGGACGTATTGAAGCGAGGATTACGGGTATTCCATTGCCAGAGGTACACTGGTATAAGGATTGGAAGCCCTTAGCTGATTCTACTCGTATTAAAGTATGTATTTTAATAAAATGAATAATGAATAATGAATAATCATTTCTCCGATGTATACTAGATGCACTCCTATGATCCCGATATCTACGTACTCTCAATCCATGACTCAATAATTAAAGATGGAGGCTTGTACTCGGTCAGCGCTAGAAATGTAGCCGGATCTGTTAGCACCTCGGTGACTGTACACATTGAAGATAATGAGGATCAATATATATACAAGACCTACGGCAGACATCCATATGTGCGTGCGAAGCAGTCGCGCTACGAGGATAAATATGATATTGGTGATGAATTGGGTCGTGGAACCCAAGGAATTACTTATCATGCCGTCGAGCGTGCAACTGGCGATAATTATGCGGCAAAGATCATGTATGGACGGCCAGAACTGCGACCATTCATGTTCAACGAGTTGGAAATGATGAACATGTTCAATCACAAGCACCTAATTCGTCCCCATGAGGCATATGAGAATGATCGCTGTGTCACACTCGTCATGGAACTGGCTGCTGGCGGAGAACTTGTTAAGGATAACTTACTCAGGAGAAATTATTACACGGAGCGGGATATTGCCAACTATGTTCAACAGTCGCTATGGGGATTGGAGCATATGCATGATGTTGGAGTCGGTCACATGGGACTGACGGTAATTATTCATATTCACCCAAATAAAAGTGTTTTTTTGCTTACACTTATTTATCTCGCATATTTCAGATTAAGGACCTGTTGATTTCAATTGTTGGTAGTGATTATATTAAGATTTCCGACTTCGGTTTGTCACGCAAAATCAACAAACATAATCTATCAACATTGGATTATGGCATGCCAGAATTCGTATCGCCGGAAGTTGTGAATAAAGAAGGCGTAAGCTTTTCGCATGATATGTGGTCGGTTGGTTTAATCACCTATGTACTGCTTAGTGGTCGAAATCCTTTCCTCGGTGCCGATGATAGGGAAACATTAAATAAGATTCGTGAAGGCCGTTGGGATTTCAACGATTCATTCTGGACGCATATTTCTGATGATGGTCGCGACTTTATTAGCCGTCTATTACTTTATAGTCCTGAAGAACGTATGGATGTGAAGACAGCATTGAAGCATCCTTGGTTCTTTATGCTAGATCGCAAAGCCTCCATGGATGACTATCAAATAGGAACAGATCGTTTGAGAAATTATTATGATCACTTCAGAGATTGGTATGCCAATGCGTCCTGCAAAAATTACTTCCGCAGACGTCGCCTTAGTGGCTGCTTCCAACATCCATCGAAAATGGTCTACCCAAGTGGACATTCATATACCCCAGAACGTACGCCCGAACCCTTGCCGGAACCAAGAATTAGAAGTAAACGCGAAGATGTCGTTTCTAAATTCTTGCATCCAGATTATGAGCTTGGTCTCATACAATCTGAGAGCCAGTAAGTAGCACACAAGTACGCACACAAATGTTATCAAATACTTAACCTACCTCCGGGACAATTCCAAATTTATTCAGCTATCAATATGGTCCCGACACCTATTTGCTGCAACTGAGAGATGTTAGCTTCCCCGTTCGATTGCGTGAATATATGAAGGTGGCACACAGGCGATCACCATCATTTGCAATAAACGATTCGGTTGATTGGTCGGTGAGTACGGCCGTAATACGGCAACATAATCAGTGTTTCATAAAAGATCTAAAATTCGATATATAAATACTTTTCAGCTGCCCGTTATTCGTGAAAGACGCCGTTTCACTGACATAATGGATGAGGAAATTGATGATGAACGCACTAGAAGTCGCATTAGCATGTATAGTGCCAATGATTCGTACTCGATTCGACGCCTGAGAACAGAGCTGGGACCCCGATTGGATGAATACACCGAGGCCGATGCGATGTTGGAGACTCAGCGCGGTGGCTATCCACCGTTCTTCAGGGAGAAGCCACAAACGATTGCCATCACGGATAATAAGCCGGCCCACATACACTGCTTTGCCGTTGGAGATCCGAAGCCCTGTGTACAGTGGTTCAAAAACGATATGGTTTTGTCGGAAAGCAAGAGGATCAAGATAACCTATGACGATGATGGTCGTTCGATACTGCGTTTTGAGCCAGCCGTACATTTCGATATTGGTATCTATAAGGCAGTGGCCAGAAATAAGGCAGGTCAAACTGTGGCCAGATGTCGTATCGTAATTGCAACACTTCCCGATGCACCCGACTCGCCGGAAGTATCCGCAACGAGTGCAACCGAAATACTTTTAAGATGGAAGCAACCTCGAGATGACGGACACTCTCCAGTCTTGTGCTATAGTCTGCAGTACAAACTGCAGAGCAGTGATGCATGGACAACGGTTGCCGATAATATTGATCATGAGTTTTATCTATTGCATGAACTCACACCCAACACCAATTATCATGTGCGTCTGGCTTCGAAGAACCGCATTGGCTGGAGTGATATGGGAATTGCCGTTAATGCATCGACTTCCGGCAATGATGCACCCAAAGTTCACATTACTAAGGCCATGAAACATTTACAACAATTGACGGAGAAGGGTCAGGAAATAGTTCCTGAAGAAGAGCGAGTCCATACCGACTATCATTGTGAGCGTGAACCTCCCACCTGGGTAACTGACTCCTCTGTCAGTGATAAGTATAGCTTTATTTCGGAGATAGCTCGCGGCGAGTTCAGTACGATCGTGAAGGGAATTCAAAAATCCACAGATACCGTTATCGTTGCCAAAATATTCGAAGTCACTGATGAAAATGAAGAAGCCATTGTCGCTGAGTTTGATAATTTCAAAACTTTGAGACATGAACGTATCCCAGCTCTATTTGGCGCCTACAAGCCAATGAATGTACCGATTTCGATATTTGTGATGGAGAAACTACAGGGTGCCGACGTCCTAACCTACTTTAGCAGTCGACACGAATACTCGGAACAGATGGTTTCCTGTGTAATCACTCAACTATTGGACGCTCTGCAGTATTTGCACTGGCGTGGATATTGCCATCTGAATATTCAGCCCGATAATGTTGTTATGGCATCGGTGCGATCGATTCAAGTGAAACTTGTCGATTTTGGCGCTGCAAAGAAAGTAAATAAATTGGGACTGAAAATAACTCCAACTGGCATGTTGGACTTCCAGCCCCCAGAGATGATTAACGATGAACCCGTTGTCCCACAAAGTGACATCTGGTCGCTGGGTGTGCTCACCTACCTGCTCCTGTCCGGTTTTAGCCCATTCCGTGGCAATGACGAGTATGAAACAACACAGAATATTTCATATGTGAGATATCGTTTCGAAAATCTCTTCAAAGAGGTTACACCAGAAGCAACGAGATTTATTATGCTGCTATTTAAGCGTAATCCCACGTAAGTGAAATCTTCATACTGTTCAATTTAAAACATATCTTAATTTTGCAACTACAACAAATAGGAAAAGACCATATTCAGATGATTGTTTGGAGCACAGATGGCTTATGTCTTCCGATTATATGGTTAGGAAGCGTGAGCGCGCCATATTCTTAGGAAGTCGCCTAAAGGTACTTAAAATGAGCTTATATTATGGAATTTTGTTATTAATACAACACCTATTGTTACCATCTCAACAGGAGTTTAATGATGAATATCATGACCTGAAAAGCAAATCAGCCACAACATCCAAGTCTCTTTATGCGGTTGAAGGCGGACCGACTCCTTCTCAACTGCTCCGATCAAATAGCATTCAAGAGGAGTTGCTAACAACGTTTTAGATAAATAACTAACAAAAAACCAAAGGTTGTTATGAATTTTCTCTGTATTTCAGCTTACGAATTGCGAAAATATTAAAAATTGAGATACCAAATATTTAAATAAAAATTCGGTGTTTTCAATCGCGAACCGACAACTTTGATACTTGCGGTCCGCCTTATTAAGATGGAATTGGGATTTGTTGTTGTTGACTATTTTTCCGGCTAAATAGGGCAGATAAGCTAGGTAAAGGACGAAAAGGCAACACTGGTAACATGTTTACCAAGGAATGCTTCCAACTATCGATTACTTAAACTGGATGCAAAACCCAAAGAAAGAGGCTAAACGAAAACTTTCTAAGGACGAAAAGCAAAATAAGTTTTTAACATATTGTTAAATAAATTAGTTATGTAAATAAGAAAATTATATGGATTCAGAAGGTATTTAGGGTGGTAAGATGTTAATAACCTCCACAAGGATATTCAAAGTATCGAATTTAATCGCAAAAAAGGCTACAGCAGCCGCACTGTATACGATTAATCGATCTTTGATGTACATCGCTAACAAACTTATTGATTAACAAAAAATATATATATATATTTACATACTGCTGTTTAAGTCTTAAATATACAAAACCATCATTAGCTAATAAAGATGTATTGTGTAATTTTATTCCTAAAGTTTCCATTCAGTGTATTTTAGATACACACACATGTGCATGCATGTAGGTTGATCGATTGAAGGTGAAATTAAGGCATGGTTAAAAAAACAGCAGCTGCTCAGCAGTTCATATTATGTACATGTTGTTTGTCCATTTGCACATATGCAAGAAGCGTGCCAGAAACTTTTTTGGCTTCCTGCTGAGTCATTGAGCTAAGAATCGGCCAACGTTGTTGGCCAGTGTGCAAATGTACAATAAGAATACAGCTTAACGGCTGCTGTTATGTTTAGGCAGGCCTTCGCAAAAAACATAAATAAATACGTTTGTTTTGAATCTATTGCCATGCCAGGTACTACAACATCTGAACTCGTAAAATGGCAAAGAACACATTTAACATCAGTCGGAAGCATAAAACATATCCAGCCAATTTCAATGTGGAGTGTAAATCACAATTGTTGGATGAACAAGAAAATGTCAAATTAATTGTTAATCGACGAAGTGCAGTTGTCTACCCCAAAAAATGGTCATTTCGTTGTAAATGGCACAAAAAGTTGGCAATAACATTAATACTTATTGTAATTTGTATACTAATTATTTTCGCCTATACAGATATATTTCGAAATAAAATATTTTCGATATTTCTGTCAGATGGGCTCGACAAGGTGACAAATATTGGAAAACTGCAGACAGGCTACTACTATAATAATAATAATAATAATAATAAGCAAGCAGCAGTCGCATTCAATTCAACAAATCATTCAAATTTGAAATCAATGCAATATCTACTGAGTTATACTCCGGTCCAACTGAACATCAGCACACATCTGAAAGCGTTTTCTTCCAACTACAATATATTTGTTATATACACCAAAGAGAACTATCGTCTGCATATGAAGTTTGATCTGTTTGCACATAGCCTGCTTAAGCATACAAATGCTCAATTGCATTTACACATTATAACTGATAAGAAGAGTGAAGTATCTGCATTGGAAATACTTCAGAGGAAAATTCGAAAATTTAAGCGAATATTAATCTATACGATGTATGATGTGAAAATCTGTTCGGATATAATACAAGATATAACGGATAAGCTGTTGCCATATTTTAGTTCTTCGCCCAAATCATATTATTCGGATTCGTTATTTTTCTTATCACTCGGCTTGCATCGCATTGCTGATAAGAGTTTAGATCGGGCTATTCTTTTTGATTGTGATATTGTTTTTCGATCGGACATACGTTTACTGTTTGCAGAATTCGATCGATTTTTGCCACATCAACTTTTTGGATTAGCGCCGGAATTAACGCCGGTCTATCGACATATACTCTACCGTTACCGTACACGATTCCCGAAATCAAATTTCGGCAATCCATATAATCCAATACAATTAGGTGGAAAGAAAAACAATGAAAATAAGTTAGTAACTAGTCGCAATCGTGATCGTCATGGTTATCCTGGCCTAAACTCTGGAGTGGTACTTATGCTACTAAATCGCATCAGAGATTCTAAAACATACATCGAGATGCTAACGCAATTTGAAGTCAATCGACTGGTTGCAAAATATTCGTTTAAGGGTCATCTCGGAGACCAAGACTTTTTTACACTGCTTGGCTATGAATACCCAAATTTGATATACAGATTAGACTGTGTTTGGAATAGGCAGCTGTGCACTTGGTGGAAGGACCACGGCTATAGTAATCTATTCGATGCATATTTCCGATGTGAGGGTGTTATTAAAATGTATCACGGCAATTGTAATACACGTATCCCAGAGAGATGAAATACAAACATTTCATTTAATAAAAAACATTGTACACAAAAAGCTGAAATTGGCATAGTCACTTTTTTGGGTGTAACGGGAAACTTTGCAGGTCTTTAAAATTTGGTTAATTGCAGATTTTTTCCCCAACTAGCCTTCTTGCGTTCCAAGGACTTGGATGATATCACATATTAGCTTAAAGTTTGAAGTTTGGACTTAACTTATTTTATATTTTCGTTAGGAAATAATAATTTGTCAAGATTAAGTCTTTGTAATTTTGATCGCTTAGAAATTTAAGCTAATCTTAAGATATTTAGGATTATAAAATTGTTTTCTAGTCAGTTAAACAAATTTACCTATCATATCACGAATTTACGCAGCAAGCAATCACAAATAAATTGTAGATCAACAATCAAAATAATATATAATAATCGTGTCATGCAGGAAAACACAAAATACGGCCAGCCCTAATCTGGGAAGATTCCATTTGGGATCCCACTGCATCGTTCGTACTTGATCTATACTTTGAAAAATAATAGAATACTTGAATTAATAGGTACACTCTAATTATAGATCACATATATACTCACACATATAGATGTGCATAAATCAGATATAGATAAATATGAGTGATTCACTAACTAATGGGTTGTACAAGTACACCATTAGTTGTATAGTATGTATTATAAGTTACAAATACTAAGATATTATTGTGCTTCAACTAATCACCAATTTGACATTCAAGCGAGACGGCCTTACGTTTTAAAGTCTAAAGCATCAAAGTGCATATCGACTTAAGTAAACATATATTTACATGTACACGTATGTATACCCAGATACAAATGTATGCTATATATAGATGAGTGTGTCGGTATATCAATCTGACGACCGTTGCCCACGTATAAAAGCAAACCCCGTTGAAATCGTCGTTAGTTTGTTCGAGTTTTCTGACTGCTGCACAACTGGTTTCTGGTGTCTGGTGTCCGGTGTCTGTCGAAGCATTCGAATTTTATTTGAAATCTTAAATAGTAGTAGCGGCATACGAAAGGTAATATTTGAATTTCAATTAGTTACCTGATAATTTATACTATACTATATACATTATTGAATATTTATTTTTGCGCAATGTTTGTGAATTGGTTAGGCAATTAATATCGTCAATAATTGCCAAACTGCTAATGAGCATATATTTATTTTGTGGTTGCACAAAACAGTTTGAATGTGAATGCGATTTGATATTAGTATGCGCATAAATCAAAAAGCTGTTAAAGTTGTAGTTCTACAAAATTTGATGGTCAAAACAGGAATTTCTTTGTAAATCAAATCACGTTTACGTTTATTGTATAAATCAAGATTTTCACAGGAAATTTACCCAATGACCTTGGTATTGCTTTATATGTTATAAGGCAAAAATTGTATAATCCGTAACTTAATTTTGGATAAATTATTTGCATTATTTAGTGTGTTCGTCTCTGTTGTACAAGAATCAGACTAGCAGAAGTAAGTTCATTTTAACTGATAACTCGAAACGAATGTCAAAGATTGGAAAAGTTAAGATTAAGATTTGGAGTACTTTTACTAATGGTGTAGCCCCGCTTTAAAGTCGATAAGTGATTGCGAATTTATGTATGAGTTTGGTTTTAGTGTATTTCCTAACAACATGGGTTTTTGCTCTAACTTATTAACTTGAAATTAATAACTTTTTATCTATCTCTAAATATCAAATAACCATTTTTCTTTCAAACGTGTTCATTTACAGATTCATGATGAAGGCAACTCTTTTGCTCTTGACTCTGGCGATAATAGTATGCGTGAATGCCGATGAGCAATATACTACTAAATATGATAATATTGATGTAGATGAAATATTGAGATCTACGAGACTGTTCTCAAATTATTTCAAATGCCTCATTGACACCGGAAAGTGCACTCCCGAAGCAAAAGAACTTAAGAAAACATTACCTGATGCTCTGAAAACCGAATGCAGCAAGTGTAGTGAAAAGCAAAGGCAAAACAGCGACAAGGTTCTTCGACACATTATCGAGCATAAACCCGATGAGTGGAAAGTTTTGCAAGCCAAATATGATCCCGATGAGATTTACATTAAACGCTACAGGGCACAAGCCAAGGATGCCGGAATAACTATTTAGATCAAAGCTGATTGTTACAAAAATTCAATTAGATCAAAAATGTTTTTATTTTATACAAAGCTACTGTGATGGACTCTGGAAAATTATCTCTTATGACTCTTCTAGTGGAGAAATTTGAAATCCATTGTGTAGCATACAATTAGGTTAAATGGTGACAACAAAAGTTGTGTATTGTATGCAAATAAAACAAATTTATTGTTTATGAATATAACGTTTTTAAATTAACTGTAACACATTTTTTTAAATACTCGGACAAAACAGAATACTTAGTATTCTGACCGCAATGTAAAAAGTGGATTAAAAAAAACACGTTTTTTTTATTAAAGGTTGCTGTACAGCTGCAATCCCACAAAACTGATTGGTTTGTAGACTTGAATGTCCGGTTTATAACAGCAAAAATACGGAACAGCTTTCACGTGCAACTGTTTGTAGCCGGTTGTTGTGGAGGAGCAAACACAGTTTGCTGACATTAAATGTAAATTTAGAGAGATTGGCAATAAGTCAAGCACTCGTATCGTGTCAAATTTAAGAACTGGTCCTTTACTGGGTTCACTTAGAGCGACATCAAGCATGAATCATCAATTTTGAAGAAGATCGTAAGGATTTTCAGTGTCGAAAATTCTACATCATTTCTGCATTAGCGGGTCTGTTCCAAGATCAATTTGTTGCCGCTCAGATAATTAAAAAAAAATCATTAAAAGAATCTAATTACTCCTTAAAGTTCATTTCCATTTATTTTTTGTGTGTCAATTTTGTTTTGTCAGCCAACAGCTGTGATGTACAAGAAGTCATCTTTCCAATCTTACATCAACACAGCGTCCACGCTGAATACATCTTCACATAGTTTAGATCGGCATCAAATAACAATTTTGGTGATTGCTGTAATTTTACGGTGCATCGATTTTGCACAAACAAACAAAAAATTGCTAAAAATAAACTGCAACTATTCCTATAATTTACAATTCGTGCTTTTTTGCATTTAAAATCTGAGAATTTCCCATGCGTTTCGACTGATGTCGGTCTGTGTGATGAACCTATAGAACCAGTGAAATTGAAACGAAACGTATCGAGTAAAAATCGAAAAGTATCGCTTTCGCTAATATCAATTATGTTACATCTCTAATGCAAAATATAAACAAGACCATTATTAAATCTGATTTGATCTGTTTGACTAATATTTTAGTTTAATGTCAGTTTGTAATACATTTGGATAAAAGTTTAAGAATTTTGACTATGGTAGTTAGTTCTTCTACAATCTGAGGCTAAAATTAGATTTGGCCAGACGAAAATGTTTTTGTCAATTGCCCCCCCGTTGATGGACTTTGAAGATGAACTATTGTGGATCAATCAATTAAACAATCAGAATATAACGGTTCTTTATGATAAATCAAATTATGTTACGCCTAACACAAAGTTGCTAATTGAACAAGCTTTCATCCAGCCACTAAGTCTACAAGATCAACAAATCCTCTTTGACGATCTACAAAAGCAAAATAGAAATATTGCGCATCAATATGGGTTGACACCGGCCAAAGTACGTATTTATATATGTCTTATTTGAAAGGCATTTGTCTATTATTATTATTTACTATAGCTTCCTCAGCTGGTTGAGAACAATCCTCTAATTTCAATTGAAATTCTGTCGAGGCTAATGTTGAATACCGACATAACTGAATATTTTAACATTTTGGTGAACATGGACATAACGCTGCATTCAATGGAAGTGGTCAACAGGTGAGCGAGCACAAGATGTGCTTACTTTCCCATATAACGTGGATAAATTACTTATATTCTTTCAGACTGACAACATCTTGCCCATTACCGACCGAATTCATCCACCTGTACATTAGTAATTGCATTTCGGCGTGCGAAACTGTAAAAGATAAATACATGCAGTCGCGATTGGTTCGATTAGTTTGTGTATTTCTACAGTCCTTGATTCGCAACAAGATCATTAATGTTAAGGTAAGATTTCCTGTAACAGGTCATAACTCGTTATGATACGTCTATCCAAGAAACAGATAAAAGTTCACCTTAACCTTCTTATTTGGCCTTTTAGGAACTGTTCATTGAAATCGAAGCGTTTTGCGTTGGATTTAGTAAAATTAAGGAAGCTGCCGCTTTGTACCGCCTTATTAAACACTTGGAAACTGGAGACACAATGCAAACTTCAAATTCGCTAACAAAGCAATAATCAAATGTGTTTCAAAATATGTGAAGATAAACAAAATTTACATCTGAATAATCTTTAGGAGTACACGGAGTACATTTTACAATTTGATAAAAATGTGAATCTTCTTTGCCGACAACTGGGTGTTACCACTAATCAGAAAATACATTATGTATTGTACATAATGGAATACATAACACAAAAGACTTGTCAAAGCGAGAAAATTTATAGTTTTTGAGTTCGCAGACAGACATGGGCTAGATCGACTCGACTGTTGATTCTCATCATGATTATATATACTTTACGGGATCAGAGATGCTTCCAACTGCCTGTAACATTAAATCCTTTTTACCACCTTTCGAAATTTAAGAAATTTTGCGTTTTACGTGCAGCATTTTACTAAATTTTAATTTTTACGAGCAGTATTATTTCTTTCTAATAGTTATAGTTTTTGGAATTAACGGCTTTGATGGTAGATGTACTCAAACAAATTCCCAAGCGTTCTGCTAACTCCCTCTTTGCGTGAATTTGTGAAACGTTTATCACGCAGTCAACATCAGGCATCACTTATCCTATGCAAAGCAAAAGCTGGTGGGCCCTCCGGCCTAAGATTTTAATTTTGCATTTTTAGTAACCGGTTACACAGAGCAACAAACAATTAATTATAATATGCCAAAAGATAGGTAAGTTGAGTTGAGTACAACGAAGTAATATATCATAGCTTAAGTCTTTGATGGGTTTTATTGAGAAAATGTTGTAACGATATTGGACACTCCTGGCACCCTGAAATTCTTCGTCGCTGCAAATCGGTTTGTTGGTGCTTCCTCTCAACAAAAATGATGCTCAATGCATGACGTCGCTTGTGGTAATCAAGCATGGAAGAGTGATTAATTTAAAACTATCGGATAAAAATTTAGTGGAACAATATGAAAGCGGAACATTGATGTGTCATTTTCAGCACGACATCTTATGTCCAGAGTAAATTACCTAAAAGCTTGCAGATATGTAAAGCGATAATAAACAAATATTTAAATATTTGCCTGCTTTTAAGCATGATAAGAGAATTTAAATATACCATCTGATGAGTAATAACCGACTTTTGGAAACTTAACAATGCTATGTTATTGCTATCGAAAAAGCAACAGTGGAAACGTAGCAGAAAAAGAACGACCAGAAGAGATATCCGATAGTCCATTCAGAAAAACGTGCTTGATTCTTTTTTGGTAACCATTGGAACGAACTCATCTACTGACCAGTTCTTCTGCTATAACCCCCCCGACCATATCTACCCTTGAACTTTTGCTGCGATTGCTATTATCAGCAGAGAGCATATATAAGCGTAATGTATTGAGATTAATACGAAAATTAATAGTATTAATTTTAAACAAAAACGATGGCACCAAACGCAGCAATACCTGTGGAGCGTTACGAGTCCACGAACTATGGCATTAACGCTATTCTACTGGGCCCTCCCGGCTCTGGTAAAGGGACACAGGTGGGTTAAATAATTACAAATGTGTGGGTTTATGTATACATATATACTATGTTATGTAACCGAACGGTTGTATTGACAGCGACTTTCTCCTAGAAATATTTATGTATTTTAATACAAATATATGGCAAAGGTCAATTTTGGCGGCAATTGCTGGAAAAATAAAATGAGCTGAAAATGTGCGAATTGTTGGTGAAGGTGCCAAGCGTTTTAAATGTGCATAGCAACAAAAAATATATATATAATTGTTATATATTCATATGTGTCATCAGTTGTGTGGCACCAGTTACCTAAATACACTGTAATAGGTTTTATAAATAAAGCTGAGTTTCGTGTTGGTTTTTAATGATCAATTTTGTCGTTTTTCCTAGGCACCTTTGCTAAAGGAAAAGTTCTGCGTGTGTCATTTATCTACTGGTGACATGCTACGCGCCGAAATTGCATCGGGTTCGAAACTTGGCTCAGATCTGAAAAAGGTTATGGATGAGGGTAAACTTGTATCCGATGATTTGGTCGTTGATATGATTGATTCTAACTTGGACAAACCGGAATGCAAAAACGGATTTCTGCTGGATGGATTTCCCAGGACGGTTGTCCAAGCTGAAAAGGTATTCCTTCCCATTTAATGAAAAATATTTATGAATATATAACTAAATCATTAATTGGTTTAGCTTGATTCGTTGCTTGACAAGAGAAAGACTCACTTGGATGCTGTTGTTGAGTTTGCAATTGATGACAATCTGTTGGTCAGGAGAATAACCGGTAGATTGATTCATCAAGCAAGTGGCAGATCCTACCACGAGGAGTTTGCCCCACCCAAAATACCAATGAAAGACGATGTAAGTAAATTGATATCATACAAAATGCAATCTCAATCTAATTCGATATCTTTGAAAATAGATTACTGGGGAGCTTTTAATGAGGCGAAGTGACGATAATGCCGAGGCCCTGAAAAAACGTTTGGAATCGTATCATAGGCAAACGAAACCGCTGGTTGACTACTATGGCCTGAGAGGATTGCATTTTAAGGTCGATGCTGCTAAGAAAGCCAGCGATGTGTTTTCAACGATTGACTCAATTTTCCAAAGAAAAGCTCATGCAAAGGCTTAAGTTCTAATTGGTTTTCCACTACAATTCATACTACTCTACTGCCTGTTTGATTTCGATAATTAACGAATATTTAAAAACACTGAAAAGCAATTGTCATTTGTTAAAATGTTATTTAATATTATTCGCGGCACTGCAAATCTAATTGTACATTTTTAGAAATAAATACGGGTTTATACAACTATTCAAGTGAACAGTACATTTATCAATTGTTCTTTATTTAAAGCACTCATTTAATTTCAGAAATCCCAAACGCATTCTTAGCTCGTTCAAAGTTCAACTCGTGAGTTTTAATGAGTAACTTTCAGTGATCGGGCGCATAAATACGCTTTGTGATAAGATAAGTGTCGACCTTGATCGCAAAAGACCACTTGTAGTAATCTAAAAGAATATTATATAAGAGTATGCAAAATAATGGTATTAAGTATTACCTGTAGATAATTATTAACGGTAAGCTATTATCCGGCTTAGTCTAGGCAAGTGTCAAATGATTTCTTCTTCACATGTTCATGCTAACTAGATTTTCTGAGTTGCAAAAATTTCCAACCGCATTTTTGTGCTTATTTATTTCCACTTTCGCCCAATCACAGCTGAGTTTTGCGGACTGATTATGTCGAGATATATAATGTTATTATTGTTTTTTAAATATATGTATTATAGTATGTATAACTGATGATTTAATTCACAGATTCAATCCGAGTGGGTTTTAAAACTCTTCAACAGATTCGACTGGACGACTTCCAGAGACAATTGGAAGTCTGTCAACTTTAACCGATCCCTGGTAAAAGCCTGACTGCCTGGTAAAAGCGAAGCGACGCGCTGCAATCCCTTTCGCACATGTAGTTGATGATATGATTTGACTTTGATGTATAATATATTTTATTACATACATATTTGTGATTTTATTTTTTAACTATAATAATCTTACATATTTACAAATTTCTATAAAAGCGTACAACAACAATATTTTTTTTTCTGTCGTTTTTCTTGTGTTGAATTCATCTCTCGCACAATGGTTGCAAACACTTCATTGACATTTATTCGGTCCTTTGCCGATGCTTCAATAAATGGACACTCCCAAAGTTGAGCCAAGGCATTACCTGAAACAAACAAATAACAAATAATACAAATTGCAGTTAGGTCAATTGGCATGTTTAATTTGGATTCGTTTTTATTCGAGTATTTAGTCACATATTGTCGGGATCCTTGCCAACGCATTAAAACCAATTTGGATTCGTCTGAATTTGTTTCATTATTTGTATTGTAAAAAAATTCGATTTTCCTTTAGATTTAAGCGTTTTTTGAACATCTCTGCGGTGTTTGCCATTATATCACCATAAAATTATTACTCATGATTTGGAATAAGTATATAAGATAACCGTTGATATATTACTTGTGAGTACTTTTCTATGAAATGAAATGTGTTTTTCAGGTTCTTGGCAATGTTCTTGAAGAGTTTAGTTTACCGTAATCTATATCTGATATAATTGTAGGTGTATGAGACAAGAAATGATTTTACCTTCAGCAGTCGATACTTCTCTCTGGCAATCCAAATCAAATTTATTCGCTACTAGCAATATGGGTGCTGGCTGGCTTCCTTTAACGCGAGAAATCACATTTTTCATACTTGAAATGTCCTATTATGGAAAGTTAATAAATCGTAATTATTATTGCTATTATCAAATTCATGGAGTAATTGCATTCTTTATCCAAAATATCATAATCAAAATTCACTGATAATTACCTGAAATGTTTGATGGTTTGTCAGCGAATACATTACAATAAAGCCATGTCCATTTTTGATGTAGAGATCCCGCATAGAGGCAAATTGCTCAGTTCCGGCTGTGTCTAATATTTCCAAAACACAAGGGGAACTGTCTACCTGTAAATACATGGAAAAAGATTTCATGAATTTTCAATTTCTGATTTTTCTACGCTATTCTTTTATTATTTTTTTCTTTTTATAATTATTAGCTATGATTATTATATTATTATTATATGGGAGTAGCAAACATAATGGGAAATATTTATATACTTTTAATATTAGTTCTGCCTAGTTCTAATATCAGTTTCTGCCATTTCCCACTATTTTGGGGATGTTGATGAGAATGGTCAAATACATATGCAGTCAAAGACAGACAGTTTGTGGAAACCGCATTCGAAAATTTGGAAACTCTTCACTTCTAATAAATAATAAATTATATTTTAAGATATTCATGGATTTATAAAATTGCAACTTTTCTGCTTAAGAACCACTCCCAAAGAATATTAATTAGGAAAGTTAAGTTTTTAATGATTGGAATGTCAGTAAACATACTGTTAATAGTTTAACTACCAATAATAATCAGATCGTAATGCTCTGTCTCATTTAAGTTTCCTGCTTAGCATTTTCACCACTTGGTAGAGATTGGAACTCTACTATTTAGAAGATAGATCTGATTCCAGAGCCAAAACTTGTATAACGATGGATTTATTTTATATAGTGGTCTGATGTTTAGTATTTTGTGAGATGGGACATTTTAGTAAACTAAAATTATATTCATACGAGAACAATCCGATCAGCAAACCCGGAAAAACATTTACACTTCCTGCAGCAAAAAGACAGACATTTTCCAAGTTTCATCGGGATAGATTTTAAACTGACAATATTATGTTTATTTTCAAAAATGTTGATTGACTCAGCTAGTGAGGCTTATCAAGAATATTTATACTTTATGCGGTCGGAGACGTCTCCATCAACTTAATTGCCAGCGGTTTTTAAAAGCAGCAAAAACATATGTCGCCAAAGTTTTAAAGTTTCTTACCTAGCCCCGGAAAGTTTTTGTTTCTATTTTTTTGTACTACAACAAATCGATGATGTAGAACTCCGATGTTTCAAAAGTTCTGAATTTGGTCAATATATCTCTGTAAATATTTTTAATACTTCTTCCTTGCCAATTATTGTTGTTTCAGTTAAAAGTATTAGATCATCCCTGCTATTATCACATTTGTTACATCGGGTTAACTAGCAGAATTACATCGAACCACCCTTAATGCAAAACTGGCTTGTCAAACTACCTAATTCGCTTAGTGGCTTTCATGTTTTTGCAACTAGTACTTCTGCATGCAACGAGTACTTTTTGGGGTAGCAGCCAGGTTCAATTGGGTTGCGTCTGCACTTTTTACACATTTTTGCATTGCTTATAATGCACTTTTATAACCATAATTTTGTTGTATGGGTCGGTTACCGGTGTAAATTGCGTATATTATATATTTTGTCTGCACACATACATACGCATACGCACACTCACATACACATACATGACATGTACATGGGTGGTGCAACAAATGTGCCTTCTTTGTTTTGTGTTTATATGTACATCTATTTATCACCATTCAAATCACTACATTTTATGAGTCATAAATACATCGCTTAATAAGCATATATTTATCTAAAAATAACAGTTACTAGTTACTGCAATCCATAAACACGCATTATTAAGGAACTATTTATTCTTATTTCTTCTTTTTTCTTTTATCAGTATTTTAACGTCAACAATGTCCAAAAACAACATAAGTACATGCATTTTTATTTATGGGCCCAAATGTATTCGTACACACACACATGCATATATATACATATTATGTATATATATAACACATATATGTATATGTATATACAAGGTATTTGTGTACAGAGATACATATGTGTGTGTAAGTGTATTGTGCTTACAATATGTATGTATATAGAGTCTATATGTATTGTGGTAGCAAACCTCTATTTCCTTTCGATAGAAATCCTCGATAGTGGGATCATATTTTTCAATGAAACATCCCGAAACAAATTGAACAGTTAGGGCCGATTTACCAACGCCACCAGAACCAAGTACAACCACTTTAAATTCGCGCATGTTTAAAGCACTTGTTTATGATGTACACCGATTATTATTTCAAAATAAAAATTATTATAAAAAGTGTTTACTGAGACGACGAATGAATCATGTGTATGGGCATTGTGCACAAATTGAATTATTTTTACAAACGACAATAGACGCGGTATGTTTAAATGTATTGTGAATTATATTTGATTATTTATTATAATTTTGATTGATAGGCATATTTTTCCTTTATATTATTAACTTCGACCACTGGCATTCGGAGAAAACGAGCAATGTACAGACTAGAGATGTGCGATTATTCATTTTCATAACCTGCTACTCGTCACTACTACTTACATGTAGGTAACTGTCAAAGTCACGATCACACAAATGAAACGCACAGAGTACATTTGATGTGACCATGGCCGCTCGATAACAAAACGCAATCTATCGGCGTAATAAATACATTGTCTTCACAGATGTAAAGTTACTTCCCCAACACCATTAAATTGGCTCGCATCTAAACTTTTCACTACTTTCGCGCTGTCCTCATATTTATATTTTATATATTATTTATCAATTTTAATTAGGAAGCACCAAGCAATTAGTAATTGGATCACCACCTGCAATACCTCACGTTTGATTTGGCTGTGCCGGTCGAAAAAACGCTCCAAACTGTCAGATAGTATCTCATGTCGACAACGTCGCCTAACCTAATTAGGAAGAACGATGTTATTCGAAATTTATGTAAAAATTGTATTCTCTAGAAGACATAACATTATAAAAATTAATACGATTTTCAAAACATTAAAATATTCATTCATATTTTGTCATTAAGATTAGTACTGCATAAAAAAAAACGCTTGTGACTTATTCTATGGTATGAAACGCTGTACACGTGGAAAACAACTGCATAAGTTACAGATGATACAGTTGACTATAAATAAATATAAAAAAACGGTACCAGTGGACAAAGCACCGAATGATTGCAAGTTAAAGTTTATCAAAGCCAGACAAGTTGTCGAAAATGTATTCGACCGCTGCGCTATTTTTCAAAATCTAATTATTAAAGGACATTTTATGGCAGTCAGGGATTTTATTTAATGAGTGAAGGTTGGCTTTAGCTTTTACATTAAAGATGAGCAACTCCCTTGCCTTAAACACATTCATATATTGCACATGTTATTTAATTAGATAAACTAGAAAATGGTATTCAATAATTAAATTTTTGATTGTCGGCCCTTGATAATTGGTAATTTAAATTTTTAAGGCTTTTATTTCGTAACTTTTTGGCTTATAATTTACGAAAAAATACTGCCAGAATATAAAATAAAATAAATTAAATATATGCTTGAAAAATAAATAGATAAATATAAAAAGTAAAAGCTAATTAAATTAAATTAAACATTTAATTAGAAAACTAAGAAATCACAAAAGATTTCATAAAGTTCATGGTTCGTGATATTAAATTGTTCCATTTTCTTGTTCCAAAAACTATGCATATGATATCGATATAACCGGAAACTGATTGTTTTGTGACAAACATGTTTACCGACTCTTTTTCTTTGCGGCACTTCTGTCGACGGTACGTTCGGTTTTGTGTTAACCAGAAATCCAAAAAATTGACAAAAATCCTTATATTTTAGTTGCTGAAAACACTCAAGATGCCACCCAAATTTGACCCTACCGAAGTTAAAAATGGTAGGTTTTTAAATTCATACCATATTAAATATGTGTTCAACGTTATTTTATTTTATTTTTAGTTTACCTGCGTTGCGTAGGAGGCGAGGTTGGCGCCACTTCGTCGTTGGCTCCCAAAATCGGTCCCCTTGGCTTGGTTAGTACTCGCAATTTAGTTTGCTTTAATTCAGAAGCTAATTGTGATTGATTGCAGTCCCCTAAAAAAGTAGGTGATGATATTGCCAAAGCCACCTCCGACTGGAAGGGTCTGAAGATCACCGTTTGCCTGACCATCCAAAACAGACAGGCAACCATTTCTGTGGTCCCATCGGCTGCCTCCCTGATCATCAGGGCCCTGAAGGAACCTCCACGTGACAGGAAGAAGCAGAAGAACAGTAAGTTTATTTTACTTGGAGTGCTGTGATTTTGAACAAGGAAACAACAATGACACTGCAAGAAATGAGATACATATTTATAAAACAAAAAGCATCGATTAGTGAGCAATGTGTTCAGAATAAGCCGGTTCGACTTTATCAAACTACATTTCGAAGTTCTTCAATTAGACAGCCAAGAACTAAGAACTACTGAACTCTTCGGTTTCCATTATTTCTGTCTAAGGGCAGCCAAGCCCCGAAGCAGTGTTTTATTAAAATAATTAAACAGCTTGCCTAATTAATTCAAAGCTATCTGTGCCTATTATTCCAAATTGGCTTAAGATCCTTAATTCATTTATTTATTTAATGTTAACTAAAATCGGTCGTTGAAAGTTTATAATATAATTCAAAAATAGGGTAAATTAAATAAAATTAAATATTAAACTTAAATTAAAAAAGGTAAGATTTCTAGTGCCATAGATTATGTGAATTCCATATTTGTTTATCAGTGAATACGAGTGTTGAGTAATTTAGCCAAGTGATTTGTTGAAAGCTTCAGAGTTTTTATTAATTTAATAATGGTATATTTTGGTTTTTGTATCTTTCAGTCAAGCACAGTGGCAATATCGCGTTCGATGATATTTTGGCCATCGCACGTACAATGAGGCCGAGGTCAATGGCCCGTGAGCTGAAAGGTACCTGCAAGGAAGTGCTTGGCACAGCCCAGAGTGTTGGATGCACCGTTGATGGCAAACATCCTCATGATGTTATTGACGACCTCAATAATGGCTCCATGGAATGCCCTGCAGAATAATTGTAGATTCTGTTGAAGAAATAATTAATAAAACCGGTTTTACAATCAACTATGTGAAACGTTAAATATAATTCTTTTTTAAAACCAAAAGCATTCCAAATTTAATTATACGTATGTATAATGAAAGTGAGTATGGAGTTTAATTCAATGAATTAAAATAATATAAACTGTATGCTTTGTATTAATGCAGGGTTTTCTTTTGAAAATAGCTCTGCAAACGATAAATGTAAAATACTAAAGGGCATTTGATAGCAGGCATTCTTTATTTTAACATGCATTTGACCAATAGCCTGGATTTTAAATCTAAACGCAGTATTAATTTGACTAGGAAGGAGGAATAACTCGCCAAATAAGACAAACAATAAACGACATGCGAATCTATTGGGCATCAAAACAATTACAAATAGTTTTCTCAAATTAATGTTTTCCAACACTGGTTGATGGACAGCAGATGGCGGACGTCAGTGTTTCATATCATCAATTACCATTTGTTCCATAATATGCAACAAAGTGTGGTAGAGGTGCTAACTTGCCAGGGGATAGCACAAACCGAATGCGATACAAATATCGATAAGAAAAAACATCGAGTAAAATTCGATTGACCAATATTGCAAAGTTGGCGTACGTCACTAATACCGACTCTCTTTCCGGTGCGGCCTTTGACAACGGTTGACGAAATGGTTAGTAATTTAATCGACAATGTTTGAAGAAATCTTTTGCTGATATTTATAATATTAATTAAATTTATTTGTACAATGTTCTGAATTCTTAGGCGGCACATAAATCGTTCCGCATCAAGCAGAAGCTAGCTAAAAAGCTAAAGCAAAACAGATCAGTTCCCCAATGGGTTCGCTTGCGCACAGGAAATACCATAAGGTAAGTTTTCATCTGTTTGTTTATCTATGTAGATAATGTGTTCAATATTGGATAAAGGTGTAGTTTAGTGACTTAAGTTAAGAAAAAAAAACTTAATCAAAGAAAAATCATTTTATAATATTAATGTGTAAATAATGTCGTGTCAATAATGTCGTTGTATTTGGGTGCTATTTTTAATGTAAGAACTGCACAGAAAGTGGTTGCCCACCGTTTCCCCGTTAATTGTGTCTGTAATATGGTTACAAATTGAAATAATTTGCTGAAATGTGATTTTATTTTTTCAGGTACAACGCTAAGCGTCGTCATTGGAGGCGCACCAAGTTGAAGCTGTAAATTTGTGGATCAAATCAATTGATAGATTTCCAGAATAACAAATAAATTCAATCTTGAAGTACAGCAAACAAGAATATTTCTTTTAATTCGGGGATTATTGATTAATGATGCTTGTCACATTTAATTTGTAAGCAAGCTTAGAATCAATCTTAATGCATGTTACTCATGTGTAGGTCAAGCGATTCTGCATTTGGTTCTCGTGTCTTCTGGTAATTACAAAAATAATATTCAGTTGCTATCGATGTTCCAAAAGAAATACATGAAGTGTTTGTAATACAAAGCTACAATGCAATGCGATAAGAAAGTAGCAAACTGTTTAGTGTCTAAGATACTCTTCGATTCTGCAGATATCGCCATAAATATTTGAATTTATTCTTTTCAAGTTACTGTCATGTTTGAAAAAATATTTTCAAGTACTTCTGATAATATACATAATTTCATTGAAATGAATCAGCTGCTACCGCTGCCGAAATAAATTAAGATCCAGCTGGAAGTGCTACTATCATCTAGTGCCGGTATAAATTGGTGCTCCTTATCAAAATGAAGTTCGCATCTTTCTTATCGATAATTTGTGGAATTCATTGAAGCGTCTGACTTTACTTATCTTTATTGCAGCTAATGCCACAATAACATTTCTGCTGTTTAAACCCACATCAACTGTTTGGGTTATTTTAACAATTTGTTTCGGTGTTGATAGATACACAATATTTTCATTAACTCGTGACTCGTTCACATTGCAATTTTTATCGATGGTAGAATCGAAGTGCCTGAAACTAGTGATATTTAAATATCGGCCATCTCTATTGACTACCCAGCACTTGATTAATCTAAGGTGCTTCAAATACTTGTTTGTAGTGCATATAAATTATAATTTTATATATGTTGATTGGTATTTAACAAAGATTGATTAACATATTTACAGATTACTAAAGGGTTTCCATGCACTGAGCAGTGTGCAAGTGTTCAAATTTGCAGTGCTTTTTATTGTGGTTCGCGTATTGATTTTAGACACAATTCTCAAGTCAAATATATCTCTGACATACCCAATATATATATGAGGAACCCACGGTAAAAACAATGCACACTCAAGGACAGGGCCAACAGACGCAGCAGCACTCTTCGCCACATTCTCTACTGCAGCAACAAAATCATCTACCCAATAACAACAATGCAGTTGGAAAGCCCAACGATCACCCACCACTCGCATCTGTCGGTAAGAGTAATGAATGATTACAAAGTGTTATATGTAGGCAGATATACACCTACATATTTACATATGTACGCATATTGTCATTAGCACACGTGAATCGAACGCACGTAATCGGCCATGCAAGAGAACAATAATGGAAAATTCCTTTAAAATACAATATATGTACACACAATACATACATTTATGCGAGTGTTTGTGTGTGTAGTGGTCCATGTGTGTATGCATGTATATTACCAACTGCATTTGTATATGTGTAAACACACACACACACAAGTGAGTAACTGTATGAGTCGGTCACTGGAAAATAACTGCACTCGTCGAATATTTTGGTAAAGTTCTATTTTAGCGGCTGTAGCCAAATACTTAAAATGAAAAAATTGAATGCGAGGGAAGTTAAAAAAATCAGGGAGTTACATTTTGTTGCATTTTGATAAGATAAAAGTAAGCAATAAAAGTTGTAGGGAGATAAGGCAACGATTATTTTGCTTGTTTACTGCTGCAAATTATTAAATCGTATTCAGTTACTATATATGGCAAAACATATTTTAAAAATGGATTAAATTCAGCAGAAAGAAATGTCTATCTATTTTTTTATCTAGTCGAAACATATATTTTTATTCGTAAAGGTGATTTTGTAATTTACAAAAATGTATTTAAATTTCTGTAGGATTATTGGAGTTGGCACATCGGGAGTACCAAGCTGTAGACTATGAGAACGCAGAGAAACACTGCATGCAATTATGGCGGCAGGATAGCACCAATACAGGAGTCCTGTTGCTGCTGTCCTCAATTCATTTTCAATGCAGACGGCTGGATAAATCGGCGCAATTCTCAACACTGGCCATCAAACAAAATCCGGTGCTTGCAGAAGCTTACAGGTGAGATCTTAAACAAATATGTTAATTTTAATACCCTTGTATTCTGTAGTCCAATTTTGTCGTTAAGTTAAATTTGTATATCTGATCCGATAAAGTATAGGCAGTCTAGTCGAACAGAGATCGGTCCACTGTATTATTAATTACCAGACAATAATTGTGAATATAATATCCCAAATTGCAGCAATCTTGGAAATGTTTACAAGGAACGAGGACTCTTGCAAGAAGCTTTAGACAACTATCGCAGAGCTGTACGCTTGAAGCCCGACTTTATCGATGGATATATTAATTTGGCTGCTGCATTGGTAGCTGCACGTGATATGGAGTCTGCCGTTCAAGCTTACATAACCGCATTGCAATATAATCCCGTAAGTTTACATCTTAAGATACTGCACAAATTGGAAACAATCATTGAATTCTTTTATTATTAATAGGACTTGTACTGCGTGCGCAGCGATTTGGGTAACCTGCTGAAGGCTTTAGGTCGCTTGGAGGAAGCCAAAGTAATTAATCTCTTATATATTTTATACAATGTTCGGAAGAATTAACAGATTCGATTTGTTGTTATTTCTCCTCAATAATAATTGTAGGCCTGTTATTTGAAGGCGATTGAAACATGTCCAGGATTTGCAGTGGCATGGAGCAACTTGGGCTGTGTTTTCAATGCACAAGGAGAGATTTGGCTGGCAATTCATCACTTTGAAAAAGCCGTCACACTTGATCCCAATTTCTTGGATGCGTACATCAACTTGGGCAACGTGCTCAAGGAGGCCAGAATATTTGACAGGTTAGTTAGTATATTCAAATTAAAAATAAATATTGGGATTTGAATTAAACTCACCTCAATTACACAAATGTCGCACAATGATATGTAAGGGTATGACCAAATATCATATACCCTTAAAAATGTAAGCGACGTCGGCATTATGTTGTTGCTGATAGAAAGAAGGATGCAAATTAGGGCATTGCATCTTACATACATGGTATGTGTGCATGTATTTGGTGTTATTCCTTCCTTTTTGTTTTTCTTTGGTACACCCGCCATCAGGCTTTTTAGTCTGTTCGAAACTTGGCAGCAGTGTGTCATTAAGCAAATTGATTTTCTGCTTTGAGGCAGATAGCCTTGAGGCAACCCTCGCATATTCTAAAAATATCTATGCACATGGAAGTCAAAAAATTCAGTTTCTGGTTTTGATTCTGAAATTTCGGTAGTGGCCGCCGTACATATGCCTGTACATATATAAACATATATTTGGTATAGATACATTTATCCAGAAAAATCATTTCGGCGCATGGAAAATGACCTCAAAAATTCATGTTATGTAAAGCAAAAGATACATTTTTGATAACTGTACTCCTTTTTTTTTGCTAGGATAGTAATTGATAGTTTAGTAATTAAACATTTGTTGCTCACGTATTTGGTTTATCTTCTTTGTTCACACACGCACACATGTGAGTAAGCGAAATAAAAGAAAAACAATTTTACTTCGTGGCAAAGTATACAAAATAAAGCAGAAGAATCGATATGCGACTAGCAGCTACCATATAGTCAGGTGTTATGTGCTGAGAATATAATATAGATATTTCCACTTTTCGTAGCAATTACTCAATAATTTCCAATATGCTCTAAATGTTCGATTTCCAATCAAGAGATGTAGTCATATATGTATTTTGACTATATTGATGGCATTTATTTTAGGTTGCCCTGAACTTCAATATTAGATCCAACCTGCTCATTTGGTTTGGTACAGTACAGGGTACATAAATAATTTCATGAAAATTCGCTCTTAAACAAAATTATGCACACCACATACAGTGTGTGTAGGCAGTTCACTCAAGTCATGATGTTGTTTTTTATTATTATGGTTTGTTTCGGAAATAAAGTCGCCGCAAATTAATTTGTATATCCACAGCGATATTTGGCAGATCATTAAACAGAGTTCTGCTGATGGTTTCATTAGCAGCACTGACTAAGTTATTGCAAATGGATTTCCACTTTTGATAGATTCATATCCATGCCGTAATTATAATAATGGACTGTCAGTGCATAGTTATTTATACAATTGTTCGTATTCGAGTAGATCAAGATAAGGCGCCCGAATACACGAAGCAATATACTAATAATTATGTAAATCGCTATGTGAATGTATTGCGACATTGCTGGAAAAGGTAAATAAACAATATGTTATTAAACATTATTATATTCATTACAACTAAATGTTGATTGGTCTATATTTCATGATTTAATATCAATGATTACCAACGATTCCAAGCATACGCAATTCAATGGAGCGGTGCATCTGTATATCACACATAGGGTAGCCGGCTCGAAACCGAAAACATGATATTTGGACTTATAAGTCAATTTTAGGGGCCTTTATAATGTGCGAATTGTAGAGGAGCAAGACAAGAATCTACTAGTTAAACTATATACATAAATAACATTTAATTTGGATAGTTGGTCGTAAATATATATCTCTATCGAGAAATGGGTTAAAATCCCTCAGGGAACATCAACCAAATTTGATGGCATCATTTGCTTAAAGGGTAGAATCGGTTAAAGTTCCCAATTCTCACAATACTCAAAATCCTTATTTGACAAGCCGGCCCAAATAAGCTGTGACATCAAATTGAAGAAAATCTTCGGCTATTTAAAGTAATCTATCAAAATAATCAAGTTCGTTTACTAATTTTGCATTTAAATGTTGTTAACATATATCTTCTTGTACAACAAATATGATCAGTTAAAAATGTTAGTTTGTGTGCCGACCTGTAGGACATTAATGTGTCTGTTTTGTATTGTATTTGTACAGAGCTGTGGCCGCCTATTTGCGGGCATTAAATCTATCGCCCAATAATGCTGTTGTCCATGGAAATCTGGCGTGCGTTTACTATGAGCAAGGACTCATTGATTTGGCCATTGACACATACAGGCGGGCAATTGAATTACAGCCAAACTTCCCCGACGCATATTGCAATCTGGCAAATGCCCTCAAGGAAAAGGGACAGGTAATGTTTATTATTCGTAATATTGCAGCCCGGCAGAGTGATTGCATTATTTATTTGCTTGCAGGTCAAAGAAGCTGAAGATTGCTATAATACGGCACTGCGATTGTGCTCAAATCATGCCGATTCTCTCAACAATTTGGCAAACATAAAACGAGAACAGGGATTCATCGAGGACGCCACGCGACTCTATTTGAAGGCCCTCGAAGTCTTTCCCGATTTTGCAGCTGCCCATTCAAATTTGGCCTCTGTGCTCCAGCAGCAGGGCAAACTGAAAGAAGCTCTCATGCATTATAAGGAGGCGATCCGGATTCAGCCAACATTCGCTGACGCCTATTCGAATATGGGCAACACTCTGAAGGAATTGCAGGATGTTAGTGGTGCCCTACAATGCTATACTCGGGCGATTCAAATTAATCCAGCATTCGCCGATGCACATAGCAATTTGGCGAGCATACATAAGGACTCGGGGAATATACCCGAAGCTATTCTATCTTATCGTACAGCTCTCAAGCTGAAACCTGACTTTCCCGATGCCTATTGCAATTTGGCCCATTGCCTGCAGATCGTTTGCGATTGGACGGACTACGATGTGCGCATGAAGAAATTAGTTGGCATCGTTGCCGAGCAGCTGGAAAAGAATCGTTTGCCATCGGTGCATCCGCATCACTCAATGCTCTATCCATTGACGCACGAGTACCGCAGGGCCATAGCCGCGCGGCATGCTAATTTGTGTTTGGAGAAGGTGCACGTCCTGCACAAGCAGGCGTTCAGTTTCCAACGGGAACTGGCCAAGGATGGGCGATTACGCATTGGATACTTGAGCTCCGATTTCGGGAATCATCCTACCTCACATCTGATGCAATCGATACCCGGCTTACACGATCGCCTAAAGGTCGAGATATTCTGTTATGCCCTCAGTCCGGATGATGGTACGGCTTTCCGTCAGAAAATCAGCCGTGAAGCTGAGCATTTTGTGGATCTCTCTTTGATCCCATGCAATGGCAAAGCAGCCGATCAGATTTACAATGATGGCATCCACATTCTAGTTAATATGAACGGTTATACCAAGGGCGCAAGAAATGAAATATTTGCCCTACGTCCGGCTCCGATTCAGGTGATGTGGCTGGGCTATCCGGGCACAAGTGGCGCAAGTTTCATGGATTATATTATCACTGATGCCGTCACGAGTCCCATGGAATTGGCCTATCAGTACAGTGAGAAGCTATCTTATATGCCTTACACATATTTCATTGGTGATCACAAGCAAATGTTTCCGCATCTCAAAGAGCGCCTAATTCTGTGCGACAAACAGCAATCAACGGTGGTGGATAATGTTGCAGTCATAAATGCCACAGACTTATCGCCTCTGGTGGAGAGCACCGATGTGAAAGAGATCAAGGAAGTCATCAATGCAAATAAGCCGGTGGAGATTACACTTAAAGTGGCAGAGTTGCCAAGCACCACACAGATTGCGTCCATGATTGCAACGGGACAGGTGCAGACATCCCTGAACGGTGTCGTCGTTCAAAATGGACTTGCTACAACACAGACAAATAATAAGGCAGCAACGGGCGAAGAGGTGCCCCAAAGTATTGTTATAACCACACGTCGTCAATACATGCTACCTGATGACGCCATTGTTTACTGCAACTTTAATCAGCTCTATAAAATCGATCCCCAAACTCTGCAATCCTGGGTAGTCATTTTGAAAAATGTACCCAAAGCCGTTTTGTGGCTTCTGCGTTTTCCAGCGGTTGGCGAGCAAAACATCAAAAAATCTGTCAGCGATCTGGGTGAGTATTTGAAGAAGAAGGCAAAAGGCAAAAAGTCCGCCGATCGATTATTCCATTGCAACCAATATATTTTTAAGACTCGCATAGAAACAGACAAACGGAGAGAGAGACAGAGAGATAGAGAGAGATGCCTATATCAACTCGGTTACTATGCTGATCAATAATATATGTATACTTTATGGAGTTACAAACTTATCCGACTTTCACAAACAATATAAAATTTGTAGTTTAAAATTAAAATATTCTGCCCAAAAAAATGGTTTATAGGGATGGATCACAGGACTAAGCTGTATTGGGTGCTTAGTGATCTCTGATATAATGTCAAAACTGAACCGATTTTAAAAAGTAAACTTATTAATTGGACAAATATTTAGCCAATTAGTAAATAATATAATATAATAATTTTGTAATTTCTGTAGGCATTTCGGCGGATAGAATAATATTTTCGAACGTAGCTGCAAAGGAAGAACACGTGCGTCGTGGCCAATTGGCAGATATATGCCTGGACACTCCACTGTGCAATGGTCACACAACATCAATGGACGTCTTGTGGACGGGAACTCCAGTTGTTACCCTGCCCGGAGAAACATTAGCTTCCAGGTATTAAGTATATTTATAGTAGTCATCAGATTATATAATTATTATAATACCATTTAATTGCAATTTCAGAGTTGCTGCATCACAATTAGCCACACTCGGTTGTCCGGAGTTGATAGCACACAGCAGAGAGTCATATCAGGAGATTGCTATTCGGCTGGGCACAGAGCGGGAATACTTAAAAACCTTGAGGGCCAAGGTGTGGAAAGCACGCGTCGATAGTCCATTGTTTGATTGTTCACAATATGCCAAAGGCTTGGAGAATCTGTTCTTGCGGATGTGGGACAGATTCCATAGGAGCGAGGAACCCGACCACATTTCGGCAGAATAGAGTTATGAAAATTCGGAAAAAAAGACTAAGAGAGCTCCATAGTGCATCCACTAGAGAGAAAGAGAGGAGCAGGAGGCGAGGGATAATGTATTTTATTTAGTTTGATTTTTCTTTGACATATACATATATAAATATATATGCGTGTTTCTTAAATACCTAAATAAATAGTTCTGTATAAGCAACAAGTGAAGTATAACTATTTATGTATTTACTTATTTTCGATTTCGACTCGATTCGATTATTGAACATGCTTTCATAACCAATTTGACCTATTAACTTAAGACGTTACCTTGTTTAAGAAATACAAAAAATAAAGTCGCTTGATATTGAAAACAGCATGTAAACTTAATGAAACATACAACAAAATATAAATGATCTATATGTCGTTCAAATTGTCATTTTTTCAATGCACAAATGACGGCACTAAGCTGTTATTTTCAATTTTCAATTCATTTTACTCTTGGACTAACGCTTTATTCACAGAAATTATTGATTTAATTCATTTTTGAGGGACTTGACTTTGATTATGTTATTATTATTTCGATCAAGTTAAAAACAATACGCAAACTATCAATACAATATGTTGTGTTGAGGCAAGTAAAATTCTAGAAAAAAATTAGACTAGATGGATATCAGATCTCCTCTTGTGGAGTATGTTCAATAAATTGCATGAAAACCACAATAAAACAAAATGTTTGCGTTAGTATTTTGAATTTTATTAAATTTTAAATTAAAATCGGTAAGCATTTTGGGGTGGCCTGCGCACTGTCAGCGGACCTCATTCCAATTCAGATTTAGGAAGTAATTTGGCAAAATTCATCCGAAAGTTTGCCAGGAAACGGTGAATAAAATGATATTTTTTCTGTGTGGTTTTATTTTTTTTCAGCTGATCCAATTACTTTAAAGTAATACGGCACATTTGTATATATTTATATATATTTTGCAACAAAGGAAAAATGTTGATCACAAGATTTGAAAGACAGATTATGTTAAAAATATTTGGTTGTATACTCGAAATAACTTTGTGAACAAAATGTTGTAGGAGACTTATATATAGATATATTGGTTCTTCGTATATAATTACAATTTTATTTAGAAATGTTTATATATTTCAATTCTCAGACATATTTCTATGATAAATAATTATTGCATGGAAATATAGTATCTATAAATTTGAACTGGAACTAAAAAGTTAATAACCATGTTGTATGACCAATGTTTGCATTACTTTGCGAATTTGATTATTTGTATTGAGGCACGACCTGATGCCAAGCGAAAAGGCAACACATAAGATTTCGACCGCGTGCTCCTGCAACAAAATGCAGATCTCAAGCAGATTATCAATGGCCGTTGCTGCCACAGACGAGTTCTCATCTCTTAGGCACTGTATGTATGCATTTAGAGTACACTGATTAATATCCGAATTGCCCGGATTGTGCTTCAGGTGTCGTATTAAAATGATAAAGGCAATGGATCTGATCTGTGCGCTGGGCGAGAATATCAAATCCAAGAGTCGCTCAAATAACTCATTTATAAATACAAATCGTTTGGATGTTAAACATTCCATTTCCTGCAGCGGCCCCAGAATCACATCCTCGATATTTGACTGCTTACTGATCTTGATCAAGTCCAGAAAATGTGGAGAGACATCTGTTAAATTTGCCTTGCCCGCCGCACCCAAATTCAAAACCGAGAACGATCCCCGCCCAACGACATCTTGAACATTTAAATTCCCATCTAAGGGCTCTACATCGCTAACAGCAGCTTTATTGGTGGCGGTTTTTGCATCCGACGAATGGCCATCGAGTTCATATTCCAATTTAACTTCTTCATCATCGAGCTCCGATAAAGTATTCGATTTGTGTTGCAGCAAGGCAACAGCCTGAACCAAGGTTTGCAGCTTGCCAATTGAGGTGTATTTAACAGCCAGTTCCTTCAATATGCCGACATATTGCTCGATGAATAATAATGCGCTCGAGGGATTACAATTGATATAGGATTGCAGGAGCTGGACAAACTTGACGAGCAGCTGGCAAGCCTCCTTAACCGAACTGTGATGCTTGAAGAAGGTGAAGTAGCAGGATAGAGTCGATTGAATTTCATTCTTATAGACATCATCGAAGATCGTGGGCTGCAATAGTTCCAAAGTTCTCAGGATTTGCACGAATCGATGGAAATGATGATCCTCTCGCAAGGCTTTCATACTATTCTGGGCTCGTCCCTGCATCACAGATGATAATACGCCCAAGTGCCGCAGAAAGAGCAAGGGATGCGATGCAGCCAGCTTGCGCAAGAGAAGTTCTGTGTCCGCTGACAGCGTTTCGAAATCCTTTTTGGCCACAAGACTGCCCAGACACGTGATTAAATTGTTCGATATTTTATCAGCCTGACAGCCCTTAAGACTTTGTAGCTTACACGTTTGACCATTCATTTTGCAATACTTGAGGAATTTAATTTTTGGATACATAATGTACAGCTGTTGCAATACCTGATCCTTTAAGCTATCGGCAATCGTACTCTTCTCCACATACTCCACTACTTTGACCATTAAACCCTTTCGCTTTTCGGTTAGTTTGAACAATAGATTCATGCGAAAGCATAGTTTGAAATCATAGCTGGCATTATTATCAGTTTTCCACTCTTCAATTCCTTCGGATAGGACAAAGTGCATAAAGGGCTCCAACTCGGTGGGCTTCAGTTTGAAAAACGAATATGGTTGCGCACTTTTGGACATTTGTTTATCTCGACCCTTCCACATATTTGGATTTGTTGTTAGGGCCTCAAAATAGTTGAGCACCGTACTGTAGTCGTAATCATGTTTATATTCCCTGAACAAACGTTCAGCAATTCCCTCGATTGTACTCCAATTCGTTTGATGATTAATCAGCGACAACAGATAAAATCGAAATTCACTGCACGATTTGGAAAATAAAAAGCTTTCCTTCAAAAGTTTTGTGTGTACTATTTCAGGATCGGCCTCCGCAAGCCAATCAATAAATAAACCATTATGGAAAATTTTTGAATAACTGTTTTGTTCGAGTGTTGTTGTTGTTGCCGTTGTTGCATCCTTATCGAAACCTAGTATCATTTCTCGAACTACTTTCTTTGTCACAAGCGTAGCATTTTGAACTTTTAGTTTTTGAAAGTGTAGCTGATTCGAGCCCTTCACCATGAACATTAAGCTAGCCAGAAACAATTCGGTTTTGAAATCACTCTTTAAAGCTGAATGCAATTGCTTCGAAAGTCGAACATTTTTTTTCAGCATTTTCTCGATACCGTGATAGGATTCATTGGGCAGTTTAACACTGAAAAACGCTCGCAGCAAAGTTGCTGCGCCCCGATTTACGCAAATGACATTGTTCCCATATTTTTTCTCGTGCGCAAACTCGATCGAAGAATGAGCCACAACTTCGCATATGGATGCTACGAAATCGGTGTTTCTTTTGACTGGTTTGACGACCAGATCCAACAGATTGTGTATTAATTTGCGATATTCAATTGAGGTGTTTACATCTGGATTTGGAGTTTTAAGCAGCATGGATATTGTTTCCTTCGAAGGACTCTTATTAGTCGCGTGGTGCACGGATTCGGGATCGTAGAGCACGATATGCAGATTCTCTTGGATTTGTGTATTAATCTTTGGTAGATCGGGTACGGTTTGTGAATGGGAATGAAGATCGAGTGCCTGAACTGTGTAGTGACCGTTTTTAGCTCCTCGTGCCTGTTGGATCTCAATCAATTGTGCCAAATATGCTTTATTGAGTATAGCATTTTTAACTAGATCAAACTGTTCCAAGACGGCCGTATCCAGCATGGCTAGTAATTTGGACATTGAGTTTACGGGCGTTCCAAAATTCTGCACAAATAGCACAATTTGATCGGGTGTCAGATCATTGAGGGCCGCTTCGATTAAGCGATCCACCGAGGAACGAATCATTTTCAGTTTCAGCCAGTCGGGCAACAGTTGAATCTGTTCCTGGGGCATTGTGGGCAGAAATGCGACGGGTGCGGGTCGACCCGGTGGAAACCAGTAATCGAGGATCGGTATCGATTCGGACATTTTTGCGTTCGAATAAGTGAGCAGTATAATAAACGCATGTATTATGTTAATATGCAGTGGCAGTTGGACTCCATCATCGAATTGCACCATCAATAGATCTGGATATTCCGTCCATTCGTATGGCTCGTGAAATTCACGCAACTTGATTATGTAATTGTTGAACATCACAAATAGACATCTCAATGTCTGAATACGATTGTCGTCGGGATTCAGTTCGTAATCCTCCTGCGAGATGATAATATGCTGAAACATTGTGCTGCGCTCAACAATCAGTTGAGCCATATCGATGACATGATCCAGCATTTCGTTAACCGGATCGTTGAGAGTATGCGCCGTAATGAATTGTATATAGGCCATGATGAGTTCCGGACAATTCTCGACTTGACAGGCAGCGCGCAGCTGAGGGATTATGTACATTTTGGCCTCCATGAAATGAGGAATTTGTTGAATCGATTTCAACAGCCATTCGTGTTCGTATTTGCCAACGTTTTTGAAAATGATCTTCAGGCCCGATAAGGCCGCTACTCTCGACTGACTGACAGTGGACGACAAACGACGGAATATATAGTCTAAGACTTCGCAAACAACATTATAATTATAGCTAGCGTCCGTTATTAGATTGCGAATGAAATTCACTAGCTCCGCATCGCGACTATTCTCCTCATTTATGCTGTTCGCATTAAATAGTAGAAATTCACACAAGCACTGCACGGGCAGATGACTGAAATCGCCCTCGCTATTTTGAACCAAGTCCGATAGCCAAGGCATCGACTGCGTAGTGCCCTGCCTTTGGATAATATCCAGGAGTAGGTCGGGCTTGCGACAGCGACAAAACAAATGCCCCAACTTGTACGTTTGATTGAGGAACTTGAGTTGTTCTAAAACTAAATTGGGCACTTTTCTTGGGTTTCCCATTGGGTCCATCAGCATCAGCTGGGTAATCAAAATTGCATTCTCCTCAGTGATCACAGCATGCGGTGAAGTTTGTGCCGCCAAATACGTTTCAAATTGCAGAATATGATCGCGCTCAACGGTGATTATCTGTGAAAATATGCGCATAAGTAATACATCAGAAAGGATAAACGACATCATCATCTGTACATCATACCTGTAGCTCATCTTTGAGTGAAATGCAATTGTTGAATTGACTTGTTATGCAGATTTCCATGAGCATTTTCATTGTGGGATAATGATCCCAGCAGAAGGCCCCAAACGTTGAGGGATTATGTGCAGATATCATTAGTAATATTAGCCATGCCTTCCAATAGAATGCAATTATTGCCAATTTCGGGGGTTCATAGTCGGCTGGCAAGCGAATGTTCTCCGGATGATGATATTCCGACATGCTAAACAGAAAGTCAATTATATCAAATTTATTCGCTTGTACTGCAGGATAATCGGTTGCCTTCATGCCCGACACCCTTTTGATGACCAGCAATAAGATGTCGAATGTGTTGGCAATTGAGAACGGAATGTCCTTTGTGATGCCAATCAGTATAATCCTCAATAAGGTCTCCTCGTGTATGGGAGTTTCGGATATTATTCGCAATATAGCTCCCCTCTCCGGTTCCGATGGCCATTGATCACAGCGGGAATACTGTTCCGGATTATCGAGCAACAGAAGCTTATGCAGAGCCTGATGATATTCGATGCCTTGTATTTTGAATAGATTTGGAACTGTTTCATACATCCACGAAACAGAATCCAATTGTATTTGTGACATCTGATTATAAAGTCGGATCAGAGCTTGATTGTTTTTCACATCACGATTGGTCTTCAGGGATAAACTTCCCTCGCGCGCTTGTGGCGTTGCTGACAGAAACATGCAGAGACACACAATGTCGACCATTGAATGGAAAATACGCTCCTTGAAATCAAATTGTTCAATTTGTGGATTCAGCTCGTCCCGTTCACTTAAGAAAGTCTTACAAAACTTTAAGAGATTGACATCAAAGCGCAACATTCGCACCAGTTCTCTCAAAAAGACACGCAATGTCCTCAAACAATCATCACGCTGTAGCAGAAATTCCTGATATATTTCAGCTAGATTAACTGCCGATTGGTCCGGTGATGTTTGAAACATAGTCGCTGCGAAATGAAAGTGAACAAATATTTGTAAAAACTAAAAATCTTTCCATATGTGAAAATCTTAACATCAGCAACCAACAGTCAAAAGCATTCTAAAAAACATCCTGGCAAATTAGACATATTTCTTCTACATTTTAGGAAAACTTACCCAGAAATTTGAAAAAAAGATTAACCTCGTTCAAGTTGCCTCTTCCACAACAATCTGCACGAATGCGAGATATTCGTAGGTTTCAAACATGTTTCCCTAGGATACTATTACATTTTTATCTGCCATGACGTCCTTTGAGTATTCTTTTCCATTACAAAAACGACAAATTTCGCTGCTGTTGCTGCTATACTTAGGCTACAATGACCCGTCAGAGGACCGGCAAGTATTCCAAGTCTGTTCTGTCCCACGACTATTAATATAATAAAATGGTGTATACATATAATAAGCTTCGGGCCTTACCGAGCATTCCCATGTTATTTGGATTCCTTGTGTTCGACAACTCATTTTGAACAACTAGCTTCATAATTGTGCCCAATATGTCCGGCTGTAGATGTATCATTTCCTTGAGGCACGACATATAATGATTAATCAGGGGTTTGGTCTTCAAACGCATTTTGACCAACACTTGGAGGACTTCGTTGTCCTGTGTGTTTTTGCCCTTTATATTAAAACATATATACGACAAAAGTTGCTGGGCGAATTTGACAAGTTTTCCATTATGTATCCACAGCTCCAGGCGAGAGATGCTCAAACAACGGACCTCACCAATTCCTGCGCTGCTACACAGGAATTTGAGAAAGTTTCTCGTATAGTTATCCTGTTGCTGGCGTTTATTTAGTTGATCGCGAATAGCTTCGCTTACTAATTTATGCACCATATTATCGGGAAATCTTCGCTTCACAGCACAGATTGCATCCGCCGCTTGATCCAGTTCCCAGTTTAAGAAGGGACTTGCATCAAGGCTCTGTGTGGAATTGTCTCCTGAATCGTCATCGACTGTAAAATTCTCCCGATGTGTTTGTCCTGGAGTCACCGCAGTGTTCACATCCCAACGCAGCAGACTCAAATGTGGAGTTCTCGTTTTGAAGGCGGCACAGATATTCTTAACGAACGGTGCACAGTAATCATTATCAGCCCAAAAGCGTTCATTGACAGCATCTTCAATATATGTTCTGAGCAATACTTCCGGCCATTGGGCAATATCCGCATATCCTCGAGCAAGCAGATTTGTGAAAAGAATATGCAGATTAATATTATAGCGCATTTTCATATTCGTCTCCCTGCGCAAAAATGATAAGAGGGCATAGGCAACAACATCATTGTTGAAAAAATTTGGCTGGACTTTTGCCACGAACAACAGTGTTAAATATGCCACACTGTCCACCTTGACTCGGGAGGCAACCGACGTGGATGTTGAGTGCCGGATGACACCGCAAATAATTCGCACAACTGCCTCATTGTCGCCCTGTTCGATGGCAGAGTAAATGCATTCAATGACATTGGATAAATCGCACTCTTCGGCCAATTGTTCCCAGATCTCGTGCTGCACAGTTCCGCTTGTGCTGGCCATTTCAGTGGCTCCATCTTTGAGGCCAGCTCGAAATCTTTTGCTGGGATGATTGGCAAGGCTCGAAGAAGCATCTCGCTTTCTGTCAACGGAGCTCGAGCTAGTGCTTGCTATTCCCTTGATTGGTAGTATTTTCTTGGGATCATCGCGACCAGTTTTGGTACCAAGTGCAAATAATTCGGCACCTAATAGTGCCTTTTTTTGACCCCTATTGGCGGCGCTTGATTTGTTACGATCCATATTGGTCTCTGTTATTTACGAAAATACGAGCAAAATAGAGATGACAAATTCTCGATTATACTATCGATGTGATCGATTGCTTATCTTGTGATTCGATAGTCGCTATTAATATTGAGAACTATCGATTACATTAAAAAGTTGGACTAACGACTAAAAGTAGCTACGAATTGCTGAAAACAAACAAAAAGACAAACATTCAAAAACTTACCAAAGCTTTAATAAATAAGTTATGAGAGATGGATCTCTTTGGCTCCATGAAGCCGCAATATATCGCCCAGCCGGCTAACATTGGCTCGGGAAGGGTTTGACCGCGATACATCGGGCGGCAAGTTAACAATAATTTGTATTTTTTTTTTTTATAACAAAAAACAAATACCTCCATCAGCCTAGTCCGCTCGCTACTGTGTTGGCTGTGTGGATGTACAGCCTGCGTGTCCCTTCCTTCCAAATGATTCCTCGTTGTAATTCACGGAAGAAATTCTCTAATGTATTATGCTCTCACCTCTCCCAATCACATTAATTTAATACTTCATCTTCATTCGTATCATACTAGACTATTTAATTCACAATTCATATCTCTTTTTATCCACAATATCCTTAGTTAATAAGTGTATATTGTGAATTTCGAGTATTTTGTTGGCCAACACTAAATTCTCTTATATACGTAATATATTAACAATTATTTACTTAGCTTAAATTTTACAAAAATAGATATTTTCTTTTCATTTTTGGCTGCTAAAGCGTGCATCACTGATGGGCAAAATGATCATCACTGTTGTAGCATTGATCATCACTGATGTCTTGGTGGTTAGGGACGATCAACAGTGCCTTTGTGCCAATTGGCCGTTATTCATCGGGCGAGAACACACACTGGTATTTTGGGATGTTCCGAATCGTCTCAATGTCCCCTGGATTCGACTCCTTGGTTCCTGTTTTGTCCCAGTTGTCCCCCGGCGATCTCCTTCTTGGTGGCGGCGTAGATTTATTTCGCCTGTTGTTGCCGCTGGTTTGTTTGTTGTTATGTTCATATTAATTATTTATTTTATTTTTTTTAAATAAATTTAAATACCTATTTTTTATAAATAATTTATTCACATTTTTTTTCTTCAAATTTTTCTTTCTTTTTATTTTCTAAAGTTGGTCTCTCATTCGATCCCCAAACCCTATCGATCTATTCGCCGACCATTACAAAGTTTTAATAAGGCTTTGGGAATTTGAAGTCTTAGATAATTACATTTGGGAAGCTTTGCAAAGATATCTTCACAAATCAAATGTCAATTCGCATGTTTGAAAATTTAAGCTGATATACGTGACTTGAAAACAGAAAAGTTCTTAGCTTTAAAAATCAGTTTTCTCTATTCCACCATAGACTGCTGTTAATATATAAAGATCATTTGCAAAAGAACAAAATAAAGGCAATAATTTGGTAGCCAAAATGTAAGTATATAATTTCATTTTATCATTATAACATTAGCTTAGGTTAGGGTAGGTTTTAACATTAGCTTAAAATTAACATATTATTTTGGGGGACTTTCAACATAAACGGTTGTATTATCTACACCTAGGAATTGAGTTATACTTAATGCAGATAACATTTTCATCTGGCCCTGATAAAGAACATCAGCAATAATTTTCTCAGCATAAATAGCTTGTGCATTTTCCATCGATCGCAACTTGTGAGCAATTACTTTTCCAAAATTTGTGAAATGATCATCCAACGGACCATCGGCATTTTTAAGCGCCAGTGAAAAGAGTCGATCAAAATCGACATTCGAAATGTCCGCCCTGCATTTCCCTGGCGGCGTCGCTTCATTGTCATCGGATACCTGAGACGAAGCCGATGACGAACGCTTCCGATTGCTCTTGATATATTTAGGACAGGTGGGAACACGTTGGTTTCGGATTGATTCCACTATATGTACGGTAGAGTTGATTTTATCGTTCAGCGAATTTGTGATGGCAGAAGGGTTTAATGATTTTCTCCTTTCGGCTATAATGTCGTTCTTGGCTGGCATTATTACCTCCACTTCCTTAATGGATGCCTGATTGTTAGAATTAACGGTTTGAATACTGATAATGGGATCAACCTCGACCTCTTCAAATAGATTGGCACAGAAATCGTTCGCGCTATTGCTGGGCGATGATTTGTTATCGCTTTTCGTTTGTTTCGGCAAACTCTCCGCATCGGAGAATTCCTCACAAGCTTCCTGTTGCGCTACAGTGATGTCTGTTGTTGATGTCTTTTGTAATGGTTGGTTATCTTCCACTTTTGATTTTTTTTCGGGGTTCTCCTCGTCCTTTAAAAACATAAGAGATTCAAAATATCTTCGCTTTGGACAGTATGGTTCATACTTTTCCCCTTTCTTCTTTACTTCGTTATATTTGCGTAGCTGATGACGAAAAGCACATCTCAGATTGTTAATCTTTTGCTTGGTCCTCTCAACGTTGTACAGTTCTCCATGTTTGGTGGCCACAGCAATTAATCTTATATACGCCTCTTGTCGTTTTGTTCTGTTCCGAAAATCCACCGAATCGGCTTTCCACAAGCACGGATTGCTCTTGTACTCATAGATGAAATCGTCAATGAAATCCATTTTTGTTTACTAATCCAACAGAGTTAAAATATTTGTAGAATACTTTATTTATGATATAAATTAACAACTGTATGTTACTAAAAGCAAACAATGACAGAGGTGCAGAGATTTTACTTCAATTTGCTACACTTTACAATCGATATACGATGTTGTTAGCGTAGATTTCGGGACACTGGGAATGGAATATATATATATATATTTTTTTTAATTGAACTTTGATTACTTAAGCGAAATCAGCCAATTCTTCCGATTTAATTTCTAAATATCTTAGATACATATTTTACAACGAATGCTTTTTAATTTTAATGTTTGATCAAGTTTTATTAGATTTTTTTTTGGGGTCGGGAAGTGCTTTAATAAAATTGTCAAAATAATGAATGATTTTTCAGATTTATATTAAAAAAATATTATCAACAATTATGTCATATTTATATTATTATTCGTAATAGATAAATTAAATTTGGTTGTCATACTTTCTGAATTTGTATTTTGGTCTCATTTATAATGTATAACATATTTTTAGTTAGTTAAAAAAATAAATTGAATTTATTGATTACCAGATAAAGTATTTTTTACTGAATGAGAATGTAATATTTGGGTACAATAATTATACATGCGATTTTGCTATATAATGTGCTTTGTAACTGGTATCCGTGATTTTCACGATTTTAAATGTAGCATATGTAAGTAACTGCTACGATAAAATACTTCAAATATATACGCAACTGTAAACGGCATTTGCAAAGTCCGTGTTCAAAACAATATATATTAATAATTTGAGAAACTTGAACTTAATAAAACTGCACCTATTCATCGTAATGTGCAAATAACTAATATTTTAACAACATTTGTATTTCGTAGTGCGCTACAAATATCGTGTTCGTGCCATAAAGTTTACACCCTAAGAGAATTAATCAAGAAATTCGTGTAAAAAACGTAAACATAACACATATTGTACATACCACAGAAGCGAAATGGCAGATTTGGAGGCTGTTCTAGCTGATGTCAGCTATTTGATGGCTATGGAAAAATCCAAATGTACACCAGCTGCAAGAGCTAGTAAAAAATTAATTCTACCAGATCCCAGGTACCCCATCAAAATGTATTTATTCAAATAGGTGCATACCTTGTACGTGTGTATGTATGTATGTCAATTGATTTGTGAATGTGTATGTATGTTTGTATGCGTGTGTATTATCCTCGGTAATAAATTTCATATTTACTCAAAAGTACTGCCCAGTTCAGCTGTATGTATATGTATGTATGTATAGAAAAAGTCATTTGATATTGATGCACACATACATACACACATGGGAGCATATGTATGTACATTTCATACATTTTGTATACACATGTCTGTATGTATATATTTACATTTGTATGTATGCAGGTGTTTACTCACTACAAATCAATATTTAAAACCATTGTGAAGTGAATATAATAATTTCGTTTTTAAATGTGTACACAAATAAATCCGAGTCGCATTAATGAGTACAGTCAGAAATATGTATATGCATTTTTTATAATTACATTGACGTATTTGCGTTGATATACCCATTGATGATTTTAGGTTATACCCTGTACCCGTTAGAAGAATAAGATGGGTATGATGGAGTTAGGCAATTGGGTGTCAATAACTCACACCTGTTAATAGATGTCGATTCCCAATTTCCGTTTTTATTTTTAACATATCTTTGAACATTATTAGATGTGTGGCATATAAGAAAACAGACTTAAGAACCATTCTCATGCCATAAAACAGAACAAGGAAGTGATTTAAGATACATATTTTTATTACGTATGGAAATCAATAAAGAAATAGTTCAAAAACAGGTGGCGGTTGCCGCCCCAAGAATAGTTGAGCCTATGCTTAAAAATACAGTGGTATGACTTGTTTCCCTTTTTAAATAACTAAAAAGAAGATTTGAAACCCTGTGCAAGAAATCGGCTGTTTTTGATTTGGTTTTTGTTATCTGTTTTTGTGGAACCAAACCAGTTGGAGGCTGAGTATTGATTTTGTGTCCAAATTAAGATGGTAGAACTTTTTTTTGTGTTTTTATTATCTTTAAATGCGATTTCTTTCCACACTTTCAATTTCTTAAAGAGACAGACTATTAGAATACACTTGAGTTTATGAGAAAATGAATTGAATTGAATAAAGTCAGTAAAAAAACGATTAGATTCAAAGAAAATAATAATAATAATTACTTAATAAAATGTTGAATAAAGACCTTATGTTATTCTTGTTTATTATTTGGATGTATGGCTATATTTTAGGAGGAAAGATTCTATTTCAAGGGGAGCGATTTCCTGCTTGCAAATACACTCTGCGAAATTCGATGATTTTTTCTTATAAAGTTTAAAATACAATTTTTTTAATTATATTTTGTTCTACAAAAGCTAGTTATTTTAAATTCACGTCAAATAAAATTGCTACATTGTGCTACAGGCATATTTAATAACGTATAAATTATATTTTCAGTGTACGGAGCGTTATGTATAAATATCTGGAGAAGGAAAACGAACTCAACTTTCACAACATTTTTAATCAAATTATAGGCATGTTTTTTAACCTATTTACATTGAATGAACTGGATGCTGATGAACTTTTTCCGTTTAGGTTACCTTTTGTTTAAGGACTTCTGTGAGAATGATTCCGAAGAACCCATACAACAGTTAAAGTTCTATGAGCAGGTATTCCCATTGACAGTGAAATGCGAATTTTAGTATAATTGAGCTTTTGCGTTTTCCTTTAAAGATTAAAAGCTTTGAGAAAACGGAATGTTTCGAGGAGCGAAAAAAACTGGCTCGGGAAATTTACGATAATTTTATAATGGAAGAAATGCTGTCCCACACTTATGTAAGTATTTAAGCTTGATAGCTGGATTTATATATATTTAAATATATATTTGGTTTTTTTTTCATAGGAATACTCCAAAGATGCTGTCGCTAGCGTCCAAAAATATTTATTAAAAAATGAAGTTCCTGTGAATTTATTTGAGGTAAGTCCACAAAAGGATTAAATTTTGTTAAAACAATGTTTCTATAATATAAAATTTATTCAATTTCAACTTTATCCAAGCCATATATGGAAGAAATCTTTGGTCAACTTAAAGGCAGACCATTCAAAAAGTTTTTGGAAAGGTGAGCCTCCAATACAATAATATAATATATAAATTATTATAAAATTTGACTTTTTTTTGCAGTGACAAATTTACGAGATTTTGCCAATGGAAAAACCTCGAGCTTAATATACAAGTAAGTACGACTATAAATGATCCCTGGTACACTTAGTGATGCTAATCAAAACTTTTCAGTTATCAATGAATGACTTTAGCGTGCATAGAATAATTGGACGCGGAGGCTTTGGCGAAGTCTACGGCTGTCGAAAAGCCGATACGGGTAAAATGTACGCAATGAAATGTTTAGACAAAAAGCGTATTAAAATGAAGCAAGGCGAAATGCTGGCATTAAATGAGCGCAACATGTTGCAAGCAGTTAGCACTGGAGTATGTTATTAAATTGAATCTCAATTCTGTATACCTTAATAACCGCAACATTATTTACATTGTTTACACAGATTGATTGCCCGTTCATCGTTTGCATGACTTATGCGTTTCATACGCCAGACAAGCTCTGTTTCATATTAGACTTAATGAATGGTGGTGACCTACATTACCATCTCTCACAGCATGGAGTTTTTACCGAAGACGATATGAAGTTTTATGCAGCCGAGGTAATACATAGCACACAGTTGTGTTAAAGCATACACAATTATAAATCTCAATATTCCATAGGTCATTTTGGGTTTGGAGCATATGCATAAGCGCTGCATTGTCTATCGCGATTTAAAGCCTGCGAATATATTGCTGGACGAAAATGGGCACATTCGAATTTCCGACTTGGGTTTAGCATGTGATTATTCAAGGAAAAAACCTCATGCCTCAGTGGGCACTCATGGATATATGTCACCCGAAGTATTATCGAAAGGAACCTCCTATGACTCATGCGCTGACTGGTTCAGTTTTGGCTGCATGCTCTACAAGCTACTCAAGGGACATTCCCCATTTCGACAGCATAAAACGAAAGATAAACACGAGATTGATAGAATGACATTGACCATGGTATTCGAACACAATATTCGTAGATATAACTCACCTTCTAATCACTTATACTTCCAACAGAATGTCGAACTTCCAGACACATTTTCGGCAGAATTAAGGAATTTACTGGATATGCTTTTACAAAGAGATGTGCCCAAGCGTCTCGGTTGTATGGGCAATGGGTAAGAGTGCAAAAATGACCAGTTAAATGTGTTTACAATATTAAATGAACTCGTTTCTTCAATTTTAAGTGCCGACGAAGTTAAAATGCATAACTTCTTCTCCGGCATCGATTGGCATCAAGTTTATATTCAAAAATATACCCCACCATTAGTTCCACCGCGAGGCGAAGTAAACGCCGCTGATGCATTTGATATTGGCTCATTTGACGAAGAGGATACGAAAGGCATCAAGTTGAATGACAGTGACTTGGATCTCTATAAGCATTTTTCCTTAACTATATCCGAAAGGTAAATTTATTTACATCGGTATAGACTATAGAATGATAGCAAAACTATGCTGTGAATTCATTTAAACTTATATTTATAATGTTTATTTAAAATTGTCTTTAAATATTTGTATTCTAAATTATTAATTGAAGAGTATTCTGTGTTTACTTAGGTGGCAACAGGAAGTGTCTGAAACTGTATTCGAAACAATCAATGTGGAAACTGATAAAATCGAGCAAAAGAAGAAATCGAAACAAAAACAACATTTTGACACAGATGAAAAAGAATCGGATTGTATACTGCATGGGTACATAAAAAAATTGGGAGGATCATTTGCATCTCTATGGCAAACTAAATATGCCAAATTATATCCAAATCGGTATGGTATTCAAATTACTTAATATATTGGGAAAAAATCATGTATTTGGTTAATTCTAAATTAACATTTTGTTGGGGCGTGGCAGTAGTAGTAATAAAAACAATACCTTAATATTTATATATACATTTTATTGCAGCTTGGAGCTTTACTCAGAGAGTGGCAATAACAAACCCGAGCTTATATTTTTGGACCAAGTCGAGGATATTTCACCAGATTTCATTCAATATAAAAATGAACAATGTATTCAAATCCGTGTTAACGATGGCAGTCGAGATGGTAGAATTATTTTAACAAACTCGGTAAATGGCAAAACCATAAATTTGATTGATAAATTTGATACATGTTAAATATACATATTGCATTTAAAGGATGAAATTGGCTTAAAGGAATGGTCGCTGTCATTGAGATCGGCCTACAAAATGTCACAGGATCTTCTAGGATCAATGGCAAAGAAAGCTGGAAAGATTTATGGAAGTGAGCGCGATGCAAATAAATCAATGTACATTCTTGGAGGGAACTGTTCTACAAAGTCTTCAAATGGCTCTAATTAAATACTAGATATAATGACATTTATTATAACATAACGTATAATAGGTTTCCTGCTTTGAAACTCATCAAATCAAACATAGTTTCAATTAATGCGAAATAAAACCTAATAAAATACATCTTGTAAAATCACATTAAAAACCGGATGCAGACTGGCGAATTTGTAAAAAAAAAACAAAACCTATTTATTGGACACACCGACAAAAATACTTCATTATTTGTAATTGTTTTTATTTTAATTTAATTTCATTATAAAGTATGTACATTGCAATACTTATGTTCTGATAAAACTGTCAAAGTATGCAACGCATTCATTTTTACATATTTCCAAGCTATCATTTATAAAACACATTGGGAAGTATCAATTTTACCGAGACTCTGACCGACTGCCGATAATGCGCTTCCGTATTAATACTTGTATGTATATCATTATTTGGTGTTTTTAGTTGTACTAGAATTAACAAAACAAACAAAAATCGTATGTAGCCGTGTATTCTACTATCAAACCAATAAAACTACGATATATAAAAAAAAATTGAAAATTAACTAAAGAATATTTTCCATAGGGTTACCGAGAATTTGCCTTTATTATATTTACACTGGCAAATTAGGTAATTAACGACCAGAGTCCACAGTAGATTTGAGAGCTGGGTAAAAAGTTTTTAGCGAACTCAAAGTACAATGGAAATAAACGGATATAAATGGTAAACAATAGTAAATACTTTATTGCTATTTTTCCATATACATTTCATTCATATTCATTCCATTTTTCCATTTGATTTACATCCCAAGACTTGCATTCTATAAGTACACCATGAGGGATAGGCGTTGGCTTCTGCATTATACTTGCATATACACAACTTCACTAGTCCATTTTGAAAATGTGGAATACAAATACTATGTATTGACCAAACAGCTCGAATTTATTTAGCTAACTGATAAACTCCACCGGAGAATAAAAGTTTGTGTTCGCGAACTTTGCGTTGCAAAAAATGTTTTAATTCATCTTGAGTAAATTCGACTCCTCCGCTGTGTGAAGCAAATAGCTTTAGCATTTGATGAATTCGATCGATCGGCATACAATCTAGATTTGTTAGCATGCCAACTATATAAGACCAGAAAACCTTAGAAAAAGAGAAGATAAATTGTTAACAAGCAAGTCTTTTCAGAACATCAAGAATAATTTATAGCTTACTTGAAGTTCTTCTTCTCTTTGATCACTGGCCGAGGCCATAGCTGATTCCAAGTCCTCTTCGTCGGCATCAGTGACATTCATCTCCTCAAACTGAGTTTTCTCCGATGCCTTCTCCAAGAGTGTGAAAATACCGGGTTCTGTCTCTGAAATCAGACCATGATTTTGCCAAAAGCTCATGCGTCTCCTTAGCGCAGAAGGGGGAATTTTAATAAGGCTACTCAATTCGTCCACGCTCCACTCATCTATAACACAGTAAAGTTGGGTTTTAGTATTATAAACTGATAACAAAATAGATAAAACTATAGTTGGTATACTTTTATTCTGAAAGTGGTAAATGATTACTGCTTGTGTTGGCGGAACCGTCATCTCCAATACTCTCTCGCCGATTTCGATGACTATGTTGACACGTCCGGTCACCGGGCGCCAATTGAGCGTGCGGTTTCCCTTGTAAGATTCATATGCTTTCGTAAATTTCTTAAATTCATTTTCCAGCTCCTCGGGCAGCTGTAGACTCTCCTTGTTAAATGATGGCCAAAATTGCGCCGAAATTATCATTGACGAAATGTCAAATAATGGAGCTTAAGGGATTAAAAGTATTTTTTGTATTATTGTAAAGCTATTAGTTGAAAGTCCACTTACTTTCATCGCAGTTGCCATTGCTGTGGATGTGAGCATTAATGCGCTTCGAATCGGTAACATCCTTTAGCATAACTTCACAGCTATGCAGAAGCGATTCACCGAATCTAATTTTAAGCAATTCAAGATTTCGAATTTCTTTTTCCGAATTAAAGTCAAGCAGCGACAATAAACGATCAGCCATCAAATTGCGATATTCAACCATGAATAGCTCTTTACTTCCATATATATCGACCACCATGGATATAATATCGGCAGATCGAATAATTATCGAGCTACTTAGCTCCAAGACATTGGGATCAATGCCAAAAGGATCCGGTTCCCAATTTTCCCAATTGCTCAATTCATTGAGGCCAGCATCTTTGCCATCTTTAATAAATTCTCCCTTGGCCAACTCTTCGGAAAGGTCCGTAGGTCCCTCCTCTGTTAAGCCAGTAACAACACGTCTCACAGTATCATTGCGCTTGCGTAAGTAATCTTTGATTGGGGCCGTAACTATCTCTAATATCACTCCTGTGTTATCTAGATGCCGAATGGCTTTAATTGCTGCAACGTATCCCGTCAATATATCCATAGTATTGACGCCAGGATGCAAAATCCTTGCTTCCAGCGAACTTCTTAACGATTCAGTTAATAGAACTCTCATATCGATTTTCTCCATACAAATCTTTAAATCGTCTATGGCAGGCGTTGAGTCGGGATAGTCTAAAAAACATATCAAAATTAAGAGTAATTTGAAACTTGCTTGCTTAAGCCAATATATATTGCGTACTAACCTATAATTATACTGAAAAATTGACTTATTACGGTTTGTGCAAATGTTTCATACATAAAATATGTTAGTTTCACTTTAAAAGCCTGCACAGACTTTGGCATTTTCTCTTCTGAAATATCATCCTTCGATTTACATTCTGAAAAAATTGTGGTCAACCAGGTCATAACAATCTCGTTAATCCACTGTAAAAAAGAAAAGGTGTATATAGTTTCGGTTTCAATAGATTTTTAATTCGATTTGAGGAATTTTTATTACCGTTTCTAGTTTTTTGAGGTGACTTCTGTCAAAAATTCCCAGGCAGGTATCGTTGATATGTTCCTTGATTTTTAGCTTGATTAAAGCTGTTAAAGCACTTCCCGCTAAACGATCAATTAAATCCATCTTGGCCAATTTGTTGTTCGTTTCATTCACCATTTCAGTGAGTTTTTGACAACAGCATTGCTCGTGATCGAAGTTACATCCCACACATGGAAGCTCTGAAAGCACTTCTGCATCTACAAAAATGTTAATTATCACAAAAAGTCACATTTATTGATTTATAAAAAAACATACCAATTGTGGTCGATGATAGACTTGTATCCTTAGTAAACAGCCGAAAATGTACGGCGTAAAACTCGCAAACATAACTATTAAATGTTGGCGCCAATTGCGCCAGCAATGCATTATGCAAGTTGGTCTTTCTATCGCCCAACTTTGAAGACGCCTGCGCGCCTTTGTTTAGGCGTGCTAAATTGGGCTTTATTTGCTGTAAGCACTGATAGCCATCATAAAGTTCATCAATTGCAGCGATAAATTTAAAGAACAACGCATTTGAATCAGTGAGGGCTGGAATATTTGAAGCTGCCTCCGACTTAGCCTTTGTAGATTTGCTCTCTGAAGTGAAGTGTTTCCAAAACCTTGGGGCAAGCGTCTTTCGAATGGTCGAGTCAATTTCCATATCCAAAATAGTTGCCAGTGTTTCAATGCCTCCCAGTTTAGAGAGTTGCCGGTAAGCATTTTCAAATAATTCTTCATCAATTGGCTGTGCTGGTAAAGTTATCTACCAAATTATACGTAATAAATACGCTGCTGAATAAAGCACAACACTGACAACTTACTTTTCCATTTAGAATTGGAAATATTTTCTGTACATCTAACCACAGATTATTTATATCGCTCATTCTCACTTCACATAAAAATATTTCTACTAGTGATGCACATTTTATTTTTATCGATGTGGGAGAAGTTATCGATATCATAATAACAACTACTAAAAGTAATAGGCAAGTGCGTTTTGGAAGGAATGTTTGGAAAATGATACAGATACGAAACTCCGTTAAAAACTTCAAATAAAGGGTGGGGTTCAGCAATATATTTATATTTTTAAGACTATATTGTTAGAAATATTTGCAATAGGTATGGAAATATGTACAAATTTGTACAGTTTTTTCAAAATAAGTGCAATACAAATGTTGAAAAATTAAAGTACAAATTGAATTGGTAAAAAATTTATATTTTAAAATTTGTATCCTCATATATTGTCGGTTAATATTGTTAAATAATGCTTTACTAGACTGTTTTCAGTATTAAACAAAAGTCCAGAATGTTTTCTTATCCCTTAACCAACAGTAAGGAAAGATCTCTTCGCTGAAGCCAGTAAGAAGCTTACGTTCATAAACTTTGATTGAAGCCGTCACTTCACTTGATATTTTTATACTCTGATACCGAGTAAATTAATTTTGCGCAGAGTCCATTTCAATCAGCGCAATTTAAAGCTAGAGAGTTAAAATTTGGAAAATCGCATAACAAAATTGTAAAGCTAAATAGAGTCAACAAATTTGATTAGTAGATAGCTGGCGGCGTTCCTCTTTCCCGGTAAGTACCTTTTCCTCTCCAAGAACCTCTATATCCCGCAATTTTACAGATAAAGTAAAGTCAGTAAAGTATGACGCTTGGTGGATATATTATTTGAAACCTCCTCCGAAAATTGACAAGCAAAGCATTTTGTTACGCCCATCTCTGTCCCGAAAATCGAAATTTCAGAGCTAGAGTTACCAATTTTTGAGGGTAGACTTGTAGCAAATAAAAGCGAAAATTTCGTATTCGCGCCAACCAGCCCACGAAAAATCTCCAGCAATTAAAGAGCTAGAATCATCCGATTTAAAATTGACGTTACGAGAAACCTCCTCTGAACATGAATAAGTTTCTTGACCACGTTCATCCCTCTCTTAAAAATTGATAAAAGACTACATCTCAAAAATTCTTAGTTTTTATTCTATAACAATAACTGAAAAATGTATAGCCATATTTTTTTTGAAAAATGTGGCAGCAATGTCAAATGATCTCCTAGTCTCATTTCATTCAAATAAAATTTAGTGTATATTTATTGAAACATTGTGTAGAGGTTTTCTATTGTATAGATTCCCACCGTTTTTAAGTCATTTTTTTCTATAATTTATCCGGATTTTTTAAAGTCACGAACTTTTTTCTTTGGAGAACTTCCGCGTGTCTCGCGGGCCATACGGACTCACATTTAAGGTGCTTTACCAATTGCTTCTTGTGGGACTGCCGAGTTCGGTGAATTCCAGCTGACTTTATCACCAATTATAGTAAAGTTATGTAGAAATCCGCAAATTTCTCCAGACTTTGTGTCCAGCTGTTTTAAAGTGAGGTCCGAATCCGCAGATGCAATTAAAAATAGGTTACTGTATCTTTTACGATTTTTGGCTCTTAACAGGTAGAGAGTGCGTTTTGAATAGATTGTGTGGAATTTGATACAGATACGAAAATCCGGTAAGCACTGTCAAATAAAAGAAGGGGTTCAGCAAAATTTTATTTTCTTCCACTGTGAATGATTATAAAAGTTGAAAATAAAGAATGCAAAACATTTTATTTATTTTAAATATATACACATTTTAACAGTATTTACAGAAGTATAGATTTTATGATATATATTTTATAAAATTGTAAACCTCAATAACTGATACTATTATTATTGTTTAACAATTGACGTAATTATAAACAACCTTCAATTGTTTAGTGTTGGAAAATGGTCGAACCACTTTAAAAGTAGATGCTAAAAAGTTTTTGGCGCTTTAATCGGCACGCCGAAGATAAAATACCCTTGCAGAGCGCGGTCCACCTGCTCACGTCTTAATTAAATTATAAATACAATTAATACATCACGTTATTGAAAAGAAAACCATTTATTAATTTTGCGAACAAATTCAACAATCATATAAATTTATTGATTTAAAATACTAATTTACGCAAAAACCTTTCAGGTACATGAAAACATGTTCAATTTCGTAGCCCAGGGCAATTGTTCATATAACAAAAAAAGCTTAACTAAACGACCTGTATGATTTCAAAGCTGAGCTTTAAAGTGTTTTTATTTAAGAGCTAAGGCAGTGTTTATTATCGTGTCCGCGCTGTCTGCAACGAGCATGCGAGCATACTTACAACCAACCAATACACATTCGATAGATTTGAAATAAAACCTTAACCTATGTGCCAATGAGTATTCGAATTAATTATCAATGTGTTGGCAAAATTTGATTTGTGTGTGCGTGTTTTTGTTTTGAATGGAAAGGAAAGGAAAAATGGTGGAGCTTAACCAACATATGCAAATGGAGGATATGGGGGTGGGTAGAAGTTTGGAAATGATCCTGAGTTTTGTATTGGAAGAGTTGCTGTTATTAATTTAGTAACGGCTGTTGGAACAATTGAAGTTGAAAATATGGTTGTGAAGGCCGTCTTGGCACCAAATGTTAATTTCAGAATTTTGCTACTTGTTGCCGTGACCAAAGTTTCATAAATTTGTGTAGATGTGATCAACTGCTGTTGGGGTAGGCCTAGCAGTGGATTGTAATATGGATTTATTGGATATTGTGACATTTGTGGAATTTGAACTGTCGACAGCTCAGTAACATATTCAGTTTTTTCAACCACACCCACAGATTTGGATAATGTTCTTAATATGCTATCGGTTCCTCTTACAAGAGGTACTATGTAAGACTCCCAGACTGTTTCCAGTTTGATGATTGGACGTGTTGAAGTTATTATACTGTTCGGTTGGCCTAATAAATTAATTTGTGGAATTTCCGGCTTAATCAATTGCTCGGGGCTATTTAACTGAACAAGGCCATTAGCATTTGTCGAATTTTTGAGACCCGCATTATTATTCGGGTTTGGCTTTACGTCAAATTGTCCAGCATTGCTTTCATCGCCGAATTCAAGGTCCAAATTGATTTCAGAACCAGCTTCATCCAAATTACCTTCAAAGTCTTTGAAGTTTTGTGAGGTAACAAAATTGTCTCCGGATGGCGAAACTGTCTGGGTGACAGTTAGAAAACTTGTATACCCATATGTTTGGACTAATGTTATCTGTATTGTCTCATTTTTCTTTTCATAAATGACCGGTAAGATCTGTGTTTTCAGTTTGGTCTGCGTAAAAGTGAATGATTCGGTTATTGTCTCCAATTCCGGAGTCTCAAGGTTGTCTGTGAAATATATAGGCTTTAAAGTGGTTATACTTCCATCCAAAGATGGATTAGTTAACTGTGAAGTAGAATCCAAAATGTTTTCAGTTAACGGCCCATCATCTGCCGAATATTCTTCAATCTGATCATTTTTAAGCAATCTCTCTATAGTTGAAGTAATGGTTAAAAATCGAGTTTTTTTGACAACACCAGCCTGGAATCAAGAGCGAAATAATGTTAAAACGTAATTAGAAAGATGTTTCGGATATATATGTATGTCAATTATTACCTGAAATACAAATGGACTTTTGATTGTTGCAATTTCATAGTAAGTGTCATCAAAATTATTTGGTGTTGATATTTCGACATTTAATGTTTGCACAAAGTTAGCGGACTTAATATCATCATTATCGGAGACAACGCTGTTTTGTGAACCGACAGCATCCAAGTCTTTTGATAAATTAACAACCTTCAGTATTTGATTGCTTTCGGGCGTATCCAAAATGGTATCGTTAACCTTGACTACATCAGTTTGTGTATCGCTTCTCGTAACATTGCCCGAAGCTTTTCGTATATTCACTTTTGGCTTGGGCGATGATTTGTACTGCCAACGACCCGGTCGTCTGTTTAGTTTCAGAGTGTTTCCCCCAATACTTGGTATGCTTGGTATTCTTGGTATACTATCCTCCACTGGTGAGTTAATCTTTGTTCGGAACGAACGACGAGCACTTGGCTCCGTTGACGATGGCGTTATATGCACGCTGCTGGAAGTCTGTGTACTACTACTACTTGATTTATTTCTCCTGCAAACCAAAAAAAAATATATGAACAAATTACCAAAAAAAAAAAATAAAGAAGATAGCGCTTTGGAAATAGTTTAATTACCTCTTTCCCTTGTGTCGCGAAGATTTTCTTTTTTCGCCTGTCACGCGGGTGGTTTTTGAACGATGACTTTTTGAAAAGCCACTTTGTGGGTTTACTGACTCCACCGGCGATTTGTTAGATTGTATTATAGACGGTGTTATAGTTTTTAACACTCTTGCGGATGAGTGCAGGCGTGTTTTACTACGCCTCTCAGTGCTGCTTGTTGACTGAAGGCCTTGCGAATATTTGCTCGAAGGCTTAACGCCACTCTTTTTGGACAATAGTCCTGTCGAGTGGCTATAATTGTTATCTCGTTTTGACATATATATCTTCTGCCTATCCGTATCAGCACGTGATTTTAAATTAACCAAACGAAACGTTTCTTCCACAAACTCTTCGGGCTGACGCGACAGTAGAGCGTATTCGGAATAGTCAAGGGTTTCAATTGGTGTGCTCAAGACACTCACTTGATTTTTTGTGGCAAATGTTAAATTTGTTGCAGATTGCACTTTTGTACTGGTTGCAATCAGAGGCGTTGGTTTAATTCCAATTTTACTCGCAGCATTTTCCTTATGGTGCGGTCGCGTCTCAATAATATTGATTGATGGACTGTTCGTCTCGTTGATCGTAAGTTCTGTAATAAATATAAAACATATACAAGGCAAGCATTATCCATGATAGATGATTCTTAATCATTATACAATATTCCCTTTGCATGCATCCAGTGTATCAAATATTTTATATTTCCTATTTTAGTACTCACCAAACTGAGGTGAACTTTGTGGTGAGAATACCATAACTGTATTTCCGATGGTAGTTGTAAAATCCAAAAATCCATAAACGGTTTGCGTTAATTGCGGCACTTCAGAACCAGATACTAAAAATACGGTTAAGTTTTAGATCTGGATGCAGGTTATCTTCCAGTCGGACACACTCGACTAGAGCCCTCTTACTTACCATAGTTGATCAATACAATAGCAACCAAATTAAAAAACATATTGAAATATGAACATCTCCAGGGGACTTCAAATTTACAAATCCCAATCATTTTGGTTATGCTTTAATCTGAGAGATAAAAATTAAGTATGAATAATTTTTTAACTAAAATCACAAACTATTCATGTTTATTTATTTTTTTTTTTGTAATGCTAAAATCAATATTCAGATTTTGAAACGAATTTTAACCACTTCAACACGTCACACAATGCGTTACAAAATCAAGGTACTCTTTGCAAGCGTAACAAACCAATGCAACAAACGAATAAATAATGCTAGCACTACAAGCAAATATATGTTTATGTATAGGTAAATGTATATGTATGTGTGTATCAATGTAGTTATGTTCACACACTTTAGTGTTACCACATTCACACATTCACAAGTATGTAAATCTACATTCAGATATACATACAAAAATAGATGCTTGCACAAATATAACGCAAGAAATTAACTATGATTGCAACTAAGCATAATTAATGCACACATTTCACAAAACTGAAATAAATTTAAGTTTACATTCACTTACGTACATACACATTGTATGTACGTTTGTAGTTATGTATGTACGTGCAATTGTACTCACTGACAAAATAATTACATACTTTTAAAAACCAAAAAAAAATTAAATAAAATTGTAATTTTCATGAAAGTTGTTTGAAATATACCTGGCTTTTTTGCACAAATTAATGCAGACATATAAAATACGTGTAAAATTGTATACGGGTATAAACATTCACAGAAAACACCATCAAATAGTATAAAAGTGGTCCCAAAACTGGTTGTGTGTTTACCAAAAGCAATGCACACAAGGTGCCAGCCCGCTCCAAAGAAACAGAAGAACGCCGTGATTGAGTTACATTTACTTGGCCACCAGGGGTACTCATGCTGTGAAATCAGTTTTTATTTTGTGCAAAACGTCCGCAATGTGCACGCAGTATTCTCTTGAGTATTTTATATTTTGAAAAGCTTAACCAACTGCAATAGCTTTGTTTCGCAAGGTTAGAGCATGAACATGCAGCCATTTTACTTATTTGCTTTTGTTTGTCGTCCAAAAACTATTAAATAGCATATGGTAGGGTGTACCACACAAATAAAAAAGAGCAGCAACAGCCGAAGAAATGGTTTTAAAACAATCATCTACGATTTCACTTTCACTATTAGCCGATTTTATCTCGAACTAAAGTTGAACTGACGCGATATTATTTATATTAAATTATATTAATTTTAAAATATAATTTTTCGCTGGAAATTAAATATTTTTTAGATTCTACAAAAAATAACAACCAATATGTTAATAATAAAAATCAAGGGAGAGTGATCTAGTTGAGTCTGACTAAGGAAGCAACTAGGACCAAGAATGTAGAGGTTAAGGGGTTCCGGAAAACCAATATAAGGGCTGTATTCCATATTGTATTAAGGATTTCGAAGAACTCTTAGACCGCAGGCGAAGAACTGCTTCGGCTGACAATAATCCGATATTTTATAACTACTAGCCAAACTTTTGACGTTTCAAGAATGTCATCTAGGTCTGCCACTTTTGAACCATCTTATCGTTGTCTGACGTCCAAAGGAATTGTAGTGAAAATGCAAAACATATTTGAAAATCAAGAATGGAGATTAGGGGGATTTATAAAGATACAACCTAACATAAATAAACCTCAAATAAATGATTAAATATCGTTAAATATATGCAAAAATGTTTATTTTATATTAATACAAAATATAAAACTTTAAGATCTAATAAAATAATTTGCACATAAACATTTATTAATTTATTTTATACCATTCCAAATCATCCGGTTTGTGGGAAGACGGTGGATTTATGATTGTTTGGGCATCGTTAAAAATATTGTTGCAAATATTATCCCCAATCTGAAAAAAAAAATATATATGAATAATATTAGGCAGAGACTTTAAAAACATTAAGATATTTTCGAAGTTCAGTTCGGAGTCAATTCTCCCAATAGTAACTACACATAGACAAAAAATTGCTGTACATCTTAGTAAATCGCCTATTATCCAATCGACAGAAGATGCTCCGCACAGTAGGCGTGGCTGGCATCTAGATTTCTTATAGCAATTCTCTTAGCAATTTTGCGTTGCTTTCATCTTATTTCTTTACTACTTATTAATATTCTTAACATGCGAAAATTTACCTGAAGGGACGATACTAAATTATCAGGGCAGTCTAGCACGCTGAGTCCAGATTCTGAAATTAAAAATTTAAAAAAGGAGAATCATTTGAATAAAATCTCATATTATGGATTTGATTTCTAGCAGAATGAGTTCCAATAATCATTTGAAAATTATGTGGATTACTATTGCGCATTGTTCTTACGTATTCTGGGATCATTCCATGAAGTCGTACGATCAATATGATTTATAAAATAAATATCTCCCGACTCGGTAACAGCTTGTTCCCAACCATCCGGTAGTGGGCCAATAAGGTTAGTAATTGTCGGTGTGCTAGTTTGCTTAGTTGGTTGTAAAATATCTGCATAAAGAGTAAATAACAAATATAAATTGGTAGGATTCTTGTTGTTGTCATAATCCCATATGGTTACGGATGTAATCGAAATATATGTCAAAGTGCCCGGTTTAATTTAGGTCTCTATAAAGGTAGATAAAGCAGAAAAATTGTTTTCAAACATTAGTAAGGGGGGTGTGTACATTCATTTCTACGCAACAAATTTCTACAAAATTACATTTAACGATATTTTCGAAAGTTTTGGGCCAGAATTAATTTTTTAGATTAATACTCAACAAATAAAAAATTTAAAATTCTTTTTTTTTTATTTATTTTTTTTTTGGAAAAGTTTTATGAATTTCTAAATACTCGGGCACTTTACATGTCAAGCAAATAAATAACAAGGTTAGCTTTAATAAAAGTCGTTCATTGCATACCATTTGGCTTTATCCGATCGACAATAGCTCGTTGTTGTTGTTGTTGGCGAAACTGAATTCTTGGATCCTCCCATTGCGTTGTTTTTGTGGTGTGGCTAGAAAGGGAAAATGAATGGAGCAATATTTAATATACAACATAAAGGAAGCTAAGCAGATCAAATAAGGAAATCTTTTTCCATGTAGTTGAAGTAATATTTCAACAGAGCTCGCTATGAGATAAAGGGACAAATTTTTCTTTACAGAAATATTTCATTTGTTTCTAATTGTAAGTGCACATTTGAAAATGGTGCTATTATTTGTTTTTGTTGCTAATTTTCGTCCATTTTCACAAATTTTATAAAGAAAATAAATTTTAATTAAATTTAATAAAATAGAAAAATTTGTTTTTTTATGTAAGTTCCTTAAACCTAAAACTTTAAAAAGACTGATGAAAACATATTTTGTGAGTAAAGATATTATTTCTTTCGCAACTCTATGTATACATTAACATATATCGGGGCGTTGCAGAATACCGCTTCGATTACCATGTTGCTGTCTTCTAAACATACATATTTATGCATCCGAAGTATATTTTAATAAAATAATTTATATTATATTTGATCAATAATATTACAATTGAATTGCTCGCAAACAGAGGCTTATATTGCTATCTGAAATCGATATGTATCGATACGAGGCGAGTTATCGATCAAATTAAATAAATTTGATTTGCGAATTTGACTTGAATTTAAATTCAAGTCTCTTGCTCTAATAGTCGAATACATCGATTTGGCAATTGGTGCTAATCAAGAATACCTGTTGCATAGTTTTGCACAACTTCACAATACCCCATTTACACATTGTCAAAGAGTACAGGGTATAAGGGGGCAGTAGACAAAATAAGGAAACTTTAGCCAGCAGCTAAACTTATTGATAACTTTTGTCAAGTAAAAGATGTCTTTAGCTAGGCAGGTTAACAGTCTACTTTAGGCAAGTAAAAATCAAATTAAACATAATTTAAGAGTGCAGAAGTGTGTGCATACGAGTCAAAGAAGGACAAAGAGCTCTTTAGAGATAATTGTGTTGAAACTTGAGTGTAAAGTATTTATTTGAAGCTGCCTTCTTCGTACTCACTTTAAATAGTAAATCTGACCATCGTTAGTTTTAGCTTGCTCCCAGCCCGGAGGTAAGGCACCCAATTGACTCTGTAGCTGAATGGGGCTGACAACATCATAGGACCTCTGCTTTTTGTGTATGGTCTGTGTGGATAACGAGGGCGCATCCTGCCCCATACAGGTGTTGATGACATCCTCAATGTTGTTAGCTGGACTGCTGTTAAATTCGACATTGTTGTCGGGATAGGCTGGTCCTGATTGGCCCTGATTGCTTGGATTGTTGCTGGCACTCGACTCTGCGTTCCGCGTGCGCACATTGTAGTTCGGCTGGAGGGAGGCGGGGCTGCTCCTGGCACGAAAGTGATGTATTGCTAGACTTCTGTGCGATGGCTGACTCTGTTGGGCGAGAGATGGCTGCTGCTGCTGTTGCAATTCGGACTGGACGCCAGTCTTGTTGATATTCGTCTGAGAGCCATCGTATGTCGAGTCGGCGCTGTTTGCCCGTGAGTGCAACGGAGCCGGGGGATTAAAAAACGAATTGGGCAGCTTGCGCATACGAAATGGGAGCTGCAATGGGAGCTTTGCATCGCCCGGATTTAACACACTGTCAAATAGGGCCTGCAAGTTATCATCCGAGTCCTGATTGACGCGCACAACCAGGTTTGTCGATAATTTTGTCGGGGACGGCGAGAGCATGTCCTCATCGTCGATTTCCTTTTCACTCAGATTGCTTTTGTTGTTTAATGACATCGTTATGGGTATGTTATAAAAAAAAAACTATTTGTTTATGTACACAAATATGTCAGAGCAGATCAAATAAATCGCTTTAAAACTGCATTTGCATTTAAATGTGGACATACGCGTTAATCACTTCATTTTCAATTATTTTTGAAAGCCAAAATGTTGCTTTAAATTTTTTAATTTCGTGTTTTGTATGATTTAAACAATATTTATATATACATATGTATATATACCATACGCTACGGAACTGCCAACATAACAAACCAAATTATATAAAGGGTATCATTCAACACAATGCACACAGAAAATATATCGATATATTTCACTGTTCCGATACTAGTGGAACACACCTTAAATGTTAATAAATTTTGATTTGCGACTTTTATAAACCCTCTTAGAATTGGCAATCAATTTATTTGCTTCCAATCGCGACTCTAAAATACATCCAGAAATTGAGGTATGTAAATATTCTTGGTCTGTAAGTTGTTCGAAGTAGTTAATTTATCACATTGTAAGCATTGCCAATAACCAGTTTATTTTAAAAGATAAAAGGATGTTTATATAAATATAATTTGGGAAATACCAGAAAAGCTAATACATACAATATTAGCAGATGGGAATTGAATAACAATAAGTATTGTATTCAAAATCATTTCCAAATTGATAGTATTACCTATAATCTTTCAGAATGTTCAATAATTTAATATTTAAAACTATGCAATTATAACAAACCAACGTGTATTCAGCTATGAAATATAATTAATATTATATCTTCTACATTCCATGTTGTACAATAATAATAATTTTAGCGATTAGTTTCCATTGATACAAAAGTGCCGATACTGTGACGTGGAATAAATGTTTTTAATGGACGTTAACGTAAGCAAAATCTATCGCATGGCCGATTAGCTCGATAACTCACATATCTATCTAAGCGAACGATAATTTCTTTTACAAAGTAGATACATAATTGTGGGTTTTATATACATTGTCTACATTTTTTTTGGGTAAGCTGGTAAAATTAATTGTAAACCCGAAGATAACGCACAGATTTTGTTTACATTCAAATTTTGTGCTTTCGCAACGAGAAATATACAAACTGATTAATAATGCGTGATTTGTGGAGAATACAATTTTAGTTTATTATTTGAAATCGAAAGTGGCCCGAAAGTAATTAAAATGTAATATTTTGACAGATCGAGGCGCATGTTATTAAAAAAATTGTGGCAGGAATGAATCGCAGAGGTTTGAATGCGGGCAATGCGATGGCTTCTCAATCGAATATCGACGAGGGCAGCTGGAAAGGCGTCACAGAAGGCTCAGCGATGTTGCCATCATCGAACTCATCGTCCCTCAATCCGGATGCCAGCAATCAGAGTGGATTCCCACAAGGCGGATTGCCATACACATCGGGCGGCAATCCATATCCGCAGGCGGGTCAGTCCTCGCCAGCTGGCAATCAATCGCTAGTGTTTCAGAATGCAGCTCAACCCGGATCGAATACGCCGCAATATACTTCGTCGCCCGCTCCATCTGGATCCTCAACGCCGGGTCCGGTAGGCGTCGCATCGCAAAATATCCAGGGCAATTATTCACAGTCGTCGACGGCGGGCAATTTCAATGGACCAGTTGGCGGACCATTTGGCTCACCCTCGTCAGGATTGGGCCAGTTCAGTCGACCAGCCAGTTCGGGCACTCCATTCAATAGTGGTCAAGCGGGACATTTCTCATCGCCGACCGTCTTTGGAGTTGGCAGCCAGTTTAATCCCATGCCCCCGGCATCTCCCTTCGGGCATGGCGGCAATCATCCCATGATGGGTGGCCCGCAGCCAATGGATCGTATCGATCAGGGATTTAGGAGACACAACTCCTACTTCAGTCACACGGAGCATCGAGTCTTTGAGCTCAACAAGCGCCTGCAGCAGCGAAACGAGGACAGTGATAATTGCTGGTGGGATTCGTTTACGACCGAATTCTTCGAGGACGATGCACGATTAACGATCCTCTTCTGTCTGGAGGATGGGCCCAAGAGGTATACAATTGGCCGGACACTTGTGCCGCGCTTCTTTCGCAGCATTTTTGAGGGCGGCGTTTCGGATTTGTATTTCCAGCTGAAGCATGCGAAAGAATCGTTTCACAACACATCTATCACACTGGACTGCGAGCACTGTACAGTGATCACCCAGCATGGCAAACCATTCTACACGAAAGTCTGCGCCGATGCGCGACTTATACTGGAGTTCATGTACGACGATTACATGCGCATCAAATCCTGGCACATGACCATCAAAGGACATCGCGAACTAATTCCACGTTCCGTAATCGGGACATCTCTGCCGCCAGATCCCATGCTCCTCGATCAGATCACCAAGAATATAACGCGAGCGGGCATCACAAATTCAACATTGAATTATCTGCGGCTGTGCGTGATCCTCGAGCCGATGCAGGAGCTGATGTCTCGCCATAAGGCGTATGCTCTGAGTCCGAGGGATTGCTTAAAGACAACGTTGTTTCAGAAGTGGCAGCGAATGGTGGCGCCACCGGGCAAAAAGGACCCCCAAAGACCGCCAAATAAGCGGCGCAAAAGAAAGGGATCCAATTCGGGCGGTGCCAACAATTCAAACACCCCACCTGTGACAAATCAGAAGCGTTCGCCATCGGGTCCCAGTTTCTCGCTATCCTCGCAGGATGTAATGGTTGTGGGGGAGCCGACGCTGATGGGCGGTGAGTTCGGGGAGGAGGACGAGAGGCTTATCACACGCTTGGAGAACACCCAATACGATGGCACCAATGCCGTCGATCACGATAACCATACGGGATTCGGTCACGCCGATTCCCCCATATCCGGCTCGAATCCGTGGAACATGGAGCGGGGCGGTGCTATTCCGGCTAGTCCTGGCAATCCGTCGGGACCGCAGAATAATGCCAATATAGCTGATATAGATAAAAAGAGCCCCATTGTCTCGCAATAGAATCAAACGAATAGTCCGCAATTATGATTTAAACCTCTTTTCGATATGTGGTGAAATGTATTTTCATACTTGCATGTAAAAAATACTTTTAAATAAAAATTTCCAAGCATTAGGAAATGTAATTAGCCTTGTTCCTCTCAAATGTACTCTGTTCTGTCCTTTCCAGAGTTTTATTTTTAATATAACAACTCATCACTCAAATAAAACGGTATCCTGTGGTCGATAGCTATGATATCCATTAGATAGCTGGAGACTTGAGACTGTCAATAGTTTTCGATAACTTGATATTCCTCGACTATTTTCTAGTTATAGTGACACTGAAAAACTGTTCACACTGCTTTTAGCTGACTAAAACATTGAAAATTGATTTTGAGGAAATTGTAGTTTTTGCAATTTGTATTAATTTCTATTGCATGTAAATGTATAATTCTTATTTCTAATGTTTTCAAATTAATTGTTAACATATGTAGCTGCTGTTGATTATATTATGTATGAATTTTTAAAAATGTAATATCTTTCAAAACCCAACTAATTACTTATTTCGACACTGATGGCAAACATATGAATACTTTTCTCAAAGCTTGACTTTTTATTTGATCATTTGACTATTTATCGATTCAAATAAGGTATATTAAATCAATCATTCGGTTGGTTTTACTTCAGCAGCAATAAAATGCAAACCGCCTTCGATCCGTTTAAATTTGTACAATACATGTCAAACTTTTAGTGGTGGACCGAAATATCGAAAAAATTCTAGCATCTTCAAGAAAGATGCAAAACAAAAATAAGTGAATCCATCTTTTGTGTAGTATGCTGTTTGAGATGTATCGAAATTGTGATTCTGCGATAACAAGTCGATATATTGATATCTTTTACGTAGTCGGTCATTTTTGTCCGTCCCTAAATATTGGAAGACAACAAGCTGCACTTTATTGATGCATAAAAAATAGAGTAATAAACATAAAATTAACAATTCAAATCATTTTTAATTATTTATGCTGTAATATAAGTTTAATTACTAGAGTGCATATATATTGTAATTCGAAGCCGACTAATACTTTCCGTGAAAAGTCAGATTGCAGGTGAGAACTCGTGTTGCTATTTTTGTCGACAAAATATAATTCAGCTATTCTTTGCTCATATTTTGAATTATCTACAATACCATTTATTTTATTTATATTGCTATATAGTTTATTAAACCTAAAATATGTATCATTCTCTTTGCTTATATGAATAAGTACTTGTATGTGTGCACGTGTGCATATGTACGCGTGTGTGTGTGCGTGAGTGTGATAGACACGATCGAGACGCTTTTAATATCGAATATCCTTGAAAAGAGTGGTATCTGTAGGAAGCTTATCGGAGTTGGATAGAATGACTACACTCATATTTAATAAAGTGAATATCTTATATAAACAACTTGTTTTTAAAACTACTAGTCTAAATATTACTATACGCTGCTAATGCATTTTATTATCCTTTCCAATTTTCTAATAAAATTCATTGCACCTTTTTTAGACAAAAATGCCGTCCGAATATTGGGATCGTCTGAGCGATATCGAGATACAAGGGAAACTGATACAATTCGGATATCCACCTTGTCCCGTCACGGAAACAACACGGGCCGTATTAATTAAAAAACTACAGAAGCACACAAGAAAGGAGGAGCTTAAAAAGAAAAAAATCCCAAACTATGTACTTCACTACAATGGTGAATCCAAGCCGAATACAGATGCTATTCCAGCACCACTCACAAATTCTATAGAAAGAAGACCGAATCTCCATGAAAATGGCATGAGAAATAATAAGATTGACGTTAGCCGGAATCATCAACCATCAGTTTATCGCAAGAGCGATGCTGATGTAAGTCCGTCACTAATGGCAGCATCACGGATGTATGTACCACCGCCGCTTCTAGCGTCTGATTATGAGAATGAGAATGATGCGCATAATTTGAATGCTGCTCGCAAATCGTACCGCAAACCTTTACCATATGCAGCCGATAATTCATCGTCGTATATCAAGTTGCAGCATGGCAAATCGAATGCTTGTGATGGGGGCGTCGTTAATAGATTACTCAGCTTCCGCGATACATCGATTCAGAAGAAGTCAATCTCTAAAGATGGTTACTCTGTACACGCATCCAGATCACTGATACTAAAGAATGGCATCGTACAAAAGTTTCTATCAATGGACGTTAAATCGTTTTTCAAAAAACCCGATGTTAGCCAATACATAATACCACACGTACTTATTGCTATACTTGTGATATTCCTGTCAGTGATATCTGTCTTATATATGGCAAAGAAATTTGACCTGAGCCCCATTACCGAAACGGACATTAAATATACAATGTGTAATGGAAACGATATGGATTTTAGGGGCTCTTCGTCACAGTTGTCGTCGTCGCAACCGACAATTAAGTGTATTAATGAGGATCTGTACAATAAGGCGATCTACATCAGCAAAGAGCTATTCAAGTACTTAAACGAAAGAGCGAGACTCCATCACTGCATTAGCGCAGATCATTCCGCCGCCCTCGACATGAACGAGTTCAAAAAGGCTCTACTCAGCGGCAACAGTAATTTACAGCAGAATGGCAATCTGCATACGAAACTGCTAGCAACACAATATCTGATTGCCCAGAACCCGCAGTGGATGATAAAAACGATAACTACAACCCACAATTCTTCGGAGCAAATGCTGTCGTTTGAGCTAATTGAACCAAGTCTTCCATTGAAGTGCGTTATCCGTAAGAAAATCAAGCGATTTTTTACAGTTCTCGGACTCTTGATACTTGTTGCTTCCGCGTGCCTGGCGATATATTTCTTGATTGTCGTGTATCGCTTGAAACAAAAGGAATCGCTGCTGGCAATCGAACAGTTCACAATGGATATCAATAATGAGCTAATCTATCGGAGCACACATACCGAGAACTCGGAAGTGCTAATAAATCAATTGCAAGAAAAGTTTTTGCCTGCGCATAATCGAAAGAAACTCTTGAGTTCTTGGAATAAGGCAGTTAAGAACTTAGAGGCAAATGACAATATTCTATTTGGCATAATTGCGCGGAATGGAGAACAATTACGTACGATGACCTGGAATAAGAACATTACCAACAATGAACCCAGTTCGACAACAACAACCACAAAGAAAAAATGGCAAAGCTCTGCTTTCGATAACTCCAACAAGATTCACAATCCGCCAACATCTTGCTTGAAAATCAGGCACATGTTCGATCCATCGGAAATTAACGATCCCAATTTGAGGCAATTAATGATTGACTCAATCTTGGAGAAAGTTGGCTCAAATTGTAATATTTGCGATGTTCAACTGGATACTCAGTCCTGCTGCGTCTACATCCGTTGTGCGAGTGAAGCGGACGCCGGAATTGTTCACAATGAAATCAATGGCTGGTGGTTCGATAAGCGGCTGATATCGATTAAGTTTCTGCGAATTGAGCGCTATTTGAATCGCTTTCCAAAATCATTGTCTGAATCATTATATTTAAAATCGTCTAATGTGAACTAATTTTTTGATTGTTTATATTGAATTAAATTCTTAATGTGATTTGTACAACTTGAATTTTTTGTTAAGGGATGTAATAGGGATTTAAAATTTATGTTCATTTATTATTGCGCAATTGATTTGAATCCGGTTTTAACCTGGGACAATAGCAAAATACTAACTTTTGCTGGATAAACAAAAGTATGAGTACATAAATATTTATGAGGCAAATGCTTATCAAGTTATTATTTGTATGAAATGAATTCTCGAAAATTGTTCACGTTTCAACTCCATCGTTCCATTTGAATTCTTTCAGCAACTGTTGTAGATACGGTCACACCGATATAATTGTATCGAATATCGATTTTCAGTATTATTATTATTTTGAATCGTGCGCATGTGAAACAACGAAGTAATTTGCAATTACAAATGATTGTGCCAATGGGATAATTACCACGGACGAAGTATATATAATTGAAAAACAACATAAGTTTCTACTGTCGCAAGTAGTCATATTAACGGACATCGAAATGGACTGCAATCACCGAATTGAAGTCCCCCAGCGCTCTGGAGGAGGCAAGAAAATGAAGAAACGGAAAGAACTCGATGCTCTGATAGCACATTCCATAACAAAAAGAGGTTCCCGCCGCACAAACAACTCACAGGATATGTTGCTATCGGTATCCACCGATGACCTTGATGATTTTGCTTGGGTAAATGGGATTACTTTAAGTACATTTCTACATCTGATAATCAATGTACACACACACATTCACACATATGAGTGGCTGCCCCTGAATAAACAGCATGCGGTTGAGTGTGTGTGTGTGTGTGTGTGTGTAAGTCATGTGTGTAATTGCTTTGTTTTGGTTTTTTTCCCAGATGAGTGTTGCCAGTACCCGCAGAAATCATAGACAGAAAATAAATATTCGCAAGTGTGGCCCATTTATATTTGGAATAACGACAGCATTGTGTGTGGCCATTTTATATTGGCTCTACTTTGATCTGCGTCAACAGATTTCCGATTATCAACAAAAATTTGAAGAAGGTAAATAAAAATCCATACATATATTATATATGTGATCTGTGTAAATATGCATACAACAAATAAATTTTCTGCTTGAATACGACGTGCGAATACCCTGTTTCCAAATGAGTCGATTAAACTTCATTTTCTGTTTAACTCGGAAAAGTAAATATTTGTTTTATGCAATGTCTGTCATGCTGTCGATCGGTGTGATGCAACTTTTCTGATTCTTTTGACACACCTGAAGCTATAGACTTGAAATCTGTAATCTGTATTCCCCTATGCTCTCGACAGTGTTATAATGTGGGAAATTGATAAGAAAATAATATCACCAAATTTGGCGGATATATTGCTGGTGACGTCTTTCAAAGATCGCCTAATCATTTTCCTTATCAAGTAGTCGTCGGCTTTCACAAATTAAAAGCCAGTCATTAAATTTTATGTAAAATCCTTAATACATTATTTAAATTTGCGAACACGATGGTTTCTAGTATCTGCCATAAATAAAATCTTCCCGGATACACTTCAACAGTGGCATGAGACAACATCATTCCTTATCAAAAATCAAACATTTGTCATAAGCCAAATAAATGAATTAACGCAAAGCGTCGAACAGCTCGGATCGAATTTGAGCAGTCTGCAAGCAACAGTTAATGCTCAACGAAATTATGGCCAGGATAAGAAATTAGTGGCCGACTTTGGCGCCAAATTGGAAGCGGTTATCACTGACATCGAGGTGATGAAAGAGCACTACAACAACTACATCGAGGTACAGAAAAGTCTCGAGCTTGAAACGGAACACTTAAAGGAAAGTAAACCATGTATAAATGTTTCAAGTTGTATTTCATTATAGAACATTATTTAATTGTTTAGGCTAATATGAGTCAACTGTCGACCGTTCGGGCGAATCCTTCAGCGACGAATTTCACAATAGAAGTTGACTTTCTCAAACAATCAATTGAATCGAATGTCAAATTTTTAAACAGCAATATTATTAATGTAAACAGCACTCTTAATCAGAAAATACAAATTCTGCAAGGGGAAATTCTGGCACATAAGGTAAGCAAATAAGTCCAACGATTGTATTCCTTAAATTACCATAATAAATGTATATTTGTAGATCAAGTTGGATGACTTATTGGATCGCTCGCAGAATATGACATCCCACGTCGCTACATTAAGCAACAACTTGCAACAATTTAAGCAGAAAGTAACCGTAATGGATGAACAGCTGAACAAACTGAATCAGAAGGTGATATGTCAACTTCATTTCATCTGGCTTATGTCTAATGAATATTATTCCTTTCCTTTTTAGAAGAGTGAACCCGGCAAAGATCAAATTGCTATTGTAGGGGTGAGCCCACCGTGAAGATAAATTTGCCATTTGCACTGTTTGGTAATGATTGCGTCCTGCAAAAAGGAGATAAGCCCATAGCAATGGCTCGGCTTGATGTGCAATAGAACGTATACTGTTTTCAGTCCAATTACTATATATGTTGAATAAAAAAAAATCTAGTCGCTTGTATCTGTAAGCCTCACATTTAATACAACATATCATTTATCTGTGGAATCAGTGAGTGTAGAAACGTTAGAATCCACATACTCAATTTGCTTTCAATTCAGAGCTACAAGATTACTTCCTGCCATTAAATTCAGTACAATTGTAATATATATATATAGTACCACAAGCAAGTTACCAAAATTTCTTTAAGAAAGTATCTTTAAAAATGAGAAGCTAGCTTGCGATGAGACCATTTTGGTTTGTCTTTTGATGCTGATCATTAATTATATACCCTTAACTGATAAACTACATTTGAATTTGTTTTGTTAATTTGTTTGTTTAATGTATGGTTAGTTATAAGAATAATTTGATACTGAATGATGTTATTTACGCAGAGTCACAATATAACATAATGCTTATTAATAGATTTGCATATGTTGTATATTGGAACGTTTACGTCAGTGTTTCTCCCTGGGTCACACAGGCTTCCAAGTAGTCTATTCGCCTCTCCAATATCGTAAGTTTCTCATTGAGTACAGCAAGGCGAGATCGGCAAGACATATCTGAAAAACAATGGGAGTATTTTATAAATAAATATTTGTAAAGCGCAGGCAAAAAATAAGCTACAGCACACTATTGATAAATGGTACACACAAACAGTTTAACTGGCAATTGATTACAATTACTCCTATCTGACAGTTGATATTTCCTATATTTTTACAGAGTATGTATGATATCATAATGATTAAGACCGGTAAATTGGAATAAGGGCGTCATCGGTAGATGATAGATGAACATGCGTAGAAAGTTCACTTACCAAAAGAATTTAGGAAATCTGTGATTCTTTTGATGCTTGCTGTTATAACTTCAATATACTCTCGATTTGCCCAATCCTGGTGAATTTGCTTCTGAACAGCTTCTCGATGAGCTCCGCTCATTTTTTATATTTTTGTTTATATATATTTTGCAATTTATATTTATATACACATAGAAATAAAGTGTGGCCGTTTTTGGAATTGTAAGCCTAGCAACATTTGGTGCATAATTGAAATAGTGGAATAGAACACGACGTTTTCTTTTGCGTTTCACACAAAGCGACTTCAAGCTGAGTGCATGAGATTTCTTCAACGAATTGAAACGCTGGTCAAACAGGGAACCATAGTATCGGTTGACCACAAAATAATTTTATTGCATTGCACTCCTTTGCAAGGGTAGAAATTGCACCAATAGAGTGATCTCGAAAAAGAGTATGAGAAGATGTCAGTCATTTAGAAAATAATATTCAAACTTATGAGAACTACGCCTTAACATTTAATCTTGATTTACTAGCCAGTTATTACTTTTTTCGATTCAAATAAGGAATAATAAAAATAATAAACACCAATGAGTTTAATTCACAATGGGTTTTATTTAAAAAATGTTATGATGGTTGGTTTAAAGTTTTTACAAAATGAGCTCGACACTTCAGAGATGTATGCTTGAATCTTGTAAGTGCTTTGCCGGTGTTCCCTTTGCAACTCGAACAGCTCCCATTTTTTGTTTCTCCCGTCTAAATGGTGCAGCAGTCCCGATCGAACCCTGTTTACATTATTGCATGTAAAATTACAATGAATCAAACTACTGAATGCAACTAAAAGATTTAATGATTTTTTAATCAAATTATTTAAAACTTCTCCAAATTTCCAAAAATGCCTTCAAAACAATTCAGTTTTTAAATAAAGTTATTATTTCACATGTGGATTATTCTTATAGCGTGCAAATATTTCACTTTTGAAGACTTCAAATTTTTTTCTATTTGCGTTATTTTGTTGTTCTCTCCAAGCGGGCCTCGCTTGCTTTCTTTGCAGGCCCCAGTGGCATGTGAAAACCGGCGAAAGAACGTAGAACTTGTATCCAGCCACATACATTTCGTATACCTGCAAAACATAAATAATAAAGTTTATAAAATTTGTAAAATCAGTGCTCTCGTAGTAATCAATTAAGAGGCATTACTTACTTGCGAATTTCTCGTAAATCCGTATCCAGTAAATCTTTCGTCATGCGCGGGAGCATTGTCTATTGTTATATAAAATGGTTCATATAAGAACTCAAAATTAGTGACGATGTGGCTTATTGTGACTGCAGTCTCACTACGATTCGTTGATAACCACCTGAAGTATATAGAATATGTAAATAAAACCAATGAAATAAGTATATAAATAAAAATTTGAAATGAACTTTTTGTGCGTACTTTGAAAAGTTTGTCGCGTATTGGTTATAAATGAAGACTTTTTCATGAAATGGTCTGGCCAGTCCCTTTTTAATTAGTCCCCGCAGAATGTCCTTGGAACGTGGAAAGGCTGCGCGTACATCGATTTCAAATGTGGGAATCACATAGGCGCAATATCCTTCGCAAATCACAGTTTTAAAGAAATTGTTGAGTTGAACGACACTGTTGAGACTAGGTATTATGTCGATATCAGTTAAAAACACATATTTCGTTTGACATCCTTTTCGCGCTATATTCCGCATATGATTCTGAGGATATATGTTCTTTTTTCGCCACTCCAGTGTTTTTATTGTGCGCAATTTCAAAAGTGACTTTAATGTTTTATCAGGATTTTGGCAAATGAATTTTGTCTTTATATTCAACGATTCCGTTACGACTCTTGGTAGTTTGTCATATTCCTCAGGAACTAAAATGTGAAATGTCGCATTGGCCTTAATATTAGGAAAGCAGAGACGCAAATATGTGACAAAATATCGCAATATGATATATTCTTCGTTTCCCGCGGAGAATAGCGTGACTGAAATCGGAGCTCGCCAATTGGCAGCAACCTGGGGAAAGGAGTATAAACGCTCCACAGAACTTTGCGTTGCCAGGCATATTAGGCTAATCTTGGACGACTCCGCATACTGATCCCCGACTACGGCGAAGTCCTTTATCTTATACTTGTGTTGATTATCCCAGCGTCCATAGCTGAAGTCTAAGTTCTCAAAGGTTAATTTTGAATTATTGCTTTGGGGTAAAAAATGGTCGAAGTTCGGCGTCTGCAGTTGAGTCTGCTGCCGTTGATATGCTATATTCTCATCATGGGGACAGTTCACAGTGCCAGCAGATTTTATTTGGTTCTGAAAACTCTGTTGCGTTGTGCTTGCATTCCCGTAATAACCGGAAGAAGGCGGATAAACTCTGACCAGCCACAGTATGTTCACCAATAGTAATACAAGAAAAAATTTGATTGATCTGCCTTGTGAGGCTCGAAACTGAAAAATTAAATGAAAAGTTAATTGGAAAAATTCAATTAAATTTAGTTGCATTTTTTATAAATTTCACTTAATTCCCTTCTAATATATCATAGATTCTGAACATTATAAAGATTTTTATGTGTACACAAATATATAAATATAAATGCATTTAAATATGTACCGACTCACAAAAATGTTCATGTATTTCATGTTTAAAGCTTTAAATATTAATATTTGAACAAATATAAAAGGCGTAACTAATTATTATTACACAAGAAGTGCTCGCTTACCATAATTAAACACTCTTTGAAATTCGAAAAGAGCAACAAATATCACAGATAGACATTTTTGTGTGTATTTATATGAAAGTCCGTTCAAAGGACACTTTGTGTGAGACCGTATTTCATTACCTAAAAAATACCAAAAATCTGTTGTCAAATATCGCACAGAAAACGAGTATATAAGTAAAAGTAAATCTTGAAAATTAGTTGCTCAGGCAAAAGCTATATAATATTTCCTAGTCATAAATAATATTATAAGTTGTGATAAAAAAGTTTATAAAATTTATTTGTTTGCTCAAGCGTATATTCTCAAAATTATTTGAAAAACTATAGTGTTACATAGTTTCTTAAGTGGCTGCCAAATCATCCATAATATATTAAAAATTCTTTTATCTCTTCCAAAATTGCGTCATTTGAGAAGGTTAATTTATAAACTTGGCGGTTGTTCAGTTCAGTGTTCTGATTCCATTTCCCAAAATTTTCCATAAATAAAAAGAAACGATTGTTTCTGCATGCAAATATGGTAATTTTATCGATGACATTTATTTATCTGAACCTGTTGTTATTTGCATTAGCTTTCCGTGGTTATTCGCAGTTTTATCACAGAGTGTTGCGTTAATAGTATCTACTTTATTAATACTATATACAAAATAAGAACACTTAAGTAGAATGTTGAGCGGAATCGTGGATGTTTTTTTGATTCCGTTTGCTTGTTTTATAACATTCTTAATTGTATTATCGGCAATCAACAAATCTGTCGGTGTTCGACGGGCATACGTAAATATTCTCTTGCGAATATTTGAGGTAAACACAGTATTTTATTGTATTCATATGAATTCATTTTGGTATAAATGGTCATATTTAAATCTATACAGCCAATACAAACTTATACTTTTAAACTTCTATCAGATGGAATTGGTCGAATTAGAAAGTTCATAAATATAGCTAGTTTCAATCAAAATATTAGTGAATATTGAAGACATTGTATTTATTATTGGCTTTTGAGTCAAAAGATACTTTTAACTGAATTGGATTGAAAACATTTCTTATTAGGGCGGTTGAAAAATGCAGTCAACGGTACTTATATGTGTGTCTATTGTACATGTATGTATTTTCGAGCTGGTTAGACCGGTACAAAAGTCCTTTTGTAAGAATGGTGCGTACGAGTATGAGTACAAAAATGTGTACGAAATGTATTAAACCTATAGTCTGGCTGCTTATATTATTAGAGTGGTGCACAAAATCCAGTAAAAATGCTTTAATTGCATGCTCGTTAGCTCAAAACTTCTCAACCTTGGAACCCCATTGTGACTTATGGCCGGTTATTCAATAACTAGATTTATTGACGGTCCAATGCTTATCGTAGACGTAACAAATTGTATTGTTGAACTTGAACCTTTTTATCGGAAAAACAAGTGATTACATAGCGATGTTATCCGACTTTGTGCTTGTTTGCAACCGTAACTTATCTTTATTTATTATTTTATTTTTAGTATGGTCGAGCTAGTATAGAATCGGCTTCAAAGGAAAACACAAAGAGTGTCCAAGGAAATGTCAATTCTGATAAGACTGCTAGTGTGCAATTCGTGAAGGACGTAGACGCAAATGAAACAACGAATGGCGCAACGCTTATAACGCGGGATGCCGTACTTCTTCCGCAGGCGCAAGAATCAGGCAATGATAAGCCTCAAACGTTAAAAAAGGTAATTAAGGTAACACGTTTTTGTAGATCTACAAGTTATTAAAATAATTTCGTTATTTAAAAACACAATTCTAAATTCTTATATGTAATTAATATGATTTTTCTTTCAGGAGGAATTAAATTTTGATTTTGAAAACTGCTTAGACTACGTGAAATCTGGCGTAGAAGCAATTATCGAAGACGATGTTACCTCCCGATTTGAGGCTGAAGAGCTAAAGAGCTGGAACATGCTGACACGAACGAATCGACATTATGAATTCATATCGTGGAAAATAACACTTATCTGGATGTTTGGGTTTGCAGTGCGGTATTCCATTCTAATGCCACTGCGCGTCCTCGTCTGCTTTATTGGAGTACGTATATATAGCGTATACAGTATTCACGATCAAACAACTCATATCCACACTGGTATTTGAGATGTTTCAAGTACAATTCCATTTGGAAAATAAACTATAATAGAATATGTCTTAAAAATTATCGTTAATTATCGTTGTCTGATGGATCAAGGATTATAAGAACTACACGCACCAGACCTTTGCACGCTAATTCCCATTTTTCTATCCCTCACCTCCGATCTGCACAAATTGGAGTTAAATTAATTTTGATCCTTGTCCATCCCTCCGTCCGTCCGTCCGATACCGATCTATATGTAGATTTACGAATGCAACTAGTAAACAAAACACTTTTTTCTCCATACAACAAATCGATACATATCGATTGCATAACTCGGTTTTTGAGCATGTCTTGGTGGTTTTAAGGACTAGAGTCACTGATTTAAATATGAATGTGATCCTTTAGTAAACACAAATAAAGACAATTTCACTTTTTTGAATACCTCACCCCGATCAGTCGGAAACAAGTAAAAATGCATATATAGAGATAAGATAAGATATCATTTAAGTACATACAAATTACTTTATGTGTTAAGTGTATTTTCTAGTTTGGGGACTATCGGCCAGATTAGCTGTGTATGTCAGTCGGGGTTTCTAAATTTAGCCCATAAATAAAAACACGGGACTATCGCTGAGAAATTCATGGTTACTTTTGCATTGCATGAGATGTCACCATCTACATATGTCCTGTGGCTAGTGGTACAATATGCATAGACAACATTAAATTCAAATCGATTCATATTCGATTCATATTCGATTCATGTCATCATTTCTTTTACGATTTATATCATTCAGAAATCGTCATTTGAAAAGTGTTCGAGAATTGAATTTGTCGATCATCATCGACTAGAGCATTCAAAAGTCTTTCTTCATGCATTAATAATTCTCTAATCAATATTTAAATTTGATTTTTAGGTTTTATTTACAGTTATTTCAAACGCATGTGTGGCTTTAATACCCATTCGATTTTTGCGGACCTACTTAGCGAGCTTGTGCTACAAGATTACAGCCAGACTAATATCAAATTCCCTCTCAGCACTAATTGTCTTTCACAATACGCAATATAAACCCACCACTTCTGGGTTCTGTGTAGCTAACCATACGACCCCACTCGACGTGGCTATTTTATCAACAGACTGTACATTTTCTTTGGTGAGAAAGATGATTTTTTTTTACGTGTAAAACAGAATTAATTGTTGAATTGTATGTCAAGCATACAGTTCACAATTTCTACTGATTGTCCCACTTTATATCAATGTGCCATATATATATATATAGCTTATAATTCGCTTCAAATTTGATCGTATTATTTATGAAATTTCAATTCATTCGTTTCATGCAACAAGCTTACATCAAGTTTATTAGTTATTAATCGCAGCTAAAGTCAATTAACAATTACAAATAAGTAATTTTCAAGGAAGCGCTTTAAAAACGTTATCTTTTTTTGTTAATACAATTAATATATGTGTTTAGCTAAGTGAATGTGTGTGTGTGTGTGTGTGTGTGTGTGTGTGTGTGTGTGTGAGTCTTTGCTTAGCTTTTGTTATTGTCTTCGCTGCTGGTTTGTTCGATTTAGCAACTTTGAATAACGTTTGAACATTTTTTTTGTCTCTGTTCTCAGTCAGCCAGAATGATAAGCAGGTAAGAAATCTGTATTACTTGAATTGAGTGAGATGAGTGATGAAAGATCCTTGACTTGGTTGGCAGCCAGAAAGCTGCAATGATCACACGCGATATTCGATGTCACCCGATCTTGAGATAGTTTAAAGCGTTTCTGATGCTGCTTGCAACAATACTCGTTTGCATACACGAACCGATCAGCCGACTCAAACTAAGTTTACTCAGCTCAGTATATTCAACGCTGACATTTGTTGCATTACTGCATATAAGTAAACAATTTAGTGCAGAATAAAATAATAAAAAAATATTTTTGCTGTCTTTTGCGAACAGAGATAGGGACATTTGTTCGCCATCTGTCTCTCGTAGTTTATTTGCTCCGCTATCAATCAGTTCATGTTTCTTCTGCTATGATCGACTTGATAGTTCCTTTCCTGATCGAAGCAGCTTTCATTGCTCTTTTGAAAAGCATTTTGAGATGTTTTGCTTGGTGTGTTAAGGTCTTCATGTTGAATGATCTTTCTATGGTTTTTGCTTGCGTCGACCCATTAGACTGAGTCCCATGTTCTGATTATGTTTAGCACTGTTTATATTTGCCAATTGAACGGAATCGACGGGAGGTATTCAAAAGCATAAATTTAGGATCTGTTTGTGGCTACTCAAACTCTACTCGAATCCTCAAGAAATGTTCTAAAAATCAAATCGATAACTATATGTTTTTGTTGTTGCCCCAAATCCTTTAAGATACACAATTTTGAGTTATTAATGCTGTGCAATAAGTTAAGCTATTGAATAACATATGATTATTATTATGACTATTTAAATTAAACAGCAGTGACAACGAATTCTCTCACAACATATAAACTTCCTACAACATATTTTTTGTGCCTTCTTGTTCCATGCAATCTTCTCAGGTAGTGTGGTTAACGGTATGTACAGCTGCGGTGGGAAATCTAAAGGATGGAAATAAAAAGCGTGAAATTGTGAATAATGTTCTTGGGCTGTGTTTCGGTATCTTGTCCAGCGCCATTTCCGCTGTTATTACTTACCATAATGAGGATAATCGGCCGTCATCAGGTATTTGTGTGGCTAACCATACAAGCCCTATCGACGTACTTGTTCTGATGTGTGACACGAACTATTCTCTGGTAAGACAATTTCGAATTAATTATTTCGTTGGACCAAACACTCTTGGTTTCATCTCTATTTATCCTTTTATTGTGTTGGGATTAAAACTCTTTAATTAACTCTTTTAACCCAATCAAAGTTATGCTCTATATATCATTTTTCTGATCAATTCTATTATTTGTTTTCAATATTTCAATGTACATATCGCAGTTGGAGTAATCTGTAGTGAATTTACAAACTAAATGAATATCATACATTTTAGATACAGAATCAGTAAACACAAGATGTAAATATATAAACATAGTATCCTAGAGAAGCTAGTAGAAGTATGATCAAGCATATATATATTTCTTATTACTCCCATCCATTCCTATATAATTGGCAAACACGTGTTTTCTTGTAGATCTGATTGACATCCTATGCTCTACACAGTTGGTATTTAATAATCAAGTTTGTGTGTGTGTGTGTGTGTGTGTATGTGTGGGTGTGTGTGTGGGTGTGTGTGGGTGTATGGGACCTTGAGTATTTGTATAGCGTACGAAGTACCTTATAGTCGGCAAATTTCGACTAACGCATTTCTATACCCTTGAAGAATGTTGCTTTTAAGTTCATAACGCATTGAGGAGGAGACGTTTCCGACCCCCATTAATAATACATAATTTCTTAAGCAGCCCAGTCGATATATATACATATATATATAGTCATGTTCGTCTGTCCTTCGGTCCGTCCGTTCTATTTGTTTATATGCGGGCAAACAGCTCAGTGACGAAACTTGGAAAAAATCCATTGAAAAGTACAAAGAAAACATAATAACTTGTCCTAATCTTGACTAACATAATTAACTCCTGTCTCTCCTGCCAAGGGTATGTAATCTTCGGCCTTATTCTTTGTTATTTTACAGTTTTGTTTTGTTTATTGTTGTTATTGGTCGATTGGCTATTTCTATCGCTTGTTGTATACCCTGTACTCGGTTCAAAATTCTGTAAAAGTGTATATTGAAGTTGTGCAAATGTCTGAAGAACATCTCCGATCCCGATCCCGTAAAGATGATGAGTTTTTCTAATAGTATTCCGTACTGGTACGCACCAGTTTATGTCAAAAGTTTGGTTAATAATAATATTATCAGTTCCGGTTACTGGTTATTAAATAATGTTGCATTTTGCTCTTCGGCTTGATCCTGACAGACATTGCACAAACCCAATATGCTGTGCCAACTCCCTTGGAAAAATTACTTAACATTTGTTAGCAATTTTCCTGTTTTTTTTTTGTTTTGGCTTTGGTTTGTTTTTGTCCAATCCTTACCTGCCTTAACGCTGAATATATAATTCATAGATTGGTCAACGACATGGCGGTTTCCTTGGCATACTGCAGAGAGCCCTGGCTAGGGCATCTCCCCATATTTGGTTTGAGAGAAGCGAAGCTAAGGATCGGTCAATTGTTGCCGAGAGATTGAAACAGCATGTGTCCGATCCAAATAATCCACCAATTCTAATCTTTCCGGAAGGAACCTGCATTAACAATACATCTGTTATGCAATTCAAAAAAGGCAGCTTTGAAGTTGGCGGCGTTATATATCCTGTTGCCATTAAGTAAGTTCTCAATCTATGTCTATATATATACATTTAAAATATATATTTTATATATATATATTTCCTAGTCGAGCAAGTTACTTAAAGACGATTTGCCTGATAATGTTTGAAGCTAAAATTGAACTTTTTCGTTTCTTTTCAGATATGATCCAAGATTTGGTGACGCTTTCTGGAACAGTTCCAAGTACTCAATGATGCAATACCTTTACATGATGATGACCTCATGGGCCATTGTCTGCGATGTTTGGTATCTCCCGCCCATGTATCGCCAAGATGGAGAGTCGGCGATAGTCTTTGCTAACCGTGTCAAGGGTGTGATAGCGAAACAGGGTGGATTAGTGGATCTGGTGTGGGATGGACAGCTCAAGCGAATGAAGCCCAAAAAGGAATGGATGGAGATACAACAAATTGAATTTGCAAATCGATTAAAATCGGATTAACACTGAGCCCATACATTTTATTTTATTTAAGCCAAAAACTGAGAACTTGTTTAAATATATGAGACTTCTTTCCTTAAGGTTTATCCACTCTCGATTGAACTTCTTTACTTTGAACCAATTCAAAAGTATGGAACAGGCAGACCCTATATAGTATATTTCAAATTTGAAACACAAGTTATTGTATCGAAATATATATCTTTATATATTTATGCAACTTATTTACAAATCAGGGTATCTCCCAGTCGAGCTCCCCCATCTAGAGTATTCCGGAAATTAGGAAAATAATAATTCGCTTTAGCAGTGCAATAAACAAAAAAGGGATGACATAAGCGAAATGGAAATGGAAATGGAAATAACTTCCCCAAAAGTCAACAGCAGGATCAAAATGCTGGCATAAATATAACTACATCTAATTGTTGCCATAGTTACGAGTGCCTAGCAACTAACCTTATTGACATGGCAACTATAATTGACCTTAAGCCCCATAAAAAAATATTGAAATACTATATTTGAAATTATCCAAGAATGTGCACAATAATTACGAATCAAGATGTGGCTAAGAAATTTGTTTTTTGCCTTTGTCTTCTACATCAACTACAACTTTCTGTACATGTGTGTTAATGGCGTGGATGCACCGTTTATTCACATACCCGGAAATGGAATTGTCTCCGGAACCTATTTAAAGATGTATCGAACTCAAAACATTAAAGCGTATCTGGGCATTCGATATGCACACGCCGCAAGATTCTCGCCACCAGACATTGAATTGCCGCCATGGAAGGGCATTTTTAATGCAACAACATTTGCAGCTAACTGTTGGCAACAGAGCTCTTCGTCCAGTAACGTGCAGTTGGAAAAAGTATTAGAAATAATTTCGGGTGGAATGTTTAACAAATCGGCAATGCGAAAATATGAGGAGAATTGCCTACACCTAAATGTATTCGTACCTGACGGTCAGTATAGGATGTATTTCGTACTCACTCTGATTAAGTTAATTATGTTTTGCATTATTTTCTGATCTTAGGGCTTCCCGAAGTTGATGGATATGCCGTGATTGTCTGGATCCACTCTGGAAATTTTTCAACAGGCAGCCCATTTGACATTGATCCTTTTCAACTGGTTTTTAAACAGAAAGTAATTGTGGTTACATTTTCATATCGCTTAAACATTTTTGGATTCCTCTCAACGGATGACGGCGAAGCCCAGGGTAATTATGGGTTAATGGATCAGTCGGCCGCACTCTATTGGGTAAAGAAGAATATCAACTATTTTGGAGGTGACGAGAATCGAATCACCTTAATGGGTCACGATGCTGGAGCTGTTAGTGCCGCTTTACATATGACCTCTGGGGAATGGTCAAAGGGCGCCTTTCACAAGGCAATTCTGATGTCTGGTAATCCTTTAACGCCCATTCGATTGCCACACGAATTCAACAACGATTTGGACAGAATAGCAAGTGTTTTTGGATGTGCTCGAAGACCCACGTCACTGCTCCTGCAATGTCTGAGGAGAATTGACGCACGTGTATTGGCCGAGAATCTACCATCCTCAATTGAATGGGGTCCAATTGTAGATTTTGGATTGAGTAATACCTCTTATCCATTTATTGAAACTCAGCCTGAAATGTTATTTAAGAGTGGAAATTATCACAAAGTTCCAATTATTATTGGAATTACTGACATGGAGGAAGTTCTGACAATATTTGATAATTACCTATCTTTAGAATTGAGTGCAGATGATCTTAAGAATTTCTTTGCTGAAATTGCCGTAAATGATATTCATAAAATTAGTGGTAACAACGAATGGTGCACAAATTTCCCCATCATTTCTGATGCAATTGACTTCATGTATTCCGATAAGGGTAGTGACGAAAATGTGAATGTTAATACCAATCTGATCAATGCACATACGGAAAAGTCATATATAATGCCATTGGAAATGTTTATAGATCTACTTAGTAAGCACCAGATTATTTATAGCTATATATTTAAGTATCGATCGCAATCTGTTAGTAGTGATTTGCCCAACTGGATTGGAGTACCTAAATATTTTGATCAGATATTTGTTTGGGGCATACCATATGTAAATAATATTGTCGAGTGGAAGTCGACGGACAAAAAAATGGCAGATATTGTTATGACTTTATGGGCAAATTTTGCCAAGACATCGAATCCTACTAAGGCAAACGTATATGTTAAATGGACTGCAATTACGCCACCCAAATATCCATATTTATCGATTGATGAAAATTTCAATACCGATTATCTATCCAACAATCAAAAAGTGAAATTTTGGAAAAGTTTGTATCCAAAAGTTCTGCACTTTGCTACAGAATGCTGCAATTCGACGAATTCAGCAACAAAATATTTAATGACATATACAATTTATTTTACTCTCCATATATATATCCTAATGTAATACCAATGATCTTCCCTATATGCGTAGTTACAAGTTAGCGTTAAATTTACAAACTATGGGAATTAAAAAAACTGGAGTTATTTTTAATACTTAACCGAGAATATATGAAATGCATTAATTTAAAATCTTTTCTTTGGCTTTTACAGGTGAGGGATGGGTGGGGGGTTGAATTTATTTATCTTTTTATGGGTTAAAATTACAAACTGAGCAAGCAACTGTACAAAATTCAAGCATACCGTTAGGGTGAATAAACAACTGTTATATAACACAACATTTTCAAAGCATACTTTCAGGGTGGTGACAATTTCGTCGAACTGCATTCAAGGATTATGGGTTGAACTAAGAACCCAAACACCTCCAAAAATTGCACTCGAAGGCGATCAGAAATGACTCAATATTACAAATATTTATTTTCTTGGAAATAACCCAATTTTTGGTATAGGAGTCGCCACTCCTGTACGCTACGATCTGCCGGATATGGCGAAGGACTTCCGGGAGTAAATGGTGAAGTCGAACCATCGTTTTAGATCACCCTAATTTTTTGGCCAAAATTTGTTTGTGACACTTCGAAAATCCTTGAAAAACTTAAATCAATAAGCGATTTTCCTGCGAGCTCTAAAGTAAGTGTCTTTTGAGATCACTAAGGATATGTCCGTGTTATGGCTTAAAATTGGAGGCGCTTTTTACAACAATAATTCGAATTTTTTAAGGGCGCGTTAGAATCGCAAGACTTACCTATCCGGATACGAAACAACAGCCCCCTTTCCCAATTATTTAATCTATAATCTTTATAAATTATCGATTTGTTTTTTACAATAGACGTTAAGAGTTTATTTTTACTTTAAACTTATTTTAGTTAAATGTTAGTATTTAAATCTTTCAGTTTATGCTTGAACTTAAAGCCAAGGATGCCAAGCCGGATCCATGCGACACAGATTGTCTACATTAGTTGCGGATTGAATAAGAGCCGAAACCTTTTTCTTTTCAATATTGTCGAAATAGGAGATCTTATTCAATCGCAATAAAATAATATCCACAGCCGAATTTACAGCTCGAATTGTGTTTTCCATTGAGTTGCTATCAATACAAGGATCATCCGATGCTTCCAGCAGTTTACTTCGTAATCCTTTCTTTTGCAGCGTTATGATTTCATCTCGAAGTATCGTTTGTAATATGGAACTAAGTTTGTAATTTGGCTGAATGAAACAGCGGGCTGTGGCCACAATTGCCGCCGATAATAGACCCGATATTCCAATGTTTGTTATGAATTCACCAATATTTGGGGTAAGTCGGAATGGTACGGGACGATGCTGATTGAACTGCTCCTTATCATCGTTTATATCAAATTTAAAATATGAAATATTCATGAGTCCAGAGTCCTGATGAAGGTACATCATATCGGGATTGAGGCGCGTCAAATTTAGAGCATGCTCACAAAGATATGAAAGCGCCAACTGAAGTGTTAACTGCAAAAAATACAAAATATTAATATTAAAGAGAGGTCATTGGAGGATATTACAGATTTAAAAGATTTAAAATCTTACCATTTTTCTAAATTGCCAATAGTCCGTGGCCGCAGCAAATGTATTTAGAGCCCATTGGCGTAGCAGTGTTTTTGAAACCATCGTCCATTGAACTTCAGTGAAAATCTCTCTTAAAATTGTATGTGAAATCGGAGTACCCTGCGCTTGCACTTCCGAGAGGCGTTCGTAATACCTGACGATCGGCATGTCATAGTCAATTTTCACATTATTACAGCACTTTTTGAATATCTTGAGCAAGGAGACACTGTTGGGGTTATCTTCGGCTAGGCGCATTTGTGGTGAAATCGGAACCACTCTCGGCACTGTTATGTTTAAAAATCTACGACTGGTTTCTTTTTGCTTCTCCAAATAATAGTTGAGCATTCGCTTCAGTTGCAACACTCTTTCCTCGCGGCGAGCATCTCCAAGTCCAGAATCGAGAACCACCAGGTAGGGGTATATTTTTCCATTTGTGCCTCTTATGTATAGCCGTCGAGCGGCAGTATTATTTTTCTGCACTATTTCGACTCGTGGCATAAATCGCGCAATTCGCACATAATAGTGAGATGAGGATGGAATCAACAATTCTCCCGGAAGTTCGACCTCTGCGGTCTTTTGACTAAAATTGGAGAGGAACCTACATTTGTCTTCGATTAGGAAGGATGTCGGTAATTTTTTAACCTTTGCCTCCAACACTTTTATCCACGTCTTTAATTTTGATATCAGATTGTGTAATTTCATAGCACCGGGCTTTGAAAAATCGAAATCATTTGTGAATTGTTCTTTCATCTTTTGGAAAACGGGATCTTGGAAGGTAACTTGAGCGCGTCGTGCCAGGGACTCGGATGCGGCAGAGTGAGATATGGATGAAGTGACAGATCCGGGCACATTTTCAATTCCAATGCCAAAGGTTGACCCCAGTTTCTTGACAAAGTGTAACGTATGTGGTGTTATCGTTGCATTGACTACAGTGTCTCTATTCTCAAATGCGATCGCGTAGCATTTTATCAAGCCTTGACGCAGCTGACGGAGAACTTCTTCTGTCCAACTCTCCCTAAACCAAACCATTTGATCCACAATTCCTTCGAGTGAACTTAAGATCGTCGGATGAACTTCACGCTGCAGTTGCATTACTTTTGAACATCTCCACATGGGTGGTGTTGCTTTGATTGGGTTAACGGATGCAACCGTCACTTGATTTCTGCCACAAATTGAAGACATGTTTTCCAAATTCTATAAATACAAATGAATTAATTAAATGAATTGTAGATTAATATTGGTGTAGAAGTGTTACTTACGGTTGATGTTAGTTTACCAGCAAATACTGCCTGCTCAGCGGATTTATGTTTCTCCCGCTGTTCAATCTTTAAAGTAAGATATAATGTACGAATCGGAAAGTATACCGCTTGAGGATAAAGTCGTCCAATCTGAAAATGAAAACTTGAAAATGTGATCTTGAATAGATTAATATTGTGACTTACCTGACTCAATAGGTTTAATATGACATCGCCGTCGAATTGCTCCAGACAGCAAAGAAGTTGCGGTATCCATGGCAACCAATAAGGCGGAGGAATTCCCGAGACATATTTTTCAAAAGTGCTTATTAAAGTCTCACTTGAATTATCATATGATAAGAACCACAACACTTTTGCAATGTATTTCCGCGTTTTACTTTCATTTTGATTGCGACACGCATGCAGATAACATGTTAATGCATTAACGCCAATGGATATTTTCTTTTCCCTCAAATATATCTGCTCCATATATTCGCCCCACATTGCCCAGGCTTTTGTGAGTCCATCGTGAAGTTGAACAGCGGCACTGAAAGATTTGCCTGCCTCATCTGTGCGACCAATTTGTGCCAACAGAAGGCCCTTCAACGCATAAAACTCCGCATTCATTTCGGGAGTGAAATATTTCAAATTTGTTGACTCAATTACTTCGAGAGCTTCGTTGATTTCGTTGCGTCCCGATGTTGAGGGCATTTGTAAGTAGCATTTCACTTGCTGGCGTATTTTCTGTGGATGATATACAATTTTAAAAAGTTGCAATGCATAAAAAATAATAATAATAATTTGCAATTACCTGAAAGCAATCCACAATTGGAACGGATGGTATGGTATATATTCTGGATAATGTTTCCTGGCATACTCCAGTCAGGTTATGTTTTCTAGCGATTCTGCCAAATGAAATAATTGCCTGCGCTGAAGCATGAACTCCCAGCATAGTGCTTCCCTGATCCGATTGTTGTTCCAAGTGCTGTGTGATTATTTGATAGTGATGTTGCCGCCACGTAAATATATCACTCCAATGTGATAAATCATCAGAAATAACGGGTAAACGATTGCGCCAAGTCTTTACAATGGCTTTCATGTCATGCAAGGATGAATTTCTCGATTGCGTTAGGCCCTGATGAATTTGACTTGCCTCGTGCAGCTCCATAATTTGCTGAGAAGCCTGAAGATATGGCAGATGAATGTGTGATACGATTTTGGGAAGGCGACGCCACTCCCTAATACACAAGCTGGATGCGATTTCAACATAACGCTCGACACTGGCCGCTTGTCTATCCTCTTGATACAGTATCGATAAGTATCCCTTATACAGATTTAATTTAAATCCATATTGCTTTGAATAACACTGCTCCGTTTTGGACAATGCATTCTTCATTAGATTCCAATCAGGTACTCGCCACGAGCTTTCGAGGATGAGGAACATATTTTTCTCTCGATTTGTTTGCGCATAATCCAGTAAAATATCCCATTGATTTAGTTCCTTAGCGCAGCGCATCCAATGCTTCTCCCACAACAATAGTTCGCTATTAACATCAATATTTATTAGGCCACTGTTCAAATCCTGCTTGAATTTCGTCATTGCCAGATCATAGGCGCCTTGAGCTTCCTCAAAGAACCCCATCTGCTCATAGGATATAGCAATGTTTGTTTCTGGGTAGTGTCCGAACTTTAGCCAAAGACCTGCCCACAGATCTTCCTCGTGCATGGCAGAGTACATCTTCGAGAGCGAGTCATAGATGTTGTTCAAATACTGTTGATCGGACTCTGGCTGGCTAACTTCCGCCCCATCATTCTTCGCCGAGTGGGCTAAGGCCAAATCCTCTAACACTAAAATGGCACGATGCCAAAGGTTATGCGATTTACCCAGATATGTCAGCAGGTTCGGTGGAATATAAATCGAGGGAGTACATTTAGTTAGGCCCTCGACAAATGTGTTAAGCGTGCTTGGACTACAATCTTTCTGATTCACGTTGGTGCCCGATGAAAGGAAGGGTATCAATTCTTTTGATATATTCATTCGTTGATCTTCCGAAAATATATTCCATATGCTTGGGAAAATTGATAGCCAAACACTTTCGGCCAATTGTGTATCCATGTGACATAGCTGTGACGTGGCGACAAGCATTTGATCTGTCCTTATATTTCGATTTGCTTCGAGGAATTCCGCCTGCTTGTAAATCAGTTCCACTAAAGTTTCACGCCTTGTGGGAAGTATTTGGTGGCAGTCTTCTTTGCGAACGGAGGTAAATTCCAATTTTAAATCAATATCAAAGACGTCGTCCTTGTCATCGACACTTTGCACGTTTTCAAATGATTCCGATTGTGAGGATAGAAATGATACAAATGCATTTTCCTGAGAATCAGTTGAGCTTGTCGGAATCACAGAACTTATGCAGGGAATTTTGAAAGCTTCATTCGAGCACTGAATCTGAGTCATTGTGTTTGCTGTTAAAATCAGTAGCTCGATGCACTGCTTTATCCAATAATGCGATCCAATCGTATCCCATGCTTGTGAGCATAATATGTATAGCAGTCTGTCGTGCAATCTACGACGCATCGATGAATCTAAAATCTCAAAGAACTTTGCTCGAATATGGGGATTTTGAAAGCGAAGTCCGTTTAAAAAGGCGCCTTCCAATTTGCTCGTTAACTCGGTTTGCTTGAGAACTTCGTCACGATATATGAAGTTGATTATTTCCAAAAAGTGCACATTTAGCTCAACTTCATCGGCAAATTTCTTCTCAACATATTGCATTAATTTCACCAACAATGCGGACTTTTCCCGTATCGAAGGAACGTGTGTGGCGATATTGGTATCCTTATTTTTTACCCAATCATCAAGCATTTTGATTATACATTTTAGAATTTTCACTTCAGAGCTCTTCTCAATTAGGCTAACCAAAATAGTGCCAATGAATAGTTTCCGAATTTCAACACTCATCACAATTACTCTGTTTTTGATTAACTCCAATGATAAGACCAATAGTTCCAAGGCCAAAGAATTGGAATCAGTTGGTTGCGTGGTGGCGCCACTACTTGTATTGATATTAATGTGGTCCTTTGTAAGCCGATTTAAGACGCGAATGAATTGCACTAATATGCGATCAATATAGCTTGGATTGTTGGTGGTGCAAGCTTTTAAAATCATTAAGGTGCCAAATAGAGATGAGGCATTCGGTTGTGGACTTTTCTCATAGAATGTCAGATTGTCTGTTATCATCTTGCTAATGGCGCTATATAGAACATCAAGATCATTATGCTTATGCTGTGCATCTGGTGGAAATATTGCCATAAGTCGTGTCAGAAATATATGCATTAGACGCACAATCCTCGTATTCTGGTGTATAATGCATAATGAAAGGCCCCGTTGAACTGGCCGTACAATTGTCACCAATTGCTCCGAACTTAGGATTGTAGTCAGGAATGTGAGGAAATCTATGGCAGTGCATATATTATTCAAGTTGTGATGCGGCGTTTCGATTGTAGTCAGCACTTTATCTAGCCAATTAATTTTTATATCAAATGGTTGCGGCCAAATTTCTGGACGCATAGCCGATTTCAACAGCATGACACATCTAAATTGAAAATGATTCATGATAAATCCAAGGTATACAACGTGATGGGAATCAAATGGAAATAGTTCTTTCGATTTACCTTCTTGATAAATTTTCGCCTGGTGAAATGATTCCGGGCTGTGGATCATTAACTTGGCAAGCCAAACGGATTAGGAAATTGAGAACAGTATCGCAATATGACTTATCAATGGATCGCAAAACGTCCTCCGATTTTGGGTGACTTCCCACACCTATAGAAAGTATGAACATGAAATTATTTGAATTTTAATTGGCACTCGATATGTACACTTGCCTTGTACAGTGGATGGTGTTGAACTTTCAGCAGATTTTTTGCGAAATTCAGATGCTTCGGTGCCCGGACGCTTATGCTGACATTCCCTTAGGTTATCTTCCGGTTCTTCCACTTTAACATCTCTTTCATCCTGTTTTATACGATGAAGTTCCCATTTGATTATAACTTCCGCTAAATCCACAGCCAATTTTTTATGTTCAATGGATGCACTTGGCGGAAATCCCAAACGTTGCATATAATTAATGAGATGCTGCACCAACTGGTGCCTGACAGGGAAATAAACCTAAAGATTGGATTGCGATTAGTGTCAATTTGGCGATTACAAGACTCCTTATTGCACCCACCTTGTAATGACGAATAATCAGTTGAAGTATGTGGAACAGCTGCTGTATCGCATGACCTTCTTCAACAATAATCTTCTTTGTCCAGTGAGTTAACATTGTGTTCCCATCTTCCATGCGCAACGGCATTGCTGGCGTAAGGACATCTAGAGCCTGCTTCACGATGGGTCTTGCCTCCAGTGCATGCCCCTTTAGCAATGAATGGAAAACTTGTAGCACAATTTTCTTATGAATCGCCAGCCGTGAAATGATGTGAGCAAGTAGTAAATGTCCATGATAGCGTGCTGTTGGATCTACACAGTTCTTGCTTAGTAGGCAGGGCCAGGCAAATGTCATCAGGCGTCTTAGTTTATTGCCTTGCCTCTTATTATTGGCATCGCCGTCGTGTATGTGCTGAGAAGCACGTTCTACAAGTAGGCAAGCAAGTTGTAGCAAAGCGATTCTCACTGCATCATCGTACTGTTTATCGGGATCAAAAACTTTATTAATGAACACCGAGACAATGTTCTTTTCATCCTCTTGATAGGGTGTTGGTGGTGCTCCGATTAACTTGTTTCCTTCGCCTTTGTCAAAGCTGACTGTAAAACAAGGAATTATGACTGCGGTTATGATTTTCGCTTTCAAATCCTCGGAAAATGTGTTGTTATTGAAATTTTCAACGAAATGGAAAAATGCGTTTCTTTTCCAGTTGACGGTATAGCTTTGTGCAACCGTATTTTGCAAGAAATCACGCAGAAAATATGTATCAGGTATAAAGTGTAAGCATAATGCTCGCAACAGTTGAAATAGCAGATCAATATCATTTGTGTTGTTCGAGAAATATAGCAAGAGTATTTTGCCCACCAAATGCCATAAATCACACGCAACGTTCTCCAAACAGGTTGAGTACAAGCTTATGCGCCACATGTTTCGCAAGGCGTCGACAATGTCCGGTCGCGTTGGAATCCATTGCTCATCTAGTTCCATGAGTGTGTAGATGATTAGGACCGCTTGGTGTTGGATATCGTATTTCTGTAGATTACCAACATCTGTCGTCCAATTTAAATACTCCAAAAGGATGGTGTACTTCGAGTTCTTTACAACTGTTCGGAAAGGTTGGCCATTTTTATGTTTTAGTAAAAATATAAAAAAGCGATTCCATTGCGAATCATTCATGAAGGAATCAATCATAAATAAGTCAACGGTCTCCACTGGGAAACGTTGAAGGAACATAATCAGTGCTTCGCGATATGGGCTAGATGCCTCGATCATTAGATTCTTTTCAGTTTGCAATACCAGTTGACATAACTTTTCAATATATTTCGATGATGCTGTTATGTGGTAAAACATTTCGATGAGAGTAACAATTTTCTGTTCGTACTCTCCACCCTTCGATGTGGCAAAGAAATTGATGTTGTCGTTCGTGCACTTATATTGGCCGACAAATATTTCAATGATTTTGGCACAATGCTGTAATATTTGCTCACTTAGTTTTTCATTGAACATTTGTGGAAAAAGTTGTGTGAAATACGATAACCGTTTTATTGCCGGTATGGACAAGTTTCTGTGATCTCCAAGTTTGATCAGTAAAGGACGCATTGCCGCTTGAACCTAATAAACATATAAAGTTATATTTTGGAAAGATACTATTTAAAGTATTCCAAAACTTACCTTCTCTCTCTCAAGCGTTATGCCAGTTATAAACGTTTTCATACAAAGAAATGATGTTTCCTGCAACTCAGCTTTATCGTTCTCCATGACTTTAAAAATAATGTTTATAATATTTTCTTTATATCCAACGTCATTTATGTAGTGGCAAGCTGCCAATGCTTTCAATGCACTAATTCGCAGTGGTATAAGGTTTGTGACATTCTTATAGCAATCCAATTTGGTCAACGTAGAATCTTCGGCTTCACTTAGGGTGAGCAGCTCGCGGAAGAATAACTTATGGTACGTATTTGTTAAGTCTGAAAGCAAAGATTTCAAATTCATAAAACGGATTGCTTCACAATTGTTTGCCATTACCTACCAATTGTAAAGAGACGTGGTTCCAAAGTTGTGCAAAACGTATTACCGTCCATTAAGCCAATTTGAGCATTGGCTGGTTGATGTCTTAACAAATGTTTTTTCGGTGGTATAATATCGGCCAGGACGTCTTTATGAGGGTCCATAACTTCGGAAACAGTCTTTTTTTGTATAGATCCAATGTGGTTTAATAATACCATGGATTCTTCTCTCACAATGGAGTTCGGACTTGTTATATGACGCACGAGCTCATGAATCACTTCATATGTGGCCTTCGATTGTAACTCTTCCAGTTCATCATTCCTAGAATTTGCGCTAATGGGAGACAAGCAAATCTCCAACATGGTTTTCATATAGCTCTTAGTTATTTCAAGTGCACCATTGGAAACATCTCCCTCGAGATCCATCAGTACAAACATAAACGCTTTCAAGAAGTTGAATAGATGCTGGTAGAGGGCACGTAGAGACATATGCTTGCACAGGAACTGAATGGCTTGACAACCGCCAACTTTTGCATACCAAGGACGGTCGTAGCACAAGGCTGTCATTCTCTCAGCCAAATATTGCATTATGGGCAATTTGCATGCTCGCTCTTTATTGCCCATTATATTTGTGGCAGTGTGCAATATGATACCCATGCAAACAATTCCGGGCTTGCACAACTCCTTCTCCTCATGGCCCATGCAAGCGGCCAGAGCATCAATCAACACCATCGGATCAATTCCGTTTGATATATAGCTCTTTTGTGGAAATGGCCCGGCCTGCTGAGCAATTGCCACCATTGTGTAGTGTCTGACAACCGCAGCCATTACGGGACACACTGAATCGCGTAGATCCTTAGTAGCTGAAGCAACCAACATCCCAATGAGAGCTGTCAGATGCGTTCCGCGCACACTCGATGTGTGGATTTTATTGTGAAATATTGGCCAACTCATAATATTGCCTTCCACAAAGTCCATGTGAGTAAACAGCTTTAGCAACGTATGTTTCTCATCATCTAAGCTAATAAATGCCGCGAGAAAACATCGGATTACTTCCCAACTTTGCCGTCGATAAAACTGATCTGTTGTGTTTGAGCTCAATGCCTTAAATGCTGACTCGATTGCATAATCAACGGGGAATTCAATTGGTTTTTCATATTCTTGGAAATAAGTAACTATCGAGATCTTTGGCTTCTCGTTCTGATCGTAGTGCAACGTTTGCGGTTCCACCATCATTTTTCGGTTACCTCCCCCGAATTTTCCAAGAACGCGAAAAGCAACAAGCGCTGCATTATCCTGGTTTCGAAGTGTTTTCCATAATGCTTGCATTAATGCTGCCCGTACGGGTTGTATGTGATCATACAAGAAATCCGGTTGCAAATTGTCGACACACAGCTCCAAAGTTCTTAGGCCCTACAAAATAAATAATTGCTATTAAATGAATTTAATCTCACATAACTTGTTATGTCTCACCTGACTAATAAGCGTGGGGGATCCGTTCAAGGCCGATACCAATGGATCCATAAGCATGGGTAGATAGGGCAACAAAGATGAGAGACGAACAGGTACTGTTAAGCATAGTTCCACAAATAGATCTCGCATATGTTGCTTGTGAAATCCACTTTGTAAACGATTTAGGCCTTCCAGCAAGTTGGGTAATAAAGGCAGAAACTCTTGATATAAAAGATCGTGGCTTCCACCGCCAATTGATCGGAATAGTGCCCTAAGCAGCAAGAAATAGTTGTAAGGCTCATCTGAAATCAATGCCAACTCCATGGAACGAATAACTATTTTATGTAAATGGGGGCGCAGCATTTGTTCGTTTTCTACCGGAAATAGGCTTACGCTTCCGAAAACGAGCTTAAAAAGTCTGAGATACAAATTAGATCGTTCAACATTCGAACCCATTTCTTCCATTTTCTCCAAAAGATACTCAACCAGCACGGTGGCAAAAAGTGGTGAGGTTGTCGGATTAGCCAAAAAAGAGTTGGCTATTACTTGAAGAGATTGATTTTTGTATATTCTTTCAACCAGAAAATCAATTGAAGTGGCAAATATTTCTTGGAAATTCTGAGAGTGCATCATGAGGAACTAAAAAGAAGGCGAAAAATTATATTATATTTATCGCTATTTTTTTTAACATACTGGTGTTACTTACAATGCCGCTAAAGTGTTCTAAAACCTCCTTTTCATCTTTACTGCGTGAAATTAATCCAGATGGGCGCTGTTGATTTGGGTTAACATTTATTGTATATATATCCAAAGCTTCCATTGCATAATGCACTAGATCAATGTATGTGCATAATATCTCCGGATTAAATAGTTTATCCTGTAAGCTTGGTTCTGCAACCTGAGGCTATTATACAAATAAATTACAAATAATATTTTAATGCTTTAACATGTCAGTTAACTTACCTTTGAGTTAAAAAATCCCCAAGTAATTGTCTTTACGCCTCCAACAAGTGTTTTGACCAAACTTCGATATTCAGCCACAGCAGTGCAAGCAATTTGGTTGGCAGTCGTCGACATTTTAGCTTGGTCGCTCCCCAGCTGATCCTGAGTTATATTAAATGATATTCATGACAATCTCAATACTAACAAGCATAACAAAAACCAAACAACCACTCAATATAACCATTGAAATGTAAACTTAATTTCTCAGGCCACACCATAAGTTTCCTTATACATACATCTTTTGATTCCGCTACAGGTAAGGAAGGTAAATTAAATGAAACAGTCGTGTTTGTTGAAGCACCAGTTGGAGATTGTCCCTTGCTGATTAAATAGAAAAGTATTAAAAAGATAAATGAAATTTGTACATATAAACAAATATTATTTAGCATACCACTTTTGTATAATATGTGGAAGCTGAATTTGAGCAATAGTTTCGAACTTCTTTACGAACACTTTCAGAAGCGTTCCTAGAATATTTCTCGATCGCTGTGGCTCAAGTCCACTGTGATGTCGTAAGCAATCTACTAGATTCAACAAAAGCTTACACGACATTGTCTGTATGCCAACAGCAAGAGTCTCATCATGAACATTTTTTGCAAATAAATGCACTGCTTTTATCAAGACATCCAAGCTCAAGCTTTGCCGGACATGATGGGCAAGATCAGCTAACGTTGAGTACGCCAATGGGCGAATGGAGTCCAGAGTGACACCTTTGCCAATCAGTAAATCTTCATCGAACAACTTCTCTATCGATGGTATGAATTCTAAAAGCAAATAAAATGTTAACTTTGGTATTACTAAATGGCTTAAAGTATACTGACTCTGGCGTAAGTCTGTAGCGAATATATGACGCGCAGCAATTAAAAGATCTTTTCGAAGATGTGCAGCCTCTTTTGGGCAATGTTCCATTAGATTCAGCATACCATTGGATACAGATAATGAGTTAGCAATCACTACATCCTGAAAAAATTAAAAGATTTGTCATACTTTAAGAAATAAAATAAGGAATCTGAAGTTACCTGATAAATTCGCACAATATATGCCAAAAATGAAAGCGTTTTAACTTGTGCTCCCATAAAGTCCACGAAAACTTCCTTTTGTGCAGAGTTTCTAGCAGAATCATTTTACAAATACTTCTGATCATTACCTGCGTGTATTCAAGGCTTGTAAACAGGGCTTACCTTTGAATTACAGTTGGCTGTAAATTTATAGTTGTTAATATCAATGGTATGAATTCGGCGACCTCTTGGTGGACAGCATTTTTATATATTTGGTACATCATCACAACAATGATGGGCAACTCTTGAAGAACTTTCAATGACAGAATACCACGAGGAAGAAGATTATACTGAAATATCAATAAATTTTTAAATACATATGTATAAATATATCAATATAAAGATATAATAGTTTAAGCTTGAAGCAATAAAATGTCATATGCTTACAATCATTTGCTGAGAGTTCTGCTCTTGTGGTTTCTCTACATGTATGGTTTTTATTGAATACGTTTCAGGTAAAAGCAATTCTAGATCCAAATCCTTCAAGTCAGTTATCCAAATGTCGTTTGTTGTTTCAAATATTGATGTTAGATTATTAGGAAGATTTGTATAAATTTCCTTGACAAACCCCAAAAATAGCTGAATCTATAATATATATATACAAATATAATATAATGTTTGTTTACATTAAGTGTTCAACTATCTATTATAGCAATTGCTTCACACGTACTTCAGGATTAAATGATGGTCGAAAATGTTTATGCAGCTCAATTATTATACGCAGACTTATGAGAACATTTTCTTCATTATCTGTTTTTAATAGTTTGAGCATCATTGTTATGATTGATTTAACATGCTGTCTTAAATTCTCCGTTATGGGCAATCGGTGTATCATCTCCAAAATCAGTTTGCGAATCTGAAAATAAATAATGATTTAGTATAAAAACAAAAATATTTCAATATTCATTTACTTATAAGTAAAAAAAAAGATTTAATAATAATACAAATTAATAATTAAAAATGAACGTCAATACTCCTCGATAAAAATATCAATATCGATGTGTGTTTGCTTGTGTGTGTGTGTCGAGCATCTTAACATATCCATAGCTGACTGTGGGCTTCGTGCAGGTTATATTCTAGCAGGCTTTCTTGACCGGAGCCTGTATTCTGACTGTCAGGTTAGCGCACATTGGATGATTGCAATGCTGATGAAATAGAATCAACTTGTTTGCATGTGCTCAAAACAAAAAAGCGAACGGCTGGGTATCTTAAATCTGAGCACTCTTTACAAAAAGATTGTTACACTGTTTCAGTTAACCCATAAACAATGCGCACAAATATTTTGAGGCTCCGCAATACACACACACATACACACACATACATACACACAGTGCAGAAAAGATTGGAACTTACGTGTTGAATTGTATTCTCTTGCACAAATTGTGGTTCACCATCTTGCAGGATGCGTGTAAAGATCTTGAGAGCGTTTTCCAAGAAAGACGGGTAAGAGGGAGAATTCAGGATCATTTCGAAATGTTCGCTCAACTCCTGTGTGGCCTTCAGCTTGATTTCATCGTTCGCAGCCGGATCATTTAGTATATTGAGGTAATTCCGGAACGTGTTAACCGGAATATTTTCGGTGTGTGCCATTTTAAGTAACCATTAATTAAATACGTTTGCGAGAAATATGTTGTTGCAGACCGGTGTAAACAAGCGAAATGCGAATTTTACCACTCACACAGGGTGACTCGGATACCGCAATTTAGCGACAAAATCTTAAACGATATCGATTATTAGCAATCCGCTTCATAGTTTGTGATTGTCTTCATTAACTTTAACAAAGATCAATTATCTATTATTATGATAATTTGCAAGCATTTAGGGACAAATGGAAAGCGAAGTCATAAAAAATATCGCATGCATATATAAATATAAAAATTATGTTGTTATCGCCATGCACAACAATCTCAAAAATATCAATAATTATATTTATCGATATATCGATACAGTGATAAATATTCCACAACTCTACTTAGTGAAATAAAATTTGCACCGAAAATAAATATCTTGTAAGTTTCAAACCATTAATTGTGTTCAATATAATTGTGTTTTGGCTTATGTGAAATAGGCTAATGCAATATGCCATTTTATTATATCAATTGAGAGCCTTTTGATTTTGGTTTTTTAGATTCTAATGCCTATGGCTATGTACATACCTATATACATACATACATAGATGCATGCACGTTCATAATTTCATGTATAAGACAACTAATATAATTAGACACCCTGTCAATAACAAAGACTTGTAACTAATAAATAAAATGTGTTAGTGTCTTTCTCAATCGGTGTTCACAGAACGCACAGTAGAGGGACGCCTAAGCGCATCCGACAACATGGATGTATGTATGTACAGATGAACGTATGCATGTATAACATGGTTCAAATCGTAATTGAACCAAAACATGATCTATACTTAACGTAGAACAGTGGGACCATCGCATTATTTTCGTTAGTTAATAATAATAAACACTATGCGAATTCTGAAAAAAAATTAATTTATGTTGGGTCAGATCTTATTGGATTTTGACAGACTTGAATATTATTTAAAATCTTCAAATCATTAATATCTATTTACTCCACAGAAGTTCTAATTGAATAATTAATTTAGCCATTTGATTATTTACTTTTTGTAATTGGACACAAAAATAATCTTCATTAAGTTAATTTATCTTATGCTTAATTAATGATTTTCGCTTTGGGCCACTCACAGATAAAACAACAAGATGAGGGAGTCTGCTCATGACATCAGTATGGATACGTGGAAGCAGTGGATACTTGAGGCAATTTCGAAGATCCGATCTCAAAAACAAAGACCGAGCGTTCAAAGAATTTGCCAGGCTATTGGCACTCATCACAAATTTCACGAGGACATCGTCGCTGAAAAGTTGGAGAAAGCTGTTGAGTCTGGCGCAGTTATAAAAGTCTACAATAAAGGCTTGCATTCTTATAAGGCTCCAATGGCGAAACGGCGAATTAAGGTTGATAAAAGTACAAATCTTTACAAAGTGGTAGCAAAAGCCGTTAATGATTTGGGCGAATGCGAAGGGTCTACCATCAAGAATATAGAAAACTATATACAAAAGTTTAACTGCATTGACTTATCGCCAAATGTTGATTTTAAAGCTATCATTAAATTGTCAATAAAAAAGGCAGTTGATACCGGATTCCTAGTACAGGAGGGAAAGTTATATAAAAAGGGCAAATCGTTAACAACACCACGAAAATCTGTTGTCGAAGCAGATGTACTTATAAAAGGAGAAGAAAGCTGCACACATTGCTCGGGCAATTCCCAAAAGAATCTAAATGGCATTCCAGAACCCCTGAGTTCCTGCAAACAATGTGGCATATCATTGCATACAACGTGTGCAAATATCGCAGGCAGATGCAAATCCCAATCTTACGTCCTACTTTATATGCTTGTTACGAAGGGAACTCTCTGGAATTGTCAAAAATGCGCAGATTGTGTTGTCTGCAAAATACACAATCGTGGTCCATGTTTGTTGCAGTGCTTTGCATGCAAAAATCATTTTCACCTTACGTGCCTCGATACAATACCAGATAAAAAGCCAAAGCATCCATATCGGTAAGCTAACATAAACCCAAGAAATACGAACTTAAATCAAATTGATATTCAAAATCGATTTAACGATTCTCTTTTTCAGATGCAAGTCTTGCTTAAACATTGATCAACCCAAATCGTTAAGGAGAGACACAGGAAACATCAAATTAGAGCTTGTTGGAAGTGATAAGTAAGCGCAAGGCATAATAATTTTTGCAAAACTGGAGGGTTAACACATGCTGGATGTTATCTTAGTTTATGTTCGTTTTAGCTAATTTTACATTTTCAATTTAAATTTCAGAATTGTCCAATATTCCAACGCGGCTCAAAAGCCATACACCAATTGTAAGCGACAGATGATCAAGAATGAGGGATATATTGAAAATCCGTCGACGTCTCAACAATGCATTAGTGCAGTTGCCGGCAATAATCGTCAAAAGAAGAAGAACGCTGTCGTTATGAATAAATTTGCTACGCCAATAAAGCAGAAGAAAATCTATCGTGACAACATTGTTAATCAACTAAATCGCAAGCGAAATTATTCGGATTTATCATCGTCAACTTCATCGAGCGACAGTGATGACGAAGAAGATGATGACGATAAGAATGCGGGATGCGAAGATCAGGATGATAGTACATCATCCGACTCGTGTACTTCTTCAAGCTCCGAGTCCGATTCAAGCACTAGCTCCAGCGATAGCTCTGAATGCGATGACGATAATGATGAGGAGGACTATGATACAGATCGAAGTACATTGAAAGAAAATATATTTGAAAACGAGAAGAAAATTGAGTTTCGATCTTCACCAAATGACAATGAGAGCCTAATGGATGTTACTTCTGATAATTGGGGTTTTGCTGCCGTTGCAAAAAACCCTGTCGATAACAAATATAAAAATAATTTCAATGCCATGAGCTATACGAAAAAAATGCCGGACATTTATCAACTATCACCAAATGTGGAAACCAATAAACCCAACAAATATGCATCTGATAAACCTGACGATATGGCCGCAAAGTCCACATTGCCTTCATCGCGAAACAATTCCATATTGGGTAAAAAGAGAACGATCATTTTAAAATCTATGCCACTTGAATCTACCAAATCATACGTAAAACATGATGAGGATATTCCATATCTAACTAAAGAAACTGTTCTAAAATGTCAAATGATTAATGAAATAGAAGAATTTCCAGAGCCAAGGCAGCAAGCTCTAGATGCAAAGCTATCTGGCAGAGCAGACATTGAAGGTATTGATGGACAATCAGTGGACAATGACAAGGACCGGAATATAAATCTTATAAGCCGGAGTAAGCCATTTGGTAAGTTCGAACAAGAATATATATTTCAAAAAGGGTTCATATGAAACAAGGAATTCCAAGCAGCTGACGCTTCATTAATTATTGATTAAGATAAGACTATTATGAGTATTCTGTTTGTATACCCTTGCAGAGGGTAATCTAATTTTGGTATGAAATTCTTAACGCGTCCTGCCCCATAAATATATTCTTGATCAGCATCACTATGCGAATCGATATCGTGATTTACTCCGTCTGCCGTAGTACTGAAGAAGGTCGGAACTCAACTGCCCACTGCTAAAATAAATTGTTAATTTAAATGATTCTTGCACATTGAGCACTTGATTTTGACGGACAGACAGACGCGGGTCAAGAATATATATTCTTAACTGTAATAATCAGATTTTCAATAATTCACTTATTTACAAATATTTATTTATAGAAAATCAACATTTGCCGCCGGGCGTTAATTCTTTTGACGTTGAACTGTATCAAGAAGTGCTGCAAAAAGCTGTCATTAAAGTACACAACAATCCACCCGAAATACCAACTGAGAAAAGCCACTCACTGATCCATTGTGGACAAAGTCCAAAATCCATTGAAATAGGAAAATGGAATATTGAAACATGGTACTCCAGCCCATTTCCACAGGAGTATGCCAGGTAAATTAAATTCAAATTTTCTGTGATTTTGTTCACGCTTCTTGAAATTCGTAAAAACCTGGCTGGTTGTCTAATTTCCTGCTACTCAGATTTGATTCGTCATATATTATCAAATTTTAACTGAAACAAATTAATATGTTCACTATCCCAAAGTTATAATCTTGATCAAGTCCGCCTCTCTGGCTAAATGAACGCATCGATATTGGAGAATATGAAAGCTATAAACTTTTGAATTGCTGACGATCGATGAATAACCATTGAAGAAACATATATTAATAATAATTTTTCATGCATGCAACGGTATTTAATATTATTTTATAATGATTTTTGTTTTAATTCTGTCAAAGGCTGTTAAAACTTTTCTTATGCGAATTCTGCCTGAAGTACACAAAAAGTCGGTCGGTCTTGGATAGACATCAAAATAAATGTATTTGGAAGCAACCGCCTGGAACGGAAATATTTAGACAGGGCGACATATCTGTTTTCGAAGTGGATGGAAATGTTAATAAGATATATTGCCAAAATCTGTGCTTGCTTGCAAAGTTTTTTCTAGATCACAAAACTCTATACTATGATGTGGAACCGTTTCTATTTTATATATTAACCAAAAATGATCAAATCGGCTGTCACCTTGTTGGATATTTTTCAAAAGAGAAGCACTGCTCTCAAAAGTATAATGTCTCATGCATTCTGACTCTGCCACAATATCAAAGACAAGGATATGGGAGATTTTTGATTGACTTCAGCTATTTGCTTAGTCGCGAAGAAGGCCAATTGGGAACGCCAGAGAAGCCACTTTCGGATCTTGGACGTCTATCATACTTTTCGTACTGGAAATCGGTTGTATTAGAGTATTTGTACAAGTACAGGAATAAAAAGACAACAACGTTTAAGGATATAGCCATAAAAACCGGCTTGGCGGTTTCCGACATCGCATTAGCATTTGAGCTACTAAATTTCATCAAATTGCGAAAAAATGATGGTGACATTCGATTCCAAATCACGGTGAAAATCGATTGGAAAAAGGTTTTATTGCACCATAATAAGAGAAGCCAAAGCAAAACTCGAATTGTAATTGAAGCCGATTGCCTAAGATGGAGTCCCCTGATGTCGATTTCCAGATCACCCAATAATAACATACGACCAATTTCAAATCGTGAATATTTGAGTACTCAGCTTATTGAAAATTCTGATGACAAGGCTATTTTGAATGAGAACAAAAGTGAGAAAATGGTCGAACCTCAACTGAATTCTATTATTGAGCTTTTCAAAGATACAAATAAAGATTGCACAAAGACGATAAAGTCGATATCTCAAAATATCGACAAGGATTCAAGTTACTCGAAAAAGAATGCTTATAATAGCACTGTGGAAGCAACGCACTCAACGCTCAATGATGCAAAACGATCCAAACGCCCATTTGAAGATCTAATTGAAAATTCAGATTCATCTGACAGTAAATATTCCAAGAAATCGTTAGAGTCTGCGGAATACAATATTCTAACCAAACGAGCATTGCGTCTGGCTAAGCGCAAAGATGTTATTCCACATACCAACAAGAGAAAACATTTCGAGCGTAAAAATAACATTGATAATGTGGAGCATAATGTATCGAATCCAGTCGATCAACCGCATAACAATAAAGAAGTCATAGACAAATGTTCTATACCGCTAGGAGCTGCTGCCCCAGAAATGAACAATCGCAACGTTAAGAAGCTGGAATCAATTGACAAGCCAATAAATATCGTACCCAAGTTGAGAGGTAAAAAATCAAATGGCAAACGAGATGAAGAAACTGAGGAAGCTATCGCTCAGCCCAGCACTGCCGAAGTCTCAATAAAAGAGCCCGACAGTGAAAAACCGACATTGAAAACACATAGTGAAGTAATGGAGACAACCGAAAAAGAAAAGGAAATGGAAAAGCGGGTTGTTGAGCCTGCACCGCAGCAGCCGAAGGAAAGGGAGGTCAGTGTTGCCACTGATCATTGCACTGAGCAAGTCCTCGATGCCGTTGCGAAGAAAACAAAGAAAGCTCTGTTTTCGGACACAACTTCATTTGAAACTAAGAACAGCGAGACTAAAATCGCGGAATGTAAGATTGAGCCAAAGCCAGTTGAAAATACCTTCAATAATGCTGAATCAACATGTCAAGTTAAGGAAACTTGTGAAGTACAAAAAGAACCTGTTTTACCGGCTCCTTCTACGGCTGAATTAAATATTAAAGAAACAATCATTAGCACCGACTCGTCCACCCCTATAGAAAAGGTTGATACAGTTACAGTGCCAATCGTGGAGAAAACTGAAACTAAAGTACTTAATTTGAATTGCGAAAACCTGAATAAGGGCAATGATCCAATAAAGGAGATATCCGATGATCAGAGCTTGAAACCTTGTGTATCAATAGTGACAGCTGTTCCCGCTGAACAACCATTGCCAGCCGCGGTGCCGTCAATATCAGCTGTCGTTGATTCTAGCAAAATCCTTGAAGAGTGCGCCAAGGTAACCAAAGTCGTTGATAAAACTGAAACTAAGAAATCGATTACGCCTGAGAAAGTTGAGCCTAAAAAACAAGATGTGCCCCAGGTAAAAGTTCCTTGTAGCTTGCAGCAAGAACAACAACCATATTATAATGAAATGCAAAGCAAAGCAAACATTAACGAACCGAAAAACATGCTTGAAAAAACTGAGGCATCAATAATGCACGAAACAGAAGTGAAACAGAAATTGCATAAGAAGCCTAATTTGGAAGCTCCATCAATTCCAAAGGTTGAAAGTGTAAACACTTTGTGCAAGAAACCCGATGCAACTCATTTAAATAAAATCAATGTAATTGCCGAGAAGGAGCCACAGAAGCCACCACACTTACTACAAGTACAAGTTAAGGAAGAAGATAAATCCAATGTGCGTCCTCCGCCGTCCGCTTCATTGCCCATACGGGATAAGATTCAATTAAAGAATAACGACCATGCTCAGTTGCAAAACTCGCTAAGTTCTCAATTCCCAATTAATCAAATGCCCAACTATCATCATACTTCGCAATATTGGCAATGGGACTATTACAGCTATAATCTCTGCAACCTGGATCCAGCAGCACAAAAGGGTCAAAAGCAATTTCACAAGGACCTCGCAACAACTATGGCCTATACGCATAATTTCACCCAAAATCTGTATCAATCGGCTAATTTGGCAATGCATGCTCATCACCAGATGCATCACCCGAAGGATAAGCAAAAGGTGGATCGCAAGAATAGTGGTAAGAAGGATGATTTGTCCAAGCCCGTATCTAATATTAGCGCTGTCAACACTGCAAGAGATGGCGATGGAAATACGCTGAACTGCAATGATTATAATGTCAATAATCAGTCGAACATGTTTGATCAGAAGTGCGCCAATCAGCAGAAGCAATTCAAAATCACCGATCATGCACAACAAATCAAATCGATTGGTAATCCCCAGAACTCAGTGCCCAGACACACAAATTCTAACCAGGCGGAGTCAGCAAATTTGTTACCAACTTCAATGAGCCGCGAAGCTCAAGCAGCGCCTCAAAAACCAAAATCGGAGCACAATGTCAACAACATACCATTGGTGGCATCCCACCCATCAAGAGAGGAAAAAATTAAGGTATCGCAACCGATATTACAATCCGCTCCACATTCTAATTTGCAAGTCGGCGGACAACCGGATGTTAATACCAATAATATGGCCTACAACAATTCCGAGGCAGCCTCAAATGCGCCCATCCAGCAGCAATATGATTGCGGCATTAATGTGCAAATCAATCTGGACTCACCCTCTAACATTGGAGGTGCCATTAATCATGGATCGGAAAATCCCAATGGACATATGCAAAGACAGTTCTCAGACTGCTCCATGCAAAATCAATCGGCAACCACGCCCATGCACATGTCAATACAAAATTCGCACATGCAACAGCAGAACAATATAAATATGAATTTGAATTCGGAAGGTTCGCCCAATTTGAATATAATCAACAATTCACAACAGCACCAGCATCAAAACAGAAAGCTAACCGTTCAGGTAACTATATATATATATATATATATATATATATATTAAGTTGATTTCAATATTGTTATCGTTGTTGTTTATTTCACAGCCGGATATTGTGGCGAGTTCACCGGCAGCAGCACATCGAGCACCGACACCCAAGCAAATTCGTAACCCAAGCTCTTCGAATAATGCTCAGCAACGAGACGCTAAAGTGCCAGCAGCAGCAACAAGCACCCAAAATACTCACCATCAGCATCCGCAGAGCTCTGTTTCAAATATTTCCAAGGGGCAACAGGATGGAATTGGTGGCGGCTTACAGTTTACGCAGCTCGGCGGACAGCATGGTCATCAGCAGAATATGCAAACATTGGACTATATACCGATACCCCAAATTTCGCAAAATTTCTCAACGAATCCATCGAATTATGACATAGTTGGTATGCCCGCCGTCATTCAACGGGGCATGTCTCTAAACAGCTCCGTTCATTCCCTACCCAACTCGCATCAGCGCATTGAACAACCAGCCTCCGCGTGTGCAGTAAATAATTTCTATTTGCAAAATAATATGCCATCAAATGAAATAGTTTCGAACGCACCACGAATACCAGTCTCCACCACATTGGGGCCACCATCTTCCGCCGCTAACAACGATCAGTCAATATCATCGAACAGTGGTGGCAGCACACCTCTCGTTGGCAATTTATGTAGTCTATCCAAACTACAGCAGTTAACGAATTGCCTGGAAACTCAACCATGCAATACATCGCCAGGAGCTCAATCGAATTTAACACCGTCGCCACATCATCCGATTCCACCCAACTCAATGACGCCGCCACCACACTTATTGATGCAAAACCGGAATATTTCCACGCCGCCGAATATGTTGCAGACGCAAGTGACTCCACTACAATATCATAAATATTACACCAGCAACATGAATATTCCGCCGATTTCATCCACCCAAAATACAAATAGAAATACTCGCAACACACCATCCGCACCCATACAGCACGCCTCATCGGCAATCAGCAGCAGCGCAAATAATCGCGCAGCCAATGTACACATCAGTCCCAATCTGATGTCACATTACGGGGCCATTAACAGCTATCGAATGTCGCCGCAGCAGAGTCCCCCGGCATCTGCTTATAGTTCCGGTGGTGAATATCCCAACTCGCAAATTCCAATGCAAATGGGTGTCATGAACATGCAGTCACAATATCAGGATGCATGCGTCCTCCAAAGGGCTGCGCAACCGAATTCAATGTATCAAACGTATTCAGCTTACTTGCCGCTGAACGGCTCAATTCGCAGATAATAAAAATATCTACATCTTATAGTGGTTACACGTTACTCCATAAAGTATCAATTGCTTGTACTACTTGTCTTGTAAATGTATCATACATTTTGTGTATTAAAAAATAAATAATAATAATTGAAAACAACAATGTTCTTTTTGGTGTTGTCGATTTATGTATTTGAAGTTTACTGTGATTAACAATACAATTACATTACAAGCACTAAACTTAGACATTTTGATATTTTTTTATAAGCATTGCCCAGACATCCGGGTAGCGGGCTTGCAGGAAGGCTGTCAACTTTTGTGCACTTTGGGCCTGCTGGGGAGAACAGTTGCGGCATTTCCTAGTTATAACTTCTGGCAGAGCAGCTACAAATAAATACACATATATATATATATAATTGATTAGTTTTTTATGCTTTAATAATTCATCAATCATCCACAGACTTGAAGCTTTCTGTGCAACACTTTTTGGGTTTGATTCGATTAATTACAAATTTCCTTATAGATTAGCTAAGGTTTACATATATAAATATATATTTTTATTTACAATATACCTTTAAGTTGTCGCCCTAGTTGGTCACATGGGCTCTTTTCAAGAATACACATTATTTGGCGACTGACAACGGCTTGGTTGTTTAACAGCTTATTAATATTCTTTTCGTCGGCATCAACTTTGGAAGGAATTATTATTATAAAAAAAAATATAAAAATCAAAATTTCTTTTTGCCGTTTTTTGATTAAAAACATAACTACTGGTTTAATGTGTGCTAGATAATAGTTTTGTGTATTTGGTTAATTTTCAACGCATGCGCTTTGAAACTCGATTTCAGGGGTTGTAATAACATATTCTGTCACCTACTATTTGAGAGCGAATTAAACACTGTAAACTGCCACAAAATATCCTATGATAGTAAATAAATATAGTACATATATGATTATCGATTTAGTTTAGATGCTGTAATTAATATGTTTGATAGAGATGTTTCAAATAGATTGAAACATGGATCAGGTTTTTCGACAGCCAAATTTGTCAAAAGTGACCCACCCAACCTCCAAAACCAATAAAGTTTTGATCATGGATCGGCCTCTATATTACTAATGCATATATATATGGAAAACTAATTTTACTACTTCAATAAAAACCATATAGGGATGAGTCCAAACGTTTACTCTTTAATCGACCGATATTCATTTAGTGTTTGCAATAATATATGTATATATAACGTTTAACAAACTGTTTTTGAAATTTAATCATCATTGTCATCGTTGTCAATGTTTTCTTGGGAATCATCGTCATCGTAGTCATGTAAGTCTTCTCCGACAGCTTGAGGTTTCTTTTCTTTATTTGAAAGCCATTCCTTGTAAGCGAGTTCGTCTTCAACACTTGGATCTGTAGATTCAATAAAATCGTCGATGGTGTGAGGATATTCATTTTGAACAGGTGGCAAATGGTTGAATAGTATGTTGCGTTTTGAAAACTTATGCCCCCAGCCCAGATATATCGATTCACAGGTATTTTCAAAAAGAAATGTAAAAGCACCGGGCCAAATATTTGATTGCATTATTAACATGCGCTCCTTTTGATTCGTGTACTTGCTGGTAAAACGGACTCCCCAAGGCATGGAACACACATTGCTCATATCACCAGCACATGAGGATAAGATGTTGGGTCCCGTCTCTGGATGTATGAACCCTTCTAATAAATCTTCTTCCTCACCATCCTCTTCCTCCTCGGCCTCTTCTTCCTCCTCGAGCTCCTCGCCCATTTCCTCCAAAGCTCGCATTTTCAAGTACATCGCAAGTGCTTTCTTTCGCTCTTTTTCAGCCTGTTCCTCATCGTACCACACAACTCGTCCTTGATTTAAAATGTTGGATCGACAGTGTACCCAGGCTACGGGTGTGGCCAAGGAGCTCAAAGGTTCTATCTCGAATCGTTCGTTTCTCATCAGTTGTACATCATTATCTGGAAAGGTTTTTAAAACATTCAAAAGTTAAACATGGATTAACCACCTACCTGGAGATTCCTCTTCACCCTCATTGAAATCTTCATCTTCTTCTTCTTCCTCTTCGCCTTCGTCAAGATTGATGCCGTCATAGAGATTATTTTCCTTCTTAGTCATACGTCTATAGTATCCCTGAGGAGCTATATGAGTACCAGCCGTAATGCGACCAATCACTGCACGTAAATAATGTTTTTCTTTGCCGGGAAAACATGGATATGAGACAACATCCGCTTCCAAATCTCCAGTGAAAAACTTTTTAATCTGTCGCGAAACTACAATTTGACGTGGCGTCACAATCGGTAATTCAATCCAATCATTGTGTAAACAATTAACCACAAAATATGAAAATCGATTGCAACCATTTCCAATATACTCGGGTGGTATATCATAAACTTCGATTTCCTCTGCTAAAGGCACTGGCTCTGCCTTTGGCGTCATCTTCTCTAACTCATCCTGAGCATACTGTTCCCAACCATAAGTGCCAGGAGTTAATTCTGGTCCTATATGTGCTGGTGCGGGCTTAGCCTCTTGATTTATCCTTGCCTTAAATGGCAGTTGCTTTTCCCTCATTTCCTCTTTCATCATGTTCAATCGTGAAGTGATTTCCTCACGCGAAAGCGAGGCTTCCACAATATAGTAGGATGCTTTCAATCCACTTATGCAGCCCCAAAATCGGCATTGCATTATCGATGGATGAGTCTGTAGTCGATTAATGGAACTCGCCAACTGAAAAATATCATCTTTGCTAATACTAAAGCCGCATTGATTCCAATAGAATTGCAATTGTTCGACGCGTTCATTAAATGTTACAAACATACGCATAGAATCATCAATATTTAATCGTAGTTCCGCATCAATTGCCTCGAAGTGTTCCTCACCCCCGAGATCCTCATCAACCCCAAAATCAAGGTTTTCCCCACTGTGGGGTAACTAACATCACAAATTTCAATTAATGTCGATGAATATACACCTATATTCTAATTTTCAAATACGTACCTTTATCGAATGAAGTATTTGCTTGGCGGGACGAAACATTCGACAGTCGGCAAAAACGGCATTGGGGGGAAAACGTTCGGGTACATGAAACTTCTGTTCGCGTACATTTCGACTGAACTCTTCAAAGAAATCGATAACATTTGGGGGACGCTCATCGATGACTCGCTTTACAATATCACTGATATGATCAAATCTATCGATAAAATAAATTAATATTTGATAATCTTGCATATCACCACCAGCATATCTTCTATGCCAAACCATATTTTTAGAATATGGTCTGTTTCTAATTTAAGGCTTCGGTTCGTTAAGATAGTATAACAACCCTGTGCTCAAACTGGTTTAGTTTAGATCCAGGTTGGCCGGCCTGATTTTTACTATAAATTGTTTCTTGGACTTGCTGCAAGTTGAATTTCATGTAATACCATACTTACAAGTTGTCCCCACTTAATGTACTATATTGCTTCAGCATCGATTTAGCTATGTTTACTTCATAACCAATATTTGGGGCTTCGTGTCCTGGAGCTCTTTGAAATTGTGTTTCCGAATTAAACGCGGCCATGGATATGGTCGTCGTTGAGGATGACGACGAACTTGTAATCATGTCGGGACATTGTGGTGAAGATTCTTGTTTAGCTTTTTGTTTTTTAGCTAGTTGTTTATTGGACTTCTTGCTTGGAGAGCATATTGGAAGGTTTAAATTAGCCGTTGAGGTTGAGCTGAGCGAAAAATTTTGACATGATGGATTATCGGTCTCCATAATATTACAATATTTATATATATATATATCTATAGTTCGTACAGTTCGTCTCGGGCAACGAATAGTAACAAAGACTCTAAACAAAAGTATTACTACGTATTGTATTTTCTTGATTTGAAATAAAATTTCTTAACGATATTGTGTTATTCCGAAAATCTCACCAAAAATGATCATTCTTTGAGTATTGAATAGGTGGAGAGATCATGGATAAATAGGTTGAATATGGATATAATTTTCTAAATCGACGAAAGACATTTGAGAGCATTACCAATTTATTGAACCACCCTCTGCAAGGTAGTGCAAAGAGAGAAAATTAGATTTCCATCTGAGTATGTATATATGGATGTACAGGCAACACATACATACTTACGTATGTGTACATACATTTATAAATACCATGGTCGTCAGAAGGGTGGGACAGGTGGCATCTGCCCCCTTCCAAAAATGACTGCAACAAAAAAATCGTACAATACTTAAATAGATAATTGTGACGTTTTAAAATCATTTTTAGTTATGTTCAATGGAAGCTATAATAAGTTAATGTATAAATATGGCAAATGATCTCTAGACGATCGCTTCGTTTCTCTCTCTCTCTCTCTCTCTCTCTCCCTCTCTCTGTCTCTCTAAATATTGTTGACAGATTGATTAATTGTTTTCAAGTATTGGGTTTAGAGAAGAGCAACTGAAATCGTCGACAAATATGACTCTAGTTTTCAGTTATTTTTAACATATTCTCATAGATAACCCCGATTTTCCACCTGTAGACCCCCATCCACCAGCAAACAAGTTCCCTTTATACGCCCTTGTTAAAAATACTCATTCCCACGTATCTAGTATAAATATTTATATGCAATATTTATTTATATTCGTAGGGAGTCATACACAATTTGAGAAACATATATGAATATATATATACATATGTATAATCTCATATATGTATGTTGTATATTTTTACTTATGCATGCTTGCACATAATACTATAATTATAGCAACCATATTGCTCAGTCTGTGGCTGTACAAAAGGATATATGTACATTAACCAAAATTACTTAACTACATTTATGTGACTATTAATGTTCGATGCAGTAGAGGGGATGATTGGGATTCGACAGTAGTTTTTGTACATACATACAGAGACAACAAAACAAATTTCGATTATATTTAACGTTTTATTGCTGTATATTTAACACATACGTACACATACGTACACACACACACACACACACACAACATGTATTTTTTGTTGTGCCGTGTGCATCCACAAATATAGACTACCAGTGTACAGAATCTTTCCAGTTTAGTCTGCAGCGTCTTTAACATACAGGAACTTCTTTACAAGTGTACCTTTTGACGGTATGTATGCTAAATACATACGCATATATATATATATATATATATATATTTACTTAAATTACTTAATGTTACCTGTTGCAGATCAAACATAATGCCTTTTGTTCCGGTTGAGACTCCCAAGTGCCCCGCATGCAGCAAATCGGTGTACGCCGCCGAGGAGCGTGTTGCTGGTGGCTACAAATACCATAAGACTTGCTTCAAGTGCAGTAAGTACACACGCACACACATTTATGTGATCTCAAAAAATGATTTGTACGTTAATTCCTATCCAGGTATGTGCAGTAAGGCTCTGGATTCGACAAACTGCACCGAGCATGATGCCGTGCTGTTCTGCAAAAATTGCCACGGTAGGAAGTACGGACCCAAGGGATACGGTTTCGGCGGTGGTGCTGGCTGCTTGTCCACAGACACGGGCGCACATTTAAATAGAGAGTGAGTTTTCAACTTTTTGTTTTTTTTTTTGCTATATATATATATATATATGTTTTTTTATGGTTCATCCATAAACAATGGCTATTATGTGTGACTAATTGGTTGTATGCATAAAAAAACAATTATTTTGGTTTAATTCAAATTGATTAAGCTCATAACTAATGATTTATCTTTCTTTCCTGATTTCGCAATTTCAGTTAATATGGATCCTGCCGATTGCCATTTGCTTAATTCAATTGTATCTGCGGGACATGAATCAGTGTTCATGTCTTGACCCTATGTGTTATAATTATCCTGATATGTGTGAAAATTATGGTAAAAAAAATATTTTTGTATTCATTTTCATTACTGACTGTAAATTAATAAAAGAAATTTAAACAAAAAACAAAAACAAATAAACAAACACTTAGTATAATAAACAGAAATATCAAAATCAAATCTTTCTTACAATATGTTTATTAATAAAATACAGGTTATGTTCACATCGGTGTACTGTACAACTAATTGTGCTATAAAGTACTATAAAATGTGGACACACAGACCTGACTATGTACATAATGTAATAATGTAAGTTGGAATGCATTTTTTTGTTGTATATAATACGCAGACCATGCCCATTATTTATATGGTTGCCAATTAAAAATATCGATAAATATCTATTTCCACCACGTCTTAGCATTTCTTGAGACTATTTGGGCTAAATATAGCGCACAACTAAATATAGCAAATAGCATACAGATAAAAATTGATAATAAATCAAAAATATTTTACATTTTCAAATACCTTCCACTGATTCCGCCCAAAAATATTCTATTTTTGACATATGAAACATTTGAACGCCGTCTATATGCTCTATTGTCTACATATATATACATTATTTATAGAATCACTTTCTAGTGTAGGGCAACACCCACCTGAAAGGAAGGGTATTAAAAACCGATGGATATGGTAGATATGAAGAAACTTGACCATGCATTAAGTTTTATGCTTCAGGGCACAGACTAAGAGCGAAATCGCAATATTCCAAAATGCTAGATGTGCTTATACCCTGTATCCCGGCAAAATCATATGTGTATGGTGTACTTGTCTTAAATACTTTTATTTTATTTATGTAAATTTAGACACATTCTTTATCCACATATTATTTATTCTTTTTTTTCTATATAAAACAATCTTGAGCTGTATAATGTTTGGGAGTAGCTACGAGATAATGGAGGCGTGAAACACCCCTTGTAAAAGTGGCGAGTCTCATTTATGTGTCATGTGGGTATGCAGGGTATACAGATCTTTTTTAATACAATAAATTTAAAATTAGTGTGGCTTCATTAATTGTATTGTTGGTAGCTGATTTTAAGCAGATTTTGAGAATATATATCATTAAATAAATTATAGACACTACTTATATGAACACAAGCACAAGCAATATATTTTCCAGCTAGGTGTCTGTGTTGACGAGTAAAGAACAATTTCAACATGTTCGGGAAGCCCTTTCAGACATTTAACATTATACATATTTGTATAGGTAAATATAACATTCTATATATATAATACAGTATTCATGACATTCTCATCGGTAATACTAATATTTCATCCATCATAAATGAAGCAATGTGTAGAAGTGAAAGTGAAAGTGAAAAAGAAAGTGTATGTGCCATGGAAATGCTTTTCCCAGCCCTGCCACCAACTAACCTTAGCCCTCACACCACCTAACTATCGACAAATATGTAATTTTCTCTGAACAAATGTACTATATTAATTTGATTTCAGGAACTATCATCATATTATCAATTACGAAGGTGTGCTCTGACAACGTTCGATACAAAACAGGGGTACGTAAAGTACCGTTACATGTCATCTAAAACATGTATTTAGATTCACAATTTCAAAACGTGTTTTTTTTCAGATTTGGTCCATTGATCCGCAAGCTTTATACTTCTACAATCAGCCAAGTCACTTGAGAAAGCTGTACTGGTATGAGACAAGAGCTCCACAGTTTACAACTAGAAAGCAACGTATGGGGAATTTGCAAGTAAAGCATGTATATAGAAATGCTCCGCCTGAAATCGGTGCTTCTTATGGAAAACGGTTGAGGTATTGTCTCAATTCAAATCTCTATGAAAGCTTCATAATTCAGCTTAACGATTTCAGTTTACGTATTTAATTTTGTGCTTTTCTCTTGCAGAAGTCCGTTTAAAAATACTTACGATGACGCGTCATTGGCATCGAATATTCTGAGAACATATATGACTTCTGTTCGAATATCTACGACATCGGCAACAAAAACAACACCAAGCTCAGCGTATATCAAGCCAAAACCACCTGTCTATAAGAACATTACGGTTTGCAAACACAGCCAAGATATTACTTCACACGAGGAAGTGAATGTAATACCTGAATTTCGGGGTCTTGAAAGTGTATCGCACAGCATCAACGTATTGCCCAATTTTCGGGGTCTTGAAAGTATTTCAAACAGCATCAGTAATACAATCCAGCCAATGATTGAACCCCCCTTCCAACCATATACACCGCACAGCTATTTTACTCTTGATGATGTCATTGTTCCCAATTCCGCCAAGAACTTAAATTTCAATTACAAATCAGCCGAGGACAAAACTATATCTTATGACTCACAGCCACAAAATAGTTTTATTACTAAGCAAACTAAACTATTTATGAGTTCGCCTATCGACATCTTGAGTACTACTAGTACAACTAGTACAAGTACTACTACCATTGAGCCCGTTAGATCTACAGAAGCTATAGTGCAAACTACTATAGGATTCCAACCTACAACTACAGCTGTTCCACCAAAAGTCGAAACAACTAAGGAATCTTTTAGCTTCTCAACTATAATTCCAACAGATATACCAAAGGCGATGACTGATAGGAAAAAATCCTTAGTTCTTAGGGACATCCTAAACGTTTTGGCATTAAATCATACACTTACCACGAATATGCCACATACGACATTTGATAAAAAAAACTGGTCTTCAAAAAAGAACTTATCATTCCGAAAGAATCTAATGCCGATGACTTTAAGTGACGATTTTTGCTATAGCTGCGGAAGAAGTCCCTTAAAGCTGGAAAACATAACCTTAAGTGATGTCAGATTCCCAAGTTTAAATGTAACGAAAATGAAAGATGAAAAAGCCAACTCCACAAACGAGTTGAAGAAAACGTATCGAAAGAAGATGAGTATAAACATAATGGGTACAAAAATAAAGGCGACACAGAACAAAACCCAAACATTAACTAAAAATCCATCCATTCCGAATATGTCAAGCACTACTGAATCGACACCGACTAAACATAGACGGAATAGAACCAATTTTATACATGTGAGGCGCAGAAAACTAGATGCCAATGCGACAAGACTTAGAGCATACAATATTAGTCGAACAAATAACCTGAATTCGAAAATATTGAAGCCCAAAACTGAATTGAAAACTCCAATATTAAATATTACAACTGAAAAAGTAAATCTGCGTGAAACAAGGAAGATAAATACAAAAATTGACAATAAAACTTTGGCAACCACAACACCTACTATAAGCGAAACAACAGCCCTGGCATCAGAGTCCGCTATAATGACTATATCAAATACTAACGTTAGATCGACAAGACGACCAATGCGAACATTCCGAAAACATACTCCAGACGCCGATATCGCTGTTATCCCTCCAATAGATCCGCTTCAGACTACTGACGTCCCACAACTACCAATCGAGGTGTATTTTACCAAACTTAACCAAAATTAGTGTTGGACAACAGTTACCAAAAATATGTATCTCAAAATATTTATGTATTACTAACCAAAGATTATAATAGTATATTTATTTATTTATTTATACATAACTTATTTTATTTGTAAAAATGGTTAATGTCTTTAAAATGATTTAATAAAAATTTGATAAAATTTTTGTCTGCAGTCCGCCAATTGAGAAATAAAGAAATTCTTTATCCAGAAAGGTTCAGCTGGTACAGGATTGAGATTAGTATTAACAAGCATTAAGAACGATCAGAAGAAGAAATTTAATTGGTAAGCAAATATTTGAACTTGCGAACAATCATTGAGACTAGTTCCAAAATGTTTAGCAAAGATACACCAATGAAGAGACCAAGAACTCCCCCAATCTGAACTGAAATTAACCCAAATCATATATTTATCTCAATTATAACGATCAATATTTGAAACTAGGTTTGTACTCACCTATGAGATCTAATGGGGTCTGCGTAACACTACGACGGAACCTAGCATAAGGTGCACTGGCAATTTCTATTCCAGCAATGAAATCATGACGCTCATCAACATTTTCAATTGATCTAAATGGGGGAATAAATAAATGGAGAACAAATCAAATACATATATATATATATATATATGTATATATATATGCTGGCCAGATTGAAATCGTCTCACCCAACATAGCTAATTTGTTGTTCCACGCACGAGGGCAAGCAAACTAAGTTGGCTCCCACATAATCCTTTACACTCTCCGAAATATAAGCTAGAAAAAAATCTCATTTCTAATTGTTTATTGATGTTTTCAAATAAATTGAAAATGTTACCTTCCTGTAAGCATTTGATTCCTTTTATATCGCAGTAGTTTTTGGCTGGAGTAACAATTATATGGTAATAAAGACAAAACTTCTCCAAGAGTCACAATTTACATACTTTTCGAAGGATCAAATAATGTGCAATTGCATGTTTTCATCTCCATGTTTGCCCTTATCTGGGACATACAACTGGAAAAGCTGCAATTATTCATCAAATACAGTTGAACATTTGTAAAAACCATGCAAATTTTGACCGACTTTTTTTGCTTGCCTGTAAACAAAATGGGAACTGCTGCTTTCTTCAGGAAATTTGCACATACGTTGATCCACGCCTTCTTCAAAGACATCGGCGTCATTATGCATCTCTTCGACATTAAAGGCGTACACAGTGGGCCTTGATGAAAGCAGAAATCGTCCGGCATTGAAATAAGGCACATCCTCGGGACTGTGAACATATAGCTATTTTTGAAAAATTACAATTTTGAAATAATTACAAAACGAGTTCGAAATTTTTGGTCTTTTTGTTAAACTATACTTAATAGTTTTGCACAAAATCTAATCATGATTCAGGCCATGGAAAATCTTACTTGATATTTGAATATTAGATCATTTTGCAATACTAATTTGAGGCTCCGATGCTTATCTGATGATGAGTATCTCAGTGGTAACAGATCGATATTTTCACTGAAAATGGTAAGACACATTAATTGATGGCATTATATTACATAATAAATAACTGAAATACTTACTAGTCCATTAAGTTGTTGGCCAGAAAACAGTTTCCCATTTCCAGTTCATGAAATTTGAATATGGTTTCGCAGTCAGGCACCAAAATATCAGCATAGTAAATCTCCGAAATAATATTTTTACAAGAGCGCGGCAGCAACTGAGGAAATGTTTATTAATAATTTTGTAGCTTCATTGCTTTTCGAGTTTCTCTATTTAAGATGATAACTGAAATAAGAACGTACTTCTCTTCTCAAAATTGTAATATTAACGCCACATGTTGAGTTAGTGCCCTCGCAGTATGATTCTTTTATATTACTATTCTCAGAGCTTAGGAACAGATAGTCGAAGATATTGCGACGATACGTCGCTTTCAGGGTTTCGTTTCCAGGAATGCGTTCCTGGATGGCTTTCGTAAACTCTTCGTTCATCCGATTCTTCACCAAACATATGCTAACCGATGGAAAAGTGTTTGTCCAGAGAACATAGGTGGTTGTTACTCCGATGCTCGTTAAGTCTGTGCGAAATCTGGCCATTATAAGAAGAAATATTGCGGTCATATTCCATCCCGTCACACTTATGACGAATAACCAAAATAATCTGTAAACCGAGTGTTATTAATCCGACCAGATATAACTGTCAAATTTATAAATTACCTTTTCTTGTAAAAGTTTAATTTCAGAAAATCTATGCAAAAATTGTGTTTCATCGTTAAGGAAAGTTAAGCGACTGGAAAATGCTTTGAAAAATCTATAAATTTGCCACGTCATTGAGGTTAATTCTGTGTGAAATAGTGGATGGGGTTTAATGCAGTAATCGAGCAATACTATATAATTACAGCAATTATTGCATGGCTTTTGTTCATCACAGTTTGCTTAATTATAGGTTGCCATGAAGAAAACAATATCTAAAGTTGAACATTTATCATCGCTTTCAATTTATTCGTTGTTATTTCTGTCATTTAAAATATACATTTAAATACATTTATACATATATATATATATAAATATATATATATATTAAATCGGTAATAATCGAACCATTTTTTTTTCATCATGCCCCGTGGCTTGAAGCGACGTCAATCGGATTTAAAACATGTATCTCCATATAACTTTATATTGGCGATTCGAAATAAAATTCGAGTCTTGCAAGTAAACTTGAAGACATCAGATTGGAAAATCTGGTTGGAAAATGTGGTGAATCATGAGAGACATATGCCAGTGCCAACGCCAGCGACAACAAATGTCTATAACTATAATAGAGTTGTATCAACAAAATCGCCAACATGTAACCAACATAAGAAACTAAAGAGGATAAGTAAGCAAATGTCAACACCTAAAAAATGCACCAAGCCACCCGATCCCGTGCAGAAATTGAATCGAATGGCAGGAGTAGGACCCCGAGAAGTGAAGAAGTCTTCTGCATACAAATGCAAGCAAATGTTGAGTAGAATACAAGTTTACGAAGAATTGGTGAGTGAAGAAAACCAAATTAAACTTAATTCTGCAAGTATTCCAATTATGCAGGCGGAAAACACACCCAATGTGGATGGATCTAAGTCGAGTAGTTTAACTCATCTTTTAAGACTTCGCGAAAACTTACTGATCCAACGAACAAAATGTCTAATATTAAGGCTGGAAATTGTCAAGATACGTTTTATGTCTAAAGGACTAACGGACATAGGCTTGTGGGTTGAAAAAAAACAGCAAAGAGTCATGACTGATATGGAAGAGGATCGAAAATACATAAAAAGGTGGTATGCCTTATAAGCATTTCATCCATTTATTATTATAAAACTTAAATTTTTAGATTGACTCACATTGACGAATCGGAGCCAATATTGAGCCAACAGAATGCATCAAAAGTTCCACAACAATCCGCAACAATTCAAAGATCGTCAAAGAGCAACCAGAACCTTAGCTTATCATATTATCGTGGCAATTATCTGAGATCTGGTGCATACTTTGATGATAATCGTCGTTTAAGACTATGTCCAGGAATTTCATGGAATTTACTTGAAGAATTAAATGTTATGTCGATATGTGCATACTGTGATCCAGTCGATTATTTCTACAAAAAACTAATAGAGCTCTGGAATAATTTTAACCGATCGAGCCAAAACAACATCTGCGATATTTCTAATCAATGCGAATTATACAGCTCAAATAAGAAATTGTTCATTTTTCAGAAAATTAAGAATGCTGCAAAATTGTTGCATCAGAGATTACATGTGGTTAAGCCGCAAAATCAAAATTACATGCGGAAACTGATAGAAATGTTGAAATACCCGAGGAATTTTAAAATACTGTTGAACTCATATCCAGATGTAAGTAATACATTAACGTAAAATGCTATAGATCTATAGATATTTTTATAATTCTGCAGAAAACCAATCGAACTAATGAGAGTTTGGTCCATGCATACATTCCTAACTTTCTAAATGGATCTGTAAGATCCACATTCACTCCGTCGGGCGATCATATAAACAATCTTCAATTGCGGACTGAGCTTCTGCAGCTTATTTTTAATACGGGTAAGTAGATAACGGCAAAGTTTCCAAATTATTTCTGTATTTAATATATATTTTCATATGTAATGCAGGATATTTAAATAAAATAGATCGATTTTCCTTAACCGTTAATGATCGAGTAATTCTCGATAGCACTTTCGAAATGATAAAGGAACTTATCCATAAGGAAGAAACTACCAATTTGATATGCCCTCTGGCTCTATATAATCCACCAAATACGCCGCGATGCACAAATTGTATCTACTGCAAAGGTGTACGAAAATGTCTATCAATGAATAAGTTCAGTTCGAAGCGCTGGGAAAAGAACTTAACGTTGGAGTCACGTGATCATATCGAAAACATTATTATAAATGAGCTATATAATGAGGGCGCACTTTGGCAAACTGTTCACTGTCAAGAGGGCGAAGTTCTTCAATTATTAATTGAGGAGCTGGTAACAAAGTATATACATCAAATTTTAAACAAATATTGTTTAAAGAAACATTAAAAGTAATGAATGTATTGTAAAACTAAAATATATTAAACAATGTTTTAAAAGTAAAAGTATTATCTTAATGTTGATTAATTAATTGATTACATTAGTTACCGATTCATCTCGCAAGAAATTCACATTTGTTCTACATATTTATATTATCTATGTTTATTTATTGGATATACATTTTATCTGTTTTGGAATGACACTCTAAGCTTATTTGGTATTTAGTGCTACTTCTCAAGAGAATTTTCTAGTCTAATAAATAAATAAGTCAAAAGTTATTCAAGAAATAATTGTTAAAACGATTACATCTTTCATTGGGAAGACCATTCATTAATGGAGTAAGTACTTCCCATATACGGTTGTTGACGAATCGGTTCGTTATTTGTTTGATGATTTCCAACGGCGTTCCAAGGTTGTCTGGGAAACGCATTCGAGTTAATATATGGTGCGGGATTGCCGCTGTAACCAGCCGTTGTGTGAAAGTTGGAATGATATGGAGCAAAATTAAAATGTCCATAGGGCGCATAATTATTGAGATGATAGTTAGTTGTTGAGGCTGCATTCTTATTTTCATAGTAATTGTAATATTGGGGAGGGAACGAATGTTGAACATTTTTACTTGCAAAATATGAGTTTTCCGCTAAATCATTATTGGGAATCATTGTCTGCGGATGCGTCGAATTCGATGGGATACTGTTAATGGAACTATTATAAGATTCGACGACAGGCAACTGTGATTCATGCTTGTACGGCTGTTGGTGTTGTTGCTGCTGTTGTTGTTGTTGTTGTTGTTTCTGATAGTCAACATTTTCCGGCTGTTGGTGCAGAGATGGTGGAATGCTGTTTAAGCCTTGAATTTGTGTACTATTCTGCATTAGCTGTGGTTTAGTTTGCTGAAGATTTTCCAAATTGCTGCTTCTCGTAAATGCTGGCTCTAAAGACGGTTGAATGGGTAAACCCTCTTTGCTTATCGCGTCTTTTGTATTTTCTCCACTTGATGCGGTGTCCATCGATTTTTCTAAAATTACAAATTGTAAGTCATTTTATACTACTTGTATCAAAATGTATTCATACCTGGGTCAGGCGATTTCGACTTCGGAACATCAGTATCGCAATCTGATGTAATATCAATTACGTCTTCTTTGCTGGCCTTTTCATCATCCGGGCGCTTGGATGTTGTTCTGATTGCTATAATCTTTCCACTATCTAATTGCATATAGATTCCTTTCGCTGACTTTAGCACCATAACTCTTTGTCCAGCTTTGAGTATTATATTAGATTTCTCTGATGAATTTGTTGGTATGACAACGTCTGACATAAGAGAATCGTATTATTATTACAAAATGTTAACTTGCTAGCTTGGTTTTTAAAGGGTATCTCTGCTTACCAAGGGGTAGTGTCATTTCCTGAGCAGTCATTCCCTGTCTTTGCCACACTTCAGCAGGAATCCAACGAGTAGACCGACCTCCACTTGGGGTGTTTGTTTTCTTTGCTTGTATGGGTTTGATCTATAAAAATGGTATAAGGTAAATATCTCTCACAAACCAAACTATTCGTTACATCACATTTAGCTTAAAACATATTTATTCATCTAATACTTGTAATACTTACTGATGCCACTGGCCGAGTAATAACAGTACCATCCTGGTTAACAATTTTGTATTGCATTTTTCCTGAGGCATAGGTTAACTTTTGATTTACAGACGCCTTCTTTTCGAGCTCATAGCTGCGGTGTGCCTGTCTTTTTTCAGCTTGTGAAAGCTTTCGATCTTTTTGATCAACTAGTAAACTTTCATGAAGGAAAGGATCTTTTGTTATATAGTTTGCATGCAAATCAACAATTGTATTAATAATCGGATCCAAATGCGTAGTTGAATGAACAAATTTTTCGTCTTTTATTTTAGCAGTAGTTATTCCGGGTGGTTCGACCAGTTCATTATTTTGTGTGGTGGTTGCTTCATTAGACTTCTGACCTTCACCATCCGTTTGCTGTTCATCATCCGAACTATAATCGTGGCACAAGTTTGTTATCTCTTTCATCGACAAATGCGCCTCTGGATTACATTCATCAACGATTCGATCGGACATTCCTTGTTTCTTAATTTGCCTGTCATAGATTTTCTTTTCCAGGCATTTGTCCATGACAATTCTGTACACATAGCATTGCTTTGTTTGTCCATATCTGTGATGCAAATTCATTTTGGGTAATTCAAATAAAATAATCAAATTTAAACGGTAAACCCACCTATAAATTCTATATACAGCTTGGGTGTCATGACAAGGATTCCAGCTTGCATCAAATATGATAACTCTGTTCGCCCCAGTCAAATTGATACCCAAGGAACCGGCTCTTGTAGATATCAGGAAAAGCTTAATATTACGATTTGCATTAAACTCATTGACGAGCCTTTCTCTTTCTTGCGACGAAGTCGAACCATCTAGGCCTATAAATAAATTAAAACGAAAGTTTACATAGCTGATAAATTCAAGTTTCAATTCAATTCGATATCAATACTTACGAAAATACGAAATATTTCGCATCCAAAGGTTTGAAGTGCATGGCACAAAACTTGATTTGAGAAACCCTTCGATTAGATTTAATGTCAATAGGCTTTGACTGAACAACAATATTCGATCACCCATAAAAATACTCTCTTTCATAATGCAAAAGAATATTTCCATTTTCGGTGATGTCGATATTTGGCCAGCTACGTAGTGTTTCATGATGTCCAGCGCCCAGGAACATGAAAATTCATCATTCATTTTTTTTGGCTTGAACGTTTTTTTATGCGTATCATTAGTAATACTGGTGGTAAGGCCTTGTTTCGTTGAATTGATATTTTCGTTAGACTTTAGCTTATCGCATTCAATATTTTTTTGCTGATTAATGGAAGTGGGCTGAACGATTCTTTCAACTGTTTTGATTTCATTCGTATCCAAGTCGACTATTTCGGAAGAGCCGGGAATTGTCTCAAAGTCCTTAGCCATATTGGAATCGGTTTGCTTTATGACTTCAACATAGCTTGGTTTCGGAAGTATATTTGCATCCAACCAGTAATTGCCTCCTACTTTCGCTTCGGCGCTATAAGTACCCATATTGAGTTGATGATCCTCTTTTTCGGCACCATATTGCTCACAGCTATACATATAAAAAAAATAAAAACAAATATATTAAATGCCATAATTCTGAATTTGAAATTAAAATTAATATTACCTTTTATTAGCATATATTTTATTTAACTCTGAGGTAGTATTATGTACACGATCATTGTTAACTTGCTGTTGCGGAGGAATCATTGGAGCAGTATTTGGGTCGACGACACCAGTTGGATTTGGATCGACGATGGGGATTGTGGTGTTGCTCTTGGTATCTTCATCAATTTCTAAATCTAAGTCAGTCTCACATTTTTTTAGAAAGTTGTATAAAACATCCGGATGATTCCATATCTTACAACAGACGGCAAATGCTTTCAATGGATTTGGAAATGCCTTTTTGCGCACAACGTCCGTCATAAAGGTATCGTAAAGCTTTCGTTGAAATGGAGTCATTCGCACAAGGATAACATATTCCAATTTCTGTGGCAGAGTGCATTGCAACACAGTATGCGAGCGGCGTTGAACGAACCCCAAGAGTAAGGAGTGAAGGACATGAGCTCTATATCTCATTAGCTTGATATCATCGGGTGTGGAGTCGACACACTGACCATTCTGTATTGGCCTCTCGAACATATTGCAAAACTCTGTGCGTGTGCCCAAATAGTTTGGACGTACAAAATCCACCATACACCAATACTCGAGCAGATTGTTCTGCAAAGGGTATCCGGTTAAAACTATGCGTCGACGGGTGCGTATTTGCTTAAGGGCAAGTGAGATGCCGGCATGAGAATTTTTGATTCGATGTCCTTCGTCACAAATTACCAAATCGGGGCCAGGTTTAACCAACGCCTCAAAGACCAGGTTCATCAAGTCTTTACTCGAATCCATTGCATCGTTGTAAGAGTTTTTGCCTTTCTTCTTACGTGTCGTGACCAGCTTCAATGCCAGTAATCGAAACAGTTCGTAACCAATTAGTAAAACCCCTCCCTTGTGCACCCAATTCAGGATGACCTTTGCCCGTGCTGTGAGGTTCTTCTGTTGGTCGTTTAGCACAAAGATGTCGAAATCGCGGGGACGCACATTCATGTCGCCAGTTTGTCGTGGAATCCACATGTTAAATTCACTTAACCAATTTTGTAATGTATTTATGGGCATAACGCATAGAACTGTCTTTGCGGATGTGTGTCTTAAAAATATATCACAGAAGGAAACAACTTGTAAGGTTTTGCCAAGTCCCATGGAATGAGCAAGAATACACCCAAATCCGCTTGATTTATTGAATCGACGCGTCGATTCAATAATATTGTCATATAAAAATCGTACACCGCCGATTTGATGGGGTTTAATTACTTTGGCTATCTGTGGAGCCAAATACAATGTTTCTTCACCTTCAGGATGTGCAATATTAACAACAACGCGTCCATATTCATCGGGGATATTATATATATCCTTAACATGCATCCCACTGTTTGTCGCATCTTCGCTTTCATTCAAATCATCCTCCTCCTCTTCCTCCTCCTCCTCGGACAACAATATGCAATCATCATCGGAACTATCATCGATTGTAACAACTTCGTTTGAGGGCTCGGTGCCAGTTTCCTTATCGAGAACTTCATCATCATCAATGCTGCAACTTAAGCTACTATTTGTTTCATCACACGTTACGGATGCCAAATCATCTTCGGGTAGGACAATAGTATTATTAAAGTGGTTTGCCTGCGAGTTACAGTTCACATCATTCGACTCATCGATGTTTAAAATGCGAAAGATATTCTTGTGTACAACAGATTTTCGGATTTCCCGCATCGATTTCTGCTGCCCGGCAACGCGGGCCAAACGTTCAGCTTCCTCTTTCTGTGCCGCCAAAGTTGTTGTATCTAAATTATTTTCATTCATCACATCTCGTATATTTTTCCGAAGATGATTATTTTTCTTCTCCTCGATTGCTGACAATATGCTCTTCTTAGTGCTTGTACTTTCATCCGATACAACGGAATTCTTTCGTTTTTGTCCATGTCCATGTCCATGTCCATGTCCATATCCATGGGGTGGAACAATCGAGTTGTGCATCAAATCTTTTGAAACTGCTCCACCACTACTCACACTTTCAATAGTATGAGAATACGATTTTAATACTGCGGGCATCATACTACTACTACTACTACACTCACTAATTCTTTCGACGTGATCCAAGGCTTGATTGACGATCGGGATTGGGTTTGGAATTGGGTTTGGGATTGTGTTTTGGAGTGGGTTTGGGATTGTGTTTGGGATTGGGTTTGGGATTGGGTTTGGGATTGTGTTTGGGATTGGGTTTGGGATTGTGTTTGGGATTGGGTTTGTAATTGGGTTTGTGATTGGGTTTGGGATTTGGTTTGTATTTGGGTTTAGATGGTTTGGTGGAATCACATCCGATGTGCTCAACATCATTAACGGCGACTTATAATTGATTACATTTAAACAAGTCGGCTCTGACTCATGCATATTTTGATTTGGATTTTCCATAAGACTTGTATTCTGATGCTGATGATGATGACGATGATGATGAACCAGAGACTCTTCGCTCAAATTTGCATTCTGATGATGAACCAGCGACTTTTCAATTAGACTCGCATTCTGATGATGATCCAGCGATTTTTCGATTAGACTTGTCGTTTGATGAACCAGCGACTGATTTCCATCCTCCATTTTGGTGTTGTTTTTTTTTTAAGTTTTTGGTTGCCTAAAAATTTTAAAATTAAATTAATAACTCATTAACTTTTCAACAAGCAATATTACAACGAAAAGTTGGTAAGGTCGGAAACTTGACTAAATGTTAATCACACAATAATTACCAACAAAATGAATTGCAGTTATTTTTCTTAAATTTTTATTATTTAATTTGTCTACACAAACGGTGCGTAAGACAGAGTATATAATTTTCGGCACAGAAAAGAATATTCTTCTGTGAAGGTCTTGTACCCAAAATCATATGTTTGTATGCATAATTAAAACAAGTACACAATTTTATAATCAAGTATGTAAGACACTGGCTTATCGGCATTTTTTTTGGACAAACAGTATAAACTTGATTCATTGGTGATACATTCATTCACAGGTGATACATTTGTAATGTATTTAACAATTAAAAATTCCACAAAAGTTGGCCTTCCCCTCCTAAAATGTACCCGTTCGGCGAAAGCAAATCATTATTTGCTTAATAAAGTTTAATATCCATTTCAGTGAATATTTGACTAAAGTCATGCAATATAATATATGTAAATACATTGTTTATTTTGAAGTGAGTACCTACCAAATACAGATTATTTATAGAACACTCCTGACGTCGCCGTTTACATACACATTAAATAATTTTCTGTCGAATTTTTATATGGCATTTTGTTTGGATATTATGGGAGGGTGCTTGAACACAGTTAAGCACATATAACATCAATTTGTATATACAAAATACATTAATTGCCGGCCAATCAAATTAAAACACAATTTTTAGTTTACACCTATATATGTATGTACGCATGCACATATCTGTTCAAAACTATGCAAGCACATAGTTTCTTTCGTTGTAATCTTGACGTACACATATAAATAAAATGGTAGAAGCACAATTTGTGATAAGTCAGATATCAATTGTAATTATCTCTAAGATTTATGTAGATTTTCTTTTTTCACTGTGGAAATATGTATATCCACTGTATTCTAATAATTACATATCTACACACAAACATGACCTGGAAAAATATCGATATATCGTCTATCTCAATTCTATTCTGCTTAAAATTAAATTATTTAGTAATTGGTTTCCACGGGTTCTCTCAAAATTCAAAAACACAAATTTCGATTTTTATATCTCTTTAAATTTAACCATTGAACATATTCCACTCCCATAAAATCTACCCGGTTTTCAAAGCAATGATTCTTAAAATTATGTCGTGGCATCTATATATGTTGTGCATTTCAATTAAGAGCACGAATTTTGGCTGGAATTAATGCACAAATTCTAAACCAACAACTCCATGGAAGTTGTATATTTTCCAGTTTTAGAATCTGTTCAAAACTGAATCGATTTCCAAAAGTAATAACTTTTTTATCATGTCTTATAAGCCACACCAAAAGTTACTAGCCCAATGTCTGGTAAAATTTGTTTAATTTACAACTAATAATAATTTAAGCTGATTTCAATATTATTATTTTATTTAATTTTTAAAGACATATATTGAAATTTTTTGGTAGGCTGAATTTATATTTAAAGGTGTTTCATTCCAATTTATATTTTCTCTTTTTGACGATATTTCGATAGTTATATGTTTTTGCTGATCAACTCTGTGTTTGACAACCGGAAGGTGACAAAACCCATCTCTTTCCTTTCCTTTTTACCATTGGTCTGTAAAATACGTGTTGTATTTTTCTTGGTTTTGTAAATAAGACATACAATGTGAGTAAAAATGGCCGCTTAATTGTGGGATTCATGTTAATAACGCATTATATTTCCACACAGATGCCGCGTGAAATCAAGGAAGTGAAGGATTTTCTCAACAAAGCTCGGCGCACCGATGCTCGTGCTGTCAAAATAAAGAAGAACCCAACGAATACCAAGTTCAAGATTCGTTGCTCACGTTTCCTCTACACGCTTGTGGTCCAAGACAAGGAAAAGGCCGATAAAATCAAACAGTCCCTGCCTCCAGGTCTGCAGGTGAAGGAAGTCAAGTAGACGCGTCTTAACCTATCTTCTTCGGGCATTATCAAATAAATGTACTGTATGGAATAAAACACATGGACAAGATGTAAAATATATACAAGTGGAAATTTATTAATTTGAATTCAAATTGTGACAAATTCATTAATTTTGCTGGAAAGAAGGAAATGCGAGATTTGTTTTTGAAGGATAGGGTTTTTCACCTGCAATACAGAGCTAAATTTATCCATTCAAAATTTTATGAATATTGCAACTACAAAACCGCAAAATGCAAAAATGGCCATTTCTTGACCAAGAATATTGCTTTCCTCCTCTTAAGGGCACCTGGGTAATAACTTGAAAATCCATGAATTTCAATATGCTTGCAAAATTAAATAATTGGTGCCCAAGTTGTCGTTTTAATTTTCTTTATTTATACTGAAAATACAAATTATGTAGAAAATTCTCATACAAATTGGCGATCTTGACCGGATACAAATTGTAAATCGCTGATACATGCATGTTAATATTTTTGTAATTTAAAATGCACTGTTCAGAGACTTATTTATTGTTCCTGCAGTCTATTGACGATCAGTAGCACGAAGCTTCTCCTCGACAGCTTCACGGGAAGCCTCTGATAGATCAGTAGCTTGTATATACTTTTGGACACCGACCAATGATTTCTTCAAAGCATCAAAGGAGCTCGAGTACAACATCTTCTTCTTAACCTGTAATGCATAGATGGGAGCTTTAATATATTGGGAACATATTAGAAATAATAATAAAATAATACCTTAGCAGTATCGGGGCACCATGACATGAGGAACAACTTCTGTTTCTTTGAGCTCTCGGACGTGCCTTGGCATTGGTGCATATATTCAAAATCGAATAGACCATATCTGAAAATAAAGACGCAAACATATAAATTATTAAAGTAAAGCATGTATATTTATGAAGGCTATATTTTACAGCTGTAATTGTCAGATTAACGACTTTTATCGATAATGTTTTCTTACCGGCATTCTCCAGGTCCGCACTTCTGGATATCTTCTAGAAACTGATCGTATTCACTGTTCCGGTCACCAACAGTCTCAACATCAATTTGCTTCTCATCGCGAATGTAGAAAATAACATAGCGGTGTTTTTTATCCTTTTTGATTTCCTCGTATGTTGTTTTGCATACATCCGATACAGTAACTCCAGAAGCCTGTTTACAATAATAGTAAATTATAACTGGTGAATAGCAGTTTTTTTTGTTTTTTACCATATATAAGAAAATTATTATTTTTCAAATAGAAGATAAAAAGTTGCAGACAGATGATATATATAGATGCTAACACGAATATATATACATATAGCAACAGAAATAATTTCTCCTGCACATTTAAGACGCCCCTTCAACCGTGTGGAATGGGTACAGGGTATACATACATACATACAACATAAGCAAAAAAAAATTGTGTATGTAGTTGTAATTGTACAGTAAAATTTGCCGGCAAAACGTGTTTTTGGTTTGTATATATGTATATACATACGATAGATAAGTATGATTGCAGTAATTTACTCATTAATCATATACAAAATCATATACAAATCCCTACAAATGTACATAAACAAATTTCTAAATTTTTTATTTTACATTTTTGCAATTTGCGAAATGCTTACCAAATATGGACATACAAATGTACGGTTGTGCAAAGGTAATCGGCATTACCCACACACACTCACACAGGCACGCAAACACTTGAGAAAATTTTGATATGTACGCATAAATACATGTTTATATATATATATGTATTTATTCCATAGAAAGTTAAATCTAATATGCACTTGCAACAATTAGTCTGCAAAATATATATACACACGAAAATTTATATATATATATATATAGTCGCCTACAGGCGGATGTACGTAACATTCGCATATATTGATATCTTTGGAATAAAATACATAAGTATGCCGAATATTACTCAGCCTATTGTGACTAATTCTCCCATGTATATATAATACATATACTTTATATATATGCATGTATCCATAAATATACATATATGTACGTACAACACTTTATATGTATACATGCATGCATATAGATATTTATATATATGTATTAATGCTGGCTCTCTATGCTCTCAAATCATTATTATACACATACATATATAGTCGGCCTTTTCTGGATTCATAAATATATATATATATATATATATGTATGTATGTAAGTACATTAACGCAATTAAAAATATTTTTAGTGTATAGCGAACCATTGCCAATCCATGTATGTACATACATATTTATGTATAAATGAATCATCGTATTTTCTACACGATGTATGTACATACATACAAATGTCTGTAGACATACATGTGCATGTATACATATCTCATAAAATTAAATGTTAAATTTGATATGTTAGTAATAAATTACGCTATATGCCCTTACCATTTTTCTTTCTGTAGAATGCGAGTACTTTTATTAAATTTGAAAATCAATTTCAATCTGTGTATGTATAAGTATAATACACAAATACTGTTTAGCCTTTCGACAGCAACGAACAACCGGACTAATCAATTTGGGTGGTGGTTCCAATGCATCGATTTACGCATGAGTTGCTCTTCTGATCGAAATCGGATGCGATATATTTCCCTCAGTTGCACCGAATCGAGAAAAACGACACTTCAGACCCGAGCGATCAACGACACAAACAAATGGGAACAGTGGAATCAAGACATTTGTAGACAACATATATAAAATAGTTGAGTACTTTGCGTTTTTTTTTTGGCAACATTTAAAACAGAATCTAAGTTATTTTCTATAATCGGTTGCAGATCCATTTACGATGTAATCGATGTTTTATATTATATTTTCATAAGATTTCAATTAACGCAAACTTACCAAAATATATTCCGACAGCATTTGTAACAATCTATCAGATCTGTCTGTGCGTAGAATTACAGTCAGTTGTTAATGTTCTTGGTTTTTATATGATTGAAAGGCCAACAGCTTTAAAATTTTCTAATTTCAATTTCTTTTATGTCTTATAATTTATAATATTGACATGTTACTGTGATGTGTGTTGTAGCAAAATTTTAAAGTACACAATCATTTGAAATATTTTGAATGGCTGACTTTTCAATGTTATTAATATATATATTAATATATAGGTACGTATTTTTACGTGAGTTTTCAACTGGTAAGCAACTTTTTGGGTGCACTTATATATTAGACTAAAGTTTTTCGTTAAAGATTTTCTTACGATATCTGTACATATTCTTGCATGTTCCAAATTCCACAATCCAAAATCGGCGCTAATTTTATTGGTTCATGTAAAGTAATCAAACACTTACTTGGACCAACTCCGATTTTGAATAAGTATGCAAAAAAAATAATATTGCCAAAGTATTGTTCGAGGAGGCTTAAACTCAGATCTAGATTCGTGTCGTTTTTTTTAAAAAATATGTATATAAACATATCTTACTGGTACTTCTAAGGTGGGTAACTGAACAAATCCTAATGAGAACTGTACTTAAAAGTACGTTAAACATAAGATTTAATGCAAGTGCATAATTTGTAAAGATCTTTATAAATGGATAATACATACGTGTGTACTTGTATGTGTAAGTGTGTGTAAAATGAAACATTCAAATTTATAAACAATGCATAAGCTGTGTGAAAAATACCACACACCTAATTTAAAGCCCCAAAGTATTTGAATGCAAAAAGAATGGTTAGCTGGTAAATTTGTATGTACATGCATTCATACAAAAGAGTGACTGTGAAAAATCGATATTTCTTAGCATGTACATTTGTACGTATGTAAGTACAAAAATATATATATATGTATATATATTTTTACATATATGTGTATTTACTTGTAGTTTCTAAAACCCGCTTTATTCAAGTACGTCTCAAATGACTCAAACAAATTGAAGTAATTGCAATACATTAATTAACTCTTCCTTTTTTATATTGTATTTGTATATATGTTTGAGCACTTATACATTTGTAATGATTGTTCTTTGTGTAAATAGTTACATCAATTGCAAAGTATGTCTGTGCATAACTTATGCACAATTATCTGTATGCATATTATTTATCTAAACATTTACATATGTACATCACATGAAGGGGCGTGGCCTTCTGTGTAAAATCTGCAGGAAAACGAATATATGTATGTATATATGTACATTTGTACATCGCTTGACTATGTACAATTTACAGTGACTCACAAGTAAATCCACCAAAATTTTTGATAAAGCCGTAGTTTAGCAACTACAGAAATAAAAAACATTGCTTTTTTCTGCACCGAATGAATAAATAGTAATTGCTAACCTAAGGTATGTTGGTGGACGAGAAGATACCCTGTAAATACCTAACATGAATTCGTCACTTGCCTAAGGCAGTGGCTGGGTTTCTCCATTAAGAGGAAAACGGATACTTGAAATGTGAACTCTATAAAACTACCTGTTTTCCGATATTAGATTAACAACGAAATATATTTTATGTTCATTATATATATCAAATTTTAAACTGAAAACCTTCCAGATGAAAACCTTCCAGATATGCGCCATATATTTCCTTCACCTCATACATTTCCACAATTTAATAATTGAACTTTGAATATAATAATTGAATTAAATATACAATATTAATTCAAGGCTGTATTATGTATTATGAGGGAAGTGATGAAAGACTTTTTTTTATTATTATTTAATTTTTTTTTAATGTATACGTTTTTGTAAATATTTTGATTTACTTCATTTGTTGCAGGAGATATCGAGAACTACGTCTAAGATGAATTCGCAACAAAATTCGAATATTGAGCAGTCGCTGGTGTCGGAATCGGGTCATGTCCAGACCCAATACACGGCTTTTCAAAACTTCGAGCAATACACAGCAGCCGGGTATACAAATGCACCGTTGTATATATCGAAGCCGGCGGGCATGGGAACTCTTACGCGTATAGCTCCGCACTGCTCGACAATTGGGTCGCAAAGTAAAATAGAGACATCGACTCAAGAAGTGAACATGCCGCCGGGTATGGAGGGACATACCTTGGTCCCGACCGTCAGATATATACAAGCTCCACAATTTGATGAAGCACCCGATTTTGGAATACCTGGCCTACCGCCCTGTGGCCTGGTAGAACCCCATTACACAGACGAACCGGCAATACCCTATGGCTATACGTCGGATGCTGCCAATTATGGCTTGCCGGGCGTTAGTGCAAATATGAAACAGTTTGTAACGCGACCCTTTGACAATAATCTCAATGGATCCGAATCGGCCATCGATTCGCAATGTCGCTCCTTTGTTGAGGGCCAAGGTGATTTTAAATTGACACCATTTGCCACAAACTCACTGAACACGGGGCCGCCCCGAATCGCTGACAAAGACGATTTCATCGGAGGCTCCGACAGTGATCTGTGCTCAACAATGAGATGGCGCGACCCAAACCTATCCGAAGTAATTAGCTTTCTCAGCAATCCTAATAATGCGATCAAAGCCAATGCTGCTGCATATCTTCAGCACTTGTGCTACATGGATGATCCCAACAAGCAGCGGACAAGGACATTGGGAGGAATACCACCATTAATACGATTGTTGTCATACGATGCCCCAGATATTCATAAGTAAGTGTTGATTATCTTTGTTAGTAAATCTTTTGACAATGGAAAGTGTTTACCCTTTCCCAATTCTTTTGCAAAGAAATGTACTTAACATTTGTTTTCTTATTTTTATAAAATTATTATTATTATAAAAAATCCTTCTTTTTCTTGCCTTTTGTTTGTTATAATGTTTTTTTTTTCTATGTCAAACGATTGAGCCATAAAAATGGCATTCAAGTTGTCTCTAATAATTCTCCCCTGAGAAAAAAGATCGAATCTTCAAGTTCGTTCGCTTGTCCGATTATCGTTCACATTTTTTTTGGGATAGAGGACAACAAATTATTTTATTCAGCGTGTAAAATATGTAGAAAATTCTGTAACAAGTATGAGAATTAGAAATAAACAAAAACTTTAATTGTAGCTAAAGTTATTTTATAAATTTATAATTTAGTTGCATTCCTATTATTGGCATTAATGAACAAATGCCAGAGGCATTTCGCTCTGGAATGTCACTCCAAACTTATGCGTTGATGGTTGCCTGAGAAGCAGATAATTACTCTTTGACATCAGATCACAAAATTTCAATTGAAGATGTCTGCACAGGATACTCAGATTTTTTTGTTTCAACATTCTTTTATTCAAATGAATTTTTCCTTCAAATGAATTAATTCAAAGAGCAGTATATAAGAACAATACACAAAACAAACAGAAAAAAAAGTTTCAGAAAAGTTGAATCAGTTGTGTTTTTTTTTCGCAATTTAATATTTGTTTCAAGCATAAGCTAACTTCTAAAATGAGTTAACTGTGTTCAACTGAGTTCAAATGAACTAATGCTGAACGATTCGACACAACTCTGATGCTGTTAATGTGCTATAACTGATTAACACAGAACGACCGTTAGCACGCGCGACTTTACAAACATTGTAAAGCAGGAGAGAACATTTGATTACCGTTACCCCAGGCTCGTATCATGCTCGTGACGAAAAGAGATGGAGACATTTGTTTCGCCCTCTGGCTTTCGTGATTCGCTCATAATCAGTTCATGTCTTTCCGCAGCTATGATGGTTTCCTTTGGTTCTGATCGTTCCGTCCCCGACTCGGGAGCGAATAATTGATTGAATTGGTTTATGCCACAAAGGTTCAGATCACGATCAAGCATGATCGATTCAGATATATCTCTCTCATATATATACACAATCAATTTTGCATTTTCATAACGCATACTCAATTTGAATAATTTTGATTTTGTTTACAAATCGAAAATCTTGCTTATTATATTTTTAACTTGAAATTTAAATGGATTATTTTGAACAGAAATGCTTGCGGTGCATTGCGCAATTTGTCATATGGTCGCCAGAATGATGAGAATAAGCGTGGCATAAAGAATGCTGGCGGAATCGAAGCACTGGTGCATCTGCTATGCCGATCGCAAGAGACGGAGGTCAAAGAATTGGTGACCGGAGTCTTATGGAATATGTCGTCGTGTGAGGATATTAAACGGTCAATTATTGATGAAGCGCTGGCTGCTATAGTTTGTAACATTATAAAACCGCACTCGGGCTGGGATCCCATCTGCTGCGGCGAGACATGTTTCTCAACAGTATTTCGCAATGCATCCGGCGTACTGCGCAATGTCAGTTCGGCCGGAGAACATGCCCGAGAATGCCTTCGTAACTGCGAGCACCTGGTGGAGTCTCTGCTCTATGTGGTGCGATCTTCCATTGAGAAGAATAACATTGGTAATAAGACCGTTGAGAATTGCGTTTGCATTCTTCGCAATCTATCGTATAGATGCCAGGAAGTTGAGGATCCCAATTACGATAAACATCCATTCATTATACAAGAGAGGGCGGTTCCATCGTCGTCCAAAGGTAAATCCGTATTTTTTTTTCTAATTTTTTTTTTATGGTTTATTTATATATATATATTTTGCAGGTGAAAATTTGGGCTGTTTTGGAACAAGTAAAAAAAAGAAGGACGTGGCCTTAAGTGAGTCACAACAGGAATACATATTCTCCACAGAATATGCAAAGAATGCTGGAACCCATAATAAGACAAACAAGGGATATGAACAGCTTTGGCAACCGGAAGTGGTGCAATTCTATCTCTCGCTACTGCAGAGTTGTTCGAATCCGGAAACACTTGAAGCCGCTGCTGGCGCAATACAGAATTTATCCGCTTGCTATTGGCAGCCGAGCATTGACATTCGTGCCACCGTACGCAAGGAGAAAGGACTTCCGATACTCGTTGAACTCTTGCGGATGGAAGTGGATCGTGTCGTTTGTGCAGTTGCGACTGCACTGCGCAATCTTGCTATCGACCAAAGGAACAAGGAGCTGATCGGCAAGTATGCAATGCGTGATTTGGTCCAGAAATTGCCATCCGGCAACGCGCAGCATGACCAAAATACGTCCGACGACACCATCACAGCCGTATTGGCCACAATCAATGAGGTCATCAAAAAGAATCCAGAATTCGCCCGATCCCTTTTGGATGCCGGCGGTGTGGATAGGCTAATGAATATAACCCGACGCAAGGAACAATATACGACTTGTGTGATCAAGTTTGCCAGTCAGGTGCTGTACACAATGTGGCAGCATCACGAGCTGCGCGAGGTCTATAAAAAGAATGGATGGAAGGAGCAGGATTTTGTTAATAAACATTTTGCAGCACACAGCACCCCGCCAAGTTCACCAAATAATGCTAACAATACACTTAATAGGCCAATGGCATCTCAGGGACGAACGCGCTACGAGGATCGAACGATTCAGCGTGTCCCGAATTCGGCATCCTATCGAAATAAGGATGCAGCTGGAGGAGGAGTAGGTGGTGGTGGAGGAGGAGGAGGAGGAGCTGTCATCACCAACAACGATTCAGCATTGTTGTCGGAAATGGTTCGAAAACAATTATAAAGTGTATATTTGTTTGTTAATTATTTTATTAGTTATAGATACATACTCACTATATAGTATAACTCTTGCAATTATCGAGAGCTGACAAAATATTTGTGGTTTTACTCTGGGGCTTTATAGTTTTTCTAAGGTAAGGCGCTAGTTGTACGAACAGTTTTCATAGTTTTCAAAATAAGAAAAATGTTTATTTTCTCTCTTTTTTCGAAATCTAATTGTTACATTTCCATTGCCTTCATCATATATAGTATACATCAATTTACAATTTCAAACAATTTGATTGAAGTGAAAACTTAATATACATATCAACGCAAATTAAAAAAATTTATTATATGTGTGAACAATAATGTTTGGCTTGAATAAACCCATCATTTGTTTAATTCTTTAAGAATATGGCGAACCATTTGAACATTTTGTAACATTATGCAAAACCAAATTGAATTATGTATGTTGAAAAATATCTTGGTTGGGTTGTACGATCCATCTTATTGCACAGATAATATAATCGTAAATGATGACTGATTAATTTTTTTATTTTGCGTTCATATTCACAAACAAATTGAGTTCTGCCGAATGCCCGAAAACCCTTGGAATAAGTATAAAACCCCGAAAAAAAGAAAGAAAAGTTTGTGTTTCCTAAGTTATTGTATTAAAAATTCATCGTTTATTCATATGTATGGATTAAGATTTTATAGCATCGATTAAAATAATTATAAGAGGTGTCATTTATTTCACACCTACTATATGCATTTGACTACAAAATAAAATAAGATTATTCGTGTAGATTTATTTATTTTGTTTTTAATAGCCGGGAATATTTGCTCTTTCAAGATGGTAAGAGAGGCCAACCTCTAAAATTGGATACACTACAATTTAGTAGGAAGTCCAAAATTCAGTGTTAACTGAATCCATAGGAAACCCCTCCATTTCAATTTGAATTGGTTGCTTGGAAATAAATTCACAAATAGTCGAACATAATTTTCTTATATTCGACATATTTTTTAAACACAAAAATGTTTGGAATTGATTTGATTTCACTTATCGAGTACGTGAAATTTGAAACATGTATGACAGGGCCTAGTATTTTACTATCGGCTCTATAAAATAATCGATTTAATTATGTCGACAAATTTTCAGCTTAACTGGGAATATCGAATGCTTAATGGCAAATTCCATCCCTGGCAGTATAAGTCGGCTTCTACATTGTTTTTCGACTGCTTTGTGGATATGATTTGTCAAAACAAACATTCATAAAATGGATTATGACACATTACCTGAGCTCGGTGGTAAATAAATTCAAAGTTAATAAGTAGTTGCACATTATCTACTTATTTTCGGTAACGTTTAGTGTAAATTTATAGACTTGCATGCATATTTATTCCCTATATATGTATTTGCTCACGAAGTATTGTATATGTATGTATGTTGTGCATATGTATGTGTATATATTTTGATACGTGCAAGCAAAATTAAATAGACGTTCTACACATACATACAAATGTGTAAAGATACAATAAATTCCACGAGAACATACGCACTTATGCATATGCATGTACGAACGTCTGCAAAGATGAACGTATTTAACGTATAAGATATATGTGTACATACATATGTATTCTTATTTTTCATACATATGTTTATGTGTAGTGCTACCCGGCATTGTTCGGGCCAAATGTTTGCCCGTAAATTATAATTTTCAGTTTTATAAGTTGAATGCTGCTCAGACATAATTTCCTTTAAGTGGGGTGCATTTTCCCATACTAAGTGAAATACATCTCTAAGGAAAAATATATATAGAAAGACAGGCGAGGTATAAGTAAAATTGGGCTCATGTAATATGTAACCATGTAGAAAAGTGTGACCTTCCCATTCCCCATTTTAATATTCCTCCCAGGGGGTACATTCTCGCAGGAAAATTTGAGTCACATTTCAAATGAACTTCATAATCCGACGAAAACAAAAAGGTTTAAAAATTCTGCTGTACACAAGTTATAATTTCTTGATAATATTGAAAATGTTATTATTTGATAATTTTGATTATTTTTATTATTGATTTATTAAGTCTATTTATTTATATTTGATACCAAATAAGTTTCTAGTACTTAAACTAACCCAATTGCTTTTACTTTGTTGACTTTGTATAAATCGTTGGCGTAAACAAATGAAAACTTGTATTCATTCATTCTCGTCTTTGTTTCGCCAGATTTGCTCACATTGAGCTGCAACAAGAGGCTCGAGCTGTTGGGATCCCTTCTAAGTGAACCAGATGGCGACAAAATGTTGCAAAGCTTCAACTTGGAGGATAAATTCAAACGGCATCAATTCTCAATGGATGCTTTATTGGATACGTTTATCCTACTTTATGATGAATGCACAAATTCATCGCTTCGCAGAGAAAAGAGTGTTTCGGATTTCCTAAAGCTTGGTAAGCCATTTATGCCAATTTGCCAATTTATACCTAGACTAATCAAATGTAATTGACTCTTCAGCTAAACCATTTATCCACATTGTCCGAAAACTGCGATTGACTCGCGAAGATTTCGAAATATTAAAAATCATTGGACGTGGTGCATTTGGGGAAGTCTGTGTTGTTCGCATGCTCTCCTCGGAAAACATTTTCGCAATGAAAATCCTGAACAAATGGGAGATGCTGAAACGTGCGGAGACAGCTTGTTTTCGGGAGGAAAGAGATGTCCTCGTCCTTGGTGATCGTCAATGGATAACAAATTTGCATTACGCTTTTCAGGATAATATTAATTTGGTATATTTCCTCGTCATCATAAAGATGAGTTAACAATTGATTACATATTCTTTTGTTGCAGTACCTGGTTATGGACTATTATTGCGGTGGCGACTTATTAACATTATTGAGCAAATTTGAGGACAAACTTCCTGAAGACATGGCCAAGTTTTATATCACCGAAATGATATTGGCCATAAACAGCATTCATCAGCTCAAGTATGTGCATCGAGACATAAAGCCCGACAATGTTCTGTTGGACAAACGTGGCCATGTACGATTGGCCGACTTTGGATCGTGTCTGCGATTGGACAAGGATGGCACAGTGCAGTCGAATGTTGCAGTCGGCACACCCGATTACATATCGCCAGAGATCTTGAGGGCAATGGAGGATGGCAAGGGACGTTATGGCACAGAATGTGATTGGTGGTCCCTGGGCGTGTGCATGTATGAAATGCTGTATGGCGAAACTCCATTTTATGCCGAGAGTCTCGTGGAGACATATGGCAAAATAATGAATCATCAGAATTGCTTTAATCTACCGTCACAAGATACAGCGACGCACTGCAAATTATCGGAGGCATCTAAGGATCTGCTTTCGAAGCTTATCTGTATACCCGAGAGTCGGCTTGGTCAGCGGGGATTGCGGGATTTTATGGATCATACATGGTTCGATGGAATCGATTGGAAGAACATTCGATCTGGTCTGGCACCCTATATACCGGAAGTCTCAAGTCCAACCGACACATCCAATTTTGATGTGGACGACAATGATGTGAGATTAACCGATTCCATACCTCCATCAGCGAATCCGGCATTCTCTGGCTTCCATTTGCCGTTCATTGGCTTCACTTTCTCACAGAACTGCAGCAGCACAGACTCAAGAACAACCGCCGCCGCCGCCGATCTGCTGCCTGACAATAAAAACCAAATGTCACTCGACAGTTCGCCCCTGTCTACCGAGCTGACTATGTCTAAAGAATCTGAAAAATCAAACGAATCTCTCAACAAGCAGTTTAAGGCACTAACCGAACAGTTAGTGCTCACAAAGCATGAAAAGAATGAGCTGACCATTAAACATAATGAGATAATGGAGCGTCTGCAGAGCCAGGACTCCGAACTGAAGGACACAATTGCGCAGCGCAATGCGGCAATGATGGAATACTCGGAGGTCACCGAGAAACTAACCGAGCTGCGAAACCAAAAACAGAAGCTCTCCCGCCAGGTGCGCGACAAGGAAGAGGAACTTGACGCGGCAATCCAAAAAAATGATAGCCTACGCAACGATCTGCGCAAGTCGGATAAGACAAGGCGAGAGCTCGAACTGCATATCGAGGATGCGGTGAATGAGGCATCCAAGGAGAAGAAGATCCGCGAGCATGCCGAAGAGTGTTGCCGCAAATTGCAAAACGATTTTCGAAAATCTGTACCAAATGTGGATGCCACAGCGACGACAAACATAACATCGGGCATCGCAGCCTACGAAATCGAGCGCATCGAATTGCAATATGCGGAGAAACTGAGTCATCAGCAGGCGCGCAACAATCTCGAGCTGGACGCACTCCGGGAACAGCTAAGCGAGCTGGAATCCTCCAATTCAATGCTATCGAAAGAGCTGCAGCAGGCACACGAGAAATTGAAATGTACACCAATTGAATCGATTGCCGATTCGGCCGAGACAATATTGGAGCTGAAGAAGCGCTTCGAATTGGAGAAGTCCACTTGGAATGAGGAGAAGCAACGCTTGAGCAGCGAGGTGAGCGTTAAATCGAAAAATCTGCGTGACATTCAGGCGGATGAGATACTTATCCTGAAGGAGCTGCAAGTGAAGCGCGATGCAATCAACCATTGGGAACTCCAGATGGACGAGATCATAAAGTGGGTGTCGGATGAGCGAGATGCCCGAAGCTATCTGCAGGCGCTGGCCACGAAAATGACGGAAGAAATCGAATACCTCAAGCATGTGGGAACGCTCAACAATAACGCTGTCGATCACAAGAATTGGCGCAACCGCCGCTCACAGAAGCTCGATAAAATGGAATTGCTGAATCTGCAAAGCGCCTTGCAGCGTGAGATTCAAGCGAAGGCATTCATTGCCGAGGAACTTAGCCAAACGAGGGCTGAACTGATGTCCACGCAAAAGGAAGTCGGTGAATATAAAAAGCGATGCGAAACCATTCTGTATGACTACAAGAAGAAGGAAGTCGAACTGCGCGACTTGCAGAACATGGATTTGGGTGGTTATACGGAGTCGTTCTTAAACAAGGCATCGCATCACAACAATGCCTTCTTCAAGGATATGTCCATGAACACCGATCTGATTGACGCCGACGAATCGTATGCTAACGATGCCAGGGATAGCATTTCGTCAGCCTCGAATCTGTTCCAGACATCGAACACTGGAATGCTATTCAACTACGAATCAAAGTATTCACTCAAAGGCGCCAAGGACAATTTGAGCGCAAAGAATTCGACTATGAATGATGACATTAGATCAGAGAGTAGCTTAACCTACGAGGAATCGAAAAAGAAACCGAGCAGCAATACGGCAATTCATCAGTTCCTTGTACGCACTTTCAGCAGTCCAACCAAATGTAATCATTGCACATCGTTAATGGTGGGACTGACGCGACAAGGTGTTGTCTGCGAAATATGCGGATTTGCCTGTCATACGGTCTGCTGTCAGCGAGTGCCGACCATGTGTCCCGTGCCCATGGATCAGACGAAACGGCCCCTGGGTATCGATCCGACACGGGGCATTGGCACCGCCTATGAAGGCTATGTCAAGGTGCCCAAGTCGGGTGTCATCAAGCGTGGATGGATTCGCCAATTCGTTGTCGTATGTGACTTCAAGCTGTTCTTGTACGACATATCCACGGATCGCTGTGCCTTACCGAGTGTAAGTGTGTCTCAGGTGCTCGATATGCGTGATCCCGAATTTTCAGTTGGCAGCGTTCGCGAAAGTGATGTAATTCATGCAGCTAAAAAGGATGTACCATGTATTTTTAAGGTAAGAGTTGGACTTACATTAATCTAAACATCATACAAAAAAAACGTCTTGTTTGTGGTTGCAGATTAAAACTGCCCTTATTGAGGGGGGAATCTCGTTATGCACCTTAATGCTGGCCGATAATGAGTCGGAGAAATCGAAATGGGTCATTGCATTGGGTGAACTTCATCGAATTTTAAAGCGAAATAATTTACCAAACACGGCCATTTATAAAGTCAATGAAATATTGGATAATACCTTATCGATAATACGTAACGCACTGTGTTCTGTTATAACTTATGCTAATCAAATATTGCTAGGAACTGAAGACGGCTTGTTTTATCTCAACTTGGATCAGTATGGTGAGTGTATTCTATAAACACATTAAACTGCAGCATAATATATACATTATTAAAACTTATTATGTTTTCTGTCTCACAGAAATTGCTCGCATTGGTGAAACGAAGAAGATTTTGCAATTATGGTATTTGGAGGAGGAGCAGATTATTGTTATTCTTTGTGGTAAACAGCGCCATTTGAGGCTGCTACCCATAAGAGCATTGGAGGCCAGCGATGTCGAATGGATCAAAGTCATAGAGTCTAAAAACTGCATATCTGCCTGCACCGGCATAATTCGACGTTATCCGAGTATTGTTTATTCATTCATTATTGCACTGAAACGACCCAACAATCACACGCAAATCATTGTCTACGAAATAAATCGAACGCGTACAAGACACCAAAAGACTTGTGAGTTTACCATCGGATACTTGGCCCAACATCTGCAGATATTGTCGGATATGCGACTGGTTGTTGCCCATCAGAGCGGATTCACGGCATACTTTTTGAGGGGCGAAGCAACAGCAATGTGTAACTTAACTAAATTAACTGTGCACATATACAAATATATATATATTCATTAATTTTTTAATATTTATTAGCTCTCGTTCATCCCGAGAATCAGTTATGCGCATTTTTGAATTATTCGGGCGTTGATGCCGTTCGAGTAATTGAAATACTGTCCCCAACCGGTGGCACCTTTGGCGAATACCTATTGGTATTCCAGACTCTAGCCATATATGTGGATCTACAAGGACGAAAATCACGCGATCGAGAAATAATGTATCCGGCTTTCCCTACTTATATAAGTGAGTATTATTTATTATATATATATGTATATTATTGATATGTTTATGAGTAACAAATCATCATTTTCTTGTAGCATATTCCGATGGTCATTTATTGGTATTCTCCGAGACTCATTTGGATATATTCAATACACAAACGTCTGAGTGGGTTCAATCAATTGGTATAAAACAGTCGCTTCCTCTGAACAATATTGGCAACGTTGTTTTAACATCCATCAATGATACACCGTTGATTGTCTACTTGGCAAATATTCACACAAGTAAGTTGTACTTGAATACTTGTACTCAAAAATATATTATCCTTGCATCTTGTATCCTAATAGAGGGTCTATTGCAACATCGTGATGTTGACCAAAAGGGACTCAGCAATATTAAACGTAGATTTTCTATTAGAGAAATAAACAAAACAGTTAAAAGGCAAGTAAACGATAGCAATTAAATATAGGATTTACATAATTATTATTTTATTAAAACTATTTCAGTGATCGAAGGTCAAAAATGATATCTGGTCCAACGAATTTCAACCATATTTCCCATATGGGTCCTGGAGATGGTATTCAAAATCAGCGTTTACTAGACTTGCCAACAACTTTGGAGACAGCCGAGCACACAAGCAAGTCGCTCATAACTTCGTTAAATTCCGTAAACCAAACAAGAAAGTCCAACTTTTTGGATCAAGGTGTGTATTAGAAATTATTTGAAATATTCTATGCACTTAAGATAAAATACATATTTCTCAAATCTCACTTTTGCAGCTGATGGCAATTCTGAGGATTTCGGTAATGATAACATGCTCTCTAGGACTCCCAGCCCAATTGGGACACTGCTTTTTGATGACCTAAACAATATCGATTAACTTGTAATACTCATAATAATTTAACCCCTATTGTCGAATAAAATTTGTCAAATCTCATTTCTGTCTGCATTTTTTTTATTGATTTAATTTATAAGATAACATGTGAGAGAACTTGAAAATAATCGTCATGACTAAGGATAAACTAATTTTATGCAGGTGGTGTCTGTGAAACTGTGAGGCAAGCAGTCCCCTTCATTTCAAGAATGGATCTGTAATTTCATGCAGGGTTGGTCAAAATAACCACAGAAATTACTTTGTCCGAAACAATATATTTCCAATCTTGGTTTGGCCTCTAAACGAATGTTGGAATTGATTCAATTCAACCCTATAAAATAAGATAAAGGCATGTGTCAAATATTCGCAACCATAAAAAACCGATTTTAGAATTTTTGTTCATTATTAAAGTCTCTAAAATAATACTGCAATTAAATTTAATAAAAAAAGAAAAACATTTTTCTATTTGGTTGCTTAATCTGAGTTCGAAATTTAAACATATTTTTGTTTTAACAATAAATGTGTTTCGTTCTCGAAATGGACCGATAAATTCAATATCGATAACGCAGTTCCTGGAAATGTAAAAATCAACCCTGCGAACGCCAAATCGGTTCCATATAATTAAACTAGTTCGGTTTGTTTTGACAAAACTCAAAATGATAATATAATTCTATCTTATCAAGTAGTCGGAAAAACAGAAGGAAATTGTTGTGCTGTGCTATCATCATATGTGCTAAGAAGCGTGAGTATATTGTGGAAATGCTTAAATTCTCTTAATTTCAAGTGCTCTATTCATTTGAGCAATGCACATACAATTTTATGCGGATACATACATGCATGCATACAAATTCGGCCAGCTACCATGTAGATGTAGCATGTATGTATGTATTTTATAAGTGTGTGTGTGTATGTATGTATTTGTATGTGCTCCGGCTATTCATCTGTGGTTGACCGAAAGTAAATAAATGTGTACAAATGTATGTATGTAAATGTATGAATATATAAGTTGCAAGTGCAATTATGATGTACATATGTGTGCATATGTACATATATGTTAAACACCTTGATGTTTAAGATGTGTTCATGTTCTTCACGGATATGTAAGTATGTAACTATGTATATGCTTGCATACATACATGTAACATATTCACATATTATGCTAACATGAGCGGTAGTTTATTATAATAGTAAAAATATGCTTTAAGCACAAGATCTGCTTCTTGGCCAACATGCACATTAATTAAAGCTTAAATGCCGGCTAAATCTGAGGATCGCTTCAAGCGAGCCTTTGTTTCTTGCTTATACGCACGTGCTATGCGAATTTTATTCCAAAATATGTTCGGTTTGTGTAAAGTCGCCTAAATATTTTCCGGCTTCGATTTTTTTGTAAGCATATACTGTGAATAGAGATTTATTTGTGAAAAAAAATTGTGCCAGCTGTTTAAAATTGTATCTTTGGTATCCATATGATAAATCGTAATGTCCTTGATTTACTTTTAGAAATGTCAAAATGTCGGTACATTATAAATTCAAAAGTACCCTTAATTTCGACACAATAACATTCGATGGACTTCATATTTCTGTTGCGGACTTAAAGCGGGAAATAGTGCAGCAGAAAAGACTGGGTAAAATTATTGATTTTGATCTACAAATAACGAATGCCCAAACTAAGGAAGGTAAATACAATAAAATGTTGTGCTTTTCTATACATCTAATAACTATTTTGCTTATTGATTTTTAGAATACAAGGATGACAACTTCTTGATCCCAAAGAATACCACACTAATTATTTCACGCATACCGATTGCACATCCAGTTAAAAAAGGATGGGATCCACCCGCAGATAATGCTGTCACAAATGCGCCATCGAACAAGGCAGATAACATCAATATGGACTTATTTAAAATGCAGGGAAGTGAAGAGGACAAGATCCAAGCGATGATGATGCAAAGTACAGCAGATTATGATCCTAAAACGTAAGTATCTTTTTGTTATGAATTTGACCTTAAAAACTTGACGTTAGTCGTTAGGCAATGCGTAGATTAAGATTCAACATCGAACTAAATGACTTGATTTGTAGGTATCACCGAATTAAAGGACAGTCTCAAGTGGGCGAAGTTCCGGCCTCCTATCGATGCAATAAGTGTAAAAGAGGCGGCCACTGGATAAAGAACTGTACTTTTTCATCGGGAAAGGAACAATTTGAAGTCAAGAGAACTACAGGCATTCCGCGATCATTTAGGGGCAAAGAAATGTAAGTGTGACTTATTTCCTGATTGCATTATTTATTTCAATTAAACCAACCATATTTTTTATTGAATTTTAGTCCAACGGAACAAGAAACACCGAAATTTATTGCATCTACTGAGAAGGATCAAGAAATTCCAGAAGATTTAAAATGTGGTATTTGCCGAAACATATTTGTCGATGCTGTAATGATATCGTGCTGCGGGAGTTCCTTTTGTGACGATTGTAAGTACACATTTTACAATGCACAATAATCATCATAGTAAGACTATGAGATGCTTTAAATAATTAATAACTAATGTTAATTGAATTTCAGGCGTCCGAAACGCATTGTTGGAATCAGAAGATAGTGAATGCCCGGATTGCAAGGAAAAGAATTGTTCGCCGGGATCTTTGATTCCCAACCGATTTTTAAGGAATTCGGTAAACGTTTTCAAAAATGAATCGGGATATAAGCTTGCAGCATTTAAGCCTGGTAAGATACGAAAATAGCCTAGTTGTCTATGTCTATGTCCCTTTTAATATTTTATTCGTAATCATTTAAATTGAAGACTTTCAATTTTGAACTTTGCTTAGATCGAGTTAAATATAAGTTTAAATTATTACTTTACTTATTTCGACATTTCGATTCCAGTCACTAAAGTCAATCCTGTAGTTGAGAAAAAAGAAGAAGACCCTGTTCCTGAGCAAGAACCTATTCTAGATGAGTCAAAGCAAACAGAACAAATGGAACCTCAACTCATTAAAAGAGAAGAACAAAATGTTACCAAAAACATAAATAATACTAAAACTAATTCAACGGACTTGGTCAAAAAAGAAAAAGATAAATTTGATTCAGATTATGAAGACAATATAACAATAACAATGCCACTAAAGGTTAATAACACTCCTCTGATCAATGCTGACACAAATAAAGAGCAAGTGAGTAAGAGTTGTGAATTGTGATTATTGGGATTATTTTATTCCATTTTGTCTTTTTAGTCTTTACCCTCATACTCACACAAAACACATGGCAATAACGTGCATCCACGCCGTGAAGCAAAAATTGAGTATAAACCTGAGCTGGAGAAAAAGCATCAGTCGTACGACAATAATGATAGGATTCGACCTCAGAATGAGCGAAGTCTTTTACCCACTCCCATTGGCACTCACCACAAATATGCAAATATGAACATGAGCGAGCAGAGAGAGCCGAACACAGATCAGAGTCGTCATATGGGACTTTATAAGCCAGCATATATTCAAATGCCTCCCCGATGTCCAACAATGCTTCATATGCCGCCCTACAATAACAATGGATATAATAATATGCCCCATAGGCCGCCAATAAGGTAGGACTAATCAGACTATGGCTTAACCTATGCCGATATTTTAAAATTGATGATTAATATTTTTCAGCTTTGGCCACTACCAAAACCAGGCACCTGTACATCAAATGAGCACATCATATATGCCAGGTGCGAACATTAATATCAATCCCACGCAAACGTTTCAGTCCACGAATTTGGCATCTATATATCAAGGCGTCGCAGCCAAAGTTGGCACTGGGTAAGTGAAATCTCATATGCTATGTATATGTACCCACTAATACACACCACGTATCTAATATATATATATTATGTGTCTATTCTGTACGTTTTGCAGACTTATAGATGATCCGCTTGAAGCTTTTAACCGAATCATGAAGGAAAAAGAGAAGCAGAAAAGCGATCGTCGCCGCAGTCCAGTGCATCACAGATCTCGGTCACCCGGAAGACTGCGGCATCGGTTCAAGTCGCCAGTGTATGATAGAGGCTCATCCAGAGAAATGATCATCAAGGAAAAGAGACCACGCTCTCGGGAAAGGAAGCGAGAATATAGTTACGAAAGACGGCAGAGTCGAGCGACCCGCCATTCAAGTCACGGATCGAATTCACCAAGCGACAAGAAGAAGAGGTTATTCTATATATTAAGTTACTTTTACAAATACATATCTATCTATGCGTATTATCATCCAACAAGGAACAAAATGAATGGGAAAGTTATTCCATACAGAAACGCAAGTTAGCTTTTTGATTATTTAAGATACATCCAAACTATACCGATATGGCATACAGCGTTCAGATGAAAAAGCCCTAGTTTATATTTGATTGGTTATTTTATTTTCAAATAAACGATTCCTGTTTATTATTAACTTCAAAGTCTAAGTGTTGACTTGTATGCAGCTGGAGATAGATAAACAAATACATGTTTAATACGTTAAACATCAAAAATGGATATTAGACCAAAATGGTAAGCAAAAACATCTCGTTTCTTCTTTTCCTCTTTAATTAAGTTATAACAAACTTGATTCATACAAAGTTCTACTTAAATAAATTGATTGAAGGAACACTAAGTTTGTCAGGATTGAAATGAAAAATGAGATGTTATTGTTTTTTGGTCTAATAATAAAACCTTTTACTCTTCTATATAAACAATACATTTCGATATCTATACATATATATATGCACGGTTTTAATCTATATTTGAATTAGTTATTCACAACATAAAAATAAATTATTTACTTAACTATTTCAGATTTCCCCTAAGAGGTGCCTTCGTTCATGTTTTCTACCTATATTTTATTATGTTCAGAGTCAATGTCCCATTTTACTTATTTTAACATTTATATATTTATTTTACAGATATATGCATAGACGTTCCCCATCCCCAAAATCGGGCTACAAAAGTCGACCAAGAGAGAAGTCGGTAACCAAACCGTATGCGCCCAAATCAGACACAGTTGAGCCACCACCGCCTGGCTTTGAATCGTTACCAATTGAGAGCTTAGCGGATAATGATATGAATTTTAATAATAAGGTAATAGATACAGATGTGGACAGAGATTTTCATGGGCAAACGTACTCCGCAAAGAGGCCAAGAACGTATAGTAGTAACAACGTAGACATCAAAACAGTTGAGCACATTTCTAGAAGCCAGACGCCACCGACAAAGTCAAAGATTCTAAGGGTTTCCCGAGATGAAATGAAATGTGCAGAAATGTACGAGAGTCCTCCAAAAACACCGGACAGAAAAGAACAGAATATTCACATCAAATTGGAGAAACCTCAAAGTACTCAGTTGCTAAACCCGGAGAATGACACAAATCCCGTACACTCCGAGGATCATTTGGAATCCAATAACAATATGGAAAGGGAAATTAATGTTCAGTTAAAAGACCGAAAAAAGAAGAAAAAAGTAAAATCCGAGCGCAAGAAAAGTAAGAAAGATAAAAAGGACAAAAAGGATAAAAACAAGAAGAGCCACTCCGAAAGTATTGAGCCTGCATCGGAGAAGTTCTCTGTGGACAAATTGAATATGCATCCGTGCGATGAAATCGCTGAAAGTCTCGCAAATCATTCAAATCAAAAGATACTATCGAATAGCCTTGATCTGGACACTTTAAAAAGTAATGAATCTATATTAAATATAGAGCTTACAACAGATCATGATTTAAACCGCGATAATATCGATGTGAATGATGTCCAACTATCAAAATGGGAACTAGACGATTCTAGCATAACCAGTAATTTGTTTGATCCCTGTCGAAAAGTGTCAACATCCAATAAAATGCAAGACCATTCTGAAATAACATCTGATGTTATACGCAAGGCAGAAAATGCCATTTTTGCAAAGGCAATTAACGCGATAAGGCCCGTTGAGTTTAAAGTTGTGATCGATACGAAGCATAATATTAAGGACACAACGATTTCATTAAAGACGGATTGTAGGGATCGCTCGCATTCCCCAAAATCATCAGCTACCAGTAAATCGGTAAAAGAAAGGCTGGGCAACAAAGTGGTTAGGGAACGAGACCATTCTTTAGATCGATCCAAGACAAATCAGAGAGAGAACTCTGGCCGACATGTCAGCGTTGAGAGAAACAAACATAGTTCGGGCAGCTATAGCTCCCGGACAATTGAAAAGGATTCCAAAGAACGCATTAGAATAACAACCGAAAGAAAATACGAAGATAGCCGAAATCAACGCAAGTCGTCGCATGAGCGTGAAATCGTCAAAGAATTAACTTATTCCGACAGTCAGAAACACAAATCCCAATTGAAGGACAAGTCATCAACGAGAGATTCGTCTAGAAGTGAAAAGCGAAACTATGACTCAGATCGAAACTCGCATGGAAGTCGAAAAACCGGAGAGACGCGTCTAATTTCGTCTATTGCTTCCAGACCCTGTCGCCCGGACAATCCATTCAGAAAATTCGATGAAAACCACTCAAGTAGAGTTAAAGTCTCCAAATACGACAGCTCAATTAAGAGAGTCGTTACGCCCCCATCACTATCCGACGACACTGAATATAAGAAGCGTAAGGATAAAAAACTTAAGAAACTAAAAAAATGCTCGTCGACAGAATCAGTAAAAAGCGAAAAACGTAAAGATGTAAAAAGCAAAAAGAAGAGTAAAATCTTGAAGAAAAAGAAAAAGTCCAGGAAATAAACGGCTGAACATAAAAATCAAATCAAATAAGGCAAATCAGAAATATAATTTACCTAAAATTAAACAATATTTTACCATAAGAAATAAAACCTATTGTACATGTACATTAAAAATATTGTAAATGTGAAAAGGCGTGTGTTTTGTTTTCTAAACAGTTGGATAAAATAAACTTCTTTTCCAGAGTGACATTTGCTTCAAACTATATCTTTGCTTAGCTTTTGAACATAGAAAATTACTGACAGATTATAACATCCACTTATTAAAGATGAACCTTTGCTGACAGTTCATCTAAGAATGAATTAAATGTATATATACTTAAAACAAAAATTTGGAATGCAGCTATATAATAGTGGACCGATTCGTATTTAAAATGAAGATAAATCTACTATCTTGTCTATTGCATACTTTGCGGAATTTTTCAATAATCCCTTAAGCTCTAGAAAATATAAAATCAAGATCTTAAGTATTGTATTTGATGGAGACAAAGATATGTTTGTCAAAAAATAAATCGGTTTGTTTATTACATATCTATTACGCAGTTTGTTCTTAACTTAATTTGTTATTACTATTTTGTTATACAGGTTCGGCTCCAAGATGTGGAACATCAATTAGCAAAAATGCAAACGAGTTTTTGCAAGATAATCTAAACTCTATTTTGGTTTTAAGTATGCCAAATATTCTAATGACAAGTTAATCAGGCAAATGTAGAATATTATCATAGCTGTGACCTGACTCCATGTTACATAATGCAATGTATTTTTCGTAAATAGCTTAAAAGTACTCGAGTAAATACATACACACATCCATCCATACAAAGATGGGTGCATATTGAAACCACTCTCACTTTCGTTAGGCCCCGTAAACGAGTTCCACTTTTGCTCTCAGTCTGTGCGCGTGGTGAGTTACTCAATGTTGTGTTGTAAAGCTGCTGCTGCTGTTGCTGCTGCGGCTGTTGCTGCTATTGTTGCTGGTCCGTTAATTAGGGCCGAACTTTCAGCCAGCACTGAGCTGCATTGTGGCACAGACAAATCGAGATCTAAGCACGTATCGCGTCGTCTCGTCTCGTCTCGTTTCGTGTGTGCAGAAAAGTTTCACCTACGGATATGTTCGGTTGTGAAATATTCATAAACAGAGGTTTTTGCATAAAAAAACACACTACCCAATCCATCACAATAAATACAAAGATCTATTAATCCAATTATCGAATTCGAAATGATCCTCGCCAATAATTGTAATACTAAAAATATAGCCAACAAAATGTGTATGTGATGGATGTCATGTAACTTGAGTGCCACAAGATATCTGTTTAATAAGTGTAATTATGTTGCACACACACATTCATACGTACATAAGAATATGTATGTATGTGGGCAAATAAAATTAATACATGTATATACAAGCATACATTGCTGCAACTAGTCGTGGGCATAACTATATACTTTAAAGAAGTGAAAATGGTCGAGAAAAAAAATTGAACAGATTCGCCCCAATAAGTTAAGCTTTAAGCAACTATGTAACAACCAACAACCCGCCCGCAGATCGCATTTATGAAAGTAACATTTATGAAACCAAACTCGACTCACATACATAAATAAGCTCTTGCAATGCAAAAGCTCGTCTAACAGCCAAAAAATGTTGTAAAAAAATATTTTCAGACAAAAAAAAAAACACGAAAAAATGTTGCCTCATTTGACAATGATGTATTTACTTCATTTAGTAGCATAGTTTTGCCCGATTAATTGCCAAAAATGAAAGCATGAAATTTAAAAAAAAAAGTTAAAGTTAAACTCGTCAAATTAAAATTGAATCTTAACCCAAATGCTGCAACGTTATTGCTGCTATTTTTTGTAGGGTCTGCAATCACAATAAAATTATTAAAAATAACTTAATAAAATTGAAAAGAAAAAGAAGGAAATGGTATACCTATGAAAATGTAATCATAACAAAAATAGTGCAACGTTATTCCTTTTATTTTTTGTAGGCTCCCCCATAAAAGTGCAAATACAATAAGAAACAAATAACAGAGTTTTGCAAATTAAAACTATATAATTGAGAGGAAATAAGTGCACGGCATTTGTAGTCCGTGATACGCCGTAATGGTGCAGTTACGGTCACGGTTCAGTGGCCCAGCCATATTCTTGATCGTAGCATTAGCAACCAATACATATTCGGGAGCATTGGCAGCAAGCAACTCTGGCAATGCTGGCAACCCTGCTGGAACGGCGCGATCCGTTATGGGCAGTGGCAATTCGAATATACGCTTGGCGCTACCCCGAACGAGTGCTAGCCAAATAAATAGTGGCAGCAATGCAGCAGCGGCGAGCTTTAAGCTCGCTGCAAAAACATTAAACTCAACGCGTAATGGAAACTTGCGAACAAGGTGAGGTCTTTTTTTCTTTAAATAACATTACATACTGCATAGATATGTAAGTACATACATACATATATACATACATAGATATGTAAGTACATACATACATACATACATACATACATATGTTTATATGTAATTTTCATAACTTTGTAGCATTTTTAATGCGATTGTGTGTGTGAGTGTGACTGCATTAGCCTCTTTATATGTATATGTATATATAATAAATACGTATACTTTTATATTTGTGTGCGCTTTTGTGTGAATTCAAATGGTCAAAACAAAAGATTGCGGCAACAAACTGGTTTTTGCATACTGGTTAACTGTATAGTCTTCATAAACACACACACACACACACACACTGGCACAACCACTGTCAATTGAATGAATGAAAAAGAAAACAAAATTCAACAATTCATTACATGTGCAGATATATATACAGGCTGACCCCCGGACGGACAGACACATGCACACAATACAAATGCACAAATACATTCGAGCATTTGTTAATTGCCAGACAAATATTGAAGTGTGTGTATATATTCTGTACAATTTTTAAATAATACATAAATCAATTTATTTGATTGTTTTTATGAATAGCCTGAACGAGTGCCCAATGCTCAAAAGAAGTATTCACAGACATCAAATTTTGACAATAAATTCTTGTCAGCAAGCTCATTTAACAATCATTTAACAATAGCAATAAATAATTAACACATAAGATATAGTCTTCTAATTGCATTCATTGACAAGATCGATTACGAAATAACCAAGTTATTAACTAATACGCATTTCATATTAAAAAACGTTATTTACACATACAAACACAAAACACAAACACACATGTACATGCGTGCATGTTTGAGATGAGAGCAGTGAAATAATCAGAAATTTCATATGATCCCCCAGATCTGCATATATTTAAATATGTATATGCAAAAGCCGGAGATTTCAGTTTCGGGCACAGCAGAAAAAACCTGCTCGAGCCATTAAAATTGAGAACACTTGCACCTGCATAATTACCTTTTTAGATTTGAGTGTGCCAAACTAGAACCTGTGTTTTGCAGCGCACGCATACTGTCAGGGTATCTGCTAGTCGAGCACTCTCGACTTGAGAGATCGCGTTGTTGTCATGTCTGCCAAATTATAAGTAAAATAGTGGGTCATTGAAAAATGTAGCTAAATAATGATTTCAAGCTCTCGCACTAATTGAGAAAACAGAACTCAGCTTAAAACACAAATGTATACAAATAATATATATATATATATATGTATATATATATATAATATACAAATTTGGTTGACCTCCACAAATGAATTACGGCTGCAGAATTAATTGTGCGAACGTCTTCTATACAAAGGAAAATTAGCTGAAACCCAGCGAAGCGTATTTTCTATCCAAAAATAAAAGGTCTAGACTCTAGACTGTTACAGAGCTAACGCGAAGTTGTGTCAGTAGTGGTAGTAGTAGTAGTAGTAATAAAAAAGCTGTTTTGGTCTGCCTCTTTTTCGTTTCTGCTTTACTTTCTGTTATTTGCCAACATTTAACATTTTTCATTCGCAAAAAATATTGAACCATTTTAGAGCCGAAGTTATTTGACCAACGAATTTTTGTTTTTTTTTAGTTTTTCGAATTCATTTCAAAATCGGTACAAACTTTATGCCTGCTTATCAGTCCGGCGAGGACTTGAGACTTATTTTGTGCTGTTGATTATCTCACAACATAAAGATAACAATTTTTTAAGCTGAATATAACTTTAATAAAAATAAATTTAACTTTAATAAAAATAAATTTAATTGAATTAAATAAATAATATAAATAATTTGTGAATAAACTTAAACAGTTAATTAAATTATAACAAATAAAAATGATGATAATAGTTAAAAACAATAGTAACAACAATTGCACACAACTAAAATAAAAATCATAATTTTAAAAATTTTCAACAATTTTTCCTTAACAGAAATCTTAGACAATTTTCCAAAAATAAGTTTTTATGATGCAGCAATATTGATTAGAGAAATCAAAATGGAATAAATCAATAAAATTAAAAACTTAATTTAATATTTACAATTAAATTAAAAATTAAAAAAATTAAATATTTATAAGCAAGCGCACAAACAGCAGTAAGAGGTGGAATCTGCAAAAGCAATCTATATAATCTGATCAACATTATAACACCTTTTGATCCCTTATTTTTGGGTACAGGGTATATGCACATACATGCATACAAATATTGATATATATAATATATATAGATATATATATATATATATGTATTTGGTGCATGCTCTATGAGTGTGGTGGTGTTATGTGTTGTGTTGTGTTGTGTTGTTCGTTGGTTTGGCTTGTTGGCTGGTTGGACTGTTGGCCCGTTGGATTGTTGGGCTTGTTGTTGGCTCGTTGATTGGCCAGCCAGCCAGTGGCAACTGGTGGAAAACCGGTCTGCTGTGTTGCCTGCGAGTGTGGGAAATGGGCAAATGAAACCAAACTGCGCGTTTATGACGGCTATTTGGTGGTGGTGCTGGACCAAAGTGAATGTGATGCAAATTATTAAATTTATTTAATTATACCACAACGCAGTGGACAACAATAGTCGCAGTGGCAGTGGCTATGGCTATGGCTATGGCTATTGAAAGATATGCATGTAAATGTATATCAATATCTTTCAAGCGATAGCCTTGCATTGATTTGACCATATACCATATATACCATAAATATTATAAGGGTACACAAATAAAAGAAAATGCACTGTGAGACACACTGTGGCCAGTTTGGAATATTTGGGAAATTGTCGCAATTTACGCTGGATTGGGAGTGGCAATTGTGACACCCTTTTAAGGAGATATTCAGCCTAACACAACAAATTACGTGATTCGAGCTGGGAGTCTTATTTCATATATATTTTTTGGGAGTGGGAGCGGGCATTTCTGGTTTTTAGAGTTTGTTATTTAGTTAATTAATGGATAAACAGTCGAACACGATTCATCAGCCTAGGGTAAGAAAGCTGTAGAGATGTAATAAAAGTTCCCCTTCAAATGGTTGAGATATTAAAAAAAGTTTGGATTGAGTAAACTCAGAAATATTTGCCATCAGCTAGTAACAAGTTTTTTTTTTTGATCACTTTCGTTTCAAATGTTGCCGAATGATTTAAATGTTCGTTTTAGTCTTTTGGCAAAGTTTAATAGCTTGTCGACTCTGGGTCAATGTTGGTTGTTTATTAATAGAAAATAAACATGGCATAAGCATGTCCGTATTTATATTTCAACATCAAATTTAAACTCAATAAATATGTATGCAACACACCTGTCAATTTGAACAATATCGAAAAAATTGAGATATATTAAGAAATTAACATAAAATACATTTATAAGTTCGTCTTTATAACTATAAATCCAATTAAAGCGTGAAGCCGAGCACCCTCGACTATGACCCCATCCTGTAAATCTCTACCGATTTGCGATTTTTACGCTCAACTTTTTCTGTTTATTATTTTGTAGAGAACAACAATTGCTAAGCATATTTGAGATAATTATCACAACACTCGAAGGAAAATTGAAACGAATTGATAATCTGGGCAGATCCGTTGAGGATCTGATGGGACACATAGAAATATTGGAGAATCGTGTAACAAACAATGTCGAGAAAACCGAAGAAGCACTCTTAAAGCTTAATAGTCTGGATTCGAAATTATCAAATCTGGTTTATGTGCTACCTGAAATGACTACCTCTTCCGACAATGGAAGACCCGGATCGAAGAGTGCGACGTTATCGCCGAATATCCAACTCGATAGCCGACTGATTCGATTGGACCAGAAAGTCAGTGATATTGATACGAAACTGGAAGTACTAAAAACCCAAATCGATAGTAACTTTTTACAAGTCGACGAATTCAATGCCGAGGCGAGTGAGAAAAAACCGATCACAATGAATGTCGTCGAGATTACAAAAGCAATGACTGCCGAAGTAATGACCCATGTATCATCTGAAGTCAATCAACTGCGCGATTCCACAGACAACATTGACAAAAAGCTGCAGTTTCACATTAATATCGAATCGGAGAACATCGGTCGAATGCTGCGAATGATGAGCGATATTCACGACGCTGTTGTCGATCACCATGAGCAGCAATTAAATGGTTTCAATGTCACAACAACCGCCTTTCCAGCGATTAAGTCGAGCAAGATCGATGCACTGGTTAAACAGATGCGACCCATGGTGTCCGTTTCGGAGAAAATGGATGAAGTATGGGATGTGGTGGTGGGCACCAAGTCTTCGGTTGATCATCTGTTGCCCAAATCAGATGCACTACTCACACAAACGCAGCGACAGGAGCGAGCAATTGGTGAAATCCATCAGGATCTCAAAACGAAAACCAATTTGATCATCAACAATTTGGATATGGTTGAGAAACGCTTAAAGAAACAAGAGGACGATGTCCAATTCTTGGCTCAACGACCTCCAGAACTGATAGTGGACCCAACTATTGATCGTTTGGTGGAGTACGATCCAAACAGGTATAAAAATATAATCCTTAAAAATCTTGCGAATCTAGAAAAACTTATTTTCGGTCCATAGAGAAATTTATATTGAGAAATAAGAAACATCCAACTAAAATTCAAATCCTAGCGAAATTTATTTATTTTTCCTAAAAGATCGAAATGGAAATTTCACAGTAATTTTCTTGTTTATTTAACACAAATCCATAATTTTGAGCAGGTACTCTGTGATTGAGGAGAGCTTAACGGATTTAAATGAGCCAGCAACAACGCCAGCGACGACAACACGACCATCGACACCGTTCAATGCGTCAACGACACCCTATCCGACACTGAGTACCCCTACTGCTGCTATGTCAACGAGCAGCAGTCATTCGACCACATCAAGCAGCAATCTCAACAGTATATTGGGCATTGTGTTGAATGCAACTCTGACAACATCCGCAACGGCTACGTCATGGAATGCAACGCCAACAAAGTCGTCGTTCCGTAAGGGCGGCATAATCTTCCCCAGTGTCAAGAACAAACCAGCTGTGGTGAACAACACCTTCACCACCGACATATTCTCCCTAAAGGATGTCAAGGTAAATACCATATTGCTCTTGATAATCCAAAGAAATACCTATCTCATACATATTTGAGACATTTTTAGCTTCCCACCCAGATTGAAACATGTTTTGAGATTTACTAGTGTTTGTATTATAAATATTGTGTTCCCTTTTTATAAACAATCGTTGTAGTACAAAATAGAGGAATTGTCCTAAACAAGATAAATGTTTTGTGATACAAAAGGTGGTTCATAATGAGAATACAAATTGGAATGTCTAAAGCTCATCTCTGGGCAATTTTTCTTTGCACGTGCAGGTGTAACTAGAATTAAGTTTCTCCATGCCTGGTAGTATCTCGACAGGTGCCACAAGTCGAGTGCTCCATTCCTTAAATAATACTGCGTGATAACAATAGATATGTTGTGGCAAAAGGTGTTCATCAACAAATGATCGCGCGGTTGCAATGATTTCCTTAACACGTAAATCATTTTCTTTTGCCCAGGCAATTTTTTCGATTACGTCACTGAGATCACGCTTGATGGGCACATAATGCTTATATGGCGTTAGCTTGCTATAAAAATGCTCGTAATAATGTGAGTCTTGCTTGAAGACCAGCGATCCACCCGCCAGTAAGTAGGGAAACCGATATGCCGCAACGACTCCATCAATATTCAATTGATATTTATACTGGAAAGAGAAAGAGAAAATGTATTATTATATGGATACATTATGGCACAATACTTTTGTGTACGAAATTTACCTTAAAGAAGTCCATGAATGATATGTGCGGCACCTTGGGACCGTATTTAGACTCTTCATTGCGAAAGAAAAAGAAATTCGTAATGGACGCATTTATGGCGTCGGGATATTTTCTAGCCAGATCGATGAGTTGTAAACGTTCTCTTCGCGAATCTCGGCCGCGAAAGAAGGCCTTCTCATCCTTCTCTGGCCATGGATAAACATCCTTTTGTACCGATAACATATCCAGCATAACTCGTCCCATATTCTCAATTGTGGACCCGGTTATATCATAAGTGGGCAGTGTTATATCATAAGTATCGTCACTTCCGCACCACGAAAATATCGGATACGGCCCGGATGTCCTCTGTTGTCCTCCCTTCTTCGACAGCGGCCAGTCACCGAGATTCAAATAGAACTCCATATCGGGCAGGAGAACAACTCGAGATAGCGCCGACAACGTTGAATCCATGAACATCTTAAACCCAGTATACTTTCCATAGCAAGTTCTCCAAATTTGCTGGTTCTTCACCACATAATGGCACAACGAAATACTCTCCGGTGCATTATAGCGTTTCAAGAGATTGTCCCGGATGGCGCTGAAATTCACCCGCTTAAATGAGTGCAGATCCCAGGATATCTGTTTATCCGCCGCAAAATGCGAACAATCATTGTTCAGTAGCCATAGATTTAACTCCAGCGGACAGTAGCACTTCTCCGAGTACACCTTATTGCGAATTAAGTACGGTGATTGTGCCACATGAGTGTTGTTATACTGAACAATAATCTCAACATTCTCACACCAATCGGCGATCGTATAACGAACAATTGTCGATCCATCTCCGCGATCGATTTGATTTATGTTCGATCGGCATTTGCCATGTGGCGAATTTCCATGAATCTCAACTTTAAATTCAAGAATCGTGCGCGACACAAATCTGCAAAAACGAACAAAAAAAAAAACAATATTAAAAAGGAATTCTCATTAATTATTCATTTGAGTCTTACTTGTTCCCACTCCTGTCGACAGCATGGATAAAGAAGTATCTGGCTGGCAGGACAATATCATCCGGCTTTAGACCTGGCCCCCAAACAAGAGTTTTCTTAGCATCCAAAATTTGTTCTTCGCAAGCCGTAACCGAAAATTGAAAAATAAATACGAATATAATACATTTTGTTGTGGTCAACATTGAGATTGATAATAAACGCTAGAAAAAGTATTAGTGTGACCGACATTCGAAATGCAAAAATGTCTGGCATTAAAAAATACCATAGAAATACCGCAGAAAATACAAGCTGAAAAGCAAATGAATTTCAAATAAAATTTTATGCAATATTTATTTTTTTAAGCTACCACCATTTCCTAAAGTTAATTAACTCAATTATTACACTCTCTCTTAGGGATTTTCTTGTGTGGATATTTTAAATGCTGGCATGAAACAATCTGGAGTTTTTTATCTCCAAATACGTGGAACAACATATTGGTTCCTGAAAGTGTATTGCGAACAAGCCATCTCAGATGGTGGCTGGACGGTAAAGTATAAACATGGTTTCAATCAAAAACCAATTTTGAATTCTATACTAATTGCAGGTCATTCAACGGCGCGATGATTTTGGAGAACCACGGGAAAATTTCAATCGCGATTGGGCGGATTATAAAAATGGTTTTGGCGAGCCGGCAAAAGAATTTTGGTTGGGCAACGAAAACATTTATATGCTGACAAATAATGAAGAATATGCCTTGCGGGTGGAATTGGAAGATTTTGAAGGCAACAAGAGGTGAATACGGATTAAAAAGTCTTTTTATTATATTTGTATGATTTGTAACGTTAATTTATAAATGAAACCCTCTGTTTTTGCTCAGATATGCTCAGTATTCGCATTTCAAAATACATTCCGAGGCAGATTACTACAAATTGGAAATCGATGGTTACGAAGGGAATGCGGGTGATTCATTAAATGATCCATGGTATGGATCCAATAACAGTCCATTTTCCACATACAACAAAGATAATGATCGAAGCTCACTCAATTGTGCAAGCATGTTAAAGGTAAATTTAAATTAAAAATTCAAAAACAAGATTACAAATAAATCTAATATGTATTTCAATATTTTGCAGGGTGGTTGGTGGTGGAAATCATGTGGTCGCGGCCTCAACGGACTCTACCTGCATGATCCACAAGATTTGACGGCTCGTCAGGGAATCGTCTGGTTTCGCTGGCGGGGTTGGGATTACACATTGAAAAAGGCCACCATGATGATACGTCCTCGAATGCCCCAGCCACAGAGTAGTAGTTTGCCCCTGGGCCCAGTGACTGCAACTTAAAAAAAAATGTCTCTAATTATATTAATGTAAAATACAAAGTTGAATTACTGAAACGAAGAGAGAGAGAGAGAGAGAGACGAATTTCTAGTAGATGATGAGAATATCCGTCCATTATAATAGCAAAATCCATGCATTATAGCCAATTTTATATATGCAATGCCTTCTGTAATTTTAATTTTGTTATCCTTTACAAATAATAACTTATTTCTCTAATTTTTTATTGTAGCGACATAAAAACTAGTTAATTCTTTTAAAATTGTTCAATAACGTATAAGTATTATTCATAAAACGCTGCGCTGCAATCATCCAATATAAATTGTAAATAGATTCACTGTTATTATATTTTTGTATTTCCTTCATTTCGGATCGTTTTAATAAAAAAAAACAAAATGTATCGTAAGTATTTATATAAGAAAATCTCCTTCAACTTTGAAATCGACATACTCGATATTGTGCACCGCGAATTATCGAATATACTGATGATTGATCGAGTTCCAAGTATATCGATCCTTGAATGAGATCGTAAACTATGAGCTATCGATACATTAACAACATCCAGTTGATCGTTCGAATGTATGTATGCATGTGTGAGCCTGCATTTGTGTGTGTGCTTGAACGATTGTGTATACCTGTATGGAAAAGGTGGTGTGTGTTAGTTCCTTCTGAGCGAACATCTGCCGCCGGCTTGTAAAATGACCTTCCCCTGGAAGTATGTGCGTAAGCGATGTATTGAAGCCAAATTAAAGCGGAAAAGGAGTTCAACCGCACAAAAGGCGCAACGTTCTCGGTGTCGAAAAATTGCGAAATAAATTAAATAAATACTCGAATTGTAATCTAAGAACAAATATTAGTGTAGAAATATACAATTAAGCCATTTAAATGTTGCTGCAAATGTTCGCATGGATATTTATTATTATTATCGCTGATCTGCATCAAAACGCAAACGGTGCGCATCATAGCCATGAGGATCACAAGGGTTCGGTGCGGCACCAAAACTGGCAGCGACTCGAAATGATGGACGCCAATGGCTTGTACTGGCTGCAGTGGGGCATCCAGGACAAGGATATTCACTTTAAGGTCACGGTGAACACGCGTGGCTTCATCGGCCTTGGATTCTCGCGCAAAGACGGTCGCATGTCCAGTGCGGATATGGTTCTGCTATGGGTCGACGATCACACGGGCAAACCCAACGCACTGGTGAGTTAAAAGTATTTCTTTCAGTGTGTGCTAGCTGGAATGTAGAAAAGTTAAATATTTAAAACTTAAATATCTACACACATTAAAAAAAGCATTCACAAAATACAAAAATAATCATACCAAAAATCCATAATATCTAACTTGCAGATATCACTTTTGTTAAGTATAATACTAATTAATTAAATAAGCAACATTATCGTTTCTTATTTTGTATTTATATTTTGAATTTAAAGTATAAAATCCATTTTTTTTTGTAGGATTGTCATGGTTCGTTGCTTCACCCCCATGAAGCACCAATCCAAGATGATACACAAAACTACCACGTGATCGATGGCTATCAAAATGGAACCCACACATTTGTCGAATTCAAGCGCTTAATTGAGACATGCGATCCCTACGATATGCCCTTAAGCGTATGTACATTAAATAATATCGGACTTGGTATGGAAATAACTGAATTCTGATGATATTCCAGGATGACACTGTTAAAGTGTTGTGGTCCTTTGGTAAAACGGATCCAATACATGGTAATTTAGAGGGGCATGGAAGAAATCGCGGTGCCAAGCCATTGCATTTACTTAATCCCCTGTTTCGCAAAGAAAGCATGCGCAACAAGCAGGAAACTCATCAATGGGACATTACGGTCAATAATGTAACGCTTGAGCCCTCGATGGATACGCTCTATTGGTGTAAAATCTTAAGCTCCCCGAGACTTAACCACAAGCACCATATTATTGGCTACGAGCCACTATTAACTCATTTTGCGTAAGTACAGAATCAAGTTTCATCAACATTAAATAAAACATTTCGTTTTTTAGTAAATCCGATGAAACAGTTGTACATCACATGACACTATTTGAATGCTCCACGAAATCATATCCAGGTGCCGAATCAGCCTCATGGGATGTTTGGGTCAGGAGCACAGGGACTGTGTGCAACAGCAACTCGTTAACTCCAAGGGATTGGGATTCGTGTTCAAACCCCGTTGCTGTTTGGTCTGTGGGTGCGAGCGGACAGTTTCTGCCTGCACACGTCGGAATACCGATGGGTGGGCCTTCCGGAGCCAAGTATTATATGCTCGAAATACATTATGATAATCCAAATGCGTTAAGTGGTAAGCAAGCAAATCATTTCTCATTGAATACTTATTATAATATTTATTAAATTCTAGCCGTTGATCATTCTGGATTCCGTATTCACTACACACCTCAATTGCGGGCTAACGATGGCGGCATCATAATAAGTGGCGTTTCCATTTCTGATACCCAAATCATTCCACCTGGTCAAAAGTTGTATCGAAATGTTGGCATTTGTGGACCATCTTGCTCAAACGTGGTATGAAATTTAAAACTTTGTTCTTTTCGGTTATTTATATACTCTGAAGTTATGAGCTAGTATGTAAAAGAATGGATATATATGTGTATCTTGATCAGTATCATCCGCCGAGTCGAGCCCAGAGGCAGATAAATTTTTTATTTAGTTTGCTAGTCAAAGCTTATTTTTATATTTTCTTTTGGTCGAACTGTCTCGACTAGAACATTCTTATCTGTTATTTAACAATCATTGAGTGTCTTTTTAGTTGTTTCCTGACAATGGAATTAAGATCATATCGGGTACGCTTCATACGCATCGCGCTGGTCGCAAAATGAGCCTGCGCCATGTTCGAGGTGGCAAGGAGCTGCAACGCATCATCGAAGATGATAACTATGATTATAAATATCAGCAGTTTCATCAGTTGGCCAACGAAACGATTGTCCTACCAGGAGACTACATTATCACAGACTGTGCCTACGACACACAGCATCGAAAGAGGGCCACATTTGGTGGTTACTCAACGAAACAGGAGATGTGCTTGTCTTTCATCACATACTACCCGAAAATCGAACTTGCCGGCTGCTACAGCATGACGCCAGTGCGTGAATTCTTTGAGATGTTTGGCATCAATGAGTTCTACTCTTTGAATATGACAGACGTGGAGAACCTATTTCTATATAACGGCAATCTGTTAGATTATATGCCCAACACTATATATGGAAAAACAAAACCGAAGCGAAACAATTTGACCGCTGAAGATTTAGTCGTCGAAGAATCTTTATTAAGTATGTCAACAATTGCATATAAGCCCGGCGATCATTTCATTTTAATTGTTTAACTCATTTCTCATATAGACAAACTTCTTATTTCGGATCCCGTGGAGTTCCATGATCGCACATTCCTCTCGCACATAAATCAGCTCCCTTGGTCAGAGCCTCTATTCACCAAGCGCGTGGAGCATGCGATGATAACTGGCAAGCACATGACTTTCTGTCGTGTTGCCAACGAATCCATTTCGATTGTGAGTCAGATCTGATACCAAAAGCGTTGTAAATTGTAAAATATATTTTCTGTTTTATTTATAGCCCTCGGAGATTATTCGTTATCCAAATTTTACGACATTTGTGAAGCCACCAAGCAGTTGCACATATAATCTATTTATTGATAGCATTCAGTTAACCTCGAACGCTCCAAGAATCGTGGCTCATTTGTCATTAAGTTTGCTACTCGTTGGCATTTGTCTTGAGAAACAATACCAAATTTCCTAAAAAAAAAAATCGGGGTCCTTGGTTGCTACACTCAGTCATTGTAAAAACAAGTAAAGTCCGAATGAGCACACATTAATATTAGTTTTTTATCCAAAGACTTAGTTGCTTACAATACAAATTTTTGTAATAAATATTTAAATAAAGTTATAGTAAGAAAACTTTACTAAAATTAATATTACATATAGTTTTTAATTTATTTTTTAAAATTAAATAAATAATAAAAACTTACAATACCGTCTACAGGAGTTTTAAAATAAAACCGAATCCTAAGGTAAAATATTAGATATAATATATCCAAGCTGAATCGATTCTTTTATTTTTATTTATAATTTAGGCCTGGTTTTTAAAAACTAATGTTAAGAATCTACAAAAACCAAGAAAAGCCAAGAAATGGATAGAAGAGATATTATAATATGAAGGTGTGTCTAATAAGGATGACAATGAGTACTATAACTATAAAAAATACAGTTTGTAATTTTCTGTGTCACATAATATTCTTGAGACTATATAGTTTATTTATAGTAAGCATTATTGGGATGGCCAAATTAGTTGAAAAGAGGAGAGATTTCTAACTTAACTAAAAACAGTGAAGATCTCCCATAAAAGTACAAAACGATAAATCTGAACTGACTGCAGTGGACGTTTTTTCTATCGATACGGAAGGTGATTTTTATTGTTATCGATATTTGACGATAGTTCAACACCTAAAATACCATCCACATTAATTTTTTGCCTTCGTCGACAATTGGGTTAAATATTGCTCGAGTGAAATAATTTTGACATATTGATCTGCGTATATTTAATTTGAAGCTAAAATTTATCATTTGTTATGGGTAAAATAAGCGGCTTTATCGATAAGGATACCTAAAATTCACCCAGTGACATGGATGTCGATGACTGTTTTTACGGTAAGTGACAATGTGTGTGTGTGTGTTTGTATATGTGTATGCACTTCTGCATTCACAAATAAACCCTACACATTAGTTATTCATGGTGGTAAATGTACGTCTGTGTGTGTTTGTGTGCGTGTACCCCAGTTAAAAGTGAAAGAATTGCGTTTTTTGCCATCATGTTCCATCATACAATGCATATGTATGTATGTTATTTATTTTATATTTTTTCTGTTTCGGTGAATGTTGATGGTCAGCATTAAAATGCAGAATACAAATGAATTCTTCTTCAAGTATGAATGTTGCTAGTTATTTAAAATTTGGCCTTAATTTCGACACCAACTGTGTGTTACTGTCATTAATTAATTGGTCACAATTTCAGTTTGTATCCAGATGCATATTTTTATTCACGTTAAGGGGTGTAAGCTATGTTCCGGCTTTGCCCGCACACAATGCTCTCCTATGCGCGATAGGGAAATTTCCCTTACCACAGAAATAGAGAAAAATTTAAAAGTAAAAGTTAAAAGTGAGCAAAACTTGCTTGTCGAGTTGAAGTTTTAAAAACACGTGCTTAATATTTATTCAGCTGACAAATTATTTAATATATATTTAATTACTATCTACTAATATTTTTTTCTTCAAGTAAATTCGCTCTTTGTAGAAATCAATTTGCTTAACTAACATGAATTAAACATTGGTAACCCTCATTCTTGGATATATTTCCCGATTTTAATCAGTCAAAACGAAACCTATTTCTTTTTCTTACAGACGAATTGTCGTCATTTATGTCATCGCCCAATGACTATGGCATAAACGAGATAATAAGCTCGACGGTGTCGCAGCTAGATTCATCATTGGATTTCAATTCGTTCTTACCCCAGGGTCGTGAAACGTTACTGCAAGGTGACAATTTGTTCTCAGACCTGTTTCAAACGGCGCCCGATAATCAGCATAATGACTTGGAACTTAACTTTAACAATTTGGAGGCGGGTTCCACGCAAAGCTGGAACACAGATGACACTTTCTTCGCCTCGTCGATGGCGTCGATGGACGATTCGTTGAATGTTTGCAGCGTCAACACAGAAATTGAGAAACTGACACGCGGCAATCTGTTTGAGCAACACATGCATGATCGAGACACGCCTTCGCCCACTGAGAGTTGTGGCAGCTTCAGTGGCAGCTCGACCAGCGGTGTTCACAGCGATACCTCGGACGCCTGGCAAAATCGGCAACGGGAACAGCAAAATGACACGGCATCATCTGATATGATGATGATGATTAGTGTTCCAAAGTTGTCCCCGCCGCCGCCAATTGTGCAAAGCTTTAAGATTAAAAATGAAGACAACAACAGTATTCAACATAAAAGTGTATTTCAAATGCCCGAACTTTCACCTTCAACTTCCAACGAAAAGCAGATGAAAGAGAAATCATCGATTAACTGGAATCCGGAAATAGTGCCTCAGTTAAAAAAGGTGCCGATTACATCACCAACAGCAGCAACAATAAACACAACTGAAACCACAAGTCCATCTGCATCTGGAACTGTTTACACTCCGATCAATGTGGACGCAAAGTTTGCACCAAAAGTGCAAAAGACCGCTCGAGATAAACTGTCAATTGATGCGCCAGCGGAATCCGCGGGCAAAACCAAAACCATTTTCCTATCATCGAATGACTACAAGGCTCTAATGCAGAAAATGAATTTGAATGGTGCGAAGGGGGGCGCCAAGATCAATGGAAGTGTTAAGACACAAATACCCAAAATCGTTATGAAGCAGGCAAATTGTAAGGCACAGGCCCAACAACAGAGCTTTCAACAAAATGTGGTCCAATCCAAAACACAAAATCAGTCCAATTTGCTCAGAAATCATCCACAGTCGACAATCAATCGTGAGAGCTCCTTGGAACCTGAGCAGAGCTCGAACTACATTCGGAAGAGCACGATCGATGAGAAGATGTACAAAAAGCAGCAGCGTATGATTAAAAATCGACAGTCGGCTTCGCTGTCGCGCAAAAAGAAGAAGGAATATGTCGTCTCCTTGGAGACACGTCTAAATAACCTGCAAAGGGAGAACTATACGCTAAAGGGGGTAAGTGAGAGATACAAAATAACCATGTTTTGGGAAATCGGTTAAAATCGATAATTGTAAAATAAAATCTAAAACTATCAAACTTGATAGACGGCATATTACCAGCTGGTAACAGAGTATTTCGCAGTCGGTTACGCCCGACTTCATCGAATAAGTCTGTTAGTATGCAAATCAAGTGATCTGACTTTTTGCAAATGCAAATGTCCAGATTAGAAAAACAAAACAAAATTTTTATACCTGAATGTGTTATCTCCAAGACTTGAGCACATGGTGCAAGATTAAACTGCGCAATAAAATGCTGCTTGCAAACACACATAATTAAACGCGGCCAATTTTTGTTTAAAAAAAGAAAAATATTTTTTATTTGTAAAAGAAGTCGAACCGATATTTAGTTAACGTTCTTCTGTTATCTTGCCTTTATCTATGAATTCGTTTAGTTGTTTTACAATAAACCAACACACAAACACACACACACACACACACACATATATAAGAAATAATGTTTACGCTGTTAACCCATATTTTGAACTGGCTAATTCCAGGAAAATGTGACATTGCGCAATCAGCTGGTTGCTCTGGCCAAGACGTGCAAGTGTCGCAAGGGCAGCGTCTGCGACTTTGTGCTGCACTCGCTGAACTCGAAGCCCGCAGAGCAGAATATTAAGATTGCCCCGAAGCCAAGCTCGAAGAGTTTCAGGCAGCACATGAATGCGGCGACAGTTAAGAAGAATGTGGCCGTTCTCTTTGCCATGGCATTCATGGTCACTCTCAATGCCAGCAATTTCCATTCGTATCTAAAGCCCAGTCTGGAGGCCGACAGCAACACAGTCGCCGCCGTCTCCGACTCCGTTTCCGACTCGAATGTGAAGGAAGCAATGCCGATGCCGATTAGTCGTCGTCTGCTTTGGGTCGAGTCGGAGGAGGAGTACAACGAGAAGATGAACCGAAGCAACAGCAGCCGTCAGGCGGCTGAGGAGCTGGTGATGCCACCATTGCATTTCCTAAGACCGAACAGTCGCAGCAGCAACAATGCCACACAGGGGGGTGGCGTTGATCCGCCACCGTTAACCTTTCCGGCGGCAACAACAGGCAAATGCAATGATTCGAATGGCAACCAAACTGAATATTCGCGGCTATCGCTTCATCTGGAGAAGCTAATCAATGTGAGTGGCTACCACAATTTGAGCATGGGCACGAAATTTAATATGGAATCAGCGGACAAAGGACATCGCTTTAAGTTATCAACGGACTACTTGGAATTACCCGATATGGCTGAGGGACAAGCTGCAGGCCTGGGCAAACGTAAGAAATTCATGGGTGGCTTATCACACATTGGACACAAGCAGCAGAAACTGGACAATGACAAGTTAATTTTTGGCAATGGCGAACCGGATCTCTTCAAGGGCATCAAGCGACGGGACGACACATTCTATGTGCTCTCTTTCAATACGGATCACATTCTGCTGTCGCCTGCGGCGCATGATAAAAATGTACGTCCGAAAATGTCGCTGCTGCTGCCCACAGCTGATCCATCGAATAATGGCGATATCATGATGATGCAGGTGGACTGTGAGGTGTTCAATACCAAGGAGTTGGAGCTCAAGTCCCACATGATACCGGCTGGGCTTCGCCCGAATGTGACCAAGTGGCAAATGAAGCCAAAGCACTCCATGCTGTACAACAACAACAGCAACAAGACGCTGGAAAATATTAAATTACAGGATAGAATTATGAAGCCGGAGAAGCCTCGAGTACGCACCTACTTCATGGTTGGCCCCAAAAATCAGGCAGCAGCAGCCGTGTCGCAGGAGAAGCCACGCCTGGTCGAGTTCAACAAGAGCATGGTTAACAACAGCAAGCCACATGCCACAGATACCACAGATTATGACTCTCGTTTGCATGGCTAATCCACAACCTATATCTATTCTATATATATGATATGATTGATATCTATATACCCTAGCTTAATTCCGCTTATTTGAAATGTTCTATGTATTCGTTTATGTACAAGATTATTAAGCACTGTTATATAAAAGTCTGGGGACTAATTGTAAATGTTTTCGCTTAAGTAATTATGGTATATAAATATATATTTATAGCTTAAGTCACTTTCAAATTGTAATCCAATTATTTGTTATTACTTCTGAATTCTGTGTTTTTTTTTTTGTTTTACTACTAAAATGTTTTGTCCCAGATATCCCTGATACCCCACAAACAGAGAATAATGCTGGAGAAGATCTGAGTAGTAGATCAATCTCGTGATGATGGAAGCAATACTTCAAATAGAGAAGATCCACTCATCTTTATCAAATTTATATACACCTACATACACTTTTTCTGATTTGTAAAAGGCAGTCAAGTCAAATGGTTTGTGTTTTTTATTGCTTCCCCACCCTTTTAACAGTTTTAGAAAAAATAATACAATTCGCATAACAACATAGTATCCATAATTATTTTGTACATACAAAATTGAAAAATTTTCGAATTAGAATTAACAATAGAAAGTAAACGATGTCTGGGCCAAAATTGTATTCAAATTGTGTTTTTAGTCGCATTATTTACTGAAACATTTTCATCAAATTGTTGTACAATTCCTAATGCAAGCATAAACAGATTCGATGCACATTAGTGAAATTGTCGAAAAATCAAAAATAGAAATAGCACGCGTTGATCTTAGACTACGAAGCGGTGCACATGACTTGGATTGAAGGAAGGACTGCGTGCAATGGTTGTGACATTTCTGTGTTCACTGCTCTCGGCATTATTTCTAGGATTCGTTATACCCGAAGTACCCGGCAGCACGACCCTCGCATGCAATAGAGATGGCTTATTTGGTCGCCGATGTCCGCGTTTGCCCTGAAAATACAGGATGGGAGAGAAGAGGATATAAATATAAAATAGATATAAAAACATAAACACAAAAAAAAAACATAAATAAAAAAAATAAATACCTGTCGAGCTGTTTGATTGCGCGATTCTGTGATCAAATTATCGGACACCTGAAACAGAGTCTCGCTTCTGGTGATTAGCACGTTTGTGAGGCGACAGCATAATGCGGCCATTTTGACCTGCTCCTCGATGCTATTCTTGTCGATCGGATGGATATAGCGTGGGGGAAAGAACGACGGTGCAATGATCGTGGACACATTATGCAAATTCATTTTGTTAATATCCTTCAGGTCTATAATCGAGTTGAGGAAGCGCAATATCGAGCGCAAAGTGTTGCGATTCTCGTGCGGCAGCATCTGACACAGTATGGACAAGGCACGCATCTGATCCGTTGGCGGCAGTGTGTGACACTGATAGAACAGCTGGATGAGCTCGCTGGTCAGCAATGGCTGTGGCAGCTCGCGCAGCCAACGCTTTAGCAGCGCACTCAGCTCGTGAACGCTGGCGCTGCTCAGCAATTGGGCGAATTTTTCGGGCTTTTGATAAAAACTTGATTCTAATTCGTTGTAAATTAATTCAGTCTGCAAGTGAAAAGAATCCGTAATAAATACTAATTAAAATAGGAGATCTTTGGCTCAACCTTGTGTTTTTGTCCAGCTACACGGAGAATGCCCTCTTCTCGTGTGCCTCGCTTCGAGAGCTCCTCGAGCAGACCCTCCAGAAATTGAGGCACCAGCGTCGAGTCCATGCCGGACAGTTGCTGATCGCGGCGAATTAGCGCATTCAGCGACACCCCGAAGAGGCTGCCCTCCTCCTTGCGACGTCGCTTGAACGGTTTCCGTTTGTCCAACAGCACCTGATTGCGATCGAATATGGTGGCCAGTTCCAGCCAGAAGGTCGGCTGCAAGCGCTTCAGGTCGGTCTCATTTATGGTGTTTATGTCGGAGTTGCTGTTGTTGTATTCCTGTTGTATTCCTAGAACGTTGCTGTCCACGGTGTCAATGCCGCCTTCATCCTGACTAGAATTTTCTCGGCACATGCTCTCAAAGCTGATGCCGTCTCGCGACAAGGGCGAGGAGTTGCCCATTTTTTGCTGCTGCTTCTGCTGATGATGCTGCTGCGGCGTCTCCAGGTTCATTTTGTGTAATATCTTTTCAGGGGCCGATGCGAGCGTCGTTGAGATGCGAGCCCTATTTGGTAGGTACTCATCGCTGGAGTCACCCGATGACGTATTATTCTCACTCTGCGAATCCTGCATGTTTCGCCCACAGACCCGGCCAATCGAGCACGACGGATCCGAGCCGGAACGATTGCGCGGCGGCATGTGCAGTGTGCCAATCTTTGAGAAGCCAAGCAACTCGATGCCCTCCGATGAGTACATGGGTATATCGCAACGTACCTGCGACCCACGAAATATATCCGTGGACGTCGCTGACTTGAGTGGAGCACTCGGCGTACGCCTTATCTTCTGTTTCAGGTGTTTGCTCAGCGTTGGATAGCCGCCGGCATTGTTATAATTGGACACACTGTGATCCGTCGATATGCTCACGAAACTTGGACTGCAAAAGTGAAGAGTAAATTAGCCAATAAGTAGAACTAATCGAAACTCAAGCTAGGAGAACTTACATTGACGGATTGCCCCAGACATCGTCACCATGCACGGAATCCAGCGAGTCTGGCGTTGCGCTGCGGGATCGAGTGCCCGTGCTTGACTCCTGTTATGCACATTAATTAATAACAAACAAGTCTCAATTACAGTTAGAGCTACTTACGTCAAAGTCGCGAAATACATCACGGATGTCTGGTTTGCGTTTCGAGCGATTCTTGGTGCGTCCTCTCACAGTGTGATTGAGTGCTCGAACCCTTTGCTTGATCGCCTCAGCATGGGGCCTCGACAGTGTCGCCAGAACGGGCTCCAGCACCGTGGAACGCAGCTCAATGCCCTAGAAAACGACATCGATAATAATATTATTAATAGTTAAGGTAACACCAACGCCGGCTTGAAGGTCGTAAGCGTTGAGTCTTTGCATTATTCCGTGTGCAAAACTCATTCATATCGCTTATACGAAAATCAGTCGTGGGTTCGAGTCCCACTGCAGGCATGGTTGTTTGGTAGTTTACTCCAGTAGTAGTCCGTCCTTGCTCCTCATTTATCCGTCTACCATTAATCTCTATGTTCTATCACTCTTTCTTTGAGATCTACGGGCCAAAAACTGGCCTAAGTGTGCCGACCTTTGTCGGCAACCTTTAAAACCTAACCTAACCTAAGGTAACTTACCCGCTCGAAAGGCTTTGTCAATTCGGGATATCCAGCTGAAATTAACCATTCGGCTTCCATTTCTCCATCTGTAAAACATAAGCATTTATATGTATTAAAGTTAGTTGAGAAATGCTTACTTTTTACTTGAGTATTTCATCTAATTTCCGGTCAGCGTATATAGGAAAGTTTACAGTGAATAAAACTTAAAATTGGCCTATTTTATATTGTTGGTACTTATACTTATTTGGTAATCTACAACATATTAAAGTTAGTTAAGAAATAAGTCGTTTTATTTATGCATTTAACTTATTTTCTGTTCAACGAATAAAATATAAATTTGCCTATATTTATTTATTTGTTTATCAATTGTATTTGTAAGTGCTTCTATAAATATAAGCATGTCTATAACTATTGTTTTGAGAAGAAAAGAAAACCTGATTCGCAATTAGCATGCCATATTTGGCAACTGTGCACATTAGGTGTGGTATTAAATACAAATATGTCTGTCTTTATTGCCAGGCATACTTGTACTTACAATAATTATTGGCATGGGTGTAGAATAGAAATAGAATGAAATAATCAAGGCCCACCTTCATAATGGGTTTCCGGCTCATTGCCGGGCAGATTCGTCTGCAAAAGGTATTCGTTGAGAAACTCGGTGTAGTCCTGATCGCAAGTGTTGTCCATCGAAGCGCTGCTGCTCATTTTGATATAGATTTATAGGTGTCTCTGGTATTTTGTGAAATATGGCATTCTTTTATAATTTGATCACAAGGCACAGAAAGCACTAATTAGTCCCCCCTCACAAGAAGGAATACATTTGAAGTAGCTTCCTTTTAATTAGAGATGTTGTGAACTGAAATATAAATAAATGCATTTTTTCGATGAATTACTGGGTTTGTGTTTTTATTGAATTACAGGGTATCGGGAACTTCTGGCACTGCTGTCCACAAAAGAACTCTCACTTTTTGCCAACGATAAGGGAATGAAAAAGTGCCTTACAAAAATACCACAGCTGATTTTCATATAAGCCAAGTGAACTAGATCCAGATCATTTGCACTGAATGCAATTGCATTATTAGCACAATACATGCAAACACACAACTACTAGCATATATTATTTAATATGCTGGTCCGTCCTTATCCATGCAAATGCATGTGTGTGCGTCGATAGCAAATAACTTATCGTACATATGACGAAAAAAATGTATATGTGTGTGTGTGTGTATGACTCCATATTTACAGTCACTGTTAACATACATACATATTTACATATATGTTTCTTTGATCACACATACAAATATATGTATATATTTGTCATACGTAGTCACTTATTTAATTTGGATACAAATTCGTATACATAAGTAGGTTTTAATCTGCATATATATGTATGTCTGCACAGCACAACACACATCACGCACCAAATCAATGTGTGTGTGTATTAAATAGGTTTCTTAATACACATGCATAAATACATATCTACGCAGTGGAGAGAGAGTAAAGCATTTGCATCTATGTATGTATGCATGTATATATGTATGTGTAAATGTGTGTATGTAGCATTAACATTCGTAGATTATAACGCATTTATGTTTATTCTGCAGCAGATAAATACGCACACATGCTAACATACAAATGTGTTAGTATTAGTAAGCACAAGTATTTCTTTCACAATCCAAAAAAAAGGGAAATCAGCACTTTTTTTATTTAATGTTCGACCTTCTTTTACTTCCCTTAAAAATACACATACACAATTAATTTTCTATGCACTTAGCATTAATAAACACAACGTATTTTTTATATGTATGTATGTGTGTTAAACTGAAACAATGGCAATTTAAATGCATACGCATGTGAATGTATTTGTGTGTGCACAATTTCTGCATATGTATGCGTATTGTATGCGCATTTTATAGATACGTACAGATGTGTGTTAATGTAAACAAGTATGTATGTTATTACAATCCGTACGCACACGCACACAACGTCTCGAACCGAAAATTGAAAATGAACTGATACCAAGAACGACCAACTTCAACTTCACACACATACACACACTCGCACGCACAGACCCATCTATTTTTGTATGTATAACTGACTGTACATAACAGTAAGTGTGTGCATGTGAATGGAAATACTTGCGTATGTGTGTGTATGCCTGTTGACAAGATCAGGTTTGAGTTGAGCGTGAGCAACAGGTTTGCATGAATGTAAACACGATTTGAGCCCGACAAAATTGTCAAAACCAAAACGATGTATTGAGCTGTGAAGACATTTTTGTCATGGTCCAATGTGAAATGGAACAAGAACTGGAAAGTAGTTATTTATTATTGGTGCATTTATTTTTTAATCAACCAGCAATACTTTAGAATATTATAAGGAGGCTTTAAATGCTTTCAAATCAGTTTTTAAATTAATATTAACAAGGTACTTATGGCAGTTTATAATTATTCAGGTATACATTTGCTCAAAATATGAAGACAGGATCATTTACTTTATGTATCTTTAAGAAAAGCGCACATTTTTAAGCAAATGTCTTATTCGCCCTGAAAGTATTATGTTTCTTTTAATATATACTTCAAATTATCGATATTACTGATCTTCTTAGTAAGCTGAAATTTGGAATGTTAATTTATTTTTGCTACGCGCAGAACAATCCTATTAGATTCTTGATTGTATTAAAAAAAGGTTTTGGTTCCTAATATAATAATTGTTATTTAAATTAAACCTTTCCTTTCCTTTATTTTTTATTTTATAAACGAATGAATGAATAATAATAAGTAGTAAATAAAAACAAATGTTTGCTGGGAAAATGGAAATGGGAAAGTGGTAGAAATCGAAAATTAATAACGCAGCAGTTGAGCAGTTGGAAAAGTTATCGCTCGAGCCGCTCAATAAAATATCGTTAACGATGACTCACTTAGGTGACTAACATTAACCGATAGCAGTGTTAATGAAGGGAAATTACGATTTTAATAAAAACAATAAAGATACATTTTTGGCCATATAGGGTTTGAAATATTTAACTTTAAATGCTATTTGAACTTATACATATTTTGCTGTATATGAATTTAAGCAGTTAAAAGAAAATAAAATATATAAAAATCTTTTTGAATCGGCAACATGATGCTAAGCTAAGATAACAATAAGAGAGAAAAAGATAAACATGTACATGTTGCTCAACATGAGGAAGGTGTCGCATCAGTTGGCGTTGCCACCAAGTCGAATATATATCAAAGTTATCGCTTACTACTATCGCAAGAATCGATATGCGTGTTGTTGTTCAGTTATTAACAACTCACCACGAAAGACTTCAATGGCAAACAAGTTCTGCAGTTATTTACAATTTTCCGTTCATCGTCAAACACAGCGCTCTTCTTTATTTCTTTTGGATGCGTTTTCTGTACGTTTTGTGAATAACATATACAAACAGATGCACACACACACATACATACATACAACGCGATGAAGTTGATGTGAAATAAATGCATGTAGTATGTGTGTGTGTATGTATTTGTGTGTAACTAATTGATATATTTGTGCCAGTGTCGAATGCAATAAATATGTATATGTAAATATATATAATTACATATAAACAAATGTAAGATACACATACACATATGTGAGATATCAACATAAAATACATATAAACAAAATATACATATTTACAAACAAATTTTACATTCCGTGTGTGTGTATGGAGTTGTGTATATGTAGTTTACCGCTCTTACAGCAGACAGCTTAAGAATGGTTTTCGTAGATGTGTGTGTGTATGTGTGTATACATGTTTTGAAAAGGCACGCATCTCTTCTTCTTACCGTAAACAAGTCGTGCAGTTAGTTAAAACAGACACACATACAAGTGTACAACATAAACATACACACGCTCACATGTATGTATTTAGAGATGTGGAGCAGCAGCAGCAGCACCTAACAAATACATACACACACATATAAATTTGTATGTCGTGCATGTGTGTCAAATCAGTTCCATAACCAATTACAAATAATGGTAACAAAACCTTTCCACACAACTTACATACATACACTCATACATATTTACGTTCATGCGTATTTCTGTAATTTGTTACCACAATAAATTTACATATGTATGTACGTTGGCGTGTGTGTGCGTGTCTGTGTTTCTGTTGTTGAAAACAGGGGTGCTGTGTGTGTGTGGGTTCCCCTGAGCATTTGATTGTGGCAAACGAAAGGATTTTATTTGTATGTACACACATACATACATATTTACGTTTGTTGCGCAGATTTCTCATAATGCATTAGACGCGGTATTCTTTGAACAAAAGATTACACACACACATACATGTGAACACATATTCATATATATATACGCAGGTCGCTTGTCTGTGTGTGTAAAAGGATTATTAAAATGTGTACACACACATAGTGTGTGCGTGTGTGTGTGAGGAGCATGGGAAATACTGATTTGTATTTTAGATAGGAAATTAATTAAAAAGCGGGCCAATTAAAAGATAAGCAATTTGTTGGTAAATTGCGCATATTCATGAGTTATCCATAAATTTCCCTTTTTTGTGCAGCATTTATAAAAACTCATGAAATATACTCATATAAATACAAACATTGTGGCAACTCTCTCAATTTTTAGTAAACATTTGAAACGTGCTGGAAAACGTGAAAACCATTTTATAAAAAAACATTAATATATTAAAAAATGTATTAATATCATGAATAAAACATTTGTACACTAGTTTGTTTGGTAGAGTTGCCATAATTTTTACAGAACAGCTGCGATCAATTCTACCAGAACATGCTCCTTCGGCAGGTGCAAAAGAAAATACTGTAAAATACGTATTTTATTATAATATTTCCCGTAATTTACATCCTCAGTGAAGTGGAATAACAAACTAAAAAAAAATTTAAAAAATCATTGAAATGAATATGTGTGTTTTTTTTTGCAGTTGTCTTCAATTGTGTGTTGCGAGAAGTTAAACGAAAGAAAAATGAAAAATGTTCTCAACTAATCCTTAACGAAAAACAAATCAAACGAAAATGTTAAAAACTAATATTGATCAACGCCCACGGATGCCTATGATAAAAGAACTTGCCATATAACTTGCAACTTTAACCGACGCCGGCGGATCCAGTCCCAGTCATTGAGCAAAAAAGAGAGTCTATAAGAACTGTTATATTGGCATTTTAATCAGTCGTCCATTATCCATTATCCATTATCCGACTTGAACAATGTCAGTTCTAGAGAGAAAGCATTTTCTCTTCTGCACAATAATAATGACTTTTGTGCTGCTTTCGGCATCAGCAGGTCGCGTTGCCGCATCCGGCTTGCAAGGTGTGCCAACGTGGATGTAAGTATACCACATTTATTTAATTTACGATCTACTTTTCGATTACTGCACCACATATCAGAGATCTGAGAAAAAGAGAGAGAGAGATAGAGATCATGATCATGATCATCCCCTCTAAGAATCAACCAACTAAGCTATTAGCTATTGGAATTCCTTGTGGTATTCCGGAAGTAACTATGCGTTAAATATTTTGTAATCCAACAAATTAAGTTATTTGGAAATCCCAGAAGATCAAGGAGTGATTCACAGAGTCAAAATTCTTTCTAAAGTCAGTGTGAATAGCCAAATTGGTTATTTGCTTAACATTTGCTCTTCATATGTCTTTTGGACATCTAAGTTGACAAACTGATCTTGCTAAACTGTGTAGACCATTTAAAATAGCAGCAACAACATCTATTTCCGCCTTACAGTTCATACTTCATTTATTTTTTTTGCGCAACATATTTATTTATTGTTTTTTATGAACTAACAGCGTCGACTGATGCTGATGTTGATGTTGATGCTGATGGGGATGCTGATGTTGCCTAGGTGAACAGCGTTTCACATCTTTGAAAAGTTCGCATAAGTGCCGCAAACGATTTTCAACAGAAATGGCACTTTGATGGTTTTTTTGTTTTGCCTCTAGATCAAATCCATGTTTTTAATCTTTGAAGATAATTTGTTTCTAGCTTTGTGCCATAGCTGAATACCTTTTAAATTGAACGTATTTTTTGTTACTTGCCTGGAGATTTAAATCACAGATTAAATTGTTTGCAGTATAAGAGAAAAAGCGACAATATATGTGAATAATACTCTTTCTAAGGGTGCCACTCGTAAGCCATATGACATATGCGCATTTGGTATATAAAAATATACATGTTTGATCAGATCGGAGGAGCAGTTGCTTATCTCTTTCTATGCAGGGAGCGCATATATTTATAGTTCTTATGTAATTATCAGTCAAACACTTGTGAATTGAGTGTTATAGATTTCAAGGGTGTTCCATTTCCGGCTTGCCAAAAATGTGTATTCTATTATTTACTAGGGAGCATTATAATTTTGGCGTCGAATTTGTAACGCTTTGAAGGAGACGATGTCTTCAATACCATAAAGCTTATTTATAATATATTTACGAGCAGCCATGTCCATTTAAGCCATGAAAGATTTGAGTTGCAGTCGTGAAACAGTAAACAAATAAGCACAATTTGCTCTAAACGTACAAAATAGATGATAATATTTAAAGGAACTCTGCTCCAAAACTGAGGTGTGAGGTCAGAGTAACTCCGGTTGTCGACAAGGAAGGGTATATAATCTTTGCGGTTAGGTGATTTCTTGTTTTATTTTTAATTCCGGATCGCTGACGTACTCGTCTCCGTATTGATAAGGTTTTGAGCATTACTTTGACACAGACTTTGACTCACCATGCTCCGATGATGAGAGTACATTGAGTATTTCTTCGCATAAGTAAAAATATAATCTGTGATTCTCGCCGCTTTCGAGTGCATTCTCAAATGAAAAACAAAAGTAAAAAGATCCCCTCGTCCAACGCCATGAATTAGTTTAAAATCTGTATTTATGAAGAGCGGCTGTCCGAGCTGTATTCAAAACGTATACTGAATAATACAGTCGAAGATTTATTTCTGTACTACTATATATATATACATATATATATATATATATATATATTAGTGCAACTAGACACACATGTGGAGAACACTACGAAATTGAACTGATAACATTCGTAAGAAGACGTATATATATATATATATATGTTTATATACCCCAAGGACACTCGAGAAATTGTTGAGAATATTTTTGGAAATGCTTCAAACAGTTGTTGTGATCTTCCCTTTGGTGTTCTTCATCTGGTTTGTGGCACCTGCTCTCTCCGTATCCAGCACATGGGGCAACATCTCGAACTCGGCGCAATTGCTGCACGCTGAGAACGTTGTCCAGGGCTCGTCGCCAGAGAAATATGTGGAAGCTGAAATCAAATATCCAACAAATGTAAGCAGCTCCTCCGCGGTATCAACTATAATATTTATTAATGCCAACAAATGTCGCAACTCTGCGTTTATTAAATATGCCTTGGCATCATCCTCATCAGCATCATCATCAGCATTAGCGTCATCATCATTGAGTAGTTCGGAAAGAAAGCATCTATATACTAATATACATGTATTCATTTTATACGTATCCAGTAAATATAGCCACATGCTCGTCTGTCTGTCTGTCTGTCTGTCTGTTTGTCTGTCTGTTTGTCTGTCTGTCTGCCTATCTGCCTGTCTGTTTGTCCGTCCATTCATTCATCGCTTGTTCGTCTGTTTTTGACGATAATCTTTCAGTTTTTTATTTTAGCGCCAGCCCCACGTTTGGCACATGCTGATTAACTTTATATATTGTACATCTCGTTCTGCATTCGTAGTATATTTATTTTAACTGTTAACTGTTAAATTATTGGGAAATTATGATTCCTCTCGAAATATCCCCCCATACATAGACATAACTCAATATAAATTGAAGTCATGCATCTTTTCCCTTGGATTGGTTGCATAGCTTAGAAATCCACAATTTGAGTTTTGCTCTTAGCCGATCTTTAGCTACTCCTTTTACGATTTTCACTTCGGCTGTGATAATTCCCATTAAAGAGTAAAGTGGCTAAGAGCATTTCGGATCATTTTCTGTTAAGTCGACATAATGAAATGTGAAATCTAGTTTAAGTGCCGTCCGCCTTAACTGGAAGTTGATAACATTTTTATTTGGCCTACCTACTTGCCTTTTGTCGGTGGTTACCTTTCTCTTTCCGAGGCAATAAAGCAACGCATCCACTTACCATTAAACATATATCGTATCGATCTTTAGGCGAGTATACAATGTGTATAACATTTGTACGACATTTGTACAATATCTGCATTTTAGTGCATTTTGAAAAGCTAAAGCCATATACGATCATTGTCACGTCACACCTCTCATTCGGCATAAGCATCTTGTGTAGTAAAGTTAAAACTGCAAGAACATCCCTAACAAGATCAAAATATATATGTATATATATATATATATAATTCAGTTTTCGCACACCTTAAACTTTAGGGTATTGGTAATGGGCGCATCATTACGGGAATTCGGGCGTTCGACCAGGTGACAAACAACACGGGAGGCCATGCTACGATTTATTCTGGAGGCCCTGGTTTTAACTTTGTCCACATCAAGCTACAATCCCAGTATAACTACGGACTAATATTTCGTGTTGAAATTTATGGCAAATAAATAAATAAGGCCAAGTGTTGTTACACTTGAAGTGTTGTCGTTTTTTGGTTTGCCAGTGAAGTGGGCATATACATATATATATATATATATATGATCAGTACAAGCAGAAGAACAGATACTTCAAATTTGGCATATAACTTCTCGTATACCATCGGCAGATCAAGTTCAAATCGTTTTGTCGATAATTGCCCGCGTTACGCAATTTTCAATTTTGCAATCTTAAAAGCCGGATTCAGGCAAATCTTCGCAGTTAGTAAAACAATTGTCAACTGCTTTGTGGCATCTGTTTGTGGAAAACAATCCACATTAGATATGGAGATAATTTATTTTGCCTGCCTGAGCTGTTGCGGCAAATACATATAAATAACAAATGGTTTTTCTGATTAATTCAATAATATTAAATATGTTATTTGAAGGCTCAGTTTATGGTGAACCCCAAATTTCAATTTCAGACTTAATGGCGCCGCTCCGCTGTGAGGTGAATCTAACTGAGATTGGCACTGTGCCGCCGATGGTACCAGCCACGATTTCGGCTGTGGCGCCACGTATCTTTTTCAGATTTCTGATAACGATATAATCGATCGTCATCGCTGGAGTCGGCTGTACCATCGTATATGTTTTGCTCGTCGTCTGGAGCAGGGTTTTGCTGCTGGTGACAGTCTCACGGGAGATCAGCACACTTGTCGCCGTCTTCGCTCCAAAGGTGTAATCTCCTTCGGTGGAGGCGCCCCCCAGTACGCTAAGAGCCACGCTGCTGCTGACGCACATGGCCAGGATGAGTATCGCACTTCTGGGGTTCATTGCTTGCTGCTTGTGGGCTTCGATGAAAATATTGAACTGTTGACTTCGTTGGAGTCTCTCTCGCCTTTTATACCATGATGCACTTTCCAAATCGAGAAATCGCTGCCCTACTTTGACAAATTTGATGGCAACCTCGCCGAAAAGAAAATTAATAATAATAAAAAAAAACAAAAAAAACCTCCACCCCCTCCCCCCCCCAACAAACAATACATGTGTGTTGAAACAGCTGTAACTGTTCTTTGATGGTGTCTCAACAGCAACTTGAAAAACCCGTTTAAACGAATATTATGTTTTTCAAGGGAAACTCAGCTTTTGTAGTGTGTTCCATTTTACCAATCACTCAACATATCGGTTACATAATCGAATCAATTTGCGTCATACCAAACCTAACGGTTGTTTTTCCATATTGGTTAGCACAGCCAAGCGACATTAGAAATCTCAGCTATCTCCGACGTATTTTACAGACAGCATTTCAAAATTCCCACCCTTATAATTAGTATTCGGGCTTTTGGGCTTGGCTTACTGGGCGGACACACATCAACCCTAATGGGACCTTGTTGACTCATATAATGTCGGTGCTTCTTCTTCTTACACTCTTATAGTACATCGGCGTAGAAGTTGCCTTAGTGTTTTTTCAAGTTTGTTTGAATACCTGTGCTTTTGACCTAGTTTGGGTGCGAAATGCGAAAGTTGCGAATTAATTTAATTAAGTTGATCGGCACTAGCAATTGATGACATGTTCAAATTAACAGAAAACTACAACAAACAATGCTAAAAATAAAAAAACAGAAAAAAAATGATCACACAGGCAAAGATCTGAAGTCTTACGGACTGGCCTGGTTACAAATGCTACGGAATCTAAAATTCTATTTGATTTAAGGCTAAAAATATCGAAACTTATCAAGTGATCAATTGGCTTGGAATAAAATGAAGTCAATGCCGGCATAAACAAAGGTGCACCACATGCCACATTAAATGTTGCAAAAGAACACATGTCCTGGACTCAGGATTGGCAAAATGTGCTACTTAATGATGAGATCAAATAAAGAAGTCTGAGATTTGCTCAGCATTTTGCATTTGTTTGTCTTAATTTGATCAATAACTGACAAAAATCAATGTCATTTTCCATATGTTTGAGGTTTTTTCTTTGGAAATTATTTCCAAGCATACTGGTTTTATAATTCTAATTGAAACTGTGGAATACCCGCTCGTAAATGATGTACATGTACATTTTGCTCCAATAATCCAAAATATGTATTTTAATTTTTATTTAACTCGATATTGCAAAAACCGATTTTAAAACCGACATTTTGCTGGTTGCCAACTTTCTTCATCGTCGGAAAGCGCAACTTGCACTCTTTAAGGAAAAATATTGAAGTAGTTTTTAAAAGGGTTTGAACAATGTCAATCGATCTCTTTAATATTTCTGATGTTATATAGATGGAATATAAGAGAAGTTGGCTGCTTTTTTATATATATATTATTGCCCAACAGCTACATGCTTCTATAAGGGCAGTTTAGTTCAGGAAAATTTGCCTTTTCAAAAACACAGATTTTTTTGTAGTGTATTTTTGAGTATTTTGCATTAATTGAGATAATTTTTGAGATTACCTGTTAAATCCGCTTTTTGGAAATACTCCCGAGGGATCCATTGTGCTACGCCCATTTCTAGATTACGTATATTTATAGCCTTTCAATATGTTAAGATTGTAAATCGGAGAAGGTATTGTCCTGCTATGTCTAAGCTATGCCCAAGTTGGATTTATCTTTCTCTTAGTTTTCATCTCTCTATCTCTCTCTCTCTATGTCTCTTTCTCTCGTACTTTCTGCAATAATTTCCAATCATTTTATATTTATATTTATATTTTATTTAAATATTGTCTATTTTTGCAGCTGCTTGGGACTAAGATCGCCATTTATTGAATTTGGAGCACATGAGGAGCAGCTGTCGAATACGAGTATTCCACTGAACATCACCAAAGATGAACAGGCCTATATGCATCAGGAGGGCTTACGCAAGCTGGGCACCTTCATCAAGCCAGTGGACTTGCGTGATTCGGAGACCGGGTACGTTAAGGCCGATCTCACCAAAAGACTGGAGACGCCCAGTGCCCAGGCACGGCGTATTCATCCCATTCAGGAGGAGATGGACCAGAAGCAAATAATACTCCTCGACGAGGATACCGATGAGAACGGTCTGCCAGCCAGTCTCACCGATGAGGATCGCAAATTTATCGTGCCCATGGCTCTGAAGAATGCATCGCCGGAACTCCGCTGGCCCGTCTCGAATAAAACACCCGTCGCAGCGAGTCCTCCAAGTCCAACGCGATCAGCGTTCGGAACGGCAGCAAAACGGCGGAGTACAACAGCAGCAGCATACACAAGCACAACAGCACCGCCCGATCCCACATCGAATATCGATGATCTTAAGAAGCATATCCTCTTCCTGCACAACATGACCAAGAGCGACAACAATTTCGAGTCGAAATTCGTGAAATTCCCCAGTCTGCAAAAGGAGAAGCAATCGGTGAAGCGTCCCCAAAGACCCGTGCTTCAGTATGCGGCACCAATTGCGCCGCCCACACGCAAAGTACCGCTGGGTGCACATACTCCGGGTCAAAGGCCATTCGGTGGCTATTATCACAACGAAGAGGAATCAATTGGTGACTCCATTTCCAAAGAACGTGGCAAATTCGATGTGCATCTGCTAAGCGATGATCAGTCGACAACGACGACGACAACGACAACGACGACAACGACTGCGAAAAGTGTGCCACTGACAACGATGCCGACTCTGCTCCCGGACACGGCGGCATCGGGAGCCAAGCGTACGACAAAGCGTCCCGCTTGCCTGCGGAATCCCGATTCGTCGAAATGCGTGCGCCAGCGTCAGCGGGAGGAGCAACAGCGACAGCGGGAGCGGGATGAATGGTTTCGCGGCCAGGCGGAATTCATGCGTCCACGCTTCGAACCCATCGTCCAGACCATAAACAATACGAAACGGTTTGCCGTCTCCATTGAGATACCCGATTCGTTCAAGGTGCATTCAGCCGATGCACCCGATATGCAAATCCTCTCGCGCGTCACACGCTCCCAACACAAGCGTCGCAATACTGGCGGCGTTCCCTCCGATCAGGAGAAGCTCTCGAATCCAAGCAATTACTTTGCCCATGACATTATAATGACGTCGGCGGGCGTAACCAACGGTCGCGAGTTTATGCTAGCCAACATGCAACAGTTCGGCATGATGGTGCCAACTAATAGTGAGCATGAGAACGAGACCACGCCCACACCCATCGCCTATTCAGAGACTATCGATTTAAATCCAGATAACTGCTACACCCTCGACGGGCTGACGTATGGACAGAAAAAGCTATGCGCCCTGCACACCAGCGTTATGCCCGCCATAAGCCGAGGGGCGCGTGCTGCCATCCAAGTAAGTCAATTCAGACTCATCTATTAGTAGCCCAACTCTGGCTAGTATGGATAAGTAATCCGCGAAGTCTTTTATGCTCATCCGTCCTTATCGCTTGTAAAAGGTGTTGGTCGCTATCCTTCAGATCCAGCATCCACAGTATCACTAAACAGTCAGTCAGTCATTTTGCTCTCTTGTTTAGAATTCATGTATTAGTTTTCTGTTTTTATATAGATTAACAGAGTTTGTAATAATAATAATAATATATTCTATATTTTTAGGAATGCCAATTTCAATTTAAAAATCGTCGCTGGAATTGCAGCACGCCAGATGATGTAACCGTCTTTGGTCCCATGACTGGTTTAGGTAAGTTGTTAATATTAGCTAGAGTTAAGGTAGATTTGAGATTTGAAAAATATTATTTATATAATGGACTGCTATTAATGATCTTTATCGATTCTACTGCTATTCCAATTTGTTTAAATTTGTACAAAATATTATATATCAGTATTGTATATAGTAGTAGTGGAAGTTTACAATCGATTCTAATGCTATTCCATTTTGGCTCTATTTTAGGCTCACCAGAAATGGCTTTTATACATGCGCTGGCGGCCGCAACTGTTACCAGTTTTATTGCACGCGCGTGTCGAGACGGCCAGCTCACTTCATGCGGCTGCTCGCGGGGCTCACGACCCAAGCAGTTGCACGACGATTGGACCTGGGGAGGCTGCGGTGACAATCTCGAGTATGCATACAAGTAAGTAGAGAATTGAGCTAATTGCAGCCTTGCGCCTTGAGCTAGTCTTTACTTATTTTATGTGGTTTTGTTATAGATTTGCAACAGATTTTATCGATGTGCGCGAAAAGGAGACGCGTCGCGGGACTCGAGGTGCCGGACATCCCGAGCGTCGTCAAGCGCAACAGCAACAACAACAACAACAACAACAAAAACGTAAGCAGGTGGAAGCTATTGATAGTGCGAAGGAGGCTAGGGAGTCGGAAATGGCGACTCCCGGAAGTAATAAACAATCTAAATTTGATCATGATGCAGATAATAAAGCAACGGTATCCGTTTTGTATAAACTCCCTCCCAAAGCCAACAACAACAACAATAAAAACAAAGAACAACTGCATTCTGATAAAACATCAACAACAATACGTCCAGCGGCGACGCTAGTCTCTTCTGTGGCACCGCCCAGGCAGGAGGACTCCAGCGGAGCTGCCGATGGAAACGAGCCACGCATTAATCCAGACGATTTGTTGGAGCTGCAAGAGCGTATTACAAAGGAGATTCTCAATTCAAAATTGAAAGAAGCTGAAATGCTTGAACTACAGGTGAGAGTGATGTTAATCTCTGTGAATTATACAAATTATATACATTATTCAATCTTAGGAGAAAATCAATCGAGAAATTTTAAACTCCAAGCTTTTCAATGGGGAGAATAGCGGAAAGCGTCGTAAACGCAAGCGTAAGAATCAACGAGCCGTCAGCGGAGAGGCACCTGTACTAACGAATGCTAATCTTAAGGCTCGCAGTCTTATGAATTTGCACAACAATGAAGCCGGCCGAAGGGTAAGAAAATGAACAGTCTAATTAGAAATTGTATTTATAGAAAAAAGGATATGAGGCGATCATTGCGATCAATGTCATGATATATCTTTATCGATAGCTGTTGGCAAATTCGGTGTTAATTGAATCTTTTTTTCTCCTTCTCCTTCTTCAATAAATAGGCCGTCATTAAAAAAACACGCATTACTTGCAAGTGCCATGGAGTCTCGGGTTCTTGCAGTTTGATCACGTGTTGGCAGCAATTATCCTCAATCAGAGAGATTGGTGCGTCCATAATAATGAAATATAATATTTATTATAATTAATTACAATTGAAACGGTTTTCATTCTCATAGGTGACTACTTGCGTGAAAAGTATGAAGAGGCTACTGAAGTTAAACTTAATAAACGCGGTCGTCTACAGGTGAAAAACAGCCAGTTTAAGGTTCCCACGGCGCACGATTTAATTTATTTAGACGAGAGCCCCGACTGGTGCCGCACCAATCGTCTCTTGCAGTGGTCAGGTAGGTGGTCATATCATGAGATTCGTTTTGTGATAGTTTTCATTTCCTAATTGCTTGTGGTCGTTGTTTTTGTTTTGTTTCAAAGGTACGCACGGGCGCGTCTGTAACAAATCGTCGTCGGGGCTCGATGGCTGCGGTATCCTTTGCTGTGGCCGGGGCTACAACACCAAAAATATTATCGTCCGTGAGCGCTGCAGTTGCAAATTCCACTGGTGCTGCCAGGTTAAATGCGATGTATGTACAAAAGTACTCGAGGAGCACACTTGTAAATAGGGTTATACTATAGGCAGCACACAGAACAAAATGTCCATTTGATCACGATTCACATAACACATAAATTAAAAGCATATTTATATATATATATATATCGATTTAGAATATTATTTATTAAATTTAATTAAGTTACATATGGCTGTTGCCAAATGGATTTATTCTGAACCCACTCATTTACAATCACGGCTATTCCATAAGGTTTAATCTTTAAACTGTGTCTATATATGGTATGATATGGTACCCATATAGACCAAAATATAAGTATGTAGTATAAAATTAGTGCAGTAAACAATTTAAAAATTCTTATGACAAATTATAAAATTGGAGAATTCATCGAAATGATTTTTATTTTGGAAAAAAAGATATGCTTTAAATTGGGTTTGAATTGAATTGTTGTTGCTTTTTACTTTGATATCGTATATGTGCGTATATTGATTAGCATTGGGACTTGTATCAACTTATCTTTATATGAAGTTGTATATACCCTACAAAACATATATAGAACTGTCCGAATTGTGAGCAGTGTTCCAAGATGTTGTTTGGATATTTGTTGAAACCCATTGCGTAAGTATGAAGTAACGTAAACTTATTTGATTTCATTATATAGATACAATGTTGGGCTGGCCTGGCTTATGTTTGTGTTGCTCATTTGAAGTACAGAACAATTTTCCAGTTTTACAGATGCTCCAAACTGACATATCAGGAGTCGGAAGGAACCGCTGGCAGCGGATCGCTGGAAACACGCATTGTTCGCGGCTTAATTTGTGCATACCTCGGACCCTCCCCATCAACCAGAGATTTACGGAGTTCACAGCTCTCATATATGTTATTTTCCGGCTTGCTGGGTGGTTCCGTTTGCGGTATCTTATCGAATGTTAAATAGGCCGGTATAATCTCATAGATGTTCGGATTGATATAGCTGTCAGTGCTGTCGAAGCTCGTCGTTGAGCTGCGTCGCCGAAATATTGAGCTTAAGCTGTAATTAAAACAATTTTGCAATTGTTGGTAAATTCAGTCAGGAATAACAGTTGTATATATAGAAAGATATCTGTGTATATGTGTATCAACTAACCGTTGCTTTTTTTGTGAGATCAACTCTTCGCTTTGCCGTAAATACTTTGCGGTTTGAGTGCGTGGCAAGACAACAACTTCACCGGAACTATATTTGGGCGTAACGATGCGTTTGCTACCCTTTAACCAGATTGGTTTCTGCCTCAGAACCAAAAACATCACCAGTATGCCCAAGATCATAAATAAAACGACGCCAAGAATCATCAAAGATATGCCCTGTAATAAATTCAGCTGGTTATTTTGTGTATTTGAAGTGGCAAGTATTATGTGGTCCAACAAATTGAATATGATCTCTGTAGAGTATTTTACTTGTACCACGTAATATGTGCATAAATATGTGCATTTACTTTGGCACGCCTCCGTTTTGAGTACGTGGCATCGTGGGATACCTCCAGATTTCCACCAATATGAACCGACTTGCAACTGAAAGGTGAAACAGTGCCCCGCTGATCATTGACCAAACAGAAAGTGTAGGCCACATCTGGCAATAGGTCTTTGACAATGGTCGTGTATGGCATCGTGAAATAACAACCCACACCATTTTCATCCGATGACAATTCCATCATGTAGTATTCGCTTGTAGTTCCCGGGAACCAAATTAGACCAAAAGAACTTGAACTATCACCCGGTTCGACAGTTACTGTTACCGTTAGGGCCCCAGAATATTTGGGAATGAAATATAGTTGAGGCCATTGAATATTCTGTTTCTTGTCAACTAATATCTCTAACATAGCCGAGGAGCACTCCAGTGACACAATTTCGAAGCCCGGAGTTGTGGCAAGTGTGGCAACTGTTGTTGTTCTTGTTGCTCTTCTTGAAGTTTCGTACATTGTTGTGGGAATTTCAAATTCTGAAGATGTTCCCTTTGTTGTTGGGCCTATTGTTGTTGTCGTTGTTGTTGTTTTTATAAATATCGGAGGAATTACTGGGCCCGTGCTTCCGGGTTCGGTTTCGGGGACACAGAGCCGCTTGTCAAATACCGTCCAATTGTGGTACTCGTCTGGCGATGCACAGAACATGTCTTGTTGCGGCATCTGATGTTTGAAGATCATTTCCATTTGTGTTTGCAGCTCACAGTTGCAGTGCCAGATATTGCCGTCGGCAATGATTGTTATATAGCTCAAAATATCCACGTATCCAGGGCCAAATATATACAGTGATATCGTTGTCAGCTTATTATGTGATATGTCTAAATAATTCAAATATTTCAGACCTACATAAAGAAGAACTTTAATAAGTATACATTTTATTTTATTTATTTATATATTACCTTGAAAAACATAGTAGGGTAAGAAGTAGATATTTGAATGGGCCAACACCAGTCTTTCAACCATGGTCAATTTATAGAAGGTGGACCAAACCAACTGGTCCTGAAAGTCGTTGTAACTGAAATCGACGTCAACAACTGCGCCCAGAATCGGACCCGATTCAGTCACATTGCGGACGCAATCGATGTACATTTGCATGGTCAGGGACTTGAGTTGAAATTTCACATAGTCGAGAAAGTCCGGGTACACACTTAGCTGGGGTGCACTCTGCTGCTTAATATAGATAGTTTCCAAATCTTTGGTGATATTTTCAAAGAATCCCTTGTTGAGTTTCTCAAGACGCAGATTGTACATATTTATAGCTGTGAATATTCCGCCACCAAATGCACCGTTCTCAACTTCGACAACATTTGACATGCCGAAATAAATGATTTCGATTTTATCTATATATGTGGATAGGAATCCAACTGGTATAATGGCATTCTGAAACTCATAGTTGATTAGATGCAGCTCCTTAATGATGTCACACGGATAGCTCTAGTTTATCAAGCAAAGTATTTGAAAAATTCATTAAGTCTTACTACTGTTATAATATATCGTATACTATATTATACTTACAGTCGAGGCATCGGCCAATGCAATATCATTTGCGATTTCCTCCTGTTTTCCATGGACACAGGTAAAAGAACACGCGAACTTAGCGCACTTTGGCTCAATTTGCTCAGTTGTTTCGGGAGCTTTAGTTCCAAAACCCAAACTTAACACAAATAAACCCAGAAACAAGAGAGAAAGTTACAGTCGCGTCGGCGTAACCGACTGCGAAATACTTTGATACCATAACTAATACCATCAATAACAGGTGCCAGAGAACAGGGTGGATGTACTCAAGAAATACCGATCTTTGAAGAGGATTTTTAGACATAGATATAGATATAGATATTGATATAGATATAGATATAGAGATAGATATAGATATAGATATAGATGTAGATATAGATATGGACATAGATATAGACATAGATATAGACATAGATATAGATATAGATATAGATATAGATATAGATATAGATATAGATGTAGATATAGATATAGATATATATATATATATAGATATAGATTGCGAGTTTACTAGTAACCTTCTTTCCCAGTTTGGTAAATTGCGGGATATATAGGCTTTTATCGATTTTGGGAATGGAAGTGGGCGTGATCCAAAAGTTTTATAATCTGAATTTTTGAAGGGTGTTACTAGCAATATACCTTTTAAATTTGGCGACTCTATCTTTCTAATTGTGTGAGATATATGGTCTTATCGATATTCAGTAGCATGTTTGTCGGTTTGGGAAGGCGGAGAGGGCGTGTCTTACAAAATATGGAAGATATGCGCATTTAAGATTTCTAGGGTCGACGTTCTTGGAGGAGGATGAGGGCGTGTTCTGAAAATGTATATGCAAATCTTTGAATGAGGTTACCACCACGTTTGGTGAATCGATCTTTAAAATTGTGGGAAATATGCGGACTTATCGATTTACACCTTCTGACATATCGGCTTTGACGATTATTGGGTGTAGCCATACAAGTTTTTTGTGGATTCTTAAAGGCAATTCTACCATTAATATACCTACCAAATTTGATGGCTCTCACTCAAAAACTGCGAAAGATATAGCCTATTCGAATTTTTAGGGGCGGTGGGGGCTGCGGAGGTGGACGTGGCATATGCCGATCCTTGAAGGGCATCGCCAAAAACTTACCAACCAAATTTGGTGACTGTAGCCTTTGACACTTTGTCTGAAGCGGGAAAGTTTCAAGTCTCTTCAAAAGAGTGTTCATACAGACGGACAGACGGACAGAGAGCAAGACGGACATTGCACAAAACCAATATACTATGTTACCTTCGGCATCAAAGTATAAAAATATAGTTAAATTAAGCATCCATTAGCAGAAGCACAATTTAGACTGTTATCGTCACGATAAGGGAAACATATATTTATATTTGTCACATTTTTCTAAATACATTCCAAAGAATCAATCGTTTTCGAGTACGCACATTTATGTGCGGGAACTTAAGACCTTACTTTAAATTTAGTTTGGTATATATTGATATAATATTATTTTATACTTTATGGCATTGCTGTAAATCGTACCCATTAATTTTGATTTCGTTCCAGATACTCGCACTGCTGTAGTTCTCCATATAACAGGAAACAACCCAGATGCGAACCAAGCAGAAGACTATCAAATATAGTGTGCGATGTTTTGACGACGGTTCCAGCATAATTGATTTGCTTTTCTATAGGTTAACACAAGGAAACATTAGTTTGAGCAAAGTTCACCGCGCGAGCACCCAAAGTTGACTGCGGCTAACTGTGTGCGCTTAACTCTTTATCGTCAGGCGTTAATGATTTATCCTTATCAGACCAATATTAAAGTTGCAGTGGGCTGTAAACGACTGTGTGATACTCTGATCACAGCTGAACTCCGATCGAAAGTCGAATTTATTCATCATAAGGTACGTTTTTCGAAGGAGTTATCAAAAGTGTACGCTTCAATCTTAAAGAGTTGAGAGTATATATATACTATATGTTCATAACGCTTTCTTTAACTCTGGTATATACAGTTATGTATTGGATACGCAGTAAAACAAATTGGAGTAGTTCGATTTTGGCGAGTTTGAGATAAGCCATACTTGTTTATTGATTTTCATGTCCATTAATAAAACAGTGATCGGAGCTGATAGCAGATTGGGCTATATATCTGTTTTTTGGCAACAACAAATATATGTAGCAACATAAATATGTACTCCACTCATCAGTCCGGCTAAAAGTAAATATATATATATTTAATGACATTTTCAGAGCAGATTGCAAGCAATCCACAGAAATAGTGGGTAGCCCAATAATTAATTTATTTTCCTGTTAATAACTTGTGCAACATACAACATATATATACGAAAATAAATAGTAAGTAAATAATGTAATAAAATTCCTCTACATTTGTGGGTATATGTATTTAGTAAGTGTTTTTCTATTCAAATAGTTTTGCGCGCTTTCAGGGATTTTCACATATCTCAAGTGGCCGATCCTTGTGCAATGATAGAGTCGAATTACGTTTGGGCAACGGTGGCGGAGAGTTGGGTCTATCCAGACATTCACTGATCTTCGATCTTTCAGCAGCGAACTTCATGGGCAACTCATAGTCGATGGTACGCACATCAAAATTTGAGAAAGATTCCTCAAAATAGGTCGATGAGGAACCAAGACTACCCGGGCTGGCCAATTGACTGTCCTCGGAGTGCCTGCAATGGGAAAGCGAACTTTTAGATAAGGATGTGATGCGATAGGTTTAAAAGGCGCTTACTTGTGGTTCCTCATATTAAATGAATTATCGCGGATATAAGCGTTCTTAAACGATGATTTCATGTACTTGGAATCAGCTATAGTTGATACGCGACATGTTTTCTCCGATTCCTTGACGACCAGCACATTCTTGGAACCCTCCAGCAGATTTGGGAAGGACTTGAGGCCCAAGTACGCAAAGATTGCACCAATCAAGGTGGATATGAAAAAGATCAGGCAAAGCATGCCGATTGTAAATTCTTTCTCAGTCTCATCGATCCAGAAGTCATCCGACTCATTACTACCATGATCTACAGGCACATGAAGCGGCTGACAAAATAACGGAGATATAACCAAATCATCCTTGAACATCATACAAAATGTATACGTATAGTTCGTTTTCAGTGGATCAATTAATAAATTTGGCTTTTCGTATTGCCTACAATTATAATCCATTTTGGAGGTCTCAGTTGAATAGCTTTCCACGTCTTCCGTAAACCAAATAATGTTTAGTTCATCCGACGCTAGATATCCATCAATCGAGGCCTGAACGCCCATATTGGGCAATAATTCTAATTTCAGATCATAAGGGGGCGGTTCAAATACAAATGCATTCCGAGTTGTCATCCTATTATCCGTGTCTCGTTTTTCAATATTCTCCGATGTCTTGTCTATATCTATAGCTGGTGAGCAGCTGATCTTTAGTAGTGGTCCATCAACGGTTTTGGTTGGTTCTACTTCTACGGGGTTCACTTCGTCGGTATTAGTCTCAATTGGAGTTGGTTCGATGTGATCATCGGAATCATAATCAATTGGTGAGCCGCAGCTTAGCTCTACGTCTTCCAATTCATCAAACATTTTACCATATAGATTCAATGGGGTTCGGCAGAAGGGTATATTTATAAAAAGACTCTTATTGTCATTATAAAATTTGATTAGGGATCGCAGTTCACAATTACATATCCACTGATTGGGCTCAATATCGAATAGTCGAAGGCTATTTCCGATTCCGAGTATATCGGCATTGATATTTGTTAGATAATTATGCTTCAAATCAACTAAAATCAGATTTTTACCCATATCTTCAAATGCATCGTCCTCAATTGACATTATTCGGCAGTGTTGCAAGTAGAGATAAGCGATATTTGGAGTTCCGCCAAAAATACGCTTGCCAAGTGGGCCAACAAATTTATTGTGGCTTAAGTCAAGATTTTTCAACTTTTCAAATCTGATATTATCGAATATGTCCGAGTTGCTGTTAAATGAAATGCCGCAATTCAACCTTAAGAGTGTTAGAGTTACCTGAACGGGTTGCAAGAAAGTTATTTCTATATAGGGAGCCTTGAAATCAAGTTCCAATTTCCTCAACGAGTAGAGTCCGAGCAGGGCGCCAGTGTTAATCTCGTTTAGTTCCAAATCGATCCAACTCATGTGCGCAACCTTTGCAAACATTGGCGAATTAAATGCTCCACTTTCGATCCTACTCAATTTGTTTTTGAGGAGCACAATTTGCATCACAGTGGCATTCACATCAATCCACCCATCTTCGATGCAATCCGCAATTACATTTAAAACCGTTAGGGAGCTAAACACTTCACAGTTTCCGGCACTCATTATATCAGCTATCTCTTCGTATATATTACTGCTGTAAGGACAGTCAATATGGCAGGATATTTCGGAACATCCCTTTGCAATTGGCCTTATATCCGCTGCATCCACTGTATCCAATATATCCATTGTCTCTACACTTTTTTGTATAAAAAATAATTAGTATTTTTTAGATTGGATTTTCTTTATCTAATACTTTACCCCATTCCTTCAATTAACTGCTCGAATTTGTCATCTATATTGCTACCGTTGTTGTCCTGGTCGACATCGACATTGTTGTCATTGCCGCTTAGCCAAACTATTATGTATATAGCTGGGGCTATAATACACAGGATGCCCATGATCAACAAAATCCAGGCGAGGAATTTCGTCCACGATTCCTTCATGCCATTATTTCGCTGTGAACTGCAGTAAATATAAAAATAATATATGATTGATGATAATGTACGCCATCAAATTGGACTCCTTGTACCGTTTATTTTCCCCGTAATCCTTCTTCGACTGCATTGCAATCCAAGCTCTTTCAAACGACTGTCAAGCGATTGGCCATCTGATAAGTGATTCACTGACAGCAAATATCATTTATTGTTGGCTTATCGGACTCATAATGATAATTCATTTCACCAATCAATATTAATGTCGCTCTGATAACTAAATATTTTTCGGCTATATACATAATTATGCATATAGCTCAAGTCCTCATATTAATATTTATGTATATTACGGTCTAACAGTGTAAGGGATGTTTGTGCTTAGTTGTTCTTATCATGTTTGTGCCCTTAGATAAGGTACACATTTACTCAATCAAAAAAATATATATTGATTAATAAATTTATACATTTGAGGTGTATTTAAGATATCCAGAATATATTTTGTATTTTTCAAGTACACTTTTTGCCGACTCCTTGTCAATCCTTGTAATCCGATATATTTCGAATCCGTTGATGCGGTGAGTCGCTCCCTGAATTCGAATCCCTATATATCGAAATATATATTTTCAGAATAAAAAACATATTCAAATTATAAGATGAGGTCACTAACCGTTATGCAGTTTTATAATTTTGTAATTCTAGGTTTAAAACTCATTATATTTTAAATGAATATTTATGTACTTTGATTCCTCACAATAAATAGTTTTTATTGAATATTAATTATTTATATTTATAATTTGATATTAATTACGTTGTTCATTTAAGCTCTTCGTAACAATTAAAGGACTCATAGGTGTAACCGTTAGTTTTCCCCTCTGAACGTGGCGCCGATGGAGCACATTCCTCTGGAGGTATACTATACTTATTTGAACCTCCCTGGTACAGCTGTTCCTTTTCCAAGTTGCTATAGTGTGCCGCATATTCGGTAATTGTGTTTTCCTGCTTGGGTTTTCTGCTGAAAAGAAAGATTTGCATATTTAAAACTGAAGCCATCTCACAGCCCTTAAAGTATATATATTCTTGATCAGCGTCGGCGTCAGTCGATATGGCCATGTCCGTCTGTCCGTCTTTTCGAGTTATGGTCCTATATGAGCAAAGCTCCCTTGTATTAAAAACAATTTCTGAATTGAGATGTCTGAGATGTTCGTATCGGACTACTATATCTTGAAGCTGATATTAGTACAAACGGACGAAAGATGATTTGTATACATACATATCCACGCCTATTCAATCAAGTCGTAAGTCGATTTTCGGTCTACGGTCTACGAGGGTATTTAAATTTAGATTTGAATATTATTTGTTTCTATTCGTCAATTATTTTATATTCATTTGTTTCAGAACTTACGCCCCAGCATCATAATGATCACTTTCCAAACTCCTGGGCAATAGGACCATTCGATGCGACTCCCTTTCCGAACGCAGCAACCTTTTACTTCCGCAGAGCCAATGTGGACGCAGCCAGAGAACGCCGTACATTGCGAACAGGCCAACAAGTACACTTAGCAAAATGCCGAATATTGATAGACCTATAATCAGCGAACTATTTGCCTCGAACCAACTTAGTCTCAGGATGGCGCAAGGTAATGTTTGATGGGATCGACAGTTAAAAGGCGATGTCCTGTTCTCCTCAATCATCAGGCAAAATACGTAGGAGGTAGCGCAGCTTAAGTCCTTAAGAATAACTGTTGTCTGACCTGACTTGTCGACCGGCTCATACTCGTCCACTTGACTCGTAATTGTAGAATTCTCGAAATAGATTAAGGACCAAGACTCAACTGACAACTGCGTTATAGTAATGATTAAAGCACTCTCGGCATCATCAGAAAATGCAATCATTGCATCCAAAAATATCATTATTGTACTAACAATGTTTTCTGAAGCATTAACACATTTGACCTGACCATATATATTCTCAGTGGTTGTCGGCTCAGTGGTTGTCGGCTCAGTGGTTATCGGCTCAGTAGTACCCGGCGTAGTCGTTGGTACCGTTACAATAGTACTGTTTTCCGGAGTCGTTGGTGGCGGTATAGTTGGATCAGTCGTCGGAGTCGTTGGTGGAAATAAAGTAGTAGTAGTTGTAGTAGGTTTAGGTCGAGCATCTCTACCCTGCTTATCTACAGTAGTTACAGCAAATGTAGTAAGAGCTATATAATTGAAGTCCGTTCCATTTGTCGCATCTGAACTATCCGTAGCATTAGTTTTCACTAAACTTCGTGTATCACCTTCCGATTCAATGCAAGGGCTTATTTCCAACGATTTGAAGAGCTCGGATTTCGCATAAACACAACTCCAATTATTATTTACGAGATTTAAACTAATGCCCAGTTCCATTGATGTATGTAAGAACGGAGCGCCAAGCTCTTTGAGTAAATTTCCACTCAAGTCCAGGTATCGTAGAGCGTTGAAAACCCCGTTACTTATTTCAATATCGATACTATTCAGCCGACAATCGGCCAAATTCAAGAATTCCAAGGCAGGCATGTTTTCAAAACTCTTTGTTTCCAATGCGCCTCCAAAATTATTGCCCATAAGATCTAAGAACTGAAGTTTTTCGTAAATAGCCGGACCAAAAAAGTCTTCTGGTTTATAAATTGAGTACTTTGTATACTTTTGATTAATTTTTACCGAGTGTACGGTGTGCGAAAGTGGGGATAGAAATGCATTACATTTCAATGATTTGTGCCCATTGATGAGTGTAAAGTTGTGAAGTTTATTGAGTCCTTGAAAAGTCTGTTTGGTAATTTGTTTAAGGTTGCTGTTAATAATCTCCAGATTAAGTAGATTTCCCAAGTTACTATGATTGAAGGCGCCATCATTAATATGTCTCAGAGGACAGTCGTATAAAACTAGACTCTTCAAACGGTATTCTCCAATAGCAAAAGCATCATCGGTTAGAACTTCGTCTGAAAAATTGTATTTGTCAATTCGAAGTAAAAGATAATCACTGCAATCCGTATTGCTTTTTATTTCTTCGATTCCGATGACTGCATTTGCTAAACTCGAATCGCAGCGAAGGACTTTATCCGTGCTGCAATTAATCCGACGCCATTCAGCATATTTGGAAAATGGCAAACTTTGACTCGATATTCTTAAATGCGTTTCCGGCAGTTCACTTGAAAAGTCTATGTTGGCTATAATTAATAAAAGCACAAAGCTAACTAGAGCCGGTGTTGTTATATATTTCATCCATCGGATATGGCGTGGTTGATAAAATGTTTCCGGTTGCTTCGAAATTTCGTCATTATTCAGATCGAAGGATTTGGAATTGAACATGCTGCGAAACCACAAACAGTTATTATTATTGGTAATGCGGTAACCGTCAACTATTCCAGCTAGTTCTCAACGCACTAACCAGATTTGTCATTTGTGTGCGGGTAATTTATCAAATTAGTTAGGCTCATTATCAGCATTATGCATTAAAATAATAATGATTATTATTAAAGTAATGCTGATTAGATAAGGCGCCCACAGGAATCGCATGCAAGTGTATGAAATTATATATGGTGCTCATATCATAAGCAACTTTTTATAGACCAATTCATTCGCGTGAAGCCGCAATTATATAACGAAATATCCTTCCGTTCTTGTTCAAGATTTACGCAGACTGACAAGAATCAATAATCATAAGTCATGCTCCATAAAGTTTCGCCGTGCCTAAAAAACGATTTAGTTCTGCATCACCCTAAATCATTTTTCACTCAAACACTGACCGTATTTTTTTTTTCTTTTTTTTTATCGAAAATTTTAGTTTACCTCTAGATACACTCCAAGAAATTCGATTAGAGGCACTTTTTGGTGCTGTACCAAGTGTAGCGGGATCTTGTTTACGCATTTTATAACGGTGTTTCTTCTCCTTACACTGTTATGTTGCGTTGGAATGAAAGTTCCGTTAGTTTTTGCCAAGATTTTTGCATATTTGTGTTTTTTGAGCAAACAAAAAGTAATTCTATATGTAGAAATTACATAAGAATAACATATAAATAATGTGTTTAGTCTCCAGATGTGTTTATAACAAAAAAAGTTCTTTTTAGAACTCAAATAGTAGGAATTTGGACCATTCCTTAACGACAACCTTCGTAGCTGCTCAACTGTCTCAAACTGTCGATTACCCACTTAAAATCGACGCAAAGTACAATTAAAAAATGGCTGAAATTCTGCGAACCTTTTTTTACCCTTCCTTTCTATCTTCTATATTATATATATTCTATGGTATCTAACAGCTGCGACTGGAAAGTTACCATGCCATATCGTTCAACTCGATTAATACATAATAACAAATGCAAAATTAGTTTTCATGGTTATTTTTAAGTTATTTAATATTTAGCGACTTAGAAATACATATTGCCGACAGGGAGTTCCAGTTTTACATATTCATCATGTTCATCTTGTTTCAATTTAGATTTAGATAAAAATAATTGAGGGAATATCATTATTGTTTTGCTGTGGTGGCTAACACAATAGGCACTCGATAACAATCTTAAGTCTATCGATTTCGGCGTTTATTGTTGTCATCACTAAATTGTTGTCGCTGCAGTCAACAAAATAACACATTTGAAAGGCGAAATTAGGTAAATATATATTTTCTCAATAACAAATGTGTCGAAAGTGTCGCAAAATGTGTAACGAGTTTTTAATATATGTAAATCCATAAGCAGATGGTCGATAAAGGGTGTGAAAGAAAAAACATTGGACTTGAGCGCAATGTTGCGAAGTGTTGCAATTTTACATAGATACATGTTAGTGATGTGTGTGTTTACATACATGCATGCACATGTACAATATATGTCTGTGTGCGTGTGTGTTGGTCAGCAATCAATAAAGCAACATTGTGTTTAATTAAATTAATTGTCTTGCTTCATGCTGCCGTCCTTACTCAAATCTAAATATAAATGTGGGCACTGACAGCATTTTACTCGTGCTGAAATATTAATAACATGAAAAGTGGCAACAAGAATGGTGCAACCCATTTAACAATAATTAAAATATGTTTGTTTATTTTCCTTGCAGAATTGAAATGCCAACAAATCAATGGTTAAATGGATATTTTGCCAAGCTGAATCCAGTGGCCGAAAAGATAGCGTTCGATATGAGCGAAGTGATATCGGCCTACGATCATGTGTGGCTAACACTGACCACAGCCCAGCAGGATAATATTTTGAACGACACGATAATCAAGCCGGAAATAACAATTCGGTATTATAGCAGGTCACACGCTGGCAATGAAATCGCGCCCAATTCGAGCGTGGAGAGCATTCGGAAAAAGGGAACTAAATGCCAGAAGTATAATATTATATATGCCTTTGATCGATTGAATCTACGCACATTTATTCATCAGAGCATCGGGCTGAAGATTGTGCATGATGACAACATTGGGGATTATCGGGATGAGCATTCGTTTCCCTTTAGTTATAAGACCAAATCTCAAATCAATCTAGCTGCACTTGAGAGTAACGGTGATAGTAATAACGATGTAACTGCCATTCAATTGAGCACCAAAATCTTGCCACCAGTTCCAAGAAAAGATACCAACGAATCGGATCATCAACAACAAATAATCCCATTCAGAGATGTTGAACCCAAGAGAATTGATATAGTCAAATGCACTGCATCATCTATTAATTCGGTAGCTGCAGACGAGAAACTCAATTTATTATCCAATTTTGGATCAAAGAACACACTACTAAGCATATCAACAGATTCCAACGATTTTGATAACGATACCAAAGAGCAGCATTCCGAGAAATGTAAACTATTGCCGGATAGTTTGGAAATGCCCAAAGGATTTGATTTCCTAAGCAATTGGTAAACTCATTTGAGTTCCGATTACTATTAGAATCTCTACTCACTTATATATATGTTTATATATATGTTTATATACATATATTTCACCAAAAACAATTCAGTCTGAATTTATTGCTTATAAGAATGCCTGGTCAAGAAAATGCAATTTTATATATATATACCATATATACGCCTTTACAGAACAAAAATGCTTAATAAATATAAAATCGAAATCAATCTGCGGTGATTTTCATTTCAGTTAAGATATGTGAGATATGTAGAGCAGGGTATCTGCAAGTCGGGCACACGCAACTAGCATCGCTTTGACTTGTTTACTGAATGAAATGTGCATGGGTAGTTTCTCTTTGTTTTTAATATTTATTTAATTGTAGAGAACCAAATCGACTGAAGCATTCATTGCTAATTTAATTAGCTAGATGAACGTGTTTAATTATAGAACTTGGCAAACGTTTCGTTTTATTGCCGACGTTGCCACGAAAACTGCTAGATTATTGCCCCACAAGCACGTGAGCTGAAACGTGTGTCTCCCAAACTGAAACGGAATTATTGCAATTGCAATTGCAAATGGATCTATTTTTGAATCGTTTCTATAAATACCAGAGTGCTTGTACAACTGAATGTGTACATATATATATATAGCAGATAATTTCGTTTAAATTGATTAATTACTTTGCGAAAATATAGATTTCTTTGTTGTAATATGGGTCGCAGGAGATTTTTCTTGACAAATTTGAAATATTTGATTATGGTCATAGTCTGCAGCACATACGCACAATGGGCGTTAGCCACTCCCAAGATATTAAGAGACTAATATAGTCGCTTGTGGGGTTGATCTAATCGCTTAACATATTCATAAAATAAGCAAGGCACCGTCACATTTGTCAGAAAATTACATTTTAAATAGAATTTGCTGTAGTGGCTTGCTTGATCACAAAAGCGATCTCTGCTCGCACACAGACATTGGGCATTACAGTTGATTTACCCTGTTCTATATATATATATATAAAGAAAAGTGTATGAGATGATTGACTGACTGACCGATTGGTGATAAAGTGAGCCTTAATTAAGGACGAGTGCTTCGTTTGCAACATATTTAATTTATTTTACAGTTTGAATGCCACTGCATTGGAGCTACAGTTTTAGTAGCACAAGCTTCGAAAGTATTTTGGTATTTAGATGTTTGTACCTTGGCATCAGGGTATTGAGCAGTCGGGTACGCCCAACAACAAGGTGCCAACAAATTACAAATTGTTTCTATAAATTTGCATATTTTCGACGTTTTATGTAATTGTGCAAATGAACTGCACATGTCTAATCCCATTTCGAATATTTTAATAATCTTGCTGATCATCAAAAGATGGGCCAAAATTGGGAATATCGATTTTTTGTTAAGGTATTTTGACCACAACTGTTGTTTATAGATATAGGGGCCAAAAAATCATTTGATTTTGAAAATCTCTTTAGTTTTGACAAAACTATCTCAATAGGACGATCAGGACGACAAGGTCCAGTCGTCCGTTGTTTGGCCAGAGTATGTAGCAGTCGAGCATTTCTGAGGAGGTAACTTTGTATACATTTTGGTTGCACTTGACTTACGTCCATGTTTTCCGTGACGATTTATAGTGGATTTTCAACGTCGACGTCACTAAACAGTTTCCACGCCATTTTCTTGCGCCACAAAATCAATTCGTTTGCACTTACTTGTGCTTGCATCTATGAAGAGTACAATATGCAATATATATATACATATATATACATACATATATTCGCATATACACATATTCACATACATACATGAGTGATGTGCATGTGTCGCCTTGTGTGAGTCCGATTTATGAATGTTTCCGTTCGTGTGCCTCCATCATCTTTCTGACTTGGTCCAGTTAGTTCAGTTCTGTCATTTAGATCAAACACATAAATTTCCGCGTCACGATATATTTTCTAAGGATTCTAATATCGACGCTCCTAGCAACTACCAAATAAATAAATCATCATGGGCCTAACTACGGTCAGTACAATTGCCAAGGATATACGAACTACCAAAAGAAACATGAGTAAAAGTTAGGGATCAAAGGATTTCCCATTAAAGTGAAGTGTGTTAGCCAATTAAGGAGACGTATTTGGCCGCATAATGTATGCCTTATTGTCGGAAAAAAATCTCGTTGGTTTTTAGAAATTCTCCATACATTTGGCAACAAGGGTATCTAAAAACAACGGTTTTTATTTTCTTCATTTTAAAAATGTATAAAAAACTATCTCATTTTCAGTATATATATAAGAATTCCAATAACTTTACTGCGATTCGAACTCGAACTGCGATTCTTCGTTCGCGAGTTGAGTGACCTCCCGCTGAGCTACGCGCTCTGTGAATAAACAAGAGAGAACATTGCAGTCGGGTGCAACCGACTACGGAATACCATCTGATAACAGGTGCTACAGAACCGGGTCGGTGTAGCCGAGAATTACTGATCTTTGAAGGAGATTTTTAGTCCAAGTTTAAAGTTGGTGGTTGATATAGTAACCCTCATTCCAAGTTTGCTAACTGTAACTGCGACTCTAGCTGACAAAGATTTCAACGGCCGTAGTTCCTGGCAAAGAGTGCTGGCGTGGCATACGCCGATCTTCAAAATCAAATTTAAGAAGTGTAGCCCTAAAATTGTGGGCTATATGTGGCTTTATCGATTTGCGAATATCGATTTTATCGATTTGCGAATATCGATTTTATCGATTTCCTAGCCACATAGCACTTAGCACGTAGCACTCCAATTTTGATTTTTTGAAAAAAAAAAAAAAAAAAAATTTCAATTTTTCAGTGTAACCGAAACTATGACCTTCGGTTAGAACAAGCAACTGATCCCTCATCTATACAGCTATCTTGAAGATACTTATAATATAGCCGGTTTTATTATATAAAAGTCATAGAAACTTTCGATCGAAGGATAATTCCTTTTAATGTGGGGATGGGTCAACACTGTCAACCGCCATAACTTGATCATATTTGATCTGATTTGACGGCCTCATTATAATAAATGAATAAATAAATATTAAATTTGACTATTATCTAGTATTGGGGCATTCGGATGTAGTCTTTGGTCTGGCCATCGCTTCAGTGAATATGCGAAAATGTGATGGTTCGCAACTGACAATAATATGATTGTTGAGGATGTATTCTTAGAGAATGCCGTGCAGCACTCATATGCATTGCCCACATCTGAATATTAAGAATCTATTTATTTACGTACAGCCTACGCGTATGCTTGTGTGTTTTACGATATAAATAAATATTGGGATGATGCAGAGAATATCGTCTCTGGGAAGATCTACGATGAAAAGAAAAAAAAGAGAAAGCCAGAAGAAGAAAATATGAAAAGATGCTCATGTAATTTATAGTACGTTGTTCTTCTCGCTATCCCATTCAGGTAAATCGACAATAGCCTGTGCTGCATTGTGTCACCTGCACTGCACTTTGCCGCGGTGGCCGTGACGGGGCGCGGTCGCGGGAGGAGCATGGTTGTCACCTCTCTGCAAAAATGTGTAGCCATTCTGAAAATGCAGAAGGAATTTGTGCTGTTAGCGACAGTTTGACTGCAGCCTGGGCAGAGGTTTGACTTCTTTTGGCCACATGGCAAGTGATAATATAAAAGCCAACAAATCACTTTCACAGTTTTACTCGTCTTCGTTAACTGATCCCCCGAGCATCCTTAGTTAGTTTGCCGTGTGAAATTTGCATATCCTCCGTCGTGTAACGATCTACTTACTCAACCAAATTCATTAATCAAATAATCTGTGATCATGGGTGTAAGATTATCAACTTGAAACCAGTTCAAATATTATAATATTGTTCAAAGATCTAACGAGTTTTGATTTATACAAAGCATAAGGACAAACAAATTGAATGTGAGAGCGAGCGATTAAGCGATCCTCAGTGAAACCAAATGACAAAAACAAACAAAAATTTATTATATAACAGTACATTTTCAGAAAGAATCAAAAACTTATTGGAATACAACAATTTAATCAGAGCTTAACGTCATGACTTACATATAGCTCAAATTTGCAGAAAGTATCATAAACTTAGTTCCCGTATAACTCTACAACTTTATCGGAAATTAACGTTATGATTTCTGAATCGAAATCAAACCTCTTAGGAAAGTTAAAACCTTTTCAAACAAGGACAAATGTGTCCTAATTGTGAATTTGTTCACGTATAACTTTTGATGGTGTCGCGATCTGAGCACTTTGATTTGCCGTAGTTTTCCTTTCTTAACTATAATCAGAAAAAAAATCGTCCTGAATATTAGAAAACTTTTGGCCAATCAACAGGCAACTCTAGAATCACCCTTTACGTTGCTTATATCATAAAAAACCATACACAAACATTTTAGATACTTTATAAATGTATATAATTTTATTTGAGAAGACTTAACTTAAACTAAGCTTTTGAAGTAGACCATTTAAAAGCCGAGCAAGTCAATTTCATTATTTCTTTCTACAATTTTGAAAGATTTTTTTTTCTGCTTTTTATGGCTTTGTGCAAACGTATGTAACAGGCAGAAGCAAGTATGTCCGACCTTTTTAAGTATATATATTCTTGAGCAGGGTCAACAGATCAAGTTTGCTTTATTTGATCGACACATTTCGATATCCGATAGCAATAAATGCCAAGAACCCGACGCGTTTCTTATTATTACATAAAATTCATTTGGTATACGGTCAACTGCCCAAATTCCATCAAGATCAGATAAGAAACACCCAAATCGGTGGAGGGAAATTTGCCAATTTAACAAGAATATATATAGCAGCCGGATTTAGTTTTCATCGTAGTCGGGCTCAACCGACTACACCATTCTTACTTGTTAGGAATATATTTCTTAAAAATAGAAAATATTTATGAAAAATAAAAAAATAATATTTAACTCGATTCCTTCCTATATTTATTTATATAGGATGAACTGCCTAAGGAACAAATTGAACGTGAGTTGAAATCAATATTTTCAGTCAATATTTTCAATAATTGAATTGTTGTTTTCTTGTTCGTTTTGTGATACGCAGTGCTTCGCAATGCATTCAATGCATTCGATCCGGAGAAGAATGGGTATATCAACCCCACCATGGTGGGCTCCATACTGAGCATGTTGGGGCATCAGCTGGACGATGCGACGTTAGCTGAAATCATAGCCGAGGTCGATGAGGATGGCTCGGGTCAAATTGAATTTGAGGAGTTCACGACGCTGGCGGCACGTTTCCTTGTTGAGGAGGATGCCGAGGCAATGATGGCCGAGTTGAAGGAGGCCTTCCGCCTGTACGACAAGGAGGGAAATGGTTATATCACAACTGGAGTTCTACGCGAAATTCTGCGTGAATTGGACGACAAGCTGACCAACGACGACTTGGACATGATGATTGAAGAAATTGATTCGGATGGCTCCGGCACTGTTGATTTCGATGGTAAGTGCGATAATGATATGTATCTGAATAATATGTCTAAAACTATATTATTGTCTATTTAACAGAATTCATGGAAGTTATGACTGGTGAATAATATGTCTAAACCATGTTATTGCATCTCTAACAGAATTCATGGAAGTTATGACTGGTGGTGATGATTAAAGGAACGAATATTATGGACCCAGTATTTATGAACCCATTAAGTCATCTTTTGAATTGGCTTTAGTGTATCCAATCTGTATAATTCCCAAATCTCAATTTCAACTCAGCAGGCTATGCATGTAAATCAATTTAATAAATTTGCAGTTTGATCAAAAACAATTATTTAATACGCAAACACTAATTAAATAAGATTAGTGTGGAATGGAGGGAATAATATCGGATTTACAACTTATAGTATTGTAGTACCATTAATAATATAATATAAAAATGTAAATTGATAAACAATTACAACCGAAATATCGGTTTTGAGTTACGAAACTTTTGATTCACCCATTAATCTAGAAATATCGTATACTTTTAGAAACTCATAGATCTCCATGTTATACAAATATAAATAAGAAACTTGACTCATTATTCGATCGATGACTTTTTGGATTATTCAGTTTTCAGATTTAAATATAAGTTCGCAGCAAAAATATCAAAGTATTTTTTAATCTCATCCTTGCGCTATATTCACAATGTATGTTTATAAGAATTAATAATTGATATAATTGTTAAAAAGTATGAAAATGTACGCAATCGGCTGAAGGAAGCAGGTGAAAAAGAGATTTTCACAATTTTCACTACACGTATATGTAAGTCCATATATTCAAAGGTTTAAAGATCAGCATATTGGCTGTATTTTTATTTTTTTGGTATTTGTAACTAATAATACAGAAAAAAAAATCGGAAAAATTTGAATATTTTAAAACATATATACATATAATATTAGTTCATTTGTTACACTAAAAATTAAAATCTGTAGATTTCACATGTACAAACTCGAAAATAGATGAGAAAGCAAATTTCCGTATAATGGTTTTGTGCAAATGTATGTAACAGGCAGAAGGAAGCATAAGTATATATATTTTTGATCAGGATCAGCCGAGTCGATATAGCCGTGTCCGTCTGTCCGTCCGTCTGTAGGGACACGCGGATTTCGGAGACTATAAGTGCTAGAGCTTTCAGGTGCAGATAAAGTTTGCTTTATTTTTAATGATAACTGCCACCGTTTCAGGAATATCGATACATTTCGATTTCCGATAGCAATAAATGCCACAATTTTGAAGGCAATTGATACAAAATATACATATGCATATTAGTGATCCACCGCCCAAATTTCAGGTCGGATGAGAAACAGCGAAGTTATAGTCGAAAGTAGATTCTCATATTGATCCCATTTCTGCCAACAGCCGCAAGCGTTTTCTGTATGTATAAATATGCGCATGTGTGAGAAAGAGATGGCATGATAATCGCTGCGAGCGTCAATATGTTTTTGTTTGTATTCTGGAGAGCCCCGTTACCTACAATTGCGTGTACATATACATAAACAGTGGCTCACAGTTCAAGTGGATCAGTGTCAAAGAAAAAACCTAACTGCCTGCCATAAGCTAATTATTCATTATTTTTCAAAAATTCCAAAAACCGATGGTAGGTACATGTATTGACCACCAATATGAATGCATGACCCTAATACACTGAGGTTTCCCCACCTGCTAAGTAGGATTATGTAAAAAATACCCTATTTTTTGTTTACTGCTTATTTCGAGTAGTCTAAAAGTGATCCACTTGAACTGTGAGCCACTGTATATACGTTGGTAAGTATACGCACGCATTTGCAGCCAGCCTGTTCGGGCCTATGAATGAGAATATGCATTGCCTGAGTTTTTTTTTAGTCTGTAATTCCTGAGTCTGCCATAAGAAAAGAGTGCACATTTGGATGCAAGACTTCTTAAAGGGAAATTATTATTATAAAATTAGAATATATTTAACAACTGGAATCATGGTATATCGTAGTCAATCTCACTCGACTACTGAATTCTTACTTGTTTTTACATCGGTGAATTTGGCCATTTGCAATGCGAAATCATAATGAGAATAATTTCTTTGATGAAGTTTTACTGAAACTGAGTGCTCTCTTTGGGTGCTCCAAGAACGCAAGATTCTGGTCGCTGTAATTTTTATAAACAATAATATAAACAAAAACAATTTTATAAACAAACAAATTGGCTCGTGTTTGAACCTCCTCTTAGATTTGACAAAGTGGCTAGAGTTTGGAAATTTGTTCCTTGATTTTTTTTACAGAAAATGCGAAAAATCAATCAAATGAACCAAAGCAAATATCAAATTGGAATACTTAATTAAAAATAAATATAAATAAATACAAATATTTAAGTTTTTGAAGTTGAGAATTGGAGAGAAACGCTGTCCTGAATATATATATATATATTAATTCCAAAATTTTCTTATTAATATAAACATATATGAGTTATATTTTTAATGTTTTTAAATTTTCACCATATATTGGGAGTGAGTGTGAAATTGGTTCAGAAATTTGAGTGTATATTTTCTTTTCTCTCTCATTCTTCGACTTTTCATTCTAAACGTTTTACTTTCCCTGACTGTGTTTCTCACGATTAACAATTTTTGGTCTGATTGGGTGTTTTTTGAGATTCCCCAATGCTTGCCATATATTTTTGGCCATTTTAAATTTTCATATTCCCACTTTTATTATAACCTTTTTGTTCCACGTACCCATTATAGGAAAGTTATGTTGTACAAAGAAATAAGGATTTCCGACTTAATAACATATATATATATATTCTTGATAGATAAAGTTTACTTAAATTGCCCCGCATTTCGAATACAGACAAATAGCGATTTGCGACAGCATTCAAAATACTAGCTTATTATACCTTGACATATTATTGATCAATTGCACAAATTTAAATCAAGATCGGATCAGATCGGATGAGAAGCAACCAAGTTATAGTGTGTTTGTTAAACCCCTTTTAAAATATTGTTGAATATTCCACATTCCTCAAATCAAATAAATAATAGCTTGAATTTTATGTTCGAAACCCTGAAAACTGTTTTGAAGAATAAATGTTTGATAACTCTGATTTTGAAGTGTGACTCATTAATTTTGTTATCAGTAGTGCTGTGTCATCGGGTCGCTGGCACCTCGTCTGCTTCAGGTGGGGTAGAGTAGGGTAAGGTATTCTATTCACCGTTCTATTTGGCATGCCAAGAGATCGATTGGCGCTGACGACGACGGCGACGACGACGACGACGACGAATTCGAATTTGGCATTTGTTTCCACTTACAAGTTGCAGTTGCAGTGCTGTGCTATGCTTTCTGATTTTACACGGTTCGTCGTCGGTTCTTATCCCGTGTAGGCAGCCAGCCCGTGGTGACATTTGCCGTAGCCGTTGCGGTTTATATACGGCGTACAGACATCGAATTGGTTAGACGGTGGCGCCAACTCGATCTGATCGAAAGTTAATTGCAAATCAATCTTTTGGTGAATATATAAATAGTTGGATATTTATTACTTTTGTTTGCAATCAGTAATTTAACAATTAACTTTAATCATCGTATCTTAGATTGGACTTCTCATCACTTTCAACAAGCTTTTTCCAATCAAAAATATATAAAAAATGGTAAGTTCATTATATAACTGAGCCAATCATTCGCTTAAAATACAGTTATAAATGATTATTGAGTGCACAACATTGTTCTACAAATAAATCAATTAAATTGATGTTTCGCCTTGATTGCAATTGCAAATTATTTGACACAGCAGAGGACATTTGTAGGGCATATATATATATATATATACATACATATATATATATATGTGTGGTTTTTTTTGAACATTCATAAAAAATGTGCTCTCTGTAATTGATGGGATCGATGAGTTTTCATTCAAAATCTCTGGCAAAAAGTCTCTAAGAGAAGACTAGGTCACCTGCGATGTGTTGATTAATGGCAACTAAATCAAAGGTACAAAATCCTATTTTGAGAACATCTGTACACGCAACCAAACATATGTACGTCTAATGAGATCTTGCTTTCCTAATTAATATTCTTTTCGGTTCATTTCATTTTGTTTCATTTCATTTCGTTTCATTTCATTTCGTTTCATTTCCTTTTGTTTCATTTCATTTCATTTCGTTTTATTTCATTTCGTTTCATTTCGTTTTTTTGCAGACTGAGGCGGACTACGACAAAGATCAATTGAGAAGTATGTATATGTATACACTCAGAGAAAAAAATCGACCTGAGTTTGAGAAATTCTCCATACTTTTTGCGACAAGGGCAGCGCTTAGCTTAATATTCAGAAAGTGTATTTCTTAAAACCATTAATTTCATGGAAACTTTTCTCTAAAGCTAGCTTTTGAAAAGATTGGAATTTTGAGGGTCTTTTTTTTATTTGTGTAAACATGAGCATATTATTTTACAAATTTGTTCACAAATACCAACACTTTAGATAGCTTATAAATTCCAATAGTTTAATTTGAAAAATGTACGGCGATTCGAAACCGCGGCCCTTGGCTTGGTCTTCGAGTTGATTGTCTGCCCACTGAGCTACGCGGCCTCTAAAGCAGACAACAGCTAAACTCCGATATAAAAGCGGAGCCAGTAAATTTAATTACTTGTTTCTGAATTTTAGAAAGGGTTTCTTCGCAGAGCGGGGGCTTGCCTTTCAACTTGTTAGAAATAACAGAATCGTAATAGAATATGTTTCTAAAAAATAAAAGATCACCTTTCTAATTTTTGGAAAGTTTTTTCTTCTTCTTATATTTAGAAATTATTTCTGAAAAGAAGAAAAACTTTCTAATTACATTGCGATTTTCATTTAAGGTTGATTTCCAAAAATTCAGACCGATTTTTCTGAGTGTAGTTTGTGTAAACTAAATCCGCTAATCTGTTGTTTGTGATCAGTTCTGCGCAATGCTTTCAAGGCCTTTGATCTGGATGGCACCGGTTCGATAGATCATTCCGATGTCTCCGCTATACTGGAGATTATGGGCCAAAAGCTAGAACCACCAGCTGTGAAAGCCCTGATCAAGGAGGTGGATAAGGGCTCATCCAATAAATTGAACTTCGCTCAGTTCTGCAAGCTGGCTGCGCGTTTCATCGAGGTCGAGGAGGATGTGGCCGCCCTGCAGAGTGAACTGAAGGAGGCATTCCGAGTGTACGACAAGGAGGGCAAGGGCTATCTGACGGTTGCCACACTGCGCGGCATTCTCCATGAGCTGGACGACAAAATATCCAGCCAGGATTTGGATAGCATTATTGAGGAAATCGATGCTGATGGCTCAGGAACGGTTGATTTCGATGGTACGTAAATCACGCATTTTCATTTCCAACATTTTGCTAACAAAAAATACGTTGTTTTCCAACAATTAATTACAGAGTTTATGCAAGTGATGACAGGTAATTGGGCGAACTTATCCACTAATCATAATTATAATGAATTTATATGTCTTCTTTTAGGTTAAGCTCTGGAGTGCAAAATATTCAAAATTGACTTTGAACATTGGCTGATTATTGAAAAACAATGGAAAAATATAATAATAATTTGTGAATTAATACGTATACATAAAATATATTCCGAAAGTGCAATAAATATAAGAATTATTATTACCAAGAGTTATTGAAAGCGGCAAATGCAAGGATGGATTTCTACTTGTAATTGAAAGATGAAGAAATTGTTCGAATTTTGTGGGAATAGAAGAACTGATTTTCTTGCGTCTGTCTGTAATTGAAGGTATATCCGTATCCGGAAGGTAGCGGTTCTTTTTTTGTGTCTCAATTAACTTGGCTGTGAACCGCGAAATCGAGTCGAGAAAAATGCGACGACAAAGCTTCCACTTCCACATTTTGCAATACAACGAATCGCAATTGGTAACAAAACAAAGCAATTTAAAATCGATTTAGATCTGGTTTGTTGAGGCTTGTTCGAGTTTTATTTTTGTTGTTCGCTGATTCGCTATTTAATGTTAACTGTTGTATTAGCGATTGAGTTGCTCGTGCGTCCTTGACAACAACATTATTAATTAGTTTAATGTTACGCATGTTTACGAAATGAATTAATTAACAAACCTTATAAGAGGTAATTATGTGAGGCACAAATATCGTTTATATATATTTAAATAGGTGCGAATTATAGTCTAGTGTTTAGTACAGTAAGTAATCTCCTTGGCCATTAGAATCAATTGCAACTAAAATCTAGTCAAAACCAACAATTTGCGAATGATGCAAATCAGACAAAAGTTATTGGACCTAATTTGGCAAGTTTTCGACAAATGAGGCCATCAATTGCGCCTGCAGGTATACTTATATATATATATATGTACTAGTAAAACCAGGCTCAAAGCAAACTAAAAGTAACATTTTAGTTTCATTATTTTTTTTTGCGCACAAAAATCGTGATTCACAGTTTTACTTGCAAGAGTCGATTTTTTTTTCGCAACCTATCACATTAACAAAGCCAATAAATTTGTAGAGCTCAAGAGCTCTTTTGTTTTTCTCATGCCACATTTGGGCGGAGGTGTTTGGCCAGCAACAACAGCAACAAACAGCAACAAGCAGCAACAACAATAGCACAACAGTAACAGTACAACAGAAATAAATAAAGCAACAACAAATTCTCTTATTTATTCCAGTTTCTTAGTTTACGCAGATACAAATCTTTTGTTTGCCAAAGCATAATGAAACCGAAAGTGAAGGTATTTTAATTGTGGGCAGGTTTTTCACTCTTATTCGTATGTACACAAACACAAACACAAGCACAAGCATGTGCCTGTCTGCCTGTATCTGTGTGTATGTGTGCATCTGTGTGAAGGGTGTGTATGTAAGAAAAGAAAAAAAAAAACGGATATCGATAAACAAAAAGCTTTGAAAAGCGACTGAATTCGCAAATGACATTTAAGGCAGGCAGGAAAATGCTGAAACTAAAACTAAATAAAAAATATTAATGCACATACGGTTTATGATACCCTTTTTGGCCAACTTTTTGCTGGGTACAAAAGGCCATTTGTCTTGATTAATTTGTTAGTTTTTCGCCGTACGCTAAACAGGCATTCCAAATTGATTTGCAGTAGCTGAACAAATTAGCAGGTGTGACTAGAGCGAGCGTTGATCGATAAGTTCGCGAGGCAGATGGCTGTAACAAATTGTAACTCAGATACTTTATTAAGAACCCTCGCATTTTATAAACACCAATCGTCAACTGTTTAATTTGGCTTGATAACAACTTGATTCATTGCAAAAATGAGATTTGCCGGAATTGGTTCTCTGCTTGCCTTCTTGGGACTTGCAACTGCCCATTTGGACACATTTGTTGGCTGTGAGTTGTGTTTAACTGTTTAATTGATTCATCCCTTTCTGAGTACGCGTCCCATCCTCTCGAGCAGTGTGCCTGAAGCATGATGTGATGGTCTCATGTGCCTCAGCATGTCCCCGAATCTGCATGAACAACTACCAGGTCAGGAAGTGCAGACCCGTCAAGTGTGAGCCCGGCTGTGCCTGCCGAGAGGGCTGGGTGCGGAAGGACTCAATTACAGGAGAATGCATTCGGCGAAGCGAATGCATGCGATGGATTCTATGAATGCCTTCAAGTGATGGCGAATTATATGCCCAACTATGAATAATTCTCTGATATATATATTGTCTTATTTGTATACCCTATTGAAATGGCTATAATGGTTTTGTGTCCCGGGCTGATCAGCTTACAGCAACACAATTCTAAGGGCATATTCTACCAATTGATATTTAACATATCTTGACATATTATTGATCAACTCTACAACCTTCATCAAGATCGGATTAGAATCACCCAAATCGTATTCTCATATTGATATCTTTACTATCAGCAGGTGCAAACATTATTCACTCTTCAGTGCCAATAAGAAACTAATCTAGCTTAACAAAACTCAAAAGCTATCTCCAAAACTCAACATTCTAGACATATTCTCCAGCCCTTTTTACCCATTTATTAATGACCTTACTTCTGCCAAAATGAATGATGATGACGTCAAGTTGTGCCTGACTTATAAGGAAATGAGCCATCGATGATTACTGCAGGCGGACTTACTTTCTATTTTATCTAGGTGAAAAAAGAATTGGTTCCAATTGAACTGCTCCATGTGCAAGATGATGTCATTCTATCGTAGCTTAGCTCAGTTAGTAAGTTACACATTTGACGGAAAGTGAAAGAATTGGATGACTCTGATATTACAAATTATACTTCTTTCGTATGGATCTTGACTGTGGTCTCTACAATATCCGAATCCCCAAAGCAGATTGGAATATGTGCCAAAGAATTTCTTCCTATTGCTCATCGACTCCTACTTATTGACCTTTCCTCCCTAACTAATCGTTATCTACTAGTCATAAGTGAGTTCATTCTAATCAATATGTGATTGGATCCTTTAACAATATTAAATTTAAATTATAACCTTAAGAGAAGTTATAGCTCATCTTTGCTTATGTGATGAAAATATTTCAATAAAATAAGACCAAAGCTAATATAGGAATTCTATATACTTGATTTGCTGAACAATAGTTGAAACTTTTCCCCGATCAAGTGTTATTTTTATATATTTTCTACAAAATTGTTGCTTACCAATAAGCAATGTTATAAGTAAGTAAATAGTAATGTAAGTATTAATGTCTTATTAATGATTACTAAAACAGACCTTCGACTCGGGATAGTTATGTTATTATATATCCTGTGAAGTGTTATTACCAAATTTTATGCGGTTTCCGTACTTTTTTTTTTTCGTTTATGTTTTACAAGAAATTACATTCCTTGTTGGAGCGAAGTTTCCCCGCGTCAGGGAATGCCTGGATAAGTTAATAAAACCCAAGTACCGCCACCGTCGTGTACTCAAGTAAAGTTTATTCGGGACTAAATAGTTGCTTAACATAATTCTGTTGCTTAACATAATTGTGCTGCTTAACATAACTAGTACGCATTAATGAGGGACTTAACATGCACGGTTGCATTGAATGTAAATTAACATCATTTTCAACATTCCTTAAATATTAAAAAAAAAGTTTTTGTATTACTTAACACCATTATAAGAAGCTCAAAAGCTCAGACATAAGATTAACATAGTTTTCAATACTATTATAATCTAGCAATCCTCCCATAAAACATTTCTATACACAGACAACGTAGCCAACTAAATTTCACCAACTAATTTTATCGACCTTGTCTAACCTTGGCCAGTCGACCGTTTCAACCACAGACACATACATATAAATACGTACAGTTATATGTACTTACATACATACATTGGACACTTTAGCTGCTCTACCCGAAAACAAATGCAAGTAAGAGTTAAGACCACATTCACATTTGACTGACAGAGAGTAAATCTGTTTGGGGTGAACTACCGATTAAGTGGCTTGAGACGAAAATGCCAGAGCTCCACTGCCAGGCAGTGAAGAGTGGAGAGTGGAGCTTTGCGTCTGTAAACGTATGTAGGTGCACATACATATAATTAGCTGCATGCACATGTTTGTTTACTTGGCTGCAAATATGCGCAAATGTTAAACTAACAGCATTGTTTGCCTGAGACTCAAGACTCCAAATTGCGAAGGGCATTTCTTCAAAAGGAAATACATAAATGATTAACATTCGAAATTTAAATTAAATCTCAAATATTGAAACTACCATACCAGTAAATAGAACGTTGTAGATTTGGTCGCAATGAAAAGAACTAAATTTGGAAGTGAACTCAAACTAAAGCCAAAGTATTTGGGTCCCTACCTGATTGTCAAAATGAAGCACGATGACGCCTATGATGTCACAAAACTAGGTAGATCTGATGGTCCAAAGAACCCATCGACATGTTTCGAGTATCTGAAGCGCTGGTCGACGCCTTCGGATTATGATGACAACGATGAATTCGTGGCGAATGCATAAGCAGGTTGGCCGAATGTGGGTTGGTTTGTGGCTTCTAAGGCCAATTCCAACAACCACGACGAAGAACAACATGAAGAAGAACAACAGCGAAGAGCAAAGAAACAACGACGAGAGCAAATTCGCAAGACGGCGAATCTGCTCAAAGAAGACAATCGTCGAAGAGGAGCAGCAACATGCGATGACGACGAAGAGAAGTTGCAGTTCGGCCTTTGAGTGAATAGGTTATGAGAGCTGTGCATCAAGACGAGAAACGATGTTAAATTTTATATTGACCCGCAATTGCGATAACATATAATCGAAAATGTGACTATGCGATAAGTTATCGAGCAACAATATCGATCACTTGGCGTGCTCTTATTTTTTCGTCGATTTTGTTCCTGATTGTTAGTGCATGCAAATCACTTTTTGGGGACAATTGTGAAAAATAGCGTATTACACTACCACTCCCAAAGTGAAGGCCAGGTAAGTTGGAGTTATTGCTTCATCGATATGCAACATGGCATGGCTAATGCACGAAGTCCAAAAATATAAATTACTGACGTCGTAATTACTTGCGATAGGTTGATAACTAATCGGTTAGCGTAGCTTATGTTGAGTAGACATAGATTCGTGTATGATATGTTGATCGATGTTGTATAGTGTGCTTTTCGTGTCGTGACAAGCGCCTATCCCTGCTTCTTAGAAATCGATAAATCAATCGCTGCCCTTTTGCAGATTCGTCCACATCTGATATGAACTTTTTAACTGACGAGCCCGTTCCACCCGGCTTCGAGGATGAAATGTCACGCACAGCGGTCATACAGAAGCTAATTGAGAGCCACAAAGGCGGCGCCCTCATCGGCACCGAATATGTTGTCGAGCTGCACGAAGATGGCCAAATTCGTCCCGACTATTTTTGTGTACTGTGCAATATGTACAACGATTGCCATTCCATATTTGTCCACTGGACGTCATTGGCGCATCGCACCAACTATCTGAAGAAGCACTTTTTCGTGCTGCTGCAGCAGCTGCAACGCTTCTCGGGCAATTCAAACGAACTTATGTTTAATGGCATAAACAAGTTGGTCGAACATATCGAAACGCATTTCGGACGCAGCACGCAAATCTTGGCCGTTGCTGGCGATGATTTTCGTCGTAGTGGTGCAAAAATCTGTTCACTGGTACGCGATAAATGTCATTATGATGAATGCGCCCGATCTGATTTCGTTGACGAGGTGCGCCAAATGATTTTTGAGGCCAAGCCGATGAAAACACTGTAAGTTACGCTTCACTTAAATAAAGGTAATGCCGAGCCAATTGCCTCATATCCCCATTCCAGTGATGACGATGAGAATTTTGACCCACTAATGGGACAGCAGCATCAGCAGTCTTCGGGCAAGAAGGCTAGAAAAAAGCAAGACGAACAGCAGCCGGAATATCGTGCCACCATCACGCAGCAGCTGCCAACGCCCAAGGAGCTGTCGTCGCAGGCCTCGCAAATTGCGCAGGAGCGTTACCGTTGGGAGGAATTTCGCTGCCTGCTGCAATTGAAGCAGCTGCTCGATGAGACGGAAACATATGAAACGAATCCGGAGAAGCATCCCGATTATGCCGAGGAGTGGAAACTGTTCTGGAATCGACGCTACAAGCAGCTGCAGGAGGAGAAGAAATGCGATCCAAATAGCTATGACTACAAACCCGAATGGATTAGCTATTGGAACGATCGACGCGTGGAGCTCTTCAACAATGCCGTCAATAAGATCAAAAAGGAGCTCAATGAAAAATTCAAGCTGGGCGCCAAAGACGATGAGAACACCAAGGAGCTCATGGTACGCTATAAAATACGCATCAGCAGTCCCAAAATCACAAATCCCGCCGCAGCCGGAACCGCCGCCGTCTTATCTTCGACGAATGTCGCTGTGCGGCGCGAGCCCAACTATCGCGGACCCAATAATCGCAGCGGCAACGGTGCCACCATCGTCAGGCCAGATGCTGTGATTAACATCAGCGATGATGTTCAGCACGCGCCGAGTAGACGCTCGGCTCGTCCCACTCGCCGTCAACCGTATGGCCGCTCATTGTCACGCTCGTTGTCGCCAAAGCGTGCAAGGCGATCTCGCTTCTCAGAGGCCACTCGACTCCGGCAGCGTTCGCGCTCCAGATCACGCTCGTCGCATCGGCGCAGCTCGCGTTCGCCATATAGACGCGGGCAAGACAGGTCGGACCATTCGCGCAGCCACGACGATTACGGTAGGCGTGATAGGGAGAGAGAGATCGAAGGTCCACTCACTGTGGTTAGTGTGCTGCGCATGCTATCCACGTTAGAGGATCAGTTGGGCAGCCTCGGACCCAAGGCGCTTAGTCTGCTCAGCAAGGCAGTGGCCATGGAGAAGATCAAGCCAAATGTCGCCGATGATCTGCTATTGAATGAGGACAATTGTGTGTTCCTGGAGACTACCAAGGAGAAGCTAAAGGGCATTCTCGATGCAAAAGTACTCGAAGATCCGCAAAAAGTGCGCGTTGTGAAAACGTTAATCAGCGATATTGCGGCCATCGTCTTCCAGGTCTCAAGAAAACGTAAGTGCAACACAATACAAGCTCAAAAGCTTTGCAACTTTCAACAGATCCTGAACCAAGTCCAATGCATATATATAGATATAGATATAAATATGTATATGTCGGGGTAAGTATTTGTCTGTATATGTTGGTTGGAATCGGGCAATACTGTAATACATATAATCAAAATGTTTCCGACTACAACTCTCTGTTCTGTGATCTACCAAAAAAAAAGAGTTCTCAAGTTGTCGGTTCGGTAGTTTTTTATCCGGTTTTTTTTCTTTTTATTACTTTTAACTGTTAATTAATTAATTAATTTCGTTTATTGTGTTGCTCCCTCTTTCCAACTACCTCTCTCTAACACACACACACACACTCACACACACCCAGCTGATAAAGAGTCGACACAGAATGAGCCCGAGTTCCGGCTACCCTTCGACCCGCACCTCGTATCCTCGAAATTGGCAAGCGCACTGATCGAGAACGGCGTAGATGATTTAAATACGGAGGATTTGAACCGGCTGCTGCAATTCTTTACGCTGCTGGTGAGAACGAATCATACACGACGCCAGACCGATCGTAGCTGCGGCCTCAACTTTGCCGAGGTCCTGCTTCGCATGGGACTTGAGAGCAGTGCGACAAATGATGAGGACGTCACTGCTGCTGGTCACGATGTGGACATTGACTTTGTCGAACTGCTCGAGCAGGTGGAGCACCAGCTCGCCGTCATGGATTATAACACCAGTGTGCCGTCCAAGGCTAGCAGCATCAGCGATGGCAGCAATCATGGCACGGAATCCCTAACAGACTCCGATTTGCAGACGCTGCTGCAGAACTTTAAGTTTCTCTCCAACGAGGAGCAGGTGCATCTCATCGACCATGTGCGCATACTGGAGAAACTGGATCCGCCGCGTGTAGAACGTATGCGCGAATATGTTAACATTGCTGAGCTAACCATCGGCTATCCACCCGGCAACAGTAACGAGCGTACGGAATGTGGTGCCTCCAACTCACGTCTGGCCAACGCTACGTCGACCACCACATCGTCGGCCGAGGCCGTGGCGGCAATGCGTCGCAACGATCGCGAACAGTCATCACCAGCGAAGCTGCAACGACGTCCCTCTATGCGCAACTCACCGAATTTTATGCTGGTCGATGATGACGATGATGATTACAATTTCGATGATCTGGTGCTGAAGTCCAATGATTCAAATGGCAAGAAATCCAGAAATCCGGCATCTGCGTCACCCAATTCGTTGACCTCTAAGCCGGCGTCGCCAAAGATCTCGCTCAAGGACACGGAGAATATAATTGCCAATCTAATGGGTACACTGACCAGCAACAGCAAGCAGGCAACAAGCGCAGCCAAAATATGGCAGCAGCAGCAGCAACAACAACAGCAACAACAACATCATCCGCAGCAGCAGCAGCAACAAAAACAGCCATCGTTTGGAACCCATAATGGTGGTAGCAATTATTATAACTATGGTACCGATCAAATGTAGAGCGGTCCGACTGGCTATCCGGGCGTTCCGCCACAGCAGACGTAACAACCACCAACAAGAATAGCAGCCGCAGCCTCCCGGCAACATGGGCAATTTTATTGCCTATGGTCCACCCATGCGTCCCACTGGTGGCTACGATTGGTCCCGGGCCAATGGACCGCCGCAATCATATAATAATAATCAGCATAACTGAAAATAAAGTGTATCTAAAATGTATGAAATAAACTGAAAGAAACCCCATTCCTAAGTCCTTAAAAAGTAGACAGCCAAAAGTTACATGTTGCAAAGATTTGAAGCTTTCTTTTGTACATTTCTAAAGATAAGATAAACATAAAGATTCATTAAGATAAAGATTCATGAAGATTCAGCCACAAATATGTCATTACGTAAAAGAAAAAAATCAAAAAAAATCAGTAAATCGGAAAATAAATCGCTTCTGATATATCTTATTTCTATGAAACATAATGATTCAATTATTAATAAAAATTAAATAATCAAAACAATGCACACAATTCAATTTGTGTAGAAATAGTTGTAATTTAGTAGTAACTAAAGTTTTCAATAATTAATTACAGTAAGTAATTAATACGGCAACCAGATACTCACAATCTTTGCCTGTAGTTCGCACAAGCAATTTCAATTCGAACTTTGTAGCCTTATTTGAAGTTGGTAACGTTCAGTCACCCAGCACTCGCTTTCACCCCTCACATTCTGTAAAATCACCTCACACTCTCTACTAGGCCAAATTAAATGACCAAATAATATGACTGAGACTTGAACACACCAAATTCAAATTCATCCAGCGGCATTGCATAGTCAAAAAACATACCCAATCAATGCCAATTAAGCCAAGAAACAAAGCTCACAATTATTGCTAATTATCTATTCAAATTCAACTATGCTGATTACTTATAAAATAATTAATTAAACAGTGTACACATTATCACCACAACCATGTTATAATCCACTTGTAATCCCCTTAAATTATGCAAAGCTACAAATGCACTAATAGCTCCAAGTTTAGTTAGTAGTTGGTATATATCTAAGCGAAAATTAAGTAAAATTGGTTCGTTCTGATATATCTCTAAAAAAATTGGTAAAAACTGAATTGTGTTGACTTCCTAGAGGACTCCAAGACTCAGTCTCACGAGCAGAAACGCCATTCAAAGCTGTATTCATTTGCAGTCTTTTTTTTATAATTTTACTATCTCCAATTAATAAATGGATCAATTTATTTACATGTAAAAAAGGGACTTATCTAACTGTAAGCACACACACACAGACACACACCCGAACATATATATTTGCACATATTATGCAAGACCGGGTCCGATAATTGCTTTAGCGTAGGAAAGACAGGAGCAGACACTTTGAATGGAGCCACAAAGTAAATCAAAAGCAACTTTCTGATACGATCCTCAAGTAAGATTAGATTTCGTAGATCGTATACGATATTCAAATGTGTATCGCAGCTGATTTGCTTACGGACGTGCAGACATCTTATGTAAACTTCAAAAATAATAATAGTTCATAAGTTTTATTGTTTATTAAAATGCAGTAAAAGTTGAATTCATTTTTGCAAACTAAAATAAAAACTAAAAAGATATTCCTGTTTAACATACACACAATAAATATACCACTAACATTGCTTTGCATTTCTCTCTCTCACTCTTTCCCTCTCTCTTTGCTTTAACAAAAGCTTTCTGGAGCTTGAGCTGAAAGTGAAGCTTGAGTCTGAGTCTGACTCTTGAGCTTAAGCTGCTGGCTTAACTGTATTTGCTGCCGCTGCTGCTGCTGCTGTTGCGGTTTGTTGGCTGCAGCAGCAAACAGGTAGGCAGGCAGGCAGGCAGGCAGGCAGGCAAGCAGGCAAGCAAGCAACTTCTTGCGCTCTTTGAAGCCATCGCGTGATTCATTCAACCATTCCCCGTTTGGCCGTAAGCTCGATCGCAACAGCTTGCAGCGAGTGTTGTGCTGGTCTCGAAAGATTTTATATAGTCAGATCGGTTCGCCTAGTGGCAGTCAGTTTAGTGCTTAGAAGCGGTGCGCGTGCTTCGCCAAAACGCAGTGCAGCAGCCTTCATTTCCAAGTAGCATTTTCGTTTCTTCGGTTTTTTGGTTTTCTTGTGCTCCCCAAGTGGTCATCTAAGCGACTATTGTCAAATATAGTCGACATCCTGGTTGTTGGCCAAGAAAACTAGTCCCGATCATTATTGCGAATATATAGTCTCAGCCAGTGTTTCTCCCAAGTGTGCGCTGTGTGAAAAGCAAAATTCAAAACTAAATTTGCAAAATGTTATCAAAGTGCGCCATGTCGCCAAAGGGATTAAAACACTTAATTGCACTTGTGGCTCTAATTGCCAGCTTACTCTCGGATTTACCAGTGGCTCAAGCTGTCCGCGTCGGTGCCCCACAACAGCCGCAACGCGCCAAGGGTAAGCCAAACAATAACAATATCTCCCATAATATAATGTATCTATATACATATATATAAAGATTACAATTCAAAACGAGCCCCCTCGATTTGAATAAAGTAATCAAGTGTTTATTGAATGAATAATTTGTGAAAATCGGAATTACTGATGAGCAAATCTTTAGGGTTTTTTTTTTTGATTTTATTTTTTGAATTTTGAAACCAGTTAAAGTCCAGTTAGATCTGCTGGCAAAACTCGCGTTTGTCTCGCATGAGAGCGACGGAGAGAGAAAGAGCATAAAAATTTCAATTTTAATTAAATTTAATTAACAATGGCGAAGTGGCCTTGTGCATGGTCCGAGGAGCACTTTCATTTTTTTTTTCTCATTTTTTATTTGCGCTGAGGAAAACAAACGTGGCGTATGCTTAATATGCAAACGGATGTACATATGTACGAGTAAATATGTATGTATGCATGTATGTACGCAAGCCATCTAACAAGCATAACAAGTTATTAATGGGACACACACACACTCGCACACACTCGCACAAACGCACTGCAAAAGTGTCAATAACACGATTTATATTAGATGTGCATTGTTACAGTATTAAGCATTAGGCCGTCACTTTCCATTTATCAGCCATCCTACCAGCCACCATCCATCCCATCTATGACATCGAATTCAGTCGAGATTAACATCTCTGTTGTGGTGCCAAAGTTCACAAACAAAAATCGATAAAATCAAAAGCAAAAAAATGGAAAGAGCAGTGAGCGAAATAAAAGCAACGTTAGACCTGCCTTTATGAAGTGGAAAACAATAATTACAAAATAATAGAAAGTCCCGCATATTGCTCTATAGCTTATTATGCTTAGTTATATTTTCAAAACACCTCGACGGGTTATGATCCAAGTCAAAATCTGAACTCTTAAAATTCGTGAAAGTTCGCAACGAAATTTTAGCCAACTTTATCAGCGGTCGTCTTAATCAGCTTTATGCAATTATGCACTACATCTCTCCCGCTCTATCTCCCTCTCTCTCTAACTCTCTATCTCTATCTCCCTCTTTCTCTCTCTGCTAGTTTGTGAAAAATTGAACATTTTCCTCTTTGCATGCAAATATTGTATTTTATGTTAGGTCATTCCAAGCAGCTCTCGAACGAGTAACTATTCAAGAGTGTTGAACAACTGAACAGATCCGTAAGCATGAATATAATACATACAGTGTCTCGAAGCTTATTCGGATCAGTGTCAAAGAAAAAAAGTAATTGCCTGCCATAAACTAATCATTTATTATTTTTCAAAAATTCCAAAGACCGATGGTAGGTATATATATTAGCCACCAAAATTAATATATGACCCCAATACACTGGGGTTTCCCCACCCACTAGGTATAGTTATGTAAAAAAGTACCCTAATTTAAGGGGAAATTTTATTTGGAACAGTATAAATAAAATAATATATTTGCATTATGAAAACTTAAATAAGGATGTTAATACTTAGTATGATATCCTTTAGCCTTAACAACTTCCCTTAACCTATTATTCATGGAAAATACCATCTTCCTGGTAGCTTCTGGGCTGATTTTGCTCCACTCATCCCGCAGAGCATTTTTGAGGTCTTCTTTGCTGGATTTGCTGGGCTTCCGGATGTTATTTTCCAGCAGAGCCCACAAATTCTCAATGACATTTAAATCTGGAGACTGGGCAGGTGGAAATATCACGTGGGGACAGTTCCTGATGAGCCAGGACTGTACTATCTTGGCCTTATGCTTGGGATCGTTGACCTGGTTGAACCGGAAAGTACGTCGGATTCCTACCTTCTCGGCACTTTGGAGTAAATTTTCCTTAAGCATGTTGAAGTACACATTCTTGTCCATTGTTGTTTCAAAAATTACAAAATTCCCGAATCCGGCTGACGGAGATACATACCCAGCCATATAACTTCCTCCACCATGCTTGACTGTTGCCTTTACGTGTTTGGGATTCAGGTCAGTATTGGACTGTCGCCACACATAATTCCGCCCGTCCGAGTCAAAAATGGTGAATTTGGAGTCGTCTGCAAATATAACTGTGTTCCAGAACTCCAAATCCTTGTCCAAGTGGGTTTTGACGAACGTCATCCAAGTCCCTATATTTTTCACGCTTAAGCCCTTTATATTCCGTGGTACTCGGCCATTTAAGTCATGTTTGCGCAGAAACCTGCACACAGTTTCCACACAGCACTTTTTCCCCATTTCATCCTGCACCTGTTGAGTCAGTTTTGGAGCCGATAGCTTGGGAGATCCCCATATTTTCCTGATGATCCTTCGCTCTTCCTCTTCGGTGAAAATCTTGTTTGGTGCCATTCTGCCCTTGTTCTCAATCCGATTTGCGCCGAATGATGTTATACGCAGTTGAGTTGCTCAGATTGACCATTTCAGCTATTTGGCGCGATGTGAATATTCTTTTTGGAAGTGTTCCAGGATGAGTTTCCGTTGTGCAATGGTAGTCTGTTTGTCCACAGTCATTTTTGGCTTATTGCACCCGAGATGCAGGATAAAACTAAATTGACTAGGAAGGATTGGTCTGTTTATACCGAAAATACACAACTTTAGGTAAAAAATCCGGGTTTTATGGCGTCCAGGTGCCCACAAATGACGCCTTCTCCAAATGAACTACGCCTGTAAGTATGCAACATTTATTTATAATTCTTCCTAGCAGGTGGGGAAACCCAAGTTTATTGGGGTCATATAATAATTTTGGTGGGTAATATATATACCTACCATCGGTCTTTGGAATTTTTGAAATATAATGAATGATTAGTTTATGGCAGGCAATTACTTTTTTTCTTTGACACTGATCCGAATAAGCTTCGAGACACTGTATATGCACGTATGTATGTATGTATGTATGTATATAGCGCTATGGACAGTTAAACTTGACATTCGCATGTCTCCAAGAGACCGATTGATGGAGCGAGAGAAATGGATCCATTGTGCATTAAATAAATTGCAACTGTCAGTTGCCGTGTCTCCATTGTCAGTCCACCTGTGTGGCAAGTGGGGGAGGGGGAGGGGGGGGGCGTGTTCAGATTCCGTGTGAACATGTTTATTGTGCTATTGCATGTGTTTATTGTGGTACACACAGGCAGGCAAACAAACACGATTGTCATTGACACGAACTTGCATACGTTCGAGAAAATCCAATCAGCTAGAAAGGGGAACAAATGTTTTTTCAACTTGTTTCAATTTATCACTGCCAAAAATTCGCAAATGTTCAACAATTAAATGTTAATTTGAATATTTAAAAGACGGAATCCCTAGCTAGGTACAGCAACTTCAGACATGATTCGAATAGGAATAAGAATGAGAACAAACATCCTCATTGAATTGATTCCCTGCTGAAAGCCCGTTCGCAAGGTTATTATTATTATTATAATTGGGGAAAGTTTGCACTGCGACCTAAAAGGTCTATTGTGCCCCCTTACTGAGCCTACAGCTCTTCCATCAATCCCAACTCCTGCACGAATGCTAGAATCTTTGTTGGGTTGAGGGTTTCTATGTCCTTGGGCGTCATAAAATGCTGCCCTAGGATGTTGCATCTTTTCCTGGTTAAGGCGACGCATTCGGTTAGGATGTGCGTTGAGGATTCCTCCTCGTATCCGCAAAACCTGCAAACATTGCTGCTGCAAATACCTAACGTTCGCAAGGTTAGAAATACCATCAGAACTGGCCTATTTCGATTTCGTACTATATCCATTCAAAATATTTGCAACGAATATTCGAATTTTATTTGAACTAATTTCTGCTCCGACGTTAGACAACAGTCAGTTTCAGTGCAGCTCTTGGAAAAGCATTCAAAATATGGCAAAAGGCAGTTTCCAAATAGCACGAGGCACATATTGCTTTTTGCCTTTTTTGTCGTTTGTTGGTTGTTGGCCAAGTATTTATGTGTTATTAAACCCAATGCCCACAACCAGGCAATTATCAATGCAGCCGATATAACGTAAATTGCTATGCAGATCCGATATTTCATAAGTTGCTTTTTTTTCTATTTTTTTATTGGCGGTATCAGTACACTTGTAACTTGCTAACTTACGTAAGCATGTGTGGCATGCCACAGAGATTTCTTTTTTTTCTTATTGTGCATCATATCTGAAACCACTGTACTATTATTGCATACATTTTGAATGCGACCTTAATTTTAATTAATATTATTTGGTATTTTTCGCTTGATGGAAAACTCAGAAATAGATTTTCCAATCAAATATGGAATTTGTTTTTTTGTTGTTTTTTTCTTTCATCTATATGCCCCTTTTGTGGCTGTCTACGAGTAACCGGGTTTGTTGTTGCCGCAGCCACACCTCAAAATATCAAAATCGAAGTTGCAACTATGACGCTTGGCGGCTGCTGTGAGCACGTTTGTCAAAATTGGCTCTGATGGCTTAGCTCGACTAGCTAGCAAAAAGCAAAGGCCCAACTCTAAACTGAACGCAATATGGGTGTAATTGTTATAAAATAAAAATCGAACTAAAATCGCAGCGGAAAACTACCTCAATTTCCTGCATGGCGACACACACACACAATCATATACATGTACATATGTGTATATGCCTATATATCTTTTCTCACATCTCAATCAAAGTAAGTATCCGCAGTGTTGTATGGGAATCTGACAAAAGTAGGAAGTAGCATGTGGCATGTGGCACATAAAAAGCGTTGAGCCTAAAAAGGCGGCCAACTCTTTGTCTAACTACTTAATTGCCCACAAATCATAATGTTCACGCAAAGTTATGCAAAGACAACTTCAAATGTATGCAACTATTTTGTGTCAATAAATACTCTCTAACATATCATGCAACAAAGTAAAGATTTAAACAATTGACAGCATTGTTCAGTCCTAGACATATGTTTTACATTTTTCATATTTATTTTTTATTTTTGTTTTAACAATTTTATTGACATAAGGATTAAATGTGTGTTGATGTATGTTTGTTGAATATTGATCTATATATATGTATATATTCCAGTAGTTCCGTTAAAATCGAAAGTGACTTATTCAGATTCAGAATATTTTTACATACATAATTAATGCTTTACAAGTGCTTAGCAATACAATTAACATAACTGTTGTCTGTCGCCTGTCGCATGCCGCACGTCGCTCGTCGCCTGTTTGCATATATTGTGAGGAACGTATACTTAATATCACATCCGTGTCCACAAGTGACAATGAATGAATGTATCATGTATGCAAACATGCGTACATCCCATACATACACATGTACATACCTGCATGCATACATACGTAGATAGATTTAGGTACACATGGCAAATTGAAATTCCAAAAGCAAACCCGTTGAACCCGTTGCAAAAACTGAATCTGTATTTGGGCGCTGAGACTGCGATACATATTTTACTTTTTGCACAAGCAAATGTCACGTTCGGATTTAGTTTTATTTTGGAGTATTAGCAGACGTTGCGACACAATGCACACACACACACACACACACACACACACACACACACACTCATATGTGCATATGCATAATTATATGCATACATCAAAGAAATATGCGCAAAAAACGAATTCAGATAACCTGATATTGTCATTGCCAAGAATAAATGATTTAAGCCACTTAACACACATTTAAACCATAAGGATGGGAGATGCAAACGGGTTTTCTCACACTACTCGACCTGGCCGGCACGTAGTTATTGTTATCTGGCTAACTGATTCCGCACACATCGCAACCCACATCTTGCCAGCTGTCAACTTTTCCAAAGTTTCCGACTTCCAAATATATCTTTTTGGCTATTATGTATGTGTTTTTTTGTCTGCATGTTGCATGTATAAACAACAATTGGTAGCATCTGCATATGCGCTTTAATTTCAAATTTATAAACAATTTGCCAAACGGATATCAGAAAAATACAAATTTGATAACCCCATAACAATATACATATATATATATATATATATATATATATATAAATAAATTAGTTTTGTGGCAATTGTTGATTTGAATAGGAAGCAAATTTGGCGATTCATATTCACAATTATCAAGACCAAGCAACATTTTTGGCGAACTTTTTCGCCAATTTATACGTTTGGTGACATAACTGGGTCAAAATCACGCAAATTTACGCGAATTTAGCAATTCCTTTTCGGTTTCAAATACACGTTTATAAATGCGAAATGCCTTAAAGTGTGCAAAAAATACATGTATATATATATGTATTTATTCGATAGACAAATATATGTATTTGTGGCAATTTAATTAGCATTGCAAACCTTTTGCGAATTTCTTGCAAATTAAAATCAATCGCAATCGCCGCCTCGTCTCGCCTAGCCTCGCCTCCGCCATGCCCCCTGTCCCAGGTGTAGCAATACCCTTGTGCTTCAAATCTGGCTAATAAATTGCGTCAAGCTAAGCCCAACGATCATTGCGCAACCGCTGCCCATAAAAGTAGCGTCAAGTAGCGAAAAAGCCGCTACAACCTTGAGGCATAGTCCGAGCCACGGTTTACGACAATTTCATTTTCATTTTCATTTTATTTTGGCCAAAAGCAGGCCACAGCTGTGACAGGGTGTCCGTCTGAGCCAATAGGCTCTACATTCACACATATATACGTACATCTGAAAGTTCAGCAGCCTGGAATCCCAGTCAGAACTATTTACTTTCACTGGCCAACAATCGTGCTAAAAATAACAACCAACGAAAAAAAACTGGTTAAAATCATTTTCGCTTTTTATAGCCTTGCACTGGGTATTCATATATACATATATATCACACTGTCGGAGTTCTGGGTTTATTTATGAAATTCAGATTTGAACAGGTGGAACATTTATTGATTTTAAATGGAAGACCTCTTTGTAAGATCATCTATATATTTGAGTATTATTTTCATAACTTTCATTTTCAAGAATGGAATTACAAAAATTCAATCTTGGATTTACGAAATAGGTGCAAAGTTTGAGTTCTTCTAGAAAGGCAGCTTAAGAATATGTTTTTTATTTGTATTATTTCACTGTGTCTTCAAGATCTGATCAAGCGTGTCTAAACTGGACGGTTTACGTAATAAATAATATTCGTATAATATCAATATAATATAAGTTCGAATGTCGATTTTAGAAATCTGGTTAAACCTGGTTTCGAATAAGTAACACAAGTCTTGGCTTGAGTGTGAAAAATTAATCAGGTGGACTCCGTTCTGCAAAGGTAATTACGATTATTATGTAACTTTTTTTTATCGACATTTTTTAATGACATTATTATAAAATAGCGCTAGTTTACAATGTGGAAGGTCAATGGTTAGCAAGGGAGAAACTTTAATTTTAAACAATGGAAATTACTGTTGCCGACATAAAACTTAATGGTTAATGTTGAATTAGTTAAATATTAGGGTTTCCAGACAACAAATTGAACTGGTTGAAATAATTTTACTTGAGATCAGATCAAATTCCTCAACTTTTGGCTTGGGCATAAAAAACTCATTGAATTCATTAAAGTATATTTGATGTGCAGGTGGATTGCAGACAGCAAAAGATATATGCAAAGTTGGCTGTGATTATGTCGTTTCCCTTTTTGCGCTATTTTTTGTAATGTGTATACAGGGTATTAAGCAGAATTGCCATTTAAGTGACAGCTGCATGTGTCAAACTGCACTTAATTCTCGACTACATAAATAATTTGGGTCAACTTTAATGCAACAGCGGCCAAATCAAAATAGCCCGCAAAACACGACAACACAAAACTAGTTAACGTTGTAGCTGAAGTTGTACATACATACATACACATATATATATATATATATGTATATAGAGAAATAGATATATAATTTGTGTATGTACTTAAATACGAGTAGTTGAAGTTACACACAAACACACACACACAAGATTGAGTTGTATGCTCATTTTTGTTCGTATGTAAGCAAAATGGAACAGAAAACTTGTTGCGGCAAAAAGCAACAGCGGCAACTACATTAATATGTGTGTATCTCTGTGTGTGTGTGTGTTGGCCCAAACACTTTGTTGCAAATGAACTCGGCTATAAAGTCGACCGCAAGCTGGCGTCGCAGCAATCTATCTATCCATTCATTTTCAGCTTCATTCAGCAGCGAGGCAGCCCAAAGCCAAAGCCGAAGTAAAACACACACACACACAGACAGAACCAGCGCGCCACAAGTAACCGTAATCCGAATTGTGGCCGCCACAGTGTGGCTAATTTGTCAACATTTGCACGCACAGTAGTTCCAAAACTGCGCTCGTCCATCATATTGTTTAAATGCCTTTCCAAGAAATAAGCTAGAAATAATGGCATCTTTAAACTATTAGTTATGCAGCATTTGTGAAAATGCACCGAAGATTATATACCCTAGCTTAAGCACCTGAATAGCTGAATGTATATATATATATATATTTCGAGAATAAAATAATACTCAAAATTTAATTTACATTCAATGCAACCGTGCTTCCCTACATATGTTAGGTCCCTCATTAATGCGTTATGTTAAGCAGCACAATTATGTTAAGCAACAGAATTATGTTAAGCTACAGAATTATGTTAAGCTACAGAATTATGTTAAGCAACTGATTTTAGTCCCGAATAAACTTTGCTTGAGTCCACAACGACGTTGGTACTTGGGTTTTATCAACTTATCCAGGCATTCCCTGACGCGGGGAAACTTCGCTCCAACATTAAGATTGCGCTCAAACAAATAATGCGATCTAAATATCAATGTTATTCATTGAGTTTTTTGGATAAATATATTTCATAATTATTAGCCAATAGGGCTTAGTTTTGTTACAAAACATCGATTTTTGAGAGCTCAAAATCGGAGTATTATTATTTAGTTGTGGATGGATATAAGTTGGCTTTGGAATGCAAATCAAATCGGCTTAGGCCCTCAGGAAGCCACACAAAAGATAACCACAAGACATTTATTAATTTCAGTGAATGACATTTTTAGTAAGATATATTTCTCAAACGACAGTCTAAGTGGAAACTTGTTGAACCGACACAAATCCAGGTGAGCAGCCAGGTAACATCTGCCAGCTGTTTGCTGTTTGGCAATCAAGCATAAAATGTGTCATTCGTTCAGTATGCTTTGCAGCTAGTAGCAGTTACTAGTTATTGTATCTCTACTAACTTTCACTTAATACATGTGATTAACGAGCGGCATCGCAAACTTTGACTATAAACATAAACACAGACATGGACATGAACATTGCTTTCATATCTAAACAAAGAGGCTGAACTCTTTGATTATTTTGAATTTCAGCTGATTTCGAATTCAAATTCAAATTCACATTCAAAGGAATGCAACTGCAATAATATTATGCAAATATACCTAAAAATTCATTTAAGATAAGTTGAAATGAATTTTTCATAGTTTTCGCTGGGAAAACTAACAAACTAATTGCAATGAGCGCTTTGCACGATTTGCGCGATTTGCGCGATTTGCGTTTTGTTATTGAGTTCAGCAAAAAGCAAAAAGGCCGCGAATAGTTTGCTTGCAGCTACTGTAGGATAGACAGCAAGACATCAGATTTGTATGCTATTTATTTTTGAGTTCAATCCAGTCTCCGAAACTGAAAACTGTGTTAACACACACAGCACAACATTTCATAGGTACTATTACAAAATTTCGAAACAAGAGGCGAGAAGGGGAGAGGGGAACTGGACGCCTACGATACTATGCCAAGACAACAGCGTGACCAGGAAGTTGGCTGCGAATTGGAGAATGTGGCCATTGTGCTGACACAGTGCCGAACCGAAACACAAAGCCGAAAAAAACGTATGACAGGCAGTATACCCTTTCAATACCGGTACCGGACGAACTCACAATACGAATCAAGAGATTGTTGATCACTGGGTTTGTTGGTAATATTGAAAGGCATTTTTGTGTGGGGCTCAGCGGCTTTCCAAAACACTTGGTGTCAATACAATATACGATGTACAATAGCAAAACATATAATAAATATATAGAAATGGAAAGTGCTTGGGCATTATTTTGTAAGTTTGTATCATTTTGATTTGATTAGCATAAGTAAAACGAAGATGAAGAAACCAGAAAACAAAGGCTAAGAGTGCTCGACTAGGATGTACAATTCATCCGATTTTGAATGTATAGGAAAATACATGGCAAACATGTGGAAAAACTGAGTGCAATTCGGAAATGTCTCGTTATCCAGTTAAGTTATATTTAGGTTAGTAGTATCCAAGTAGTAGTAGTGCCCTAGCAGATCCGGTACGCAGACAATCGTTGTGGAGCAGTTACAAAATATTCACATGATTTGTCGAAAAGAGGGTCAGGTAAAATAATTATTTGAATGAACTCGTGTCTTGGGGGGGGGTCTGCGACAATTGCGCAGTTGAACCAATTTAACAATTCAAAAGAATGTTAACACATCCAAACACTGAGCATAATTGTGGGAGAAAAGCCGAGACTTAAATGTGAACATTACTATTATATATAGTACATAAACGCTGCACTCAATACAAATTGGACTCACAGTAAAAGAGAAGAGATATATCTGAAAATCTGTATATATGTATGTGACCATTTGCAATATACACTGAAATTTATTTCTATAGAAATATTGACGCCGTTGTTCTAACTTTATTTATGTTTCATAATCTCGCAAGATTTGAAAGGTCAGCTTATGAATAATTTTTTCGGCAAATTGCTGAACATAAAACTTTATGGGTGTGCCCGACATTTCATATAAATTGATATATATGTATAACAGTATATATGTATGTGTGTATGTATGTGTGTGTGTGTATAAACATACAATATACGTAATTTATAACTAAGACAGCGGGTATAAAAAATCTCGAAAGCAAATTGAAAATATTAAATTATGTGAACAAATAAACTGAATTATAACCTTCAAAACGCAATCTAATTTAGATATTAATATATTACGGAGTATTCCAATTTGGAATTTGAAATATTCGCAAATAGTCAAGAAGTACAGTCTGTGTTGGAATTTCTTGCATATTATTTGCTGTGTAATATAACCACTAATTCGATCAGCATTCCATTGAAGTGCATGCAGAGAGCCAGAATGATACCCACTATGATACCCACTACTTTTTTAACTTGTTCGGATTTGAACAATGGTATGAATTTGAAAAACCCTATTTAATGCAAAGCATGCTTCAATTGATACCCTATTTTGGTACAACTGCAGTTGGCAGGGTATCAAAATGTGAATTATTAAAGTGTTAAATTTTTGTTAAATGCAAATGTGGTCACCGAGCTGGTTTCGACTACTTATTTCGCATTAATTTGCATACCGTACCACATACATTTATATTTATGTACTACGACCGTTGAGCAACAATTTTGGGCTCTGTTTCTGTTTAGTGCAAAGCAGTTAGCAACAAACCCAACAATCAACAATCAACAATCAACAATCAACAATTGTTTCTCTTGGGTTTTATTCTCAAAAGTGGCGATAGTCCGCCTGATTTTATTTTAGATGTGGAGCAAATGATATTGTCGTCGTCGGGCTGTGTTTTATGTGATTTCACATTACAATCCGTTCTACATACGTGCGTCAAAAAGAAGCTCTTCAATCAAAAAATGAATTAAACTCGAGATTCCCTTCGATCTTAAAGAATGGCCAAGATGCTCGCATCGCGACAGAAAGTAAATCACTGTGCAACTAATTAAACTTTTTATAAATAAATTGGCTGTCTTGGGAGCTAAATGGCGAAAATGGATAATGGAGATTGGTCCAAGCTACGTCCAAGCTCGCATTCCAAAAATTGTAAGCGATTTTGAAAACCGGTCTCAATCAATGCATAGGCCTAGGCGAAAGAGGAATCGTAGTATAGTATGTCTAGACACATCTAGACTATCTAGCTAAGTACAACGAGTTTACTACACATACTTGGGCTATAATTTATGTTTGTGCATACACACACACACACACACACACACACACGGTGCTTGGGCAACCGGGCTGCGTGCGAACCTGTTGCGAGTCAGGCTAGGCAAAAAATTGGAAATGGCAACAGAAAAACAGAAAACGGCAGCGAACGAAAGTGCTTCTGGCTGGTGGCAAGTGGGCCAGCTGCCAACTGGCCAAGTTGCTCGATCGCATGGCCAGTTGGCGATGCTATTGCCGTTACTTGTGTATGACCTAAATTGATTTGTGCACAGGCCTAACCTGGCTAACTGGAGCATTCGTTCAACTGCACCGAGATTCGAATACAGGTGCTTCCTGCTCACGTACCCAATTGCGATGCTTTCGTACTTTTTGATCTATTCATTTGTTTCTGTTTCTGTTTCTGTTTCTCTTTCGTTGTTTCCCTGCTCGTTGCAAAATGGCAAAACAAGTTCAGTTAAGTATCATTTAATAGATATACCTACTGGCTATATATACATATTTTGTTTTTATATGACACTCGTAGTGTCCCCACGTCCGCACACATTTTTTTATTGCATTTTTTATCTTTTTTTTGTGTTTTTTTTTTTGAGCAGTCTGTGTGTCAGAACTGTTAGTACGTGACGGTGCCTGCGGCATTTGGGTCAAAATATTGGTCTTAGTTTTCAACTCGTTTGTGCACAAATATTTCACTGGATTTCGCAAGCTGGTTTTTACCGATTGCCAATCAAAATTTCCTAAATTATCAACTTTCAGATGGAATAGGAAGCGTTTGCGCATCTTTTCAATTAGCACGTATGATTCATTTGGAAAAGGCTCGTTTTATGTATATATAATAAAAATAACTGTTAAAAATTATGTTAATTTACATTCAATGCAACCGTGCATCCCTACATATGTTAAGTCCCTCATTAATGCGTACTAATTATGTTAAGCAGCACAATTATGTTAAGCAACAGAATTATGTTAAGCAACAGAATTATGTTAAGCAACTGATTTTAGTCCCGAATAAACTTTGCTTGAGTACGCGACGACGGTGGTACTTGGGTTTTATTATCATATCCAGGCATTCCCTGACGCGGGGAAACTTCGCTCCAGCAATAACAAATGAATAAGGTAGGCAAACATATAAAGTTAAAAATAAATAAATATTTAATCTAATAAAACAAAGATCTTCAGATTAAGTGTGCGAAATTTCTCATTTGATTAATTTAACATTTTTGAAATTATTTAATGAGTTTAATTTTTTTAAATGTTTAATTTTACGAATTAAAAAAAAAAACTAATAAAATATAATCCATTAGGTTAAGTGTGTGAAAAAGTAATTTCATATATTAAATAAATCAAATTTTATTTTTATTTTAAATTAAATTAAATTAGTTACTTTTTGAATTTTGTGTCGACTGATCTTAGTTGACATAAAATAAGAAAAAATTAAATAAATAAATTATATAAATAAATAAAATAAAAAAAATAAATAATGAAAGAGTAAAAAACATAATACTTAAGATTTTATTTGTGAAATGCCTAAGTAAAATTTAAAATAAAAAAACTATTAAATAATAATAATAAATTTAAATATATAGTTGAGCAATAAATTTGTGTTTATGTGCTAAAATTAACTTAAATTATGTACTTAAATTCAGAAACACTATTTTTGATTGCAGTTCATTCAAAATGTTTAGCGTCGCGAGAAGTGCTTTTGAATGGGCGGCCAGCATTATTGAGCAATTAGAAATATTGAAATATCAGCCAGAGTATTTGAAAATTGGAAAAACATGACAATGTGCATTGATTGAATAGTTTGTGGTTAGTTGCGTTAACCAGTTGGCGCTGCAAACTGGCAGCAGCTCAATGCCGTATCAGAGTCGAGAGCTCGCATTCCTGTAAACCAGAACATGGTTAATGGTTAAGTACCTCTAATTGGACATGACATATCACTTGGTCAGAATGGTGTAATTAGTGGCAGTCCGGTCCAGTTGGACAGCTTTCAAACGATCTACATCGAAGGTGCAATAAACCGTCTGCAAGCCAAGATTATCACGTGTGGATAATAATAATTTGTGTTTGATTGCCGACACGCAATGCAAATGACGAAAGCAGCGAAACGCAATTACCAAATATGCTGCTTTTGGTATTGGCCATTATCGGTTGCCATACTGTTTTGTACGTTTACTGGCGCTTGTTACCAATTTTGACAGGCGCACTCAAATTTCTGCTGACTCAGCTAGTTATAAGCATTTTACAAATTATTGAAAATTACAAAAGTTTTCACTCTTTCAGCTGTAGTACATATAATTTTCCCTCTCACATAATTACAGGCACTGTGCGCCTTAAAGAAAATGCTTTCAAAATGATAATAAAACTTATTTCGAGGACGCTGGCAAAACGAGTGCCGTATCTCAGATCCGTATGCAGGTCTATTACAATGGCAAATTCCAAAATTTCAATAGTTTCCGCATTACAAAAAAAAAAGAAGGAATTTGATTTGAAAATTTATATTAGTCACGGGATAGTTGGCATCACGAACTGAGCTTCAATTTGGTCAATTTGTAAAGTTTTACCCAGAAACCCAAATTGCTAGTCTGATATATGTATAGATGTATATATATATTATGTCGCAATTCAACATTGGCAATTCTCTTATATATACATATGAGTATTATTCATAATTTCTCCCCTTTTCTGAAGTCGTTTTTTGATTGAGTTGCACAATCTCAAATGTGTCTTTGGACGTTTAAAGAAACCTTAATATTTACATAATCGTTGAAAATGTTTAACAATCAACTAGGTTTCTAATTGTTTGTTATAGTTTATTGAATTATTTTTGCATCAAATTAGTTTCTTTGTTTCTTCTTGCTTACATAAAACTCGATTTGGAATCAATCTATATACGGCAACAAGGGGGTGTAAAATGATTTTTATGTTTACGTTAGTAAAGCGTTATGGGAGAAATGCCTTACAAGGTAAGTGTGGGCATTTCACAGGAATAACAGCAAACACAAAAAGCGAGAGGAGTGAAAGGCGGAGTTCAAGTTAAAGTTAAAGTTTGTTGAGCATATGGCAAGATGTGTGTAAAAAAGAAATCTGAAAACTTTCTTTAGACCAAATCTAATAATGATATGGCCGAGGCCCGAAAGATCAGTCATTTCCCTTTCACTTCGAGTGTCGAATGTGTGTAGCAAGTACCTAATAAGTACCTCTCTTTATATATATGTATATGTAAAAGTTATATATATATGATTATGCATCTGTAACAGTAGCTAACGCATAAATACGCAAGTCAAATAAATAGGAACATGGACGTGTAAAAATACAGTTTACACACACGCTAGCCAATTAAGTACAAATACAAGCCAACTTTGGCTAAAGTGGAAAAAGCATCTAACAATTGTGAAATCTGCAGTGACTTGGCCGCATCAACAGCAGCAGCAACAACAGCAGCAACAATACCAGCAACAACACCAGCAACAACAGCAACAACAGCAGCAACAACACCAACAACAACAGCAGCAACAACAGCAGCAACAACAGCAGCAACAACAGCAACAACAACAGCAACAACAACCGCAACATCAACATGAAAATGAAATTAAATGCTCATAAAAAGCAAACGCAATGAGACCGTAACAATTTTTCGCCTCTTGCCCCGCCTGCCCCGCCTGCCTCGTCTGTCTCGTCTGCGTCGCGGTTCGTCATCACTGACAGCGATTCTTTGGAAGGGCGGGAACCGACATGAATCGAAACTGTTAGCCGGCTAATAAGTTGGATCTGAGGTGATTGAAGCTGGTTTTTTAACCTGCGGCTTTTGTTGCATTAAATCAATGTTCGCTCGTGCGTCTCGAAATGCCACAATATGCAGCAACACAAAGTGTCTGCCAGCCGAATCGAAGCTAATTCATTTTGTGAACTTAACCCCAACCCCGAAAAAATGTGTTTGCAACATGCGGCAACTCATTGAGATCTTCATCAAACGATCAATGTTGATTTGGATGTGCCTTATTTTTAATTAGTTGTCAGTTTTTTAGTTTTTTTTAATATTAGAATGTCAATGCGAGTGTTAGCTATGTTGATGCCTCAAGTTGCTGCCGCTGTCTGACATTTTCACATACTCATAATTAACGGTGACTGGCTGGCGTTTGTTGTCTTGCTGCATGCAACATTTACGGTTGTTGCTGTTGCGGTTGCATTTTTTGTTGTTTTTCATTGTCTTAGCCTCTGTTTTAGTTTCAGTTTCAGTTTCAGTTTCAGCTTCAGCCGTTATCTCGCTCTCCTTTCGCTTTTCATCTCACTCTCTTACTGCATCTCTCTCTCCCTCACTCTTTCTCTCTCTCTCTCTCTCTCTCTCTCCTCTCTCCCCTCTCTCTGTCACTCTCCTTCTTGCAGCGCGACTAATTGTCAAGCGTCAGCATCGCCATTGTTATTTTTTGTGTGTTTTTCATTTCATTTTCTTGTTTTTCCCCACGTTTTTCTTCAATCTCTTTCTTGCAACAATTTTTTTTATTTTGATATATCTTTTTTTGGCCGTTGTTTTTGGCGTAATTTTGTGCACGTGAATGGAACACCGGCCACCGGCACGGTACACTGCAGTTGCCAATTTCAGCTAAAAACAATGAGTTGCACTTGCACGCACACACACACTCACACACTCACACACACACACTCACACACTCATACACACATGGACACAAACATATGGCAGTTAGTTGCTCGCTAATAACAATGCGGAAGACATTTGTCCATATTTCTAAAGGTGTTTGGTCACCAATTTAGTGGTAAGCTAATGTTTGATGGCTGGCTGCACTCGAAAAAAAACATTTGTCTTTAAATTGGCAAAGTCAAGAAGTCAAAAAGTAATAAGTAATGTTTACAAATCAAAAATGTTCTGGTTCTACGAATTATCTGATTGAGAACTATCGAATGTTTGTGATTACTTTTCCGAAATACTTTCACTTTAATGGAAGCATTCGATTCTGAAAAATAAAAAAAACATTTTATTCTGAAAGTTTTAAGTTCCCGTGCCCAATTTTGTCGAGTGTAAATACTCAATTTGAGCTATTGAGCAAGGAGACTGATATTTCTCCATTCCAAAAGCTATGTCTATCTGAGAGTTCCTGTACGAATTGGAGTCAGCCAACTGGATGTTTATCAGGTCCTTTAATGTAACTTGGGTATTGAGTAAGATGGTAGCTTGTCTGCCAAATGTGGAAGAACAAAGGCTGAAATATCAATTTGAATTCCAGTCTTTGTTTGATAGCCTATTTGGAAGTGACATAACTGTCGAGGCTTGGCTGCAATAGCTTGATTTGAGGGTTGTTTTGGGCCTTGGAAAGGAGGCTTGATCAGATTGAACAACCGAAACAGTCTGGAAACAACAGGATATGGATGGAAGATTTATCAGAACTCCAAGTTGCAAATCTTCTGTTCTCGAATCTTATCGAATCTTATCTTATCTCGAATCGCATTAATGTTGGTTTATCTAAAAAATGAGTAAAGTGTTTACAAAATTGCATTTTGTTGACATACTTTTACTGAAGCGCTAATGATCGTGATCATAAAGAGTCGGAACATGTTTTTATCACTGCAGCAGTGGATGTTGCTGCAATTACAATTGCAGCCAACTGTGTGATTGATTGTTATGCTAAATGATGAATATTTATTTTTTTTCAATTAAAAAGTGGGTGTTCAAAAACAATGTTTGAGGTGGGGCAGATGTCTTTGCCCAGATGTGTATTTCTCAGTTGCAGTTCAAATATCCCTTATCCGCTGCTAGACGGTGGAGGATGCCAGCAAGAGAGTTCGCTGTTTATGGCCTACATTCAGGCACGAGCAGTGGGTGGCCCTGAACTTGACTCGTAACGCCGAGCCATCAGCCAGACTACCAATAAAATCGCGTTTTGTTTACTATACGGCTTGACAAGTTCGATGCACGCAAAGGTCTGCAAAAGCAAAGAAAAAGACAGAGAGAGAGAAAGAGACAGACAGAGAGAGAGAGAGAGAGAGAAGACAACAACAGCGACAATGGCCACACACAAAACGCTTCAATTAATAGGCGTCTTTAAGTTAAGAGACATAAGTGACCAGTCCACATTGTTGGCAAGACGCATAACTGTAAGTTGTTGTTGTTGTTGTTGTGAGCAACTCATTCATCTCCAGCTCCAAGCATCTCAATGAATGAGCAGAGATGAATCGTAAATCGTAAGCCAATTTGCCTTGGTTTTATGAAATACTCTCTTGCCCGTAAAAGTCCCGCTTAATAATCAGCTAATTTATTAGCCAGGTTTATTGTATTTTGTGATGCTAGTCGTCTTCATTTATATCATCATTCAACTTTAACGCTTTTAACGCATTTAAAGTGCATTCAAGTTTGTCCAAGTTTGTTGCTTAAGTCTTTCGTTTTTATTTTTTTTTTTTTTAGCTAATAATAAAATAATATAAAAGAAAAATTCATTTCTTGAGCTGTGTATTGAGAAAGACAGAAATTGCCCTGAAATAATACAAAATCTCAACACTTTTAACGGCTCCCATTTGTAGTCGGAAAGTAAATTTCGAAAACCCAAGTTTGTGCCTTTCCAAGAACCTGATATTGTCTATTTTTTTTATATGTATCTTTTTTTAAATCGTATTTTTCTTTGAATATCTAGAAATTAAATTCTGTTTTATAGGGAATTAAATTTTAAGGCGATTTTCTAAATTTAATTCGATGTATTTTCGAAATTTTTGGCTTTTGGGGTATATAAAATGAAGGGAAACTGTTGTTTCAACATTTTTTTTTGCAAATATCTAGGTCTTGTCTTCACTCTTAGGTGAAAATGACCATTCAGGTTTTCATTTATGAATCAGTCGTGAGTTTTACTTATTGCATTTATTCTGCAAGGAATCTCTACTAAAGAAAAACGAAGAATGACTTTGGAAATTTCAAATAAATATTGATTATCACGTTTGACAATATTCCACTGTTGCTTCGTTATGAGTATGTATGTATGTATGTATGTATGTATGCATATTCTTTCATTAATACACATGCCACATTCCAATAGTTCACCTGACCACACCTTTCGTATTTTCATATATATTTTATTGTATAAGCAAGAGTACCATCGAGGTCAATTTATGAACATACTTCAAATACTAACCGTCCACAAAAAAATAAGAAAAAATCCTCCAGTTTATTATGTAAAGCATTCAATCAAATGCGGTTGTCTCGCAAATGAAACAGAAGGTCGTGGCTTTCAATTACCCTACTTATTATATAGGCACACACACACACACACACATACACACACATGATAGCCAGAGATCAGCCTACAAAGTGACGCTGCCCCTTCTAATCACAATGGCAGCCGAAATCACTTACAATTCGGGTTATTTGCATGAATTGGTTTCCTTCCAGTAGAATGTGAATCGATCTTTTCGATGGAAGCCAGCTTGTCTGCTTCTCGAAGTACGAATACTTCGTACCTCACAGTTCATTCTGATCTTATGTAATTAATAATAAAAATGATATCATTGCAAAACATTTTAATTGGTCATGCATCACTGGAAAGTTAACTAGCTGTAATTCCAAAATTTAATAATGACACAACACTTACACACAGAGTAAACAAAAGGCACAAAAGACGACGACGACTACGTCAACCACAATCAAAGAAATGAAAAGAGTAATAAAATCGCACATGTTTCGTAACACCAGCTTGTGGAAAGTCGTAAAGGTTTGCTAAGGTAAATCCACTGAACTGTGCCACACAATCGTCTAAGTGCTACATAACTAGTATTTGCCACAGAGCCGCCCACAATGGCAGCACCGTCTTCAACTTCAACAACAGTGAAAAGCCACGTTGAGGTTTTGCTTTTCTCGCATTCCCATCGTCCAATGTGTGGCAAATTATGGCTTGGTTCTCTTGCAGATTACTGTTTCCTTTTCCTTTCTTACACAATACTTATTTTTAAATATCTCGAATTTACTAGAAAATTAAAAAAAATAAGTCCAAAATTAAATTAATTACTAATACTGGAATTTAAGCTACAAGCGAACCAATTCAGTAAAGTAAAATCATAGCTTGAGGGAAATACATAAATTTAACATATCGGATATTCAGTATAATATGGCAGAATGATTGAAACTAATCGGGGAATTCTAGTCGTCAATCTGCTTATGATGAATGTAATCTATTTTACAACAACAACCGTATCTATTAGGAAGTAAATGAAAACGTGAAGAGGAAAACTCACACCAAATACGGTAATAGTTACATTGGATTAAAGCCCATTCATATTAAGAGGATTATAACTGTAAACATAAATGTTAAATCGGTTGATCTGAACCTTGGCCCACGTTCGCTGGCTACGTGACCATTTGGCAAATGCTATGAGGTGGGCGTGGATAGGGCGCTACGCTCACAATGGGCGTTTTCAAAATGACTCATGCACCTTCTATTCACCATAAAAAATAATGAAAAATTTGAGTGCTACACATTTTTGTGTGAACAAGGTTTTTTTGGCAGCGCTCAAAGTGAAAGTCCACTTGGGCGGTGGACTCTGAAGCCGCGAAACAAGCCCGAAACAACTCAAATGGGCGCCAACAAGCAAAACTTATTGCGACCTTGCTGCTGAGCAACCCTAGCAAAGGCAAGTAACAGCATTTAAGAGGAGTAACAGTAATCGTTATAATAATAACAATAATGTTAGTAAAAATAATAATTGTAATAGCACTGAGACAAATCAAAAACCAGATTATAAGCAACACTACACAGGCCATAGACACTGATTGCGCAACACCCTACAGACTGACTGGCTGGCTGACTAGCTGACTAGTTGACTAGCTGACTAGCTGACTAGCTGACTAACTGACTAGCTGACTAGCTGGCTGGCTGTCTAGTTATCCGGCTGGTTGTCTGTTTGTCTATCTGCTTGACTTACGAGCACTGCGAACACAATTAAATTACAACCGCACAGCCTAAGCCGCCTGTTGGCTGGAACGTGAGCGTGGCCAGGTGACCATAACCCCGGCTGGTAAATGCGACACCCCACTAATCCTAATCTGTCTAAAACAAACTGAAGCCTAATGAACACTTAACCCCTGTACGCGATAATCACTGAGAAGAAAGAAGAAAAATACCAAAAATGGATTCGACTATCCGATTAACTTTCACTTTGAGCGTTTACAAATCTATTAAGATTTATGAGCGTTCCACGAGCCCACGCTGTACTTTGTTGAGCTTGAATGTCCGGCTTGAATGGCTTTGTTGCCACTCACAATGTGAAGTCTATTTAAATATAAGGCACTGAGCCATCGAGTAGTGGACTTGACAGGGCTGGAACAGCCAGCCAGCCAGACAGACAGGCAGGCAGGCAGACAGACAGACAGGCAGGCAGACAGACAGGCAGCAGCGGATGCAAAATTTAAGTAGTACTGCAACGCAATTCTCACTATTCATTTGACTTTTTCACACTCTTCACTCAGCTGTTGCGAAGGTGACAATGAAATGCGAAACGGATACACAAAGTACTTTCCACACTAGTTACTACTGCCAGCCGCAGCAAGAGCAACGGCAACACTTGCAACAGTCAAAAATAAAAATAATGACACAACGCTAAACATAAGCAACAATTAATTTTAATGTGTCCAAATTAGAGCGACAGCAAAAAAAAACAAATAAAAGATGACACATTGGACTTGCAACCGAAATTGCATACAACAAGCTATGAAGTTGCAAGTTTACAACTCAACCAACAAGTGAACCAACATTTTATGGTAACAATTATAAAATGAGCAGGTTTGACTTGAGACAGTTCAGCGCCAGCTTAGCCCACTTATTTTGGCCAAATGATTTGTATCAATTATTGATTTGAGTTAAACGCGACTTGGGCGAGATTTGGGCGTCTTAGAATATATTAAAGACCTGTTGAATGCTGCTGGCTTAATTAATACTCTGACAAAACTGCTGAAATAATTTGAACAAAAGACTAGTTTCAGCGCACTTCGATGATGGTGTTGCTAGCACCTAACATACCCCGTAGCCGTGCACAACTCTTAAAGGGGATATCATTTAATCTGATGGAGATTTTTTTGTTTTTTAACATGCTTGCCAACAATATTTCACTCACTGATAAATATCGATTCATATTATCAAAGAGAAACAAAATCTTTCTGTTGATACCACGCCAAGTTGCAGTTGCAGGGAAACTTCTAGTCACACACTCTGTTGCACTCACGACTTGTTTGGTTGTGATTTTGTGTAATTGCTGCAAGTCGGCAAGTTGAGATAATTAATTTATTGCCCCATTGCCTGAGCACACACTCGGCTCTGGTGGTGGTGCTGATGGCGGTGCTGCTGCTGGTGGTGGTGGTGCTGGTGTTGGTGCTGTTTTAGTGTCGCTAATTATCCAACAGTTGAGTTTTTGGTTTCATTGTGAAAGTGAAGCAAAAACAGTTTACAGAGTTTAACACAACTGCCAACAACTCAGTAGTAAATCTGATTGCCAACGCGTGCATGTGTCTGTAGATGTGTGTAAGTGTTGCCTGTTTCTGCTGGCTATTGCCACCTGATGGCAAATCAGCACAGCATCGTCAAATCAGCACCGCTGCAATTGCAACTCGTTAATCAATTTACAGGCGTCTTTCAATGCATAAACAGAGCTCGTTATTGCGACCGATTAATTCAGCAACATTTTGATCAGCTTTTCATTGGTAAAATGCCCTTAATGCAAAATACACACAAATTTTAGAAGAATAATTTTAAGTAAACAATCAAAATGTTTATTAGTGCATATTAAAAATAAAAATCCAAATTTCTAAACTGCTTTTATTACAAGAACTGGTTCAACATTTGTTGCGTGATTTGGGGGGAAACCCAACAAACAAAAAACCCAATCAGACCCCAAAAAATAATGACAATAGGAAGTATGTTGAGTTGAGAAGCCAAAACCACAAAATGCATTGGGTTTATATCTATTCCATTTCAAAATGAAATTTGCAAACGAACTGGCAAAAATCGAAATTGAAATTACAATAATGAAAAGTGCTTTAAAGTGAGGCAAATGTGATAGTATTTTGTGGCATATTCAAATATGATAACTGCTTTCTATTATTTCTTAGATTGTTCAATATATATTTTTATTATTATACACATAGTTCTCAATTCTAGATATGGGACAACACACGTTTTGCATACACAAACAATCGCATTTTGATTTAACTGGTTGCCAGAGCAGCTGGGTTAATAGCAATTTTCACGGCAACAAGGTACATAATCATAAAATAGTCGATTGCTGCTTGGGTGTTGCTACAAATGTAATCCGAGTCAAGGTTGCGGTAACAATCGATTCGAAAACAAATTCCATCAGCAAAGTCTCTACCTGTACCTGTACCCCCTGCCGGGTAAAAGGAATTAGTGTTCCAATCGGAAATAGCACAATTCTTAATTGCAGGCTGGAAACACGATTTAAGTTCAAAATTCAGTTAATAATGATAAGCAAATAAATCGTGGGACAATGCTTTTGGCCGGTTTTGGGGGCCAAGGCATGATCGAGCTTAATATCAATTAATAATCAACATTTTGTTTGCTGAAATACTTCTGAAAATGTTCCCATCCGCTGAGATAATGTACATTTTGTGGCAACATGTGGGTCATGCAACAGTTGCTTTGCTTATGCACCCACGTTAGTTGAAATCTGCCACATTTGGCCAATGCCAAAAGCTGAGCAAAACCCAATGCTGCCTAAAATCAACATCGCTTCGAGTGAGTTCCAGTCAGCTACTTGAGGCCGGAAAAGCCATTAAGTGCACAATTTGTACGGCTATGTGACCTTCCATTTAAGAAGTTCACACCATTTCGGCACCAAAGTTCTATGTTAATCATGTTTGGGGCACCTGAGAATTCTCGAAATGTTTTCAATCCAAATTTGGGCAATATATGCATGCTTGTAATTATTTATCGCCCATTCTCTGGCTATTGCTACGTCGGTCCCATTTATATATGTCCATACATAATATAATTGCGGCTTGTTAGCGCTGCCTGAAATTAATTCAGACTGTATACTGTGCTTTTTCGAAAATACGGTGTATATAGGCTTTCGACTTTTGACACTAAGAACACAAAAAAAATAAATTCATATATATTTTGTACATTTTATAAATATATACCATAGTTTTCGATTTTACACTGTGAACAGAGTATTTGGCAGTCGGGCAGAGCCGAGGTCAAAACTTTTACTTTCCTATACATAAGAAATTCCTTGAATGGAAAACTTTTATGTTTAAGAACATATTTAGGTCAAACTTGATAAATATGCGTAAACCGGATATATATATATATATTATCTGTTTTGACCATTCTTAATTGATTTTTTGTTTTCTAAATGTATTTTCGTTTGTGGCCAACTAATTAATGCACTAATTACACAATACAATTACTCAGTTGAATGGGTGCAGCTACGAAATCGAAAGTCCGCAAACATAGGCACTCAAAAAACCGGAGAGACTGACAAAATTCTTCGCGTTGACAACTGTAAATGGTCAGCAGCTGGTCAGGCGAACAAAAAGCGTGGGACAGATTTACAGTAATTTATCTTTTTCAATGTATCAATTGGACATGCCCGGCAAACATTGCCATCGTGCAATGCATGTAAAAAGCGTTTATATATGTAAATGGGCTGACACAATATCCGAGCAATATCCGAGGCACTCATTTAGCAAATGATCCGGGCCTAAGTACCGATATATGATCAAATACATTTTAATAAATCAGCCAGAGAATAGTTGTGCTGCTATTTAAGTATATACAGTGGGTCACAGTTCAAAGCAAGCAGTGTGAAAGAAAAAACGTAACTGCCTGCCATAAGCTAATCATTCATTATTTTCCAAAAATTCCAAAGACCGATGGTAGGTATATATATTAACCACCAAAATTAATATAAGACCCCAATAAATTGGGGTTTCCATACCTGCTAGGTAGGATTATGTAAAAAAGTTGCCTATTTTCTTTACTATTTACACTGCTTGCTTTGAACTGTGACCCACTGTATATATATATAACACTAATCATGACACAATAATTGTGCTCAACATATTTATTTATTTTACGATTTCGATTGCTTTCAAATCCAAAATTGAATCAGCTGCATCAAAATGCGAGCAACGTCCCAATGAAGCCAGTTCGTGTCCTCAATCTTTAGTTATCCATCCATATGGAATTCCATTGAGCGATAGTGCGTTGCCCAGGTGAGCGAGTGGGTGTGGACAATAGAACTAGGACAGCCACAATTTGCAAGCAATGCATTTTAATTGATTATAATGCAAATTTCTCTTTCTTTTTTTTTGTTGTACTTTTTTGCATTTGCCACTTAATTCGTACTGAATATATTTTAGGTACGTCTGGGAAAATGACACATACATATATAAACCCACTTCTCTAGTCGTAAAATGAAACAATAATTATAAGAACACAAAAAAAAGAAACGAAATAAAAAATAATATTGTCATTAACAAAAAATCGAAATTAAAAACTTTTTGCCAATGGCTTTTTGTGCTTCTAGTCTGAGTCTGAGTCTGAGTCTGAGCAAATACAAGATTTTTGCACTTAATTAGTTACTCGCAACGCGCACCTTTTGGCGGCATTGCGTCATCGTTTGAGCTGATTGAACTCTTGCGATTGCATAAAGCCAAACAAACACAGCGAAAAAAGAGTAACAACAATGCAAAGTACACACACACACACACACAAGTGTATATATATATATATATATATATATATATAGACGGTAACTGAAACTGTGGCCAATTTGCACTTCATTTAAAACGTAGTTGCGCACGATCTTTATGAAGTACGGGTGCCCCAGACCGAGTTTTTGAACAAATTAATTGAAAAGCTGCAAGTTCACAACTGAACAAATGAACAAATGAACAGAATACAAAGAAAAACAACGATAAACAACGAAAGAAATATTTATTAACAAATTTGCTTTGTTTTTTTGTGTTTTTTGCGCGTTTTGTTTGCAGGCAAACAGCCGGATCAAACATCGGCTGGCTCCTACTGGCAACAGCACGTGGCCACACCCAGCAGCTCGACGCCCTTCGACTCGCCCTTCTTTTCGGCGACGCATGGCCTTGTCCAGACGCACCCTTCACTGGGCGCCGGCATTCCCCGCTCCCCGGCGCCATTGAATAGCAACAGCTTGGGCAGCGGCTCACCCCCCGCCGCCGTCAATCCATCTCTGACCGCCGGCAGCGGCTACTTGAACTCACGCGGCAGTCTGCCCAGCTCGGCACGCTATCCGCCCAAGATTAGCGGCACCGTTGTCAATCCCAATCCCAAATCTCCCTTCCGCCATTTGGATTTCTCGACAAGCGCCACAGCCGAACTCCGTCGCAACCCAGCCCTGTCCGCCCCCGACGAGTGCGCGCGTGCCTGCCGTGAAGGAGAGCCGCCCAGGATATGCTACTATCACTTTACCCTGGAGTACTACACAGTCCTGGGAGCGTAAGTACAAACCTCCCTCCTAGTCGGTTAAGTAAATCTGATTTTAATTTATATTATTTAAAGCGTCTTCTGATTCTAGGATTGATTGTAGGACATATCTAAAAAATTGTTTAGTATTTACTTCAGTTTTTATCTTGCACAACAAAAAAAGTGTGTTTAATTTAAACACTCATTCGGAATTCAAAAAGTTAGTATAGTCTGACTTGAATTAATGAGTTTTTTCTTCAATTCAATTTAATGTCATAATAAATACAAGAAGCCGAGGTAGTAGCAAAACAAAGCAATCAAGTTTTATGATAGACATTTGAGGTTTGATCTTAAGTTCCTTCTGAACTCGCATTTTTATAGCTGTGCACATTAAAATCTTAGTCAAACAATTAATCAGCAGATCAGAAAATCAGAAATGCGACTCGAGTTGACGCACATGCAACAGCAACAGTGTGTGCATGTATTCAAATCGGTGTGCATGTCGTGGTGCAAAGTGAATACAATTTGAAAGTCTGACGACCGCCCGAGTGACAGACCATAAACCAGAAATCCAATCATGGCTTCATTATGGCGAATTGCCTTAACATAATCCCTGGTTCAGTTTGGAGTTTGGGAGTCATTCACACGTCAAAAAAAGTGAAAACTTTTCCACTTTGTCATTGAATGGAAGTTCAAACTCAGAAAAATATAAATACAATTAAAAATCCAATTCAATTTTGAGTATCAGGAAACCAGCAACTTCACACCATCAAAAATAAAAATTAATCTGTATATATATATATATATATATATATATAATATAATTCCCATGCCATGAAATGCTGCACAAATAATCGAGTTGACGACGACTTTTCATCACATTTCTTATATAACTATGTAGTCCGGCTGGAAACAGATACCAGGAAGCACACGATATATATTTAAATGGGGTCTGAATTAAATATGGCTCATAGCGCTAAAGGATCATAAATAGTTTGAGATTAGTTATGCATGTAAATGCATAGGAAGCAATTATTATTCGATTAGAATACATTACTCCCAAGTAGAGGAAATATGTGTATTTTCAATGCTATATATATATATATATATATATATATATAACTATAACTATAAGCCGATTTTTTATGAAGGCCCATAAAGTGCCATAATTTGTTTCATGTAATATAAACTATAAGCTGATAAGTAAACATATGTATCTGAAGGCCGCTACTTAAGTTGTAATTAGTTGAAATTTAACTTATCTTAGCAAATTAATCGCATTAAAATTTAACTAACTTAATTTTGTTTACAGTGCCTGCCAGGTGTGCACACCAAATGCTACCAACACCGTTTGGAGTCACTGTCAGTGCGTTTTGGCCGATGGCGTTGAGCGCGGCATATTGACAGCGAATCGAATGATCCCGGGTCCGAGTATTCAGGTGTGCGAGAACGACAAGGTCGTCATCGATGTGGAGAACCACATGGAGGGCATGGAGGTGACCATTCACTGGCACGGAATCTTTCAACGTGGCTCGCAGTACTACGATGGTGTACCCTTTGTCACCCAGTGCCCCATTCAGCAGGGGAACACCTTCCGCTACCAATGGACGGGCAATGCCGGCACTCACTTCTGGCATGCGCATACGGGTCTGCAGAAACTGGACGGACTCTACGGCAGTATTGTGGTGCGACAGCCGCCCTCGCGTGATCCCAACTCTCATCTGTACGACTTCGATTTGACTACCCACATAATGCTGATCAGCGATTGGTTGCATGAGGATGCTGCCGAACGGTATCCCGGTCGTCTCGCCGTAAACACCGGCCAAGATCCCGAGTCCATGTTGATTAATGGCAAAGGCCAGTTCCGTGACCCGAACACCGGCTTCATGACAAACACTCCTCTCGAGATATTCACGATTACACCCGGTCGTCGCTACCGTTTCCGCATGATTAATGCCTTCGCCTCTGTATGCCCGGCACAAGTGACCATCGAGGGACATGGCATGACCGTCATTGCTACTGATGGCGAGGCCGTACATCCTGTCAACGTCAACACAATCATCTCCTTCTCAGGTGCGTTCACTTTATAATTTACAGATTTGAGCAGTTTTTTTTTTTTTGCATATATATTTATTATACACAGAAATTAGAAATTATTTCTGAAAATAACGATATTTATGGACGATCTTCAAAATTTCAGTGTGATTATTATTTGGAGTATATACTACATCAAATTGATCTAATTACAGGCGAGCGTTACGATTTCATCATCACGGCCGATCAGCCCGTGGGCGCTTATTGGATCCAGCTGCGTGGTCTAGGTGAGTGCGGAATTCGACGTGCCCAACAACTGGGTATTCTGCGCTATGCTCGAGGTCCTTATCAGCCTGCCTCGGCGCCACCCACATATGATGTCGGCATTCCTCAGGGTGTGGTAAGTTCACATATACACAATTCTCCTTTATTTCCGACTTTTTTTTAGACCCAAGAAGATTTGCAGAGCTCAGTAAAACTTACAATTTTGATATCCAATGATTATCTAATCTATATATGTAATCATCATGCCACCAGTTTGAAAGCATTCACATAACATCAACCTCAGAAAAGGAGTATTTTAATTATTTGAGAGATACGTACTTAATACACTCAATATCTAGTTCCTGAGCATTGTAAAAATCCTTAAATATCGCTCTATATAAAAAGAAATATCCTATTATCCACGATAAAAAAGTGAGAGTTCATATCTTTTGATATATTCCCCTTATCTCGAGTGAGCATTACCCTAAATACCATCTCAGTCTTCAACGTAAGTACAATGTATATGTGAAAATAATCATTTTTTCTGGTGGGGATTGTAACGCTTGTACATATATAAATAAATGCATGAATTTAGCGTTGTGAAAATGCTACGAAGACATCGCGAATGAACTGCATAACTAAATATATTTCTCTATCTTTTTCAAATACCCTTACAAAAAATATGATCCCAAAAAATGAAAAATGAAACCTACACAAAAATGTAAAATTCCACCACCCATGCAAAACGAATGTGGCTTTCCTGCACATGTATATAAATATGAACACAAATGAACTTCTTTTGCATTCTGACGATTGACACTAAACTGAAACCAAACTGAAACCAAACTGAAACCAAACTGAAACCAAACTAAAATCAAACTGAAACCAAACTGAAACCAAACCAAAAACAAATAAAACAAAACAAAACAAAAGGTCATGAATCCCTTGGATGCGCAATGTAATCGTCAGCGAAACGACGCCATCTGTGTAAGTCAATTGAAAAGTGCACTCGATATCGATCGTGGACTCCTTGCTGAGAAGCCGGACGTGAAGATTTTCCTGCCATTCCGGTTCTTTGTCTACCGCGCCGAGGATCTCTTCCAGCCGAACACCTACAACAGATTCTTGGGTAGGGTTTCAGCACACCAACACCAATTCCAACCTCAATTCGAGGATATTCATTATATATATTACTACTGCAGTGGCTCCTACTGGCGATCATGTGATCTCCCTCATCGATGAGATCTCCTATCTATCAGCACCAGCACCACTGACCTCGCAGTACAATGAAATCAACCCTGAGCAGTTCTGCAATGGTGATAATCGTCCTGCCGATTGTGGACCCAACTGCATGTGCACACATAAGATCGATATTCCACTCAATGCGATTGTTGAGGTCGTTTTGGTCGACGAGGGTGAGTTATTGGTCCCTGGGATATACTCATATACATTTCTTTGCCTATATATGTATGTCGTCTTAATCATATGCATTTGTTGCAACTACTCATTTACAGTTCAACAACCCAACTTGTCGCATCCATTCCATTTGCACGGCTACGGTTTTAGTGTGATTGGCATTGGGCGATCGCCCGATTCTTCGGTGAAAAAGATCAATTTGAAGCATGCTTTAGATCTGGATAGACGCGGTCTCCTCCACAGACAGTACAATCTGCCGCCCACAAAGGATACGATTGCCGTGCCCAACAATGGATATGTAGTGCTGCGCTTTAGAGCTGATAATCCCGGTATGTAAATGACATATACTTAGATTGAGTGTGGTACACGCAAGTGTTTGCTTACACGCTGTTCATGTCGTTCACAGGTTTCTGGCTCTTCCACTGTCATTTCCTATTCCACATTGTGATCGGTATGAATTTGATACTGCAAGTCGGCACGAATGCCGATCTGCCGCCTGTGCCACCAGGTTTTCCGACTTGTGGTGATCACACTCCACCCATACCCATTAATTAAGCTAGGCCTTTAAATCGTCGACTAGAAGAAGAAATCCACACACACACACACACACACACACACAACACACACACACACACACACACACTCAAACAAAAACAGCAACAAAAGAAAGAGAAAGAGAAAGCGAAAGCGAAGATAAGACCCTGTCTACTCTGAACGCAACAGTTTGTACAAAGTTTTAGAGACACAGCACAATAAGTATGTATGTATGTATGTATTTGTTGTAATATATATATACCCCTCCAAAATGCACAAGAGAATCCTTGTCAACGAGAACAACAACGATAACACTGCCTACTCTGTATGATATTACTATTTGCCCTGCCCCATCCGCATAAGCTTGCCTCTTGGGTGCACTTTAGCTTGCACCCCAACCGAAAGTTGCCTAAAGCAATACCAATCCTTACTTCCTTCCCCGACGCACTTCCTAAGAGCAAAAGCGGTAAACTGTTATTTTGTATAAATATGTAAAAAAAAAAAGAAAAAAAGAAAAAAAATCTATGATATTTGGTGCAGCCATATAATTATTTCCAGCAGCTTTGGATTTATCTATACCTTATGTTTTTTTTTTTTTAACAACTTAAACATTTAAATTGTGACGATCCGTTTGTGCAACACTTTCACGCTCTTCAACCCTGAAACTTGGACTCAGTTTTTGTAATATGCATATATGTACGTATGTATATACATATATATATATATGTAAAGAAACAGCAATTGATGTATGTATATTTAAACTAATGTGTATAGGACCAATAAAATCCACGCTGGTGCCTAGTTTTTATGCAATAGCTTCAACTTGCAACAATGGTTTGAAAAACTGTATAAAGTTTGCCTTTGTGTAAATCAATTAAATGAATATAAATCTATAAATAATTATTAATGTACATAAAATGTAAAAACATAAAAAACAAAACAAAAAACAAAACAATTCAAATATGTATAATGCTTAAACTACTTACTTATGTAATATGCCTAGGGTCTATTAAACGAAATATACTCTGATTGGCTTGTCACAGTCATATTTAATAGATGCAAATTAAGCAAAATCATAAACTGAATATGTATGCCAGACTTGTAAATTTTCAAAATATAATGCAATCCACATATACTCTATATATATCTATATATATATAGATATATATACTGGATAATCTAGAGATTTGTAAAGCTTAAATGTTAATCACGAGAAAAACGCAACCCAATTAACTGCCGTTAAATTTATATTTATTTCTTAAATCAATTTTAATAAAATATGAATAAATTTAAAATATTGCACAAACTCTTTTCAAATGCAATAGATATATTTCGTATGTCTATCGATTTAGCTAATTAATTATACAACATTTTACAGATTGCTCTCTACAAAATAAATCAAATCTAACTTCAAAATTTGCATTTACAATTTTGAATCTGTTCACAGATTCTCAACCCGCTAGATGCGATTTGTGATCGTAAACGGGCCGATGCCATATGTGTCTCCAATTTGAAGAATGCGAAGAAAGTCGATAAGAGCGTTCTGGTCGAGAGGCCCGATGTGAAAATCTTTTTACCTTTCAGATTTTACGTGTACGATCCCAAGACGCTCTTCATACCAAATACATACAACAGATTTTTGGGTATGTTTTTTAAAAAAATATTACAAATTGCTTTTCAGTTGTTTATTAACCCCCAACATATGCTGTTTAACACATAACTCTCAACTTCTCATGTACTAAACTTAACATTCGGGTCACAACAACAACAACAACTGCTACAAAAACACACACATGCTTAGTTGTGCCTAGCGGTGACCATCTAACCTCTCTCGTCGATGAAATCTCCTACATATCGCCACCCTCTCCGCCCCTCTCGCAAATCGACGATATTCCGCCCGAGTACTTTTGCAATGGGGACAATCGTCCCCCCAATTGTGGACCCAACTGTGAGTGCACTCACATGATCGATATCCCACTTGGAGCCATTGTCGAGGTCGTTCTCGTGGATGAGGTGCAGCAGGTGAACATCAGTCATCCCTTCCATTTGCATGGCACGGCGTTCTACGTCGTCGGACTGGGACGATCGCCCGATAAGTCGATCAAGAAGATTAATCTGAAACACGCCCTGGAACTGGATCGCATGGGAATGCTGGAGCGTGATTTCTCCAAGCCACCGCTGAAGGATACAATCGCGGTGCCCAACAATGGATATGTTGTGATGCGATTTCGAGCCGATAATCCCGGCTACTGGCTCTTCCACTGTCATTTCCTCTTCCACATTGTCATCGGTATGAATCTGGTCCTCCACATCGGCACACAAGCCGACCTGCCGCCAGTGCCGCCCCGCTTCCCCACTTGTGGAGATCACGTACCTCCCGTCACCTGGTACTAAGCAATATAATACATTTCAGTACCTCTGCATCGACTAATAACAATGTGCTATTTCCTCGACTACTACTGTTACAGCTTCATTTATTTATTAGCCTACACGCTTTAGCTTAACGTATTACATATTAACCCTATTCATATATTAGAAATGTGCAATAACATGGGCGTGGCCAAAGTTGGGAGGGGTTCGAAGAATATTGAGGCAAAGGCGTGTAAAGCTTGCTAGGGAGTATTCTAAAAAGTTTTTTTAATTGCCGAAAATATGGCATAATTTCTGCATCAATGTGTGATGTTTCTAAATCATTTAATACCACTCAAAATACTGCCAGAATTTCCACAACCAAAAATTGTGGCATTTACTGCAAAAATACAAACAAACCCAGGGAAAAGAATTTAAATCACAGTTTCAAATGGCCGACAATCAGAATTAATAGAATTAAATATCATTTTCAAGATTAATATATTTAATCACTTTTTTGAACAAACATATGTATGAAAAGAATCCGGATATCCGGATTTCAAAAAACACAAGAAAGAATTTCATCTAACGTAAAAGGTTTTCCAACCATTTTGCTTTAGTTGATAAATTTGAAGATACATTCATTCAATTTCTTACTAATAAATAAAACTCATAAGAGAATGAATTCAAATGTGATGAATTATTCTTCACTTTGCCAAGTTCTTCAGATTGCCAAATGCTAAAATGCAATTTTGACAATTCTTCGTTCTCCAAATACATTTTTGACCCCTTCCTGTTCATTGACATCTAATTTCTACTCAAAATGCAATTTATCACAGCTGATGCTGATGTTGCCGATCTGAACAGTGTTCACACATCATTGAAAATTATAAATGATTTTTGACCCCTTCCTGTTCATTGACATCTAATTTCTACTCAAAATGCAATTTATCACAGCTGATGCTGATGTTGCCGATCTGAACAGTGTTCACACATCATTGAAAATTATAAATGATTTTTGACCCCTTCCTGTTCATTGACATCTAATTTCTACTCAAAATGCAATTTATCACAGCTGATGCTGATGTTGCCGATCTGAACAGTGTTCACACATCATTGAAAATTATAAATGATTTTTGACCCCTTCCTGTTCATTGACATCTAATTTCTACTCAAAATGCAATTTATCACAGCTGATGCTGATGTTGCCGATCTGAACAGTGTTCACACATCATTGAAAATTACAATGATTGCCTTTTTCGGTGTTGTAAATTTCGATTGTGAAGCGATTTTTCGACACCTCTGGCCAAGATCTTGTGCACGCCCATGTGAAATAGCCCAAAATGTGTCGATTTTAATGGAAATTATTTGAATTGAATTGAATGGAGTGGTGATATCGCCTGACGTTGGGCATAGGTGTATTTATGTGTTTATGTTTATGTTTATGTTTAGGCTTATGTTTATGTTTATTTTAATGTTAATGATAATGCTTATATTTACGTTGATGTTTGCATTGTGCGCATGTTATTAGCTTAAGTGAGTAAGCTTTGAATGTTTATAATAAAGTGCAGATGTGAAAAACTCTACTAAGGCCAGTGTCACATCAAATGATCCCAAGCAGCCACAGCACTAATCCTTTCATTATATATAGTCGCCTCGGATGCGGACCACCTGATTTCCCTGATCGATGAGGTTTCCTACGTAGCCCCGCCATCTCCAATGCTCTCCCAATACGATGAAATCCCTGAGGAGTATTACTGCAATGGTGATAATCGACCAGCGAATTGTGGCGAGAATTGTCAATGTGTCCACAAGATCGATATACCACTGAATGCAATCGTTGAGGTCGTTCTAGTGGATGAAGTGCAGCAAGTGAACATCAGTCATCCGTTCCATTTGCATGGCACGTCGTTCTACGTCATTGGACTGGGTCGCTCCCCGGACACCAGTGTCAAGCGAATGAATCTGAAGCATGCTCTGGATCTCGATCAGCGCGGTATGCTGGAGCGGCATTATGTGAAGCCGGCTTTGAAGGACACGGTGGCTGTGCCAAATAATGGATATGCTGTCCTGCGATTTCGTGCCGACAATCCCGGGTTCTGGCTGTTCCATTGTCACTTCCAATATCACATTGTGATTGGCATGAATTTGGTCTTTCAAATTGGCACGCCCAAGGATCTGCCGCCAGTGCCGCCAAACTTTCCGCGATGTGGTAATCATCAGCCACCCATAACACCTCCCAGTAGCTCATGGTGACGAGACTTAAGCAATTCCCAAAAGTAGCAACTAGACTTTAGCTCTAAGGTCTATTATTTATCGTTTAGACATTAAGCAATTTGATTTCCAATCTTTTCGTTATCGTTAAAAAATAAATAATAAAATAAATAATTAATTAAATACTTTAATACAGCGATAAATACTACATAAAGTAGTCAATATTTGTCGACAAGACTAGAATGATTTAATTTTTACTCTAATAGCTGTAGCTCCTTCAGAATGATTTCTCAACATGTGGCAATTATCTGCCTTACGTTGTATTTGAATTTAAGAATTTGCAATTTTTTTAAGACGACGTTTAAATGAAACTACTGTAACAAATTAGCAATTTTTGTCATTTTTCTATAAGCCTTTTAAATCAATATTTCTTAAAACTTATACAAAATAGAATACAAAATAAATACAATAAATCCTTTCTACGAATACTTAGATTTCATTAGAAATAATAATGTATCGATTCCTCCTCTCAGGAGCATATGTAATGTGTTCTGTGCAGTTTTTTTATACAAGAATTCATCTTTCTATTGGGGATCCATCCGGTCAACTCCATTAAGTTTAATACCTGCTGCAAAAGAACGAATAAGCTCAGCCTTAAAGCTGAGGGACAAGCTTGCATAAAGTGTTACTTATCGAATTTAATATAAAGCTTATATTAAATGCAAGAATAAATAATATTAAATTTTTTCAATTATTGAGTTGGAAATATTGTTTGCGAATTTTATTGCATACTTTTGGGCAGCGCACTAAAATACCATTTGAAAAAACTTTCAGCGTACTTTTGGGGCTGTGAATAAAGCAGAATGATTTTAAATTATTTGCTAAAATATTTCTAAATCTGTCATAACTTTGCAGATTGTCAAAGGATATTGTGCGTTTTAATCTTAGGAAGTAATCTTTCGAACTGCTTTCAAGAAGGTCTAAGAACCAAAGCGAAAATGGAACGTCAAAAGACACAGATTAATTTCTTTTTGCTTAACAAACAATACTTTATTTGCAAAAGTAAAGATTCGGGTAATTTGTATGTACTATGAATTTTCCAAATGTTTAAAATCAAGTTATTGTCTTAAGCAGGTTGGCAGGGCCGTCGTTAGTGTGACAGCGTTGCCAGAAAACCGAAATATAACAAAGCAAATCAAGAAGCAAACTGCAAATAAACATTACGGCAAAACATGGGTAAAACTGAAGGTAAATGCATTATTTTTAGTGATAATAATCGTTTAATATAAATAATAATTATTTAAGATCGCCGTTCAAAGCGAAGCAAACGTCAAAAGCCTGCCAGGTTTGCATCACCCACAGTTGCATCGCCGTCGCCGACAACTGAGAATTGTGATGCCGAATCGGTTGAGACCAACACTGAGCCACTCAGCAACACAGCAGTAGCACCACTTGACCAGGCGGCAACCACACTCGGGCCCAGTGGAAAGGCAAACGAATTGACCGGTTTAAGGGCACGACCCGCATCCAGCGCAAAGGGGGGATCAGTGTCAACGACTTCGCCAAGCAGTGCCGGCAAGAAGGCGCCTTCGAGGAAACGTCGCAACACGGACACATCCAGCGATGAGGAGCGTTGGTTGAATGCCATTGAAACTGGCAAACTTGAGGATGTCGACGATGAGCTGAAGAAGATCAAGGATCCCAAGCTAATGACTGCGCGCCAGCGAGCGATGTATGAAAGAACGCAGGAAACGGAGCCGGCGCTAGCGGGATTCGTGGAGGAGCTGATCGCACTGCCCAGCGGGTACAGGGAGAAGGAGAAACCCCAAACGGCCGAGGAGATTCAGAAGGCGGCCCTCAAGTCGCAAAAGCGCAAACAACAAGCCGACGAACGGCGCGAGAAGGACAAGCAGAAGACCATGGAGCGTCTGCTCAAGAAGCAGGAAACGGGCAAACAGCGCTCGGCGGCAGCACGGAACAGGCTCAATCAAAAGCATGCCCTGCCCTCCCTCACCTACTTGAATACCCACGATGGGAGCTACATTCTGGTGCCACCTGGACAAGAATTCCCATTGCAGGCACAATCGTCAATTAAGACGCCTCCGCTGCAGTTGTGCGGTGTTGCCGGCTGTGACAATCGCAAGATCTACAGTTGCTCCAAAACAAATATTCCCCTATGTAGTCTAGCCTGTTACAAGAAGAATCTGTCCGTTGTCTAGCCAGGATTCGGTCTGTTGAAGTTCAAATAAATATGTGATTTTATAATTATTATTAGGGCCTCATGCTCTGAGACCTATCAGATCTACCATGCCCCCTCTTTGAGCCTATAGGTCTTCCAAATTCCTAACGCATATAAGAATCTTGAGCATTTCCATGTCATCTGCGCTAAAAACATGTTTCACCGGTGCACTAATATTTTATATGGTATGAGTATCCTACCTCATTTATGATTTTATTGATTGATTAGGAAATTGTTGATGAGCTCCTACCGTTCCGGTTACAGGAAGAACCAGGCTGTTGTTTAGCAAGGATTACGTCTGATGGACTTCACATAAATACGGCGAGAATAATTTAAAATCTGTTAAAATAAATACGCATATTATTTGATTGATCCATTAAGTAATTGTTGATTATATTCTGCAAGGATCTGGCTGTTGTCTAGCCGGGATTATGAGTGGTGCAGCTCCAATAAATAAGTAAGCGATTTTATTGATTCATTAGGAAACTGTTGATAATCTCCTGCTGTTCAGATTCGATGCGTTGCAAATACTGATATTCGCTCTTCATGCGCTCCAGTTCGACGGTCTGCTCCAGAATCTGGCTCTGGTAGACTTGCTGCTCCGTTTGGCGTTGTTTGGCCATTGTCTTTAGTTGGTTCTGGGTGCCGATTGCGCGCAGTTTCTCACTCTCCACATCCTTGGCGAAATTCGAAGAGATTTTGTAAAAGTCCTCGCCGAATTTCTTGAAAACCTGCAAGTTGTGTGAATATTCCAGGCACTCCTGCCGCAGCTCGATCGTCTGATTGGCAATCCGGGGATCTTGGACACGTAATCTATAGATTTCATCAATATAGAGTCCGGCCTTCTGCAGCTCTTCCATTTTGAAGTGTTTTCCCCAATGAGTTTTTCCTTTTTGTTGTTCGCTTTCCATTTGGTTGCCATGGTTGCCATAATCCACCCTTGAAAGCAACCACAAGTTCATCTATGTAGGTAATATATGTATATTTATTGCGATATTTGAAGGATCAACTGTAACTAATATATCTACCGTTATAAATTTTGCCTATTGAGCTCTTTAATCGCTTCGCAATTGGATTTATGTGCCTACATATACATATTCATATATATAGAAAGAGAGAGGGATATATAATTAATATATTTAAACTTGTATCTAGATTGGCTTGCTTTAAGTATATATTTAAGACCTAATACTTTGGCCCTTTGTCAGGGCTTATTGGGGGATTACAGATAGAAAGCAAACAGGTTAACCTCACGAGGTTTTAATAATATCCAAGTTAGTCCGATTGTTTTTGCTTCAGTTTGATTATTTGTTTCAGCAAAACTCGGCAGTTGTTTATATGGTATGTTTTAACTATACAAATATAGAGTTTCTGCTGCGATACTCGCGCCAAGGATCCGGATCAGGCGAACCAGCAATGGCTGAAAGCACCGCAATTTTGCCATCAAATCTGTGGCAATTCCAACTTGGGCATAAGTCAAGTGGGATTGTTCCGCTTGTTCGAGCGCAGCCGGGCGAGTCCAGTGCGTTCCTCCTCCTCGTCGCTGGTATACTGATGCATGCTGGCGCCACTGACGCCGCCAGCGCGAACCGATGAGGTTGCCTGCAGCAGCTCCTGGTCGGGCGCATTACGATTCTCGTAGAGCAGCACCTGCAGTGTCTCCTCATAGATGCGTGCCTCGGGAAACTCCACTTTCGTGTGCTTCCGATCCGTGGCGTACACAATCGATGTGCAGCAGACCTCGGCGACCTTCTTGCCATGCCCGTAGAACGACCAGCAACATATCTCGCTTGGTCCAATCACATCCTTGATGAAGAGTATGCGTTCGTTGAAACGCAACGAGAGCTTGTCGAAGAGTTCGATATTCTTCAGCAGATTATCATCCGAGGTGCTTGTGTAGGAGTATTTATTGTTCTGTCGCTGCACCACCAAAATCACCGCCGGCTTTGACGATGAACTAATCAAGAGCTGTTCCTCCTTCTGCGATGTTATCAATGGTATCCGGCAAATTGGCTTTGGCTCCTGGTGCGTGTACAAGGCACGCTCGCAAGACATCGCCAGTTCCGTGATGCAATAGTATTTAGCCTCAGCGAGCAGCTCGGCAATCTCCTTGTTCGTCTCGGGCAGCGGCACACTGCCATCGCGCAAAAAGTTTAATATGATGCCAAAATGATTGCCACAACGATCGATCAATATCCAACCTGCAAAGAGAAGCGGCGTATTTAATATATATATAAATTTATTTATTTAATGCCAGTCGACACAGAAAAATACAATTAAAATTCTCAGTAAAATAAATCTTAATATTAAATTGAAATTAAAACAAAATATATCACTTAGAGAGGTAAGTTCAATCAGAAGGAAGGATGTGCGGAGATAATACACCTTACTCATAGCGTACAAGAGCAACAAGTAAGAAATTCTTTTGCGCAGATTCAAATCTCCTTTGAATCAGATATTATGGAGACCACACACTAGATCCGTATTCCATAATTGGTCGCACAACCAAAGGGAAAAGTTCATATAATCGTATGTTGTTATTGGCTAATAGCGATCCTGTTTTACTGAGTGCAAAGTTAGCTAATAGTAAAGTTCCTATGGTTGAAGAGACAAATTTGAAAATGGGATTAAACTTTGAATTGGTTCATTAAGACTGGCACTGAGGATCAGAGGGTGCAAACAAATAGCACAACATTCCCTGGAATGATGAAGATCAGAGAAGTTGGTTTGCTAACGATGCTAAAGAGAAGCTAGTTAAATTAACTAAAAAAAAACAGTCAATGATGACATACCTTCTGAGTCCGTTAGGACTTCCATCCGACCGCTGAACATGGCACTGAGCATGGTGTCATTGTGCTTGGTCAGAGTGCCAATTGTCGTGTAATACAGGCGACCGCCCACATTCAGTTTGACATACTGGGAGGCGTGTCCTTTGAGCAGCACTTTCTGGTCCCCGGACATCGCGTCGGGCTCCTTGGCGTGCAACACAAGCTGTTTGCTGCTGGCTGTGGCTGGAGCTGCTGTCAATTGCACTTTGCCATTGAGCGAGCAACCCAATTCATCAATGAAACCAAAGCTGTTTGATGTTTTTGTTGCTGTTGCTGCTGTTGTTGTTGTTGTGGTTGCTGTTGTTGTGGTTGCTGTTGTTGGATTTGTGGCAGCAGGCAGTGGCAACACTGCCACTGTTCCGTTATTTGCGTTCGCAGCGTCGACGCCCTTTGTTTTGGAGCCTCTGCAAACGCCTTCTTTTGCGTTGCTTGCGCTCGCCGTCAGCGTTAGCGGATCAATTTTGGCGAATCTTTTATTCTCTCAACGGGAATTGTAACAGAATGTTAATTTGCTTTCAATCGTATTCCGCTTACACATATGCACACATGCATGCACAAAAACCTACCAAAACTATGAGTGTGACTGCAAACGAAATGTTTGCCAAGATGTACTAAATTTGAACAAAACGCCAGAGTCGATAAAATACTAAAAATAATAATTGTTGAATTATTTGCATATTGAAAACGATGCTTTTAATTATTTATTACGGTCATTGTAATGGTCGGTGAATTCAAAAAGTGTTACTGTTAATAGAATTAGGATTAATTATTTAAATAAATCATATATATATATAACAATTGATATAGACTATTGAAATATATAGCAAATGACGGAATTATACAAATTAATTAATATCTTCATTTTAATCATTTTTGTGTAATTCAGGTTCCAAAGTGAATAATTATATACATTTACATTATATACATTTATATACATTTAAGTATAGCCTCAATGTTTACATGAATATGTATGTATATGTGATTTGCAAACGTGCCCTTTGACGTTTTAAATTTCAAATTTTGTTTTATTCAAATATGTATACGAATTGCACTCAAGCTGAGCAGAGATTCGACAATACTTTGATTTCTTTGCTCATGCGTTTTGATTAATTTAAATTTGATTCAGAAAATCTTTATTTAAATCGACTTATGCGTTTTGGGTGGCGCAAGGGCATGACTTTAAGAGCCTACGGCACCGGTTCAGTATTGGAACACTCTCACTGGCTTAAACAGATGAGGTGCCCCTTGTCGCTGCCCATGCGCGTTTCCTACGTCGAGTATAAATCAATAGCTGAGGGATTTCTTCGTCGATGCAAACAAAATTATATCCAGTGGATCTAATCCAGGCCGCTCTTGGGATGATCCGAAGCAGAAGAAATTGATGATGAAGTCGAAATTGAAAAAGGGTAAAAATCAGCGGCGTGACCTGATCGTATACATCAATTAGCACAATATAAAAAATATTTAAACAAACACACTTACGCCAAATTCTATTCCACAAATCATCCACAATTATCACGGAGGGTTAGTGCACTCCCAAATACTTCCATCTATTTGTTCGCGCCACACGATGTGTAAAACGCGACCTTGTGGAAAATGAGGTTACCTTAAGTTGGGGCCTCGCCAACCCTTCTAGCCTGTTTCTTAACTTCGGCAATGTGGCCCTTTGCTCTTCCCTTTTTGTGGTGGTACACGACAACTGCATATCGACACGTGCCACAAACGGAACAATTTAGTCGGTTCGGATCATCCCAACATACCAGTGAGTTTGTTCGCGCCAGATAAATAACGGTAAATTGACACGAAGGCACAGCTGATCGTCCCTAACCTCAAGCTACCAGTGATGAGCAATGCCTGCTCATTTTGCCCATCAGTGATGCACACTTCAGCAGTCAATAAAATAACAAGAAAATATATATTTTCTAAGTAAATAAGTAAATAAGAAAATAAGAGAATTTAGTATTGGCCAACAAAATATTAGAAATGCACAATGTACACTTATTAACTAAGGATATCGGTGCAATCAATAGATAGATAGGTTCGTATTATCCCTAATACTGATTGCAAAACCGATAACTTGCAAGTCGATTCTTAAATTTTCGCATTGAAAAAAAACGCTTCAATAAGTAAACCTCTTAAAAACAATTTTGCGGAAATTAAGTAAAATGAGCAGCTCCGATGAAGTCTCCTGGATTACCTTGTTCTCCGAGTTACGCGGCAATGAGTTCTTCTGCAAGGTTGATAAGCATTACATACAGGACAATTTCAATTTAATTGGCTTAATTGAGCAGGTGCCCGACTATCATCAGGCCTTGGAAATCATTTTAGATCTGGAACCTGAAGATGAACTTGATGATGAAGATGATCCATTGCAATCGGAAATGACCGAACGAGCAGCAGAAATGTTGTACGGGCTCATACACGCCAGATATATATTAACAAAGCGCGGTATCGCTCAAATGATTGAAAAATTTCAAACTGGCGATTTTGGACGTTGCCCACGTGTCTACTGTGAGAGTCAGCCCATGTTGCCTTTGGGCCTGTCGGATATGCCCGGTGAGGCAATGGTGAAAACCTATTGCCCCAAGTGCAGTGATGTTTATATACCAAAATCATCACGTCACCATTACACTGATGGCGCCTATTTTGGCACTGGATTTCCACACATGCTGTTCATGGTGCATCCCGAGTATCGCCCCAAGCGTTCCACTAAACAATTTGTTCCACGTCTGTACGGCTTTAAGATTCACAGCTCAGCCAATAAAATTCAGCAGCAGGCAGCAGCCAATTTCACAATGTTACACAAGTAAAAACTAATTAAAAAATACACACAACCACGCACAAAAATAAAACACACATACAACGAACAAACAAATAATAAAAATATGATTTGTGAAACGAATGAAGATTAAGTGTTAAATTAATGTGATCGGGTGAGGTTAAAGTACAACAAATGAGCGAAAATGGAATAACAATATAAGGGAATTTCTCAAATGAATTTTGCTGAGGAATCATTAGGAAGGGAGGGACACGCAGGCTGTGCAACATCCACACAGCCGACACAGTAGCGAGCGAACTAGGCTGATGGATTAATTTTTTTTGGTTATACAAAGAAATACAAATTATTATTAACTTGCCGCCCGATATATCGCGGTCGAACCACACCTGAGCCGATAGCTAGCCGGCTGGGCGATATATTGCGGCTTCCGATAGTCAAGGCAAAACATCAAATTTGAGATAAAGCTGACCGTTGCGCATTAGGGTGGCTCATATAACCAACCAATATATTAACATCCACTTTTTGATCTGAATTAATTTTCAATTAAATGGTTGAACGGATTTTGATGAAAATCCATGAGTAATTACTATTATTCTCTTTGTGGAATTAGACTCATGTGGTAAATGCGTGTTTTTCCATTTTTATAGCATAGACAGTTGTCGTACCTACTGGCTTTTATTTATTAACTCGTCACATTACACATTAAGTTTAAAATATAGATGAAAACATCTTTCGGTTGCATGCATGCGAAAAATAAGGTCTAATAAAGAGTTTATATAATTGTACGTATGTATGCATTATAAATATATATATGTATTGATTTATAAGTTGAATGATTTGAGTTGCAGCAAAGTATTAAATGATTTTGATTTTTGTAAAAAAAATAGACAAAATAAACAAAACCCGACATATCTTAGATGCGTACAACAAATTGGAGTTACGATTTTGCGTGCACATGTACTATTAAATTAATTTGGAAATTTGTTTCAAGGGTTTGTTTTTTTTTTTTCGTGTTTTTAGCTCTAAGAGCTCAAGTTCAAGTTGAAAGAAGGATCAGAATAGTACAAAGATCAAAATGCAGTTGCACTCTCCTTTCATTCTTATGGGTTAAATCATAATATATATATTTAATTTATGTGGATGATACGACTACGGCGGAGTCCTTCATATCTTCAATCTTCTTCTGATCAGCGGCTGGTGATTGTGTGCAGCTGCTGATAGCATCGGTGGATTTCTTGGCATTCTCCCCCTCCGCCGAATTCAACGAGTCGTCTTCGATCTTCAAGCGTTTCGATTTACTGGTATTCTCGGCGACATTGGTGCCATCATCGCCGGCATCTGGCGAGGCGCAACGCTTGAGAGCACTCAGCTCCGCAATGACAGCATCGTTGGCCTGATTCTGTTGGTGCCTTTGGGATGCTTCGAGGAGCGCATCGGCCGTTTCAGCTGGATTCAGTGTGGCTGGCAGTTCCTGTAGTTTTTTCTCGAATTTTACAATGACAGCGGTCATGTTGTCGCATCCAGTGCCATCGCCCATCGTATTTGGCGCCAAGCAGTTATCAAATAGCTAAAACAGACAATATGTAAACATATATATATACATAAATATTGACCATGCTGCTCACCTCTTCACAAATGACCGACAACTTCTTGCCCTCGTCAGTCAAACGCTGACGCACAAAGTCGACGACTTCGCTGCTGGACATATAGTTCCAGATGCCATCGCAGGCGAGCACCATGAACTCGTCGTCCGGTGTAATGATCAGTTTCTTGATGTCCGGTAGGGCGGAGATCATCTGTGCCTCAGCCGGCAACTCCAAATTTGTCTTGTAAGCATGATCGCCCAGGGCACGCGACAAATTGAGTCCACCATTGACGCGTCCATCGTGTGTGACACGACCACCAGCCTTTTCAATGCGTGTCGACTCTTCATCATCCTCGGGCTTGTGATCCAGACTCATCTCGATGGCTTTGCCATTGCGTGAAATGACACAGCGCGAATCTCCGGCATTGGCCACATACAAGTCCCGGCCGTGCAGCAGGCAGACAACCGCTGTGCACCCACTATCCTTGCCCGCCTCCTCAACCATGTTGGCGCAGAAATTCTCGTTTGCCAGCCGATCCTCATCGTCATCCTTGCTTCCATTATCATCCTGCAAAAGGAGTTTATATATAATTACTTTCTGAATGACCAGTTTAATTACGCAAATCTTTGACTTACTTCATCGTCGTCGTCATCATCATCATCATCATCATCATCATCATCATCATCAACATCATCGTCCTCATCGTCATCATTTTCACCATCTTTCTCCACCTCCATGTCCTCTTCGGATGCAGAAGTTTCTTGGGCTTTCACCACAGCATTCTCATCATAGTCGGCATCATCGTCGGTGGAGTCCTCTTCTGGGTTGGCACTCGTTGCCTTCTTCAACACCTTTTCCGCCTCCTTGCTGGTGGATGAAATGTCAGCTGGCTCTGCTTTGCTGGCAACTTCCGATTTGTTTTCCACAATGGTACCATTGGACTTCTTATCGAGGGCCACATCGCAGGAGCCGGACACAGTTGAATCCTCCGTTGTGCTGGCACCACTCTCAATGCCACTCGTAACGACGGCTTTGGCCTCCGAGGAGGTCACACTACCATTCTGCTCAGATGTAGCAGGAGGACCACCAGGAGCAGCAGCACCAGTAGCAGTAGAAGCAGGAGCAGTAGTAGCGACGACATTGTTGTTTTTGCTAGCAACTACTTCTTCGTCCAGTTTAGTAGCATGTGTGTTGGAGCAATTGGCGCCAGAGCTACTGCTGCTGCTGCTGCTACTCACTGCCGACTCGTCCTCGGGGGTCCGTTTCTTAGGACGAGAGCAACTGGGACCGGGTCCATCAATCTCATGGTGTGCAGCTGCTGCTGCGGCGGCTGCTGAGGTAGATGAACCGGTTGGCTTAGCTGTTGGATCCATGACCGCCTTATTGACTGCCTCAGCAGCAACGGCAGCAGCACGACGACCACGCTGCACCAGACCACCACCACCAGAAGCAGCAGCTGCGGCAGCGGAATCTGAACTGAGTAGAGATAGATGGTGTGCTTGGGGCAGTCCCTTGTATTTCTCCAGCACTTCGTTCAATGGCAAATTGCTCTCCTCGTGCAGCTCGGCGAGATTTTCCTCATCGTCCTCCTCCTCATAGCCCTCAGCATCCTCATCGACATTATTGTACTCCCCAGCCAAAATCTTCAATGTGCTCACAACTGTCGGCTCGAGCAGTGTCTTATCGAAGCCCAAAAAGGCGTCCTTAAGCGCCTGATCCAATTTACCGCTTTTGTATGCATCCAGATTCATGAGGAACTCGGGCAGTTTGTCGGCACAATATTGGGCCACCTCGGCACCACCATGGCCATCGTAGACGGCAAAGAACGATGTGTTCGTATCAAAATTCAAAATCGAATTGTGTGCATCCTTGAAGATACAGCCAAATTAAACAAAAAAAAAAAACAGACAATAAAATGGAAAAATTACCTCTTGACTGTTGCGCCATCCTTGCATGGAACTGGCTCCCACGACGAGCAGCTCGTTGCGCTCGTCTGTGGAGGCCTTCTCCGTCTTTGGATGCGCTAGATAAGCACCCATTGCTATAGTCTCCTCCTATAGAATCCTCGTTGCGGAAAAATCGATGTTTTTTTAGCCAACGCACGCGCGTAAAAACACTTTTTTCGCGCCACCCGGCAAAAATGTGAAGCCCGAGTCAGATTTTTCTTTTTGTTTATTCTGTTACAATTACACACACAAAATTTCTCTAGTTAGTCAACAGTTGTTGTTATGTTCTTGTTAGTAATTTTCAATCGCGGATTGTGTGAAATGCATTTTATTCGTTCAATTTTCGTTGGCGTCTCTTTATATATTCATTTTTTTCTTCTTTTTTTCTCGTGTGTATCTCTTATGCCGCTTTACAACAACACTCGATTGGCCAATGTCTCGATTCAGTTATTTTTTTAATTACAATAGCAATAGCTTGTTTTACTTACCCGACTTTTACTTTACTTCTGCAATTGATTCGTTGTTCAAAAGATGCTTTTGCAGAATTTCTTGTCCGTAAAAAAAAAAAAAATGATTTTTGCACTGGACACACCGACAGTGTGATGAAAAGATGCCGTGTGTTATTTAGGTATAAAACTCTTAGAAAGTCTGGCAGCACCAAATGTAGCCTGCTGTGTTTCCACTGTTCGTTTAGCTCAAACCCGTATTAAAACCAATTTCATGAATGCGGAAATCCATCTTTGCCAAAATTCAACGGATCTTGTCGAGCTTTATTGTTGAATTATATTTAGCTTAGAGATTTCTGATAAAACTAGCATGATCATATTTTTCGAATCTTTTGTGTGAGACACTTACAAATTTTGCGCCAACGTGGCAACTTTGACGAGTTGCACCACTGTTGAGTTGGCATTTCTGGCTGATTAAACGACTGCTAAATTTGAAAATGTGAAGCAACCAAACCCCAACAAATATGTAGAAATCATAGAATAAAAAAGAATATTTTTGTTGGATGAAAGTCTTTTTATTTTGTTGATTTAATAAGAAATAGAAAATGATTTATTTCAAATTACAACATTTTATTAGTTTTTGAGGCATAAGTAATTGCATTCATTGTAAATAATATTGACAATTAACAGGAAAAATTAAGATATAGCTCGACTTATTGAATCACCACAAAATACTCAAATGAAAGTCAATTCTAAGCGGATACATGTCAGCTCTTTACAATGTCAATTTTGCCTTTGTTTGCTGCTGGCAAATAGAAGGAAATACGATGAGCTGAAAATAGCGTCGTCTTTTATAACTTTTTAATTGTTTCAATAACTTTGTTTGCTTGTTTGTTCCATCGAAAGTACTCTTTTGCCCTAGTCATTAAAAAAGCAATCTTTGCTTAACGCTAAATTATCTTCGCCATATGCGTAATTAGTCATGGCAATAGATTTCGATGGAATTGACATTACTGAGTTAGCATTACGTGTTCTAGGTGGTGGGCATTACAATGGATTTTTGTTGTTATTATCTAATTGGTACTTGATACTGTCAGGCTTTTGATGAAATGCATACATACAAACGATCCATCCATACACTCAGAAAAATATAGAGGATTTTTGTAATCCTGGAAATCCCAAATACAAATACAGATACATTTCTTTCATTTTTACAATTAGCCAAAAACTTGACTTCTTCCAGTTGACTACATCTATTTGGGGAATTTTAATTTTTAGCCTTATCTCAGACTCATCTTAATTAAAGTGGATAAGTTAAAAAATACGAAGCATTTTGTACTTGAATCAATTATTTTAGTATTTTAGTTAACAATAATGGATACTTCCTTGTGTATATTGAAGTGGATTTTTCTCAAGTGTATATGCTTTTCCACATTTTTTGGGTAATTTTGAAAGCTAACTGGTTCATTATTTGATTAGATAAGAGAAGGCATTAATGGATTTGATTAAGTTTAATTTGCCTTCGCATTTCGCAACGCGAAATTCTATGAAATGAGTCGAGATCGCCTAGTCAGCTGATGCTGACTCAGTCATTTACAAGGACACTCAACTAGAAAGAGATGTGTGTCTATGGAATGGCGTATATGTCCGGCCGATCTGTAGCTTAACGGCTTTCAATTTATGCATTAAACATAGGCATCGAGAGATTTGCAACATGTTGCTTATGCTTATGCCACAGGCCGCCGACAACAGCAACAACCACAAAAAATACAAGTAAATATGCCACCTGCTATCAGCTGGGGATGGGGTGTGGGTGGGGACACACACACAGTGCGTGCAAGTGTTATCTCACACACACACTCACACATGCACACCCACACTGTATACGCAGCAATACCAATACCAATGCAGTGTGGCATCCAGCCTGTTGTTGATTCGCTTGTCGCGACGTCACCCGTTCACCGTTCTCAGTGTGTTAGGGTATAAAAGCCACGGCGGCCAAAGGACCTGCGCTCATTCACTTCGGTTAAGTTGTGTGCAAACGTTCGTGCCAATACCTAAAAACCGGCAACAATCAGCGAGTTCTACCTGTGGCAGCAACAGCAGCCAATAGCCAAAGTGCGGTCCATTTTTAATTCGATAATTTTCAAGTTTTTGCCCAAAGTGAGTTTCATATTCAAATTTACCTCGAGACAACAAAACTTAAATAAAATGTATATAAGCTCGTTTCAGTTTCAATTTTGTGAGTTTTCAAAAAGATTTTTGAAAAATTGTGAATTAGTTCCATTGGTGTACTTTTGACATTTAAAATACAGAATAATAAATATTTGCACATGTTGCAAATCGAATTAAAATTTGAAGCACAAATCAATGACAATTCTAGCCAAGTTCTAATTAAATGTTAAACTTTATTTGGTGTATTTGTGTAGACAGAAACCTTTTGAAAAAACTGGTATGAACTTGTTCCAGTTTAATTTAAGCATAAGAAAAGTTGATTTCAGTTTTCAAGGAAACTTTAGAACTCAGAATGATTCGTTCTTATTTCAAAATCGAATTGACATCATACAATTGGATGACAATTCGAAATCCGAAAGCTTAAAACCTTATACTTATAGTTGCGAAATATTTCAACACTCTAAATAATATAATGTGTTCTTAATAATACGAAGTTGATAATCCTACTAGGAAACCGCTTCATGAAACAAAAATGTTGTAGAAATATTTTTGAAATTGCGTATTACGAAATCCGACGGGATTTGACACTTGACCTGCAGCCAGCCAAAACATATTTTAATTACTAAAAATGGTCATTAACCGAAAAAGAGGTTAATTTTAAAATTACCTTACAACATTTTTATATTGAAAGTTGTTTCTAAAAAAAGGGCAAAGCAATTAGAAGATTTTTCTAACCTGAACTTAGCTGCGATTGCTCTAAGAATAAATATAGAAACAATAATATAACCAAAAAATTGGGTGAAGAAATTTGAGATTTTCGATTAAAGTAGTTGTGGTATTGAAAACCCGCTAATGAAATAAAATAAAATATGTATATATTATGCAATATATTAATTCCAATCAGTTATAATACCCACAAAGTACTCTGTATCCTTGCAAAATTGTATAATTCAGCTTGCTAACAGATAAATTTCGTTGAACGTATTAAACGAAATTATTATTATTAATTATTATTAGTTGACCTCAATTAAGGTAATGAAGTTGCTTATGAAGTAAAAGGCTGTCAGTGAGTACTTAGGAAACTTTCTTCTGAGACTTCATTGGCTCATAATGAACGCCACATTGTCTCGTCCACTTGAGGCCTAAAGGACTAATGAATAAATATTAACTCATCCATTAATGCCCGTTGGGCAAAATGGTTGCCAAATATGCATTTTTGTTTTGTTTTTTGTTGCTTACAAAATGGACGATAAGCAGAAAACTTTTTCCCAGAGTCCAAGCAGCTTCTTTCAATCAATGTTTGTGAATTGACAGTCGAACAGCTTGAGGCACTCGTGGAGTGGCTCAGAGTTTTTTCCGCAATACTTGCAGTTTTCCCAGTGCCTCAGGTATCGAGTCGCAATACTAGTTTCTTATGTTCAAATATGAAACAAAGACAGCAGCAAAAAAAATCAGTAGAGGTCCATGGCAAGGTGTCAGATTATACGTGCAATTCCCACTCCCTTTGCGAATGGCAAAAATAACAATCGTCCTTTTTTTCTGATCCTTATGACTTAAAGCTATAAATTTGTAAAAATATTTATATTATTTTTTCTTTTATCAGTAAATAATAGCCACAATTATAGATTAACAAAAAAAATGTAACAAAATCTACCACTTTCGAAAATCAAATAGTAATATGTAATATTTTGTATATATGTTTTTGACATGTATTTGTCTTCGAAATTGTTACAAATAAATCACTGGTTTCCTTTCAGTCCGTCGAAGTTTGAAAATACATATATCATTTTCGCTTCGGTTATTTTCCAGCAGGCATAAAACCAATATTCATGAATTGTTTTCTTGACTTAACAGTAAAACAATTCTGACTGACTATCACAATAGCGATAGTGTGAAACCCAAATTGAATGCATTTTTCCCCATGAGCCCTCTCCAAGGACATCAGTTTTTAAATGCAGCGCTTGACGCCTCCCAAAGGCAGACGGGCAAAGTAAGAAAGACAATATAAAATCCCATCAAGCTAAACACACAACACACACATCAAATGCCTCTCCTATTTACATAACCACATATTCATATTTATAGTATATATATATACACACACACACACATATTGTATGGGGTAGGGGTATTATTTGTTTTGTATTCCAATTTCCTATCGCTGTCTTTTTAGTTTTTACCTGTCTTGCCAATTTTTTAGACTTGAAGCTTTTACCTTTATTCAGTCCAAGGACGCGATGATATTGGTTTTAAAATGGTCAATAAAAATGGGGAATATTACATACTTTTGGTATTAATTATATTTGGTTATTATTATAATGCATAGTTTAACTTAAATAATTATCGTAGTTAATGTGTCTAAATACTTTCCCCAAACATGCCTGGCTAAGTTCATTTAATGATGCCGCGCACAGCAACGGGAAATGCACATAGAAAGGGGGAGGGGAGAGGGATGTTAAGCTCTCGGCTTGGCTGAAACCCGTCAAAACTACGAGATAAATTTGTAACACGTCAACATCAGTAGAAACTGGCGTTGAGGTCCCGTCTTAATTGAACTTCAAATAATTAATTCCAAGAGGGGGCTAAGAGGCTGCTGTCTACGTTGCAATTATCCGTAATGGGGTTCAAACTCACCGTGTTGGGCATGGGATAAATCTAAAATTCTATCAAAATATTGTTCATCTATTTTGTTAGCCTTCGTTTTTTGCAGAACACACCAAAATCAGCCATTGTGGCTTAATTAAGTCTTCTGGTTTAATAAGTATGCCTACTTAGACCAACTTCTCCAAGTTGGGGCCAATAACAAAAGGGGCAGGCTGTGTGGCTTTGGCCATCTGCTTTTTCTTGCTGACTTGAAAATTCAAATGAAATCCCGTACGTGTCCAGTTTAAGGACGTCATTCACCTGATATTGTTGTTCAGCCCGCCTTTTGTTAAACGATTGTGGGGTTTTTTTGGCAATCAAATCAAAAAGTTGGCCTTTATTCTGTGGGGTTACTTTGGCTGCTGGGCGTGTGCGTAATAATGGTATTTACGATACATGCGAACTCACCGAAAACCATAAATGATGATTTAAAAAACCGTTTGCAAAATACCTTGATCAAATTGCCAGCCCTCCAAAATACAAAAAAAAAATAACGAAGAAGGCAGCAAATTTATGATTGCATGCAATTAAATGTGGCCCAGTTACATGTACGTGATAGCCATAACGATACTAACCCCAGATATAATATATACACACACACACACACATATAAGATATGTAATCTATCTATATACCACGCTTAACGAGCAACGCAGCCAAAAATTTATAAAAAAAGAAGAACAAAACCAGAAAAGTGTGGTAGTCACAAAAACCAAAAACCAGCAACCATCAATTACCAACATTGGAAATTCCAAAAATGCCATCATTGATGGCATTCTCTATTAGGTCTATCACTTATCATTAGCTGCTCGTTATCAGTAGCGGAACCATAGCAGCTAACACGTATTTTAAATCAACAGTTAACGTCACCTTTTGAGTTTCATCATTTTTTTTGGGCAGTCCAAGCCAAAGTCCGCGTTAGGTTTGTTCTTAGAAAGCGACTGTTGGAATCTTTTGTAATTCTCTGTTATTTTTTGGGCAAGGCACGCGCGTCAATTACCAAATTAACAACAATGGCCAAATATTCCCTAATTGCAATTTAGGGCGAGTTAATGCGGCGTTTGTCACCTGGCGGCGTCTATTAAAATTTATTTGTTTGTCTTTGTTCTAACTCAATGTAATACAGCATAATATATCTGCGTGTGTAGTTAGACACACACACCCACACAACTTCATTGTCTTGGCGGTCCTTATGGGAGCTGGAGATGGGTGGTGGGACACCAGACCAGATTTCTCTTCAGTTCGCCGCCTCCTCTTTTTGAGTCCGCGAAACAGCCGCGAAACTTGACAGCAGCATCATTTCACTGACAAAGTCGCGATAAAGGGGAAGGACATAAAGGATGAGCTGAGTGACTTTTAGCAGCAAGATTAGCAAAAAGATATTTTCAAGTATTCATTTATTTATTTAAAGTGAACTACAATAAAGTGCAATAATATAGTAATAAATAATCAAATAAAATAGTTCCATATATATTTTGCAATGATTGGGATAGGAAACTCTACACTTGTGAAGTAGGATAAAGTTACCACAGTCGAGCACTCTCGGGGATCTCTCGGCAATAAGTTAGTGTTGAACATTGTATTAAAGGAAGAGACAGAGAGAGAGAGAGAGAGAGAGAGAGAGAGAGAGGAATAGCTCAAATTACTTTGTAGGTTTAGTAGGGATAGAAAAGTGATTTCTTAATATTTTTATGCACTTGCTTAGTTTAATTCTGATTAAAACAAATACAAGCTGAATTAATATATAGAAAAAATGAATCTGACACATAAGTCTGTTGGAGTTGCGGACGCCGATTAGTAAAAAGAGAAATCACAGAACTGGTGCTAGATACGATTTAAGCACAGTCAAAAGTATAATCAAATATATATAATAAAATTAGAAAACTCGAGACAAATTATATCTCTGTCGCCATTAATTAACTTATATAGGAAAACCGCACTAACCAAGTTTTACCGGTTAAACAATGAGAAAAGATTAATAAAAAGATGGATAGAATAAATGATGTGGAAATTGACTTCTTCTTTTGAAAGAGGCCAAGTATATATGATTTATTTATACTTTTCAGAAATATCAAATTAATAAGTTTGACTGCACTTTAACACTTAACACAGAATTTGAGATTTGAAGTACTTTAAGCTTAAATGAAATAACCTTTCACACGTAAGATCGTTGCATAGAATCAGATGTATATTTTATTGTAAATGTGGCCAGTAGTTTTTTATGGTATTAAAGCTAACTCTTCTCCATAAAAAAAGAAATGGGTCAGCTATTAATATGTGTCACGCAAAATGTGCTTTCATCTCCCATGAGAGGCCAGCAGGAGGAGCTGACGCAAAAATCCATTTTAAGTAGAATACACAGCGCTACCTTGAATCTAATTACTGCCTAATTACCTGTTTAGCGGTTGCACTATTTGCAATGCAACAAAATGGTTGCATATTGAAGGGGTGCAAGAAAAGCAACAGCAGCAGTAGCAGCCTGCCCACAATATCCTTTGCATCCTTTGAAACCGCATACATCTAACATCGGACTCTGGTTTTGCACTTGGCTACAAATTAGAGACGAACTGGGCAACGTTAACAACAACACCTTGCAGGGCGGGGCTCGACAGAACTTGTCCCAAAAGTGCGCACATTTTCAGAAGCAACAAGCCTTTTGTTCGAGGTCAGGACGAGGCGTGGCGACGCCCCTCAGAGACAAAAACCGCATGCGTTAGTAGCATGGAAAAAAAGTAAAGAGTTTGGCCAACAACAATGTGCTGGCATTTTCATCTATTTAGCCAACAATTGCCTCTAATTAATTGGCTTGAATTCAGCCCGGGAAAGAATAATGTTAAGCACACGTGCGACAGGCATTTATTAAAAGGACATCAGGCAGTCAGCTGGGCAATTGTTTGGTTAAAAGTTTAACCAAACGACATGTAAGGTAAGGAAAACAAATAAACGGAGCAACTTAGTCGCTGACAGTTAAGCATAAAAAAGGTTTAATCATTACCACAAAAAATGAAAAACTTAGAGCAAATATTGAGCGTTAGGCTCGAGATCATATTATCATATAGTTGTTTCATGTGTGTTTCAAATGTGTGAGCTCTTTATCCTATAGCTCCTCCGTCATCCCAGCTCCTGCATGAATGCTAGAATCTTTGATGGGTTGAGGGCTTCTATGTCTTTCTAACATGACTGCTGCATCTTTTCCTGGTTAAGGTGACACATTCTGCAAGGATGTGCATTGAGGATTCCTCCTTGCTTTCATAAAATCTGCATAGTTCGCTGCTCTACATACCTAGTTTAGTTAGGTGACTTCTTACCCGACAAAGGCCTGCCAGTAGACCGGTGAGCTTACTAAGCCTGTTGCTCAAATCGTGTTTGATTATAGCCAACCAAAAGACATCTGGCTTGTCGGAGTCCTGGTGACCCTGCCCAGCTCCGTTGTCGCCTCTGTCTTTCTTCGTTTCTTATGAGGCGCTTCGTTCCCCGCTATGTCCCTGTGGCATGGGTAAGTCTATTGTGTGTCCCGAGTTGGTCAAGCTTGGATCGTACTCCATGGACTACTTTTGATAGCTTTATTGCTGATTGACTATCGCATGGGACCGTTTCTCAAATAAACTACGAAATTTCACCCGACTACGTATTCAGCTAACATTTCATCCCGAGGTTGCATCCGTAGGGGAAGTTCATCTGCTAGAGTCTTCAGCAAGGTCTTCAGATTACGATATTGAATTGCTGCTCGTCCAAATTAGAAAACACAACATTTTCAATGCGCTTATTAAATTTATTGTTAGATAATTAATTGTGTACAAAATATGTTAAATTTAATGCACCCAGGCAGACGGGCTGGTCCCTTTACCGACACTGTTCCCGCTCAACCAGGGGCCAAGGGCAAGGCCCTCCAGACCGGGAACATGATTGGTGCCAGCTGTGATCGGCGACAGAGCAGCATCTTTGATAATTGTCAAGTGATGAGCCGCTCCAGCGTTGCCATTGCGCGTAAACTGACCAAACTTGGCTGCCTCGTGCTCTGTCCTCTGAATCTCGGCTGCAGCTGCATGAGCCGATCTCTGCAGCGCCGAGGCTGCCTCAGCTTCGCGAGTAGCGGCAATCCTCTGCTGATATGCGACTGCCGCCTTGGAGGCAGCCAGTCTCTGTTGGGCCAGGACGACAGCGGATGCAGCCGAAGCTGCTTCCGAGCGTTGAATGGCCGCAGCTGCCTCCGATTTGTGGGTGAGGATCGCAGCATGCGTTTCCTTCTCCATGGCGATGCGTTGCTGATTGAGCACATTCTCCTTGGCTGCCTGCATTTGCTGCTGGGCAATCAGGACATTTGCCGATGCCTGCTTGGCAGCTGATATGGCATTGGCCACTTCGTTTGGAGATGGCGAGGACTTCAGAGGATTCTGGCCGCCACTCCATGCTCCACTGCTGCCCCCTCCAAAACTTGCCCAGCCGCCACCTGAATTCCAAGGACTGCCAAAGTTACCAGCACTGCTCGTCGAGGCCCAGGGAATGGATGAGACATCCAGACTGCGCTTTGGCAGTGTCTTCTCACTGTCTGAGGCAGTGCACCCATTAACAGAAATGACTACCAACACTAGCAGTAGATGCAACATTTTTGGGTAGCTGCAACTTTGTCCGTTTGCTCGCTTTGTGAAGTGCATTTTACTCTAACTGATCTCTTACTGAACTCCTCTCCCAACGGTGCTTTAGTATTTATAGCCCAGCTGAGGATCGAATACTGAATGCTGTAAGAGCATCGTAATCCATAATCACTCACGTAGGCCATCATCGCCATCCCCCTTTCTCTGTTACAAGTGTTTTAAAGGGAAAGGAAAGGCTGCTCCCCCGTTTGGCCAGATAATTAACACAGATACTGGAGCGATGAAGCGTCACGTCTTTTTATCAATTGGCCATCGTAACTAAAATACTTATTTTACAATAGTGCTCTTTGAGCCCTATTACGCAAGATAACATTATAGTTATCTAAGTTATCTAATAAATAAAGCATGGCATTATGTCAAAACTGAAACGATTTGCAAAACCAATTTCAATTTGGGAATACGACTCCTGTTCGCAATTCATGTAAAATTACTAACCCAAATAAAAAACATTTCCACACCATTAGGAAAACTGAATCAAAAGTAAGGGCGTTTAGATGTTGTCTAAGTTGAGAAACAGGATTTTAGGTCGATATTTATCTTAATGTTATGCGTCTTAATCGCATGTGGCAACGTTTCACTCTAATAACTTAATGAACAAAATTTGTTTAATGGCTTGAAAATAAACAAAATAAATGAAATAACAATTTACATTCAAATTTGGAAACACGAATCCATTTCATATATGCTTTGGGTTGCCATTAACACATCGATTTGACAATAAGGACATAAACACATATTTATGCATTATGCATAACTTTATGCAGTTAAATGATATATCCACACACACACGCACACGCACACACACGTACACACACTAAAACAGTGGCTACCTTTGTGTGTCAACATTATTAATGCAATAAAAAAATGAAATTTAATTATAACGCGAGAGCCACGCAATCCATAAGTCCAAAAGGTATTACTTCTGTGTATATGGGAAAGTGGAGAAGTGGGAAAGCCGTGAAGTGGGTGGGCAGACATCCGATACAACGTGTGCAGCTCTGTTGCCGAACATTGCGCGACATGCAGCCAACAATTGTAATTACCCTTAATGCACATCGCCTCCTCCCGCCTCCTTACGCCTCCCAGGCTGTAGAAACTCAAATTTTATACTTTCACTCGTATTAACGAATACAAATTGAATACGACAACTTGATGCTGGCATTCTGGGCGTGGACACGGAAAGGTGTCGCACCCATTACCTTAATTAAGCTGTGACAAAACAACATCATTTATGAACAACATATGTATATTTAAAATAAAATAAATATATGTTTTGCCAATCGGAAGAACATTTTATTTGGTTTTGTCTGTCTTTTGCCCAATCCAACAAATGTTTGAATATTTTGCATTTAAATACCACAAGAAATCTTATATTTCTTATATATCTGAATTTAAAGTTTATTTATTTTTGACCTTTTCCTGATAATAAATAAATATATAAGACATCTGTAATGCATATATATATATAAAGCTCTGATTTCAATGCTATAGAAGGAAGACATCTTCGTCTGCGAGGATGCTAAAAAAACTAGGATAAAAAGATAAAACTTCTGTCTAAGCCACGCGAGAAAATCAGCTAACATGAAATTAAACACGTTTTTTGTATTGTTGTATATATACTATATATATTTATATATATACTATATATGTATATGTATATTGCTGACTCCAATTTTCATGAGCGGAGCAAACAAACGCTTGCCTTATTGAAAGCCACACGTTGCAGTTAGTTTTGTGGACGCGTTAGGACAATACTGTTTTCTGTCATAAATTTTGTAGCATATCACATTACGGATGCTCCTCCTTCCGCCCCTTTAATGGCCACCCTCTGGGTTGCTCCACATCCTTGCCACGACTTAAAAGCGATTTGTTTTGTTTTATTGCAGAGCACAGATCTGCTGGCCAGCATGTTGCAGTCGAGGGCATTTCAGAGACAGCCACGCAAATCGTATATCGGCCTTTTATTGCTTACCTTTTCCGCATATTTGGCCCAAAGCGTTTTGCCCGCTACCGCGGAAATATCTTATCCGGAAAGAGAGCTGCACAAGGACAACGGTGAGTTGTAATTTTAGATGCATGTTTTTTCTTTTTGCAATTTGCAATACATTGCAAAATGGTGTTCTTTTACGCGCTTTTCATTTTTTCCATTTGCAGAGTTTCCCAATATGGTGAAGCGTCCCGCATTCTTTGTGGGCAGTCGATATGGACGCTCGAGCGGCAAAGTGGCCAGTGGAAGCGGAGGTGCCCCCGTGGGCACCTCGAAGACGCGACGTTTAATCATAGTCCCACGGAACGATCGCTTCTTCCTCGGCTCGCGATACGGTAAACGTAGCGAGGAATTCCTATCGCCCTACGAACAGGACAGTCTCGGCTTGGCCCTGGGCAAGAGCTCCTCTCTGCGAGAGGCGGAGATCGAGGTCGGAAATGAGGGCAAGGCCAGCAGTAGGGGCAAAACAACAGAGGTGTTGACCATGTCTTGTACTTATACCGGCATCAGTAACTTCTTCCGTTGCAGCAATCTGAACACGTAAGATTCACCATAACAATGTCTCTTTACTCATACTCATAATTTATGAATTTGCATTCTGCCCGCACAGAGACGAAGGAGTTCCATTGGATTCCAATAGCATAGGCTCGGAGGATGCCAACACCAACAACAACAACAACGGCAACTAAAAAGATGTCATAGCACTGATTGATTGATTGATTGATTGACCAACACATGTTGTACCATACGGATCCCCTCTGGCAATTAATATCCTTGTTCATTCATCGGCTTTTTGCTAGTTACTGTTATGTTTTCTGAACGCAACTGGTATTAAAATTTTTAACGGGGCTGGAAAAGTTTTAATACCCACACAACAAGCACACACAAATACACAAACACACAAATAAGTTTGTAAATATATATCTGGCAGCATACCTATAGTAATACAATTACTTACTTATTATACATACACGTCACACACCCACACACACGTAACAAATTGTATTAAAATGCTTCAAAATACAGTGCAGTGCGTACCATAAACCAATTGTGTGTTGCAGACAACTACTCGGCCGCAATAAAGCAATGGGCTTTGCTGCCACGGCATTCTCTCCAGATAGATGTATGTTCAGATGTATGTTCGTATGGAAGAAATTTAATTACAATAGCAAATAGCAAGGCCCGCACTGATAAACAGGTAATGAGCAAAAAGAGCACTTACTAGGCAAAATGCTTTTTTTTAAGCAGAAAATTGTTAAGTGGAAACAAAAAGAGAAGGCGCAAGAGGCACAGACACAGCACAAAGTTTTTACCTTAGCTGGCATTGATTTTAATTGATGGCAACGGATAGCGGTGGATGCCAAGGTGCCTCCGTCTAAGTATCTAAACAGCATTTTAAGCCACTGGAGAAGTGCTTGCTAATTGTGTTAACGGCATACAGAAACGTTCTCTCGTTCGAGCCCAGCCTAGCCTGCACCCGCATCACAACTTTTTGGCAATCAGGACTCGACAGCGTGGCGATAGCGTCTCATCAAACAGTTTCTCGTAGCGCACTTCCACAGAGAGCTGCTGCACTGCAGCCAATTCCTGAAGGTAGCACAAACGGTCATACAGCACCACATTCTCGCACAGTTCCTGGACGGGGGGAGAGAAAGAGAGTCCAGAATTGAATGGCAAAGTTAAGCACAGTCCAAATTTTCTATAGTTAATTCATTATCTTTATAAATGTCAACTGAAATCAGTCGACACAGAAAATTAAAAAAAAAAAAATATACAAAATAAAATCGAATATTTTAATTTGAAATTAAAAACAAATATTTTTACTATTTCTGGGAGTATATATCCGAAAAATAGTTAGTATGAATTTGTTGAGATGCATGAATTCAGAGCTGCCTCTGCCCAGATTGTTGCAGCATTGTGAATTTTCTCGTGCAACAATACAGTTCTCGGATCTTAATCGGATTATATGACCTACCTGTATGGTAGCCTGCAAGCAGCACAAGGCCTCAGCTAGACGAGCACCCCTTCCATCCGAATACCTCCCGTTTAGTTCGGCATAACGTTGCTCATGAACAGCTCGCCAGTCCAAGGGATCTCCTGTTTGTTGGGAGTGCAGCTGGAATTTCTGCTGCACATATTCATACTTATTGTTCTGGTTAGAGTAGTTTTGAGCCAGGTCGCAGCGCTTCACTTTTACCAGCTCATTCGCATCACAGAGCGCTGAGGCCACGGCACGCACCCACATCTGGGTGCCATGCTGTGTGTGTTTGCGAGCATCGCAACGCCAACGCGAATTCGTTTGCTGGCAGGCCAAACGCATGAAGGGTCGGTTGAAGCTGAGTGCCGCGTCGGCTGAGATTGCCGACCTCAGTGCGCGGCTGAGGGGAAAGTTTTGAAATGTGCCGCGTTCCGTCAAGGCGAGCTTGTGATAACAGCATGGCATGATGTGTAGACACCGCACTTGTGGTATTGATAAGAATAATAACATTGCGCTGATGCTTAAATCCGCACACGCATGCAAGCCAATTAGCGTTGTGCTTAATTCTGTTGTTGATGTCCTTGCTTCCTTGAGTCCATTGCTGCGGGCCAACTCATTGGCGAACTGCTCGATTTGTCTACGGCAGTTTTCAGCTGCTGTTATGAATAGCTGCTGGTAGCTAATCGACAAACGCGTCTCCGGCGGCAGCAATTGCTGACTGCGTCTGCGAGCAGATCGAACTCTCTCCTCATCTGCTTCCAAGCCAAGTATCAAATAGTTGTCGTTCAACTTAAACAGTGCCTCGCTGAGGTAGCCCAAGCCGGAACCCAGGTCGATGATGAGCTGTGTCCTCTCTGCGCAGTGTTCGTGAATGTTGGCAGCCAATTCTTGAATTTCATGCTGTTTTTTGGGTGCCATTCTGCGAGAATGATTCGATTCACCCGTTGATGCCTTGCGGGCAGCTGTCGGAGATATGTGATTGCTGGGTGTTAAATGGGCGACTTGTTGGCGAAAGCGTTGCACCTCATTGGGGCAACCATCTAAGTGTTCACGGACAAACGGAAATGCGTTGAGTTCTTCGTTTGTTAGTCCCAGAAAGTAGTCCTTAAATTCAGCAGGCATAGCATCCAGAGATTTATTGCAGGCTGTATTTGCCTCGTGGTATATCCAGGCGTAGCTAAGTAAAAAATCCACAGCAGCTTTAAAGTACGCTTCCTCAGATGTGAAGGTGCTCGGCAGGGACATCCCTGAAAGGGTAGAAAGGATAAGCAAATATGGCAAAGTATTTTTGGGCCAACTAATTACCTTTTAAATATAAGCTATTACTTAGTATTTATAATATTGTCCGTTTCCTACAGCGAACAGCGAGATGGAAATCTATTTTCTTTTCTTAAAGGCTAAAAAAGTCGGACACTATTTGAAATAAGTTCACGATTCCTTCTTTACTCGTTTCTTTTAATGTTGTACCAGTTTAAGCATTACACACTTTTTGAATAATTTGAAATCCTACAATGATTACATTCGCTATGTGAAATGTGGCAACTTATGGCCGTTAACAAGTAATCAAACGTTTTCCGCCAGGTGGGAAACATAAAGCATACAAATAGATATAATGCGTAAGTATATATACAGTCAGATTTATATTCGGATATGCCACTGCGCTTAGGCTATAACCTTCCATTTTAATTTGGTCTTCTCTTCTAGTTTATCGTCAGCCGGTCCTAAAATGCATTTGCCAAAATTTTTTGGATCCTCCTTGAAGTACTTGTCGATAACCGAGCGCAGCTCATCGACAGTCACAGAAAGGACACGGGAACGATACTTGACAAACATCTCCTGCGAGACATTATAGAGGAAACGATCGATGCCAATGTTGCCCGGGGCAATTGGTGAGTCCAACTGCTGCAACACGCCCAACTTTGCCTCGAACAGCGTTTGCAGATCCAATTTATTGCTCTCCTCCTGCAGCCACTCGTACGTCTTGTCAAAGGCATCCAGGGTCTTCGTCGAGTGTGGATCGCGATAACTGAAGAAGCCAAAGAGGCCATCCGAGCCGATCTTCGCACCCGCACCATAGGCACCATTCTGCTCGCGCACCACGGGCAGCAGATACTTGGCCGAGATGAGTTTAGCCAGCACCCGCAACACGGGATGATCCTCGTGCAAATATGGCACAGCAAAGAATGTTTTAGCGCAATAGTTAACCGGTATATTCATAATATAATGCTGACAACTGGGCACCAGCAAATTTAATTGGCTGTTCTCCTTGGTCTTTTCGAGTGTGGGCAGTTTTTCGAGGAAAGCAGCGTAGTGCTCCAGGGCTGTGGGTTGGAAGGCCTCCGAGGTGTTAATCGCCACACTCAAATTGGTTTTGTTGAACACCTTCGAGCCAATATTTTTCAATTTATCGCGAATCTGCTCCGTGCTGTTTTGCTGCACATATTTCTTCATGAAGTCTATATGATCCATACCGGATAGTTGGGATTTCAATTTGGCCGCATCGCTGACCAGAGCAGCGGAGCTTAGCATAGCATACAAGTGACCGGAACTTGCTATTCCAACGGATATGTTGGAGATGTAATTCTCAATCAGCATCTTAAGGCGATCTGTATCCTCCAGCTTAAAGTTGAGCAACAGTTCTTGGGCCAGTGCAAACATATCGGGCACGTTCTTGTCGAGAGCATGGGTTGTGACCATCAGACCCATTTTATAGGACTTCGCATCCTCGACATTCTCAACGAAATTCAGCTTAAAATCAATACCGCCTGTCTTTGATAGGATGAGTTTGTCGAATTCGCGGAAGTTGTGGTTGGTTGTGCCCATGTCGTCGATAACGTTACAGAAGAGCGGCACGAGCATGATCTCATCTGTGCTGAGGCCCGTGATATTGAAGAGGCACTTCAGATATGTGATCTCGTTGGTGGGCACCTTGCACAACTGTGTGGACACATTTTGTATCGTTTTCATTTCAATTGTTGGCAGCTTGGGTGGCTCCTTGACATCGCTGAGCGATAGACAAGGCAACACCTCCAAATTCTCTTTCGATTTCTGAGCTGTCTCCAGCCTGATGCCATTTTCATAGATCTCCGTCTTCATGTTTGCATCGAGTGCATTTACCTTCTGCTTAAGCATATCGGATTCGGCCTTCTTGAAGTTCAACTCATAGCATTCATCGGGGGACATTGTTAACGTTAGCTTGTGTGTGTTGTTTGTAAAGTATTTCTGCATTTTCTTCTGCAAATAATTGGAATCAGTTTTCAGGTTGTGCCGCAGCTTGGCAATCATTTCGGAGACACGCAGACTGCTGACAACGTCCCCATCATGATTCCACAACGAAGTCGAGTTGAATAACAGAGCGTTGCCAAAGTGCGGACTCTGATGCTTGAGCGACAATTCCAAATTGTGCAATACACTCTCAACGTGCTGCGATTCGAAGCCATCTTCTATTGTCTTGTGCACCGTGCTGTCAAAAAGTTCGTTGAACTGTTTGAAATCCTCAACTTTGAGATCCTGCAGACCCACAACGAAATATGTATCCCTGCAATCGGCGGCATAGCCCGTACTCTGATTGTAACCACCAGAGAAGTTCGGCTCGATCATGCTCTGGTAGAAGGCCGAGTTGGGGCCCCGTATCAATATCTCCGAGAGCACGTTCAGCTCAAAGCTCTCCTGTATATCGGTTGCGTCGCACATCAGCAGTGCTATAGCTATCTGATTCTGTCGATCGAAACTGGCGCCCATGCTATCCAGCCTGCTGGGAATGTGGACATTACGTGGCTGCGACCAACGTGCTTGTTTCGGTATGCGACTGTAGGAATTATCTATGCGTTCCACTTTGCTCAGATATTCCTTGTCGATATGTGCCAGGGATTTCATTAGATCAAAGGAGCCGTAGCAGAAGATCCTCGCATTGCTCGGATGATAGTACTTGCGATGGAACTCAATCAAATCCCCGTGTGTTAATTTTGGTATCTCCAAGGGATTGCCTCCCGATACGTAGCCGTATGTGTGATCTGGCAGCATGTTATTCAACAGATTCTGCACAAACACTTGCGAGTTTTCCGAGAAGGCGCCCTTCATTTCGTTGTAGACGACACCTTTTATTATGAACTCTGAGTCCCGATTGCGCAAATCCTTGTGCTCGAGGCGCCAGCCCTCTTGCAAAAAGTCCAAATGCGCCAAGTTTGGCCTGTAATAATTGGGAATTTTAATTAATATCAGCCACCTTACGAATTTCATTACGCACCTAAACACCGCATCCAAGTAGATCTTCTGTAGATTTCTGAAATCCACCTCGTTCATTGTTGAAAACGGATAGAGCGTGTAATCGGGTCCAGTCATGGCATTCATAAATGTAGCCACAGAGCGATTCAGCATTTTGAAGAATGGATCTCGAACTGGAAAATTCTTGGAGCCGCACAGGGCCAGATGCTCCAAGATGTGGGGCAGCCCCGTCGAGTCGAAGGGCGTCGTGCGGAAATTAATGGAGAACACATTGTTCGCATCGTTGCGATCGATATACCAGAATTCCGTCCCAGTGCCAAGATGTCTCAGGGTGCAGGAAGTTAGCTCAAAATCAGGAATATATTCAATACGTTCGCACTCGAATCCATTGTAGATTTTACCCTCGCTATATTTGTATTTGCGCTCGGACATTACATGAGGCATGGCTCCCTGCAGCGCCTGTTGGGACTCCGCTTTTGCCACCGAAAAGGATTTGATATTTCGCCGTAGCGAGGCGGCAGGGTGTGGCAACGCCCTCAGCCATTTCAAGCGGGTGAGCATTTTTGTTTTGTGCTAGGTGCGCGCAGTCTACAAATGATAAATGGTACACAAATACAGGAGAATTGCAGTTGATTTCCAGGGCGGAGCGTTTGCATTTCAATTGGTCAAACACACAAAAAACACAACTCGAATCAAAGTTACATCAGCCGGCATTGAATTGGTTCATTTCAATAGGTATATTTATAAGTATGCATATGGTAATTTCATTAGTTTAGGTCTACAACTGATTCGAATTACATATGCAGATTTATAGGCGAGCTATTCAAAATAATACTATAATACCCACCGATTCTTAAAATCCAGTCTTTCAAAATGCAGTCAGCTGCTAACTAAATATATATTTATCCGCAGCACATTTTGTTGATATTATATCGATTCATCGACAGTACATTTGATATGGTGCCTATCGATACTGACACCAAGATGGACGATGTTGTTAACGATAGTGAACTCTTAAATTAATTGATAGCTATATATAAAAATGTATCGATTCATCGAAATTGATGTCGCTTAATTAAATACGTATTTAGTGGATAGGTGAATAAATAGGTAAATTAAATAAGACATGCTAAGGTGCCGACGACTTATTTTACGTCGTTTGTTTCTAATTGTTTCATTCGCCAGGGCTGCTATTACTGTCGACTCTATCGATATATTTATTAGACTGTGCACTTACATGACACGTTTGAAAGTTCAACTTAATTAATGAATTGAGCTTTTGCAGATTCTTTACAAACGCAACACAAGAAATGTTATAATCTCTGCATAACATATTCTATTTGTCTTTTGGTCCTAGAATCGATGGCCTTGCGAACCTCATCAATAGTCACGGCCAGCATACGTTTGCGATAATTAACGTATTCCTCCTGGGAGACTCTTGTAATGAAATAGTCCAAACCTTTCTCACCTGGCGCTGACGGCCAATCTAGCAGCTTCAACACGCCCAACTTTGCCTCGAACAGCATTTGTTCATCCAATTTGTTTTTTTTATTCAACAGCCACCCGTTCGTCTTATCAAATATATACTGTGTCTTAGTCGAATATTGATCCATGTCACTGTACAAGAAGATGCCATCGAACCTGCTCCATAAGCCCCATTCATCTCGCGAACCACTGGCATCAGGTACTTGGCCGTAACGAGCTTTGAAATTACCCGTAATTTAGGGTGATCCATATGCAAATTGGGCAGGGGATGCGGCTTGCAGCATAGACAGCGTTTGTCCATTGCCAGGTATGCCACCCATCTTTTGAATGACGTTGCATAATAGTGAAACAAGTTTGGCATCTTCTTGACTCAAACCCGCCATGTTCATGATGCAATTATAGTAGGTTATTCCGTTCGTATTCACCTTACACAACTGGGTTGGAACACCCTGCATGTGCTCTATGAGATCTGGTATCCTCAGTGGCTCCTGCACATCCTTCAGCGATAGACATGGCAATATCTCCAAATTGACGGGCGCTTTTTGCACCGCTTCCAATTTGAGACCATTCTTATAGATTTGCTGCAGATCTTCAGCGCTTAGACTATCGACTTCTGCTGAAGCACCGCAATTTCATGCTTCACCGACAATTCCAGATTGTGCAGGCAGCTTTCAACGAAAGCTTCGAAGCCCTCCTCGATTGTCTTGTGCACAGTCTTATCGAACATTTCGATAAATTTTCCAAAGTCCTCGACTCTGAGGTCCTGCAGACCCACCCGCAAGTGAGTATCTCTGGTCTTGAATAGCTTGTGCTCTTGTGGAAGCCATCCGAGCAGTTCATTTCGACCACGCCTTTGTTGAAGGCCGCATTCGGACGGCGTGTCAATAGATTGGATAGAAACTGCAGCTCAAAGCATTCCTGAATATCGGTTCTGTCGCACATCAGAAACGCAATCGCTATTTGATTTTGCAAATCTGAAGAGGCGCTTGTCTCTTGCAAGGGACAGGTCACATGCATTCGACGGGGTTCATTCCATCGGGCTTAGGGTGGGATAATGCCATAGGACGTGTCTTGGAAACCCCTCTTCGACAGGTATTCATTGTCGAGGAATGACAGGCTCTCCATGAGATCGAAAGATCTGTAGCTATAGACTCGGGCATTGCTCGGATTGTAGTATTTGCGATGGAATTCAATTACATCTCATGTGTCAAAGATGGTATCCAGAGTGGATCGCCGACAGTCATATGCTTGTATGCACTATTTGGCAATAGGTTGCTGGAAATGTGCTGTCGGCTTATTCGAGCGTTTTCCGAAAAAATTCCTTTTATTAGACGACACCCTTGAACATTAGCTCAGATTGTGGATTGTGCAAATCTTTGTGCTCCAGCCGCCATGCCTCCTGCAGAAATTCCAAATAAAGTATATTGGGCATTGTTTGTTTACTCAAAAGAAGAATCGCACTACATGTGCATTAAATTCCTAAAATCGACCTCATTTCGAGAAGCAATATGATAAATGTAAAACTGTCGCGGCATTCAGACAGGTCGCAACGGATCGGTTAAGCATCTTGAAGAATGGATAATGAATTGGAAATTTCTTGGAGCCGCACAGCGCGTTATGCTCCAAAATGTGCGCGACACCAGTTGAGTTAGTCGGTGGCGTTCGGAAACTTATGGAGAATGTATTATTGATGTCATTGCAATCTAAATGCCAAAATTCTGTTCCAGTAACAACATGTCTCAGAAGACACGACGTTAGATTATAATCGGCGATATAGTCGACGTGCTCGCATTGGAAGCCGTGATAACACTGACCCTCTTCATATGTCACCGCCTTCATATCGTTCAGGACAACATCAACGGTGAAAGCCTTAAAATGTCGACAGTTAAATGGCCGATGAACAGTCCTTAAGCATTTGAGCAGCCGAAACATTATGTTAATCGAACTGGAAATTTAGAAAATGTTAAAATCTCGGAGTAAATTACATTTATTTCGGTAGTATTAGTATGTAGTATGAATCAGCTACGGATAACTTGTTAGTTTTGTCAAAACGTCGCGGTTCACTAATAAATAATTAATAAATAATGTCAAGCAAAACAAATTATAACAAATACTAAACAATAAAATACAAATAGACATTTATAATATATAAATAAATATGTGTAATAAACTCGAGCAAATTGGACGAACAAGTGGCGAATCTCTATCAGCAGCTCCGCATCATAATCCACAGCTTCGCATCAACTGAATTTTACAGGCTGGTCAACTGTGGGATCTAGGACAATATATTGTCTGCTTAGTGACGCTAGACCTGGCCGAAAAAAAGAAAGCCCTATCGGGCAAAATGAAACGTACTCACTTATATTTTAGTGCAAAATTGCGATAATTTCCTATTCCGTTCCGACTATCGATACAATCGGTACGACTTCCGCTGCAACAGACGACTAATAATACTACAGCTTATTTCGACCGGGGTCAAGTAAAATATGTATAATAAATATATGCCTACCATAACATATATGCATGTGGATCGGTATGTGCTTGAATAAAATCAATGATTATATTAATCTGATCAGGTTTGCCATCTATTTGGGTACCATCGTCAGTCGTAATATTTTGTTTTACAACTAAGTTTTAGTAGGAAACATACGATTGAGTGGCGCGGACGTGCTCAATTCTCATTTGAGTTATTTGATTTTAATAAAGTGCGGATCATTATGTCATTCATTATTTTTATAGCATTGCTTGCTTTACTATTGATATGCGTATTTAGTTTGAGCAAAGACTATGAATTGCTATCATTTTGTCGACGGTTTAAGACCGTTGATGGTGGACCACTGGAAAGGATTGTAGCCCGAGGCGGTGGAAATACAATTTTCGGCAACACTTTTGACATGATCGGAATGAACTCCGGTTTGTATTTGCGATTAAGCTTAACCCTATTGCATATGTTTTCCATATGTCTTAGATTATAAACCAAGGTCGCCAAAAAGCAAACAATAATTAAAAACCTGTTTTTTCACAGAGCAGTTATTTTATCATTTGCGTGATTATGCAGAGGAACTGAAGCGAAGCTATATTCAGTATATTATCGGATTGCCAGTCTATAACATTATTGATGCCGCTGATGCGGAACTGGTGCTGAATGATAACAATTTGATAGCCAAAGGAGATTGTTATCGGTTTTTGCAGCCTTTTCTAAAATCGGGCCTATTGACGAGCACAGGTAAACTAAATGAATAAGATTTTGGGTATTTTAAATCAGTTACATTTTAGGTAATCACTGGCATGGTAGGCGAAAGTTACTAACACCCGCTTTTCATTTTAAAATATTGGAACAATTCTTGGAGGTGTTTAAGTAAGTAAATACTGTTGTTAAGAATCGACTCTCAAAAGCACTAATACATTTTTTAATACAGGCAAGAGAGCGTCAAATTTATCGATCTTCTGCAAAACATGTCGACTAATACAGTGGGTCCTTGTGAGGTTAACTTAAATAGTGTAATACCTCGTTTCACACTGAACTCTATTTGTGGTAAGCATTGGTTTATGTATGTTTGAAATCGCACATGAGAATCCCTCTTTATAGAGACGGCCCTTGGGGTGAGACTCGACGATTGCGTCGGTGGTGATGAATACCGTAATAATATCACAATATCAGAGCACAGTTTTCTAAATCGCTTGATGAATCCACTTATGATTAGAGACACTGTTTACAACAATTTTGGCAATGGTCGCAAGGATATACCAACTCTGAAGAACTTGCACGCATTCTCAAGCAACATTATTGAGAAGCGTCGACAGAACTTTAACAGAGAGGCTTACGAAACGGAATCAAGGTATGTTGCTAATTTCAAAAAATTGAATTCCCAATAATAATATTAAATGCATTTTGTTTTATATTTCAGTGATTTGAACACAAAGCATCGTTGTGCAATGCTGGACACAATGCTACTAGCAGAAATGGATGGACTAATAGATCACGCTGGTATCTGCGAGGAGGTTGATACATTTATGTTTGAAGGCTTTGACACGACCTCTATGAACATCATACTCTCTCTTGCCTATCTCGCCAGTCATCCAAAGAAGCAGCAACGTTGCTACGAGGAGATAACCCAGCTTATACCTAACATTGGTATGGTTTGCTTTCGCAATGAAAAATATTGTCTAGAATTGCAATAATGTGTGGTTGACTAATGTCTTTCAATTTATGGCACATACGATGAGATTAGCTTACTTTGTATTGCAGACGAACTCAACAACTTGGACAGCCGCATATTGGGTCAGCTGAAGTATCTGGAATGTGTTATCAAGGAGACGCAGAGACTGGGTCCATCGGCTCCTAGCATTATGCGGGACTGTCACGAGGAGACGAAATTGGCAAACAACTTGGTTATGCCCAAGGGCACTCAGATTGTGGTGCACATATTCGATATACATCGCAATCCACGTTATTTTGAGCAACCTAATGAATTCATTCCAGAACGCTTCCTTCCCGAAAACTCTGCAAACCGACATCCATATGCATTTATACCCTTTAGTGCTGGTCGGCGAAATTGTATTGGTCAAAAGTTTGCCATGCTGGAAGTAAAAACTTTATTGGTTTATATTTTAAGTAACTTTATGGTATTGCCCGTTAGCAATCCTAAGGACTATCGATATTTAGCTGGCCTTTTGATCAGAACGAAGGAGGAAGTGTTTATTAAAATTACTAGGCGAAAGTTGGATCCAAATTAATTTTCTTCAATTTTTGCAAAGTTCTTTCGGTCAAGCACAAAAAAAAAATTTGACTTAAACTAAGAACATTTAAGAACATTAACGACAATAACCATAATATGCATAATATCCAAAAAAATAGCAATAACAGTAATTTCTTGAATTTCATAAATAAATCCGATAAATGCCGAAAAATTATATTATTCATTTGAATTGAGAAATAACCCAATGTTCGAATGTATTTTCCAAATTAAACTAAATTAAATTAAAAATAAAATTTAACAATTAACAGAAAAATGAATTTGAATCGATTCCACCATTTCTTTATATTTACCTTGCATATCTCGTTGGAACTCTCCATTTATCCTCATCGGCAAACAAGTTTTGCACAATTTCGCCGACCATTAAAAATAGCAATAATGCCCATGCGTCCCGCAAGATGTCGCTCTAGTCTAGTCACTTTTGGCCGGCTAATGTATCTATAGGAATACAGCTGGAGTGCTAGCGCCATCTATGTTTGAGAAATTTGATATAGGCAACGTCATCTGGCGGTCGACATGGCCACAATGTGTAGCAGAGCATGGAAAGCAGAGGGTCGCAGAAGAAAAGAGAGGAATGGCAAAGAAAGGCAATCACGAATCGCGTAGGAGGAAACTCACTTAAATATTATTTTGCTCTTGAAATTCTAAGCGAACATACATTTATTTATTTAATTTATGACGGCGCGTTGCACCTCGAAAGTTGCCAATAAGAATAATAATTGGCACGCGTTGTCATTATTATTTTTATTACTTTAGTTTATTTGGCTTATCTAAATTGTTGATCTTCTGATGGGGGCCATCAGGCAAAGTAGCAGAAACAAAATTTAGTGTTCACTTCGCCTTTCGGCTAGCTCATCCAAACAAGAAGAATTTCTAACAAAAATATATGTATATATATAAAATATATGTATATACAAAAATATGAGTCTTCACAAATATTAATTATTTTTTTTTTCATTTCCGATATGGAAATGTCACAAAAAACGAACTTTAATAAAATTTAACAAATTCGACAAGAAAACTGAACAATAGCTTTTGATGCTTGATGGGTAAATTTTATATTTATATCAAAAGCTTAACATAATTTTGAGGCATATAAAAAACTGATCCATAACCTGGAAACAAATATTCAATGTGTATTCAATGACTACCAGACAAATAGATATATGTACATACGTATATAAAGATATACATATGTATATGTATTATGTGCCTAAGCACATAAACTACCCGAACTGGCAGCATGGATTTAATACTCGAACCTGATTGACATTTGGTGTTGACATCGACATCCAATAAAGTTGCCGTTTAGGTTATCGGATTATGGTCGAAATTCCCTACCAAAGGGGCCGGCGAAGACGCCCTTGCCTTCAAGTCTTAAATTAAGTTAATCGCATTAACGCAAAGCTCCACATCACAAGGAAAACATTAAACTGGAACTTAAATAAGGAGATGTATCAGCTTGGGTCCAGATTAATTTGAATTTTATGTTCAAAACATAATTGGAATTAAAAGCATTTATCTAAATTGTTCACATCAAGTTTATTTTAATTTCATTTAAATATTGAATATTTGAATCTGGGCTAACATTAATTAAAACATTTAAAAACGTTCTTGAATTTCGCTGAGCTTATTGACCACATTTGTGTGCCGTAATTACCTATATATATATATATATGTATATCTCTACAATACAATAAATATCGCTTAACATTTAAAACACATTTATGCAATATAATTTTGTATATAATAGATTTGGTTGGTTAAAATATGCAAATGCCATATACATATAAAAGTCATATGCACAAACTTACAACTTACAGTTAGGTATTATCGTAGAATGCTTACATCGAGAATAGAACGAAGCACAAGTCTTTATAGTTTTTGGGAACATTTACATATAAGTACATACATACATATATACACTAGCATTTCCAACTACTAGATAGAAATATACAGATTTATAGATTTTTTTAATATTTTTTTTCGTCCGTTTTTAACATATATTCAAATACTTAAAGTTTTCTACTTGCTAAGCGCTCTTTGCTTAGCATCCTTGACAGATTCTATGCAGGACCTATTTTACAAAATAGTTGTATAATTTTGAGGATAAATGCCCTGCTGTCAACTCACATGTTAGACAACTATTACAGGAAATCACAAACTCTAAAATTTACTTTATAAGTAAAATTTGTAATTTTCTGAACTTCTCAACTGTTTTTTTCCTAATAGCGCAAACGATTGTCAAATATCTATATCAATGTAATTATTATTTTACAATTTTCTTTGTTTTATTGTTAGTGACATATATTTTATTTCTATTTTGCATTATTGTTGTATTTTATTCCATCATTTTTACAGACATCCTAAAAATTTGTCTCTTACACGTTGCCTAGCTAACAATTATCCGCGTCCTTTTCTTGAGGTACTTAAATTGAGTGAACTAATTTTTAAAAATCATTATACATTTACACATGTTATCATATCTTTATAAATTATGTTTATATATTTATATATATATATATATATATATATATATATATATTAATGTGAATAGTATTGTGTTTTTTTATTATTTCTTTGTTTTTTATTATTTTGTACTGTCGACCTCACAATTAATAAACTGAGAAAATGTTTGTTTAAACAATTATTATTATTCTACCTTTTTATAGTACATAAATACATCAAGTTCCTGTAGTTGACAATTAACATTCAGATATACAATATTTGTTTTGCAATAAATAGTCAATATTCATGATTCTATTTGCATAGGTGTATGTGTAATGTGGGTGTTGCATGAGTGCCTTGCCACAAAACACTCCGAGTTGAATATTATTTATACTTTGGTGACTTTCACTTTTGCACTTCTCATTGACAGCCTCACGCAATACTTGCACAGTTTCGAGTTTATTTGTTTTATTTGGATTAAATCTTAAAAAATATATAGATAATAATCTGATATGCTAGGAATAAATATGCTTAGTTTACATAACTACTTTGCACACTTTTGCCTTTCTTTTGCTTACAAGTAAAGTAAACAAGACTTAAACTTTAATGACGCTAGAAGTGTTCCTTAATCTTCTGATTATTTTGGGAAATTTGATTATATTTTATTAATCATATAGGAGGTGTTATAAGCGCAGCTTTCAAATCAGCTTTAGAAACAAATTTGAAAGCTGCAGCATATCTGCATTGAAGCCAACTCGAATTGGATTGAGTGGAGACAACAATTGAACTGAAGAAATCACTGTGTGTTGTTGGATGAATAATCAAGGTGTGAGTAACTGTAAATGTGGGTATCTTATATCTTATAGATATTAAAAGTACAAGCGTCTTCGCATTTCAGTATTAATTAGCAAATAAATCACGCGCCTCGGCATGCGTGTAAGCGACTCCACACATACCAATTTGCCACGTTTTTGTTTTTTTTGGCAACCTTGAGCCATAACTCAACCCCACCCAGTCCACCCGTTCCCTTTGCGAAACAGCAAATTCCAAAGGGAAACCCTCCGCTCTCCGCTGTCCGCTTACTTGGCGCTGGGATCGCGCAATGAACGTGTGGATGGCAATCCACGCAGTCCCTTCTCGAGTTTGTCTGCATCGCCAGCGGAGAAGCGAAAATTCATTGTCTGCGGATTTGGCCCACTGTGCACGCCCAGCAGAAACCGACCACTCACCTCGGCCATCGAGGGATGAGGGAGGGTGCCCCGTGAACCACGTCGCGAACCCAACAGCTCGACGCTCTCCTCCTCATCCTGGCCATAGCTATCCGCTGCCGTTGCTACAGCGACGGGCACAGACACTGGCATCGGCACCTTGGCCGGTGGCGAGTATTGGGCATTTGCCTCGGACAGGCGGCGATATTCACCGCTGCGCGAATGTTGCAGCTTCCAGGAGGCACGTCGCGCATTCGCCACACTGTGACTGCTGTTGCTGCAGTGCACCGAGGCGTTCGTTGTGTTCACGGCGGTGGCGTTCAGGTTTCCAGTGCTCTGCGAGACCAGGCAGTTGTTGGAACTGGAACTGCTGCTGGATAAACTGGAGTTGCTGCCACCGCTACCACTGCGACGAATGCTGCGTTTAACCCGCTGCTGCTGCTGCTGCTGCTGCTGGAGTTGCTGCACTTGTTGCACTTGTTGCTCCAGTGGCTGCTCCTGGGGCGCAGAGGTCTGTTCCTCGGGCGTTAGCAGTGCATCGGTGCTCCGGCAGCAGCTCTGATGACTCGCCGAATGCTTCATAGTCCATCGAAAATCATTGGAGTTTTCATCGTCCAGGGGTGGATACACGCGTCCAGCCGCTGGCGTTTGAGTGCCAAGCAAACGCTCCTTGGAGCTGCTCAAGTTGGCCTCCATCATCAGTGGGGATGCGCACTCATCGATGGTGTTCAGTGGCGAGATTTGCAACGTTTGCTTCTGCTGCAGCAGCTCCATTTCACTCTTAATGGCCGGCTCAATGCCCAGCAGGCCCAACACCAGGCGCGGATTGGCCAAGACGAAGCGCTCGAAGGTGGGAAAATCGATGCGATAGAAATCGGTTTGCGAGCTGCGACTCGTCTTCGCTGGAGCCTCCACGCTTGCCGGCGAGGCGGCCTTGGAGCTGCTTGCCGAGCCTCTAGCCGGCAGCTGCATCTCTCGTCCCCACACCTCGGGCGGGTGCGACGAACTGCGTTGCATGCCTGCCGATGATTCAGCGCCGCCGTCGCTCAAGGAAATTATGCCGCCAATAAGCTGTGCATCGCCACCACCTAATCCTAGACCTAGTCCCAGTCCGGCTCGTGCTGCTGCCACACCGCTGATGTTGGGTATGGAGCGAGCCGGGGGAAACTTGAGGGAGCCATGCGAGTTCATGGCACCGGATGAAAAAGTCATTTCCTGCAGCGCGCTAATGGCATTGCGCACCTCCACACTCAGCTGGGCTACATCCTGATGCAGGGTGGACACCTGCGAGTCGAGGCGCTCCAGCGACGGCCGTTTGCCACCCACCGCCTCCTCGTCAACGGATGAGTCCACCTCCTCGAACGAGTTGCGATCCAAGCTGCTGGCCATGGTCAGCGGACGCTGTCGCTTGTTCCTATCACGCAGCGTAATCAGGGAGCTGCCACGCTGATGCAATCGCTGATGCCGCGGACTATTCATGCCCAGCAGCGGCGAACGTGTGATGCTGTGGTGCTGTGGCGACGGCGACGCCGATAGTGGATTAACACCTGCAATCCCGGCACCGGCAACGGCACCGGCACCGGACACGGCACCGGCACCATTGTGATCCTTATCCTGGTCTGCGGCCTCGGTCTCCTCGCGATTCTCATCATCCTCGCTTATGCTCGGCAGAGGAAATGACGGACCAATGTCCGAGTCCTGATTCTCGTAGCCCTCCCTCAAATTGAATGTCAAGTCGTGCTGTATGTCAGTCGCGAACTGCTGCTGGTACTCCGGATACAGACGCAACACCTCCACCAGACCGCCCATGTGTATGCACTTTAAATCGCAGTAGGTGAGCGCCTACAAAGATGACAAGAAAAACCAAAAGAAAAAGAAAAGAAAAAACACAAAAACATGAAAACATTTTATGTTAATTGATTATGCACTCCACTCCAAGCACGCTGCCTGCTGAGGCCGGCCTCTCCATGAGCCACCGACAACAGCAGGCGACCTTATTTCCACAGAGGAGCGCAACACCAGAGTCCATTGACATTGCCCAAAACTTTGTCTACAAAACTGAAGTTGGTATTGGAATTGAGTTTATTCATTTAATATCGACTAATATATAAGATGAAAGGATATGTTGAGTAAAATTTAATATTTATGATTTTTACATTTAAATTTTAAAATAAAAATAATAAAATTTCATCTAAATTGGTGCAACAATTGTTCCATGGTCAGGGAAAACCCCAATCAGACCAGAAAAATCAATAAAAATAAAAAATTGAACTTTGAAATTGAGTTGAAAATGATAGAGAGATGAGAGCTTTAATTGATTACACGATAAAGTCGAATGTAATCATTACTTCATGCAAAGATTATTTCAGATTTTATTACTACTATTATAATGAATGACGCTTTTGAAAATTCAAATTTTACTTAAAAGCTGATTGATTTGCAAACAACTTTGTTTCAATTTAATTCTACCAAATAAATCTACTAAAATAACACAGTATTTACTTTTAATGAAGGCGTAATAAAGTAGTTCGAAATATTTTTAAATATTTTTTAAGAGCATAAGCTAGTCGGCTTGATCTGACAACAACAAAAAGTCTGCATATTTACGCAAATAATGAGTCTTTGAAGAGCATAAGCAAGTCTACCTGACTTGACTTCTTCTTTGCACGCGTGTTAATGTCGACGTCTTGGGGTCTTCTTTTCATACTCAAGTGCACCATCTAGGCACACACCCACAAACACACACACATTACGCTTAAGTATCACTCATACGCCCCGTTGTTGTAGTTGTCGCTCTTGTTGGCTGGCTGCCACTTCTGCTGTACCTGAAGTGGTGCCTCGGAGCACATGCTGCTGCTTGAGAGCGGGTAAGTAATGTATGCAAAAAGTCTGCGCTTTATTTGGCAGCGAGGCAGACATGCAAATAAACTGGGCACAAAGGCAAAGCCACAGCGGTGGCGTCAAAGCCAAAAGCCAAATTCCAAATGCCAAATGCCAACTGCCAAGAAAGACCGGTTAAATAGTAAATAGAAAACGAATTCAAAGTTCTTCAACTATGAACTAAGTGCAATGCTTTCGACACTAATTAAGCGTTGATCTTTCAGCTTAATTTAATTCGTTCGTCTGCGGCTCCTCAGAGAATTCATAAAGCATCGCATTCGAATTAATTATCCGCCAGTTTCCATTAGCCACACATTAATCCCGAGGCGGCTTTTGCAGCTAGCTGGCAGACACTTTTGAATTTAAAAAACAAATATGCAAGAGAAAATATTCAATTTTCCCATTGCAGTCATGTGGAAAAAAGGGCAATGTTGGCAGATGCTTAAATATACTTGAAGCATCGTTTATCTGAGAGCTCAACGTGATAAACTTAACGACAGACGAACAAACAAAAACAACAAAAAACAAGAAACAATGAAAATAAACAAATGAGCAGAGCAAAAATGCTTTCAGTGCTTCAACTTTAAGCATTGGCTTTAAAAACAGCGTTTCGATAAAAATATAATTAAAGCACAAAAACACATATTAAACGCAAAGGAGAAAATGCTGAGTAAACATAAAATAAATTCTATTTAATTAGAGAGCCAACGGCGTTAAACAAGAAACGCATTCGAAATGCCCATGGCCAATAACCATAAAGTTTTGTCAGCATTTGAATACTAAGCGAAATATGTGTATATCTATGTATATACATATATACTAAATACAATGAGACTAGCCGAAAATGCAGATTAAGCCTTGAGCCATTTGGGGAGTTAGCATAATACATTTTCAAAAATATCGACATTCAATATATAGAATACTTTAAATACGTTAAAGTAATTAAATCTGTCAAATGACTAGTGTAGTTTTTGAGAAAGCTTTGAAAGCTCTTGCATAAGGAATTAAGTTTAAGTTTCCAGTAGTCACACTTCTACTTCTCTGTTCAGCTGTCAATTCAGATAAAGTCCTGTCTTATTTTTGAAAAAGCTTTGAAAGCTCTTGCATAAGGAATTAAGTTTAAATTTCCAGTAGTCACACTTCTACTTCTCTGTTCAGCTATCAATTCAGATAAAGTCCTGTCTTATTTTTGAGAAAGCTTTGAAAGCTCTTGCATAAGGAATTAAGATTAAGCTTCCAGTAGTCACATATCCACTTATGCGTTCAGCTGGCAATTCACATAAAGTCCTGTCTTATTTAAGGAGTAAGTTTTGCGACTACCTATAAATAATCAAACATAATATGGCTCAAAGCTTTCAAGTAATTAAATCTAACATGCAAATATTTGGCTTAAGAGTAAGTAAGTTCGACTAATAAATACAGTTCTTGGATTTGATATTTATTGCTGTGGTTACTTAGGTGTCATTTGAGCATTGCCTACCTTTATGTCGCTGCTGCTACGCACAACGACATCCTGGCCAGCACTATTGGTGGTAGCAGTCATTTGGCCATTACTCGTGGCGACCAGATGCACATTGATGTCGGAGCCAACGAGATCGCCCTTGCCTGTGGATGTATGTATGTATATATATTTAAAAGTGGAAAAAACAAAAGGTCAGGCGCTAAGGGAGAATCAATAAGCATAAAAATAGCAGTCATTTGTCTAGGCAACGTCCTGAATGAATAAATAAGCAGATGACTGGCCAAAGTAGAGCGAACGAACTCTCGAGTTCAATAAACGCTTTTCACAAGTTAAGCACTAAATGGAAACATGGCCATTTAACGCGAACGCGACTTGAAAACACAAAGTGCCCCAAAACTGGTTAACAACCAGGCAAACGAGACCGATTCAAAATTATTACTTACCCAGGATGGCAACAACCATGTCGTCCTTGATCACTTCCATCGAGCCATTGCACAGATAATATATATAGTTGAGTGCATCGCCTTTGTGTATCAAATATTCGCCGGGTGCACAGAAGTTTGTCTTTATGTGCAGTGACAACAGTTTCAGGCAGCCCTGGAAAAACAACACGAGAAACAATGGCAACATATATAATAAATAACTCTGTGAAAAATTGGCGTAAATGAGATTTTGTAAGTTCAGTTGGCCAAGAGCCGCCCAAACATTCTCATCCTTGTGGCAGAAAGGTAATTCTTTCACTTTTTTCGCCTGGTTGACGATGTCGTTGCTGCTGCCACGAAAATTGGCTTAAAGCGCGCAATTGCCATTGAGTGGTTTTTGTTTGCCATCCCTGCTTGAGCTGTAGAAATGTTGGCACTCTTCGTTTTACTATTTTACTCTCAAGTTGCGTTTGCTGGAGCCTTGTTGATTTTCTGTGCAACTTCCAAATAACTCAAGGTCTAGCAAAAGTATGCAGCGTGCCACAATTTAAGTTATTTAAGCAAGCTGGCAGTGCGTAGAGTAAACAAGACATTTCTCAAAACAAAACTGCTTCTCAAATAAAGTCAAATAAAGCCCTACTCATTTTCTCATTTTCTCATTTTCTCATTTTCCCATTTTCTTAAAATGGCTAACAATTTGCACAGTTTGAAGGCAAACTGAATGTGTGTGTAAATTTGAACAAAATTGTCAAAATAGTTAATTAAATAGACTTGTTTTACAGTTATAAGAATAATATATCAAAATGTTTACTTTCAGGATTATGTCTAAGCCAGTAAGCAAAATGAGAAGGATAAAAATCAATAACATCGTTTTTATTCTACTCTGTTACCGAAGCAATAATACATATATGTATTTGATTTGTGTGTCCAACTTTCTTCAACGCTCTAAAAGCTAATGGTTTGGTACTTGGTATATAGGCATATTGGAATATATATATGCAGACTGCTATTTTAGATCTACTTACTTAGATGACAGATTAGTAGAGAGCTCCACCCACACACAATGCAAATCTTACTACAGCCCCGCCCCTTGTGCATCCGAAACATGTTATCATCGGATATAAAACTGTTAACAGAGTATGCCGCAGTCGGTTACACCCGACTGCAACATTCTCACTTTATTTTTTTAATTCGTTTGACTTCATAATTTTTTGATTTATGCTGCAAAGCGTTAGCAAAGTTTCGACTTTAATTACAGCTGGCTAAATGTCGAATTGAAGCTGATGCCCAGCTCAGAGTCTATATACAGTGGCACAAAGCTTATTCTGATCAGGGTCAAAGAAAAAAAGTAATTGCTCAATCCGATTTGCGTCGACGAAGCGCCGAATGATGTTATACACAGTTGAGTTGCTCAGATTGACCATTTCAGCTATTTGGCGATGTGAATATCCGTTTTTGTGGTGTTCCAGGATGAGTTTCCGTTGTGGAATGGTAGTCTGTTTGTCCATAGTCCTTGTTGGCTTATTGCACCCGAGATGCAGGATAAAACTAAACTAACTACGAAGGATTGGTCTATTTATACCGAAAATACTCAACTTTAGGTAAAAAATCCGGGTTGTATGGCACCCAGGTATCCAGTAGGCAACATTTATTTTTAATTCTACCTAGCAGGTGGGGAAACCCCAGTGTATTGGGGTCATATATTAATTTTGGTGGTTAATTTATGTACCTACCATCGGGCTTTGGAATTTTTGAAAAATAATAAATAATTAGCTTATGGCAGGCAATTCCTTTTTTTCTTTGATCCTGAGATCAGAATAAGCTTTGTGCCACTGTATGTATAAACTTGTGTTATCTGGGAGTGCAGACAGCAAAAGGAGACTTTGCAAGAAAATCGAGAATCGACAGAGAAAACTTTTTAGTTTTTATGAGCAATGAACCTTTGGCGTTAATGCAAGTTTAAGCGCCGCTTTGTGTGTGTGTGTGTGTGTGTGTGTGTGTGTGTGGGTGCGTGTGTGCGTGTGTGTCAACTTAGTGTGCCAAATTGACAAGAGTATTGACATTGTTGTCTACGGTAATCGGCAGAACTCTCACCGTTGCATTTTCTCTGGCTCTTACTCGCTTTCACTATATAAATGTATATATATATATACATATATATGTGTAAGTGTGTGTGTGTGTTATGTGTTATGTTTGCTTTCGATTGTGACCAAAAGTTTTGCCTAAAACCTTTTTCATGCTTCAGTCGTTGCCCTCGTCGGACTGTTGGCCAACAGGAAAAGACGCGCAATTTATTCAATGGATAACTGAAAGTTCCACCTTTGTGTGATTAGGTGTGTGTGTGTGCCTGTGAGCGTGTGATTGTGCCAAGCAAACTCTCAGGTAAGCCAGCAGTTGACTTTTGACTGCCCTGGCCAGGTTAGCTGCCGATTATTTTGACATTGCCACCGGTATCAGCATCAGCTTCAGCTTCAGCATCGGCATCGGTTTCCTAAGAACGCTTGTTTGAGGGCTTGTATGGATTTTAAAGCATCGTCAAACCCAGCAAAAGCATGAAAAGCGCAAGGGACACAGTATATATATATATATAGTATATATACATAGTATATATATATATATATATATTTATAAACTCATACATATACATATTTAAATACAAACACTCAGAAAAAAATCAAGCTGAATTTTTATTTTTTTTTATTTTTGATTTTAGAAATATTATTAAATTTAAGAAAAAAAAATGTATAATTAAAACGAAAATCTCAAAAATCTATTTGAGAAAACGTAAGAAATGCAAACCCAAATTTATAGAAAAAAATCATTGCTAAAATTCAGAAACAAGATGTGAAATTTACCAGCTTGGCTAAATTAGAGTTTAGCTCTGAAAGTTTTTCGCATTATATTAGATGAATTTCGAAATTAAATACAAAATGTGAAAAATGTGCCCTTAAATATGAAAATATGTCAAATTTCAACAATTGACAGCAATTTTTTTCGAAGTGTATGTATATAGCTACATTTACCTGTGAGGCTGCCTCGAATATCGGCAATTGTAATATTTCACGATGTAAATGCATGGAGACATCTCCACGGAGCTCCTCCGGAAATTCGCGTAGCGTCTGCAATCGAACCAAAAGAAAGAAGAGAGGAGAAAGTCAGTGAAAGTGGGAATAAGTGTGTATATGTATGTATATAAGTGGGGGGATAAACACGAGCGACAAGTGCCAAAGCCCAGGAACCATATTAATATGAAAGCAACGTATCGTATACACACACACAGACACACACAGACACGCACGCACACACGCACACACACACACACACACACACACACACAAACACACACACATACGCACACAAAAACACCCACACACAGGTGGAAAAGTGAAAGGGAATTGAACGATTGTAAGCATACGAGTACATTTGACAATTTATTTTCATTTCTCTTTTTGGCCATTGCACTTTTTGCCATCGTTCTCCGTTTTTTATGCATGCGCAATATGTAAAATAAATATCTTTATCCTTTGCGTTTCCTTTTTAGTTTATGTGCCGGTCCCCGAGGTGGTCGCAAGTGAATAAAATCGTTGAGAGGATTAATTCGAAAGTTGAAAAGTTTTTGCATTTTGTTTGTTTACATTTCGGTTTGTTCGGTTGCCTTCGCTGCTTTCCTTAGCCAAGTAGCCAAGTAACCTCCAGGGGCATATACACATATATACACATATGTACAGATATATATATACATATACATATATTCCCTTATGCACACAACGTATGTGTTTCTAAATATGGGGATAAGTCTTGCCTTTATGAATGAATATTACTCGGAATTTAAGCGCTTTTGTATCTTCAGCGTAATTTTTCGACAACAACCCATAAGCCAAAGGCGTGAACAAACATTGCGGACTCGTGTATGGATATGATGGTGTTTGCAAATTTGCTTGACATCATGTGCAAACAAACACGAAGCTTAAAGAACATTTTTGCTCCTTGGCTGTACATTTTTACAACATACTAATCATTCTGCTCAGAAGAAAAGATTAATCATTTTGTCATGAAAACTTGAAAATCAAAAAAACAACAATAATTTCATATTGAAAGCTAGTTAAGTTAAGTGAAGCTAGTTAAGTTTTGGCTATTTCAACCTAATTGTACAATATTATTTGCAATTACTTCATTTGACGATTGATTGACTCGTTTCTGTGGCACTTAAACAAACAAATTCCCATCAAATATTTGCATTGAAACACAATCGCAATATTTGTTTTAAATAGTGCATCGAATGGCGAATAAATCAATAATATGACAGCTGTAAATTAGTTTCAATTCATTCGGAAAATGAAAAGCGTTTTTTGGCCACAATGACACAAATGTGTGGTTAAATGAACATACGCAATTTGGTTATAATTGTGTTTTCGACTGTGATTTACGTTGACATGGGCCAACAATATTTAAATACCAACCAATGCAGACAACTTTCGAAACTAAAGAAAGTTTTAAAAGTTCTCACTGTGTGTGACATTCGAATATTTACTTAGTTAATGGCACAATTCCCCGAAGGGCAACTTGAAATTGTTATTTATGTGTGCGCCCCTCAACTGAAACAAACTGCAAAGAATTGTAAAATGTTTTACACTAATTGCATGCAATGGCCAAAAAGTTTTCCAAGCCCCAATGCCTACATTAACGGGCAACTGTCAGCCAACTAAACGCAGGGCATTTCCACCGCCTGGCAAACATTTCAGCTCGGAAATTACGCGCAACACGCAGCACGCAACACGAGACTCCCACACAATTTCTGATAAAATGAACACACGTTTGTCGAGTGGCTGAGCGAGGGCATCCAAAGGGCGGCCAGGGGCCAGGGGCCAGAGGGGTCGAGAGGCTTTTGACGTTTTGCCAGTTATTTTTCATGCGCAATAAATTAACAATTTAATTTACTGCCCTGCCCCCTTTCCCCTTTCCCACTCCTACCAATCTGGTGTTACATTTTACATTCCGTGCCACACTTCTTGGTGTGTGGGTACCTCATTCATGTTTCGCAAATGTAATTAAATTAAATTTGATTTACACATATACTTTTCAACAACTGAACCACAAATCATTCAATTGTTTTCAACTTGTCGAGATATTTGTACCACATAAATAATCAAATTCTTCAAACTCTTTCGGGTGCCTTAAGGGATATGTTTCGAAATATATGTAAAAATAAAAATTCGAATGTATTCAAAATGAATATCAGACCCTTCGTTGCCTCTTAAGCAAACTGCTTAGCCAATGCTTTCAATTTGTCATGTTTTTTCTCTTTTCAATATATATGAATATGCTGCTGCTTAAAAGATATTCAAATGAAGTCATAACTTGCTCATTTAGAAACGAACGAAGACGTGTGGCATTTAACAGCTTGCAACAAAACTTTACAGTTCTTCTTGACTATGCTCCTAGGCTATTCCTATTCCCATTTCCTTTCAATTGTCAAGTGTTTCAACGCTTTTGGACAATCCTGCTCTTGTTATCTGTTAATCTTATCTGTCAATCAATGCATTCTCGGCTTGACTGTGCCTTCATTTCATTATCATTTTCAATACTAACATATCTCTGGGAAATCTCTGAGCAGAGGCTTATGGATTGCCTTTCTCTTCTTGATCAATTTTTGCACTGATTTCTGGTTTCCCCATAGCAAAAGATATCTGTGGCAGCTGTACTCATTGTTGCAATCTGAGCTTAATTAGACAAGTTTTGAAGCAAGGCAAACAAAAGGCCCTGCCGAAGAGCAGAGCCGTTTCAGTCTAGTAAGGCGTTGCAGCTAAATTGGAGGACATATGAACAACAAGAGGGGCAGCCAAACAAATGCAACAATATCAGCCGAGAATTCTTTAAAAACAACAAAGCCAAACCTTGTTGAATTTGTGCCTTCATAATGGGAATAATTAGCAAATGGCATGTTAAGTCTACGCCCTTCCTGCAACTCGCCCACTTCAGCGTGCAACAAAGTTCTATTGTGCCGATTTGTAGCATCTACAGTTGAATGGAGCGCCACAGAGAAATAGAAATAGACAAAGTTGTTGCATGCTGTGCGAACTGGGGCAAAGTTGTAACCAACTTCAGGTTCAAAATGAAACTCAAAAGATTTGCCCCTGCTGGCCAGATTTAATGAAGCAACAAACTGGATTCACCCATGCATTGCATTCACCACAAATGGAAAACTTTTGCAAAGGTTTGTACTCAAGAAGTATTCAATTTACGGATGATCAATTAAGCTGACTATAAATAAAAGGCAATCATCAGCTTAAATATAAGTAGTATATGTATGTATTCAATTATTATTCGTATTTTTTCCAGTTTATCATATCAGGCCACAGACAGACCTGCTGTAGACTGCTTCAGCGAGGGTCGTCAAAGTTGAAAGTCGAACTAAGCTAGCAGAAATCAATACAACTAATTTCATATTTGAATAACAGTTTCTCCAATTTATTATTTTTAATATTTGTATTTAGATATATTAATACAAACTGAGACAATTTAAGAACAACATAAATAATCAAGCTTTAAGCATTGATGTGCGTGCAAAGCGCTGTTCAGTGTTCAGTCTTGATTTCAATTATAAATAATTGGACTAAATTGAATTCAATATTAAATACTTTTGATACGAACCACCATTGGGCGACATGGGCCAATAGGCCACGCCCACATGTGTATCTACCAACTGGCTGACATGCAATCAAAGGGGACTCCAGCGTTTGCCATTTAGCCCAATGCCAATCAATAAGTCACATAAGAGACCTTATACACACACAGACGCACAAATGATATTTTGCTTACCCCTCATATGTGTGTATATATATAATATACTTATGCCAGACCCAACAGTCATTTGCTTAATTAAAGGCACTGAGATATCAAAATGCCAATGAAGCCCAGTGCAAAAGGCAACTTTTGTGTGCGAGCACTTTTGATTTACGAATGAACAAACACATGAAGGGCTCTGACATCCACTCGAACTTACACTCATACTCAAACTCGCACTCTTATTCATACTCGTACTCATACTCATACTCATACTCAAACTCATACTCAAACTCATACTCATAGTTTACCTCGTAGATATCAATGCCATGACTGAGCGACCATGAAGTTTGAAAGTAGTCCTCAATGCGCTGCTTCAGCTCCTTTGGCATCTGAAATTGAGAATGAATGATATTAATTTAATTTTCAATACAGCTGGCTTAACTTGGTTTAATCATATTCCAGTGATTCAGAGATTTGCCTATATCATCCTTTTTTCTCTCCCATTCTTAACTTTTTATTTTCCTTATTACCAAACATACTGTGTTTTTTGGCATAGCTCTTAAATGATGGCATTTTGAGGCAGGCACGCAGCGAGTGGCACAAGTGCACTTAATTAGGAATACAGCGTTTGAATGCTGCCTAATGGAGCTGCTGGCATTCGTTTTATACGTTGCACGTGTAAGAGAAGTGCAACGTCAACAGGTTGTATGAAACTCAGTCACGTCTCGCAGCGTGGCAAACACTGCAAACATGGCCAACGCTGATAGCACAGCCAGGCAACCGCAACTAACATAGGCAGCAACCAGACACCGAAGACCGGAGACCGGAGACCATCCCCAACCCCATCCAATCCATGACCTAATGGTGCGTGGCATATGGCAGAAGTGTGCTGCATTCCAATAAAAGTGAGTGAATAAAGTACTCTGAGCACGAGCTGCACACACCACACACAAGGCGAAAAGTAATTTCCTATGTCAGGGCCACTGCGGTTTTGCCATCGTCAATCGTCAATCGACAATCGACAATCGACTCTTAAAGAGCCAGCCCATAAAGTGCTCAAGTTTCAATGTGGTGCAGTCAACAGTCACCAGCCAAGCACAAAATATCAATATTAAAATGCAGACTAGCAGCAGCTGCTATTGGTTTAATCATAAATGAATCTGACTTTAAGTTCCACTCTAAATGCAAAATGAAAAAATGTACTCAGATGTGAAACGAATCCAGTGATTTCATGTGAAAACTGTTGATTGTGCGAATAACTGCAAGAAATTGTTATTGCTGTAGCTAATATCTAAAAATTTATTTAATTTAATTTAATTTTTTTTCCTGAGTTTCAGAAAGGATTTTTCTAAAAGTTATCGTTTTGCATTTCTACATTTCAGAAGAGAAGTTTGTTTGGCTCCAGATCAAACAATAAAATTAAATATATTTCTTAAAAATAGAATAATAGAATAAAGAACAAATATTGTTTTTGCTAGTTTTCAGTGCGACTCTGATTTTCGAGCTACTTGCTTAGTTTGAGGGCAATTCTTTTCTCTGTGAAATAAAGGCATTAAGCTGACTAATTTATAGTCATAGTCATAGTCACCTGAGTGAGGAAGCAAATTGTTAAATCAACAGATAAATACTCACATTATGCAGTGCCACGAAATCCTTGAGGTCGCGCCATTTGCTCTCATAGAGGGATCGGCGTGAGTACATGCGTTGGATGATGGCAGTCACATTACCAAAGACCACGGCATGCATTAGAGCTGCGAGATGAGAAACGATGAGTTGAGATAGTGGGATATATTCCGAAATATGGATTCACAATTCCCATTAGGGGCGCACAGTTATGAACGTGGCTGATTACCTACCGCCAATGAGCATCATTATAATGGTGAAAACCTTCTCGGCCGTTGTATTCGCCGACACATTGCCAAAGCCCACCGAGGTGAGGCTGGTGAATGTAAAATACAAGGCAGTCGAGTAAGTTTCAGCCGTTGTCAGTATGGCAACGGAAGCGTTTTTTCTCTCGGCGAGCAGCTGCAGCCATCCAGTGAACGCCACTGGAGCATTTTAATAGTACAAAAAGAAATAAGACAGAATTTGTTTAGTAAATCAGGCATTAGCAGATGGCGCGTGGCGCGTGGCGTGTGGCGCGTGGCACATGCTGGCCAACCAACCAAACAAATAATTCTAGTAGTTTTTGTCATTCAGTCAGCCGCTTGTTAAGCTGACAATGACTTGGCCCAAAAAAACTTTTTACTCTTGGTGCTGCCGGACTTGTCCATCACAGTAAGATGTCTCAGGACGCACGGAAGGCCTGACATGTTGCCGGAGCGTGTCAAGTCCGGCTAAATGCTTGGCCCAAAATGGCAACGGATACGTCAAACGGCAAATGCCGGCAAATGGCAGTTTGTTAACTTTCCCCCAAACATTATTCAAACTCCTTGCAACATCACCTAAGCGTGAGTATTTATTTCGTCTCACGCTGATGTGAAAAGTAACTGGCAATTTGTTGCTTCTGTATACTATTAAATATTATAATTAAGCAAGGGAATACGTCTGCATAAATAATGCACAACTAAATGCTAATCGGCGAAGAATCGGCGGAACAATTTACTTAATTGTATGATACCCTATGAGAAGGCACACAAATTAATATACTGGGAATATGTACCCCTGAGAATACCCACTCTCTGCATGATGTTGCAGTACAACATACCCTTCATATATGTATCTACTACAGGATATGCCAGCTAACTAATAAAACGTAAACTTTTGTGAGATGAACGGATTACTTTCACTTGATGTCATTTGGAGAAAGTTTTTTATGTGTGTGTCAAAATTCCATACTCCTTGTGGAAGTGGGGCATTACAAATGTTCTAAGGGGTATACAATAACTAAAGTGGTTTATTCACTTAATATCTGATGAGAATGCCAGATATCCTTTGACATTTTCTTTATTTAGTATCATAAATTGGGGAACCATATCTGTGACCTATAAGCTCTATAATTTTCTTGATATGGTTGTTATTGTAATTGTAATTAAAGCGCCACATATAAATTTGAAATTGTAATTTGAATATGCTTCAATATTAACGTTCTCATATAAATAAATAAACGAAGCAATAAAAACTTTTCTTTTTTGACATATTTAAATGACAATAAACCGTGATTTGATGTTGTTCCGCACGAGTTTGGTGCACAACTTTGACATTTGAACGTGCTAATAACCGTAATTTCCCCTTTGCAGCTTTCCTGAGCTGCTTTCACCTTTTCTGCCAACAAAAAATGTGTGTTCTGTGTGTGTGTGTTTGTGAGTGCATGTGTGTGTTTAGGAAAAGAGTTGTGTGCTGCCGGCGAATGTAACATTTTCATTTGTCGTTTGGCGTTTGGCGAGCCAAGGCAAACACAATCAGCGCTGGCGGCAAACTAACCAAATTACTGTCCAACTAATACACACACACAGCACACACTGAACACACACACACACACACAGGGCACACACTCATGTGTGTGATGAATGCTAGGTGACCTTGGCTTTCAGCTACACACTCAAAAACAAAAGGTGGGAAAGGTTGTTTATTGTTTAGAAATGTTTTCTATTTTCAGAAAATAAATGAAAGCTAATTTTGAATTCATAAACTACTTTAAGTGTTTTAAAACAGATCTCTGGCAATCCGAAATATTTGTAAACTTTAGAAAACATCTGTTTGTCGAAACCTTGCATTTTAGCAATATACTTGTTGAAGATATAGAGTAAGTTGACCTTTTTTGTATTTCACTGCGATTTATTTATGTGTGTAGTCTAAGCGTCCATATGTGACTGCTACTCACCAATGTTGCTCTCCGGAAACCACTCGTACTCCTTTACGGCGATGACATACCAGATGCAGGCCAGCCAGTGCGCCGCAACCGTAAATGAAAACATCAGCAGTGTCAGAATCATGGCCGTATGCTGTGAATATCGATCAATTTTTTGCAATAGCCTCGCCAGGCGCAACAAACGCGTCAATTTGACAAGATGGATGTGCGATTCCTGTGCGACGAAGTACGCAGATAGAGAGTATATGAAACGAAACAAGATACATGGTTACAGGGCGTTAAAGAAACAAGCAACAAGCAACATGCAACAGTTCTCTTAAATACCCAAACCAGTTACTGGTTTCCCATTGGAATCGAGACACACTAGCGAACTTGCTTATATAAATTTAATCAGAAAAAATTATTTAACAGAAAAAATAAATAAAAGGCAACAGTAAAAATTAATTTTTAAAATTTCGTTTCAAAAGTTCAACTAAGGATTAGTTTTGCCGGCATTTGACTCTAATGTAATTTCGAGCCCTTCTAGTTATGTGAAAATATGTTAACCTCTTTCTAGGGCGTAAATCTCGTTAGAGCACACGCGCAGTGAAAAATAAGCCCACACACACGCGCAAACACAACATACACACACAGCTCCAAAATTTTGGCACATGCCCATTTATTAGCTAGTGTTTCCTGCCCCCGCAGTATTATAACTTCCGCCCCCCGCGCGGCAACAGAGTGGGTGGCGAATGAAAAGGGATAGTTAAATAAAAAGTAAAAATCAAAAGGGCCGTCATCAAAAAGCCAGCTTCGCAGCGAGCGAGTTGCCCAAAAGGGCAGAAAGTGGACCAAATAGAAGGTTAACGGAGTTAAGTTAACGCTGTCATTTAGCCATAAAGTTAGCAATTTATACTTTTATGATTAAAAGTAAGTAAAAGTAAAAGTATGTTGAGTTGAGCAAAAGAGGCATTATCAGTAGCTGACAAGGCGTCATCATTTTAAAGGCGGACACTCTTTGTGCCTGCCACATAATTTGAGGAAGCGCAAAAACTGCGATCCAAGCATTTTCGCTTGCAAAAACCTTGCAGCAAATTCAATGGGGGAGCAATGCCGCGAGGCTCTGTCAAAGCAGCAATGCGAAAGGCATTTAAAGCGAAGAATACAAATAATAATCAAGATTTAAGCTCGACTAGAGAATACCCTAGGACAAGCTCTAAAATGATTCGGCTCGGAAATTGGGATTCATTGATTGTCGTACTGTTAACCGAATATCTTATATTTATACATGATAAAAAAGATGAAATATATCAACCAACATATCTTATTTGCACATTCCCAGCATTATCATTCGTAATGAGATTGCGCCTTATCTATTTCAAAGATAAGTTCATTATTATTGCATCATAGAATAAGCGATTACACTTCTTGAGATATCAGCTGTGTGTGACTCTCTCTCAAATAATAGGTTTCTGACACTTGCAACAGTATGTTGCGTGTACAGAATGTTGTACTGTGGGGAAAAAATGTTGATAACCGAATCAGACTGTAATAAAATGTTCAAAATACAAAAAAAACCTTTTACAAATACACACACACACAACTGTTTGGTACGCAATTTGCATTTTGTTAAGTACTGGGTATACAGCAAATAATATTACACATCGGAGGCAAAACATGTCGGGGCGATGTGGCTTTAAGATTGCCGGCATAATAACTGCTTTTGTTTCCATCTATTTGTAAGACTTTTTGCTTACAAATGCCACGTGGCTCTCTGTCTTCGTGTCTGTGTGTCTGTGTGTTTGTGTGTTTGTGCGTTTGTATTTGTGTAGCGTTGCCAGGCAAAATTGTAATTCATGTTGCAATTTACGCTGCGCTTACGCTTTCGCTTTCACTTTCACTTAGCTTTGCCTTTTATTGCTGAAAAGACTTGGCTGCCTTTCACTAAAGTTGTGCGATGCCTTTTCACATTTTGTCGTGGCAACCAAAGCAACAACAACAACAGCGTGAAATAAGTTGCTCCAAGTTGACTGTCACGGAGACTTCCGTTTCCGTTGGGCAGCCAGTTGTTGCCAAGTTTTTGGGTCTCAAAGATAATTAAAACTTTTAAATCAACTGAATATGTCAAGTTTCGAATGCATTAGCTCCAGATTGGAGATTGCAGCAACAGCGGCAAGAACAAAATATGCAAACCACTTGCAACTGAGAAGACGTAGCTGTAGCAGTGTCTCAAACAAAAGTGCTAGCTCAAACTTAAGATTTGCTAAATATGAAAGTCGCTTTCAGCATTTGCCAAAGAACACCAAATAAAAATATTAATTAAATGTTTCAAGGCTCCAAGCCAGGGCATGGAAAAAAGAGTGAGAGTAAGAGAGAGTGAGAGTGAGAGTGAGAGGGAGATAGAGACTCCGCAATTTTTGCAATTAGAGACCATTAAAGTTTAATAAAAGTAAACTTTTGCTGGCGCTACAGAAAAAAACACAGCATTTAACAGCTTAAAACACGCTTCGTGTTTTTCCCATTTTTTTAGACCTTCGTACACTTTTTTGGTAAGCCACGTTTGTGTATTATCACAAAAATAAATATATATACATATATAAACAGACGGACAAAGTTTTTCCTGTCCTTGGCAGGGATTTGGCTTTTAGGAGCAACAAGTCAAGACTTGGGTATACCTACAGACCAACTTAAACAACTCCATTAGCCAACTTTTTTTAAGCAAGCTGAAAGCCAAATTCTTATCAGAAAAGTTTTTCATCAGATATTTGGCCTTGGACCAGGCCTAATATATGTGCCTTGGAAAACCTTGGAGTCGGGCTCCGAGGCGGCTATATGTGTAAATATTTCACTGCTGGCTGCTTCAGTCAACGAAGCAGCTAAAATGTATTTCATTCGATATGATTAAAATCACAACTAAGCACTTTGTATAGATGAAACGGAGCCAAAACCTTGATTGAGACCGCAATCAATATGAAAACGATGACAAGGCATAAAACCAATGGAAAATCGGCTCGAAATTTAAGCATCAAAAACGACAACTTAAAACAAAAAAAAAGAAAATCCTTCAAATAATCATATTCGTTAGACAATGTTGCCAAAAGGGAAAGGCGTACTTTACCTGTATACATTTAAAAAAATATTTTATTTTTGTATACATATGTTTTGAAGAGAGCTTAACATGTTGAACATGCTTGTAATACAACTTCAGAGCTTGTGTAGCGAATTTCGTGAAACATAATAACAGACCAAAAGTTGCAAATATACCAAGTATAAAGCCAAGAATGTTTCAGCAACTGCAGTTAACGTCTTTATGATAAATTGCCAAGTTGTTAAAGCTTTGATTACATAAGTTGAATCACATTTCAGCCCAGCGGCTACCGACCACAAGGTTATGACCAGTTTGTATTGGCCGAGGACAGACAGAACACTTCAACTAAACCTGACTTCGACAACACACACAAAACAAGGTGCACCAAAGCAGTCAAACGCTTGACATGCCCCCCCGGATACAAACTCCAGAACAAAGCCCACTTCAGTCATGGCCAATACCTGAAACCTTTTCAAGCACAGCCAATCATAGCAAACTTTTTGTGGCAACCGGAAAGCATTAAATTTACCTACTCAGATTTTATTTGTAATCCCTCTGATGGTCGAGACTGCAAATGCATTCAAAAGCATGACATTTGGCGTGGCCAACAGCAAAGCGGCTTAAACTATGCTCGCTGATAACTTATCATACAATTAACCAATTAAATTTGTATTGCACAGCATTAAATTTGAGTTGGTATTAGAACAAGTCAACGGAAACCAACACAAACTGCTAGGTAAAAGCACATGCATTATGCATGCCCTGAAAATCGCTTTATGCAAATCCCCAAATGCTATTTACCACTCGAATTTGGGCTTAAATATTTAAGGCCACTGCGGTTAAACAGAATGACAACTGGAATGAGCCCGTTGAAGCAGTGTGTTGAGTTGAGAGTTGAGAGTTGAGAGCAAAGTTCGCTGGTAATCCAAGTGCAATTGTGCATGAAGTTGACTCAGAGAGCTGGCGACAAGTTTGCGACAAGTTTGCAACAAGTTTGCGACATCAAACACATTTAAGCCAAAATTGATATTTTGACGTGTGAATAAAAGCAATTAGGATGTGTTGGGCCAGGCAAATTTGTATTGGGGGCAACTAAGTCGAATTGCATGCAAATCCAATTAAGTGCCATCAAATTGTGCAACATGAGCACATGATATTAATAATAATTGCCGAATTGAAGCTTAGATATACATATATTCAGGAATAGGCTTAATTAAGTTCATTCAAATAAAATGAAGGCCAAAAGCAGCAAATAAATAATGAATCAAAGACTGACTAATTTGGGTTAAGATTGCACTGCAATTCAATAAATCGCTCTACAACTTAAATTACATTTGCAATTTAAAAGCAATCAGTTTGCACTGCTAGCCAGGGCAGTTGGTGCCCGGATTATTCATCTGACATGCAACAATCTTTTCCCAGCATTTTTTTGTACTCTTTTTTCTCGCACCAAACAAACACATTCAATTTCACACGTCAGGAAATGCTGACAATCACAAACACATGTCTGGCAATTTCCCGATGATATGCAAATAGCGCATACATTTTTTCCACAAGTGCCACAATTGAAATATTTGCTAAAAGGGGTTGCAACCATTTAAAGACAGTTACTTACCTCGCCGTCGTACAAATCGGAGGCATACAGATGATCAAAGGGCAGGGCGGCCAATAAATCCAGGGCAAACCAGCCACGAAAATAATTTATGGCAATCTGTTTGGAATTGGATACGACCTCACCTTTCCGGGAGACAAAGGTTGTGCGAAAATTCAATAAAATATCTGCAATAAAAGGCCAAAAGAAAGGAAAAGAAAAGAAAAGAACGAAAAGAAAGTAAAATGTTAGTGAGGCGTCGGAGAATACAACAACTAAAACCCCAGCATTCCCAGCCAGGTCGCTGGTCCCTCAACTGGACAACAAATCATCATAATCATCATCATCATCATCATCATCATAATCATCATCATCATCATCATCATCATCATCGTCATCATCATCATCATCATCATCATCATCATCATCATCATCATCTTCATCGACATGTACTCACCGACAATAAAAAGCGCCTCCACAATGACATCAGAGACCATCGTCTGACGATCCGCCTTGGCAAATGCGGCATTGTATGGCACCATCAGTGCCACATAGAACGTGGCAACCAGTATGACCCAATCCCATATGCCTTTGAATACGCCGTAGTGGGGCAAAATCAAGCGTGACTTCTTTATCGATTGCGTTTTGTATTCAGGAAATGGAGCCTCAGTTGAATGCATAAAATTCTACAAAGTTTCAAAATAAGTCAAGCAATCGAAAACATCAAAAGTGAATTTCAATTAAATTCGGCGCGTGAAAGGATTAAGTTAAATGCTTCAGATTGGGGCATTAGAACGTGAAAAAGCTGCGGGTTAGCAAAAAATTGTTAATTCAATTAATGGCGCACTCAGCGAGAGAGCGTGAAACGATGTCCTCTAAAGTAGAAGTAGGAATCCCTGTAAATTGCACTCCCTGAATCAATTCTAACAATTTCAATCCCTATTAATTTATCTTTAGGTAAATAATTATAATAAAATATTATTATGATTGGGGAAAAGTTGGCACTGCGACCTATAAGGTCTATTGTGCCCCCTTACCGAGCCCACAGCTCTTCCATCAATCCCAACTCCTGCACGAATGCTAGAATCTTTGTTGGGTTGGGGGTTTCTATGTCCTTGGGCCTCATGATATGCTGCCCATTCTGTTAGGATGTGCGTCGGGGATTCCTCCTCGTATACGCAAAACTTGCATACACTGCTGCTATAAATACCTAATTTGGTTAGGTGACTTCTCAGTCTACAGTGTCCTGTCAATAGACCTATGAGCATTCTGAGTCTATTCTTCCCCATGGATATCATTTGCTTAAATCGCTTTTGATTATAGCCACCTAGAAGACTTCTGGCTTGTCGGAGTCCTGGTGTCTCTGCCCAGCTCCGTACCCGCTTCTGTCTCTTCGTCCCTGATTTGGGTCTCTCTGCCCCATTCTTGCTTGCTATCTGTACTTAAATAAGAGCAATTTTTATAAATCAAAAATGTCATTTTTATTTTTAATTCTAGATCTAAGTGTCTATGCCTGGTCCAACCTTTCCAACTTGTGCAAAGGGAGAAACATTTAATTGAATTTGAGTCGGGATAAACCCTTTTTATTTGTTTTTGTTGTTGTTGTTCTTGTTAATATTGTTGGTGATGTGGTTTTGGAATTGGGGTTGAGTGTACAAGCTGTCATACTCACATTGCCCAGCTTCAATTTGGTTTTGACACCGCCCTTTTCGGGCTTATAATGGCCGGATAGCTGATATAGAACCGCACGACTGCGACGTCGTCCCATATTACAGCCGGCAGGTACGTCCAAATTGTTGCCTTCGCCGATATCCGCATCGCTGCCATCGCCAGGCGGCGGTCCGCCCAGGCCGGGCAGGCTGCCCAATCCCAGCATGCCGGCATTGGAGCCGGCACGGAATCTAGCGCCGAGGAGTGCAGCTGTAAGGGCAAAAACTTACAGATTCGCAACACAACAATTTCAATTGATGCAGCCACACAAGCGTCGACAATTGTATTATGATCATTTTATTTTGGATATTGTGGATATTGGATAATTTGGGTATTATTTTGGTTTTATTTTGATGGTTTTTTTTTCATTTTTGTTTTTGATTTGGTTATTATTGTTATTATTGTGTCGGTTTAATTACAATGATGATGCCGGTTAGAGTAAGAAAAAAGAGCACAAAGATAGAAAATATACAGAAATTGTACAAATACAATCTGAATAAAATATTTGTTTATATTTTTAGTCAGTATTATTTCTAATTATAAGCATTGAGTAACCAAGGACCTTGGACAAATACATAAAAATCAAATTTGATGCTGAAGTTAAGCCAATTTAGTGCAAGTGTCTTATGTTTCTACTCTTTAACAACATTTATATCATAACCCTCACTTGGAATTTTGACCAAACTAAACAAACAATTTTGTTTTCAATTTCGACAAGGTATTACTTGATTTTATCGATTTGTCAGCGGCTTTTAGCAATACAAAAATACAAACGGGCTATCAGAAAATAAAAATGAAACAAAAATGACTTCGATTTAAATGGAAAAATTGAACAAATATTTTTTGAGCCTGCCGCTCATAGAAATATTTGCATTCGCATAAAGTAAGACAAATATTTACCCAACAGATCAAGACACAAATGGAAAACAATTCAAAAATAAACCGAACAAGTCACGGGTCGCCAGGCGAATGGTAAATTGACTGAGCTATCCACAACACGGACTCATGTCCGCAAATTGCTGGCATGCACTGTAATGGACCCAACAGTGTAAAAGTAAACACCCACACACACACACACAGAGAGCATTGTGGCATCAAACAGTCTCATTAAATTTAAGTTAATTTTATTTCTCTCGACCAACTCGAAGCGTGCGCGTGTTGCTATAAATTTGAATTAGCCTGATTGTGAAAAATTAGACCCAAAACAAAATCCAACTAACTAAAAAAATGAATCAAATAAAATGGGGCTCAAAGCAGCATACTAATTATAAGAATTTAATTTCTGATGTTCTAATAAAGTGTACAAATTTGTCCGGCTCATTGCGTTTGTTAGCCATCCTTAAACAGGCCCTAAAATGTGTTTAAGTGAATGGAACTTGAGATCTATGCATCAATTTTGTGGCAGATAAAATAATTTTTAATTACTTTTTTATACACATATGTATATAACTAACATAGAAACGATTTTATATTATTTTGATAAATTTTCATTATTATGGCAAAAAATGAGCAAGTGTATTTGGATGACACCAGGGAAATGAAAAGCTGCTCTTTCATAAGTCGCACAAGGAAGTGAGACAAGCGAAACGAATTTGATTTCAATGTTGAGCCCAACCCGAATCCCATCGCTGTCATATCAAAATGCCAATTAAGTTAAGCTGACAGGAACCCCAATGATCCGGGCCGTGGGCGAGTAACATTTTCGGGAGTTGCCAACTCCCCACGTAAATTATGCTCAACGCATACACAAAACATCAATTGACATCATCAAATGGAAGGCAAAAAAAACATCGAAGCAACTGCAAAATATGCGCGATTCATTCGAGTGTGGAAAATGTTGGCAGAAGTGTCGCACATGCCCCACACGCCGCACACGGCAAAAAATGTGTTAAGAGTGCAGGTCGCATTCCTGACTGGCCTAATGATGTGTAAAATCACGTTCACAAATTACATAAATGTCGACCGGTTGACAATTCAATTCCATGTACAATTTTCAATTATCTGGCTAATTGCTGGGTCTGGCCCCAGTCCTAGTCAATATGGCGGTGATATGTTGACAAATCCTAATTTGCCACCGATGTCGATTGCCACTCAATCAGTGCCTGCCAGCCAGTCATTGGTATTTACCCAAAATATCGAGGCTTATGCCAATATTATATTCTGATAAGATTACGCATACGCAACGTTGCCTGCAAATATTTACAGTTGATATTTGTTGCAAGCAATGCTAATTTAATACGAACTTGTTATAAAAGAAGTAAGAAAATGCTAGACTTGAGCACAAATTTGATTAATAACATGTCACTCATCGGCACAGTGGTTAGCGAGCACCAATTTGTGGAGTTTTGTGGAAAGTTGAAGCTGGAAAAATGTAAGAAAATCATTTTATGAAAGCGTAAATCGAAAAAATATTGGCCTAAAATTAATGTGACATGCCGCAGAAATACTGTCAACCACAAATGCATTTTGGGTTGCTTCAAAGCATAAACTGTCGGACGGACAACAAGTTGTTGTGGCAATGCAACAGTTTGTGCAACAACTGAGCGCATTATGTTGCCATTTAAATAATTGTTAACACACTATTTAACAGCCAGACAGTGCATGACAAGAGCTGTACATGATTTAATGGCTTAACTCATACGGAAAACTGGCGAAAAGTGATTGAGACAGCTGCTCTTGTTTGTGGGATGCTCATAATTTTCGAGAACTTGGAACTTTGCATGGCTGCAAATCCACAAAAACCACACAGAAAACAGGCAAGTCAAGAGCAGTGACAACACAGTGACTGTGACAGTGACACAGTGCTGAATAATGGTGGTAATAAAACTGCAAATGAAACCTGCCACAAAATGCCAGAGTGCAAGCAACCATCAAGCTTAACAATTGTGGCACACAACCCAGCCAACCAGCCAACCATTCCAAAAACTCAACTCAGTCTTCAGTCTTCTCGACTAATCCGCATTAGTTGAATGCGCAATGACCTACGCGAATAATTTCTCTCCAAACAATTCTCGTGTCATGCATTCGCTTTGCACAATTGTCTGGGAGCAGCCATTTGGAGTTGTCTCCCTGAACATCAATATTTAAGCATACAATTCATTTTCCTTTGTTCCAAACATTTCTCTCAGTGCTCTGGGGCATTACGCTGACATTTTGCACGAACTTATGCACAGCGGTAAACATATGAAATTCGGAATCCAGTTCGCTAAATACCAACTAAGACTGGGTTCCGACTGTATTTAAATTAAATTACAGTTCCAGTTGAAACTTATTAGAATTTACATTAAAACCCGGAAAGGCTTTCTCTGTAACCAGTTGAATTTAAGTTGGAAAATACTTAAATGCAGTTGAACTTAAATTAATTTTATTTAAATTAAATGAACACAAAAAAAAACTTATATTGGGGAACGCCCAAGTTTGCATAACCTCTCCAGCCAAACTGCCAGTTCAGTCTAAAATTTGACTAAAAATAAATAATAAAAAATCGCCAGAGAATTGTAAAATTATATTTTAGTTGTAATAACTGAAAAGAGTTTTTTTATTGGTAGAAAATCAACATCCATTTGCCCTAAAAAAAAACCACAGACAAGAATTGTGGCTTGTGTTAAATGTCAGAAAATATTTATTTAGAAATGACACAGGCAGGCGGAGATCCCACTGATGTACCACAGCTTAACCAAAAAGTCTGCACAGACAAGATGATAAAGCAAAATAAAAATAATATATACAAATTCTGGCAAAATCGTGCACAACTCTGGCGAACAGAGCAGCCGCTGGCAGCTACATACATACATACAGTGGCTCACACTTCATTTCAACCACTGCCTGCCATAAGCTATTTATTCATTATTTTTCAAAAATTCCAAAGACCGATGGTAGGTACATGTATTAACCACCAAAATAAATATGGGACCCCAATACACTGGGGTTTCCCCATCTGCTAGGTAGAATTAAAAATAAATGTTGCCTACTTCCAGGCGTAGTTTTCATTTGGAGCAGGTACATTGTGGACACCTGGGTGCCATAAAACCGGGATATTTTACCTAAAGTTGAGTATTTTCGGTATAAATATACCAATCCTTCGTAGTCAGTTTAGTTTTATCCTGCATCTCGGGTGCAATAAGCCAACAAGGACTATGGACAAACAGACAACCATTCCACAACGGAAACTCATCCTGGAACATCACAAAAACGGATATTCACATCGCCAAATAGCTGAAATGGTCAATCTGAGCAACTCAACTGTGTATAACATCATTCGGCGCAAATCGGATTGAGCAATTACTTTTGTTCTATGGCATTGGTTGAAATGAAGTGTGAGCCACTGTATATTTTTACACATCTTTTTTACCTCTCCGAGATGTTTGGCCAATCATTCAAAGAACTTTTGCACAACTGCTTTTTCAGCTTTTGGATTATTTAAGTCTTGGGTGTGGTTGTGCCTGTGAGTGTGCGTGTGTGTGTGTGTGTGCTTGTGTGTATTCACAATTCCCTGTGCATTAATTGTGGCTGTGTTAATTGTTAATGAATGCTTGTAACTTTGTGCGCAAAAGTGCATTAATTTATGTGAAATTAATTTTAACTGCTGTCTCTGGCCAGACCATATGCAATTCATGGCCAAGACTTTAAGTTTGTATTTTGTTAAATGTATTTTAAAGTTGGCTAACTCCTTTTGTCTACTTACCGCTATCACATTCTTCGTTCACATTCATCTCCAGCATCTTAGTGTGCGTGATGTCCTTGTGCGAGGCCAGGAACAAAACCACATCCCGCTTCTCATTCTTGATGGGCACAAGATCAAACAGACACCAGAAAGCAGCACCTGTGCAGAGAAAGCAAACAAGCATTTAGTTCCAGCTTATCAAATTAATCAAGAATCAGCCAGATTAAGCATTATACATAGCCTTCTGAAATACATAACTTAATAGTTTCAAATATTTCGAAAAGAGTACAAATAAAAATGATTATTTTTTGGAAACAATCCTTTCGGAAATTCAGGAAACCTTTGTGAAATTTGTAAGGAATTCACTTAATTCGAGAAAATTAGACAAAATAATTTAACTCTAAACCTAAACTAAGAAAATAACATTCCTGGTTTTTAGAAAGAAGAAACTATATAGTTTCAGAATAAAAGGGTGAGATTTTTTTGAAGTGTAACAAAGTAGTCAATATTACTCGTAGATTTGCTGTTTGTTCAATTCATTGTGAGTCATTTGCCTGTGGTGCAAATCGATTTAATTTGAGGTTGCATAGTTGTGGTCTACTCGCAGCGTGCTGCAGTGTCAAATGCAAGCCAGTTGTGATTGCGTCGGTGTCCTGTGAGGTCCTGCGAGGCAACTAATTAGCGCTTAATGGTATGCAAAACATAATTGCATGCCAACTCAATTAGAGCGGTTCAATTGAACCACAATTTTAATTATCAGAGTTAATTGTAAATATCGCCCGAGGTGACCAAAGGCCACAAACTAATGCATAATTAATAGTAACAATTCAGCAAAACCTGAACACCCCCAGACCCTGGGAGTAAGTTAAAAGTTTTGAGCGCAGTGCTAATTAGAAAACTTATAGACAAGTTAATGGCCAAGACAAAAAGCCATAATATCCATTCGAGCAGTTCAAGATAGGTCGTTTAATCGTGACCAGCAAAGTATACACAAATACATAATGCGATACGAACGTGCGAAAATGATGCGAACAAAATTATCGCTTTGCTGTGTTGTGCGGCTCAAACAGGATCTGCACAGCTGCTCCTGTGAGACTGGGCCACAGGCCACAGGAAACTAGTTCAAGGCAAGGCTCCTAATTCAATAAAAGACATCTGATGCGAGCCACGCACCGCAAAATTGATGCGGCATCGCTGTTGGAAACAGCAACATCAGCAACGGCAACAGCAACAGCAACGGCAACAGCATCAGCAACAGCAACACCATCGTCAACCAGTAACTTAAATTAAAAGTCAATACGAATGGTTAAGGCTGGAAAAGAGTGGCGGTAGCAACAAGGGTCTGGTGGAACCACCGCTGGTTAACCGGCTGGCAAACAACAAACTTGTTGTGCAACCTACGCACGTGCACGTGTGCCACAATTGACTTACAGCTCTTCACTTATTGCTGTTGTTGTTGTGGTTGTTCGTCTCGGCAAGCAATTGTGATAATCCCTTACAGCTGGTTTTGAAAACTTAACACAATTTTCTCTCATGTGGCGAGCCACAGCTTTAAAGTTTTGCCCCATAAAACACAGACCCACTCAGCTTGTGCGCCAATGACACTGGCTGACAGCTTGTACTTGCCACATAATTATTTATACAAAGTAGACTTGTTTGCAGTACTTAGATGGCTTTAATAAATGCACTTTGTGGTGAATTGCGATTTTACGTAATTTCTTTGTTTAAGTCAGTCAGTTAGTTATAGCCGGATTCCATTTTGTACACCTCTTCCATTCTTGAGTGTCTAGAGAATGTTAGGTATGTTGCCCTTGGCATTTTCCCATAAGGGACAACATTCCATAAGGTCAACACCCCCAAGTATTTCGTCCTTAAACAAAGAATTACGGAAAGAAAAAAAAAAATTTTAAATTTTATTTAATCATGATTTAAATATCTCTTCGCTGGCTTCAGCAAGCATCCCCGACCCCATAAAGTATATATATTCTTGATCAGGATTACCATCGATGTCATAAATCATCATTTTCTTGATCAGGTTTAACAGTCGCGTCGATAAAGCAAGGCTGGACCTTGAAATTGCTATATAATAAACATTGCCACGGACATTGACGGACGCTGTGAATATCTGTATAAAGACGAATCCAGACGGAATCCGCAGTATATCGGAGTAATAAATAAAATACTTTTCGGACACGGAGACTCAAATTGAAAATAAGTAGCGAAATAGCGTTGGGCTTAGTGGAATCAGACATACATATATCTGAGCGATGCTATGTTAATTGTTGCATGTGGTCAGCTTTTGCAGCTGATGCCACAATTTCCCCTGCTGTGCCAGCTGATGATGCCACAAACAACTTGCCACGTAATTTCCTCTTTTTCGGGCACCAATTACCCCAAATGCCAAATGAAGTTGAAAAACAAGAAACAAAAAACAAAAAAAAAACAACAACAAAAAAACAACAAAAAAAAAAAAACGTTTTTTAATTAAAAATGAAAACAATTTACAACACAATTTGCCACGCAATTCGAGTACTTTTGTTTTTTGCCTTACCTGCCTTTTTGTAGAAAATAACCTCCAATTTTAGTTCCATCTTATTTGAAAGACTTTTCTCAATTTGCTGCTTGTGCTCGTCCTTTGTTTCCGCCCCGTAAAGGAAATGACATGAGCAGCCTGTTTCGGGTTTGTTGTTTTTTTCATTCATTTTTGCATTTTTGTTCGTCGACATCAATGATGTAGTTGTTGTTGTTGTTGTAGACGTTGTTGTTGTTGTTGTTGTGCGATGTTGCGCGTTGTCGTTGGCAAACAATTGAATAAAATGTACAAATACAAGAGTGAAATGAGTATTGAAGTGTTGAGCTGTCACTGCCGTCAATTTGTCCGTCTACTCCTTTTCTCCCGGCTGCCCCTCCGCCCACGCCTCTGTGGCCATCAACTTACCCTTTTGCATAATTTGCGCGCGTGAATATCCTGTCAAGTCCACGAACCCATCCGAGCAATAAACAATTGGATTGCCATTTGCCTGCGCATTGCCGAGCACAAAGTTCGAGTCTGTGAAATGTAAAGCAAAATGAATGATGGAGCATTTATTTTGTTTTGTGTAGATAGGAGATAGGAGATGGCATAATATATATAGTTTTCGCTCCCTTTGTGAAGGACATCCTGCTGCTTTCATTGTCCGACCTAAGGCCTCATACAATTTGCTCTTTGGCTCTAAGCTATCCATTCACATACATATATCTAGCCATGATTGGAGGAGTGGCAGTCAACGGCAATCAGTTGTAAATTAGTGAAATATCGTGGGTCAAGGCTGCAAACAAGTAAGTAACTTCAAAATCGAATAATTATTGAAGATGCCCCGCACTAAATAATGCAAAAAGGGTGCAAATTGTTGCAAGACTATTTTATTTTTGGTTTATTCTCAGCTAAAAAGAAAATTCATTAGTTTTTTCAAAAAAAAATTTTGAAATTTTTGTATATTGCTTTGCGATTTTATTTACTTTTTATAGTGAGTTGAATTGAAAACATATCTTACGATTTTTTATTTGCTCTTCAACCTACAGACCTCTCCCGACATGCCGGCACCAGTCTATTATTTTATCAAATAAAAGTTTTCAACAATAAACAAAATTTAATTAAATTGCAGCAATACAAGCACTTCTCGTGTTGAGAAAAAACTGAAAATAAATTCTTGCTACCTTCTGCAACAATTCATCGAAAATTGTGCGTCTCCTGTGAGAACCCTGTGAGGGCATGGCAATGGGAATACATGAAAATCATTTTCCACTTTTTATCTGTATAATAAAATAAAAAGAAATCATTAAAAAAACAAGAATTCTGTGCTGCCAATTAATGCATCTGTACTGATTGTTATATATATACATATATATACGACTCCGATTTTGACTGCAATCAAGGCTGATTAAAGGGCTTTTTAAAGCCTTCATTACGAGTGAATACACTCGAGTATTATACGCAAATTCCCTTATAAGCTTGTGTCTATCTATTGACAAGGCCATAAATAAATCCGCACATACAATTTGTACTCGTAGAAAGGTAGCTTTGAAAGGCAATGAATAGACAGAATATCAATTTGCACTCAATGACAGATTACAAGCTGCAACCCACACACACACACACAAAGGCTCTGAATGAATGATGTAACCAATAAACCAAATATAACGAACAGAAAATTGGATGAAAACATATCAAAAAAAAACTTTATTAATCATTTTGCGTAGTATTTGATGCCATTAGAAAGTTAAGTGACCCTAAAAGCCAGTTTCGGCTGTAACTTGCTGCTGGCATATTAAATACTTGACTGAGTTGCTGACTAGGCAAACATGTTGTACATATTTATATGCTATGTATATGTATAAGTATATGTATGTACACACACACATAACGTGCATATATGTCACTTGCACACAGCTTGTCAACGTATTAAACTTGTGCACGACAACAATTATACGCCGTGTGCGCCCCGCAGACAAATCACTTACAGGCTCTGCCATCCAAAAATTATTGCTTGTCGTCTATTTATTTGGTAATATCTACTCAAATCTGTCGGCATAACTTGAGACCAATAAAGTCGCACTGAAATGCAGTAATTAACAGGGAAAGACAACACTGAGAAGGAGAGAGAGAGACTACTAGAGAGATAGTCAGAGCAAGAAAGAGATAGAGACAAAGGAGACACAGGAAGACAATGATGACAAGGATGTACTTATCTTAAGTATAAGAATGTAGTTTTTCCAAATTTAATTATATGGAATCATAAACTAGCTAAAATGTGTGCAAATATGAAATCTAAAATTACTAATGCCTAGTGAAAACATAACTAACAGAAATGCCTGGTTCGGAATTCGGTGTACTCCTAGAAAGCAGTGTGGAATTTTGAACATATTTTCTGCAGCAAAATGTACCCTTGAACTAAGTATTTTCGATTTTTATGGTCTAGCAATAGCTGACAACCCTTTGTGACAATCAGTTAACAGGTGCGGTCTCAAGGTGCTTGTTGCATCAAATTTCAAAGTTAAAGGTAACGAATATTACCCATAGGAACCATTAATCATTTTGTGAAGCCCCATCGAGATGTGAAACACTTGACAAGGAAATACGAAAAAAGAGAAATGTCAAAGGGCTGAATGTCCGTCCACTCAGCTCATTTGGATTTTTGAATTGCCAGCTAATGAAAGTCTCATTGCTTAAAGTTGAAAAGTTAAACAGTTAACAGGATGTATTTTGGGCATTCATGAAGAACTGAAAGGGTTTTGACAAATGCAAATCATTTTATGAGGCACCATTGTGTATTCCGTGTCCTGGCAACGGGGCACAATGCAATCCCTGTAGTTTTAACTTACCACTGCATATTTCTATGGGGACACGCATTGTCCTTGTCACTGCCCGCCTCCGCATCTGCCGATACGCTGTGCGTTGTTCGCGTGCCAACGCCGAAACTCAAAGGGACGATTTTCATTTCCTGTGATATTTTTTATGACTTGCCCAAATGCCGCTGGGGCGGGCTTCTGCATACATAGCGTTATGTCCCATTAAAGCAGAGTCCCTCTCAATAAAATCCCCATAAATAATACATTGCAAATTATATAACGCTGGAGGACTAAGTAAATATCGTAAGTCTCGCTTAACTTTTGCATTTTATGAATGCCTATTTCCGCCGGGCACATTTCCATGCCCATAAAATATTAATCAGTTCAACGAGATGAGTCCTTCCTCTATCTACATCCATATGTAAATCTTGTTAAATTATTGTGCATTTTTTCCTTTGTCGCATTGTATGATAAATGAAAAAGTTTTGTTTCCTGTGCAATGCCTTGATTTTGCATACATAATTGATTGGTTATTAATTATTTATCATTTAATTCAAGCAGATGACTGCCAACAAAAATAATATTAGATAGATAATATTAATAAAATCAGAGTTACTTACATTTATAATGAAATTGCAATGGTATGTATATGTAAAGACGGAATATTTCGAGTCTTCAACTGAATTTTAGAAATATTTAATTGAACACATTATTATTTTTTATGCAAAATGTCTTGATTAGCAAGAAATTTTTTCGTTTTCTTTTTTCGCTCTTATTTTTGAAAAGCCAACTGTCTGGCAACTCTGGCCGATCTCTGCTAACACTTTACAACTGGCTGCTATGAAACCCACTCTAGCGCTGCCACTACTTTGAGCATACAGTATGTCAAGAAAGTGTTTGGACATATCTCATAGCTTTTACTTTCTTTTTCTACTATTAAGCGAAATGCGTAAAACGATAAACAAAAAACGAATTAATTTAAACAATTGTCAAATTACTAACACCAAATTGAGCCTTTCTTTGTACTGTCAATGAACTGTATGGACACCAGCTGTTTACGATTTTGCAATTCCCTTTTTGTCTTGCCTTTGCCAAAGGTCATAGAACCTTGAAATTTGTCCAAGCAAGATCATTTTTGCATATAAAAAGTAACAGCATTTGATAAAGCAAATTGGGAAAATCGTTCGATTTCCGACTAAAGGAACGAGGACCCATAAAATGGTCGTTCTCGTAAAAAGGCAGGCAAAATTTGAACCAGGATAAAAAAGTGTTTCATGAAACAGTGAGGCAGGAAATGAGTAATGAGAAAATATGAATTTGTCCGTGTCCAAAATATAAATAATGTAATATATATATATATATATATATTTTTTTTTTGCATATATATTTCACAGCTGTCAATGTAACTCCCTAATTCGTACAAAGCACATTTTTCTAATAATAGAATTTTCTTCTGAAGGTTTTTCTCATTTCACAGACAAATTTATACTTTTTGAAAGGTAATTTAATTACCCTCGATAAAATATGCTAAACAAAGTCATTATTATTCCTTAATAAAAAACATAACTTAACTTTCCGTAATATTAATCAAATTAGGACAGTTGGCTGGAGTTACTCTTGAACGGTAACCCAGGCGGATTACTATGTGGATGATTCCGTCCTCTACCGGAATTCGTTCTGGGTTAGATGAAAACCAATGTTGACCATCACTGTCAATATTTTAGTTGATGGCAACATGCCAAGAATAATCTCAATGCATTCACAGATATTATCCCCATTGTCAATAATCTTCTTTACTTGTGTAACTTGTGGATTTTTGTAAGTTAGATGTGGATAATATTTGATAAATTCTTCAGAAATTATTCAAAACTGGTCCAAGCTTAGTTTAAGGCATTTAAGGCAACTCTTTGTGAAGTAGTATTGATGTTTATAAGAAAACATTGTGCTATGAAAACATATGCTACAGTCTAAACAGAGGCAGAAGTGTCACTTTAAGCCATCTACCACGCAGATAACTGACATTAGTTAGTTAGCCCAGTTTCCATGGGATGCATGCAGCACAAGTTGTGGAACAGTTTCAGTTACAAAACACTCTCATAGCACAAATGTCAAACGAAGCTGACCATGGGGAAAATGTCCTTAAATAATATTATTATTACTGTTATTTCTTGCTTGTTTGATAAGTGTTCACTGAACTCAATTGTGATTACTACTCTAATTCTCAAATTTTATTTAATTTACACAACGTCAGAGTCCATTGCCACAATAAGGCAATATAATTAAAGTAATTGCAAGTTCATTAGAGTCGAGTAAGCTTCTTATTTTCCTTATCTATATATATATATATATATATATATGTATATAGCCAGCCCATCAGCCAGCCAGGTGAGTTCGACCTTCGGTGTCGACTTGCAACGTTTTGCATTCATTTGAAACCAAGCCACATTTCTCTTATTTAAAGTAAATGTGTAGTGGGGCAGCTGTCGACTTGCCACCTCCCCCCTGTCCACACAAATGTTTTTGTATAATATATCTTCAGACTTACGCGTGCCATCGAAGCGTGTGGCAATTGTGTCCAGGAATGTGTTCTGGGGCGCTAACAGCCCCTTGCGGGCTGGCATAGGAATGGTGGCGGCCGGTGCGCCTAAAGAAGCGCTTCTTCACGCGGGGCAAGAACTGCAAGGAGAGATACAAAAAATGAGAGACACTTAATTAAATGAACACATTATTTTCACCGTTAAGCATCAGTGCTATAATTAACAAGTGCAATTATTTGTCATTGATTTTATTCTGGTCGTTGTGCCGGAAGTTTGTTGCTCATTTGTTGCTTATCAAATGTGCAACAGGCAACGGCAACATTCACACATACTTTGTGGTCAAAGAATGGAGTTCATTTTATCTTAAGAACAACACTTTTAATTTGCAATTAAGTTAATTTATTGCGGCACAAAACTACCATTACAAATATCGGGTGTAACAACAACAACAACAACAACAAGTCATTAACATTAGAAAAACTGTTTAAAATTCTCTATTTTAGTTCATGAATTATGATTATGAATTTCAATACTTAATTTACACAATCTTCTCGTCATTTTCTGCTACTTTATTTTCACTCTTTTTTATTATGTACAAAGTTAATAAATTTGTTTAAATCAATGGGTACTGAGGCAACTACTCTCCTCTTCCTCTCTTATACCCAAATCTGGCATTTTGTTGTCAGGATACTTGAAATTATTTGAAGCATTACAGCTGCTGCAAATACCCTCAATACCCAGAAAGCACTAAGCCAACGTCGATTTGTACGTATTGCTCATGTTTTTAATTTAACTTTGTTTTTTTCCATGCAACACCCACAGGCAGCAGGAGCAGGAGCGCCAACAACCACTCAGGTGCTGCTTCTGCTAAATTCTCAGAAACTTCCGAAGGCAGCAGCAGCAGGAACCAGCAAATCAGCGAACAGCCGCAAAAGCACTGACAGCTGCTGCGGCTTGCAACATTGTTAATATATACATTTTTTTATTTCTTTTTTTATTAGTAAATTCCGCGATAAGAACGACTGTGTGTGTGTGTGTGCGTGTGTGTGTGTGTGAGCGAGGGTTAACCAAATGCTTCGATTCTTATCAGTCAACATTGACATTTGATGCAATCCCCAAAGTGGAAATTGATTAGACTTTATGGCTGTGAACAAATGGCACTGACTGTAAATAACGGTACATTTTCGAAAGGGGATTGAATATCGGTGAAGTAAACAGCGATAAGAAGGCTGCAACAATATTTGCCCATTCATACGAGTATTCAGTCTTAGTCATTGCATATATAAAGATTATTTTTTTTTTTTTTTGATTTATTTTTTATTTGATTGTAAAATATATTTAAGTATAGGTAAAAAATGTATGTTGTTAAATGATTGACTTAAAAGTGAACAAATAAATTTGGAAAACTAAAAATAAAGTTCAAAAAAGTTCAAAAAAGTTCGAAAAAGTTCAAAAAAGTTCAAAAAAGTGGAAAAAAGTTCAAAAAAGTTCAAATAGTATAAAATAATAAAATAATAAAATATAGCAAAATGGAAGAAGAGATTTACAAGTTATATTTCCAAACATACTTTTCAAGCATCTATATATTTGTGTCTATATATATATTTATATATATATATATATATTCATTCTCATGAGGTATGTCTCAGATTAGCTGTTCGGAGAGTTAGTTTAAGTTATTGTCATTGGAGCACAACACGACCACTTTTCCGAAATTCAGTCAACTGATATGTGCTCAGACATGTGGCAAGCGTGTGCGGCACCGATAAGAGACGCTGCGAGGCACCAATCGTATCTGCCCACCCAGGTAGTCAGTTTCGATGTGCGATGACGCACTCAGGTGCAGACTTGCAACATATAGTTGGACGGCAAATGTAATTTTAATTAATACGCCACCCAAAATTTCCTGTCCTGTTTCCTAGTCGGAAATATTTTGCATTATGTTTAACCACAAAATGTTCACAGCCAAAACCATTCGCAGTTGCTTGGTCAGAGGTCCAAGTGCAGGACAACACTAGCATATGGTTGTTTGAATCTGGTTAACCCAGTCATCCAGACACCCACACACACACGGCAGGTCTGCGCTGCGTTGGCTGTGTGTGTGCAATTTCCGTTTCCGCTTTATTCCACCTGATTAGACCGACGATATGAGCACTCCGCGGCACCTGCTGCTCATATATGTACACTTTCAGGGGCATTGGTTGGTCGGCACTTTGCTGTGGCAATGTTACATTTAGTCTGTGCAGGAATGCAATAAGAGGAAATTGCGCACGTGAATATATAATGATAATAATCAACACATCAAATTGAACCAAACAAATTGGTTTTATCCCGTTGCAATAAATAAACTCCGAATAGATTTATCAAAACTAAGATTTTATAAATGTGTTTATTAAATAATAAAAATAAAAATAATATCTAAAAACAAAAATTGAAATTGAAAAAAGAAATTCCATATTTAACATGACATCAGCATTACTCAAGAAAAGTTTTTGGAAAACAAGCAATTATTTGCAAGGCAAATACTTGAGGTAACACGAACTCCTTGACTTGTTGACTATAAACTTGGAATCCGACAAGTGGAGCACTTTGCTTCGCTGAAGTGCCTGCCTCTTTGAAGTCAGTTAATTCCATAAAATTAAAATTGATTGTGGAAATAAATATTCACTCATTGCTGGTGACCCAAGCGCAGCAGCTTCGAATAAATGTACTTTTGGCTAAAAGGAAAAAAATGATATAAAGAGCCGGCACCTAAAATGCCCTTGTTAAGCGAAAACGCTTCTGGCATTTTTAAATCCAATATATTTATATACAGATATGTGCAGAAGGCAACTGGGCGTGCGGCACGTGCAACATAAAAAGCGGCACGGAAATGCGATAATACATTTCGCATTTTTTGCGGCTGAAACTTCACACACATGGCTGGACGCAAAATACAACAAAAGAAGAATCTCTCTCTAGATGCTATCGGACTAGCCAATACCCTTTTAAAGCATGAAATTACTTCATAATCATGATCCTATGTCAGGATTAACCATTGGCAAATATGACTTCATCAAACGGGATTTTTGAGGCATATACTCAGTAAAATATTATCCATCCAAAAAACCTTTGCTTCAAATACAATACCATAGTATCGATTATCTTAATCCGCTGGAGATATATCCATATACGAGAAACTGAATGTGTAACGATATTAAGCTCGAATGGGGTAAACGTAAGCGAATCATGCAACTAAATTGGCACGACCTTTACTTTATTTTATTACAGCAGCTTGCCCCATGCTGCTTGCACAGTTGTTCTCAGAGATTTGCTTTCTGCAAATGGCAGGGCTACAAGGAATCGTCCTTTTTTTTGCCGTATAATTCCACTTATGATTTTATTGCTATTAGTGAGCACTGCAAAGTGAATATACATATCCGATTCGCAAGGGGGAGCTTTCGTAGTATACATGTTGGGGCACATACACAGCTCGAAAGGACAACGCTGGGGCACAAAACTATTAAGCGCACAATGCACAATCTGCATTCATTCATGTTGCTATGGTTGAGCAGCGTAAAAACCTGTAATTAAGGTTATTTTAATAAAAACTGTGGCTAAATGGAGAATATGTGAACTGTAAATTATCTGCCCAAGGAATCGAGCAGCTGCTCAGCATCGTCGGAACGCGCCCCAGTTGGTCTGCAGTTTTTCAATAATATTATTTACACTGTTGCACAGCAATTAACCAAATACCGGCAAAGCAAAGTTGAAATCCATGTAACCAAAAGCTAGTTTTAAAACAAACAAACTTTTCTTTTTTTCCAACTACGATAACTTTGCCAAGTGTTGTTTCCTGCTGAAAATATATGATGTGATAATTAAGCATGCTCTAGTCGAGGGAGCTCGACTGCCATACACCCTGAGTCCAGCTGTTATATAATATATAACAGTTTTGCTCTGTGTTCTCTGGCAGGCACAGCTACTAAAGAGAAAAAAACTAAAGCAGAGCATAAATTTACTCACAAGCCCAAACTCCAATCACCGGCTTTGCATTTGCAAACATACATACGTACACACGCAAATGAAATCGGGATAACGGGACTATGCAGAATACACACAAACATATGTGCGCTATCGTCGACTATCACGCCATCCCTCTCGCACACCTGTATCGATATTGGAGACACAGTGGCAGTTATCGATCAAATCAAGCACAAAAGTCACACTAATTACGTTTTAATTGTTACAAATATTTAATTTCGCAGTAAATATAATCGACAGTTTTTGCATTAATAATTGTGGCAACTGAGAATGTAGATTGATTAAAGCAAATTATTTGGTAATTTGCTTGTGGGCTTAACCTACTTAAATAAAGTCATTAAAAAGTATATATGCTAAATATATATATATATATTCGATACCCTAACAAACTGATAGACAAACTGTTAAGATATGCTCAATGTACACTTTTAATAAATCAAAAATTTATTTTAAATTAGATCAAGTATACAACATAACAACAAAGTACACATTTTGTAATATGCATTTTTTTTCACAACCTGGCTATATAATTTTGAGACTTCATACATGGTATTTGTTTAATAATAATATGTTATTGTGTATGTCTGTGGCTACACCAATCCCAATCCCTTCTCAGGTCGCCTGCCACAGTCTACTCGTGATAACCATTCAAACTTATCCATATCACGTTTAAAGTGTATTTATATTTATTGCTGGCAAATACTATTGATATTTAATTGCACATTAGTCAAGCCTCAGTAGCTGCCATTATTTGCAGATTATGATTAACGAGTGAATTAACAATTCAATTCGATTGCTTTTGTTTTGCTTAATGCGTTTAGTTTCAAACAGAGTTCCGAAATGTACGCAACGCCCTTGGCTATTTGTGGCATCGTCTTGTGGCATCTACTGGTTCATCAGGCTGCGGCCAAGGTGCGTATACGTTATGTGTAAGGTCAATAGGGATTAACTGGAATGATTGAGTACAGACCGACCTTGAGCTGCAGTTCAAGAACTTTACATGCGTCCGAGGCAGCAACACAATCTTGGCAAGCATCAACTGTGGCCTCAGCAAGAATCCGAAACGCCGCACGTTGCATATGGAATTTGTGCTGCAGAAACCACTGAATGCACATGATTTCAAAATAATCATTGTGTTGCCACGCCCCAGACAGAAATTTGTGCTGCTCAATGTGACCACAGATGGCTGCCAGATGCTCTCCAATAAGAATCAAGTGACCCTGTTGCGCATCATGCGCGACATCCTTGATCGTTACTCCAATTTGCCCAAGCAATGTCCCTTGGAGCAGGGCAAAGCCTACAATATGCGCGGCTTTCGTCTGGACCTGAATCTGTTACCAGCTGTCGCTATAGAAACGCCCGTTTTTGTAGAATTCAGCTATATCAGCCAGCAAGGCGTTATATTCAAAGGCTACATTGAGGCCAATGTGCAGCACATCAGCATTGCCAATCAAAATAAGAAGAATGACTAAATTATGAGGATTCCACAAAAATATACATTTCAAATCAATTAATAAAGCTTCAACTCAAGGCATTGAACAAACAAAATAAACTACAATTAGCTTCGTTATTTTATAAAAATAATTATCAATTTTCATCATGTCATCAAATAATACATTATGTTTATTTATTGCCAGATTTGCAATCTGTGAGCAGTTATATGTAGTATATATATAGCATTTGTATATGGTTGTCAGTTGGTTCTGAAATTCTTATAAGTAGAACAGATAAATGACTTTTCAAATGCATGAAAAATGATTTACAAAATTGTATAAAGTATATATATATTCTTTATCAGGATAAACAGCCGAGTCGATATAGCCTGCGGAGCACGCAGATTACAGAGACTATACGATAGAGGACTCCAAATTCGGAACAAAAGTTCTCGTAGAACAAGTTTGCTTCATTTTGTCGATTACTGCCTCCTCTTCTACAATATTAAATTACTTCGATCACTATATTCTAAGTATGTGCATATTATTGATGAATTGGACAAATTTCATCAAGATCGGATAAGAAACAGTCAAGTTGAAGTCAAAAATGTAGTCTCATATTGAGCAGGCGCAAGCATTTTCTGTAAATATGCGAGCGCATGTGTAAGAAAGGGATGTCATGATAATGGCCGCTAGCGTAAATATGTTTGTGTGTATTCTGTTGAGCAGAGCTGCCTATGATTTCGTGTATGTATATGAACACTGCGAAATTCGATTGAACTAAGCCTAACGGGACCTTGCTTACGCATTTTGTAACGGTGCTTCTTCTACCTACACTGTTGTGGTACATTGGAATACAAATTCAAACTGAAATCATTTTTTTTTAGCAAGACTATAAAATTAAATGATTATGTTTGGCTTGGTTGACCCCACTGTCAGTTGCTCGACAAATTGACAAATACGCTAAGACACGGAAATATGATTTCTCTTGCCAGAAGTCTATTTTTGCCAGTACTCAATTTTGTTACACTTTAATATCCATTTTGATGTGCTTTTTGATGGGTACAATATGTTGACAGTCGCACAGAGACGAACATATGGCCCAGAAGTTAATATTACAGAAAAATCAGCCAGCTGTCTGGCGCTGACAATGCGAACACCGTTGCCACACCTGATGTTGCAGCACTTAGACACGCTCCGCCTGTCTTTCTCTCTCCCTCTCTCGCTTCAATTTTGTTGTTATTGTCGCTGTCTCTATCTCTGTCACTCTTTCATTTTGCGGCAATTTGTTAGAAGCCATTCAACAAATGTTGTTCAATTACCTTACACACCTTGCACACACACAGACACACACAGCAGTCGCACACATTGTTGCAATCACTAACTTGGCTAACAGAGCCATTGTCTGTCTGCTGCCACATGGCGTTTGACAGTTGAACAGCCAACAAACAGCCAACAGCTAACAGTCAACAGTCAACAGCAAAGTGGCAACTCGTAACTGGCAACTAATAGTGTTCTCCGTGCACATTCGACTGTCAGTCGACAACCCATTTTCCATTTCCATTTGCCGCAGCCTGTTTTTTAAATGATTTGTTTTAGTTCTCTATTGTGCACTTTTGACTTCTATGGTACACTAAAAAAAAAAAGTGCATTCAAATTTAGAAAATCGCCATCAGCAATTCAGCGTATTATTCAGAAAGTGTATTTTTAAATTTCTAATTTTAAGAAACTATTTGTAAAAGCCGAGAAATACGTCCTCACTTTTAAGCCGATTATTTTCCCCAGTGTTGTTGTTGTCTGCAACTGGTGCTTAATTAGTCTTTGGGGATTTACATGTGCTCAGTTCATGGCCCATGCTTTAAACTGGGCTGTCAGCTTAAGGGTAACAATAGTAGCAGTTGCAACTGCTGTCAGCACTGATTGTGTCTTGCAACAAGTTTGCAACAAGTTTGACTTTCGCATTAAATCCCCTTTTGGATACTAATTTGACTGCTCCTCTTTTGATTGCTCTTCTGGATGCCTTGTGCCTTTGTTGTGGTTGCTGTTAGTTAACTTATGAAATTTCACACAGATTGTTGTGGAATTTACAATTTGTTATATCTATGATATGATTTCATTATGCCAATTAAGTAAAACACAGTATTAGCTGGCTAGAATCCAGTCAAAATGGTACTTCGACATAGGGATTGTTGCTTACAGCCAGATTTCTGCTCATGTTCCTGTCAACATTAACATGTACATAAATTGCTGGCAAACTCGGTTTGTTCTCATAAAGGAAACAGATTCGCTTCTGTGTGTTTAAACTTAAACTTAAGTCAGAAACTAATTATTATAAAAACAAGTAAGAACGTTCAAATCGGTCGTCAACGACTTCGAAATACTCTAATAACACCCAAAAAGGTAGGCGTAGCCAAGAATAATTTTGGGGGCGGGAGTAAGCGTAGCCGAGACAAAAGTTTGAGGAGTATCCTAGTAATCACTTTCCAAGTTTGTATATATATTAGTTTAAATATATATGTAGCTCTTAAATTACGAGAGATATAGGCTTTTGTCGATTTTGGAAGCGTGAGTGGGCATGGTCGAAAATTTGTGGCTGCCTTTTAAAGGGTATTACTAGCAACCTACTTTTCAAGTTTGGTGACGAAGTCCAAGTTTTTATCGACATTTTAAGTAACATTCTTTCAAATTTTTGTGAGTCTAGCTTACAAATTTTTGAATATATAATATTAGTAATATGCGGAAGATTTAGTCATTTACGATTTTAAGGGTCGTGTGCCAAACTACCAACCAAATTTAGTGAGTAGCTTACAGACATGTGTGTTTGTCGATTCGCAGTTATCGATTTGATCGATTTCTTAACCTTCTAGTGGACGTCGAATCCCAATTTGTTCACTTTGCCTGCCTGCACAGATTCCCATATGTTGCAAGTTCCTACGCCATAGCTCAAAGGGTGTCGAAAAAACAAGACGGACAGGCGCAGCCTGACGGACATTGCCATAATCTAACTACCATTGCGTAACACTTTTTACATTTTAATTAAATGTTAACAAAGCTTAGATCTTAATAATATTCTACTATGGTATACCACTTCTCTTAAGCAACATTTTCAACAGCGTTTCCATTTCCAAGGGTACTTGCACCCTTTTCACTTTTGTTGCATATTAAATTTAGCGCAGTTAACCGGTTGAAAATTTCTAACTAGCTTAAAAGCTCGCATTATTAATGAGTTTTGTTTCACTCGCTTGTTGCTAAAGCGAGCAAACCCAATATTGATAAGCCCCGTCCGCAAATTCCTGTGGTTAGCCAACAACCGGGTTACCCTCAGACTGCCCTACGCCTGCCACCATCAACAACAATATACCACAAAATGTTTTCGACATTATCCAACTGTTGGCTCAACTGCTGAACTCATAATTAAAGCAACCCTCAACGATAATTTTAGGACTTTGCTATATATGTAGGGCCGACTTATCTCTTTATCAACCCACACCAAAAGTTCGGAGTCAAAACTTTTTGGCATGCCATAAAAAAAACTTTCGCATATTTTGCGCAAGATTTAAAATTTTTTCCAGCTCTTCGTTTTGAATTTTGAGTTGATTTTCAATTAAAGACTGACACCAGAAATACATTTCATATAATTAATTATTGCAAGATAAGGCGTTGTCACCGAAGCTTAATAACTTTGTTGATGAAATATTACTTTGCATATAAGTGTTATGGACATAAGATAAATAGGGGAAGAGCAGCAGCAACAACAGCAGCAGCAGCAGCAACAGCAACAACAGCAGCAGCAACATCAGCAGCAGCAGCAGCTACAACAACTACAACAACTACAACAGCAGCAGCAGCAACAGCAACAACAGCAGCAACAGCAGCATCAGGAGCAGCAACAGCAGCAACAACAGCAGCAGCAGCAACAGCAACATCAGCAGCAGCAGCAACAACAGCAGCAGCAGCAACAGCAGCAGCAGCAGCAACAACAGCAGCAGCAACATCAGCAGCAGCAGCAGCAGCAGCAACAACAGCAGCAGCAGCCGCAACAGCAGCAACAGCAGCAGCAGCAGCAGCGGCAGCAACAACAGCAGCAGCAGCCGCAACATCAGCACATTTAACTTTCATGAAAAAGCGATTTCCATTTCGTGGGCAAAAGGATGGAAAATCATCTTTCCACTTCCCAAACTCACTGGTGCTGGCGCTGAAGCGCGTCACGGCAACATCGCACAGTGGAGCAGGTGCTTGAAAAGCCTGGACACAAATCCGAGCTCTAATAAATGGAAGATTATTTCAAGGAACTGTTTAAAATATATATAAATAATGATTACTCAAGAAATAATTTTAAAAAAAACACAATTAATTCAAAACAATTAATTCAAACATTAAGTTTTCCACAATCCTAATTTGAATCATGTTTAAAAGCAGTAAATAAAATAATTTTCTAATTTTTAATTAATTATTGTATAATTGAATATAGAAAAATCAAAATTGTTAAAAATAATTAGGAGAATAAATTTAATCTCAACTGTTTTGAGATTTATTTGAAAAAAAATGTTAAAATGAGTTGGTTTGTTTTTACAGTTAGCCCACTGCGTGTTTGCTGCCACAACCACGCATATTGTGCCACCAGACTGCTGCTCTGGGTGCTGTCAATTTCACATTTGAACGCCTTGGCGAACTTACATTTATTATTGACAATGGCAAAAGTTTTTGGTCAAAAATTGATTTGCGCAAATGTTGAAATTCGCCAAAGTTGCATGCCTCAGTGTGAGTGTCTGTTATGCTTGTGGATAAGTCTAATAATGCGCAATTTGTGTTCACGCCACAGGCCTGTTGCAAATACATATGCGTATTGCCTAATTTATTGTACTAGCCACAGGGTCCTGAATAGGGTTCTCTACTTATGGTAAGAATGCCCAAGCAGCACAACAAAGGCAAGCTTACCGTTATATTCGGCATTATAATCGCACTGTCCGTTAACCCTGAGGCTATTCATAAATATTACGCTTGTTTCCTCTTGCTGTACAAACGTTGAACCCTTTAAGTTCTGGTGGATTCATAGGGATTCATGATTTTTCCTTTTTCCTTTTCAATTAAGTTTGAGTTTGAGTTCGTGATGAAAGTTCAACTTTCAAATTGTGGCTGTCAGATCAAACTCGTTCTCCGTTTGAAGTACTTCAGATAAGCGTTCAGATCGAGTTAGGCGACCGATTGTTCCCATAATGATATACATATGTAGTTCTGCTCCAACCTAATACAAAATGCGGATGTATACAGCGTTTCATCAAGGTTTCATTTAAAGGAGATGATGTTTCTCAGCCGATATTAGTTTAAGTTGGCAATAGTAACCTCAATCTCTACGCCGGGCTCAATGTTGATAGAGGTGATCTTCTTGACGATCTTCGATGGTGAATGCATGAATGTGGATTCTCATCCGGAAACGATCCCAGGTCTTGGAACCCTCACCGCAAGGTGTCTTACGGATGGTGATGCGTAGGGATTTGGTTTGCATTGTAACGAACCTCTTTGGCTATGCCGGGCTAGCGCTCAGTCGAGCTGTGGGTTCGTGCAACAAAATTTGTAGAATTTGGTCGCGAAGTGATAGCCGACACACGTTTTATATATTGTTGATAAAAAATATGATTTATTTGGCATTAATTAATTACACTGAATGTTTTGCCAAATGTTTGAGTTTGTCCTTTTCGGCAGTTTGCTGAGGCCTTGGTTCGTTTTCAGTGAGTGGTCCTGTTCGGGAAAGTTGGTTCTAGGCCCCGTACACCAGTTACGCCAGTCCGCGGCTTCGCACTGGTTCGACAGCTTATCATACGGCACTTCGTTTAACCAAAACGGATTTCGCACGTATACTGTCGAACTTCAGGCAGGTTATCGCACGCTTGGCTTGAACTGTGTAGGCCTCGCCTCGTAGCACAACTTAAACGTAGCAAGGATTCACTACTTTGACTTTTCAAGGACCTCAGTGTCCTGTTTGGTTGTTGAAGATATATCTTGCTTGTCGCACTCGCGAAGATATTAACCGTAGCTCCCGCTTACGAATTCTGGTCTTTAGACGATTGGGCAGCGCTTCCCCTTCTCTCTTGTATCGAACTGACTTTGCTCTGTCGCTCGACAGAGGTTCCGCTTCGCGTCTCGGATTTCACTGACTCTCTGCTGTGTGTTGCGGCGCTCCTTTTATAGGCCGGGTCGCGGCCTTTTGTCGGGACTGTACCAGAAATCACGCGATCGCCTCGGTGGCGTGATTTCTGGTAATTTTCCATTGCCATTTGCTGGTGCCAGCCTATGTCTGCCGTTAGTGTGAGTATCGATGGATATATTGCACCCGCAATACTCCTCACACATAACGGCACATGTCCTAGTGAGCATGTGTGGCAGACACGCTCATATGGCTGACAACCAGCGTGCGAAAGGGAGAGGACGAAAGAGAGCGAATTCGCCGCAACTGCAATCAGAGCCGGACTTCGGCCTGATGTGCAGCTACTGTGAGGGGCGCATATAGCACACATAAATATATAAACCAATATATTTATTTGCCATCGCTATATGGCTCCTACACTCCCCTCTTTCTTCGGCAGTGGAAGACTTCCACTGTCCCGACGGCGGCGGTTGTGTAGAGGTGACGATGGCTTCGTCAACCCGAGGGACGGGGAGCATGGTGTCGTCGTCATCATCCGATGACTCGCCATGTTCCCTTCGCCCTCGTGTAACGGCTCACCGCCGTTAGTGCTGTTTGTGCTGGGGTTCTGCTCCTCGTCTTCAGAATCTGACGAGAGGACGATGGTCTCCTCGGCACAAGACCGGGAGAGCATGGTGTCGTCGTCATCGTCCGATGGCTCGCCATGCTCCTCTCCGCCCTCGCGCCTCGGGCCTCCCTCGCTGGACTCGTCGCTCCGACGACTGGGGGGCATGGTGTCATCGTCATCGCCCGATGACTCGCCATGTTCCTCCCCCTCGGTCTCGGAGAATGGGTGATAGGGGCTGTCGCGTCCCTCCTGGTCGCGGGCCCATCCGCCTCCCTCGACGACGTTGTCGTGGACCTCGTTGATATCCTCTTCTGGTTGATGCTCCAAAGAGTCGGTCGAGTCCGCGCGTGGTCGCGGCCCTTGGAAGCGTACCGCGGACTCATCCCGATCGGGGGTCGGCGGTAGCTCTGGGAAGAGTCTTCGCACCCACTCGGCGTCGATATCATCCAGCTCGCTGGGATATCGACGCCGCCGCGGTTGTTCGTCTTCTTCCATCGCAGGGCTCGGGGGATCCCGCGCCTCTTCCTCGTCGTCCAGACCGAAGTCACCATGGCCTGGCTGTGCCCACAACTCCCGCTCGTCGTCGTCTCTTTCGTCTTGGGGCAGCAGTCGTGGTGTGGGCACCCGCACCACACGCACTAAACGCCTCACACGTAGTACTCGCACTATGCGGACCACACGTCCGCGTGGCCGCCGAGCTCGCCGCCCATCAGGCATACGCGCTGCTGGGCCGGCTGCTCTTCTGCGCTGGGTCCCAGCTCCGCTAGGTCCAGCGGCGAGATTCAAAGTCAACCGGCGTTGACCACTGGAAGCTGCGTTGTTTCCCGTTCCGTTGTCCATTGTGTTTGGTTTCTTGCAGATTTTGCTAATGAGCTGTGCGCGTGTCTGCCGTTTGGTTATATAGTTTGGGCACTCGTGTCCCTAACTTCTAACTCTCTCGGGTTGTGCTCATTTCTGTGATGCTCCTTACACTAGTGTGGGTGGCTAACCAACGGTGCCCTGATGTCCGTGTACCTGCACTAGTGCTGGTGACTAACCAACGGTGCATGGTTTCGTCACTCACGCATCCGTACTAGTGCTGTTGTTATTGGTTTTCATTTTGCCCTTTGCGCACGTCTCCACACTAGTGCGTAAATCCGCTGTTGCTAAGTGCCAATCGTTTTTGCTTTTTGCCGGTCGTTGCACTTGCACTCTCCATCGAATAGCCATTGTTGTTGTGCTATTCGTCCGTAGCGGTGAGCGAAACGTTTTCAACGGTCGCTGCGCTTGCGCTCTCCATCGAACAACCATTGTTGTTGTGCGATTCGTTCGTAGCGGTGAGCGAAACGTTTTCAACGGTCGCTGCGCTTGCGCTCTTTGGCGTGTGAGCGGTGTTGTTGTAAATTTCCGCCAAAGCGACGAGCGAACGTTTTCGTTGCTTGGAGCGCTTGCGCTCTCTAACGTGCGAGCTGTTAATATACTTTCGGCGGTCGTTGCACTTCTTCTCTTGAAGCGCAAGCGTTGTTGCCGTTCCTTGTCAGCGGTAAGCATAACGCTGTCGACGGCCGTTGCACTTTGTCCGAGTGAACTCTAAAGCAAGTCATGGCCATTCTCTCCCTCTGCAATAGATGTTGTCCACTCTTCGCAATAGCTGTGGCGTGTTAACTCTTCGCCGCGTTCAGGGCTGTTCACCTAGTTTGGACCCGCCTTAGGGCTCCAATTATTGTTTTATATTTATTTTGTTATGCTTGATGTTTTATTTTATTTATGTAGATATATATATATATATGTACGTTTATTTATTATTATTTTTATATATGTAGGTGTATACGTCCTTTGTATACCCTTCCTTTTATTTTATTCTTACCCTTTCCTTTGGGCGTTTTTCATTTAATTTCTCCATATTTATTTTATTATTTTATATATATAGGTGTATACGACCTTTGTATACCCTTTCTTTTTTTTTATTCTTACCCTTTCCTATTGGGCGTTTGTTTTATTATACATATATATATATTTATTTTGTTGTTATTCTAGGTGCATAAGTGTGAGTCCAATTTTGGTTTTGGAGTCACACTTATCTTCCCCCCCCTTTCACTTTTGGGGATTTGGGGACTCACCCGTCTCCTTGCCCTGCGGCTTTAAGTCGCGCACATGGGCCGTCCTTATCCGCCTGTCCACCGAGCTCTTCAGTTTGCAAATCACTGGCGACGTGAAATCCACTATTTGATACGGACCGCCGTATCTTGGTGCCAGTTTGGCTGCGAATCCCTCCGCCGCATTTGACAGGTGGTGAACCTTCACCCACACCCTGTCTCCAATTTTGGGGCACCATTGCCTGCGACGGAGGTTGTAGTGCCTTGCTTGGTCCTGAGAGGCCTTTTCCAAGCTCCGCCGAACGATCTCGAAAATTTCTTTGTTCCTATTTTCATTTTCGGTCGGCGTTTGCGCTACTTGGCCCGTACCGATCGCCACATCGTCGAACAACGCCTTCGGTAGTCTCGGCTCCCGACCTTGTGTGATGAAGGCGGCGCTGTACCCTGTAGTGCTCGATACACTGGTGTTGACGGCCAGTGTCAGCTCGGGTAGCGCCTCATCCCACCTCCTCTGGTTGTTCCTCGCGAATTGTGCGATCATCGTTTTTACAGTGCGGTTGGCTCGTTCCGTGGGGTTTTCTTGCGGAGTATAAGGTGCGGTAAATTGGTGTTTAACACCCATATCCTCCAGGAACTTCTTGAACGCCCTGCTGGTGAATTGTGTGCCGTTGTCGGTTATTAACACCTTTGGCACCCCGAACCGTGCCAGAATCCTCTCTCTGAAGGCCTTTTGCAGTGTTGCTGTTGTAGCGCTTCTAAGTGGTACCATCTCGGTCCACTTCGAGAAGCGATCTATGAAGACTAACAGCATCGTGTTTCCATGTGTAGACCTTGGTAATGGTCCCACAAAGTCTGCACACACCGTGCTCCAGGGCTCTTCAGGTATCTGCGTCAGCATTTGTCCTGCCGCGGCCAATTGACTCGGCTTATACTGCTGGCATATTTCGCACTGTTGAACATATGCTCGAACATCTCTGTATAAGCCTGGCCAATAGTAGCGTGCTGCTACTCGGGCTATTGTTTTCCGGCTTCCCGTATGGCCTGCGGCGGCGGTGTTGTGGTTCTCGCTTAGAACTTTTGACCGTTTGCCGGTTGGCACACACAATTTCCAGGCTGTCACATCCTCTGTTCCGGCTCTGTGAGGGATGTGCCTGTATAAATTTCCAGACTCCTCCATGTAGTCTGGAAATTTTCTTGGGTTCTTGGCGATGGTGGTTCGCATCTTTTGGATCCAGTGGCAGTCTTTATTTGCTTGATCCATTGTGTCTTCCACCGTTGATATTCTGCGGCACGTATCTTTCAGGGGCTGTCGAGATAGCGCATCTGCAACAACGTTCAGGTTCCCCTTCCTGTATTTTACATCAAAGTCGAATTGTTGCAGCTCCAGTGCCCATCTCGCAATCCTGCCTGAGGGACTTTCGATGGAGTTGAGCCACTTCAGTGCCATATGGTCCGTGATGACGGTGAAGTGGTAACCTTCCAAGTAAGGTCGCAGCTTCCTTATGCCCCAAATTATTGCAAGGCACTCTTTCTCGGTCGCAGAGTAGTTGCGCTCCGCACCATTTAAAGATCTGCTTGCATACGATATGACCCGTTCACCCTCCTCTGAGTTTTGGGTCAGTATCGCTCCCAAACCATAGTTGCTAGCATCTGTCTGCAAGCAAAATGGCCTTGAGAAATCTGGGCATGCTAACACAGGGGATTGTGTTAGCTTTGTCTTCACCGTCTCGAAGGCTTCCTGCCGTTCTTCGGTCCATTCCCATTTGGTCCCTTTTTTTAGCAGTGCGTTCAGTGGGTGCACTGTTGTGGCGAAATCTGGTACAAAGCGCCTATACCATGATGCCACTCCCAAATACTGTCGCAGCTCTTTCACGTTTCCAGGCGGCTTTAGCTCGGCGATAGCAGCTACCTTCTCTGGATCAGTGCTGATTCCATCTTCCGTGACCTGGTGGCCGAGATACTTCAGTTCCTTCTTGAAGAAGTCGCACTTGTCCACGTTTATCTTTAGGTTTGCTGCCCTCAGCCGTCGGAACACTTCCCTCAGGTTGTCCATGTGTTCCTCGCGTGTCTTCCCGATCACGATGATGTCATCCAAATATGCAAATGCATGTGGCATCATTTCGGGGCCGATCACGCGATCCAGGGCTCTCTGGAACGTAGCTGGTGCCGAATGGAGTCCAAATGGCATCACTTTCCATTGGAACAGTCCTTTTCCCGGGACTGTGAATGCCGTCTTCTCTCGGCTCCCTTTTTCCATCGGGATCTGCCAGTAGCCGTTCTTGAGATCCAAACTCGAGATGTATCTCGCCTCTCTCAACTGGTCCAGGATATGGTGGACTCTTGGCAGGGGGTATGCATCCTTTATCGACTTGGCATTCAATTGCCTGAAGTCTACGCACAGGCGCCACTTACCCGTCTTCTTTTTCACCATCACAATTGGAGCGCTGTGTGGGCTTTTTGACGGTTCGATGCATCCCTTGGCCAGCAGTTCATCAACTTGTTCGTTGATTTCGGCCTGCATTTTGGGATTCTTAGGGAAGTATCGCTGCTTTATCGGCCGATCGTCACTCATGACAATTCGGTGCTCCGCTATGGGCGATGTTCCCTCAATGGCCTCGAATGCGGCTACTTCCCGTTGCAGAAAGTCGATGATTTCTGCGTCCGGATCAGCTGGTGGTATGACCGTCTTCGCCACGGACAGCCTCTCCTCCTGGTGCTCTCTTGGTCCGTCTTTGGGTATCTTTATATTCAGCCCGGCGCACTCCAAAAACGTGCCCATTCCGGACAGAAAATCCCATCCAAGAACTAAGTCATCTATTACTCCTGGGAGTATTAGCAGTGCGATGTCCATATTGCTCCGTCCGAGCCTGATGTTCACCTCGACTTGTTCTTGGATTCCGCTGTTTCGGCCATCTGCCATGCGGACTTGCCGTTCGGTTGCGCGTCGTCGGCGTACGTCGAACAGTCCCCGAGCTAGCTTCTCGCTAATGAAACTACTCGTGGCCCCTGTATCGATCGTAGCCTTGTACTGGCAGTTGCCGATCTCTACGACCGCTGTCAGCTGCGCTCCCTCGTCCTGCAGGCTGCCGATTAGCGTCTCGGGGCTGTCCTGTTCGGCTCCCGCTCGCCCCTCAGTGGCGGACGCCTGTGTCCGTTTCCCGACGGACAACATACTGGTGTGCGAACTCCAACACGTCCGCACATCCAACAATAATCCAGCGTAGCGTTCGTGCACTCTACCGCTAGATGTCCTTCCTGGCCACAGAGTCTGCAGGCCATCGCAGGATTGTGTATGTGCGTTTGGGTGTTATCGCGTCTCGTCCTCGGGGCTGGCCTGGGTCTCGCGTCGGTTTCAGCTCTCTGTGTCTGGCCGCTGTCCGCTAACCGCATAAGCCGTGAGCCGTCTTGCCTCGGTGCCGGTTCAATCTGTCGATAGCGACTCATTTGTGGAGCCTCCATATGTCGTCGCAGTGGTTCCCTGAATCTCTGCGTTGGAGGTTGTACCTGTCTTTGCTGCGGGACGTTGTACCTCGAGTGCTCCACGCGTCTCTGTTGCGGCTCTACTCGCATTCGCTGTGGAGTGTTATAGTTCGGCTGATCCAAGCGGCTTTGCTGTCTCAGCTTCTCTCTATCGGCCTCGAGTTCCTCGAACACGACGGCCAAATACATCAATTCCTCTAAATCGCTGAATTGATCTGGCCTGGCGTATGCTCGCAGGTCTGGAAGGCTGTTGTTATAGATTTTGAGCAGTTGTTTGGCTGCCGGATATTGCAGTGGCCGCATGAGCGTCTGCATGTCTACCATGTACGCTTTGAATGGCTCGTTCAAAGCCTGCCGTCGGTGGTTCACTTCCTCCTTTAAGTTTTCAAAATAGTCTCGTGGGAGGAAATACCTTTGGAAACTCTGGATGAAAGTTTCCCAACTCGTCCAGTGCTGGTTATTGGCGACGTACCATTTTAACGCCATTCCCTGCAGGAGTTCGGGCATGGCCCTGGGAACCAGATCTAGGTTGAGCCCATATGTATCTGCTGACCATTCGACCTGCTCCAAGAATTCGAGCGGCTCCGTTGTGCCGTCGAAGCGAAAATTCCACTCCCGGACTTGTTTAGCTACCCTTGGGTATTCTTGGGCCATGGTCGTCGCCGTGTGTTCGGGTATGGATACTCTCTTGGACGGCTGTGGTACCGGTGTCTCCCGAGCTGGGTGGTTGGCGTCTCGTGAGCGTGCCGCTGTGCTAGTTGTTGGTACGCTTAAATGGACGACATCAGCGTTTGTCGTCTTTTTCGTATCCGCAGCCGGACCGCTCTCCCTCGCCGGTGACGCCCTGCTATGGATAGCCGCCAGTTCCGCAATCCGCGTGGTGTATGGAGGTTTGGATTCGTGGGTATCCACCCACTCTCCGAACTGTCGACGCATGCCGTCCAGAGTGCCACTAAGCTCCACTTGGAACTCTTCTCCATATTTTAACACTTCCTCCTTTTTTAGGTTGTACACCCACGCGCGAACCATATTTTTCTTTTTATTTTATTTAATATATTTAATTATGTGTTAACTATCACAACCACCAGTGTTGGGCGCCAGTTGTAACGAACCTCTTTGGCTATGCCGGGCTAGCGCTCAGTCGAGCTGTGGGTTCGTGCAACAAAATTTGTAGAATTTGGTCGCGAAGTGATAGCCGACACACGTTTTATATATTGTTGATAAAAAATATGATTTATTTGGCATTAATTAATTACACTGAATGTTTTGCCAAATGTTTGAGTTTGTCCTTTTCGGCAGTTTGCTGAGGCCTTGGTTCGTTTTCAGTGAGTGGTCCTGTTCGGGAAAGTTGGTTCTAGGCCCCGTACACCAGTTACGCCAGTCCGCGGCTTCGCACTGGTTCGACAGCTTATCATACGGCACTTCGTTTAACCAAAACGGATTTCGCACGTATACTGTCGAACTTCAGGCAGGTTATCGCACGCTTGGCTTGAACTGTGTAGGCCTCGCCTCGTAGCACAACTTAAACGTAGCAAGGATTCACTACTTTGACTTTTCAAGGACCTCAGTGTCCTGTTTGGTTGTTGAAGATATATCTTGCTTGTCGCACTCGCGAAGATATTAACCGTAGCTCCCGCTTACGAATTCTGGTCTTTAGACGATTGGGCAGCGCTTCCCCTTCTCTCTTGTATCGAACTGACTTTGCTCTGTCGCTCGACAGAGGTTCCGCTTCGCGTCTCGGATTTCACTGACTCTCTGCTGTGTGTTGCGGCGCTCCTTTTATAGGCCGGGTCGCGGCCTTTTGTCGGGACTGTACCAGAAATCACGCGATCGCCTCGGTGGCGTGATTTCTGGTAATTTTCCATTGCCATTTGCTGGTGCCAGCCTATGTCTGCCGTTAGTGTGAGTATCGATGGATATATTGCACCCGCAATACTCCTCACACATAACGGCACATGTCCTAGTGAGCATGTGTGGCAGACACGCTCATATGGCTGACAACCAGCGTGCGAAAGGGAGAGGACGAAAGAGAGCGAATTCGCCGCAACTGCAATCAGAGCCGGACTTCGGCCTGATGTGCAGCTACTGTGAGGGGCGCATATAGCACACATAAATATATAAACCAATATATTTATTTGCCATCGCTATATGGCTCCTCACAGCATGCGCACGCAGATTTTGGTTCTTGGCACCGTTGATCAAGTCGCGGCATACAGTCTCCAAGGAGCGCACATTCCTGGAGGTCAGGGTGATGCGAATGCGATGTACGGATGCAGAATCTCTGGCGTTGGGCTTCTCTTCTTGGAATTTATCTGTTCGAGATAGTCAAATCTTGAGCAGCGCTGAACCAGTTAACTTGCTGGTCAAAAGCGAATTAAACTGAGGAAGTTCTCGACATATAGATGCTAATCAAGACTATCTATATAATATATATTTTGAATTAATTTTTAAATATTTTTAGTTAGTATCTTTCGTTGACGAGAATTGCGATAACACAAACCAAACACTTTCATACTTGAACAGTGGCCGTTTCATATCACACTTCGCTGTGGCAACATGTGAAATAACAAAAGATAAGCGTGTTGAACACATTTCTCGGCACTTTTTTATGCAACACATATGTACATATAGTATATGTAAAAATATGTCTGTTGGGAAACCCTTGCACTTTTATTAGTGATACTGCTTATCAACATTTTTGTGGCATATGTTTGCGGCAAATGCATAAATGATAGTGAATTTATTTGTGGTTAGAGTTGAAGGTCTATAAAAACGAGACTAGCTGGCTTCGAATGCTATAGTGCGCTGCAACAGCTCGTGAGGAGAACAACTTAAACTTGTCTTAAACTTGTCGTAACTGAACCTTGCCAATCTTACTAAAAATGAACACCGATTTGAAAGCTTTGGAGCTGCTGTTCCAGCGTCCGCTGGAGCCAGTGTTCACCACTCGTGATAATGGCAAGACTGTCTTCGATCTGCCCGATAATTTCTACACGGATCGCTATCGCAACAATACTGCGGAGGTTGCGACGCGGTTCAGTCAGAATGTCGAAACCCGGATTCCGGTGCGGGAGTTGAGCAAACTGCCGAATCTCGACTTTGCTGCCAAGCTGGGCAGGAAGGATCAATTCTCGTTGTTCAACTCTCGCCACAGGGATATCGCGGGTCACCTAACTAAATTGTATCTGGATGCGCCCAATTTGCAACAATTCGTTGCACTGGCCGCCTACACGAAGTAAATTTGTATTTTCTTTGACATTTGTCTACAATCATTTAATGAACGAATGGTGTTTTTGCAGGGATCGCGTGAACCCTGTGATGTTCCAGTACAGCTATGCTGTAGCTGTTGCCCATCGTCCGGATACGCGCACTGTGCCCATTCCCAACATCTCCCAGATCTTCCCGGGCAACTTTATTGAGCCCTCCGCTTTTCTGGTAAGCGCCCAATCGAATCACGAATCATAAGCATAATTCTCACATGAGTTTTGCATGTAGGATGCTCGCCAGGAGGCATCGGTGATTACCAAGAGCGGCAATCGTCCCGTGCTGGAGATACCCATCAACTATACGGCCTCCAATCGTGAGGAGGAGCAGCGATTGGCCTATTTCCGCGAGGATATTGGCGTCAACAGCCATCACTGGCATTGGCATCTGGTCTATCCGGCCAGCGGACCCATGGAGGTGGTCAACAAGGATCGCCGTGGCGAACTCTTCTACTACATGCACCATCAGCTGATCGCCCGCTACAATGTGGAGCGCATCTGCAACAATCTGAAGCGTGTGGCGCCACTCAACAATCTGCGTGACGAGGTGCCCGAGGGCTACTTCCCCAAGATTCTGTCCAGCGTCAACAACCGCACCTATCCGTCACGCTCCTCCAATCAGCTGCTGCGCGACGTGGATCGCCCAGATGGCAGCATTGAGGTTTCCGAATTGGAACGCTGGCGCGATCGCATCCTGGCCGCCATCGATCAGGGCTTTGTGGAGAATGTAAGTAACAGGAATCTTACACGAGTAGAACCAGGAGAAGAGTTCAGCCATCTTCATCTTTTTAATGAATGCCTCACTTTTGATTAATTGTTGCTGAAATCCTTATTCGAATACAGACTCAGGGACAGCGCATTCCGCTGGACGAGCAGAGGGGCATTGATATACTGGGCAACTTGATCGAGGCGTCGCCAACGCTCTCCGTGAATAGCCAGTTCTATGGCAACTTGCACAACCAGGGCCATACGATTATCTCGTTCGCCCACGATCCCGATTTCCGGCACTTGGAGGACTTTGGCGTTATGGGCGATGTGACGACAGCTATGCGTGATCCGATCTTCTACAGGTGGCACGGATTCATCGATATCATTTTCAACAAGCACAAAACGCTGCTGCCGCCCTACAACAACGCCCAGTTGGAGTTCCCAGGCATCACTGTGAACAATGTGGAAGCCAAACTGGGTGCAGCCAATGCCCGGCCCAATCTGCTGCTCACCTACTGGCAAAAGTCGGTGACCAATTTGGCTGCTGGCCTGGACTTTGGACCTGTGGAAGATGACAATGTGTCTGCCTCATTTAGGCATCTGCAGAACGCACCCTTCACCTACACCTTCAATGTGACAAACTCTGGCCCCAGACGCACCGGCACCTGCCGCATCTTCATCTGCCCCAAGACAGATGAGCGCAACGAAGCACTGCGTCTCGAGGACCAGCGTCTCATGGCCGTCGAAATGGACAAATTTACCGTAAATCGTGAGTAAAATCCACTTGAGCACCCATAATTAATGATCTATTTATATATACTTTATGAATATATATATATATATATATATATAAAGAATTTCGTTGGGTTTGTAAGACATCCATTTGAATTTGAAAAGTTTACAATTTTACGGCAATCTGAAAGGCAGAGAACAGCCCAGATATAATCCCATTATAGTTTTTTGAGTTTTGAAAAGGGTTTTTCACTTCTACTTTTTACACTTATATTGGAAATATCTTTCCTTATCTTGGAAAATATTTCTGATAAATAGAAAAAGTACTTGCTAATTGCAGAAACTAGATCTGAAAACCAGAAAACTTTTCTAGTTTTCAGAGCGATTTTCACACTCAGAAAAACAGTCGACCTACAAAATTTCAACGATTTTCTTGTTTAAACATTTAAAAATTAAATCGACAATTCCACAAATATTTCCTATATATATATGTATATATACATTATGAAGTTATACATTGCTATTAAGTAGACATGTAAATTCTGAGAGAAAAATCAAAAAAAATAATAATGAAATTCGCTTCAAAAAGTTTATATTCTACCTACATAAACACAAGGGAAAAAAACACCCAGAATATTAGAAATTATTTTCTAAATTTTAGAAAACATTCACCTGAAGTTAAGAAATGGAAACGAAAATTTTTGAAAAGACACAACCAATTTTAGAATTAAATTTTCTTAGGATAGTTTCGAAAAAGTTCGATTTTTGATTGTAAGTGCATCAAAGTCGATTTTTAGAATTTGAAGGCGATGCTTGCCAATCTTTTTTGGGTTTATTTCGAGCAATTTTATGTTGTGATTACAGTGGTGCCCGGCGAGAATACGATACGCCGCCAGTCGACAGACTCCTCGGTGGCCATTCCATTTGAGCGCTCGTTCCGCGCCGTGGGCGCCAACTATCAGCCGACGGCAGCGGATGAACTGGCACGTTTCCGCTTCTGCGGCTGCGGCTGGCCACAGCATCTGCTGCTGCCCAAGGGCAAGCCGGAGGGCATGCAATTCGATTTGTTCGTCATGATATCGGACTACAGCAACGACTCTGTGGAGCAGCTAAGCAGGTGAGTGTTGCCACTATGCGAAGTGTGTTTTGGCAGCAGCAAAAATAATAATTGTACAACACACACGCACACACACACAGCACACCGGACGATGCCTGCAGCACGGCGTACTCCTTCTGTGGACTCAAGGACAAACTGTATCCGGATAGGCGCACCATGGGCTACCCCTTCGACAGGCGCTTGCCGAACGAAAACCTCACCGAACTCGTTGGCGCCTTCACAAACATGGCCAAGACCGATTTGACGATTAAGTTCAGTGACCGCACTGTTGTCTAGGAACTCCCAAGCTGGAAATCACCCTTATTTACCCAATATTCTCATATATATTCATATATTTTATATACATTTACCGCAATAATAAAAATCAGTTGCAATTTGCTTGCTAAATATTTGCCTGGCATTATTCATCTTATTCATATCAATCGGATTTTTTGGCTAGCCACTAATAAAACCCCCAACAAACACAGACACAATACACACATCGACACACACACGCACACACACACACTGCTGGCGTTTATTTGCGGCACACAAACACGCCCACTAAGTGGTGGGCGGGCTGTAAGGCTAATCCTATTAGACTTCAAAGCCGTCGCGTTCAACACAAACTTTCGCCTTGGCCCTGATTCAGGCACCCTGAACCTGAATGGGCCATATCATCCCCTGCCCCACCCCCTTTGTTATCCTGCCACATGGTGGCAACAAGAGGACGACGCTTCTCCGTATTATTAGTTGCTGGCAAAACCGCTGCACGTGTTGCGCTTATTAATTTTTTGTAGCTGCCACACGGCGACTGCCACGATTATTGCTGCATACTGCGTGGCGTCAAAGTTTTGAGTGACTCGTGTTGCAAACTTGGACTTTCGATGGGTGTCGGGGCGCCACAAGCAGCTGTCGATTGTACATAGGTTAACAAATTGATTTTTAATCACTTATCTGGCAGCATCTTGCCCCTCGGCATCAACTTATAATTCGAATACAGCTGCGCTCAAAATAATCTTGCAGCTTTTCATATTTCTTATCTTTGTTAAAAACCGTTATATCTTAAGACAGATTATTATTATTATTATTATTATTATTATTGGGGCACTGCAATATTGAACCCACATTCCTGTGCGAAATATGATAATACTTCTCAGATTGTGGGTCCGATCTCAAAACATGTTTCCCAACACAATCTACTGTGATGTGCACTGAGGCCTTTTCCTTCTTGATCGATATTTTGAATATAAGTTTAAATATAGTAGGATATTTTCAAACGATAAACACTTATCCTAAGGCTTAAAAAACCTTGTAGACCTCGCACAATGTCCCACAAGCTAGTTATGCTAGTGGAAGTATATAGTTTAAACAAATCCATTTGACCATATGTCAAATGATCTAATTTTTGAATGCCTAAACAACTGTATTTGTATATCTGCTTTGTGTTTTCTTGACCAAGTTAAAACAAGTTAAGAATTGAAACAAATTTTCACACTTTGTTCAAAAATGGAGCACCAAATGAAATCTTAACTTGAAAATTTGAATTTGTTAAATATATGTTTTTTGCCATTGCTTACAATCAAATTAGATTACAGCAATTTTTTTGGCATTTTTTTGTGCTACAAAGTCCAAAGCCACCCAAGAATTTATTTTCATATGAAAATTTGTTCATAAGAAAATGCAAAGATGAAAAAAAAATTGAAGAAATTATTTTACATTGAAAAATACTTGAATTTATTTGGTTGCCCAAGGCTAATAACTGGAGGCGGCCAATTTGGCATAACTTGGCCAACTTTATACGGTAGCTAAGGACCAGGCTAGAAGACCACTATGTGGCTCATTTTGTCCGTATTTTTGTGTGAGTTTGTTTCTGGGGCATTTGTTATTTTCTCCTCTGTGTGTGTGTGTGTGTGTGTGGTCTGTTATTTGTATTGGGCATTAATGTTGCTTATGTGTGTGTGGAACTCGTCCTCCGGTTTGACTTGATTTTATTTGCCCCGGCTCTGCTTATGCAAAAACATTTGCCAACTTAAAGCTAGGGATCTGCAAAAACACACCGAAATTTTAAGTGCTGGCTTAGAGATTTCTAGTACACATGGGTATATATAGCTTGGGGCAAGAATACATATATATATGTATATATATATATATAGTGATATTGTGCAGCGTATTTACATTCGCCGTTGCGTAAACAACATTCGGAATGTTTACTTCAATATCTTTGCTGTGAAACCCTACAATAATTAACTAAGTTGCCCCATTGTGTGTGTTGTATTGTATTTAATTTCCAATTTCCAACCTAGCGGCAATTATAGTACATAATTCCATATTGCAAGCCTCTTGAAGTCATTTTGATTTGCTCAATGCACACGAGTGAAATTAAACGCATGTCTCACAAGCTGCTCAAATTGCCAACAGACCATTAAAAGTCAATCAAATATGTATAAACACAACTGTGCACTGAAAATGAGTCAGCAGAAAACGAGCATTGATCGACGGGCGAATACCCCTTTAATTAATGTAACTGAACTGACAAAAATGTTTATAGAAAATTCAATTTATTTGGAAAACTCTTTCGTTACGTGTAGGAATTTTGCCATAAGCGCATTAATCTGAAGGAGATAAACATATTCCAAATGTGAGACAAGGTTAAGTAGACCTTGCAACTAACTGCAGCATAAAGTTGAAGCACCTGCGAGTAATGCTTGCCGAATATGAGCGAATGGTGGCAATTTGAAAATTGAAAAATATACACTTTTTCGCACGCCTCGAGAGGCGGTGGTTATAACAAAAGTCAAAGTGAACTAGAAACATGTGCTGTGCGCTTTTGAGTTAGGATTTTAGTGTGTATACAATACGGTTTATGGCCATGGGACACGAGCAACTTGTTGTAGTAGCAGCAGCCATGTACTATTTTTTTTGCCCAGATCTATAAACAGCTGTCCCCGCACAGAGCACAGTCTGCTTATATACGTATATTTATATATATGCTATTTTAATAACGCTGCCAAGTTCATCAGCTGCCTAATTGCGCATAAGCTACTAGCCGCACCCAACCCAAAGGAGAAGTCGTAGAAATGTGAACCAGAGTCCGAGTCAGCTCGCTCTTGTGAACGCACTCAGGCGCACTCATCTACTAGATAATATGCGTAGTCAGGCTGAATTCCAAGTACGTAAGCTACTGCCATAAAAATACATACGCACATACATACACATTTATGTATGTATGTGTGTGTGTGTGTTGGTATATATTTGCGCACATATTTCGGGGTATTGGCAATCTGTAATGCGAAACGATTCACGGTTTTATGGCCAGGCTTAATGATTCCAGCATTTTTGCACAACAAAGCAAATCCGATAGCAGCCCCCAAGAAACAATGACAAGGAACTGACAAACAACACACCTGTATCTATACTACAACGGGTATAAGCGACTAAAGTTAGTTATCGCATATATATAATGCGAACTGCTTCATTTGAACTAATTCATACTTAACATGCACTCATTCAATGTTAACGCTTAAGCAGATCCAGCAATTTAACATATGCATGTTACTTAACAGTCTTTTCGGAAGATTAGCAATGGTATTTAACGGTCGATCAGCTGTCTGCTGCTTTCCCCCTGTTCAATCATAGACATGCTAATTGTTTGCAATTATGCTTTCAGATGTCTTCACATTACAGTTCGCTGTTAAGCATGGCGTTGCTGAAAGAATTCAAAATAAAGTACACCATTAAATAGGCACGTTCAAAGAATGGCATTCAAAGTGCAGCAGCAATGCTGAAGGATAGCAAACATAAATTTTATTTTCTGTTATCGAAACAATTGCAAATTGCGAACATTTCTGTTAAATTGCAAATTTAAAAATGGTAAGGTACTTCAAATATCAATTCTTTTGTTGCTATGTGAAAACTTTTTTGATTTTTTTCTTGTTGCTTCGCGTGCAGTTTTTTATAGTCTTTCACTTATTTAATGTTTATTCAACATGTCCACGCGCTGCTGACTTTTAACTTCATGCTGCTAATACTGAAATTAATTACTAATAAACGAGCGGCGCCTGTTTATAGTTCGCCTTGGCCTTCGTTTTGTTTATCGTCAATGCTGCCATTGAATCGAACACATTTTAATTCGGAAATTACCTTAATCTGCTCCAGCTTCTGCAATCAAAATCCAACTCATCAAAAATAAAACATGGCAAAATAAAAAAATGCTTAACAGCACCTGCGCTTGTATATGCGATATGCTTTTTACGCACACGACGGAAACGCCAAGTATAAATAAATAAATTAGTTGCTGCAACGACGAACATCGTAATTATAAAGAGTATCGAAATCATTTTCTGTGTACATATACGCCTGTGTAGGAGTCGATGCCGTATGTTCAGCTGCCTGTCAATTAAACAATGCCAAATACTTAACATAAACATGTTTAATGATACTTTGAGTCTAATTGTTTGGCAGAAGTAAGTGTCATTGTCTGTGATTTCATTAAATATGCTTGGAGTTTTGGAACTCACATATCTAACGAAGACATTACTATTTAATATGAGGTATATTTAGTTCACCACTCCAATAAATCACAATCAAATTAACAATCATTTTCATTTTACTCAATACGCGCAAGTTCGACTAAAATAAGCTAAAAGTATCGATCCTCGCTGTCCAGGTAAACACAAGTATTTTGTGGAGTTATCCCGTTAGATTTGAGTGCACACATGTGCCATCCCTCTTTCTCATTATGAAACCAATGAGATATTTGCTTAGGTACACACATGCTCATGTTTAGCGTAAGGCAATTATTAATTTCCAATCATTTCCAGCAATTTAACATTATGTTAAAGTACATATTTAACTGGTTCGTTTTTAGCTGTTGGTAAATTGGATCCGTCTACAAATAAGCGTAATTATTATTATTCAAATTTGTATTTAGCTGTCTCTTATGCATGGACAGCAAAATTAAGTAAAATGGATGAATTTTTCAATTCACAGAAGTAGAAAACACTTTAATGAAGCAAAACTGAACTCCAGCAGATAAACTTTATTATCAGACGCATGTGAGAAACGAGGCGTTTGGAAAAATATAAAATTTTCTGCAAATTTGTATAAAATTGTTAGAGCAAAAGAATTTCTTTGTCCTGGCTCAATAATCAAAGAAGAATGGAAAAAATCGTAAAAAAATTCAATGTGAAATCCAAATGAATAAAGGCATTTCCGAAATTTCTGTTCTTGGCTGCTGCACATGCTCAAATATTACCATGAATAAGCGTACACTCGACTGCCAGTCTCCATCGACAGGTATGAACATTTTAAATAAAACTAAATAAGAATTTGGTTTCTTCTGCTTTTTCATGAATTCAGTTGTGCCTGACTTCCAAAGCTGATGAACTTCGACAGATCCTGATATTATAATCATAAGAAAAATTACTAAGGTTGGCTGTCTGAATTTGCTACCGCTAGGTATACAAAAACCAGAGAGATTATAATCTGGATGACAGTGGTATTACTTGGCACAATTTGTAAAGACCCTAATGAATTTGTACCAACAATAATAAAATATATAACCTTTGAAGCGATTTTAATTAAAACAAAACATTAATGTTATTTTTCCATAGAAAATAACTTTTGTTAACTTATATGTATTGTATTTATTATTGTCAATTCTTGTGAAATCAACTGTAGTTTTAAAGCGCTGCAGCATTTTCCATAGAATTACATTAATTCAAGGCAGAGACAAACAAAAATGATTTCATATTTATTCATTCATTCACCCGTGCGTGGCAAGTGCATAGAAATACTCATATGTGAGTGAGTCTGTGGTATATATGTATGAATAAATATGCATATATATAGTTAAGTAGTTGTGCATGTGTGTGTGTTGTGGACTAGTGACTCGTTGCAACGAGAAAAGTGGGAAAACAAAGCGTTTTCCAAGGCAGACAGCTGGCATTATTATAAAGTCTTACCGCCCAAACATACACACAAAATGCATGTGTATACATACATATATATATATATATACATATGTGTATATACATAATATATGTTTTAATTTGAGGTAAGTGCTAGCTAGCATTTAATATTAATGAAACCTCTAATTTAAATCGAGCTCTTACACCTAAGAACATATCAAACTTGTTCCGAACTCTAGGTCAATTGAAATAATAAATTCAATGTCAGAAAAAGTGCAAGTGAGACAAGAAGAGACAAGTCTCAACGAATATAAAATATATAAAGATTTATAGCAAGTATATTATGCGGAATTTGCGACGCACACTAACAGCATTTAATCCATGATGCAGACGAAATGTGTTAAATCGCCAGCTTCTGGGAGAGGTCAGAAGTGCTGCTCCGCAGTGGAAACGGCTTCAGGCCAATGTGCTGAGCACTCAGCTCCAGGAATGTCACACAATTCGCAACCGGTGGCAGTTCTATGTCAATGGACAGAAGCACCCTTCCTGCACTAAGCTAAAGCGTCTCCTTACTGCAAATCGGGAATTTACTGATCAGATTAAAGATTACAAACCAATCTCAAAAACGAGCAAAACTACCAAATCTATGATAAAATGTATGAGGAGTTTGTAAACTGCTTTTCCTGTCCTGACTGTAAGACTGTAACATAACATATGTAACCTAACATGTGCTTAACATTGATATCGATGTTGACGTGAGTGTGAGTGAGTCGTGAGTGAGTCGTGTGTGAGTCGTGAGTGAGTCGTGAGTGAGTTGTGAATAAAGAAAAGTGAGCGACGTGTTTAAGAAAAAAAGATAATCTATTTTTGACTGCCCCAATATAGTATTCCGCATGCCGTGTGCTTAGTCGAAATAATCTGATAAGCGACAGAAAGTTTAAAAAATAACCCTTCTTCTTCAAGACTGGGCTAAAAGAATATTATTTTTCATTAAAATGACAAGCTCATATTTTAAATATCAAAACACATCTGACAAAATTGAACAACAAAAAAGAAAAAAACTTTTAAAAATTGCAAGTGCAAAATCGTGAATGATGGAACTTTTGCAGAGCACCAATAATCTGGTTAGCAATAGCAATCGTTATGGACTGAACCCAAGGCTGCTGGACCGGAGTTGCCTGGCGAATAAGATCAGTAAACTGAGGCCGCTGATTAATAGGCTGGATTGGTTCAATGATCCGGATTCACTGTTCCGGGCCTATTGGAGCTACTTTGCCAGCGGCTGCAAGAAGCGGCAACTGGACATACGTTGCCGCATCGAGCAGCATACTGACTTTGTGCAACAGATCAAGGATAAGAAGGCTGCCTCGTTCCTCAATCTGTTGACCCACAACAGGCAGCCGTCATCCCCCGAGACAAATGAATCGAATCTATCCGCGGAGAACGCGGCAAATGACATATATGAGGAATTTGTGGATTGCTTTCGTCGCAAATGGAGCGGCAGTACAGCGAAGCATCGCCAACATGAACGCTCGCGACACACACAACTCTCCGCGCGGAAACCTGAGGTTGATGATGCTTTGAGCAGACTCGGGAACACAAAGAATCCCTATGATATCGAGCAAATTACACAGAAACTGAACCGTTCGAATCAGACGCAATTGCAGCATCTATCTCAATCGATTCCCCAAAGACTGATTAAAACAAAAATATATGAGGACTCTCCGAACAACTCCGAGAAGGTTGCTAAGAAAAAGGAAGTGGCTAAAGATAAGAACAAAAAACACAAGCCAAAAGGTAAAAAGTCAAGCAACAACTTTGTGGGAAATCACTCAAGAAAGTTGAGAAAATTATTGAGAAAAACTAAGAAAGAGGATAAAAGCATACAAAAAGAATATGTTGAGGATGAACAAGACTCAGACAACACAATAGCGTCAATTGATATGTTGCCTAAGCACCCACTTAAAGTTGAACTTCCCAAAGTATTTCCTAAATATGGAAAACCAAAGGAATATGTAGAACTTAAACCCGAAAGAAAAGCAACACACAGCAGGAAACATAATCGGAATAATCAGAAAAAAGCATATGATGAGGATGAGCAAGACTCGGATAACACAATGGAGTCAATTGATATGTTGTCTAAGCGCCCACTTAAAGTTGAACTTCCCAAAGTATTTCCTAAATATGGAAAACCAAAGGAATACGTAGAACTTAAACCCGAAAGAAAAGCAACACACAGCAGGAAACATAATCGGAATAATCAGAAAAAAACATATGATGAGGATGAGCAAGACTCAGATAACACAATAGCGTCAATTGATATGTTGCCTAAGCGCCCACTTAAAGTTGAACTTCCCAAAGTATTTCCTAAATATGGAAAACCAAAGGAATACGTAGAACTTAAACCCGAAAGAAAAGCAACACACAGCAGGAAAGATAATCGGAATAATCAGAAAAAAGCATATGATGAGGATGAGCAAGACTCGGATAACACAATAGAGTCCATAGATATGTTGCCTAAGACCCAACTTAGAGGTGAACTTCTAAGAACTAGTACAGGAAAAGGAGAAAAAGATAAAAGAAGGAGAGAAAATGAGAATTTATACGGGAGCACAGCTGAAGAGCAATTTAATATGTTTACACCTAAACTTGGCAAAAGGATAAAATCGATGCCAGGAAAAGATCAATCCAGATCAATATCATCATCAAAAGAGCCGGCAAAAATTCAGCCACTTAAGCAAATACCTTCAAAAACTGAGAATCAAAGTCTGAAAGTAAGTTCTAGTTTAATAAGTGAACAGATTCATTCGTTTGGAAGTTTGGAAGATGATTCACTTATATCTGAGGAACAAATGCTTGAAAAAATCAATAATTCTGGATTAAGTAAAACGATTTTGGAAGAAGTATCAGTTAAACCTGAGGAAAAAATGAGGGAAAAAATGAGGGAAAAAATCAAAAATTCTATATTAAGTAAAATGATTTTGGAGGAAGAATCACTTAAACCTGAGGGAAAAATGGAGGAAAAAATCAATAATTCCAGATTAAGTGAAACGATTGCCCGAATCGATAGAAGCAAAGATCCCATAAATAATTTTAAGCTGTATTCGTTTTACAGAAATGTCATATATAATAATCCATACGAACTGAAGAAAGCTAACCTCAGTATATTAAAAAAATTTGAAAAATTGGATGCCAACATCGAAGATAAAGTTGAACGAAGGAGTTCGGCAACGTCCAACAAGGAACTTCTATTTACACATAGACAAAAGTTATCTTCATCGAGTAACTACTCCATCATCTCTCAGCATGGGTCAGTGAAAGCACCGAAAAGCGTGGATGAACAAGAGGAAACGAATCCACTTTACACGGATCTGCTGCCGGAACTTATGAAGTACCAAAACATGAGGCAATTACTTAAGGCGGATGTGGAACCGCCACAAGAAGATAAGCCACAAGCCGAAGTGAACAAATCCAAGCCCAAAAGGAAGTCAACAAGGAAAATCAGTGAGCCAATGGAACTGCCAAAGCCGGAACCCAAGATCAATTGCACCATGTGCGATCAGCTGAGTCGACGTCCTCCGACGCGAAAGCATTCCTACATGCAACAGATGCAACGACAACGCAAGAAACTTGAGCTCCGTTTCTACTACAATCAGATGATTCTGCGCAATTGCCAGCTGGAAAAGCAGCTCCAGCAGCGGGAACGCCATGCTAAAGGCTATCTACTGTGTGTCCACACTTATGAGCAGCTGTCCTCCAGTTGCAGATAGTTCATCCAGCTGCTCAATCTGCTGTCATTATTCGACATTAGTCGACAGTCCATTTCGTGTGCGAATTGTGTTTGAATTTCGACATAAACTTGAACAGAATTTGCATGCGATTTGGTCAGTTGTCGGCTTAAGTGACAAGCTTTATATTCAACTCATAATGGCGACAATTATTTTTAATATTCTGTTCGAATTTGTGTAAAATAAATTTTAATAAAATTACAAGTGCGATACGCCCTGAAGCCACCTTTTAAATATATATAAATATATGTTTTTTATGGACAGAAGTCCAATAAAAGTGCCTTTACTCACAGAAAACATGCTGCCAAAAGATTGAAGTTCGCCAAGGAACATTTGAGAGAAATGGAGGAATGTTTAGAGATCGGACGGTTCTAAAATTGGTCCACATGGTGACAGAGGATCCCGACAATAGAGAGATTTTGGACATCGATTCAGCTAGAGAGATTCCAAACCTTGGCTGCCTCTATGCATTGCCGCCAACCAAATATTAAATGTATACAAATACAACAACATATCATATCTAGTATTTAGATTTGATTATATTATTCACCACCAATATTTTGATTAATACACCAATCCGATAACATATTACTTATGTTAATAACAGGGATATCGATACTGCGCTCGATTACCCAACTAAGCAGACATTTTGCATAAGACTTTCTTTTACTCCTTCAAGGTCGTCTGCTCATTTTACTTTATTCACATCGATTCAGCTCTTGAAGCTTTTGATCCCCAACGATATGGATGTATTTATAATGTTACAGATATTATTAAGGACTAAGTATTACGTCGTTAGTGTCCTCGTACACATTTTTACTCGCAAGCACGAACTGAAATCACCCGCTTGTGACAATCGCATCCATTTGCATGTAACGGGGAATTACACAGGAATTACAGAGGAATTACAGAGGGATTACAGAGGAATTGCAGAAAAGACTCCCTTACGAATGTGATGCAGAATGAATGCGTTGCCAAAAGAGTTTTTCCCTCCGTCTCGCATACCTTTTTTAAGGGGTCATCAGCGGATTACGATACGACTACATATATGCCAAGAATCTATTGTAAAATTATGTGTATATATAAAATGGCTCAGTTTTAAATATATATGGTATTGATGGACACATTATCGATCATCTGCACAAATATAAATATATATTTATATATATATAAAGCATAATCAACTTAGTTGTACGTATATCCTTATATATACCAATATATCCTGAATAAAATCAGTTTGAAGCTATGCTCAAGCCAAAAGAGTAGTTGTTGCAAGTAAGTGGTGCAATTTAAAACGCACTCTTCTTGTGCAACTAAAAGTCAAACGAAAATGGCAAGTTGCAAACAACTGTTCGCATATTGTCAGAACTGACTGAACTGAACTGTGACCCGCCCCGCCACTTGACCTATCTACTTTTTTTTTCTTCTATTTTTTTTTTTTTGTTGCAGCACAGCCAACAGCTTGTAGTATCCATTTTATGCTCTTGGTTTTTTGCAATTCTGCGCGTTTACAAGCCAGCAAACAAAAATAATACGCGCAGCAGGCGAAACAACAACTATAACTACTAAAACTGGCTGAAATCTTGTCGAGGATGGTTCACTTCCACATACCCTATGTGGAAAATGAGGAATTTTCAGTACAGGAAATACCACCATCCTTATTTATAGATTTGATTGCGATTATTGGAAATGGTATTGTTGTATTTTGAAGCCATGTCTCTTTGAAGTCGCATCCACTTTTCATCAAATTTGTGCTTACGCCGTATTAAAAATCAAAGTACCAACGTAAGCGTGGCAAGCAAAACTCGGTCAAGTGCTTGTAGAAGCGGCAACAAAAGCGAAATGTGTATGCAGATTTACCAGATAGATATAAGTATATATAAAAATATATGTAGTAGAGAACTTGAACTACGAGTTGATTTCTAGTTTGTTAATTTTTATGTTTACTGTTTGCTTAACGGATGCATTTTATAACTTGAAGCCACAAAACGCGTCGCAGAAAAGTATGCTATGGAAATTTGTGGATTGAGATTGGGAGCAATGGCGCGAAAAGTTGATGCCTTGCGGTTGTATATGGGGCAAGGGGGCACTGTGGCATTGGGGTCATTAATGCTGATGACAGGTTCTACAGTGGTGCTGCTCGGGTCAGGAAATTCATTTACAGCCAATTAAATGACGAGCAGCAGATGAGATCTGCACCAGCAAAAGAAAACCAGTGAAAAACGACCGGCTGTGGCACGCCGAAGATGATGTTCTCTTGCAGCCATCAGTTAATCTGTTCACTATAAATTAACTTGACTTCACTTGCAGCATAATAACAAGCTGAGTTAGTTGCAACAAAGTGCATCCTTTGATTTGAGCTGAAAACTAGAAACTTTGTCTGATTCTTAGGAATAATTTGCAAAAAATAAACTGCAATTTTTTACTGAGTACAGAAGCAAAACTAATGCCAATGAAGAATATATATATTCTGGATCCGAAGGCGCATTCTTCAATGCGTTACAAACCTCACAGCAAAATCATAATACCCTCTTAGAAAAAGTGAAAAGTTGAGCACATAAATTTTAATTGATTTATTTAACGGGCTGAAAGGGCGTTAAAAAAAAAAACGTTGTCAATTAAACTCATTTCAATTAGCATTTTAATAATTTTAATAATTTGAACATTAATTGTCTAATGCGACGGGGCAACTGTGAAAATTGTAACTTGATTACGGAAATTGCAGCGTAAAGCGACAAGCCGCAAAAAATAAAAAAAAAACCGGATTCAGTTGAAATATATATTGACTATTTTATTATTTAATTATATGCCATTTTATTATTTATTTATTACAATTTAAAATCATAAGCCGTTAATGTGAACTAATTAATGCATGAATACATTTTTTTAATAATAAAAAAGTTAATAAAAATAGTTAAGAAACAAATTGAAAAATGTTTAATGCTGTCAGCATTAAGTTATCAGCCGTTTGTTATATAGATAGATGATATAGTGGAATCAGGCTGCATTTTATATTTTTCGATTTTGAAATCAAATAACAAAAGTCACAAAAACTACGCAGAATTTTCTTTGATTTCTTTTATTTATTTTTTACATGTCCACGATAAATAATTGCTAATATTTTTTTATTTAAGAATTTGATTAGCCTAAAACTTAAAAATTCTATTTAAATACAATACAAATAGTTTATTCATTTATTATATTGATTTTGATATCGTGTGAGCTTTATTTGAATGTGACTCACTTAAAATAAGACCAAATTTGGCCTTTTCAGCTTTTCAGCAATTTTCCAATTAAGTTGCGATAAACCCAATTTCGGAGCCCACACGCCGATCAGTGTGTCAGTCGACGTACGAGCATATTTAATTACACACACACACACACATGCACACACACACACACACAGAGAGACGGTGGCAAAGACAGGCATCAATCATACGCCGCGTGGCCTTATCAAAAATTGTTGTGATTATGATGTTGCCACCAAAAACGAACAGAAAAACGCCAAAAAAATGAGCGAAGAGCACTTTAACCCACACACACACACACACGCACACACACACACACACACACACACACACGCACACACGCAGTGCTGCCTTTGAAATGCAAATAAGTGTGTGTAAAGCGAATATTTTTTGCATAAATCGCCAATCAGAAATTTGCACACCTACCTTGAAAAACAGTGGCCGGGGGGTGGGAGGCGCGCTTTAGGCGGGTCTGTCTTCGCAGTTGTTGTTGTTGTTGTCGCTTGTTGGTGCTTCAATTTGTTGTATTATTTTGGTTGTTTTCAATTAATTTGAGGCGGCATGAAAAATACATTAAGTGAAAAATACCCACACCAAAAATGAAAAGCGTGTGAAATAATTTGCAAGTGATTAAAATTTATTTAATTCGACATAGTACATATATGTATATATATATATATATATATATATATATTTGTGCCTTGCCACATATGCTATTTTTTATATTTGTTGTATTCTTCTCTTGGCGTCATGTTATAAAATAACTTAACACGATTTGACCATTGATGATTTATGACATTTATACGCAAAGTTGGCAACTTAATGAATTTTGATTGCACTTAAGTTTAAAAATTTGTGGAATTTATTTGCGTCATGGATTGTAAAAAATACTCGAATCTTTTATATATTTATATATATTTAATTAGCTTTCACTTTGATTAAAATTGCACATTGAAATTTCGATTTGTCAACCATGTTGGCATCATTGTTGCAGCGTGCAACATTTTGGCTTGCACTTGAACTAGTTGCCGAGTTGTCTACTTTTTGTTTAAAGCTGCAGCACTCTCTCTCTGTCTCCCTCTCTCTCTCTCTCTCTCTCACTGCTTGAGTTGGACACACAAATAACGTTTTTGGATTTAAGGAATTATGATTTGTACGCGCTGCTGCGTTACCTTTAATTTGCCACGTCCGCTTTTCAAAGACACTCAACAGCAACTGTTGCAAACGTCGAGAAGGCAACTTGTGGCTGCCGCGATGCTGCATCTTTAGCAGCACAGAGCCCAGAGCTTTCGCGAAGCTTTTGCTTGGAGCACAAAAGCAAACTGTTGATTTTGCGAGAGAGCGATGAGCGAAGTAAGAGAGCATTTTAAGAGAGAGAGAGCAAAAGTTCCTTTCGTCAAATTAAATTTCAATTCAATGGAAATATTTTGTTTGGCTTTGTTTTCTTTGCATTTGATTTGAACTTTCAACTGCTCAAGATGGAATCGCTTAAGGTGTGACTTGCGTCTAAATAAAATATTTCACGACTGATCAAAAATAAAACAAACAGCATTCTCCAAGAATAGCTCTAAACATTGCGACTATAAACTACATAATAGTTCATGTTAAATGTTTAATGCGGCAATAGCTCGTCTGCCTTAAGCACAACTCGCGGCAGCTGCTGGCAAATATGCATTAATTTATTATTAATTTAATCCTTACACAAACACACGCACACTTAGTTAACCGTTATTGAGCCAAGAGCAACAACACTGGTCAATCTTAAACACACACAGACACTTACACACACACACTCCGGTAGCTAGTAAGCCTGAAAGCTTTAAGGTCAGCCAACAGCTACAGGTGAAAATACATAAAACTGATGCCACCGCTCAAGGACAGATGGACAGACCGACGAACCGATGAAGGACGCACGTTTAGCAATTTTGCTTAGCGGAAGGACACACAACTGGTTAATTGATACAGCAAGCTCTCTCTGCAAACAAGCAGCCACCAATAAATTGTCCGCAAAATGTGGGAGTACGCACATTAGAAAAATAGCATTAGGCAAATGATACAATAAAATAAAATGCAATATATGCTTACACTCGATACATGTGTATCGCGATCACAAAAGTTATCGATAATGAAAAGCTCTATATAAAAAAACGGTATCGAGCAGGCTGCGAGATATTTCGCTGCGGAATTTTGACGGCCTAAAATCCACAATGTTAACCCGCTGTTGACCTGTGTGGATTCTGTGAATAGTTGTTAACGGTGTCAAAATAATTGACTTTGATTTTTTTGACGGCGGCTACTGTCGTAAAAGCGAGAAAATTAATGGATTACATTCTTTTAGGTTCAACGATCTGTAAACTGGGCTTAAGGAATACGAAATGCAATTAACATAAGCCTAACATCAACAACATCAAGTGAAAACAAAAGTCGACACATATCAAAATTATTTTTGCTCAATGCCAAAATTGAAAATAGGTTTAATAATTCATTAATTTAAAGAAAACATTAGCCAATCAAGAAAAAAACCAAAAACAGGAAGTAGTAAGATTGGGAATGCGATTATAAAATTCAACATTCTAACATCAAAATGAAGTTAAAATCATCTTGACTGGCTCAGTCAAACAAATGTGGAAATATGCCAATATTAATTTTGGAATTAAAAGAAATGTTAAGGGTTTCGTAATTTATTAACTAACAGAAAACCAAAAGAGAAAAAGAGAAGTTATAAATGCGATTATAAGCGATTATATTAAGCGCCGTGGCAATAATCAAAAGGTAATTTAATTGACCCAATTGTGAAATCTGACTCAAGTGGGTTAAGTGGCTGCTTGTATGTGAATGTGTGTGTGTGTGTGTGAGTGTGTGTGCGTGTTTCAGCATGTGCTTAAGACCTTGTCAACATATTCTTGGTAAAAGTTTCATCCACTCGTTCATTGACTTTTTAATTGGCTAATTATAAGCGAAGCTCATCGAACAGCTGTTCTTAGTGCAAGTGTGTGTGTGTGTGTGTGCGAGTTTGTGTGTGTGTGTGTGTTGTCTGTCGCTTCCTGTTTTAGATTGGTGGCAGCTAAATTTAGTCGTGCTTTCTGTATTCAAGGTCCTCGATTATGTATTCTATTTATGTATATTCGATGATTATCTATAATTATTGCAATTGAGCAGCTTGCCACTGCCATTAGCACGTTTATTTCTTTTTATGGGGAGAATGCGAAAATGTGACCTTCGTTATGCATTTGTGTTGTCAATATAAGTAATATTATATTTGTGCTCTTGCTAATAAAATAAAACAAATTAAATAATGCTGCAATTCCAATCGATCGAGCCAACTTCTATATGAGAGTCGGAGGCTTTCAAATATCGGAATTTTCTGTTAAATAAACGCCATCTATTGTTTGGCAGCACTTTTGGATGTACCAAAACGGTGAGCATAGCCATGTCACAAACCTGTGGTGTGTTGTGTTAAATTATTTGATTCATTTTAATGGCACTTTGCTTAGTCCGTATTCAAATAATAATTAAAATTAAAAACAATAAAATATAATTTTATTACTTTATTTTTCTTAGCAAAAATACACCAATAATGTTAGATGAAGTGTGGAGCAATTCTTAACAGAGTTATGTTGTGCATGAATTCCGTAAAATATTATCGATTGTGGTAGATAAGAGCTACCCCCGATATATAAAACAAAACGCAGCATTGGCGATAGTCGAGCATCTCTAACATTCTTATCGCACATCCCTAGCGCTTTATACTGGTTGCTTTTTTGTTGGTTGTTGTTGTTGTTAGTTGGAAAATACAATTAAAAATTGATTTCGATACTTAAATATTCAACGTACTAAGGTAAGTGCAATTAGCGGCACATTGTGAGCGCAAAGAACCCGCCAAGTGTGAAGAAGTTGGTGAAAAACGTGCTAAACGTCCGTTTGAAAATAGCGCGTCACAAGTGTGAGTGTGTGCGAGGTTGTGTGTGTGAAAATGCGCTAACTTACGATTAAAGTACACAACTGCAACTGTTAACGCATTTTCATATTGAATATATGCAAATAATTAATTTTCTTTTACATTTTCCATTCGACGCTAGACAACAACAACGCGGCGGAGGGCGGCGGCAAAAATACCGAAGAAGCAGCACACAAAAAATTAAAAAAAAGAAAAATTTGCAAGGTGTTTGTGTGTGTGAGTGTAAGTGTGTCTGTCTGTGTGTGACGACTGCTGCTGCTTGTGGTGCGTGCGCGCTTGTCGCAGCAAGGAAGCAAAACCAACACACACGTTTCATCGAGAATTGCATTGGTATTAGTGTTGGTGTATCCTTTGGCATTTCTGCGAGCTTGGTGGTTTAAACGTTAAGCGAGACAAAAAACAGCTTTTACCAAATAACAAAAACAAGTGCATCTAAAATAGTCGATTTTTGAAAGAAAAAATATAAAAACAAAAAAAAGCTAAAGCACACTAAACAAAAATGGAAAAGAGAATAGAATTGGAAAGACGCGCACGTAAAGTGAACCAGGTAAGTTTTTCTTCTTCCTCTTGCTATTTATTGCTATTGATATTGTGACAAAAAAAAAAAACAATGAAAAGAAAAATACCAAGCCAAAAAAACCCGCAAAACTTGGCTTTTTTTTCATTACACAAATTTTTTTTTTGTGTTACAACGCATAGCCCTTGTGTGTGTGTGCCCTACAACAGCAACTACGCCATCATGTAAATCTAGTTTCAATTTGTGCCGTTGTCGTTGACGCCATAAAAAAGAGCGCAAAATCACTGAAAGAAGAAGCGGCGATTAACGTCCATCGTTGAAAAAAAAAAATTGATCGCCATAAGCAAATTCTCACATACAGCGTACGTGTACATGCGCTATTCTTTTGAATGTGTGCGTGCGTGTGTGTGGATGTGTATCGCGAGCAGTGTTGCCATGTGCGCGCATTTTTTGCGCCTTGGCTTTGTTCAAACACTGCCAATAACCGTAAAAATTCCAATTATTTCATTTAAACTTGTAAATATTTGTCATACACGTGTGGGTGTGTGTTTGTTTGTTAAAATAAAAAGTTGTGGCTTATTGTATGCATGCTACTGCTTGTTGATCGCGACACGCATAAAGCAGGCAGAGAAGCGCACCTCAAATCGCAACAGCTGGCAATGCTGCCATAATCTCTTGTTGTTGTCGCCGGCCTTCAATTGTGGCAAACACTGCAATAAGCAAAGCATACATTGCATATGTGTGTGTGGATATATCAATGTGTGTGTGTTTTGTATGCCATGCTGCTGCTTGTTGTAATTTCAGGTTATTTAATACTAAAATGTATCTATAACGACATTATAGCGCGCGCATCATTCATATATGTATATGCATATATACGCAAGAATCGCACACAGAGGCATACACAACACACACACACAGACGAAGAAACGTATATGCACATAATCGACACATTCTCGCATTCAATGCCGATGGGTCGCCAGGCAGCTTTAGCTTTGGCTGCCTGTCGAGACATGCACACACACTCAGCCATGTTGACTGCGCAGTCATAAATACCCTCACACAAACACACACACACTGTCAAACATCTGCTGTTGCAGGCTAGACTTTTCACAATGCACAAAACCGGCCGCCCCAAAACGGTACATGAACTGTTTACATGTATTGCCTGCCCCCCCCCCCCCCCCCACACACACACAATGTGTGCATATCTCTCTCTCCCACTTCCACTCCAAATCGACACAAGAAATGTGAAAAAGAGCAGACAAACCTGTCTTTCTTTTTTGTATATGGCACTTCTGCTGATTAATAAACATGCGCTCTGGCAAGGCCTACTCAATCAGGCACCCACACCCCACCCCTAGCCAACTACAAATGCACACTTACACATATACAGCCATATGTAAATTCAAAACTAAGCTGATATGCATGCGCTTCAAAAAGCTTAAGCTGCGTGTGAATATGTATGTGTGTGTCATTTAACTACATCTGTGTGCGTGCTCTTGTGCATGTAACTAACTGTCCAGCGAAACAGATGAGAGAGAAACTGCTTGTCACTAAGTAAAAAATATTGCCATTTTCAGTTTTATGTACATGTGTATGAGTGTACTAGATAACTATAATTGAGCTAATCAGGAAACAATCAAAAGTTGCTGTTTGTTTACCGCGTTTCACGCATATTCATTCAAAACGATGACCCAACTCAAAATTCTTATTATCATCATAGAAAACACAAACAAAAATATTGCTCTTTAAGAAGAACCAAACGTCCGTTTTTTCTTCTATTTGTTTGTCAACATATTACTATTGTTTGTGTGTGTGTTGCCGGCTTGTTTCATTCCACAAATTACAGGACTTGTGCAATTTTGCCTTCTCCCCCTCCATCTGCCGAGTACTCAACTCTGGCATTTCATTTGTTTGCATAGGCAATGCGCGCCCAAAGCGCTGCCATGTTATCAGCACTTGCTCTTTGCTCTGCTCTTCTTTCTGTCATTGCCCATTTTCGCGCATTTCGTTTTGTGGCGCGCGTACGTCACACGTACACGCCCACACATGCACACCCGTCGTCTGAAAAAATGGTATTACATAAACGCGTTGCTGCCACTTTTTCAGCTGTTGCTAAATCATTTCTTGTCTAAGCACACAAATTGTTTTTACCATTTTCATTTAGTTGCTCTTAATGCGCCCATTTTGAGTGTGAGATATATATTTGTTTAAAAAAAAAATGGTTTTTGTTTAATCGATTTTTTGCGTATGTATTGTTTTTCATTTTGAGTTTTTCTTTTACGCTTGTTTTCTGCCACACGTTCACACAGACATGGCGGACTGTCAGACTCGCATCATGTCGAATATACACAGCCAGTGTGACCAAATCCGTCTAACGTTAAAAATGTGAATTTCCGTTTTAAAATTAGATTGTTTGAAATACTAAAAGACTTTGGGATATTTGTTGAAATGATTAAAAGTGAAATATTTTTTAACAGATCACAGAACTGAATCTGGACAATTGCCGGAGTACAAGCATCGTTGGCCTTACAGATGAATATACCGCCTTGGAAACATTAAGTTTGATCAATGTGGGACTCACAACACTCAAAGGTTTCCCCAAGTTGCCCAATCTGAAGAAATTGGAATTATCCGATAATCGAATTTCGAATGGACTCAACTTTCTGACGACCAGTCCAAAATTACAATATCTAAATTTATCTGGTAATAAAATCAAAGATTTGGAAACGTTGAAACCGTTGGAGGAATTCAAAAATTTGGCTGTTTTGGATTTATTCAATAATGATGCCACTCAAGTGGAAAACTATCGTGAGAAAATCTTCAAGATGCTTCCATCCTTGAACTATTTAGATGGGTAAGTCTCAGAATATTAAATTTGATTATAACTAATTTCTATATTCACAACAGTTTCGATTGTAATGATGAAGAAGTGCAGTCGGAGGGCGATGATGATGAGGAGGTCAATGGCAATGACTCCGAGGATGAAGGTTTGTATATATTTCTACAACACATCCATTCATAACACAAGATTTGTACATGAGCAACTGTTGTATATCTGATCCGGATCAGTGTCGTCTGTCTGTTTTTAAAAACCATCGTCAGTTAGGCAGTTAGGATTTGATGCGAATTCGATTATCCATACACATCTCAACACACCGATTCTGTCGCCTTTCAGATGAGCGCAGTGCCTTCTGTGTAAATGGCTTAGAGATCGATTTAGACGAGCTCGAGGCATTGGAGCAGCGTGTTAAGGCCAAAAAGTGTTTACAGGAAGCAGCAACTGCTGATGACACTAATGCTGCTTCTGCTGATGATGAAGTTGACGAGTTAGATGAATATTTAAAAGAGTTGCAGCTACGAGAAAGCAGCCAATCTGTGATAGCTGATGCGATACAGCCACAGCCCAATAATAGCAACAGCCATCAGCCAAGCATTAATTTTGCCATATTACTCTATTGGTTTTTAGCAATATTAAATCTGGCGAGTGCCACCTATAATTGTAAGCATCTTGTGCATAAATCCAACTTGTTTTTAATCAAAACCCTTATCAATTTGCTTGCAATTGCTAGCAGTTTCTGGCGATGATGATGACGACGATGGCGACAGCGATGAAAGCGACGAGGAGGACAACGGCGATGTTTCGCTCTCGGAGGTATGCAAAGAAAGATTACAATTTATGCATCCAAACTCAATTAATAATCGATGACAATTGTAGGTATATAATGATGACTTAGAGGAGGACAATTCCGATTGGGAGGAGGGCGAAGGCGCTGGCGACGACGATGAGGATGAGGATTCCGATATTGATGAGGCCGATGGAGAGGCAAATGAATCGGCCGCATCGGTCAATGCCAAGGATAAGGATGCTGATAAGCCAGGTGATTAAACAAATACCAAACAAACCTGGACGACGAGCTCGTATTCAAATCTAACTTCTTGCAATCAACATCATTGAAAAAACCATGTTGATATACTAAGAAATTATATTGTTGATATTTACATATCATTTACTTACATGTGATATTATTTGTTATTGTCTTCGTACCTATTTTATGTATATATATATGTGATAATGTCTGGTATTATTCACTATTTGCAGAAGAGTCGCAAGCCAGGGGCAAGAAGAGAAAGCATGATGGTTAAAGGACAGCATGATCTACAACTGTATCGTCTTTGTACGTTATAAATTTAATTATACACCTACACCTACACACACCCACACATGCTACACACAACAAAATACAGCAACAAGAACACACATCATATTTTGATAAACAAAAAACAAACAAAAATGAAAATAAGAAGGACCCCCATTAGAAAAAGAAAAACAACATTTGTTTCGTTACATTTTAAGCTAAATATTCTAAACTCAACCCAGAAAAAAAAAACAAACAGAAAAAAACCCCGACAAAAATAAAAATGTAATAATCAAAAGGAGTATAAAAACAAAAAATGATATGTTGTAAGTGAATACTAAAAGAACAAAACAAAAACAAAAAACAACCCACAACAATAATATAAACATTACACACAACAAACAAACAAACAAAAAACTATAGCAAACCGAACCCAAAATGTGTCAGTTCTCCAAAAGTAACAGCGACAATGACAAAAATGAGCTAAAAATTAGAGTTGCGATTAATTCCTCTTTCTGGACACATTGTGAATTGCTTAGGATTAAGTTTCAAGTTTGTCAATATATGATTACAAATTGTAAAATTAAAAACAAAAAGAAAGAAAAAAGTAGGCCACATATTTTGAACATTTTGAAACACAAAAAAAAAAACCCAAATTTGCTTGCGTTATTTGATTTAATTTTTTCTCTTTTTTTAATTGGTTGCTGCTAATCCGGTTTCGTGTTGCAAGCAACAACAAGTTCTACAAGATAATTACTGCTAAGAAGAATTTTTAACTAACTCTTAAGTCATTCCTTTTTGAATATACACACACACATGAATAAGTTAAGCGCAATTATTATTTACATTTATGATTCATTGTTACCCATACTCTTCACACACAAGAACACACTAAAAATTGAGCAAGTTTGTTTAAACTTTAACATACTTTTAAGTAAGTAAACTAAATTAGCGTACTACAGATTGTTTTCAATTCTTCAAATGCAGTAGAACCATGTTTCTTTTGATTATAGCAAGTAAATGTAATACAACATTTTAGACAAGGATTTTTGTTCATTCATCCATAAAACACAAACAACCATGCAATATGTTTGTTCAGAAACAGGCAAATTGTATAAACACCGAAAGCGAAACCGAAATACATAAAATTAAATAATTTTAAAATCACTTGTTTTTCATTTAAATCGACCTTAAGTGCATTCGTTTTTAAGCGGGAAATTCTTTGAAAATAGGATACGTATTAAAACGTTAAAAAAGAAGATAGAACTCAGTTAAATATTCGAGAAATTCCCGTTTAAAAATAAGGTGACAACTCTCGACTGGAAAAAGGCTAAATTGGCATCACTACAGTCACGACACGGGGCTGAAAAGTTGTGCACACAGCATTTACCTCAACCGTCAAACATAAAATAAATAAGTCTAAATTGTGTAGCTGTAGCTACTGCTCCATATTGAAAAAAATAATTTGATATGGACCACTTTATTTTGAAGTCTTTATATGAATATAAAATATGAACTATCGCTTTGACCAATATATCGGCTCGTTAGCGATATATGCGATAAAATATGTTAAAGCTATTCAACACCGCACCGCACACAGCAGTTGCACATTAACCAACACTTTTCTGCACTTGGAAGAGGAAGCAAGCTCGCGCATATGTGCAAGCAGGCAAGAAATATTCAGCCAACGCTGACTTACAACGTCGCGACGCTGTCGACGTCTCTTTATTTGACGTCGAATCGTCGCTGCGGCTGGCTGTGCTAAAATATACACAATACTAGAAAAGTAGACTGCGCTGCCTGCTGCATTCTTGGAACAAAAATTCACCGTTGGCAGCGACAGAGCGACTGAGGAATAAAATTGAACGTCGACGTCGCGACGTTTCCTCCTCGAACAGAAGACCAAAATCAAAATAAAAACAAATCAACTAAAAAGGGTGCGCGCGCGCCAATTATTTAACAACAATTAGCAAGCGAAAGAAGCAAAGTGAGTCTTGTTGGTTTCGTTATTTTCAAGATAAAAGTGCCCAATTTACACACATACAGTCATATATACACACGCATAGACACACATACATATACACATATATATATATATATATGTAGTATTTGTATTAAGTTGCCCGCTTGTTTCTCGCAGTGCACACGCTGAGTGCAGCCATCGAAATGGATAAACTGGATGCCAACCTGGAGCAGCAGTTTGATCTCAATCTGATTGAGGCGGTGAAAATGAATCCCGTTATTTACGATCGTTCACATTACAATTACAAGCATTTTGTGCGCAAAGCACAAACCTGGAAGCAAATCGCCGAAACCCTCGGCGTCAGTGGTAAGTGAAATTTGTTGGCCAAATTCAGAAAAATTCACTCAATGTTGCAGCAGCAAGTGAAATTGGTTAGTGGGTATCAGTCGAGACGAGGGTCTGCCGTCGCTGCAGCAAATTGATTAATTCTAAGTAGGCAGAGGGGCAGAGCAGGCTAGCAACAGTGAGACGGCGACATCGTTCGTCGCAGCAGCAGCAGTAGCAGCAGTGGAAGGCTGCAGCGGGCGTCGGCAGCAGGCGGGCAGCAAAAGCAAGTGTACAGAAACGACGCAAAAGTGAACGGCGACGCAACGGAGACGCGACAGACGATTGTGAAATCTCAGGAGCGACACTTCTCACTGTGAGGGTTGGGCGCGCTTGTTGTTGACAAAGAGTTTAAATGCGCTTTACTGCTATGCACAATCACCATGACTAAGTTGTATACCAAATACATTAGCTATGCAGTCTAATTTTGACTGAACTCTTTAATTTAAATAACTTGCTACAACAAGACAAATTGTACCCCAAGTCACAGTTATAATTGAATTTTTAGCCCCAAATTGGGCGCCTCAAATGCGCTCCTGGCTGCGCTGTCGACGGTGTTGTGTGCGCGCTGTCAACATTTTTGAAGTTGCTGTACTTTTGCGTCGCAGTAGTTGTCTTTGTCGCACACACGCTGCCTGCGCCAGCGTTTATTTTTATACAACTGCCACTGCTACTGCTGTCGCCGTCGCTGCAGCAGCTGCTGTCGGTGGTGGTGTTGCCACTCACACACACGCACACAGATATGAGCAAGTGACGTACACACACACAACAGGCAAATCGTCGACCAACCGAACAGCTTTCATTTCATTTTATGAGTATACCCAATAAATGTGTGTATACCAAAAAGAAGAAAAACTTCAACCTCCCGTCGCTTCCGTTGCCCACCTCCCCTCATGCCTTCTCATTTTTTCGCATATATATACTGAGTTTAGATTTTTATATTTGCTGGCTTTCCATAAATAAATTATGCAAGCATTTTGAATAATGTTTTGGCGCCCATTTGTTGAACGAATGCAGCAGCCGCAGAAAATAAAAGACTGCGAAGATTGCCACAGATTCTGTGAGTGGGCCTCGCTGCTGCTGGCGTTACCAATACCAAAAGCGGGCAGAATCAACTCGTAGTTGTAGTCGACGTCGACAGCAGCAGCGGGAAGCGCTCGGAAGCTGCTGCTGTCTCGCTGCTGCTGGCGTGCCACGGATTCAGTCTCAGCAGCTCAGCTGCTCGGTTGCTGCTTCTGCCAACAGCTAACGTCGATTGTTCCACTGAGGGGAGTAGGGCGAGAGAGAGAGCAGGAGTGACAACGACGACGACGGCGTTGACGTCTCGCGGTTTGTTTTGGTTTGCAATTTGACTTGACGCACATATGGCTGACGCTGACGTTTGTTGTGGCGTTGCCACCCCCACCCAAAAGAAACTTGACAGTCGATGTACACAATAAACAAAGTTTGTCTTTCTCAAAATAATTCATTTTATTTGATTTATTTTTCTATTTTCTGTGCAGAACAAAAATGTACAAAGCGATGGAAGAGTTTGCGCGACAAATTTGCGCGCGAAATGAAATTGTGCCAAGAATCGCGCTGGCGCTACTTCAAACAGATGCAGTTCCTCGTGGACTCCATACGACAATATCGGGAATCATTGCTTGGCAAGTGTGCCAACGGTAGCCAGAACTCCAGCCAGGTGGCGGATCCGACGCAACAGCAGCAGACCCAGCAGCAGACTGTCGTTGATATTTTCGCACAGCCCTTCAACGGAAGTGCCACAACATCCGCCCAAGCGCTGACCCATCCGCATGGTGAGTGATGAGTTTACAGCCATGGTTATGGTTATGGTTATGCCATAATAATGTTAGTTACCCCAATAGAGATAACGGTTACGGGCGATGCACAACTGGCCACCGCAGTGGGCAAAGACCAGAAGCCATATTTCTATGAGCCGCCACTGAAGCGGGAGCGGAACGAGGAGGAGCACAGTGACAACATGCTGAACACCATAAAGATATTCCAGAACAATGTGTCGCAGGCAGTCAGCGCCGAGGATCAATCTTTTGGCATGGTCGTCACCGATATGCTCAACACGCTGGGCGTGCGGCAAAAGGCCGAGGCCAAGGTGCACATCATCAAGTATCTGACGGATATGCAGTTGCTGGCGCAGCACAACAAATACTAACTGTCGAGCCGTTGCTTGCATTATCCCCAGCTGCAACTGCTGCAATTGGAAAGTGTCCTGGAACTGGTGGACCCTCGATGGTGGTTACCCTAAGCAGCTAATTCATACAACATGAAAAAATAACAGAAGATAAGAAAAAAAAACCAGATCCCAAAACAGAAAACGCCTGTTTTTTATAGCAACTAAGTCTTAAAAGTCAAACTAAAGCTTAACAATTAGTTATAAAAAAACACTTCATATACATATATATACATCTATATACATTTTTCAATAATGTAAGCACAAATCAGATATATATATATATATGCTTTGATCTGTCGTAGTCTGTCCCCATCCCAAAACTCAATTCTCTTACCCAGTTTAGATGTGTACAAAAAAAAAAAAAAAAAAAATGAAAGGAATCGAAACTGTTTCTGGATACAATTTATTGTAAGAACGATCTACAAGTGTTTTTCCCCGAAAAGATATTTTGTAATACAGCAGCAGCATAATGTATATTATTGACTACCATTTAGTTTAAACATGCCATCGGGTTTAGTTTTGTAATTTGTAATCGTAAGTAAAATTGTAACCACAAAAAAAAGAAGAAAAACGTTATTTTAATTTTTTAAGTTCTGTTGTAATGTGCTGAAAACGCTTGATGAAATTCACTTTGAAAGGCTTTAAATGAGTGTTTACCCCCTTTAAGCATATATAACACATAAAACACACACGTATATATATTATATATTTCTGCATATTTCTATTTTTCTGCATACAAAAACGATTTGAATTGTAAAAATATGTAATTTTCCAACGTTTACCATAGTCGTGTATATTTGCGAATCAATATCATACAGTGCGATATTGCATACAATTTCAATTTACATAAGTGTTTTCGTGTAAATGGATTCTATAATTGTGCAATTATTTGCAGTTAAAATAAAATATATAAAAGAAAATAAATGTATATATTTGAGCTAAATTTGAATTGCATTTTACTGACTTGAGCGATCTGGCAACCTTGACAGCGTAGTAAACAAAACACAGCTGTTGGAGTAAATTTCACACGCTTTTTATATAATGTCTGCAAAAAATGAAAATGCTGAGTCAAAAGACAGCGATAATAGTGCTAAATTGAATGATACATGGGCTGTAAGTATTACTCCATTAAATGACACACAAAACTCAAAATTTAATGCACACAGATACGTCCGTGTCATCTGTATAAAGATGAGTATGATGATTGCAACAGTTTCAAGGCGCGCTTCCATCAATATTTCATTTTCGGCAAGGATACCGACTGCTCTCAGTGGCTGACAGATTTTAGGAACTGCGAACGCTACGAGCAATCAAATGGCAATGACGTTGAAGCTGGCGCCGCCATCATCAAGAGCGAGGAACTGCGAAGGATGACAAGATTGCAGGCACATTTCGCCAACGATACGTGGACGAAGCGAAAGTCGCCGCCCGAGGATTGGGCCAAGCCGCTGCCCGACTGGCTAGAAAAGCGCAACGAGAACACCTACTTGGAGCTAAAGCAAAAGGAGCTGTCTGGGGAGGCGGTGCCGCAAGAGGAACAGCGCTCTTTCTGCGCCATCATGTAGAACAAATTAAAAAACCTATGAAAATAACAAGACAAGCGTGTTTTTGAAATGTGGCAACGCCATTCGCCCAGCTGTTTTGCATTGCGATTTGCGGGGGCTGTAGATTTTTTGTCTTTTTTTCTGTCTGGGATTGGATTTATTACCCGGTGTGCAACTGGATTTTGCGGAAAATGTTGAAGGGCAGCACATTGAAAGCATTGGATGTAAGAATTCTGCGGCACTACATTGAATCAAGGTCAGCAGGTAAATTCCAATTATATAACCGAAATGCCTGGCAACCTTTGCCTAAATCGTTCGAATCTATCTTTGAAACAATATAAATGTGTATAAATTAAGGATTGAAAAACTGTTGCTTGTAAAGCGCAGCGTTTTCCGTTGCAGTTGCCAGCAGCAGCAGATCGGTAAGCGACACTATATGAATGGCATCCAGCGCTCGTTCATAACGTTCAATGACTTTCGCAACAAAAATCGCTCGTACACCAAAAAGGAGCTCATTGGGTGAGTCCAAGTGGGGAATACCTAAACTGTAATGACCTATTTACCTGATGCCATTGCAGTTACTCCATGCAGGACATGTACAGTGTGGTCAGCGATGTCAGCAACTATTACAAGTTTGTGCCCTATGTGAAGAAGTCGCATGTGCACAGTTTCGCCACCGGTGGGGGAAATGGATTCAAGGCGGATCTCATTATTGGCTTTCCGCCGCTGAATGAGGCGTACACGTCGCAGGTGACACTGGAGCCGCCTGCCCTGGTGAGATCGGAATGCCATGACGGCCGCCTGTTCAACTACCTTCTCAACGAGTGGCGCTTCAGTCCGGGCCTCAAGGACATACCCAACTCGTGTGTCCTGGACTTTCGGGTGGCCTTCGAGTTCAAGTCGCTGCTGCACAGCAATATTGCCAATCTATTCTTCGATCTGATATGCGATCAAATGGAGAACGCCTTCATTCTCGAAGTGGAGCGACGCAGTGGTCCGCCCTCCATCCGATCGCATGTCCTCAAATCGAAGCGACGTTGAGGTTGTCCACCAGAAACCCCATTACCAAGCCCACCATCAGGTGTCTGTGTAGTTGTTAAAGTCGAGACATGTGAATGTATTTAGTTCAAATTATGTTGACCAAGGCGTTTTATATTTTTTTGTAAATAAAATTGTTAACACAAGAGAAATGGTGTAATAAGTACAAGGATTACATTAAACATTGAACATTAAACATAAAACGTAATTTAAAATTAATGGTTTTAGTTTCTTTTTTGTTAACAGTCTCGTTCAGTTTGGATTTTCAAAATACAGAACAGTTATAATGCATTAATTAATAATTAATCCCGTTAATTGACAGGTGTACAACTAAAGATTAATGTTAAGTTGAAATAATTCAATGGAATGGCATCGTTTAAGTCGAGAAATTCTCAATTGCTTACACTAATAATACACACATCGAAAACAGGGGAAGGAAAAGGGGATAATTAATTAGTTGTTGGACTTCTGATAAATGATATCATTTCATAATTCTCCAACAAATATCGCAATATGTTTGACATGGCCTAAACACATTGGTTATTCAGTTTGAATGGGCAGTTGGGCTTTTGAGTTGGAACACTAAAAGTAATCGATTTTGTTTTGTTTTAGAGGAGTGTTCCCAAATATATATATGTATATATATCTATGCATCTAACAGTTACTATCTATATATATATGTGTAACTCGGGTGTCTCCTATAATTATTAGGCTAAGCTCTACATTTTACTTTATACAAGGGGGGCGTGAATGTAACGATCTCTACTTAGTAAGAGCAGTAAAAAATACAGAAGACTGACTACGATATACAAAAGTGCGATGAGTTCTCGATAAACCCGTAGTCCGCTAATGCTAATCCTTATGGGGTATTTAAGCTACGGCGTGCCAAAGATCACTTTTTGTTAAGAGTTATTATTATTATGATAAACGTTATGTGTCCGATATTGTCTAGTGAAATATAGGCGTGCAACCACGTAGAAAACAATTTGGCTACAGTCAACAAAGATAGTTTCAGATGCTAATCGATCGTAATAACTAACGCTAATAATGATTATGCAATAATAAGGTATACACGAAGAAGATAGGTACAAATAGGATATATCCTTACAGCTAACGGCAAACAGTAACTGAAACAAGTTAAGCGCATATGCAGGACGATTACACGGAAAAGCGTTCCCAAAGAAATAAACTCAAATTCGCTGCCGGTTGGTACTAAACCTAAAGTGGAAAGAGACGCGGCATAGACGCAACCATTTCGAATGGTTTTTACAAAAAATATCACTTGTTTGGTTGGGTCGTCTCCTCCTCCTCCTCCTATTCCTGCTCCTCGTCATCGTTCAGCAGGCGGCGGCGGCGATGTGGCTGCCACGATGCTGCCGCAGCCACCGCCGCCAGCTTCCTTCGTTCTCAGTTGTGTTTGGCCCGCTTGCCAAACATGTAACCCTTCCAGCGCTCGGCTGTCTGAGCGATCAGCGGATCGCTGTCAATGGTGGCCAGCAGGAGCAGCTGATTCACATGCGTCGCATGATAATCCCAGCGTGCCAGGTTCGGTGCAATGCCCAGACTGAGGTGGCGCAGATCGTAGCTGGTGCCGGAGCCTGTGTCGTACAGCAGCAGCATCTTCTTCAGCGAGTGCATGCCCTGGGCAAAGAGTTTGCCCGCCTCCCGGGCTATCTTGCCCGGTGCCGTGCTATTCAGATCGTAGAGACCGAGCAGCGAGTAGATGAAACCATTGAGCACATACGATGCCGGCGTCGTCGGATACTCCTCGTACCTGTACCTCGACAAAAAATAATCGAGTTGATTCCCGAGCAGGTGGATTAGAATTCCAACTATTCTTACCAATAATATTTGTCCATGAATTGGGCTAGAACACCACCGTCCCTGGACTTGATGCGATACGGCTGCAGGCCGAGCGAGGCCGCCTTGAGATAGCGCACATCTCCGCCAGAATGCCAGTAGGCACGAGCCAGCACCGAAATGGCGTGGCCCTGACCCATGGCCGATATCCAGCCGGGACGCAGCTCGGCAAATCCGTTTAGATTGCGACGCACGGGATTCGTCCAGCCACCGGTTTTAAGATCCTGATTGTGCACAAACCACTCGGCGGCATCATAGAAATGCGCCAGATGATCGCTCGTCGAGAGCGTAACATTGTCGTAGAAGCCAATGCCGAGGAAGGCAATCGATAGCACCTCCAGATCGCTGCGACGCACCTTCAGCGGCGACCGTTTGTCGCCCATGACGATGCCCTTCTGCACGTCGATGTGCAGATCCCGGGTGATGTGACGCCAACGGTTCAGCGAGCCAATACCCAGGCCATAGTAGATGTTGGACTCCTGGACGCTGAGCAGAAGCTCAGCGGCAATGTAGTGCAGAATGTAGCTGTGCCGCGTGTCCCGATTAAGGACGGTGACCATCAGGCTGCTGCTGTTGGTGACAAGGAGCAGATCGACGCTGAGCACCAGATCCTGTGTCTGGTTCAGCTGGATGCTGATGGCGCTCTCGTAGCCAATGGTCGTCTCGAACTGGACAACGCTTGTGTTGAACTTGTGGTGCCAGATGCGTGTCATATTGCTGGTCTTGGGCGTTGTCCACTCGCATTGGTTGCCATCCGCATCCTCGATGATGTGAATCCGTGGCGTCGGTTCCGTCAGATTCTTGCTGTAGTGCGCCAAGGCGAATTGTGCTATTTGTGTGGGATAGAAGTAGCCACGTTTCTCCCACTGGGTGCTCACCGGCACACCCTCGGCGGCGCTGATGCACTTCACCCGATCCCGCACCTCCACATTGTAGTTCTCAAAATACATGAAGACGCCGCGCGGATCGTATTTGCCCTTTGGCAGGTTCACCTTCGCGTTGCTGTGCATCCAATTGAATTTGGCCGGAGAATCGCTACCAGTGTTTGTCGTCGTCACCGCACCGCTCACATCGAAATACTGCCGCAGGAACGAGAATGGAACATAGACCTCGTTGGCGTTCTCATCGCGCTTGCAGTGAATGCTGTACTCCTGATTAATGGCGCACTCAATGTCCTGCAATGGCGCACCCAGCTGTTGCCCAGCAGATGAGGAGCTGGCCGAGATTGTGTCGACGTCGTGTCGATGTCTGCCCAGCTGCCGCATAAAGTCCGGCGAAAAGCTGAAGGCGGCACAGCGCATATAAATGCCCAGTGTGATCACCATCACGGCCACTGTGAGGAACAGCAGCAACGCCTTCAAATTCAGACGCATTATGAAGAAGACCAAAGGCTCACGCTGCAAGCAACTCGGCAATAATTAAGTATGAACAGTATGTGCAGCTTGTGCAAAGCTCACCTTTAGAATTTGTGGCTTACGTGTCGTCAATAATCTCTGCTGCTGGGTTAATCTCTGATGATTGTCGAAGTCATTGCCGGAGTTCGCATTGCCGCTGGCATGCGACGACAGAAATTCGGACATGCAGACTTGGAGACTGACCTGGTCACACTCCTTTTCGCTCCTCTTCTAATTTAGGCAGCACTCTCTAACGTCATATTCTAAATTTAAGAAATAGCAAAACACACACACGTACACACATCTGCAAAAACACACATACGTTTAAGCGTGTGAGTGCAATTGTTGTTGCTCATTGCTCGATTGCACTTTTAGCATGTTTATTTGTTGCTCTTCCAGCTTTTGGTGTTTTTGTTTGCTTTTGTATTTATTTAGCAATAATTTACGTGTCCCTCAGCAAGTTGCGTCTTTTTCAACACACATGCACGCACACAAACAACTGCAAAAGCAAACACACAAACACAATTGCAATGAAGAGGACGAAGACGAAGAAGAAAAATACTAACGTTTATGCGAAAAGTATTTATCGCAGTACAGCTCAATTCATGATCTTAACGTATGATGAACAAGTGTAGTAATATTCTCTGTATCTTTCACGTACATTTGCAGCTTAAGTGTAATTTTGTAATAAATACGGGAGTATAAACACTTTCTGTGAGCAGGTGAAAGTGCTGACAGCTGACAAGCGTTGCCAGATTGTCAAAAGGGTTGTGCTGCGTTTTGTAAACAAAACAATTGAAATTATTTGGAAAACACTCAAATTAAGATTATTGACAACTAATCGATATAAAAAGTGTGTATTAACTAATAAATTCGAAAAATGTCACTACTCTTAAGTGAAATCGGGTAGTACGTAGCACAATATGTGTGTGCATTTGCAGCATGGCAGCTCTAATCAGAGATAAATCAATAGCGGCGTGAATTGTTTACAAAATGTTTGGCTAAAGACTTTTAAAAATCGTTTACAATGACTAGACTTAATACAGATATTAGTGCAATATGTCTTCTGCTGCTGCTAAGCAAATCGCTGCTGGCAACAGCATCCAATGGCGATCGTACACAATTTTTTCACAATTGTCGCCAAAATTGCGAACGCACAAATTGCTCAGCTGGCAAGTAGTAAAGGAAAATAAATTTATAATATTAATCAACTAATGCGGGTTCGAATAATTGCAGATGGCTTGGAGATACAGGAGCAGGCGATAAGTTTCTATGGCCAAACCATATTCGATCGAATCTTTGGCTGGAGCTGTGCCGATGAGTGTTCATATGGCTGCATGTGGCGCACGGTTTTTGCATTTCTCGAACGCGGTTGGCCAATTCCCCAATTCTATGGCAAATGGCCATTTCTGCGCTTGTTCGGCATGCAGGAGCCAGCCTCCGTAATATTCTCCATTCTAAATTTTGTCATGCACTTGCGTATGCTGCGCAAATTTCGTTGGACAGTGCGTCCGGACAGTCCCTGCTACAAGTTGGCCCACATTTTTAGCTTGGTAACTGCTCATGATGAATCAGAGAAATTATCTCTTAAACGATTTCGATATTTCCATTTTTAGGTATGCATGAATGGCTGGATATGGTCAGCGATATTCCATACGAGAGATTTCCCATTGACGGAGCTGATGGACTACGCCTTTGCTTACTCCATTGTGCTGTGCACGCTGTACTGCATGGTGATGAGGATGCTGCATCGATACTCTCTCTTCCTGCGCGGCGTCATCACACTGGCCTTTGTCTCCTATTATATCAACTATTTTGCTTACTTGAGCGTGGGCAAGTTCAATTACTCCTTCAATATGAAAGTGAACATTGGCACGGGCGTCCTCTCAGCCGTCGGCTGGTTTGTCTGGTGCCATCGGGTGCGCTATCGTCGTCCGTATTATAGGCGCATTCTACGCTTTTATGTTCTATTCGCACTTGCGATGGGACTTGAACTGTTGGATTTTCCGCCCATCCTCTGGGTGCTCGACGCACACTCTCTATGGCATTTGGCTACGGTGCCTTTGGTTTCCCTTTACTACGAGTGGGTAGACACTAAACTATAACAATCAATAGTCAGTAATTTAAATATCATTTCTCCATTTCGGCAGCTTTATGGTTGAGGATTGTCAGACGCTGCGCAAGGAGCAGGCAATGGCCGAGGCGTTTCCCTACTACAATAAGGATATATAAGCTATAGCGATAACTGATCGTTGCAATCGCATTGTAAATTTATTATACAACAAAATTATGCTACATTTGGCCGCATTGTGATATGGTAACGGGCAGTTTGGGCTTATTATTCGGTCCCGTCGGCACGTTTTCAATTTTGCGCATGATCAGAAGTCCATCCAGAACGCGACCAAAGACAACATGTTTCCCATCCAGAAAGTTACACCTCGCACACGTGATGAAGAACTGGCAGCCATTCGTGTCCCGCCCACTGTTGGCCATGGCCAGCAGGCCGGGTGAGTCGTGCTTGAGCGTAAAGTTCTCGTCGGCGAATGTGTTGCCATAAATGCTGGTGACGCCGGTGCCATCGCCCTGCACAAAGTCGCCGCCTTGTATCATGAAATCCTTGATGACTCGATGAAAACTGGCCCCCTTGTAGCCAATTGGCACACCATCCGGTCTATATTCCCCTGTGCAGAACTGTCGAAAGTTTTCCGCCGTTCGCGGCACAGTGTCAGCAAATAGCTCGAAAATCATGCGTCCAATTTCCTGGCCAAAGGATGGAGACTTTTAGAACAGGGATAATTGTGTGTATTTGTGGTAACTTACGGTTGTGCCCACGGCTATGTCGAAGAATACAACGGGATTGTTAGAGCTGCGCAATTGCGATTGTATTTGATTCCAGTTCGGCATATTTCATAAATAATATACGGAATGCAAACGTTTAACAAATAAAAGCGCCGGTTGCGGTTTGTTTACGTTTTCCAGCGATTCATCGATTAGCTCAACTATCGATTCATTTAAATTGCCCGGCAAATTGCAGTTCGCCTTAACTATCGATATATTGCAAAGGCCGGCAATCGTTTTTAGCTGTGCTCTGCTCACATGTGGCTTTTGTTTACATTATTGAATTAGTGTTGATATTCCTCCAAGTGGTCAATTTACATTTAATTGTGTAATTGTGTGTTTTGCAAATTGTAATAAAAATAATAAACCTCTATAATAAGTGGAACAGACATTTGCTTATGCAAAATAGAAGGTAAGCTTATAAATGTTGCTATTATTATCATTGCTCCCTTGCAGTATATATTAGAAAGGAGAAGTTTCCGATCTTGGAGGGTATATAATAAGTTCATCATCTGTCTTTATGAAATTTGGATGATATCCGGCATTGCTTGCTGAATTCAGCAAACTTCAATCGCACTTTATACTGTTTAATTTGCGTTGTTATTGCTTGTTACTTAAATGTCATCATACCTCAAGCATTGCTATCTCTGTTACTCTTCATCTAAGAGAAATATTAAAGTCAGCAAACACAATTCAAGCCCAAATGCAAAAACCAAAAAAAATACTTTCAGGTAGATATGTATTTTTAAAAAATGCGCATATCAAATGCTAAGTAAATGTTTATGTTTATAAATAAGTGGGGGTTTTTGTGGTACGTGAGAGTTTTCAACTTAACTTTAAACTGGTTGCAATAGGAACCCAACAATAAATGATATGAAATTCAGCAGTGCAACTTACAAACTATATAAATATGTACTTAAATTCAATTGAGCAATTTCACATCGACTGATTTTGTGGGTACACATGCCTCATTTTAGCTCGTTTGTAATACCAAACAAAGCAAAACACAAAATAAACACAGCTAATACTATCTACAGATTTGCATTATTCACTTATGCACGTTGATCTGATCAGTTGCTCGCCTCATCCGTATCCACATCGGAAATATCCTTCAGTTTTGTTGTATTATTATTATTATGGTTGTTGTTGCTTTGATTGTTTTCTGTTGCCTGCTGAAAATTCAGCTGTATTGTTTTGGGATCCACAACCAAAATTGGAGTACAGCCATCCATAAGATGCTCGCTTTGATTCTGGAACTGTTCCCTTGAAATGCTGCGGGTAAAGGAGAAACGCAACGATTTGGTTCGCGTCAGCTTCTTCTTGATCGGTGGCTTGCCGGAAACGACAGGCTCGGAGCTGGTGCGTTCCGTTTCCGGTGTGGACGGTGCCGAGCTGATCTCCAATTGTACATCCCTTAAGATTTCCTCGGCGAATCCCTTGATTTGACTCCACGCCTCCAAAATGTCCTTCTCCGTGGCATGCTCATAAGTGACACAGAATCGAATCACATATCGCCCATTGAACTTGGCCGGCGTCATATGCATCCTGCCCGAGTGATTGATTTGTGCTAACAACAGGTGATTCGGTTCATCGCCCGTCCTAAAAAGTAATGCAAACAAAACAAACAACAATTATTTTTCTGCGTGCGCCAAATGTTAAATTACAACAATACGTAGAGGCGAGAGATGGACTAAAAACTGAGCTGAGAACTTGGGGAAATTCTCTCTCTCAGCTGCTGCGCTTCGTGTGCTGAGAGCGAGCACTCCGAACGCAAGCACCCGAACATTTTTCAGGATTAGTAGTGAGTCGCGCAGCGAACGCAGCTCATTGTTAGTGTCGGCTTCGCTGTGTAATATGCTGTTAGAAAGTGAAATATCTTTTCATCTGCGTCTAATTGTCTTTTTGACGTTAATTTAGAATCCAATTTAAATAATTAAATTTATTTATAATCTAGAGTTGAATCCTAATCGTTTTTTTGATGTACATTTGGAATTGTATTAAAAAAAATAAAATATAGTATTTATCCAGTGGTGATAGTTGTTAAACTTACCGCATGCGGAAGCAGACGAGGCCCAAGTGGACATCGTTGCGGACCTCGAAGCGTTCGTCCTTGCGCACAAGCATCTCAAATTTCTTGGCCAAGACCATGTGATTGCGTATGTACTCCTGCAGTCCCTTTACACCGTATGTCCGAAAGACAAACCACAACTTCAGAGCGCGGAAGCGACGACTCAGCGGAATGCCATAGTGTCTGTAGTCGACGCCATTTATGTGCTCGTGCCGCAGGTACAAAGGATTCACATTGAGCGCACTCTTCAGGGTCATCACGTCGCGCACCCACAGGGCCGAGGCATCAAAGTTCGTCAGCAGCAGTTTGTTGGGATTCGTATTGAAGGAGTCGGCGTACTCAAGGCCCGCGGAGAACACCCGCATCTCGGGCAAAATGAAGGAGTTGCCGGCGTAGGCGCCATCCACGTGCAGCCAAATGCTGGACACCTGGCGACAAATCTTGCCAATCTCGGATATATCATCGAAGGCACAGCCACCGGTGGTGCCCACCGTGGCCACCACAAAGAACGGTGTCAGTCCCGCATTCGTATCGTTCTGTATGGCTTGCTCTAGCAGATCCACACGCATCCGACCCCGTTCATCCGCATCGATGATGCGCAGCTTGACCAGAGCCATTTTTGTTGCCTTCTCCACGCTGGAATGCGCTTCGCGGCTCGCATACGCAATCAGATTGGGCAGAAAGACGCTGTCGTGGACTGTGGTCTGACCCTTCAGCTCGCTGATGGCACGGGCACGGGCGGTTATCAGGGAGACCAGGACACACTCGGAGGCGGAACCCTGCAGGGCACCGCCGCCAGTGCTGCCGGGTGCATCGGACACGAAGGCCTTGGGCAGACCCAATGCCTTTGCATACCAGTTCATTACAATCGTTTCCAGTTCGGCGGCAGCCGGGCAACTGGCCCAGCTGAAGCCAATGGAGCCAATGGCGCTGCTCAGCATATCGCCCAGAACGGATGGAAATGAGTTGCCCGATGGAAAGTACGCAAAGAATTTCGGATGATTCCAGTGCACAACGCCCGGCATGATTTTTTGCTCAAAATCCTCGAGCACATCTTTAAATGATTCCGGCGATTGGGGCGCGTCAGCTGCAAAATATACAGAGAAATATTTAATGGAGATCCGCGTGCTTTAATAGTTTACACAGTGTAGTGAAGTACAGTAATCCCCCATTATATGGTTATTATTTGCTTACAATCATAACAATAATAATGTGGCGAATCATTTCAAAATAAATCATTTTCATTTATCAATGTTAAAGTATTTTTCTAGCAAATGTTAATAAAAAAATAATTATCTTAGTTCGATAATCAATGGCTTTGAATGTTTATGATTCTGCTAATAAAAATATATGTTGCTATCAATAATATCTCAAAATATATATACTGTTCTTAAGCACTTGATAATTTTAAAAATCATAATGATTTGCAAATCATAGTTTTGTTGTATTTTTATGACTATTATTTTATGCTGTTTTGGTTATAAATTATTTCAAAATTTATATTATATTTATTTAAATACTAATGAAACTTTATTATATATGTATATATATATATATATATATATATATATATTTACATGATTTCTCAAAAAATTCATTATTTTTTGATTTTGCGACTTTATATGATTTAAATAATGTTGTCGGGAATAAGTATTTATAATTGTGCTTTATTTTTAGGGATGACTGTACAGTGTACAATGTCTATGAATTTTAGCACCTATAAAATAGATGCTAAACCAGCGCACGTCAATATTTATGTTCGATTTGTTATTTTTGGCACAATCCTTGCTTTATCTACTTCTAGCTGAGGTGTGCGTGTGTTTAGTGCGAGTGTGAATGTGTGTGTGTGTGTGTGTACGAGTGTGTGTGTGTGTGTTTGTTCGCATAATTAATTGATTTGTTTAGTTGAACTATAGAGATTGTGGTGTTCATCAATCGTAAATATTTAACTTAACAAACTGCGTACAATTCGCTTGAAAACCAAAAATCTTTTATCTCAAAAACTTGATGCCCCAAATTGTGCCCACGCCAAAGAGCAACAAAAAAATAATAATAATACAAATACACTTTTTATTTATTTAGTTTTTTGGAATTCACGGTTACTATGTGGGCTTATGGAGAGGTACAAGTCAATTCGCATTGTTTGCATACAATTAGTCAACATGAGTACACAAGTTTCTGAAGAGCCTGTTGAGTTGAGTTTTTTTTTGTTATTTGTTGTTCACATTTTGTACAGATTTTCAATTTTATTTTCTGACTGAATATTTTGTGTGCAAAGTGAAATATTTGTTGTTCTATTTCGATTTTGCTAATTTGTTTAGAAGAATTTAACTAATTGCTGTTTACAATTCATCAGTTGCGCCAACATTTAAGTAATATCTCAAGAGTGCTGCCAGCCAGACATATTTGTATACACAAAATAGTTTTACAAATTTAGCTGAGCATTTACGCAAAACGGGTTCACAAAATATTCAAAATTATTTTTTCAATGCATTCTTAGATTCAAATATTTACAGTTACATTGTAAAATGTATATGCAAGAATTATTGTTTTATAGATATATTGATTGATAGATATATTGAAATATTTTTTTTTGTTGACATTTGGTCTGCTTACCTGGCAATAGTTTTTTCAAGTATCCAGGATCTAATGTTGGCGCCACATCGCGTTCCTCAATGTTGGTGCTATAATTGCACATATAATCGATCACTTCTTTGCCGTATTTGCGAAACTCTTCCACATTCATTGTGCTTTCTTTATTTGTGGTGCTTATTTATGTGTAGAATTAAATACAACACCTTGTTGGTAATTGGCAACACTTTGTTTAATATTTTGCACTTATTGTAATACAATGCCCAATGCGCTAGGCAACACTGTTCTTCTCTTTCTTTCTATCACCGTTATCCGTCTTATCACGTTGTGCTCGTTGCAGCTTCTTTCGCGCGAATGTCTCGAACTTTGTTACTGCATTCGTTTTTATACCGAAACCTTCCATTCGCCAACGAATGCTCTCCTGAGCGATCTTTGCCCTCTTTCTCTCTCTCTCTCTCTCGCTCTCTCTATTTCGGCACCTGTGCGTGTTGTTGTTGTTGTTGGTGCTGTTGTATTGTATTGACGTTAGTAGTGTCTCATGATTGTTGTCTTATTTCCTTTGCCGGAGCTCAAGTTACTTGCATTGTAGTTTGCCGCCTTCGGCGTTTCTGCTTCTGTCTCTGTCATTGGGGGATCGCTGGGAAACCCGCACCGCTCGCTGTACGGATTTGTTGAGTCGCCGAAACCCTCAGTTCTCCGCGTGCTTTTTGTGTGGGTTGTTTGGGTAAGCGTAGCAAAAAAAAAAAAAATAATTAACCTGCCGGGAAACGTTTTTTGTATTGTGTGCTTGCCATAATTACCAGGTTCAAATGCTACAATTTTCAAACCGATTTGAATCGTAATTAATAGCAAATGACAGTTATGATGAATTAATTAATGCATGTGTTTAAATTGCTTTCAATTTTGGGTAAACTTAAGTTGTTTAGAAAGGTAGTTGGGAAAATCACTGAGCGTTTGGATATTTCGATTTGATTACAAAAATTGTTTCGGGAAACCTTAGAAAGACAAAAAAACCAGGTGAGCAAACATTTTTTGGTACAGTTCGGAAAGTTTGGAAACGCCAGGCCGAAAATATATAAATGATAAATCAAAAATAACTTTATATATATAGATGAACTATAGTACTACAAAATAATATACAAAATATATTATAATACATTGTTTTTTTAAGTATAGACGATTAATGTGAAGAAATAAATAATAATATATTTTCCTTCGTACACTTTAATACTTATTCGTTAACATGCGATTTTCAAATCACAACTAATTATAAATTCCCCATCGGCCCATTATAATGATTGCTTGATACGCGTAATATCGAAATTAACATCATTATCTCCATCGTCTCCAGTTATTCCGCTAGTTATTGTTGCTTTTAATTGATTTAACACGATAGTTGGCACACCCCCCAGCTCCATCGCTTCCAGGTTTACCTCTTTTAATTACTTTGGAATGGGATCTTTATCTTTTTTTACCTTGCAGCGCAATCGTTTCCACTTTTTTTCTCCTCTTTTTTGGTCTCTTTGGGGGAACTTTTATAAATGGCGCAAATTTCCAACTTGGAACGGGTCTTCAACAGGTAATAGACAACGCACAGAAATTGTCTAACCGATTCTTACTAATATCTGTGTGATGTGCATTTCATATTTATTCGATGATTTTTTTGGGCTACGGGGAAGTACTCTGAGCACATGGGACAAATGTGGCAAATAGTTGTGCAAATACGTGTATTGGCTCAAAGTGTTTACAGTTAACAAGCTAGCTCTCTTTGCAGTTGATTGTGGCCACGGAATGACTAAAGAAATCGACAAGTGGCAACAAGCTGTGACGTAGTTGCCACACCGTCGGACTCTGCGAAAAGAGAACAAATCAAAAATCGATATTAATTATTGCAAAATGGAATTTAGTTTGGCGTGAATATAAATTAATGAATGTTTATGAATTAATGAATGCCGGCTCTTTGTGCCCGAATGTGTTAATTAGTTGAACTATACAAGCTCATCTAGCCAAGTCTGGCTCCACAGTTCAAGCAGTTAGCTCCCTCGCGCCTCCAGACATGGTCAAATCTTCGAATCGAACACTTTTGAGTGCGTGCCTCGTGCTGATTCATTCGCGCACGCGTCTTGCTGCGCGCTGCGGGCAAAGTGCGGTGTCTGCGAGGCATTGACAGAGCATGACTTTGCGAAAAGCATTCGGCTTGGCCTGGCCTAGACTGACGATGTGATCTTTGTCGGCCCGCGCAGCGCAGCGCAGCGCAAAACTTTCATTCACAAGCAAAATCGGATGACGTCGTTTGTCTAAATATAAATCGCGTATTCAGTTTACGCGGTCACACTTCAAATTGCTCGAGGCCCGAAAACATCACCCATCCGCTTTGCACACACACACACACACACACACCAACACACACACATTAATACGTGAGCTGTGGCAGCAGTTTTCGCAAGTTTCGCCGCGTCTGCCTCATTAATAATAAGTTATTATGTAGTTGGCACGGACCAACACCGAAACATTTCATAAACGTGGCTCATCTCTTGCAATTTTATTCATTTTTTTTTTTTTGGCTATTGTCAAATCGGCTACTTCTGGTTCTTCCACTAGTGTTTTTTGCCAAATCATAAGTTTGGCATTTCATTATTTCATCGACATGACAACTCACATTGAATTCCACAGAGTGTGACGGTGCTTATAGCCCCAACTTGAATTCTTGATCAGCAGGTGTCTGTCTGCAGGCCTGTCGCTATGAGCGCGTCGACCTCAGAGAATGTAATGTAAGATATTGTGTAAATGCCGGAAATGAAGTTTATCTCATATCATTGAAAACTCTAGATGTGGTACAAAGACTGTCTTCATGACTCTGGACATATTCTTATCAATAAAGATGTAATCTTTTCATCTTTGCATTTCCGTCATAATATATTGTTTTGCGATTATGTCCTTTATTTTATTTACTTATTTTTTCATTTATTTTAAATTTATAATTTTATTATTATTGATTTATTAAATAAATAAATCAAATAAAATCAGATACTTTTTTTAACGTCAACCCATCTTGTCCAGTATTTCATCATAAATATAACCCAAAGAACAGGACCCACTCTACCATAAGATAATCTCCGATTCTCAAACATTTTAAAGCAAAGCTCGGACTAACACAGAAGTCATTGCTACAGCTCCGATCTGATAATAGTGATATTTTATTTGAATATTTGAAGAGTATCTCATAGTCGAGCTTTCTCTACTACAGCGTTCTTACTTGGTCTTTACGGGTCCGTCGTGTGCTCTATTCAAATTTCAACCGGCACCAGTAGCTTTCAAATTAATTTGATTGTTAATTGAAATCTTTGTGGCAGCTTTGAAGTTTGCTTTTGTTATAGAATTTCATGAAATTTGAAATATCGTGAGTGAGTTTATTGCCTCAAGAGTTCCAGGAAATCACTTAAGTGAAACGAGGCTAGTGATTTATAGTTAAGATTAGAATTAATTGCGCAACTTTTTTCTTGTGGATCTCCTTTGACTTTTTTAGATACAGAATTTGTGTAATTGTTGAATTTATTTGAAACAAGTAAATTATATTTCTATTTAGTTTAATAATATATATATATATAACAATAATAATTATCCAATAATCCACAATTGAATAGAAATCAATAGATTATTTTATGGAACTAATAACTGAACTTTGGAGTAACTTTCTATTATATCGGAGCAAGTCTATATGTAGCCTTGACCCAAAACTCAGCATGAGCTCTGCAAATATTTGAACACACTTATTAACATATTTAAATGTCTTGAGTGACTTGTGCATAAATTCTACTAACTAACAATGAGTCCACACTTTTGGTGTCTCTTGCTGGGCACATTGCTGAGTCAGTACGCTGAGGCTGGATCGATGGATAAACTTGGCTTACACAATTACAATGATATTGTTCGCAATTTGATCAAGAACTGGGAGTCACCAATTGTGTATCTGCGCCAGCTTGGCTATTTGCCCAGCGACTATGAGGACACATCGAAAATCAAACCCAATCTGGATGCGCTGATGGATCGCATGGAAGCATTGAGCTCCAACTCAGACGACCAGGTGGGCAAATCCAAAGAGCCCATCTGGGGAACACTAGACACCAGAAATCAAAAGATGCTAAAGAAACGTGAGTCGAAAAGCATGGACTATCCCACTGTGGATCAGCTGATGGAGATGACACAGCAGTTAAATAAGATCAAGCCGGATCAGAGCGCCTTGAAGCAGGCTGAACGTGCTCAATTGCTGCAGCGTCTGGTGCAGAGAACGAGTCCGGCTGTGCAGCAAACGGGGGATAATGTTGTTGCTGCAGGGCCAGTTGCAACGGCGGCGGGGAGTGCTCAATTTAATCTCATGCCAAAGTTGGCTATGCTGAAACTCTTGAGTGGCAACATTGTCAAGGAACCAACACAGATCCTGAGTGGAATATCGGCAAATGGGGAAGACAGCGCGATGAGTATGTATGGCAAATTACCCAAATCCATTATTACATCTGATATTCATCCGGCTCGCATTTAGTCGCCAGGATCAAGTGCAGCCCGAATCCAACATTCTTGCGGGTATTGAAGCACCACAATATCTAAATTGGGACATTGCCAACAAAAAACTGAAGCAAGCGTCGCCCATTGCCAAAGATGCCTATGTGGATAAGCTGGTGGATATATTTGTCAAGAGGCAGAAAGCACTGAATATATTTCAAAACAAACAGAGCGACGACACTTAAACGATCACGAAAGATCTCAATCTGGTCATGTTTGCTATTTATATTGAAAGTTCCATAATTGGTGTACAGTAAATTGTGTTGTTGTAATTGCCAATTACCAATCCCTGACTCATCATCCAGCTGCAGGAAGGGATGTTTTCCCATTCGTTTTCTGCTAAATACGACGTCATAGCCATGGCATCATCAGCATTACGTATACGCTCCGTAATCGTGAAAATTATGTTGTGTTTATGACACACACAGAAGTAAATCAGTGCAGGGATGACTGTGTGTGTGTGTGTGTGTGTGTGTGCGAGAGTATGTGAGCAGCTGCTGCTGTCCGAAAGTACCGGAAAAGCTATATATCGCTTTAGATTAGTACTGTGAATATTATAGTGGGTATTTGACATCTGTTCTATAATTGTGAAACTGCTCATTGTTCGCGCTAAAAACCAAAATTTAATCGCTGATTTATAAATATCTTGTGAATATTTTTGTGTTAACAAAAATTAGTAGTAGCAGATCAAGTAAATTGACCATATTATGGTAATGGTCCTCTTAATCCCCTTTATAAATATTTGATCCTTTTAATACCCTTTATAAATATTTAAGCCTCCTCCCTGCTGACTTTATTTCTGTTAATATTATTTAGAAAAATTGAGCAGAATATAAAAAAAGCAATTGAAGTAGCAAAATTAAGTGGAAACAACTATAAACGGTGAATAATACGCTATTTATTATATATATTCATAATTCATAAATAGATCTGTTGAGCAGCAACAAAACTCTTAGATTGACTGCGATATACACTAAATATTTAGAAATAACTACACACTCAAAAAATCGACCTAAAATAAAAAGAGAAAAAGAAAAAGTTTTTCTTCTTTTGAAAAATTAAAAGTTTGTGTTTTCGAAAATAAGTATGAATGTTCAGTTTTTTGAATAAAATTATAAAAGATTTCAACCAAAATATATAATTCAAAATGCTAATGCAAAACAAGCTGGAATATTTTATGGAAATCTACCATTTGAATTAAAAAAAGAATTTCTCAAAACAATTTTTATAAAAATAATTTCAGAATAATTTAAGGTCGATTTTTGTTCTGAGTGTTAATTTATGCCTTATGTCAGGTATTTATTTGGGAGCGATCGTTATTGATAAATTGGTCTAGAAGTCAACTAAACGCCACAGTTTAGTGTGAAGCGCGCATTAAATAGTTTTGAATAGTATTTTATATTGCTATTAAGCTGTAGGCCCTCTATTCGCGATTATCCCGAGCGACAAATGACTTTCGGGGAACCATGGGCGATTTCCGCGGCGATGGCTGCTGCTGTTGCTGCTGCAGCTGCTGCTGCTGCTGCTGTTGCACATTCATCTGACCCGTCTCGCTGTCAGGCGATGGCGAGGAACCAGCGCCGGAATTGCGACGCGAAGACGATGATCGCACATGGGTGTCCAGATGTCGGAATCTGTTGAAAAAAATCATTAAAAAAAAAAAACAGTTAGAATGCTGTAGTCGAGAGAGTTCGACACTAACATACGCTGAATGCAGCTGTTAAATATATTTTTTAGTGTTACTGTTTCCATTTTATTTTTAAGTTTTGCACACTCAAATGTGAGCAAGAGATCTCGTTTTATATGGTCAGCATGGGCACTGAATAGGATTCTTTCTTTAACTACTTACTGCAGGCATTTCGATTTTGGAGAGGAGTATTGAATTAAAAGTATTGATTTAAGTTTTGCCCGTCTCAAAACAAAATATATTGTTTAACACGATTTTTTTTTTATGGAATTTTTCATTATCGATCACTTTTTTCGATTTTTTAATCGATCCTGATCAAATTGTGCAGTTGATCAATAGTTGATCAAATAATGCTATTTACCAATTAGAAGGATCTGCCTCTAAAATGATTGCTTTTATTGCTATCGCAAAACGATATATATCGATAAGGGAGCAGTTATCAATCAAATCTGCGCGGAGTGTACGAAAACGAATATTCCAAATTCCGCAAAACATATAAGGCTTGTTTACATGCGTTTGCACAAAACCAATATACCCGCAAATAAAAAAAATTTTCAAAAATTGAAATCAGAAATTGAAATCAGAAATTGAAATCAGAAATTGAAATCAGAATTTACCGCAGCGAGCAATTGTTGCCTTTGTCCTCGTTGTTGCTGGTGAAGAGAAAAGCCAAGGGCCACGATATCCACGAATTGTGATCCACGGAGCTTTGTGTGCGTATTATGGGCGCACTGCCGCGACTGACCACCGGCGAGGGCAGCTCCATGGATAGCTTCGGTGTGCCCGCCTTGTTGATGGCCGGATTATAGATCTTTGGATCACTGACCATGCGCACGAAGAACGAACGCTTCTGTGCTAACAAATCCTGTTTCTTGCGATTTATAATCTCGGATAGCTCGTCGTGCTGCTCCTTCTCCAGCAGCTCGTTGGCAAAGTCCACAATAATGTCCCAGGCATAGTCAATATCCTCGGCAGTGGCATTCTGTGCCACCGCACAGAACCGGATGATGTAGCGCTCATTGACGCTGGCCGGGACCATGTGCAGCTTTCCGGACTCATTGATGGTGCTCAGCAGTTTCTCGTTGAGCTTGTCGCTGCCCTTGAGGCGAAAGCAAACCAATCCCAGCTACAGATTGACAACAATGTTAAATGCCAAACAAAGCAAATCAGTTCAGTTAAAAGTTTAAATGACATTGCGTATGCGTAATTTGGACGGTTTATTGCGTGAGCACTTTTTTTTCTGTTGTTATGTGAAGAAAAAGGCCAATTGAACTTAGTGGCTAAGAAACTGGCGCAAAGTAGCTGTCAGCTGGCACGTCATGTCTAACATAAAATACCCTGTACTCTTCGAGTAAAAGAGAATGTCCATAATTCAACTGAGCAAAACATACGGACATACAAAGCAAATTTGAATTAAATAAAATAATAAATAAATTTATAACATTTATATTTATATTTAAACGCAATGTATTTGACATACTCCATCTTTGTAATCAGCATACAGGATATTTTCTAGCCAACTAGCCAAATGATTTTTTGGTACTTGAAAAAGTTCGTATGCCAATTGTGCCAAAGTATTTCAATTACCCGATTTTTGCAGCAGTTTCTGTCGGAATTTGGCATTTAACGTGCGATTCGTCACGTTTGCCTCTGGTTTACGTGAAATAGTAATAACTTGAAATAGTTTTTGGGGCTCTCGCAAAAGCAGCCAAGACAAATTTCAAAATTTGATTTGAGTTAAGTCAAAGTCAATGTTATTTGCGTCAAAACCATTTCCCAAAAAAAAAAGAGAGAAAAAATAAAAATCGATTATGAATGTTTAAAATGCACAACAATAGGTCACACACACACACACACCCACACACACACACACACACACACCTACACACATACACACACACACACACACACACACTTCCACCTACCCATTTGGATTATAAAAATCACCGCGAGACCAACAATGAACATACAAAATTTGTTGTGTATATAAACAAAAAAAGTGCTTTGAACCCGTCACATGATTAATCGCTGTAATCGGCGTAGTTCGAAATTGAAATGGGCGTGTTAAATGTAACTCACCTTGACTTGATTGCAGATCTCGAAGCGTTTATCTTTGAGCACCAGCTCCTCAAAGCGTTTGGCCAATTTGATATGGTGACGTATATAATGCTGTAGTCCAGATATGCCATAAGAGCGTAGAACAAACCTGCCAATATCAAGCAAACCCCAAAAAACTTCTTCAGAATAAAACTTTGACCTTTTTTTTTACATACCCTTAAAGAGATTATTATAACTTTGTTATGAAGAAAACATCACCGATCCCATAACGGGTATATATATATATATATATATATCCAAATAGCAGTGTCTGTCCATCGATTTGTTTATATGCAAACTAGTTGCTCGGTTTTGAAATTAGCTGATGAGACTTGGCATTATATTATATTATATACCCAGACATATCAGATCCCTATGTCATAAAGCTCACATAAAACTATATTTTAACAAGTTAACCGGAAAATAGCTCAGCAACTCTTCGTATTTATATTCTATTATTATTTGCACAAGAAATCATCGAGGCCGGACTATAAAAAGTCAGTTATATTAAATTTATGATGTGCTAAAAAATAATGAAGTGATCTACTAAAAAATGGAATAAAACCGGATTCATGTTTATTAATTTGGTTACTTGGTAGCGCAAAAAGAAGAACTATTTAAAATGTTGATAAATATTTTCAAATATTAGAAGGTCCACCTCTTCATCAGATCAGCACAGATATTAAGAGTACGTTTAAGACAGTTTTATTGAATAAGTTTGGTGTTCATTTTATGATTCATATATAATATTCTGCATGCTTAAATGCAAACAACAATGGACAAGAATGTGTACCTCAACCAACCCCAAAGTGCCGAGAAGGTAGGAATCCGACGTACTTTCCGGTTCAACCAGGACAACGATCCCAAGCAAAAGGCCAAGATAGTACAGTCCTGGCTCATGAGGAACTGTCCCCATATGATTTGATAATTCCACCGGCCCAGTCTCTAGATTTAAATGTTATTGAGAATTTGTACGCTCTGCTCGAAAATAACATCCGGAAGCACAGCATATCCAGCAAAGAAGACCTCAAAACTGCTCTGCTGGATGAGTGGAGCAGAATCAGCCCAAAAGCTACCAGGAAGTTGGTATCTTCCATGAAAAAAAAAAAAAAAAAAAAAAAATAGATTAAGGGAGAAATAATTAGCTTATGGCAGGCAATTACTTTTTTTCTTTGACACTGATCCAGATAAGCTGGCCGCCACTGTATATGTGATTTGACTTGCAAAATTAGCACCAAAATTATTCAAAACTGTTTTGTGAATATATATTATATGTATATAATATATATGCCATGTTGAGGAGTGCCTCTTTGAGGCATATTGAGCATGAGTTTATGTAATTTATTTTTTGTTTTTACAACTAAGTCGCATGTAAATAATAAAGGCACATGCTTCATGCCTTCAAGGGTACTCGAAGCTAGGCAACAAGTTTGGCACACTCGAAAGCCAAACTTAGAAAAGATGAAAAAAATAACGATATTTATTTGACATTAGTCAACAAAGTCAGTCATCCACGACTGAGACTCAAGAATCGCATTTTGTAGATGAGTTCGATATATTTTTTGTGTGTGTGTGTGTGTGTGTATGTGTTTTTTGGGCACTACATACCACAGTTTGAGCGAACGAAAGCGTCGGCTGAGTGGAACTCCCCAATGACGATAGTCGATGGCCGCATCCGAGTAGCCATGCTTGAGATACAGCGGATCCACGACCAGCGCTGATGTCAGACGGATGCGATCGCGCACCCAAAGCGTCGAGCAGTCGAAGTTGGTCAGTAGCCATTTGTTGGGATTGGTGTTGAATGAGTCAGCATATTCGATGCCCTGTTTGTGCAGAGCATTAGAGTTTATTAGCATACTGATCTGCCAGATGGATGGGTGTATTGTGTATGTATTTATGTATGTTTGAATGTGTGTGTGTGCATAATTACAGTGCTCGCTTGAAACTGAGAACGGTTCGGTTACAGACTGAATGCCAATGCGCAAATAACTCAATTATGAAAATCCTTAATAAATTATCAATATTTAATTGTTAATTGTTTGGTGACCTTTTTTTTATATATATTACAATCCCAATACCCAATTATTATTATATATAGTATTAAGATACAATACAAAAAAATCGTTCTGAAATGTAGAAAATCGCTGCAAAACGAAAATCAATTTTTTACCAGTCAAGTTTGCTTTATTTTATCGATAACTGCCACCACTTCAGGAATATCGATACATTTTATTTTTGTATTTTATTTTATTTTGTCGACACAATTTTAAAGACAGAATCTTCTAATTAATATGCATATGCATATTATTGATCAGCTGCCCAAATCTCTTCCAGATCGGATAAGTAACACCAGTTAGTGTCGAAAGTAGATTCTCATATTGATCTCATTTCTATCCGCAATCATTTTCTGTATGCGAACGCATGTGTGAGAAAGAGATGGCATGATAATCGACGCGAGCGCCAATATGTTTTTGTGTGTATTCCGCAAAGCCCCGTTACCTACAATAGCGTGTACATATATATATATGTATGTTTGAATGTATATGCACTTGTTTGCAGCCAGCCAGGTCGTTTCAGTTCGGGCTTGTTTCTTACTCTGCAGTCCCTGTGCCTGCCATAAGAAAAGAGCGAGTGCATTTGCAGACCTGCTCACATTTGGGTGCGAGACTTTTTAATGGGAAATATGCCAATGAAACTTGAATATAATTAACAACTGGGTTCAGGGTATATCGTAGTCGATCATTCTTACTTGTTTTTTAATTAAATAATGTGAAATTCTAAACCATCTAAAGTGTTTGTCACTTACAAAAACACGCAGCAAATTAGACATATTAATCGTACATTTTGGAAATATTAAACCTCGATGTAAGCATTTTCTTAACCTTAATTTTTGGGAACAAACAACCTTGCGATTTAGAAATTGACTTTCTGAATAAGAACTAAGAGAACTAACTAACCTAGCCTCCCAAATGTGGACGATATACAAAAATTTAGTCGGTTACGCCCGACCCGGAATGTTCTCTTGTTTTAAATATCAATTGGAAACCAAGCGATTTTATGTCGACAACGAACATAAAAAATTATAACAAAATGAAATGAAATTTCTTGTGAACATTTAATTATAGCAAAATAAATGAAATTTCTTGTGAACTTTTAATAGTAAAACAGCACATTAACAACTGGCAATAAAAATGATAGATCTTGTTTCCAGCAGTTTTCAAAATATTTTGTTTTCTCTGTTTAATTGTTGAGAAATCTATTTTAAAACAAAATTTGACAAGTAATTAGTTCAAACCGATTTCAATTACTGTATGTTCTCAATGCTGAGCGACTACTTTGGACTACGTGGTGGAAATATTTGAATATCTACCTTGAGCAGTGGCTTCAGTTCGGGACAGATGAAACTGTTGCCCGCGTAGGCCGCATCCACGTGCAGCCAGACGCAGGGAAACTTTTTCAGTTGGCTTCCGATTTCGGGTAGATTATCGAAGGAGCAGGAGCCGGTGGTGCCCAGCGTAGTTGACACAAAGAACGGCACCAGACCTTGCAGCTCATCCTCCTCCATGGCCTCGCCAATGGTCTGTCCACGCAGGCTCGCATTCTCGTCCGGCTCGAGAATGCGCAGCTTCACAAAACATATCATCGCCGCCTTCTCCACACAGCTGTGCGCCTCCTTGGAGCAATAGGCCATCAGCTTGGATAGCAGATGTCCCTCCTCCACGAACGGATGCTGCGCCTTGAGCCGCTTCAGCGCCTGTGCCCGCGCCGCCAGCATCGTTACCAGCACACACTCCGAGGCCGATGTCTGTGCCATTAATTTTCAGCTATCAATCTCAGCCCAGTTTCTATATATACTATGCAAAGAAATCGACAGTGTTTACCTGGATAACGCCGCCGCCTGTGCTGCCCTCCCTGAGCGCCAGAAAGTGTTCCGGCAGCCCAATGGCCTTGCCCAGCCAGTCGAGCACAATCGTCTCCAGTTCGGTGCAGGCGGGACTGGCCGCCCACGAGAAGCCAATGCATCCGATGCCGTCGCCCAGCATATCGCCCAATATCGAGGGAAACGAGTTTCCCGCCGGGAAATATGCATGGAATCTCGGATGCTGCCAGTGCGTAACTCCTGGCATGATTTTGTCCTCCACATCGTTCATAATTTGATCCCAATCCTCTGGCTCATGTGGGGCCTCAGCTATCGTAGACGCATTAACAAATTCAAATTAAATATGAGAAAGATAAAAAAAGTTAGCCTATAAAAACAACTATTCGAATATAATCCATTTTGTGTACCCAAGCAGGTACAGTAGTCACAAATGGGTTAAGGGTCAAGAGCAATAAATTGCACATTTGCTGGCAAATGGATTATCCAAAGTTTGGAACATATGGCCTTAAATTGTTTCCAAATAAGAAATTGTTTTATTTATAAATACATTTTTCTAGAATTTTTATGTAAAAAATGGTTGCTACTTACTGGGTAACAGATGCCTCAGATATCCGGGCTCCACGCTTGGCGTAACGCGCCGTTCGCCCAAATTTTCCAAATAATTGCAGATGTATTCGACCATTTCCATGCCACGTTTTCGAAATTCGGTGCTATCCATTGCTTCTTCTTAATTGTCGTATAACTATTTTCGTAGTATTGTTGTTGGAAGTGTGTTTAATGCTCCTATTTTCCGACTGTGCGAATTAACAATATATATACAGTGAGAGACACCTTATTTGGCTCAGTGTCAAAGAAAAAATGTAATTGCCTGCCATAAGCTAATCGTTCATTATTTTTCAAAAATTCCAAAGACCGATGGTAGGTACATATATTAACCACCAAAGTTAATATATGACCCCAATACACTGGGGTTTCCCCACCTGCTAGGTAGGATTATAAAAATGTTGCCTACTTGTTTCTTTGACACTGAGCCAAATAAGGTGTCTATCTTATTAGCAAATTGCTTTCTGATGGATTTTGAAAACGGTTTCTAAAATATGCAAGCTTGAACTTAAAGTTACTAAATGAAAATTACAAATAAAAAAATTAATTAATGCCATAAAAAAAACTTTTGTTTTCAATGGGCAAGTTAGGTTTTTTATGTATAATTTTTTGCATTTAATAAAAATATTTCTATTTCTTCTTTAACATAATATTAAATTATAACGTAAGCATATTTAATAAATTATTTTGAAAAAATTGAGTTTATATTTTTCGGAGCATCGTATTATTCCAATAAATAATTTGTTCAGTGTTGCACTTCCTGTCGACATTTTTGTGTAACTATTTCATAATATATTCTGAACGCACATTTAATTTTGTATTTAGTTTATTTAGTAGATTTATTTATAGTTTGTTTGGACTGTTCAAATACGTGCAACCTGAACAGCAGCCAAGTTCATTAACTTTGTTGTTGTTGCTGTCTGTATTTATTTACAACGTAGCTTGTGTAAATAGTGGCACAAATAAATTGCAGAGCCTTGAATTGATCCATTGTTGTTTATAATAATAATAAATGGGCTCTTCAAATACTCGGGGTTGCACAGTAATTAACGGTAATTCGAAATGCTTTGCACCAATTCAACAAATGTCGTTTGCAGCCACTTTGTTGCTTTTTGATTAACACTAAAAATGGGCTGTTGCCACTGCCACTGCCTCTGCCACTGCCACTTACTGCTAGCCAAGTTGTTATGGCCGCGACTGTGAACCGTTGGCCACGGCTTGCAAACCTCAAATGATCCTGGCTCGGCGATTTGGCCAAGAGCTAAGCTCGGTCGCTCGCAGCTGCCTGTTGGCATGTCTAATGAATGCATACTTTCGCAGTCACGGAGAAAGTTGGGCGTGACAGAAGGATGGGAAATGGGAAATGGGGGTTTGCATTTATTGAGGGTGGGGTTTGGAAATAAATGAAATATTTTTGCGGTACACAGTGGAAACGATGTGAAAAAAGGCAACTAAAAATTGTCGTTGAATATGCTTTATTGCAAAAAAAAATAAAAATAAAAAAAAATAATAATCTTAAAAAACGAAGACAAATCTTAAAAACAATGTTATTAATTTTATTGTTTGTTTTAATAAATTATAAATACACAGGAGGTTTGGGGAACAAAAATGATTATTTATTTCCAAGTTGATCCTGGAAATCCTATAATTCCTTTGGCAATATTATATGAAATAACCCCAATACATCATCCAATGTGTGCGTGTATGTGTGAAGTATGCGAGTGTGCGTGACAATATGCAGGACTGCTGCGAATCATTTGAAAGAGAAAAGAGAGAGAGAGAGAGAGAGAGAGAGAGTTCTCATGTTCAATTTAGAGAAATGCTAAATGCTCTGCACATCTTGAATCGAATTTAAAGTGTTGTTCGCATCCCATCGCAGAAATTGATGTAATGTATTTAACCAAATGTATGTAATGTTAATTCGAAGTACGTGGTTTTCATTGTCACTAGACAGGACCCAACAAGCACTCTACACCCACATCTGCAATACATTTTGCGGCAAATAGAAGTGGGCTTCACCCTGGCAGTCATCTTGGCCTTCTCCTTGTGTGCCAGACTCGTTTTATTAATAACTTCCACACCAAATAGAATCACACATTACAACAAAATACATTTTTTTTCTTTTCTAGTCTTTGGTACCACTTACCACTCGAGTCTCGAGGTGTAAAACATTCCTTTTTCACTTTCATTAAATATACTTACAAAAGTACTAATATAACCGAACAAACATTTCATTGTTGCATTGAAATTGTGTAATTAGTTTATTAATCGAAGGAACACTTTATGGACCAATTCAGGCTTGTTGCATGAATTGAATTGGAGAGATGACCGTTTGTATGAGTGTTGGAGTTTGCAAACAAATGGATTGCCTTGCCTGTTGCGCTGTGTTGTAGTACGTAACGTACTTGAAAGGAATGGCGACGATGCCACAGATGATGATGATGATAACGATGACGTTGTCAAGGAGACAGTCCGGAGCAGTGCCTGTCACTTGGTATTTCGAAGGCATTCCTCGTAACATTCCAAAAACGACCACCCAAGTTCCCTCACATTTTTTCTTCTCTATTTCCGCTGCATTGAATTGTGGAATTGTCTGCGTTTTCATCATTCAATAGGACATGCGATAATTGTCTGTCTGTGTGTGTGGGTGTGTGGTTGTGTGGGTGAGTGGTTATGTGGCTGTGTGGGTCACGAGAAGCCGCCCACAGCCTCAGTTTTCTGAAAAGTTCATTAATAAACTTTCGTTGCTGCTGTCGAATTCAGAGCTCTTTAGCCATACTCTTGCCTCTGCCCCCTGCTGCTCAACCGAATGTTGTTTAGCTTCAACAAGTGGCATGCTACGATGTTTCGCGCTGAAGGCAGAAGGGAAATGTGTGTTCTATGTGCGTGTGTATCTTGGTTGCTCCCGTCTCCTGTCTTCTTGCCGGTTGTCATCCTTGTTGTCTAGATCCCGACACCAACAGAATTTTATTTAATGGAAAATTTGTGGTGCAGCCGCGCACATTTAATTGCTGTAGAAATGCTTTTTTATTGGCATTTACTTGGAGTCCTCTTCATGCGCACTTCCCGTAGGCTGCAAGGGAAAACTTGATACGCTTCCACTTGCCGAATGGAATACACATATTTTTTAACCAAAGAACTATCAAAATGGAACAAATCTTTAACTACAAAATAGTTTTAATTCTTTGGGATATAGTTTGATTCTCCATTCTCCTCATCAAGTTTGAAGCTTACCTTGGATATTAGTTTTTATTTGGGTATTTAGAATTTAATATTGAATCCCAAGATCGGTTTATTTTTCTATATCTATTTGATGTTGTCGGAAGCAGGGGATTTTATTTCTCACCATAGCCGGGCGAAAGTATTTGTTAACAAGTTGAACGGTTTGCGTGGGTTTTTTCAGCGCTTTTCCTTCCTTTGCTTTCCTTTATTCAATTTGCACCGACTGTCGTGGCAATAACTGCGCAAGACAGTTTATGAGTGGATGGATGGGCTCTTATAGGGCATGCTTCTAGTATACCCAGCATAGAAGTACTACACAATTCTGGTTCAAGGTTGTTGCTGCGAGGCAGCCACAAATTCATACACTAATCAAGTTGCATAAAGTTAATGGTTTCATCAAATGCCCATAGGTTCGCAAAATGATGCACTATCGCAAGGCGGAGAATGTGGAGCAGGAGCTGAGCAAAACGGATTTACCCTTTGAGAACTGCATGCCGAAGACGCACAAGGATTTCCTATGGATGCATGTCAGTAGCAAATGAGTTCGTCTCTGGCCCCGATCAACATTTGAATTTGCATTCCAATCCCATCTAGGTCAAGGGCGGCACTAAGCTCAGCAATGTTATAGAATTTGCTCAGTTGGCGCTGGACAAAGGCGAATACCGCAGTCTGGTGTGGAGTGGCTCCGGCGGTGGTGTGGTCAAGACCATATCTTGTGCCGAGGTGCTCAAGCGCAGTCATCCGCTGTATCAAGTCACACGGATGGGCTACACCAGGTAAGTTTTGTGTCCCAATTAAATTGCATAGGCGTTTCTATAATAAGTGTGTATTTTTGTGCAGCGTCGAGGAGCACTGGAAGCCACAAATGGATGGCCTGGAAGAAATCATCGTCACCCGCCAAATACCCACACTACACATACTGATGAGTCTGGATGAACTGTCCGATAGCATCGACGGGTTCGTAACAACCAACCAAAACCAACTGCCGCCCTCATGAGTATATTCTCATCTGAGTTTTATTTCATTTTCAGACTGCAAAAACCGAATACAAACAGCGATTTCTGGCCGTACGATGAAGCGTCGCCTGCATCCGCATCCAGTGCCAAACGCACAAATAAACGTCCACGATTTGGTCGCAATAAGCAACAACAACAACAGCAGCAGCAGGAGCAGCCGCAGGAGCAGCAGCCGCAGGAGCAGCAGCAGCAGCAGCCGCAGGAGCAGCAGCAGCACCAGCAACAGCACCAGCAGCTGCAGCAGCAGCAGCACCAGCAGCAGCAGCACCAGCACCAGCAGCAGCCAACACATGGCAAACCTATCGGTCATGGCTAATTACCCACTTGATCTAATCAATAAAACAAAATTTACATTATATTGTTTTGTCATAATTTTGTGATAAGATCAAACGTAGCCACTGCATATGTTTGACTCTGCTCGAATTTAAAATACGCTGCTTAGAGACAGACAGAGAGAGTATTTAAAAAACGCTCACGTTATGAGTAAGCAACGGCTAGAAAGTACCTATTGACAAGTCGTTCAAAAATGCTAAATTGAGTTGTTAGGAAAAATGTATTGTCAAATTATTGAGAATTCAAATTCGGTTACATATATGTGACAACTTTGAAAAGACTTTTGGGCTCTGTTATTGCAGTTATTGCAGCAATTTGGAGCGGATTCCTGAAGCTTATTTTTATCACTTTTGATTATTGAAAAATGCTAAAATGATAAGTAAGGAAACGCGAATTCAGTTTCCCAGATGATGAGCAAATTGAACTACAAAAAATATATATTAATATAAATATGACTATTATAATAAACTCTGTTTCTGTTTGGCTTCAGTTAATGCTGCGATAAAAATGTATTCGCAGCAAATTAGAACAGATTCCTAAGCTTACCACCGCTTGATTACAGTGGAGTGTATCCCAAAGTAAACACTCAAAATCACTCTGACGCTCATCACTTTGTTGATAAGCGAGCTGTAGATAGGCTAAATTGTAGTATTGTTAAGCTGGCATTGTTGTAGTGCTTAGATAAGCAGAACGCGAATCTAATCTGGTCGCACAAATGGTTTGCCTATAGCCAGCTCCCGCTGAGCTGGGTTCCCTGCACAATTGCTCAGTGCGAAAAATGCTGCGACTGGGACGTGTTTTGCGATCGGCTGCTGCATTGCAGCAAACGCGCTTCCAGAGCAGTACTAAAATCGATGAAACAGCAGCGAGTGTTCTTGGAGATCCGCTGCCCGAGCGTTGCGATGTGCTGATCGTTGGTGGCGGCGGCATGGGCGCCTCCTCGGCCTATTGGCTCAAGTGCCGGGCAGAGCAGAAGAAACTCAACGTGCTCGTCGTGGAGCGGGATGCGAGCGTGAGTTACCAAATGAACAGCCGTACGAGAATATGTCTTACTGAATCCATTCGCAGTATGCAAAGGCATCCACTGTGCTGTCCGTGGGCGGTGTGCGTCAACAGTTTTCGCTGACGGAGAATATACAAATGTCGCTCTTCGGCTACGATTTCATTTCAAGCTGTCGCACTCATTTGGGCGATGTGGATCTGAACTTTCGGCCGCATGGCTATCTCATCTTGGCCAGCGAAAAGGGTGCTGAAACGCTGACACGCAACTCCAAGCTGCAGAATGAGCTGGGCGCTCGCAATGAGCTGCTTGGTGCGGAGGCATTGCGTCGTCGCTTTCCCTGGATGTGCACCGAGGAGATTGAGCTGGGCTGCTATGGCATCGACAAAGAGGGCTGGTTCGATCCCTGGGCCTTGCTGATGGGATTCAAGAAAAAGGCGCGCGCGCTTGGCGCCCAGTTTGCCAATGGTGAGATTGTGGGCTTTGAGTGGAGTAGCACGGGTGCACTCTCCGCCGCTGTGGTGGCCAGCGCCGATGGCACACAACGCACCGTGCAGTTCGATACTTGTGTGCTGGCTGCTGGCCCCTGGTCCGGCCAGGTGGCGCGCCTGGCCAAGATTGGTGTGGGAGGGGACCGGCTGCGTGTGCCACTGCCCGTGGAGCCGCGAAAGCGGTATGTCTACGTCGTCAACACCCAGGGCGCGAATTGTCCTGGAGTGGACACACCACTGACTATCGATCCCAATGGCTCGTACTTTCGTCCCGATGGATTGGGCGGTAATTTCCTATGCGGTCGCAGTCCCGCCGAAGATGAGGAGCCCAATTGCGACACCCTGGACGTGGATCATGGCTACTTCGAGTCGAATGTGTGGCCCACCTTGGCCGGTAGGGTGCCCGCCTTCGAGTCGCTGAAAGTGCAGAGCAGCTGGGCTGGCTACTACGATCACAACACCTTCGATGCGAATGGCATCATTGGGCAGCATCCATACTATGCGAATCTGTATATAGCGGCCGGTTTCAGTGGCCACGGCATACAGCAGACGCCAGCGGTGGGCCGAGCCATCGCCGAGCTCATATTGGATGGCAAATATGGCACCCTGGATCTCAGCCGGTTGGGCTTTGAGCGTCTGGTTGCCCAGCAGCGAATGCTGGAGGTGAATATTGTCTAGACTAGACTAGAAACCTATTTGTGTTGGTTTGTTGCTGTTTCGATTTTATTTTAAATAGGTTTTGATAGTAAACTTCACGTATTAGTTTTGGTACAACTGTGTTTCCACATTGAATGTATACAAAAATTTTGTTCCTTTCTTTTCTTAGATTTTTTTTTTTGGGTTTCGGTGAAGAAATATCGAATTTGGTGTTCACGTATTTTGGGGTGTGTTTCTACATATAATTTATTTAAAATAAGAATTTTAACATAATCGTAATTATAACGTAACGGAATTATGTAGGGAAACTGTATAGTTGCCTGAATCTAGCAATTTGTTAATTTCATCATACACAAAAATTTGCAACTGAGTTTCAATTTACTTCTTCTTGCGGCCCACTCATTTCTCTTGGTGTATCCATTAAAAACCAAAAAAAACAAACCGAGAATGATGCCTTTATCGTTGAATCTAATGCAAGCTATTAGTAAATATATATATATTATAAATATGTTTAAGTGAGTTGTGTATGAGTATGACTGCGCATTGTCCGTCAATAATTTCTCATGCTGTATGTTTTTCTTTTGTGTTGTGGTTGTTTATTGTTGCTGTTTCTGCAGTGGTTGTTGTGGTTTGTTTAAGCTTCACTTTCGCCGGGTGCGGCGTTCTCCTCCTCGTTGATGGGCACAATCAGATTCTCCTTGGACATGAGATTGTATTTTGTGACGAAATGTGTAAATCGGTGGCACAGATACGTTTCCGTCTCGAACTCATCAAAGATGCGACGATGATGAAAATACGCATGCGAAAAGATGCGATAAACACGCCGACACACCGAGCCCAGCTTTGTCACCGACGACTCCTTAATGGAAACTCTGTGGGTGAGCACAACACTTGACTCATTATGCGGCTAGTTGCTTGTCGCGCTCCATCAAACATACCTGCTTGGAAAGTATTTGTTGCTATTCAGCAGACAAGCGGCTCCGTCCAGTGTGTGCCGTGTGTAATCAATGGCGGGGCACTCTTTGGGCGTTTTATGGGCCGCACACAAGAATATCCATTGATCGGTGGCAGTCATTTGCGTACACGTCGACGGTGAGCATTGTTTCTGCAGCCGCACAGCCAAACCGTTCAATTCCATGCAGAATTGCCGCAAGTGCTCATACTTCCACACACCCTCGTCCTGTGCCTCGGGCATCGTCAATATCAGCTCCACATTCGAGGGATCTCGCTTGATCATCTGCTGTATGTACTGCTGCACGGCCAGTGTGCTGTCCATTTCCTCCAGAGGCTCGTCGGGCCAGCGACAGAAATCCTGTTTGGTATATTATACATATATATACATATTATATATTTCATAGAGCAGCGCTTACCTTTGATTTTGTGCCTGGTCGGTTTCTACGCAATATTGTCGAGCCGTCAGCCATCTTCATGTTTCACCTTGCCTCAGCCTCAGTAGGGAAGGAACAAAACAACGAACACACACACTCACTCACACACACACAGGTTCAATCAATCACACACACACACACCTCTGTCTACGCTTTTGGGGCCACTTGTGTGGACCACGAAAGTGAGAAAAGTTGAGTAGGCGACCCGGAAGCAAACGCTGTGCAAGTCGAAAGCGTAAGCTAAATGCAGTTTTGTTTTTTGATTTACAGAATAAATGACAACTACTTTCGTTTATACATTTCACATTTGAATTAATTACAAATTGAGCTAAAACACATCGCTTTGTGCGAGAGAAAATTTCTGACAAAAATTGTACATACATACATATAGGGCTGGGTTATCGATAGACCGACTATAGACTGTTGCGCCCTGACAACCCTGTTCACCGCAGCCCTGGTACTTTATACATCTGTCGTTATCGTTATCGATTACCAGCCACAGTCGTCATCATCAGTGTCAGCTTGCAAAATCTACGCAAATTGCAATTGCGTATTATTATTGTCAGATATTACGATAATAAGTATCTTAAAAAGTTCATAATCAACACGTTTTGAAAACTAAGCAGCAGCAATAATGTCCTACGCGTATCTGTTCAAATATATTATCATTGGCGACACTGGTGAGTGTTCGCTGCTGACGAATTCCAGTGTGTAAAAATTTCGTGCGATTATCTTATAAATATTAACTATGCAGTACAAACAAAACAAAGAACAATAATAAACTGAAAACTGCGTTGTGCTCTATCCATCCATATATACATAGTGCTTGTTTGCACTTTGACTGCAGCTAATGCCAACATCGAGTTTAATTTGTCTGCTGCCCGCCCCCCGCCCCGCAGTATGTTCGTCTGTTGGCTTTGTGGAAAAGATCAAACGCGCAGCAAGGAAAAATCAATAATACCATAACAACGCCTCTTTACGAAGAAGCGCGGGCGTTGCTCCACACTACTCTTGAAGTTAATGGGGGTTTTCTGTATGTTACAGCCCTGCTGTAACTCAACTGCTGTTTGACCGCCCACCCCACCCGTAAAACTTATTCGCTTGTATTTTTAGCATATTGTTGTGTTTGGTGTCGAGGAAATGTTGTCAAGACAGTCACAAATTCTGCTTCGCTTATCAGCACTGTGAGTAATAACTCACATATGCTCATATGATTATTATCTGTATGCGTGTCCAGCAGCACAGAGCTTTTGATAGACAGCAATTAAACAGCTGTTGCTCTCATTTTGACGCGAAAAAAGGTATTCATGAATTTATCAGACTAGTTTTATACAATAACGTTATTTTTGGTTGCCCATGATTATAGGACCTTGGAGATAGGTATAAACATAATTATGTGGCACCTTGCAGACATATGGAGGTAGACAATATCATAATTTTATAGGACCAATATCATAATTTTATGCTGTTCACAAAATGTATTTTATGGCCAGATCCTTAATCGCTCTGCCAGACTGTTCAAATAATAGTTCTGATCTAAATCAATAGAGATTAGGTGGCGCTGAGAAAAGACATTCATTTTGCTATATTTGACCTAGAGATACAAACATTTCTGCTTGTTGGTGGTCATAGTTTCCAGATGATTTGTTTTTTATATTGAGTTGTTTAGCTGTTCATTTCGTTTCACTTTGTGAAAATGACTGACGAAAACTTTCACTTAATCGCTTTAGTTTCATAAGGTGCAATTATTATATTTGTTTTGTTTTCTTTTAATTTTGCCTATCAAGGTGTTGGCAAATCATGTCTGCTGCTGCAGTTCACGGACAAGCGATTCCAGCCGGTGCACGATCTGACAATTGGCGTTGAGTTTGGTGCACGCATGATTACCATCGATGGCAAACAAATCAAACTGCAGATCTGGGATACAGCTGGCCAGGAGGCTTTCAGGTGCATATGCAAAACACTAAACTATCTGTATTCTGTATTGTACTAAAATGGTTGTGTTTTTTATTATTCGAAATAGATCAATTACGCGGTCTTATTATCGTGGCGCTGCTGGCGCTTTGCTTGTCTATGACATCACGAGGCGTGAGACATTCAATCATTTGACCACATGGCTGGAAGATGCACGCCAGCACTCCAACTCGAACATGGTGATCATGCTGATTGGCAACAAGAGCGATTTGGACTCTAGACGTGAAGTGAAAAAGGAGGAGGGCGAGGCATTCGCACGCGAGCATGGTCTTGTCTTCATGGAGACGTCGGCGCGCACAGCCGCTAACGTGGAGGAGGCTTTCATAAATACGGCCAAAGAGATATACGAAAAGATACAGGAGGGTGTATTTGACATAAATAATGAAGTATATAAATAGTTGTTTCATAATTATTGCATTATGATTAATTTGACTATTTTTGTTTGCAGGCAAACGGCATTAAAATTGGGCAACAGGCAACGCCCACAAATCCAGCGTTGCCCGGGTCCGGCGGTGCGGGAGGTGCAGTAAATAGCGGTTGCTGCTAAAAATAAACTACTGTTTGCCGATGCCTGCACTTGGGATAGCCGTAGCCGATAGCCGCTTCTGTAAAAGCTACTAGTGACTAACTCTTAGAAGGTAGTGGTAGCAGATTTATTGTTTTCATATTTTTATTTCCAGCAAAATAATCGTAATAAACTTAGCGGCGATACTAGTAATCCACAATTACTGAGCACATTTCAGCACTAAGCATAATGTCAAAAAAAACAAGCATGAAAACAAACTATTTGTTCGCTGAAAGAAAGTAAAACCCAATAGAGAAATTAAAAACAAAACCTTAAATCCAGTTTTAAATAAACTAATGAACAATATGTGTATGTAAAATGTGTCGTGCGTGATTCTTAAATTTTATGAACTTTAAACAAAAAATGATACGTATATTAAATACAAATATTTTTGTGTACATTTAGTTAGTTTGCTAGTTACATTTTGGATGAGCAGAGATAATGAGTGGAGTGTAATATATACTATACAAAATATACAATGTGAATTTCTCTTATTATGATTCGTTTTCGTGGATGAATCAACTGCATCTCTCCCGTTAGTGGTGGCTGCTTTTCTTCTAATACTTTATACACATATGGATTTGTGTTTTGCTTTTGATCGCATTTGCTTTGTTTGTTTGTTTTGTGTAATTTGCATAACATATAACCATATATACAAACACAGACACAGACATGCGTAAAAATTAAATAAATACATGCATAATATATAAGTTTAATATATATACATAATTATTATACACAAATAAAAACAAATCGTGGTGATAAAGCTTAATCAATTTGATTATGTCGCCGACAATTACGACGTTTACATAACTAAATAAAAGCCGAAAAAAATGAAATAAAATCAAATTATTTATAAACATTTGTATTTGCCAGACCCAAAGCATTCAAATCTAATTAATATACACAATAAATATTATAAAAATACAAACCAATATTCCTTTAATCGTGTTAGAGCCAAAGTAGGGATCGAAAAACGCAATTTCATCAAAATTATTTTTATTAATTATTTGAATAATGTTTTCTAAATATGTATATATATTTATGATTATTTAATTGATGTTTGTAAACAGTTTAGAATTGCATTTTATTTCAAATTTTGTTGTATTTTTCTAAGTGTTGTGCTTATGGCTATAAACAAATGTTTTAGTGATTTTTTATAAACATCCACTATAGGCGACGGTTGGTTGTGCATACCTAGATGTTGTATTTTGCCGTTAGTTAATTTGTTGTTATCATAAATTGAAGTGTGCTAGATTGTAAAATAACCCTATTTGGTGTTAGGTATACGCTAAATGGTTTTCAGTGCGCTACGTAAACTTCTCAATTAATTGTTTAATAATACTTAAACTGTTTTGTTTTCAATTTTATGACAAATTTGGAAAACTGCTAAATTGTTGCGAATCATTTGCAATTCGGCTGCTGTTGTTTATAAATATTTGTATTTATCGTTAGAATTGCCATATTTACATAAGTTTTACTTAATCAAAAGCTATGTATTTTATTTCTAATCATTTCATTATTTTCGGTTTGAAGACTTTGTGAGTTAAGTTGATTGCAAATTGTCTTTTAAGTTATTGCATACGTTACATAGATTGGTATTGGTATTGGTATTTGTTGTTGTTTGTTGTTCCACTTAATTTGAGGCATTATTGAAATATGGTTTTACAACAATTAAAACTAATCGTTTATAAAGAAGACAAATTGGGCAACCCGTTTTGCGCATGGCAGTGATGCACTGCATTGATATTTCATTTTCGTATATAGCTGGTTAGTTTGAGCCACATGGTATAAGTATGCAGGTGTTTTTGTTTATTGGAGTACACGTACAAACGTACAAGGTAGTTGTCCTAGTGCGTTAACTATCTAATATGCATCTTTATAATTGGGTTTCAAGTCTATTTTTGTTTTTTGCTTACTCGCAAATAACGTGTATTTAATTAATTATCTAATAATTCTCTCAGATTTTTTGTTTTTTTTTTTTGTTTTATAGCTGCAACAGCATTTGACATAAGAAACTTGATAACATTTAATGCTAGTCCATTATTTTGTGTTTGTAATTAGGCCGCAGCGCTGCTTAATTGCACTAAATTTGTCAGTTGAAGTACCTTGAATTATATTTTTGTGATTTTTGTTTTGTTTTGTTTTTGTTTGTGTTTATATTTGTAAGTAAACTAATGTAAAAGTTGAGCTTTTTTAGTCTCTGAGACATCACTATCACTCTCCTTAGTTGCTTTCTTCTCACAAAACTCAATCATATACGAACAGACGCCGGAGAGTGCTATAAATATGCCCGCATAATAGAATGAGTCGTCCCATCTGCAAAATACACAAAATTAATCGAACCAATAACGGTGCTGAACTAGATGATGTAAAACTGATGACAACTGTGGAACATACCTGCCCATTAATTCATAGACAGCACCTCCTATGGGCGGACCGGCAATCATACCGATGCCCTGCACCAGCAGCACCAAACCGTAGGCACAAGTGAAATCATCCAAATCAACAATACTGACCAGTATGCTGGGCGTAAATGAAAATGAGCTCGCAAATGTGAAGCCAAAGATGACGCACATCGTCATCAGTCCATTGTAGCTGGTGATCAGCATGGGCATAAAAAACACCGAAGCACCACAAACTGGAGCAACAAGAAATGACATAACTAAATGTTAACTTTTTATGTTCGATGTATGATTAGGCAAGCAAACACTTACTCAGCATGCAGATAGAGTAGCATATATTGATGTTCATCCAGGACCGATCGCCCAGATAGCCAAGCCCAATCATGCCCACCGTTTGCGCAACGCCAATTATCGATATGAAAACTGCGCTGACGCTCACCTCGTAATCATATTGCTTCATATATTCGGGCAGATACAGATAGGGTATGATGAACCTAGTAAAGATAAGGTTATTAAAAACCAATTGCAAATTGGTCGTCGACTCATAAACGGATTAAACAGTAGTAAAAGTTAATCTATAAATGAAATTCATTTGAGTTCACGTTCATAAATTTAGCATAACACATTAGATATTTTGAGATTTTGCCAAAATTGTTTGCGACATTTGTAGTTGACAGTTTTCGACTTGTTATGGCCGTTAGTATTTCGCATATATTCATTAATTTTAGCACTAACATATCCAACAAGATACACATATTTTTTCAGTGCGCAGTTTGAGGCCTTTAGTACTTACCAAATGAACAAGAATAATGTGGACAGATTGAAAAGCGCAAATTTGTTATCCGTAAACAGTGAAAAGTCAAAGGCAGATTTCAAGGTGTCCACAAAGCTATCATACCAGGTCTGTGCAGATAGGAGAAAATACATAATACAAATTAATGATTTACTTTTAGTGGGAATTAGGCAATGCGGAAACGAAACCCGGTCTGACTGCCCGCTTATCAGTTTGATGTAGAACACACACATTAAACCCAATATAGTATGTCTACGTCTAATAACATATATAGAGCATATTTATTTATTTACTTGTAGAGCATCGATACTATATATACAATACGGAAAAGATGTTGTCAAGCGTGATCAACTTGGACTTGGACTCGCCTGATAAGTGTTTGAGTAGACGAGCGAGTTGATTTGTTGACTTTACTTAGAGGAATCCTCCATAGTCATCTATACCATTTCCATATCCATTTACATTTGTCAATTTCTTCTGCTTAGTTGTAAATATGTTCAACATGATAATTAAATAGACTTTTATTTATTTTTAGCTTTGCCTAACTCCGATATAATAAAAACTAAATATGATAAATATCAACTACTTTAATAATATTAATTGGATAGGCATCTGGATTTGTTTTTAATTGGAAAGCATAGGCAAAGGCAGTTTGGCAAAAGTTAAGAAAATCTATATAGTCAATTTTATTAAAGACTTGACGCAAGTCATGTATATATAAGATTGGTTTGTTATAAGAACTCTGAAGCCCATACTTCTTTGCTCATAATCGGGCGTGGTGCAATTTAGGCAAAAGTTTGTGGTTTCCGGGCTTAACACAAAAATCTTTCGTTTACTCTTAAGAAGTGTTTGAATTTACTACTCCGTAGCAGCAAGTGCAATATATAAATAAAGATCTGCTATTTCTACTGATTTAACAGAGCCAATAGCAGACTTACGCTTAATTAACTCGCTCTCAATCAGTTCTGCTCTGCCATTTGCAAGATGAATAGGCGTAGCAAGAGCAAAATAGAAAATCTATTGTTATCTCTGTGGTTATAGCAATAGCAGAAAGATCAAGACCGGAGCGAGAACGTCCGTAGCAGCTGCACAGAGCACAATTTGTTCAGCTCAGTTGCCACGAACTCGCAATAGAAAAACGAAAAAAAAAGTAAGCTTTGAAACTGAAAACGGAAAGATTTAGCGCCTTTCGCCAATTGGAGCACGTCTGAATATTGGGTTAATGTTTGTATTATCTAATATAATGTATATATGTAGGTACTCACATCTTCCTCCTCCTTGGCAATGGTTGTCATTGAGTTGCGATAGATGTTCGGGCAGGAGGAGGCTCGCAGACGATATCGATGGGTATTCAGCATGGCGCCTCGATAGTGGATGGAGTTGCGATGAATGCGCATGTCCTTCAGAAAGTTCGAGTTCCGAATGGAGATATTGCGGCGCAGATTCGAGCGATGCTGGCTGGGCTTCTTGGAGCGTGACAGACGCCGTATACCCGTAATGCTGTCGAGGCGAGCGCGTCTCAGCGCCAGTTCGCTGTTCTGCTGATGCTCGGGAATGGCAATCACTGTCGGCCTCATGAGTAGCCTGGGATGCTGGTCGAGCAGCGCGTAGGACTCCTCCTTGACGGACATGTAGTAAGTGTGCATGTCATCGCTTAAAATGTCCACCGAATTGTGGCGGAGTCCGTTCAGCCTCAAATTGGACATCGAGGGTGTATTGTGCTTGGCCATGAACATGTTTTCGTTGAGGGAATACCGAGAACTCGCATATGTCGCCTCGTTGTGCTTCTGTGTGAGATAGCCCTCGTCCGAGGAGCGCAGCGAGCCGATCGGTGAGCCCTCCGCGAATGAGGATCTCTTCTCCGATGGCGACAGCGTCTCTATCGATGCCAAGTAGGTCTTTTTGGCGGCCTCCACAACTTCGGGCGCTATGCCGCCCATGAGCGTATCATCCGGTGATCCCAAAATAGGCGCCGTTGGTCCATAGGCTGCTGTACCGGAAGACATGGACAGGAGATTGTCGCGAGAGGGCGCCTCGGCGCCTTCTTTTTGCCTCAGCGAACGGCGGCTCAAGCTCTTCACCTCACAGATGCTGTCCAGCTCCTGGACGGTGAGAAAGGTGGGCAAAAATAATTCGCTGCGATAGCGCTTCAGGCCCGAGTCGAGGGGATCATCGATTTGCTGATTGGCCTCCGTGTTGTTCTTCGTGACGAGCGTGTCGAGTACGGCCTCCTTGGTGATACCGGTGTCCAACAGTTTTTTGATTTCCTCCAAGCACACACTGGAATTGGAAAAGGTGGTAACGCTCTGCGAGCGGCTCTCCAGCCGATTCTCCTCGATTAGCCAATCGGGATCGCGCATCAGGGCGCCACAGACGCAGGCGTTCAGAATGGTGCCGCCCAAGATTAAGGTGGCGCCACGCCAGCCATACGAATCCATCAGATATTGTGTGAGACGGGCATAGACGAAGGTGCCAATGCCTGTTCCGGAGGCGCCAATGCCCATGGCAAAGCTTCGCTTCTTATCGAACCAGAAGGCAATCGAGACGACCGCGGTGACATAGCCAATTCCCAAACCGAGACCGCAAATAATGCCAAACGTGATCATCAGCATTTCAATGGAGTTGCAGACGGAGGAGATGGCAAACCCAAAGCCTGAAATGAGGCCACCCAATATGGTCATCTTGCGGCAACCGTACTTATCCACAAGATTCGACCAGATGGGACCCATGAGTAGTGGCACCGAGAAAAACAATGAACTAATCCATGCCGTCTTCGATGGCGACTCGCCAAAGTAGGCCAACAATTCGGTGTTGATCAGGCCGAAGGAGAAGGAGAGCCCATCCCAAATGAGGGAGACGACCAGCGAGGCGCAGACAACAACCCAACCATAGCCGCCATCGGGCATTTTGGGTGTCTTCTTTTCGGTGCTGCTCGAATCGATGGAGTCACCCGATTCATTTGATATCAAACGCTTGCGCTTCTTCACCTGGCTGCCATTCATGAGGCTGGTCAGCAGACTGCCATCCGGATCGACGGCAATGACGCTGCCGCTGTTCCGATTGTTAGCCATCCGACTGTGGCCGGCGCCATCGTGTAGTTCCTCCGCGGACAGATTGCAGAATGTCACCTCGGGAAACAGGTCATGTTTTATGGCCTTGTTGAGTGGGGTGTTCGCTGGTGCCGGCAGCGTTGGCTGGCAAATGTTGCCATTCAATTTACCGTTACTCGTATTAATATTAATATTATTATTGTTTTTATTGGCAGCTGCAGCGCTGTTGTTGTTGTTGCTGCTGCTGCTGTTGGAATTGTTGCTGCAGTTGTTGCCTCCACTCTGCTGTGCAGCTGCGGGCTTGGCCATTTTGTCTTGAGCTCTATATGTATTTACTTTTGTGTGTGTGCGTGTGTGTGTGAGTGGATAATTTCTTCTTTTTTTTTAATTTTTATTCTTAATTCTGATAAAAATTTGCACTTGTTGTTGCAATTAATTGTGAACACACAGTTACATAGATTTCAGCAAAATATTTCTATATTTTTAAGTAGCTGGATTTGGGTTTGTGGTTGGGTTTGGATTGCTTTACGCTTTGCCCTAATCCTAATCCGATTTCCAAATGATCAACACTGCGAAACAGAAATATTGAAATTAGTATTGAATATGTTATGAACTTCAATGTTCGATATCGTGATGGGAACGAGTGAGAAAATTTGCATTTTGCAGCAGAGGTTTTATATGCCTAATATTCTACACGTTTTTTAAGCTTAGCCAATTTTTTATATTCATTTTTACTATCATATGAAAAATAAAAAATATAATCGATGATGCGAAGGATGGAAATGACTATTACTTAAATAAAATTTTAGAATAGAAATTGGTGAAGATAATCCCCCCCATCGAAACGTGGTGTTCAAATTTGATATTCTTTAACCTGATTGGGACAACATTTGGTAAATTTAAAATAATTTGAATAGCACAATACAATAAACAGTAAATTGGTTAAATTAATTAAGGCAGAAAAACATTTATTTTAATATTTCAATTTGCGCATTTTAATTGTGACTGCACAGTGGTTCACACAGTGCCTTGACCGCTGTGGTCCGGCCATTTAAAGCTTCCTCTCAGAACTTTTGTTTAATTGGAAAATTGTAACTTTTGTTGACAGCTTTCATGTTGCATAAGTTGCACTTACTTAATTAGACACAATTAAATGTAGACGTCACACTTTGTCTACTTTGTTTCAGTTTTCTTCTTATTTGTTTGCAATCAACTCGTGTTTGTTGTCACTACTGTAACAACATCAATAAACAAAACCGAAAACACAACTCATTTCGTTAGCAAATTCGCGTCGGAACTATTTGTTGCATTGGCATTCGTCCGCTGACGAAAATGAATTCGCCAATCGCCTTCAACTTGACCCCATATAATGGCCAAAAAAAAAACAGCAGAGCTGTGGAGCATGATGATTCTTTTGAGATCCTCTCGCACTCAGAGAAGCCACAGCTGATTTCGCTGAATATCACAAATATGAATTTCAGTTGAACATTTTATTTTATTTATTATTTTTGTTTGTTTCGTTTTGTGCCGCGTTCGCGTTGTTTATGTTTATTCGCATTTGGCACTCAAAGTGCCCGTCCGCCGCTATTTATAGATCGCATATACAGTCTATGGGAAGGGGCCAAAATGACTTGTGATTTCTGGGGGCCTAAAGCAAACAACTGGGCCAAAACAATAATGCATGCCAGCTAGCTAATAATAATATATATTGACTCGAAATTTCCAAATTGAAAAGTGTTTGTTTTAATTTATGTGCGGATGTTGCAAAATGTAGGCTACTGAAAGACATTGAGGCAAGGAGGCATTCACTTTCAAATTGCTCATCGATTTAGGGCACATAACAAATTAACAATTTTGTAAGTTGTCGTGATTTGTGACATAGCTTTTGTTTTTACAAATAATTTCAAGTTTATTGTCAATAAACTTCAAGTTCTTAATTTAATTGGTCTAATAAATCTGATGACCCCCTTATGCCAGAGATAGTCGCTGTGAGAGGAGTTTATTACTGACTCCTCTTTATTTTGATCTGCTCTTCCTGGTCTATGTGTTGTGTTTGTAGTTCAATAATAAAATGGGAATATCGATTCCGCTGATTTGATGCGCCAAATTAATTTTGTTGATATTTGTAGACATTCTCTTTGCTTTCTGGTTTCTTTTCGATTACCTTGTAACTAATTTACGCTGTCTTGCAATTTAATCCAATCTGGATTGACAAAAAAATGAAATGATTGATCATTGATTAAACACTAATTGCTGGGCTTACCTTTAGCTTTACAGGCTGTCGATTTCACAGTCGCCGCCTTTGTAATGATGAGTCGACTCAAACAACAAAAAAATAGTAACTCGAGAAACTATTGTTTAAAACTTGAACAGGGGAACTTGAGATTTGAATTGTTGTTTGCTCTTATAATGTTTGGAATTATCGTTATTATAATAATCACTGCCGCCGATTAATTCACCATAATTGCACAAATCTTCAGTTATATTCAATTCGCTTAAGGTGCGTTGTGAATTGTGGGGGGCCAAGTGTTTATTCAGCGTGGCGGTTCTATTAAAAATTCTTAGACGCGGATCGCGCGGAATATAATGTAGAAACACTTTATTCGATTTGCTGCTGTTGTTGTAAGTACGGGGATTTTTATTGCTGCTATTGCTGTCAAATGTTATTGATGATTTATTATTGTTGCCAGTTAACTTTTTAATGGAGCTGCCAACGGGTGTTGTTGTTGTTGTTGCCGCTGCAGCTGCTGCTGTTGTTGCTGCTGCTGCTGCTGTTGTCTTAGTTGGGGATGTCGTTTTAGTGGCACGATAAAGTGACTTTAACCGGAAGTCATTCATTAAGAATGTTAACGTATTTAACACAGACCAGCAAGAAATCAATTCACCAAAATTTGGCTGCAAATTAAATTGGCTGCCTTTGTGGAAGTTGTTGTTGTTGTTGTTGTTGCAGTTGTAGCTGCCAGTTAACGTTTTTAGCCCGGACACGAACATGCGGCACCACTTCGAATAACCAAAACGAATGCACACGGATGAAAAACAAGCGTAAATAACGAAAAACTCAAATAAACGAACGAAACGAAGATGACAAATTGATCGCTTGATCGATTGGCGAAATGTAACGGTGACGCTGATGCTGAAGCTGATGCTGATGCTGCCAATAACGTTAAATCAACGCGTGTCAAGTGCGCGGCGCATTGTGCGGCCCTTTCGCAAGCATATCGTGTGTTTAAATTTCACAGGGCGTTCCAGAATTGCGGCGAACGCGGCGTATGATAGATGCGTATTTTGCGGATATTCGTGTCTTTCGGCTGGCAACTTGAACTGAATATTGTTGTTGCTGCTGCTCTCCTCTTCTCGCTGTGCGTGAGCTGTTGATGATGATTTATGTTTGTTGTTGTACTCGATTAGCAGCTGATGCTGCTTGTTAAGCCACAGTCTCTACTGCAAGAGAGAGAGAGAGAGGGATATTAGTTGCCATTTGTAGCAAGCGCTTTAATAAATGATTCCAAATTGACAAGACCAACGACCATTAAGACCATCTCTTTATCACACATATATACATATAGATATTTTTATTATATCCGATATACACACATACATATATATATATATATATTATATCCGATGGCCTTCATCAATAACTGAATAGACAGATGGGCATGAACATAAATCTCAGCAGCAAACAATGCTAAATGTGTACGTGCATTAGTTTGCCTCAAGCCAGCCAATAAACTAAACGTTAATCAATACATTTTTTGCAATTCAGTTTGAATGTGACAAGTGCACATGCCCATTGACCGTATCAGCCGATAAATAACAATTGCTGTGCAGGTGTTAATAGACTGAGCGAAAGAATACCAATGTAGAAACTAGCTTCAAGTATTTGGACATCACTTAAGCTTCATTTGACTGATAGTTTCAATTGCACCTATTTGATATAGTGATCCGGTTCGGCATAGAAGTAGGCGGGCAGATGGACGACCACAGGTATCGAATCGGCTTTAAACAACGAGTTATAACCTTGACTTTTAAGTTATTATAATCTTTGCACTAATTTGTTCGAGTACTCTATAACGATTACAATATACCTTATCATCAGACATAATGACAAATTTGGCATATTTAAGGCTTTAAGTTTGATAAATTCAGAATGATTTTTCTCTCCAGCTAAAAGTATATTTATTATTTACAGCACTAGTCATAAGTAATTAGCTTTATAGACGTACAATATATGATATATATACGTATTGACAATTACAATTTAGCTATCATATCAAATTAGACATGTTAAACTACATATGCATTTAGTCTCATTCCAATTCATTTAATATTTTGACCAGAACACTCTTTGATTAAATGCTTAACTTTCACTTAAAACTGACTCGGATTCGTGTCACCTGTGCTAGAGGGGCAGGCAGTCGGTCAATTAGCTATTAATAGCAAGTCATTTGGTTTGTGTACACATTTGGATCAAATTTGTTTTTATAATGAACGCGTGGCACAGAGACGAAACCGCCACAACTCCTCTGGAACAAAGGCTAGTCCAACTGAGTTTGTGTGCAGTTATCAATGAGTGCGAGCGTGCTGCTGCTCGAAATGGAAAGCACACTTAACGTATTTGCTTTTGACTGGTTGAATAAAAGTCACGAGCCGTGCCAGGTTCAATGCCCGATAGCAATTAACAAGAAAGTATTTATTATTGATTTGCTTATGTAAAAGCCGAGATGCATTTCATTTTGAGAATTAATTGTTTTTAAAATCAGGCAAATTAAAATGTTTAAACTATCCACTATAGTAAGGTGGCTTATCAAATGTCGATTAGCCGCATGACGAGCTGATAAGTTACAAATACTAGAGGCACATGGTTTATTGAGTCTATTATCTTTACAGTACGCTTTGGCAATAGTGCTTAACATTAACTGATAAGTTCATTTCGCTCACAAATCCAGACACGAACCTTTCAAATGTTTTGAAAGCACCAATTACAAACTGACTTTAACTGAATCATAATATAATAATGTCACTTTTGTTATCTGTCAACACTTTGATGCTTGCTGGTTGATTTTTGAGGAACTATATGTGCTTAACAACATTGTCCATATAGTATAGTTTATTGACCAGATAATAATGTACTCATACAAACTTCAAAGATTATAGTCTTTGTATGGGCCACTTCAATAGGCACTAAGGATATACCTGACTTTGCACAGATCGTGTAAGTCGAATTCAAATTTGCAATTCCCATAATTTTGACTTTGAGAAACTTGAAACACTTTCAGTTCACGTTAAATCTTAGTATTGATTACCTTAGCTGCGCCTCTTTGTTTGCACTAACATTTCTCAATCAATTTTCACTCAAATATCAACGAAAAAATTAAAGAAATTATATTTTAAATTTAAAACACACTTATAACGTCGCGCGCTGAACGCCGAAACAAGACAACAATTTTCAAGCCACATGATTAAGCACTCAATGGATTATAATATACATATATATCTTCGAGAGGTTCACTTTTGGGCGACAGCTGTCGGTCTGTCAGGTCTGTGGCTCGTTGCCTGCCACACTAACAAATGAGCAACAAAGATTCGGCGACAAAAGCCTCGGCCACAAAACAGAAGTAAACACGAACAAAACGAAAACGACGGGCGAACTGAACTCGCATCTGCAATCGAGGCAATCGTTTGCTTTAATCTAATAAATTTCTTATCAGCAGCAGCATGCGTCGTGCATATGAGCAGCGCTATGATTGCTTACACACTACATACATATATATATGTATACATACACGTACACATACACGTACACATATACATATTTGAATTTTTTTTTGGAAGGTATGCTTATAGTTATGGCACTACTTGCCCCACATGCGTCGCGATGCCTGCCAAGAAGGTAACCTCCCTTTGCGTTGGGTTTATCTTCTATTTGTATGCCCTGTAAGTCAGCATCTTTTGTCAGAGCTGGAGCTGGATGCACATGTTCCAGATCAGAGATGCCAATATATCATATTTCCGTGACAGACATGTTTTTTTTCTTTGTAAAATCTAAAAAACATATCCTATCCGAAAGAACTTAATTCAAATAACCTAATTAATTAAATTGAATATATAAAAAAATCACATTTATATAATATTATCACAATTCGAATCGATTTACTACCGAAATCAGAAGGAAGTCGCTTTCAGCCAGGTATCGTAGGTGAAAGCAAAATCGGCCAACACCGGTGATAATCGCAATTTTGCTTGATCAATACATACTAAAAAAAACTGTCTGCAGTTCAAAAATGAAAACGTGTCCGACTAATCTCGTCGACTACTCATTGCAATAACAAAAAACAGCCGACAGTTGAATTATACACTTTGAGATAAGCATTAATGAGTTATTTAAGGCTTTATGATTTTGGTTTTATGAACCAAATATTTGTGATAAGCACCAAATATTTTCATTACTCTTAATTACCAGTTCTAATCTACTAATCGTGTGTATTCGATGCTGACCTACGCCAGTTATACTTTTGTTTTCTTTAAACTTAATAATTAGGCCAACTAGGCAATAAACTTTTTAGCAATGTCGTTCAATTTGTGGCGACATTCGCATTTCCATTCATTCATTTTTATTGGCCTCGCTCAAGATCCACTCATAAAATTCCATTTTCAGAACGAGAATAAATATTTACACAGGGCTTGGCTTTTCCAACGAAAAATCCGACATGCGAGCGATAAGTGCCCAATAAATATAAAGTGCCATCAGGCAGGAGCATTCAACTCAATTGCTCCCATTCAGTGCTCTGCAATTAGCGATTCTCATTAAATCAATTGCGATCTGATTTCGTGCAAGATTCGATTTCTGATCTGTGCAACATAATCTGATATCTAGAAATGAGAAGCCCTCAAATGTATATAGTTTTCCTTACAGTGAATTTTGACACTTGAACGAAAAAACAACAATCTTAAGTATCGTTTCCCATTTCAATGTTTTGAGTATTGAAAGGGAATGGCTTTTTCAGATAAGTTTATTCATAATGCATGTATTTATTTGAAAGTTTTTAACGCAAATATGTGCCTTTGTACTCAAACAACATTTTGGTGTTTACCCAATTTAAGGATGTTAAACATATTCCAGGAAATATACCGTACTCAAATATAAGTATTTCCAAGCACAAAGTAAATTTGTATAATTTGCTTAGTGGAAGCAGTAATAAAAGCATTCACATTCACTTTGCATTATCTTATTTCTTCTCTGCACATTTTTCCTAGCTTCGAAGACTTTCTCAAAATTCTGAAGTTTTATTTAAAACGTTTTTTTTGAGTAGACTAGGCGAATAGGCTTGGAACTTAATGCTTAGGCCTATATCAATTAAACAAAAGTGGAAAGGAGAAAACAGCTGATAGGCGTGAGAGTAATGCAGTCAGACAGCTTTGAACTCTTCAAATGTTATGCATCGATTTACTGGCTACGCTGAAGCGAAACTAGGATTTCCTTGCTACTATTCGATTCCACTTTACAAAATGCCATTTGCTGACTGTCAAACCGACAAAAAACTACTAGAATTATAGTCTAATTGCATGTTATTTGTATGCCACATCCCTAACATTAAAGTTAAGTTAACTAATAATTCCAAATACGTCGACTTAAATGCGAGAGTTGCATGCTCAGCGGAAATGTGATAAAAATTGAAATATTGTTTATATTTTGATTTGGATATATGACTTGAGCACTGAGATGTTCGAGGATTTCATAAAAAAGGGTCCTATAATAAAGACATCAGCAAACAAATCGCTTATTCAGCTCTTTTTGTGCCATAGTCAAACATTGTGAATATTTGTATATACTTTATATTCATAGCCTTGTTCAAACTGTTTACCTTTATAAAGGAAGTCATTTAGTATTAACACCGGAATAACTAAAAGACATAACTTAAAATAGGAAACCACGAAATTTTGTTAATCAAATTTTAATGTCAGATGAATTTGTGTTAAAAACATTAATATGTTAATATTAATTTATATTTAATATTTAATTTATTTATTTATTACTCAAATTAATCCAGCAGAATGTGATGAACTCTTTCCCTCCCTCTATCTGTTTTGATGCGGAAACTCTTAGCTTCAGCAGTTATCAGACAACTAAAAACTGAAAGAGATCGACGAATCAACTGTAAATGTTAGTACTTAAAAAAATAAAAATAATATGCCTTCTTATGAATTTGTTATTTGAATAGTTTATTTATTTATTTGAACCAGGCAAAGCTATATTAAACGGTGCGCTGTCAGCTACTAAGCCACACACTTACGTCTCTTTGACAACGCTTTGTAGATTTCAACCACTTGAAACTTGCTGCAGCAAAACACAAGTAAAAAGGTTGCCGACTGCGTAATACTCTAAACAGCAGTAAACACACTGAATTTTTAGGTCAGCTCACTTTTTTAGAGTGTATATTTCTTAAGTGGAAAGTTGTGCCTTTGTAAAAACCAGCGAATTTCGGTACATTTTTTTTTTTTAATTTAGAACAAAGATGTTACATTTCCATTGCGTGTTTTGTATAAGTACATAAATAATTTCTGCTTTTTTTACGGCGATTCGAATCAGCGATCCTTTGCTTGATAAACTCCTGATAAACTCTTAAACTTTTGAGAACAGAGTATACATATGTGTGCGTGACTGGCAAGCAAGTGCATACAAAAAAGGTGTCACTGTGGCAAAGTCGAAAACCGGCAACGAACCAATGTACAACACTCAAACCCCCACACACACACATAACCACACACACATACACACACACTCACACCCAGCGGCGTGCTTTGATGTTATTTATTCGCCGCTGCGTTGTGCAGCACTGACAAATAGCAACAATAAAGTGCAGGAGACACTTTTGTATGCTGCTGGCCCTAAAATGCGAACTTGCATTTTTACACTTTTTGTATTCTTTTCTTTCCTTTTGCGAAATAGAAAGTGGGAAAGAGAGACCTAGAGAAAGAGAGAGAGAGGAGGTAGAGAACGGTTGAGAGCAAAAGCGCACGATGTGTTTGCTAAAGGATAATTTATGCTTTTGCCTTAAACTTGACAAAGTTTGTGGCACGTACACATGCAAAAGGCGGTTAATATTGATTTTTATAAATAGTACAAGAGTTTGTGTGTACACATTGTGTATGTGTGTGTGAGTGTGTGTGTGTGTGTGTGTATGTTTGTGTGTGTGTGTGTTTGTTTGTGAATTGCCTTTGAGATTTGTCTCCTAGCCTTGTTGGCTCATAAGACAAACAAAAAAACGAAAGAAAAAGAACAAGTAAAACTCAATATAAGAAAAATTCCGTATCAGCTTACAAGGATTATATTTGAAGAGCTGTTCATGAGGTAATCCCATGTTTGCGTGAAACACAACATATTTTAGGATTTATATAGATCAATAGCTTTTTTTTATTTTATTTTTTTATTTTGTGGCATAAATGTACAGTTTTCATTAACAATGCAAGCAAGCGAATATTACTTATTTCAACTGAAAGCTAGTTGAAGGTCATCGAGAATCTAAGGGTGGCATTCAATTTGCATTTGCACGCGACGCAAGTGCAAAGGTTGAAATTTGCAATTAGCTGAAATGCAAATGCGCAAAACTCAGATAGAAATCTCTCCATAACTTGTCATTTGTTAATTAACTCGTCTGTTGGCTCCACAAACTGTAAATATCGGTTTGAATATGTTAATATCACTAGAGTTAGAGTTAAGCCATGGTGAGCTCTCCAAAATGCACTAACACCACATTTATTAGGCTCATAAATAAACACTAGCTACTGAAATTGAAATGTGTTGCTCAGCAGTGAATTAATTTGATCGTTATCAGATTTAATTAATTCTCCCATATTCATTTGATTCAGACTCAGTATTCAGTTTCCAATTGACGAATAAAATATTCAATATTATCGTGCAAATGCATGAAGTAGCAAATTAAAATTTCAAATGAATCAAAATTGAATAGTATTCACGAATATGTTAATAAATCATTCTAAAATGGAATTCAAACATTACTAATATATTCATTTGATTTTATTTTTCAAACTGGTTTAGTATAAAAAGCGTCAACTGAATTATAAAAGATGCGGAATGGGCTTTTAACGGTAGTGCAAAAATTCTCAAAAAAAAAAGAACAATTTTCAAGGTCACATTTAATTAAAATTATTTCATGCGCTGGCAATTTTATAGCGGCTAACACAAACAAGGCGAGACAGCATCCGTAGATATTCGTGAGGGGTAGACAATCAAGGCAACAAAGACCAAGGACCCAGGACCAAGGACTTGGCAAGCCAAGCGGCAAGGACAACTTGCATATGATGTAATTACAGAGGAAAACCAGCGAGAACGGTCGAGTCGGGCGTAATCGACTGCCGAACACTCTAAAACAAGGTCTAATACCCGTAAGACATTTTCTTACCAATTTTAGGAGGACGTTTCTAGTAATCTCCATTTTATGATTGGCAGAGATATGGGAATTTGTAATCTCTTAAGCTCTCTACCGTTAATCTACTTTCCAAATTTGGTTACGCTAGCTAAAAACAACTGTAAAAGATATATATATTTTAGGGGAGGCTTGGCCGGTATATATTTAAAAACAGTTCTAAAAAAAAGTGGGAAAGTAATAGCCGTGCGTATACATAGCAAACTGATAAGAAAAATCAATGCTATGTTTAAAAGAATGCAACATGCCGACAACCATAAAATGTATATGTTCTTGATCAGGATCAAGAGTTGAGTTGATATAGACATGGCTGTCTGTCCGTCCGTTCGGCTGTCTGAATACACGTATCTCAGAGAACAAACAACAGCTAGAGGACAAATGACATATAATACATCTTGACTGATCAACTTTACTAATTTCACTAAGATCGGATAGGGAACATCCATCTTATTGTTGACATCGTATTTAGATATTAAAAAGCATTTTCTATATGCATATGCAATGCTTTGTCGCAAGCCGGGGATTTCCGCTTGGGCTTATGAACAAAAACTTGCATTGTCTTAGTTTTCTAGTACCCTTCCGGTCATACAAATGAGAGCACTTCCACACATTTGCCTTAGCAAATCTTTTTAAAGGGAAAAACTGAAATATATTTTACAGCTGGGTACAGTTGTTCAGTTTTGCATCCTACACATTGGCAGTAAAATGATCGGAAAATGATAATGTTAACTTTAATAGACAATTAGGTCGAAGCAATGAATATTGTCTTTATTTCCCATTTTCGTAATTATTAGTACACATTGGAAAAGAGGTGCTATAATATTTTTCGTAAATTTTCTTAACTTTTCATAAACTTTTTCAATGAAGTTTGAAACTATAAATATTATTGAGTCTTTTCTATTTCACTTTTATTTTCAAAACGTACCTTAAACTTACAAATTGAATAAATATATGTATATATATAAATGCCGATCTTCAAAGAATATAGCCAGCATGCCGCCATATCTTAGCAGTTTCTTAGCGCTGAGTTGTAACACTTCGTCGAACGCACTCAATCTAACTTCAAGGGTGTCAGCAAAAAAAATATGACATTCTACGTAGAAACGGACAGCATGACGGACATTGCAAAATACAAATATACTCTTCTATCTACAGCATCGTAGTACAAAAATCTACGCACTTAACGTCAAAAAGCTAAGGGCATCTATATTATAATGATCATGTGACGAGCATTTCTAAACTTTTATCTTCCTTTGTTTCTCCACACGCTCAATTGATCCACTTACTTGGGAAAAATATTTCCGCTTGCGATAAATTTTATTGATTGTGCAGCAAAACAAAGAAACAAATGAACGACTCGAACGAACGACTTTGTTAGAAGTTGGTGTTGTGTGCTGGTGTGTTGTTCTTAGAGTTCTACTATTCTTGTGTTGAGCAACCAATGCGTCTTGAAATCAAAACATGACTGACCGACGATCCGGCTTCGGCACTCTGAGCCACACTCACGACTGAGATAAGTGTATGTATATATGTATACACACATCGTGTACAATCACCCTCTCGATTCTCTATGCCCTTGCATCGCTCTCGCTCATGCACTCTCATATCTATCTCTGTCTCTCTTCTGTCTGCTTTTGTCGCTCTAAATGCGTTTGTCTTCAATTTTTTAAATGCCCCTTCAGCATTTTCCACCACTAACAATATTTGCTTTCCCTTGGCCAGTGGAAATTTACCAGCTGACTGAGTTGCTTACATAAATATGCTCTCATAATCGAGTTGTGCATGTGTGCGTACTCGGTTTAAAATAACACACTCGGCTATATCGACACGTTGTGTATGTGTGTGTGTGTGCGTACACTCGCTTCAAAATGACACAATCATCTCAAACGTCCCAGTGAAAGTGGCAATAAGTTCAGAGTGCATTAGGGTAGCGAAATATCCACTACATAATACCATTTATCCACAAATCAGATCAAATTACGTGATTAAATCCATTTAATAAATTTGATAAATTAAATTAAAAAAAATTTAAATAAATATATAATAAATACAATTTAAAAAAGACACTAAATGAGTCACAACCGCAGCGGATATAATGTATATTTCATGCTAATTTTGTGTATTCTATATTTAAATGAATATTGAATTTTACTTTCTGAGGCAAAGTGGTTCATCGTTTCAGTTTGTAAAATGAAAACACTATGCAATTATTTAATTTATAATAAACAAGTGGAAGGAAACGACAAATTTAATTGAAATAGTAAAAAAAAATCATTTTTTTAGATCCGATTGACATCTTTATAGTATTAATAAAACTAGGACAGTTTGTGTTCTCAACGCTAATCCAGATGGAGAACTATGCACTATCGCGCATCAATTTTCAATTGGAATTATATCTAAGTTTGGCAAAAATCAGTTTTTGCTATCCACATCATTATCTTGAAGCCAATTTTTAGATTAACGTTGAAGTTATGTGACAATATCTCATTGTCTTCAAGGAGGTATTCCCTATTATCAACAAGGTTTTTTTTTGGAAAATACAAAGCAAAATCGGAGAAGTATTTTAAGAGAAAAGTTAAGAGATTTTTGAATTATTAAGAACTTGTCAGGCTGGGGTTCTTTTAAGGCATTTTTGCCACTCTAAGAGCGGATTTCAAGATAGCATTATTTTGACAGTTCTAGTTATTCTCGCTAAGAAACCAGACTTGCGTAGCAAGTTGTCGAGTTTTCACAACGTTGACACATTTGGAGTGCATGCAAATGAGATTTTGCACATTGTTCGCTTCGCACGTTTAATGGCAACAACAACAACACAACAACCAAAACTGCTTTGTGCAAGTGTTTTCTTTTCTTGCCGTCTCTCTCCTCCCTCAACCCATTGATTTTCATACAACGTAGCTTATGCAAATGGGCATGCGAAGAGCACGTGGCTCGAACCCTCAAATCCCTCCCTAAACAAAAGATTAAACTGTATGCGTGTGTCCTTCGGCGACGGAATAAAGAAGTTTAAAGTTTGAATTAGTAATTTAAAGGTTGCATGTTTAATTCATAATTAATCGAAATTTGCGAAAAGTTTCCTCAATATATAATATAATATTTCATTCTATAATAAAATGGTCGTTGACAATAATAATAATTGATTATGCATTCAGCTTCCAGTTGCAACATTTATAATTTTAATGGATTTTAAATAGATGCTAATTATTCAAATGCTGTTTGTTAACTTTATTTAATGAGAAATGAGAAATGTTCACAAACTAAAAAAAAATTAATTTAAATATAATTTAAAAAAATGTGGAATGAAAAAAAGAAAAGAACTTTTACTGTGTGCTTAGTGATTTTGTTATTATTATTATGCAATATTTAGTTTGCGTCCAAGAGCGGAAATGATGATTTAGTGTCTACGCATTTGCATTAAACGCTGACGCATTTAAGATAAGATTCAAGATAAGACAAACGACAACTGTCACACGACAATTACTTGAAGATATAATAAAACGTGTTTTGTCTGCAATGAGCAGTTCATTGACTACGAAATCGTATCTTTGAAATTAATTAGTGCACGCCCCGCTGTGATTTTAGCTGCACGATATTTAATATATGCTAATCCATAAGCTGGACTTAAAGCCAAATTAAAATCATATTAAACCCACGTCTCGAGGTCATTCAAATTTTCACCTACACCATCATTATGTCGTTCACATGACATTAGAATGCGCCTCACGTCTCAGCTGATGCAAACCGGTTGGGGAAATATTTGTTTTTTTTATTTTTATTGATTTTATGTATTAATACCATATACCCATATTAAAAATGGTCAAAACGGGTATAATGGGTTTGTGCAAAAGTATGTGACAGGCAGAAGGAAGTCGGCCCCTTAAAGTATATGTATCCGTGATCAGGATCAATAGCCGAGTCGATATAGCCGTTTCCTATGTCTGAAAGACTATAAGAGCTCAAGATTTACAATTTGTAACATAATTTCTCGATAAATTGTTCTTCATTTGATCGATACATGTCCCATTTCGCGAATATCGATAATTATTGGTGTTATAATTGATTATATACCTTGATATATTATTGATCTTATTGATAAGAAAACTAAGTGCAATAATCGAAATCATATTCTGATACAATATAATATTTTTAAAAGCTTGGTGAAGGGTATATCGTAATCAGTATCACTCTACTACAGCATTCTTACTCGTTTTGTTTCGTTTCGTCAGTATGCATGTGTGTGTGTATGTGTACGCTCGCGTGTATGCACGTATGCTTGTGTGTATTCATAGCAGTGTATTCATTGTATTCACATACATTGTAATCAGCTGTTTGTGTCTTAACAATGACACACATTGCGACTACTGACACTCACATGCTCTTCTTTGAGGGTATGTTTGAGTTATGGTAAGAATTATGTAACGCATTGAATGAAAGCATTGAAGTCATCATTTCAATATGAATACAAATATGTATTATTGGTTGTGTAAGCAAAAATACATATTTAAGCCAAATGTCCGAATAAAAAACTATACGAATTTCTGGTCTAAACATGTTCCATTACCGAAGTACTATATTATAAAATTCCTATCAATAAACTTGTGATCGATTTAAGTATAGGTCGAATCTAAATTGTATTGTTCCTATTTTTTTCTGACGATACTTTAAAAGATAAGTTATCTGCAAGGGTTTTCAATTGTCGGCACGCTAGAATGCAGCCGTTTTTTTTTTATTAGCTGTGAAGCTGTTTTCCATTTTTCCCCTGTTTTTACATTAATCAGTAGCAACAATGTTTGCATTGTGTTTTAACTAAATTAATTTTAATATTTTGATTTCACTTGCAAGTATTTCAGCTGTTTTTTAAAACCAGTTTGTCTTCATTACATTTTTGTTATTAGCGTTTGAAAACAAATGGATTTATTCAACAAAATTCTTTATGTTTGGCAACGTTAAGCAAAATAAAAGCGAAGTTACTGTGAGTTGTTTCTTAAGATGGAAACTTGTTCTCAGAACTTGCAGCCAGTTTTAATAATTGGCTTCCAAGTGCATTGCGCCATCGAAGTGCAAAGACTTTGGCCAAGGACGACGAGAAATAGTGGCCGGAGAATGGTTTTCGATTACAATAAATCAAATTTACAAATAGACAAAAGAAACCCAAAAAACAAAGAATACAAAATAAATACAAAAAAAACATGAAACCATGAAAGTGTCTGTAATATATATTACAACCATTAGACATTTATGTATATATACCAACATAAATCTATCCATATATGTATATATCCTCTAGCATATATATTTATGTGAGTGTGCCAAATGGGGCACTTGACACTGAGCTGGGCCAGGTCAGCGGAGGGTGTTCTCCAGACAAAAACAATAAAACTCAAGTGTTCGGCTCAAGATGAACGACAAAATGGCGGCGATTGTGTTGACTTATGTAAGTTTGGGTATGTGAGTGCGTGTGTGTTTGCGAGTGTGTGTGTGTGCCTGAAACTGTGCTATGCGGTTTCCTATTGCTGACTTTGGCTTATGCAAATAGCCTGGTCCAGAGCATTACAGAAAAGCTCCGTTTTACATGCAGACTCTTTGTCGCGACCAAGTTTGTGAATTCATTTCATGCGGCAGACTTTACGGCTTTATCAATTTCGTTAGCCTAAATTTGTATACTGATTCATTAATTACTTTTGGCTGAGATTAAAAGCTCTGATTCAAAAATTTGATTTACTTAGCTCAAAAATTTAAATTCTGACATACGCAGACAGCATCGCATCTATTCTAATATAGTCATTATTTCTTTATTTGTAAATATTTATCTTACAGATGAAGAACATATATATATATACATACTTTAATATTAATTTAACATGTATTTTATTCTAATTTATTTTTAATTTAATTTATTTTAATCTCTTGAATTTTTCTGTATTGACACTAAATAAATATTCATGTATTTATATTTTTTATTGCGGTAAATATGCCAACTTTAATGCGACAAATTTATAATATCCTAAGGCAGGGCATAAAGTTGTAACTTATCTATAAATTAGGGAATTTTCTATTCGAACATTTCGTAAAGCTTTTGTCTTATCAGAAAGCACAATTTGTTTTCTTTGAGCATATTTCATATTTATCTTTAAGCATTACAAAACCGGTGACGTTCAATGATACACATATATAACTTCATAATGGCAGAAGCGGGTGCAAAGGCCATCAAAAAGTTAGGATCAATTTTTAAAATATTCACATTTTGCGTCGTACTCATATTATCAGAGCACACCGAGTAATGACGCAAAATATTGAAATTATGTTGTATTTTGAAATAAAATTTTCCAACGTACTGAAAAAAAACTAAAAATAGACAGCAGCCGATTTCAAAGTCAAAATAATAACAAATGTGCCGAGCCGGTCAACAAGCATTAATCATGCGATATGTCTATAATGTACAGCTGTTCAAATACATACATTCACATTTATTTGATGTGGTATGTGTGGTACAAGCCCCTATGAGTATTTACATATATATGTATATGTATGCATGTATAATATTTAAGGCGAGGTCAATTTGCCTTGCGATAACTGGCTATCATATTCTATATTGGCTCAGGTTCTTATCATAAAAATACTTGGGAGCTTTAATGAACTCACCTGTCCTCAGTCAAGTTGAGTGTTATTTCCAAGTGGATATCGCAAACGTAAATTGTTAATTAGCTAAATTACAACCACAACCATTTTGCGCCTTTTTCTTGCAGTTCACTTTGTTCAATTTAACAGTTTACATATTGAGTCAAGTGACGATTTCTTTTTATTTTCATTGGCGTCCAAAATGTAAAGCACTTTGGTGTTTCTCTCTTTAATTTGTTTACAGTTAGCACAGTGGGCCCAAGGCGACAAGCAATGTCAATGAAATATTAAAGCTCAGTAGGATTTGCTTCGAGTTTTATTATTATTTGTTTATACTGATTGCATCCAAATTGCACAATTTATTAAAAAAAATTTATTGTCAGCGTTGTGCTACTCGATTGTGTTATGGAAATGTACAATATACAATGAAATTGTTGGTCTATTTTATATAATCACGCGCAAAGTGCGTGTCACAAATTAGCATTCAACAAAATTTATTTTCGTTCACTTTTCTTTTGTGTTCTGATTTTTGTTTTGGAGCAGTTAGAAGAACTCAGTCAACCAATGTGCGGCAGTTTCGATTTTTCGGAACAATGCGTGAATATGTGGGTGGCAGGGGCGTAGGAGTGCGGGTAGGTGATAATTACAGCACCGCCCAGCAACGCAAGTTCACTGAGAAGCAGAAGTAGAGTTATATTTGGCGGTTGAAATAAACAAATGCACCCAGTAAAACTCATACACACGCTTTCACATACACTCACACATACACTCGCTTCAGAGCGGGGAAGAGAGAAAGAGAAATACGGCAGGCAGGAAGGCAAGTGAGCGCACGCACTTAGAATATATATATAATTCACATCCAAATATTGAGAAGGCGTCAAGTCTTTTCGAGCAAATCAGTTGATTCTTGTTTTATTTATTATTTAGGAAGTCCACAGGAAAGCGAATGAGACTGAATATTTACGAATGTGTTGTTGGTTTGAAAATTTAAATCTAATTTTTTCCGCACGCACAACCGTTCAGTTCCACAACTTTTAACAGTTATGAGAAATGTTGAGCTCAAATGTGGCTGTTAACACGCTGTTCAGCTCGAAAGAGGTACGCTGAGAGAGCGGTTGCTACTGTTATAATGTCAGTGGTGTAGGGCAGAGAATTTTGGGGTTTGAAACATAAAGCAATCATTACTAACGCTGCCAATTAAACACTCAATTGCAAATATATATGTTATTAGGAATAAAGTATGCTTAATTTTCAAATAATGTTAATTTTACATTTCTTATGACATTCGTGGCCAATCAAATATATTCTGTTGGCAACGCCACTGCACATTTCTCTCAGAATATTTTTAACAGGCACTGCTAACTTAACAGCATATGTCCAGTGTGTGCACACACCTAAAAGTGGATTATCGTTAGCCGCCAAGTTTGAAATTCTATTTCTGTAGACTTAATTTGAAACTCTTTTGTTTGTTATTTTATGGCACTTCATTCACACTTGACAAAGGTCGTTTGTCTAAATAGATAGCATGACTATTATTATTATTATTATGGAACAATTTATTACACTATTTATATCTATATTAAGGCACTCGCTAGGAACAGGAATCGCTACCAGCACCTTCCGCTTCGTCAGCTATCAGAGATAAAGGGAAAGAGAAAGATAGACAGAAAGAGAGAGGGAGAGATAAGGGAAGTAAAGTTATTTAACAAATTCGTAATGCTAGAGTAGTATTATTAATGCCCACGGCTTTCTGAACATCAATCAAATATACATTGATAACTTAAGGCAGACTTAAGGTCTGTCAAAGTCACATCTTTTTTTTTTTAGGTATACACTTACAAAGAATTTGCAGTCCAAACATTAAGGCAAAGCCAATCAGTGCAGCAAGATAGGCACGCCAGCCAGCATGATTCTGCGTCAGGACCTCAAAGAAAACTACGTAGAGCAACGTGCCCGAGGCAATGCCCTGCAGTATTCCCGAGGGAACACTCGGCTGATTCGCATCCTCCTGCTGGCTAATTGCAATGCCCACACCGATGCCAATGGGCGTGACAATGGAGAACGTTAGGAGATAGATAATGGCCAGAGTGGTTCGCGTGCGAGCCACCAACAGCTCCATGCCCACACAAAAGGCCAACACCAATTTGTGAGCGGCGATGGCGGCGAACATAAACCAAACTGTGGCAACGCTGCCCTCCAGTCCAATGGCCATGCCCTCGAACAGTTCGTGCAGCGACAGGGCCAGTATAATGCCCAAGCCGCGCATCGAGGAGCCACCGCTGGTGGCATCTAGCGGCAGATGACTGTGCCCAGACTCACAATGTTTTGGCACCTGATCCTCTGTCGTAGATTTCATTGGCTCCTCTTTGCGTCTGGGGGTGCTGCTGATGAGAACACTGTGCTTTAAGCTGTGGCCCCGCGCAAAGGCTTCACTGGCCAGCGACTCCTTACGGCTCAGTTTGTCCTGCTGGCGTTGCATAATCGCATGCATCAACTCATCCAGGGCATACATCATAAAGAAACCTGTGCAGAGCAGCATTTCGGGCAGAGCAAAGGGTGTGGCAGCTAAGATGCCACACCGCTGCAGCTGCTCAACCACCACAATCACCTCCGGCAGCATGTGGACAAATGTGGTGCAGATGAGTACACCACCGCCAAAGTAGAGGATACAACGCACTGTTGTCGAGGCGCGCGTTTCCTCCGGATCCTTTTTGGTCCACTTGAGGCAGCGATCCAGCATGTAGGGCAAACTGCCGGAAACTACTGTCACCACAATCAGCACCACCATGGCCACAATTTTGGCAACGAGCAACGCATTCTGATCCACCATTTTTGTATCGCGCTCCTGCATAATTTCCACCACCGACGATGTCTGCTTACTGCACATCTTTGCACCACCGATTGCCAGCCACAAGTGCGAACATATCGGTGGTGCGCAGCACTTATATATCACAAACCCCCATATCAGATGGCAATAAATTATACATTGGAGAACTGATTGACAGCTCAGAATGCGAACGCCTGGGAACCAGGGGGTAAATTTCATTTTTGATAGCTGAATAGGAATTATAGGATTAGATAGGATTTTATTATTGGGATATGGAGTCGCATGATTCTTGTCTTTAAGCTCATTTTCCAAGTGGTAACTTTTTCTTTGATTTTAGAAAGTATTCGCGATGAGCTGAAAAGCGTTTGGATATTAAAAAGAGATTTACGTAAAATAGTCAGTAGATTATTCAAAATGTACTCCCTGATACTGTTTGGTTAGACGCTCCACATAAATTGTATATAGAAATCTTATCGGTTTGGATTTTTACTTTTAAAAATTCAAAAATAAATTGGAAATCTTTAGATTATCTAAATGTTTCGAGTCTCTTACCGCAAAGGATGTCAAACCGCAGCCAGAAGAAGTCTCCCAACTTTCCATGCCAGGTGTAGTGATGGATCCTGGTTACAAATATAAAGAGGGCCATGTATACCATGGGTTCCAGTGTGAGCCCATCGAAGGTGTCTCGGAATTTAAGCATGCGCCGTACACCCTGCGTCATCTGAACACATGAACGGAGTTCTGGCATATCGATCGCAATGAGCCCAAAAATGTGTTCTCAGTCAGTTTTCGGACACCACCCATCAACAACACGGGTCTGACTCACGTTTTGGAGCACATTGCGATCGACGGTTCCAACAAATTTCCAAACTAGAGCACTCGGATCTGCTGGCATACTACAACAAATACTTTCATCCAAGCAATGGGCGCATATTTTGTTACGGCTCCTTCGATCCGATGAAGTCACTTGAATATATCGATAAGGAATATTTCGCTAATTAGGACGTCATTGATACTGCCTTCAGTCACATACCACCCCATCCTCGCTGGTCAGAGCCCCGTCACATGCACGTACCCTGTCGATTGGATATCCTCGGCGGTTCGCAAGAGAGGCAAAACCAAATTTCCATTGCGTTGCTAATGTGCGACAGGACCGATGTTCAGGATACTTTTGAAATGAATGTTCTAACGGAGCTATTGATCCGGGGTCCCAACTCGGCGTTCTACAAGGGTCTGATTGAGCCAAACTTCTCGGGTGGCTTCAACAAGAACAGTGGCTATTTCCTTAGATGTCGAGACACCTATTTTCTTGTTGGCCAGCAAGATCTAAAGGTTGAAGATTTCGTCATCAGGCATCAGGGTCCTGACTTTGGGTGTGCCGTCTTTTGTGCCTCGATGTCATTGTGGATGCGGGTTAATGATAACATTGCCAAGCTGCGATCTAGTTTGAAACAGAACAAGCACTATTTGCAGCAAAAAGCTTAAAAATACTTTCTCAAAAATCCACACAAGCTCACAATAACCATGTCGACAGATCATTCAAGGTGTTCCCACACAGCTGTGTAAGGTGCCCACCAATGGAATAACCTATTTCTATTCCTTTTTGAATACGACGGGCTTCAGTCAAGATGATCTCGTGTTCGTAACATTATTCAAAATTGTGGCACAGTCAAGCACAACTTTCACGATTTCGACCAGCTGGTTCATTCAAAAACTTCCAGGTTTGATTTGAAGGCTAAAGTTATCGAAAATGTTAGGGACTATAAGCAATATCGAATGGGCATCCTGATGTCGACTTATGCTCTCGACAAGAACGTTCCCGATATGTTTGCACTGTGCGAAGAGTTGATGCTCAACTTCAGGATCGTATACACGGATCTTCTTAGGATGCTCGTCAAGAACTACATTTCGAAATTATCAGTGGGAATCCTAGTTTCTGGGCACTTGTATGCCGCGATGGGTGCCACGGCATTGGTTAGCGATGCTGCCAAACTTAAGTCCCATTTACTAGGTATCGATCACATAGATTTCACGAAGAACTATATACAAGAACATAGCATCGAAGAGATTCGCGACAAATTGTGCGCCATTGGCTCGAGTGTCTTCAATAAGGTCAACATGCGTGTGGCCAACAACAGTTCGGAAGCTCAGCAACCAATCGTCCTGGAGCACTACAAGAGATTCTTGGATAGGCTGCCCAGTCTCGAGAAGATGAAAAACAAAACGGAATTGCATTTGCTAAAGCCGAGCTATCAGCATTATGATATGAACATAGCTCTCAACTACTGCTCGAAATCCTTCTATGCCGTGCCCTATTTGCACGAGGATCATCCTGGATTGCGTGTTCTGGCCAAGATTCTGACGGCCAACTATCTGTGGCGACTGGTGCGTGAGCAGAATGGGGCCTATGGCACGAATGCAAGAATCGGCTATGATGGTCTTTTCACATTCCACAGCTATCGTGATCCACACTCTACCAAGACGCTGGAAGTATTCGACAGATGTTACGACTGACTGAAAGATTTGGGCGACAAATTGGATGAGGAAATGCTGCTTGAGGCTAAGTTGGGAGTGCTGCAGCTGGTCGACTGGCCAAAGCCGCCTGGTGAAACTGGCTTGGATTACTTTACTGTGAGAGTCTCCACACAGGACTACAGAAAATATCGCGCGCGTGCTCTGTCCGTAACAGTCGACGAGATTCGAGTCATAAATAAGGTAGTCATCAAAATCTAGTCAGTACTTTATATATATATATATATATATATATATATATATATATATATATATAATATATTCGATATATGCATATCCGTTTACCCGTCTGTTTTATATGCCCAAAACTCCGTCAAAGTATTTATTTTGGTATACTTTTGGCTTTGGTCACTTATCACGTCGGACTCGTTATTTGCCATGGGAACCATCTATCAAGGAATTCTACCCGTATTAAACAATTATGTTTTACCAAGATATCCAGACCAAACTCCCAAAATAGGCGTATTATTAAATTCCTAACATTAAAAAAAAAAATAGTTAAATTGAAAACAAATTTGAGCTTTCATTATTATAAAAATTATTTATATGGATAATATACTGAATTATTTGTAATATACAAAATACGGATATACATATACAATATTTAAACATTCATCAATGAGCAGGTCAACATTCGATTTTGGTTGAAATTCAATGTGATTTGCAACAAGAAGCGAGCGATTAAGTAGATTAATCCTTGGGACATACATATGGGTTTTTGCCCGCGGCTTCAACGACTGCAATGGGACAGTGCAGAAGAGTTATGAGAGCAAGCGAATATTTCATGTAGGACACTTACCTGCAATTTGCAGACCAAACATGAGCAGGAAACCAGCCAAGGAGCATAGGAATATGCGCCAGCCAGCATGATTTTTGGACACTATCTCAAAGTAGACCACATAGAGCAGTGTGCCGCAGGCGATGCCCTGCAGGATACCCGCCGGAATGCTCGGCACATTCGCGCTGGCGTTCTCAGTGACCGCAATGCCAATGCCCACGCCAATGGGCGTGACTATCGAGAAGACGAGCAGGTAGATGACGGCAATCAGCCAGCGGGTGTGGGCCAGCATTATCTCCATGCCGATGCAGAAGGCCAGCACCAGTTTGTGGCACGCAATGGCAGCGCACATGAACCAAACCGTATCCACGCTCTCCTCCAGCCCAATGGCCATGCCCCCAAAGAGTTCGTGCAGCGACAGGGCCACTATAATGCCCAGGCCGCGCATCCAATTGGGGTTCTCCTCGTTAGGTTGAACTTGATTTTCATGGGGCTGCACTGTCGCCTGTTCCTGCTGCAGTTCTTTTTCCTTCCGCTTCTGTCGCTGCCTTCGTCCGACCACCAAGTACAACGCTTCCTCGATGGCGTACATCAGATAGAAGCCGGTACACATCAGCAGCTCGGGAAGAGCAAATGGCGTCCATGCCAGCATGTGGCACTCCTGCAGAGCGCCGACAACGCCAACCACAGCGGGCAGGATGTGGATGAATGTGGTGGCAATGAGAACGCCGCCGCCAAAGTTCAGCATGCAGAGGACAGCGAGAAAGTCGCGGGCATTGCTCCTCGTCCGGCTGGTCCACTTGAACCAACGGTTCAGCCCATACGGCAAGAAGCAGAAGATTAATGTGACCAGCAGCATCACCACAATAACCACAATTTTCGCCACCAACAAGTCGTGATCGTTCATAGCGTTGACTGTACCTGAAGTCTTTTCCATACGAAACGATATCTGAGCACCTTACCACCTTATATACCTTCTAGTAACGCCCACCTAGTGCTAGTTACACACACCAAGCCATTTTTTTTATAAATACTGGATTTAAGTACGTAAGCTCTTAAATATTGTTAAGTACTAAAACTAAATTAATTAAACCGAAAATTTGCTCGAACTCGAACTCGAAGTGGGCTCGTATGTAAGTTGGAAAATGTTTCTCATGAAAGATGATTTTGAAATGCCTGAAAAAAGTATTAAAAATATAATTATCACATCACTAGCAAAATTGGAAAGGTTCAGCGAAAAGAGTGAGAAAAATACTAATAATAGTAAGAAAATAATAGTTCTTATATAAAATGTGAAATATTTGTTAAATGCTAAAAACTATGCAATTCTTTAGAGAATGTTTTTTTTTTGTAATTTCCCATAAAAGTAATAGTTCTAAGATTTTTAAGATACTTTTGTGCAAGAAGAAAAAGTTGAATTGGATTCGGATTGTCATTAATGATGCAGAAAAAGAAAAAAACAAACATTCATCTCAAAATATGATTATTTAAATGGTATAAGCTAATCCGGCCTCAGAACTTGCTTGCACCTTTTTTATAGAGTGAGAATATTGAAAATAATTTAACCAGAGAAGCAAACACGTCACTAATTCGCCGTAAATTATACAAAATATGATTGTTTTTTTTACGGTCAAAAGTAATTCACTTTAATCAATTGAGCCTGCTGTCTTTGGGCTGCCAGCCTGAAATTTGAACGGAGATAGCAGTTGAGTTAACGCGGCCGGGACCGGGGCCTCTGAATGTTCATGTGACAACGGAGGCAGCAGGTTCGCTGTTGAAAATTCAGACTGATAGCTTCAAAGTGCAAAAAAGTCTAAATATACAACAGCAAATGTCGGTTGATAATTCTGCGCTGATATCTCTCTGGTAAACAGGGGAAAGAATGAGTTACTATCAAATAGATAAAAGTGGCAGGCACAATATTTATTTATTTATCGCACAATGATCGAGCACGAGTACATTTCAAATTATCATCCCATAATTCAATGGTGTCAGGGGGGCTGTGCGCCTGAAATTTCAATAGGAAACGGAGACTCAACGTATGTCTCAGTTGCACATTGAGTGGCAAAGTGACCAGTAAGTTTTTATCAACTCGGAGTTTATTGCAAGAGGAACTACTTCAATAATATGTTTTACGAAGTTTATTTTAATTATTTTTATTAATCCGTAATAGTTTACTGTAGAAATTATGATTTTTGCTTTAATATCATATAATATTATTGTAATTATTATTTAAATATAATTTTAAAAGTAATTACTATGACTTGAGTGTTGAATTCATTGTTTATTGATTGATTTGTTAAAATGTTTAAGTACATAATTGTGACGTGAAATTATATTCATATTGATATCGATATTGATATTGATTAATTATGGAAGCAGCCAGAAAGTTGACTCATTAAACACGGTTCTCTCTCAAAGGTAAATGTAGTATATGTAAAAATATATAGTATGTAATATTTGCAATGTTCTGTCACCAGGGACTCTCGCACAATACTTGGGGCAGTATATTCGGCACTGTCGTTCTAAAGTCATTTCTTAAAGTCGTCTAATTTAGACGATTCCATGATGATAGTTCGTTATTCAATGTATGCATGATAATGTGTGGGTGTGTATGACTGTGTGTGCATGTGTGTGTGTGCATTTGTGTGTGTGCATTTGTGTGTGTGCATTTGTGTGTGTGAGTATTTGTGTCTAGTGTGTGTGTCTGTGTGTGTGTGTGTTCCTTTCGCTTTTAAATTAACTCATTTGCTCTCATCCTCTCCATCTCTCGCTCACGCCCTCTCTCTCTCTCTCTCTCTCTCTCCAACTCCTTCTTCCAGTTTTTCGTTCTCTACACGCAGGCACGCCCTTGTTGTAGTAGTTGCAATTTCGTAAGTTCTTCAACAATTTCTAGTTACACAGCAGCAGCAGAAACAAAGCCGGCAGCATCCACATTTGCCCCACTCGGTCCCATCACGACTGCTTCGGATGCTGCACGGGTGGCGGTGGTGCCGGCTTGAAGCACTGCAACAGGAACGCGGTGTAGACAACGAAGGCCAGGGCGAGTGCTATCAGAGCGTACATGAATATATTCAGTTCCGGCTGGCGGAAGCGATTCTTGCGCAGCCATTCGAGCACCTCATCCTCCGAGAGCAAATCGCCTGCAAGACATAAAGATGAATAGGTTAAAATGCATTTTCCAAACCAAACTGGTGTTCCTTAATATGCTTTACCCTCTTATATATTCAGAAAAAACCCGCTCTCAAATTTGGAAAATCGAAAAGACTTAAGTCAAGACCGATTTCCTACAATTTAGGAAAAATACTTCTTAATTTTAGTTTGTTTATTACATTAGCTTGCTGCACTATATTTTCCAAATTTCTTTAAAAATATTTTTTTTTTCAGATTTAACTGCTCGAAAATATAGATTCCCGTTGAAAATGGAAATGATCGAAGTGTACTTGCCTCTATATATGCTGGGAAAACGGCGACGGAAATAAACCATGGCTGGCAGTTTGGTAACGCCCCATTTCTTGGCATAGCGCGAATCGGACATTTTCACAAAGGTTATATCCAGATTATCGGTTTCGCTGTCAATGTTTTCCAGTTTCTCCAACGCCGCGACGCTGTCCGGCTGATTGTGTTCATCTAATAAAAATTGAGCATTCGTTTAGAAATGTATTTGTGAAGATCCAGCGATTTCTTCGCTTACAAAAGAACACGGAAATAAATTCGTTTTCTTCGAGCAGCTTGTCAAGCATTTTGCGATTGACCTCCTCGATTTCGTTTTTAATTTCGAATACATCCTGCGATGTTAGCCAGGTGATGACCTTGTCATGCTGATGCATGTCGCCATCGTATAGCACAGGCACTTGTTTTCTGTAATTCGAAGGGAAGCACAAATTAATCAAATGTTATCTTACTGAAGCTCAAGGTTCCACTCACCGGAAATATACCAGAGAGGGTATATTGACCACTTCATATTTCTTGGCTGCCTCAACGCTGACAATCTTGACGAAGTCAATGCCAAACATATCAGCCTCGCCATCGATTTCCTCGAGCTCCTCAAGAATTTCCTCGCATTCAGCACAATCATCATCATCTACAGACAGATGCTAATTGTAATACCCCAAAAGTGCTTAAATAGAACAGGTTCTACTTACAAAAGAATACCACCAACAGAGTAGATTCAGCCATTAGGCGGTCCAGCATGCGTTCGTTCACCTCCTCGATTTCATCGGCCAACTCACGATTATCGTCGTCAATCAACCACTCAAGCACTGATTGTTCGTTCTGTAGATCACCCTCGAAGAGCAGTGGATTGCCATTGCTAAGAATTAGATATCAAGAATTATACTCAATTTTAATTGGGATTTGCACAAAAAAACTACCGGAAGTAGACCAGGGCCGGGAAAGTTTTGATAGAATAACGCTTGGCCAACTGAGGATCCTGGATTTTAACCATGTGTATTCCAAAAACATCGCACTCGTCATCAATCAGTTCAAGGCCCTCCAATATCTGATCGCAGATATTACAGTTGATTTTGTCTGGCAAGTGAACGAAATGAACATCTTAGATAAGTATTAAAATAATAATGTACGACTTAAGAATGTGAAGCGTACGCTGTTTGGTAGATAAGTTAGAAAAGTTATAGATAGGCACGCATAGAGAATAGTGGGTATATATATGTATATATACTCGTATATATATAGAGAGAAAACGCCAAAACAAAAGGTATTCGCGCCCAAACTAAATTCTCTATTTATTGATTGTTACAAGGGATTCGCAACATTTTATACGAAACTCAAAAAGGAATACCCTAATTGAACGGATGGGTCATTTAGTTTGGTCGATAATACGTTCGGAAGCCTGGTTTAGTAAGAGTTGTGGAAGAGAACCGTAATTTAGGCATAATTTGATAGAAGTAGTTAATCTTGTTAGAGCTCGAGAAAAACATGCGCATTATTCAACTGATTTTTGAAAGTTGCGATTTGTGTGCACGAAATACGGAATACCTTGTTTTTGGATACGTTTTCTTTTACGTGAAATGTAGTTTTGTACGAATAGGCTGGATGAGTGTTTGGAGGTATTGGTCAGGTTGCTTTCTTTAAGACTAGAGGGTGAGCAGAAACTTCGACAGTAAGCGGGTGGCTTGCCCTTCCGCTCAGTCGGCACTAATTGTGTACCGATTTTTTTTTGGATTTATTTATTTATTTATTTTTTGTATGGTGGGAAATATATATTTTGGTTTGATTTTTGGATTGGTTTGATTGTGTTGCGGTGCAGAGAGATATTTGTGTTGTGGTCGTGCAGTGTTGGTCGAATGCCAGGGGATATAATTGATATTGTGTGATAATTATGAAAAGTTCTTTTGATTCTGAGCGAGTATAACTTACAGAAATACACGGCTAAATATTGTGTTTCCTCGACCATAGTTTCCAGCATTTGACGTGTGATTAACTCAATGCGATCTTCAGTTTTCTGTGTTATCAGCCATTGTAGGACCTCCTCCTCCTCGCTGAGTTCACCTGGAAAAAGACTTAAGTGGATTAAAAAGCTGCTTATAAATGACAGAATTCTTACCTTCAAAAACATTTGGTATGCCACCCTCAAAGTAGACCAGAGCCGGATATTCGTGTACCCCGTAGCCATCGGCGACGGAGAAGTCCCGTGTCTTGACAAATGTAATGCCATGTTTATCGCAGTCGTCGTCTATATTCTCCAGCTCCTCGAGCACCTTGGTGCACTGTTCGCACCCATCGGCATCTAGGAGAGCAGTGATTGGGGGAACATGGGGAAATGCATATTATAACAAAGAGTGCACACCAAATAAGTGGGGGGAAGTCGAAAACACTACGAGCAAGCACTACACTTAGCACAACGTGGGGAACAGAGTGGAAACTTGTGTGTGTTGAGAGTAAAGCATAATACATATAACATAGAACGTAGCACAACGTAGCAAAGTGAGACAGATTAACGCACAGAGAAACAGACAGAGATAGAGATACATATACAGAGAGAGAGACAGAAAAATAGAGGGGAAAGTGTATTATAGAGTTCGGTGTTTTGGGTTTGGGTTTGGCTCTGAAGTTTTGAGGTGCGCTACATCATAATACCGGGTAAGACATTCTCATACATATGGAGGTGTATGTACATGTGTGTGCGTGTGTGTGTGTGTGTGTGTGTGTTTGTTGTGGCTGTGGTTGTGGTTAAACATTGTTGGACTCATTCCATTTGTGGTGTCTATACAAAAGTTATTAAATTTGTCACGTATTGCGCTACCATCATCGTGTTTGCTGGCCATGGCATCCGTTGCTGCACCATCGCCACCACCAGCACCACCGGGCTCGCCGGCAGCTGCTGCTGCCTCAGGATCGCTGCCAAAGGCGGCGGCCGCACTGGCGGTGCCGCCATCCTGCTGCTGCTGCTCGCGCTCCTTTTTCAGTCGCGCCTTGCGCACCGCTTTCGAATTGCAAATATCACACTTCGTTTTGTTCCCTACGTTTTATTATTATTTTTTTTGTTGTTGTTTTTAGTGCGATGTTACGTGTTGTTTTTTTTTTTGTTTAAATTTTTTTTTTAAATAGAAATATAAACGTTGTAGAAAGTCTTTTTGGTTAGATACAATTGTGCGTTGATAAAATATATAGTAGCTTAAAATATAATGTTTGATTGGTTACGATAAATCCCAACAATATTTTGACTGCAAACTGTTTGCGCAAAAGAGTGAACATATATCATATCGAGTACCTGAATTTTGTAATAATGTTACACGAGGTGGTTTTGGAAATGCGACAGATAAGAGACAAGTTGCGAGGCGCTGCAAAGTATGCCACACATTTTGAATAATTGCGTACTCGATATGAATCCATGCCACCAAACCGATTGCAGCTGTTAAACGCTTGATAAACTTAACACGTAATCAAATTCCGTATTTGTTAATTGAATATCGCACGTTTTGGTTGTTATTGAACTTACAGAAATACACTGCTATGGAGCCAGACTCTTCAATCAAATGAACGAGTCTATCGCCTTCGAGATCTTCAATAACATCCCCACTTGGATCCTTTTGCGTAAGCAACCAAGATAGGATTTGTTCTTCCTCATAAAGATCACCTGTTGAATGCATTAACACTTATATTTGTATTTTTATTTTCATATTTTGTTTTACTAGTACGAACCGGCATATATAACTGGCTCCTTAGATGTGGGCTTAAAGAAGACAATGGCTGGCAGTGCGAAGACCCCGTATTCCTTGGCCATTTGCTTATCATCGATCTTGACAAAGTCAATGCCCGCCTTATCCGCATCATCGTCAATGTGTTCCACCTCGGCCAGGACGCGAGGACACTGTTTGCACTCATCGCTGTCTGTAAATAGAGATTTACGTAACTAACATACATATACTCGCTCGACCTTAACTTTCTCGTAATACTTACAGAATATCACCGCCACGTAATCGGAATTTTTCCGTATTTTCTCAAACATCTTGCGATTAACCTGCTCGATGTGATCGGTCATCTCCATGTTGGCGGGACTTGTTAGCCAGTCGAGAACTTCCTCCTCATCGTCGATATCGCCATCGTAGTTGATGTACTTTCCCTTGCGGAAGTAAGTTATTCCAGGTGGATTTCTGAAGCCATATTTCTTGGCCATCAGCTTATCGTGCATTTTCACAATATAAATGCCATATTCGGTAGCCTCGTCGTCGATCAGTTCAATGTGTCGGAGCACACGCGGTGAGTCAGGATCATCTTCTTTGTCTGTAAGTATTTGGGTACGCATTTGCCCAAAACGTTCATTAAGATTGTTTCGAGAAAAATTATAGAAACAGTTTTTTTTTTTCGATTTTTGCTTGTTTTTGGGCAGTTACAGTTTTTAGTGGGCTCGCATTGTCAGACTCTCATAAGTATATCGATTGAAATTGTTTTTTTTAGAGCTTTATACTTATTATACCTTAGTTGTTGTGCATACTTACAGAAGACAACCGCTAAAAAGTCTTTGGTGCCTATATATTCAATTAGTTGATCTCGATTAATGAGCTCTATGCTTTGATCGGCCTTTTGCTCCAGTATCCAACTGAATACCTCATCGTTACTATCCAAGTTACCTGCACATCAAATACAATAAACTTTTAGTAATATAATGCTTATCTTCAAGTGATAACTCTTTTTTCTTATTGTTAATCATTTTCAACATACCTGTTGGCTGCAGTTTATCAATCAATCAATCGATTTTCTATATAAGCTAAATTATTAAATGTTTGTTTCTTTTTGTTTTGTGTATTTTTTCCATTACCGCAATAATCTTGAAAAACAAATTGCTATTTTTTTTTAGGCAGTGGTAATTAATAGGAAACATTTGGCTGACATTGTTTTTAAAATGTATTCAACATTTTCTCGAATAATGCAAAATCTCTTTTGGTTATACATAAGTTTAACAAATCGTTTTATATAGCTGAGAACAAGAACCGCTGACGAGTATTGAAATCAATTTAATGCTTTCAACAAAAACAACCAAAACATTATACATTTTATTCTTTATCTTTTTCTGTGTTTTTTTTTTCTTGTGCGAACTCTTAATTATAGTTGAAACCTAATTTGGATGTGGTTTTTTTTTATTTATTCATGTGAAATTTACAATTGATTCTTTGCGTTATTCAATATTACAAAAATATTTTCCAGTTATTACATATGTATATAATTATATAAATAGTTCATTTAAAAAGAGTTAATAAAACTTTAACAAATACATTGCTTGAGTTCCCTTCTATTTTTGATTTTTGCTTTTTGTTTTTTCTTTTTTTTTATCTTTAAAGCTGCTGTTCAACAACACATATTTTAAAATTCTTACAAAGCAAATGTGACTCTCAGTGAAAAAGGCTTACAAAATAAGCTAATGAAGACAAAAAATAGAATTCGATATTTTTCAAATATCGATAACAAATCGCTAACAGTGAGCCCAAACTGGCTCTCAGAAGTGAGCAAAAAAAAAACAATATGGCGAGCATTTTGCGAGGCCAGTGTGTACAAATCGAATCAGAGATATGACAGATTTGACTCATACATAATATTAACTATACAAACTGTATGGTATGATGAATATATTTGGCGAGTTTTGTGTTATATTTTAAATATGCGATTGCTTGCTTGTGTTTTAATTGCCACAACAACAGAGAGAATAAGTTTAGCTATAAAATATACAAGTATGCATGATAGGTATACGAGCACACAGTTTACAGTTAGCTATGTAAATAGTATAGTTGCTTTTTTAGTTCTTCTCTTCTATTTACTCATTGTAAAAATGTTTAAAAAATATTTTAGGTTTTCTTTCGTTTTTATACTAGCTACATACATAAAGGTAAATTGTATATTGTGACAAAAAAAGTAGTAAGTAGTATCAAAAAGTTTATGCTCAGTTAATGACGATATTTTGTATGTATTGTTAATTACGAATTTTTTGTTTTTAGCTAATATATACCTGAAGATCTGAAGAATTTGATATATATTTGTTAGTTAATAGTAAGTTTCGATGTTGCAGTAATTGCAGTAATATTTGAACAAAGTTTTGTTTGCGTAATTGAAATCCATTGACAAAATGCAACAAATTTTAGTTTAGTTTAGTTTACAATTGCAGTTTTAGTTTTAGTTTTAGTTTTAGTTTTAGTTTTACAGACAGGCAGCCTCAAAAGTGAGTAGTCAAAAGTGCAAAAGTACCAAGTGAATCAGTGTATTGTAGTTTGAGTTGCGTGCCAGCATTACGATTAATAATAGTAGTTAAAGTATTAATAGTAATGCTGACCAGTTGATTTTCAACTTGCTATAACCGCTGCAGTACGTGTGTGGAACAAAGAGTAATAGTTCTTTTTTTAGTTTCATTTGTGAGTTTTGCTTTCAAGAAATTCTCTTTCAACATTTACATTTGATCAGGTGTCGGCGAACGTATGAGTAATATTTAATATTAAAGTAACGCATTCTTCTCCTCCAAAACTAAACTCATTCCGCATGATGCACAGTGTAGTTCAAGTTTTAGTATTACACAACCAGATGAGTTAAGTTACTGTTGTTGTTGTTGTTGTTGTCTTTTCGGATGCATGTTGCACTTACAAATGATGATAATGACAGTCACTGACAAAATCACACATTACAATTAATGCTTAAATAATTATTGCCTGTTGTTCAAGGTTCTTACAGCAGATCTCTTAGTTCTTAAATATATGCGTGCTTTGCTTTCGTGCTGTCGCTTTGGTTATTATTTTTATCATTGTTCTTTTTGTTTGTATTTGTGTTGTAATTGCTTATTGACAACACTGCGTATGCGTGCTACTTTAGTTATTATCATACAATCATTGAATTGCTTTATATTTTTGTTTTTCTGTTTAAAATTGTTGCCTTACTCCCACAGAGAGATATCCTGAAAAACGAGGTCATACAAATTTTTTAGTCGATTTTGCAAAAAATTAATGCCTGCAAGACACAAAAAAAAAAGAGAAGAGAGAAAGAAATATACAAATCAAATTACAACCAGATATGTCTGTATTTGTGTGTGGGGTGGGTGGTGTGTGTGCACAACAACAATTACGAGTGTAAGCAAAATGATTTAAAACAAAACGGAACAATCTGTAAACGAGTTTGTGTCTTACAATTTTGACAAAAAACAACAAAAAAAATACAAAATATTATACATATATGTAGTGGTATTTCATTTTCTTGTTTTAATATGTTGAGGGGGATCGCGACGTACCGGTTTTAACGTTCAGCTTATTGCCCGACTTCTTGGACGACTTCTTTGTCTTCTGCACCTCGAGGGATTCGTCATCGTCCTGCTGCTGCTGCTGCAGCTTTGGGATGGGCTTCTTGGCCGCTTGGGCGGATCGCTTGTTCGCATATGACACCTTCACCAGGGGCACATCATCATCATCATCATCATCATCGTCGTCGTCGTCGTCATCAGCGTCGCGGCGCTTGGACTGCTTCTTGGAGGCGATGGGTTTGGCTGCTGGTTTTCTTGGAGCGCTCGATGTGGCGGCAAATTTGAAATTGCCACTTTGACTTTTGCTCGATTCACCATCGCTGTGTCCGATGCGCTGTGCCGTCATTTTAGGAACTTTCGTTGACTTCTCCAATTTGGTTGGACAGCATTGGAATGGTTTGTAATCGTTGGGCACAAAACTGTTGCCGCGCTTAGCTGAATGGCCGTCGTGACCCAATCCAACATAGAAACATTCGTCATCTGTGTGAGCAAACAAACAAAAACATTTTGTCAGATTGTTTTAGTTCTTTAAAAATTTTTTTTTGTTTTTTTTTTTTGTTTTTTGGTTTTTAAAGAAATTACTAACAAGAAAGTTCATTACGAAATAATCAAAAGTAAACGAAAATGCATAAAGAGTAGGCGAGAAATACGAAATAAAAGTCGTAAAAAATGCTTTTATTTTTCAACACGTTCAAAATTACCACAAAGAGCAGTTAGTACGATGTTCATTGTATTTTTTTCTTTTCTTTTAATTTTTGCATATAGATTGATAGATTGATTTCTTTATAGAGTATAAAAGCGTGCTTTATGAATGAACAATATTTTAAATTCGTTTCAACAATAATTTTGCTACTCAACTAATAACTGACAAAATGCTTTTGATGCTGACTGTACAGGTTTTCAATCCTAATTGATTTTTATACTAGAGTTCATTGTTTGGATCGTTGTACATTTTTCGTAATTGTTTTTAATATTGTTTGTTTTTTTTTTTTTGGTTTATATTTAGTTTTTACTTTATCATGTTGCACAAAGACGCCTTTGGTTTTGGTTGTAAAACTATAAAGCAGAGTGGGTTCGATATTATTTATAAACTAACAGATACAAACAATTGCTTATGTATTATGTAGAGAGTATAATGATATCAATAATCAAGATAATGAAGTTATTAACCATTTCTTGTTATATTATTTTTTTGAACAAACAATTTAATTATAAATTTTCATAATAAAACAGATTAAAATCGTTTATTTTATTTTTTTTTAAATATATTTTCAAACATTGTGTCAGCTATGATTTTTGCATTATTTTTTATATATTTTTTTTACCAAATTTGTTCACTTTTATAGTAGTTTAAGATTGGGAACTTCAAACAAGATTGTAGGTAGATCGAAGCTTTGGATAGGTCTTAATACATTCACGAGGGCAAACATTGACGAGGTTTTAGTGTGTGTGTGTGTGTGTGTGTATATATAGTTTATCTCCAATTTCAGTTTATTCTTTGTCATGTGGGTGCAAATGAATTTATTTTGCTTCTTTTTTTTATCACAAAAGCTATGCGCAACACATTTAGAATATCGCGAGTAGATGCTTTTGTTACCTTTGTGAAATGCATTTTTAGAATTCCATTTATCGAGGTCTGCAGATAGATAATTAAGATGCTGTAGTGTGCGTTACTTTGGAGTATCTGAGTTGTTTTTTCATATTTTGTGTTTGTTTGGTTTGTTTGCAGGTCAGGGAGGAGATCACAACAATAAACAACTTCAGTTAGTGCGGCAATGGCAACTCACATTCACGTATTACCTATTTCATCTATTAGATGACCCGCGCAAAGATCAGAAAGCCGATGTATCGTTCTGCCTTTGGCTTTATGCTTATATATTTGCTTGCTGATATCTTCTTCTTCGTCATTGTCATCATTTCTCTCATCGTTATCGTCATCGTCATCGTCATCGTTATTATTATCATCGTCGTCATCGTCATCGTTATTGTTATCATTGTCATTTTCTCCGTCTTCATCGTCATCGTCGTTATCGTCTCCGTTATCGTCGTCATCCTCATTGTCGTTTTCGTCCTCATCGTCTTCGTCATCATCGTTGTTATCTATGTCATCGTTATCTCCATCATCATCATCATCATTTTCATCGTCATCATTTTCATCGTCATCATTTTCATCGTCATCATTTTCGTCATCGTCTTCGTCATCGTCTTCGTCAACATCGTCATCATTATTGTCTTCATTATCGTCATCATTATCGTCATCATTATCGTCATCATTATCGTCATCGTCATCGTTATCGTCATCGTCGTCGTTTTCGTCATCATTGTCGTCATCATTGTCGTCATCATTATCGTCATCATTATCGTCATCATCATCGTTAGCGTCATCGTTATCGTCGTCGTTTTCGTCATCATTATCGTCAACATTGTCGTCCTCATCCTCGTCCTCGCCCTCGTCTTCGTCTTCATCATCTTCTCCATTATCGTCCTCGTCTTCGTCATCATCATCTCCATTCTCGTCATCGTCATCATCTTCGTCCTCATCGTCTTCTCCATTCTCGTCATCGTCTTCGTCCTCATCATCATCATTCTCGTCATCATTATCATTGTTATCGTTATCGTCATCATCGTCATCGTCATCGTCAACGTCATCGTTATTGTCATTTTTCGAATGTTTTCGTAATCTTTGATTTCGGATCGTTTGCTGCAGGCGTTTTAGTTTCGCTCTCTTATCCAGATCACTTTCTTTTGGATAGCTCAACTTAACTATTTTCTCATCACTTCCATCGTCATCGTTGCCTATTGTATATAGCATATATATCAAAAGTATTGATTACGTTTTGCTCATTATATATGATGGCTATAAACGGGTAGAATGATATTTGGATATATCCGACTTGCTTGGATTCGATATGCAATCTCTTTTAGTTCGGCCAAGATATTGTGGGCTCAACTGATTTGATATTGAATGTTTGGCTTATGAGCGTGAGTTAGAAAGCAGAGAAAACATTTGAAACAAGAACGCTTACTCTTTTGATTGATTAACCACTGCAGCACACGATTTTCATTTTTGAGATTACCTACAACGAAAGAAGAAGAAAATAAACAAAGACAGGTGAAATGTTGATGAGTTTAGACTATATACATACATACATATATTTTTGAATGTAATCACTTACCATCATACATGATCGGAACGCCTGTTTCGTAGTAGACTAAAGCAGGGAATGCGAAAATGCCAATTTCATGAGCTAGCTTAACATCATTCGACTTGACAAACTGAATGCCGTGCTTATCGGTATCGTCATCGATATTCTCCAGTTCCTCCAAAATACCAGGGCACGTTTCGCACTCATCGTCGTCTGTTAATGAAATTATTATTATTTTTATCTTAATTACTAAATATTATTGTAGTGAGAACGTACAGAAGAAAACGGCGAGATGTTCGACATCGTTGATCAACACTTGCAGCGTTTTCCGATCGACCGATTCGATGACGTCAGCCGTCGATTCATGCAAATCGATGACCCATTCCAGGATTTCCTCTTCCTTCATCAGATCACCTACAAATATAAGCATGTTGTTATATTTTAAGATCTATATAATATTAAAAATGACCTATAGTTGCATACCGGTGTAAATTGTTCTAAATTTATGTCTATAAAATGCAAGTGCCGGCAAACCGGGCAAATCGTATTCCTTATCAATATCGTCGTCGGATGTCTTCACAAAGTCGATGTCTTTTTCCTCGCACTCGTCATCGATGTTCTCCAGTTCGTTGAGAATCTTCTGGGCCTTCTTATCCCCCTCGGCGTCTGCAAAGGGGCAAATCATTCCGTAAATAGAAGAGTACATTTTGTAATGGTTAATTTACTCACAGAAGAAGACGACAACATGATCGTTTTCGGCCAAAATCTTATCCAGCATTTTGACATTGACCTCCTCGATTTTGCCGGGAATTTCGAGGGTTTCGTCATCAGTGATCCAGGCCAATACTTCGTCCTCGTCATCCAAATCGCCCGTAAAGTGCAAAGGATCACGATTTCTGAAGAACACCATTCGTGGATAAGTTTTGACGTTATATTTCTTAGCGATGCCGGTATCCTCGGTGGTAACAAATATGATGCCAGCCTCATCCAGCTCATCGTCGATGCTTTCCAGCGCCGCCAAAGTGTGATCGCAGGCCTCGCCCGGTTCGCAGGGACCCGTAAAGAAGACAACAACGTACTCGTGCTCATTGATCAGATTGACGAGAATCTCATCGGTGACCTCCTCAATGGTCGCCGTTTTCTTCTGCACCAGCAGCCACTCGAGCACCTCATCCTCGTTCATCAGATCGCCCTCGTACAGGGCAGGTATCTTATTCTCAAAGTAGATCAGTGCGGGCAAATGATCGAGTCCATATTCCTTGGCTTCGGCGGCATTGTCGATGCGCACGATGACGATGCCCTCCTTTTCGAGTTCATCGTCAATGTTTTCCAGTTCGTTCAGAATGCGCATGTCCTGTTTGTCATCCTTGTCATCTGTCAATTCAAAGAAGTATATTAATCATTTAAAGTTCAAGGAGTAAAATGTGTGCTTCGATTGCGTACAGAAAATAACTGCTAAATGTTCAGTGTTCTCGACCAGTTTGTCCTTCATTTCGTCGGTGACCTCGGGAATTTCGGAATAACGCTTCTGATGCACCAGCCAGCCAAGCAGCTCATCTTCTTTCATCAGATCACCCTCGTAAATATGTGGGATACCACGTTCAAAGAGCACAATCGATGGTATCTCATCGATACCCCATTCCTTGGCTTCCTTATCATCGTCGATCTTCACGAATGCAATATCGTTCTGATCGCACTCATCGTCGATGTTTTCCAATTCAGCGAGGACTTTCTGTGATTTCTTTTGATCTTTGTCATCTGTGAAAGATTGTAATCAATTATTCCCATGTCCTTCCTTACAATGACAATTGAGAATGGAAAACTACAGCTCTACAGGTCTTCTAAGGTTTAAAGATTCTCACTACTGAAAAGCTCTCTACATTTGCAACTGGTTTCATACTACGAAATATTTTGTAGAATAAATTTAACTACCCGAATTTGTTACCAAAATCACTGGAGAATTTCCGGTTTAGTTTTTTTTTTATAAGTATTAGTTGAAGCGCTTTGAACATTAATAAATTGATAAGCACATCGAGCAGAAGGCAGCTTTTGCTTTGTTACGATTATGTGGCAGACACTCAGACACACCCCGGTTTTACAAGAGTACAACATAAAATATAGGATTTATATATATACGATCTATACATTATCTACAGCTGAAATAGGGTATCCGGTTTATATGGCTTGTGCGGGAAATCACTTACAGAACAGCACAGCAACATGTGGCATTTTCTCAATGATCAAATCCAACATTTCATCGGTAATGTCTTCGATTTGATCGGAACTTGTTTGTTCTTCAAGCCATTTCAATAGCTTCTCCTCATCCTCCAGATTGCCTTCGTATATAGTTGGAATGCCTTTTTCAAAGTATATCAGTTTAGGAACTTTATTGATGCCATATTCGACGGCCTCCTCGGGATTGTCGATTTTCACGAAAGTAATGCCCAAAGCGTCGCATTCATCGTCAATGTTCTCAAGTTCTTCAAGGACCTTTTGGGATTTCTTGTCGTTGTTGTCGTCTGCAAAACACGTCAGATGTGCAAAATGCGCCAAACGTTTTTCCTGTAGATAATCTTATTGTATTGAATATATGTATGTATATTTACAGAACAGCACTGCAATGACGCGTCCTTCTTTAACCATTGTATCGAGCATTTCATCGGTGACATCCTCGATCTCATCGTGTTCCAACTGTCCCAACAACCATTTCAGTATCTGTTCCTCATCCATGAGATCGCCATCGTACACGTTTGGAATTTCTTTTTCAAAATATACAATTGCCGGAATCTAGAAATCATAGATTCATTATCAATATTGCTGTGCTTTTACGTTATAGATGCAATCCAGTCCCGTACCGATTCGATTCCGTAATCGGACGCCGCCTTGACATCGTCGATCTTAACAAACTGTATGCCATGCTTATCGCAGTCATCGTCGATTTGTTCGAGCTCCTCCAACACGGTCATCGAATCATCATTGCCATGATCATCTGTAGATGATATGTGTTGTGATCGATAAACATAAACAACATATCCCGGATCAATATACATACAGAATAGCACAACCAAATTATCAATATTGCTAATCAGCGTTGACAGAGTCTTAGAGGTAACATCCTCGATAACATCATCCTCATCACCGGTCGATTTATTCTGCACCAGCCACTCCAAGACATCCTCCTCACGCTGCAGCTCACCTGTGGCACAGACACACGATTTCGATAATTAGGCAATAGGAACAATCAAACGATTTGTTCCGATTTACTTTGTTTTGTTTTGGTTTTTGTATGGATTGTATGATGTGTTAAGAATGTGGGGAACAACTTCTACATGTAAGGGAGCTGGTGTTTGTACCTTCATAGATGATCGGTGTCTGGTGGCGATAATAGACCAATGTCGGCAGATTGCCCAAGTTGTACTCATCGGCCAATGCCTCGTCGTGTATTTTCACAAAACCAATGCCAAGCTGGTCGGCCTCATCGTCGATATTCTCCAACTCTTGCAACGCCTTGGCGCACTTGCGGCATTGCTGTTTGTCTGATAAACGATGTGCAAAGATTAGATATAGTTTTCTCTTAAGCTCTGTAACTCCTGCTATGGTTGACATTAGACTTGGTTTCTTTATATTTTTATTTTTTTTTGGATACTAGCACAACAAATATGGTTTGGTATTCGATTAGTATTTGTTTGCTTGGGGGGCAGTTTGGCAGCTGTTGTTGGGGGTAATACACGATGTGCGATTGGGTATATAAGCACATCAGTATCGTAATTATCGAACCATTCTCGTGTGCAATTGTAAGTTTAAGGTTAATAGTACAAAGGAGAACGAATTGATGTTAGGGTACATGCAAGATAAGAATAGAATCGCGAGAGCTCCGAGCAATTGCAAATGGTTTTGTTGCATTTGGTGTTGCCAGCAATGGTGTTGAAAATCTCATTACACCATCGCATTAATTCGATTGTGTACAAAAGTGCAATTTCAGGCATAACCTTTGTTTACAACCTGTTGAGAAATGCGTTTCATGTTTGCCCACGCAACAGAAATGAAAACAATTGCATTGTTCAGGAATGAAACGAATAATGCCGACATTTGCTTATAGATAATGTCCATTGGGAACAGTTCGACATTTACCTTTCAGCTACTTCTAACTGCACATATGAGAGCTCGCTCTTTTGCGCTTCCGACATTTATCAGTTTTGCTTTGCGTTTGTCTTTACCGAGCTCTCCTTCTGGCATGCGCCACGTATACGTAATATATATATCACAATTTAAAATATTTATTTTGCAATTTGCCAGCTTTGTCTTCAGCACAATTCAATAAACTTTAACTATACAAAAGTATTTATACATTTGTATCTTATGAATTTCTATTTGATTATATATGCATAATATATATATATGTATTTTCATAAATTATATTAAGTTAAACACTAAACAGTAAGCCATTGTTAAATGTTAAATGTTATACTTGACAACCGAACCAATTCGAAACAATATATAAAATGTTCTCAATCTTTAAATTTCGAACAAGAAACTCAGCCAATAAATTTCTTTGGAGATATTTTCACTGGGTGAGTTTATTTTGTCAAGGTGGCAAGGCCACACACACCCACACACGCACACCCACACACGCACACCCACACTTGCACAGATACACACAGATATATGTATATATTCTATGAATACATTACTGTGCCAGTGACTAAAGATGTTTATGTTTATGGTTTTGACAGGTTTTTGCTGAATTCGTACATTTAGTATGCAAAGTGCAATAATAAATTTGCCGCAGACTTGGGCAAATACTAAAAATAGTGCAAGTCAGTCGGCTACAGCGCACACTTGCCGCATTTACTCGCACAACTAAATCCACACACACACACACACACACATGTGTACATATATATTTATTATGTAAAATTGCATTAGCTGCAATAAAGAGCTGCCCATAATGACATCCATGCAGGCTCTTGACTGCCAGCATCTTGATGTATTGCTGTATGTTAAAGCAATTAAAACTGCTGTCTGTCTGCAGTTTTGAGCAAATGAAAAAAGATAATTCACACAACAAAAAACGTTGTGTTCTTTTGATACCCTATAATCGGCATAATAGGACATTCGTTTTCTTGTTAGCTTGGCCAATATTTTTAGGGACGTTATTATACTACTTGTTACTTCATTTGTAACTTTGATTTTAATTTAAAATTTGATGTTAAATTGTTTTTTTTTTTAATTTTTTTAGTTTTCTGTTTTAAATCAATTTATTTTTGCGTTTTCTTGTTCTTTTAAATTTAATTCTAAAGCTGTTGATAATACACAATAAATAATAATAATATGTGATTACTGATTAGATTTTTTTCTCGGGTTCCCCAATCCTTGTACCATTCAACATTTTACAACCCAAAGAGTTATATCCTTTATTTTCATTTATTTTATTGTTTCATTTTAAGTTTCGATTTAATTCTATATCATCTAATTTGATCTTTAACTTAAATTATAAATTTGTTTTTTAAAACTTTTTTTTTAAATATTTTGAACCTCTTTTGATATTGTCATAAATTGTTCGTGCCTTAAATGCTCGTTAGATTGGGGGTACTTAAACAAAGGGTATAGGACAGAGATCCCAACCAATGAAGACTCATGTGCGTTTGTCGATGCGCTCAGAAATTTCGACAAAAGGCAGAACAATGGATGCAGAACCAGACGGAGCCAGAATATCTTGTTCTTGTCTCACCTACATGCTGATCATCTATGCGAAGACCTTTGTGCGCTGTCTGCGCTTTATAAAAATACTTGTCGTATTCAAATACACATACATACCGACAAGTACGTACGTACATACATACTCATTCAATGTATTTCTGTGCGTGTGCATGTGCGTCTATATATGCACGCGTATATACAGTTAGTTGTCTGAAAATTGAGCAAAAATAACAGCAACGAAAAATCATTTTGTTGGCCAACCAACTGCTTGAGTTGCTATTTATAGACCAAAAATTGTAGGTGGCTCTGATGTGTTGAAAAATACAAAAAGCAACAAAAAAAAAAACAAAAAAAACAACAAAAAACAACAAAAAAAAGAGCTTAGAACAAAAACAAATAAATAAAACTGCTACACTTTGGTGTTGCTGCCCCGCTTACCCCGCACTGCTCGCAATAAAGACAATATGTTTATATGTTTCCTATCGAAATGTTCATTTCCTTTGTTCCACAAACTGTGACCAGCGTTTATATCCATCTATATAGCTGGCGATCTATTCGGATGTCTTTAACATTTATATCATAACTGAAATTTATTCGTAATAATTGATAAAAACAGACACCAACAGACACATTTTGAGTGCTGTGTTTGTTTGCTGCTGCTGTTGTTGTTGTAGTTGTTGTTGTTGTTGCCGTTTCTATTAATTTGTTTTCTATAAGAACCGTTGGGTGGGGCTGGTTGCGTCCGCCGGGCTGCAAACATGGTCTGGCGCTGAGCCCAGACATTCATTTGTAAGAGCTGTTGCTGCTCCTTCTGAATCTCGTTCTTCTTCTTGTTCTTGTTCTTGTGGTTGTTGTTGTTGTTGTTGTCATTTTATTTTTGTACGTATACGTAATATTTGTATTTTCTTTCTATTTGCCAACTTGTTTGCCATTTGTATTTATATTATCTACCGAAAGTCCCTTACAGTCCCCATGTTGTACTACATGAAGAGTTAACATCAGAATTCTATTCCAATATTATAGTAAATATATATACATTAATTAGTAAATATGACAAATTGTACGTTTTTTACCAGATCAAAATAAATTGTAATATAAATACTCTTTGTCTTTCGCTAAACGTCACCTCAAAAGAATACGTCGATATTTGAACACTTTGAAATGAATTTCAAGTTGTACAGCTCGATGTGTAATAAATTAATATCATCATGTTTTGGAATAGTATGATACAAATATAGTACATTCTGGAAATATAATAGCAACTCAAGTTTGTAATTTCCGTACTTTATTGTTTTATGGATCCGGCTTTATGGATCTATTTTAATGTCAATCTACTATTTTCCCAAAAAATAATTACTTCATTTCATATCTGAAGAAATCCCCACGAAAGACTATGATGTTAAGAATACCGCTTCAAAAATAAATTGTAAGATGTGTATATTAAATAGAATAACTGTAAAAATACTATATTTTCGTAATTCTTAAAAAAAATATCAAATTAAATATGTTCATATAACAATAAAAACATTTTTCAATTATCTGATGAAAAAACTATGTTGATCATAAGACTGCTTTGAAAAATATATATGTATGTTTAAGAAATGTATTCAAAATTAATAGTTTAGATGACAATATATTTTAAAACACTTTTTAAGAAGGCCAATTCGCTATTTTTTGCTTATCTGGAGATCCGAAAACAGCTATGTTACGCAAAATACTGATAAACAATATTTGCAATCTGCATCTTAAAAGCACATTTTGTATCCGCTTTACGATCAAGTAAAAAACCAATAAATAAATGTTTGATCTGTATCTCAAATCAATTTGCTACATGAAATTGGCTGATTACAAACAATTTCTAATTTCGAGAAACCAGACTTTGCTCATTTTGCTCAATACGTAGAATTAGTTGGACTAGCACATTGAAGATTAGCAAGTGTTTAATGCGGGCGACAGATAAGGAAGGGCATATAGTTCACAGTTAGAAATGGTTATACATATTTACAAATATAAATATATTTACATATAGGTACAAAGGTTGGTGAGGGATTTGTGCATATGTAGTTTACAGTTTTTTGACGAAATTGCTTGATTTGGAGTCGGAAATATGATGAATTGGATAAGTTTAAGTTTGGGTTTTAATCGGAAAATATAGGTTTTTGGTGGTTTGGGGGGGGGGAGTCACAAGTCGAAGGCAACCCATTAACATATGCACAAACTTACCCATTACCCTGGGTGGGCATGTTTCATGATCAGGACCTGTTATCGTTTGAATAGATACAACGCAATCATATATATTGGCTTATGTAAATATGCTTAGAATGTCTGGGGCAACAATTACCGCCCGCCGTTATGTATGTATGTATATGAGTACATAGATAAATATAGTATAAATATATATATATTTAGTTAAGATGCCGTCGTAGTTTTGCTTATGTTAGTTACAAGTTACAAGATAATAAAGTTAATATCTACATCTAAGTACATAACTAGGTAAAAATAGTATTTATCGATTGTACCTAAGTTGTATGAATTTTAGTCACAAGAGAGCTTAACTTTTTTTGGATTTTGTTTTTGCTTTAGTTATAACTTTTTATTTTGAACGCTAAAAACTGCAACTGCTTTGAAGTATAAATAATCAAAATGTTCCACCGATAAGTGTAAGTAATAATCATAGATAAAGATAAAGATAGAGAGAGAGAGAGAAATGTGTTTGCAGCAAGGAATGATTTGTACTCACAGAATAATACGGCAACAAAATCGGTGTCCTCGATAATCTTGAGCAATATCTTTGCGTTGACCTCCTCGATGCGATCGGGCAAATCCATGGCCTCGAGCGAGGTTAGAAAATCGAGCACGCCCTCCTCATCCATAAGATCACCATCATAGATGATGGGCTCCTTTTCCCTATCGGATCGGTAAATTGGGGAATGCAACTTTCAATTTTCTCATTTTTCCTTTATTTTGTTTGTCTTTTTGTTTACCTGAAGTAAGTGAGCGCTGGGAAGTTCTTGATGCCATATTGTTTGGCTAGTCGTTTGTCGTTAATTTTAACAAAATCCACACCGAAGGAGTCGGTGTCATCGTCGATTTTTTCGAGTTCCGCTAAAACCTTATCACAGGTCACACAGCTACGCGCATCTGTAAGCAATTCAACAATTGGTCACATTATAAAATTCTATTCTTTTTTTTGTTTTCTTTCTTTTTTTAATATTTATAATTTTGTCAGCGATTGAGATTCTAGGAAAAGTGCATAAAGATAGCAACATAAATTGACGGCTAGCAACTGTCGCTTGTGACGCCAAATGCCGTGGCGATTATTCATGGCGATACAGGATGCCTCATCGGTAACGCATAGTATCCCTCATCCCCCATTATCCGCCATCATCCGCACCCCGCACCCCGCTCCCCACAATCCCCTCACAAAACACACTAAAGAGCAAGAACCGCTGATGGCATTCTGGGGCCCAGAGCCCAGGCTAGTGGTGAATGAAATGACAGCAGCAACAGAAATTTGCATTGCTTTCATTATTGTTGTATATGGTTAACAGGGTTTATACATAAGAGGCATATATATAGTATATATAGTATATATGCTATATACATATGTGTGTATTTGGTCAGCTATTAACGTGTGCACAACTGCCAACAGACTTTTGGTAAATTAATTCATAAAAATTGATGTGGCCACTATTAGGGAAATGAATTGTACCACAAAAACGCCGTTGCCGACGTGTAAGCGGCGTCGGCTTTGGGTGGTTGCATGCCCCTATATTATACAATTGCATCTGTTCAAAAGTAAATTTGTTCGGATTTTATTTTGGCAACGATGTGCGCCAGTTAAAATAGGTTTGCACTTGTTTCATATAGTTTATATAAATACACTTATCAATATATATTTCGAGGGTGTGTATAAATAAGTTGAAGAATGGATTATCCAAGCCTATCCTGTATGTCTGTTTGAATGTTGCTTTACGAGACCTTATAAGAGCTAAATTTAAATACAAGTTCTTCCTGAAATGGGCGGGTATTGATAAGAATCGATCACCGACTGTAATAAAGGTCATAATTTTTAAAATACAGCTTTCCTATACCTTAACATATCATGGATGATCTGTTAAGATATAAGATCGATTGATTTTATATATATTCTTCGATTCTTCCAATATCGATAACCATCAATTACCGATAGCAAGAAACAGCTTTCGGATCCAATAAGAATAATCCTTAACAAGAATTGACTACCGTTAAATCAACATTATCAACTGTAATGATTAAAGATCGGTTAGGCGGCAAGGAAGAAATTCAACTTGCTAGTTTAGATATCTTCGGTTTAGGGTATCTGCTGGTCGAGCTTGATCGACCTTAGGATTCTAACTTGTTGAACTTTGTTTGTTTAGTGTACAGAAGTATATATGGATTTGTTTTTATGGGTTCTTATGGCCATCAAATCAAAAGTGAACAGATGCTGCATCCATATTACGTTTACGCATTATTTGATTTTGTTTGAATTGATTTCAATTGTATTTGCCTCCAGTTTACGGAGATGTATGTTATCCGCTAGCCGTATACTCCAATTAAATCAATAGCATTTACTTGAACTAACAAACAAACTTTCGTTCTGGCGTATTACCAGCAAAAATTCAATTAGCTGCCATTTGCGTAGGCTTTTCTCCGGCACATTTGTAGTATTTTCATTTTCTTTCACTGCTTGTTTGAGGTTTTCGTGTGCATAAATAAGTTCAGTGTCAGCATGAATACATTTTGGAAAATTGTGAAATGTCAATGCTAAAGCGAATTTAATTATTTTCGTGCATTAACAAATGCATTTGATAAACTTGAAATTCGTTTCAAGTTGGTTTTTAATTAATTTACGACATTGAAGTAATTTTTCTAATTTTCCTTGGAAAGTAACCATATCCAAGATCCGAAGGTGATTGGCAAAATATATTAACATGTCTATTTTAAAGCTGATGAATTATGAGCACGAATCGCTTTGTTTATGCGAGTTTTGCATACAATTTCTATATTTTATATGCTAACCATTTATTCAGTCAACACTTTTAATGGCAGCCCATAAAAAACGAAATTCTTTGGTACAAAAGGAGGAGATTTGAGAATTTCTTTTTCTTGGGTACAATATGACCCTCATTTTGAATAGCTAATTACAATAATTAATGCTTATTTACTGGCCAATTTTTCAATCCAATCCTTTTGGGAAAGCTACTCTGACGACACACATCACCAGAGATAGATACATATTGCAGATAGTACTAAAATAAGAAGAACAAAAACAACGGCAATTTCTCACAGCCAAAGCGATTGCTGCTCATAAACAGAAACGCAAAGAGGCAATCGGGGGGAAAAATAGAAACAAAAAGCGAAAAAAACGAACTGAGACTACTACCAACAAAAAAAAACAAAAAAAAAAAAAAAAAGGAAAAAAACTAAACCGAATGAAAATCTCGAGACATTTCGTACAACGAAATTTTTCACATATTTTCACTTGTATGCGAATTTTTAGAATTTTCACTAGAGAAAATTTATATAATATGGCTTCTGTTACTATTTCGAGTCGCACGGCCATCGTGCGTTGCGAAGCAGATTAAATCGAATGGTTATCGCTGTGCCCGGATCTCGCATATCTCGCCCATTACTAGACACATGTATATATATACATATACATATATATATATACATAAGTGTATGTGTACTTACACCAGAAAACGGCAACGTAATCCTTGTCGGCCAATAGCTTCTCCAACTGCTTGGCATTGACCTCCTCGATGACGGCCTCCGGTTCAAGCGGTGGCGGCGGCGGCGCCGCAGCAGCTGGCTGCGATCCTTTCTTGTTAGCGCAATTCACATATCCGGGAAAACTCAGTGCCAGTAACGTACACACGAGCAATGTCAGAGTTTTTAATCGCGTGAATGTCATCTTTCGATTTCCTTCAATACGTTCTATTCAATACAACTTTTTGAATTGGCCGTTGCGATTTTTTTTTAAACTCTGAACTCAAACATGCGGCGTATGTGTGGTGTATGTGTGTGTGGATTTATCTATTTATTTTTTAGTTAATTGAAAATTCGTCGTTTAGTTGCGTTGTCGTTATTAAAAAATTATTTTTTGTTTTTTCAAAATTATGGCACTATTTTTAGTTGAAAATCTTATTTCTTTGGCGTACACTAATACATATTCTTTGTGCGCATATATATATACAGGCAAAAATATATATAGGGTATATGTGAGAAAATTAGATTATATATATATGTATATATATAAAAATATATATATATGTATATATATATTTCTATTAATTGAATGTTTTCCGCGGACTGTACTCTTTTCAGTTTTTAAATTTTGTTCCACTCCGTGCAGAGGTCCGCTCGCAACTGAAAGTCTTTTGGTGAACATTCCGTGCCATTCAAGAGACCCAGCCAAGAGCTTTAGGGATCTTATATTTCGGGCATTTTAGCTTTTTGGCATTAGCTTTCGGAATGAGCAATAGAGCGAGAAACGACCCGCTGCAAGATCGTACAAAGCGTATGGTGAAATTTCTTGGGAACGAGCGAGAGACTTTCGCATCGTCTGCTTTGCGATGCAATTCTTTGTTTATGCATCTCCACACCTACATACATATAAACATACATATATTTGTATATATATAGCGTCGCTCGGTGGTCTTACGAAACTTCCTGTAAAAACAAAACACGCAAACTACGCGATGTATATACGTATACATGTTTGTATGTTTGTAGCACTGTCGGTATATACAGCGAGGAAGAAAGTGTAAGGAGGAATTGTGAAATGCGTAAGTGTTTCCAAGCCACAACAGCTGCGAGCACATTGCGGCATTGAAGCAAAACAAAATCAAAATTTGTGTGATTAATATGTGCAAACCACGAGATCTATTTATTCCCCAACATATACGATTTATTGAGATGCGAAAGCAACGCACATCAAAGCAATATATGAATAAATTAATTCATTATTTTCAAATAAGTAATACAGCCATAATGGCTTAGATAGGTTATGTCGAAATTCGACCAAATAGCAATATGCCAAAAAGCATTTATTTATTATCAACTATATTCATTTCTGATAAAGAAGTGCAAGCAATTTTAATTTGAAATAGAGAGTATCGATACTACCGTTACGATTTTAATATCGATTTTAATTCATGCCAGCGGCAAGTAACAGTCGATAGTTTTCAAGTGTGCCCGTCGACGCATCTTAGTTTTGTGTAATATATTTTGTGGCTTGCAAGATTCGGTCGCACTGCATACATATCTCAAAAGATTCGTAGGAGGAAGACGTCGTCGCCTGTATTCCAAACTAATTGATTTGATTTCGGCCATAAATGCAAGTGCAACAGGACCAGCAAATACAACCAACGTTGGTATGCGTAGTGCATGCTAAATTAACAGTTTAAACACACACACACAACAAGTGTTGTCAACAGTGCCAAATATAACGCGCGCCCATTTTGGAGGTGTATAAAAATCGATTAGCATTTGTCAAATTTTCAGGTAAATTGCAAATCGATGAATGTAAAGTGCATTCATTCAACGTCATATTATGTGTATTTAATTAAAAAGTGCCCCAATGCACGTTGCATATAGAAACGGCTCACCTTGAACTCGCCAGCATTGCAGAGGCGCCCAACAACAAACCGCCCTAAATACCAAAAACAAAATTTGTGTTTTCCTCACAGTTTTATATACAAAACAAAAACAAAAAAACAAACGCAAAAAGAAAAAGAAAAACATATTTACAACTGCAAAATTGACATTGATAATCGCAGCTCTTCAGCAACAGAAAGCTTTTTATCGCGATTCAATGTGAAGGTGAAAGTTAACAGCTGATTTGCGATTCCGCCTTTGTTGTGGTTTTCTTTCAAGCTAGACATGATAATTATTTATAAATACTATTTGATTAACGTGTTAAATAGCGAAAATATGACAAATTAAGTTCAAACTCGTTCTCATAGACTTATGCAATAGTTTCTTTGGAAAATTAAGAACATCTCTCGGAAAATTGGTGGATATTTAAAATTTTTATTATTGACAATATATCTTATTTAATTTTTTTAATTTTACTGCAAAGGCTAACGAAGCTGCAATTGGGTTTTCCGCATAGAACTTGAATGGGTTTCCCAATGGGTTTTTGTTTATTTGTTGTTGTGTTACATGTCATTAAAACCACTTATCAAGTATTCTCATGTTCATGCGATATCATTTCCTTCTTGGTACTTAAAGCATATGTTTTAGCCCGGCTTGTTTAGCCACAAACCGGTTTCGTATTAACAAACTGATCAGTTTCAGTTGAAAAAATATGTTTTTTTAAGTGAAAAACGCAAGAAATCTACGAGTATTGCTTATGTTGGATTAGTTGGCTTGGCTTCAATCGGAGCTGCTTTTCATTAATTGTGCTTCTACTTTGATCAAGAGTTGAATAAAAAAATCTTTGCCTGATTGCTTCTTCAGCAGGGCGCGAGACAATTCAGCGGATTTTATGTCATTGTTACTATGAAATTGGATGAAATTGTCGCATGGTGAGCAATGGCAAGATATTTTTATTTGATGAAGCCAATAACAGATTCGATTTGTTTGACTTTGGAATAGGTACCAGAAACGCATCGGCACCTATGATAAACAAGAATGGGAGAAAACCGTCGAGCAGCGCATTTTGGATGGCTTCAACAGCGTCAATCTGAAGAACACCAAACTAAAAACGGAACTAATTGATGTGGATCTAGTGCGAGGTGCGTTTACCACAATACAAACAAGATTTAACTCTCTTTTAATAATAATTGTTGATACAGGTTCCACTTTTCCCAAAGCGAAGCCCAAACAAACCTTGCTGACTGTCATCCGCTTGGCGATTTTGCGTTACCTGCTGTTGCCACTTTACACACAATGGTGGGTCAAGCAGACGACGCCGAATGCCTTCGGCTTTATACTGTGCCTCTACATCACCCAACTGATCAACTGGGCCATATACATCCTGCACAGCAATCGCATTGTGCCCCTCGTCTACGAACGGGCGAATGCAACGATTCTCGAGCATGTTGCTGAAACTGTTGCTGACAGCAACTCGCCACATCAGCAGCAGCAGCATCCGGCTGAGGAGAGTGCTGATATGCTTAGTGCTCTGCTGATACCATGTGCGCTTAGTTTACTGATTAGTTTAATACACTCGCAAATTGTCGCAACGAATACGGCCGGTTCGGGTGCCAGCAACAAAAACAAATTGCGTCGCATTTCCATGTCCACATTTGGCGAGAAAAACAATGCGCTAAGGGAGCAGCGTTTGCGGCGACGCAAAAAGTTTGTGCGGCAAGTTTTTTATCAGCTTAATTTATATAGCTAACTATTCTAACTATGTGCATTTCTATTCGTAGTTTGCGTCAATCTGATGCGGACATTTCACAGCCCAGCAGCAGTCACTCATTGAGTGCGCGGCGTGCCAAATTGACGCCACTTATCGCTGAAGCAACAGCAGCTGGCGCCGAGCTTAACCAATGCAATTGTGTGACAATTGCCAGCGAGGAGATTGGCCCCAGCACAACTGCCATAGCCGTAGTACATCAACATCATCATCATCAGCATCAAGCAGCAGCGGCGGATAGCACGACGGCACTAACTGAACCGCTGTACGATCTCAAGCCAACGGACAGTCCACATAAGAAGCGCAATGTCAATTGGCACACACCCATCCAGATCTATGCCACTTTCGAGGAGAACGAGCTGCCCTCATCCAGCGTTGAGCTGAACAATGTGGCCGGCAGTTTGGAGGTCAACTATCGGACGCGTCGCTGCATTGGCGATGACGACGGCTTCGAAAGTCTGAACAACAAGAGCTCCAGCGGCGAGGATAACAATCATTCGCCCAACAATGCTGTCAATACCAATGCCAGCAGCAACAACCACAACAACACACCAACAATTGTCACACCGGCCAGTCATCTGCGTTTGCGTCTCAATGCGAACAGCATCAGCTGTTGCACCACCAGCCACAGCACCACCACCATAACCAACAGCACCGCCAATAGCAACAGTGGCGGTGTAAGCAGCAGCAGCAATGCCCCAATCACCAGCGCAGATAAACTCGCCAGAGAATCGACCAGCAGCTGTGCCGAGTCCGACGAATGCGACGATGCGGACATCATATCGAGTCCAGCCTCGGCTGGCACCCAGGAGTGCAACACATCTGCCACCGATTGGCTGGGCGTCACCACAAACAGCGACGATTGCAGCTACACCTCCGAACTGGATCAATCCGATGGCGGCTATAAGCATCAGGCATGCAGCGACGAGGAGATGCCAGATCTGGACATCACACCCACAACTATACTCAATCCGCACAGTAGCCTGGATCGCAGTAAGTGAACACCAAGAGGAATGGCAACTTCAGAAAGTGCAAACACAATCAGACAAAGAAGCAAACAAAAAAATAATTCTAAATTATTCAAGGCAATTTGTACGAAGTAGGCTATAAATCATCTCTGAAAGCGAAGCGTTCCCATTTCTGACCGAATGCCGTATTAATAGTATAGTAATTAATGTTATAAATGGCAACTACAAGTTAGATCGCCTTCTTCACAAGGAAAACAGCAGTCAGGTATTATTTAGGTAAACATGTACGGGTCATTTTAGACATCAACAAAAGTAGTCCTCTTCAGGAACCACATTGCTAACACCACTAAGCAGACAAAATTTAACGCCCTTATATACGCTTGTTACGATATCAGAATCTTATATCCCTTTATGAATATAAACTCCTGATCCTTCATCGAGAAGAAACTATATCTCTTTAGATACATTTTCAAGCTATATTTTTTTATGCGGCATCTTTTTGCGATTGGACTGATTTTGCTTAAGCTTCATATCGCTGAAAAAAAGTTAGTGAAACTCATTTCAAATCTGTCTTAGAATCAATCCACCTGTGAGCTGCATAGAAGAGCTCGAGGACATAGCTCAGAAGTCTTGCAACAGATATGATTGTTCCACTTATTATATTAATCAACTAATTACATAAAGCTTAAGGCATAAAAAAGAATCATTTGGATTTTGAAAAAAAAAACATATTTTGACACATCATTAAAAATCCTTATCTGATACATCATGCATGATATACAATTGTATATCATGTATGAATTTTTAATAGTGTTATGTTATATATAAATTTATATCATGAGAGATTTAATTGTTTCACCCTTAGTAAGCTGCACCATTTGGGATCAGCGCGATGCGAAGAAGGCGCAGATGTCTGTGCTGGAGATCGCCTCGTGCATTATAGAGCGTGTGGATTCGCTGGGAGTCACCAACGATTACATTTACATAGGCGTCTTCTTCTCCTTTCTGCTGACGCTGATACCAACCTTCTGTCGGCTATGCGAGGTAAGTGTTTTTAGAATGCGCCAATTGGCAGTTTTAAGTCAATTACCCGCTTACAGATCACCATTGATGCGGACAAGGCCAGCGAGATCAGCTATTTGTATATGCCTCAGCTCCTGTGGGAGAAGTCGTCGTCCTCGCTCTTTACACTCCTCGGATTCGCCTTCGGCAATTCGCAGTGGGAACGCACAGTGCTGGCCTTGGGCTTTGCTCAGCGTCTTTGCCTGACGCTCATCCTCTTCATCATATTTGCTGTGGCGGAGCGCACCTTCAAGCAACGGTAAACTTAATTATCCCTCCTGCGTAATACTAACCATCGATCAATCATCAATCATATTATGTGGGCCATATTGTTGAAAGTGTACACAGCTCTTTTATGTTCCGATTCAAGTGAATCTCTCAATTATATTTTGTGAGTTTAATAGGGATTTGTTGCATGAATCACTTTGTGTTGGTCAAAATATCGAACACAAATATAGCCAAAATTGTTTGAACATTATCTTTTAAATTCATATTAAGTATTTTTTATTTTTAAATATGTATATGAGGGTTGAATAGAGATTCAAATCATTAACCAATTTCGCCACTATTTAATGTTTAGATAACTAATGATTTTTGCTTCAGATATAGAAATATATTTGATTCGCAAAGATATATTGTAAAAATGAACTGCATCATTAAGCCAAAAAAAACCACGTTTAGTTACTAAGATTATAATAACATTTTTGATATTTGGAAAATTAATGTTCAATTCGTTTTGCTCGTTTTAGTTTTCTGTATGCCAAACTGTTTTCTCATCTGACTTCATCGCGTCGCGCTCGCAAATCGAATCTGCCCCATTTTCGCCTCAACAAGGTGCGCAACATCAAAACCTGGCTGAGTGTGCGCTCCTATTTGAAGGTAATCATTTATTTAATATAAACAATTTTTAATTCAATATACTTTTTAATTCGAATACTGATTAACATATTTTGAACTTTTAGAAACGCGGTCCGCAGCGATCCGTGGATATAATTGTGTCTGCGGCATTTATAGTCACCTTGCTGCTGCTGGCCTTTCTCAGCGTTGAGTGGCTCAAGGATTCGGTTAATCTGCACACACATCTGACGCTGGAGGCGCTCATCTGGTCAATCACGATTGGCATCTATTTGCTGCGCTTCATGACGCTGGGTCAGAAGATCCAGCATAAATATCGCAGTGTGTCGGTGCTGATAACCGAGCAAATCAATTTGTATTTGCAAATCGAACAAAAACCCAAAAAGAAGGAGGAACTAATGGTCTCAAACAGCGTACTAAAGTTGGCAGCCGATCTGCTAAAGGAGCTCGAAACGCCATTCAAGATCTCTGGTCTCAGTGCCAATCCATATCTGTTTACAACCATAAAGGTGGTCATCCTATCGGCCCTTTCGGGTGTGCTGAGCGAGGTGCTCGGCTTCAAGTTGAAACTACACAAGATTAAGATTAAGTAAGCCAAAAACCAAACAAATGACTACAACAATACAAAATTGATATCAGACCGGAGTACCGAGGCTACTGGCTAATATCGTAATATATTTTTTTGTATTGTTTTAAGGAAAAATCTACATTTACCCACTACTAGCCTGAATAAACTTTATATTTAATGGAATTTGAATAGCTAAATAAATTAAGTAAGCCAATGTTTATGTTTGTAATGTGATTCTCTAAAAACAGCGTTGAATACCTAAATTACCACTAATGTTTAAAAATCAAATCAAATTTTTGTTTATATATCTGAACGTATCTGATACAAATTGGAGCGCCGTGCACAATCAAGTTTTGAAATGTTCACAGAACCATCTAGCATAGCAAACTATCTATAAGCATAAATCGTATGTCTTTCTCATGCCCTATGTCGTTTTCCTAGTTGTAGAAAGAACCAATTGCGTTTTCAACTCAATTTAAAACAGCTAATAAATTTACCAAAGTCCCAAATATTGGAATTTTACTTACTATTTATTTTATTTTTATGTTTGAGCTGCATTTGCAAATCTTCAATGCTTCTATATTTCGATATTTAACGCAAAGTTGAGGAATAAACAATATACGATTTGAAATTTGGTTTTAATAAAACGAACAATAGATGGCGCGTTGTTTTTGTATTTATATAAAATGGTTGCTCACAATTGGTTAGATTTTCCATCCATTCGCGCTAGATGGCGCTATCCTACTGACAGCTGATCGCGCATTCAGTATGACCAGCACTTGCACACCTGACGTAACAGTGCTGTGATCTTCTCCCCAACATATCCATTAAATTGCTGCATTTAGCCGCTCCGCCAACATGCTGAAGATCCAACTGACCCAACTTCTGCGGCATTCCATGGCCAGCCAGCTGAGGCACAGCCAAAAGCGTCTCATACATGTGGGCGATGCGAATGTGCTGAGCAGCGAAATCGATAAGCAATCAGCGGAATATAAGGTAAGAACATGCATATAACTGTAAATGTGTACATAATAACATTGTGCAACACTTGCAGGACAATGCCCAGGAAATGAGCAAGCTGGTCACACAGCTGCGTAATGTGACCAGCCAAGTGCTGACAGGAGGCGGCGCCAAGGCCAACGATCGGCATACGTCGCGTGGCAAGTTGTTGGCGCGGGAACGCATCAATCTGCTGCTGGACAAGGGTTCACCCTTCCTCGAGCTGAGCACGCTGGCCGGTTACGAGCTCTATGGAGAAGAGGTGGTCAATTCGGGGGGCATTGTCACCGGCGTGGGAAGAGTCTGCGGGTAGGTCAAAAATACTCTTGAATGGAATAAATGTTAAACATTAGATTTTTTATTTGAGCAGCACGGAGTGCGTTGTGGTGGCCAATGATGCTACGGTTAAGGGTGGTAGCTACTACCCCATCACGGTCAAGAAGCATCTGCGTGCCCAGGAAGTTGCGCAGGAGAATCTACTGCCCTGCGTTTATCTGGTGGATTCGGGCGGTGCGAATTTGCCACGCCAGGCAGAGGTGTTTCCGGACAAACTGCACTTTGGGCGCATATTCTACAACCAGGCGAACTTATCGGCGCAGGGCATACCACAGATTGCTGTCGTTATGGGCAGCTGCACCGCTGGAGGCGCCTATGTGCCCGCCATGGCGGACGAGAGCATCATTGTGAGAAGACAGGGCACAATTTTTCTGGCCGGACCACCGCTGGTGAAGGCGGCGACGGGCGAAGAAGTCTCTGCAGAGGATTTGGGTGGCGCCGATCTGCACTGCAAGACATCCGGTGTAACGGATCACTATGCGGTTGATGATGAGCACGCATTGTATTTGGCCAGGCAGATTGTCAGCAATCTGAATACGCCGGCAACTAACGCGTACAACGATCAGCTGCTCCACTCCATAGCAACGACGCCTCTGCACTCGACTGCTGCTGCTGTGGAGGAGCCGCTATACGATCCCCGAGAGCTTTATGGGATTGTTGGCCCGAATCTGACGAAGAGTTTCGATGTGCGCGATGTGATTGCTCGGATTGTGGATGGCAGTCGGTTCACGGAATTCAAGAAACTCTACGGCGAGACGCTGGTCTGTGGCTTTGCCAAGCTCTATGGTCGCACCGTGGGCATTGTGGGCAACAACGGAGTCCTCTTCTCGGAAAGCGCACTCAAAGGAGCCCATTTCATTCAGCTGTGTGCGCAGCGCAAGATTCCCCTGGTTTTTTTGCAGAATATAACGGGTGAGTGATTGATTGATTGAACGACTTGTCATTTATTGTAATACCTTCTCAGGCTTCATGGTTGGTCGCGATGCTGAGGCTCATGGCATTGCCAAGAATGGCGCCAAGATGGTCACAGCGGTTGCCTGTGCAAATGTGCCCAAATTGACGGTGATCATTGGTGGCTCGTATGGCGCCGGTAATTATGGCATGTGTGGACGGGCCTATTCACCCAGATTCCTGTACATGTGGCCTAATTCACGCATCTCTGTCATGGGCGGTGCTCAGGCGGCGAATGTTTTGGCGCAGATTACCGAGGATCAGCGGAAGCGTGCCGGCAAAGAATTTAGCGAGGCGGAGGCTCTAAAAATTAAACAGCCAATTGTGGAGATGTTTGAGAGGGAGGGCTCACCCTATTACAGCACGGCTCGCTTGTGGGACGACGGGATCATCGATCCGGCGAATACCCGCCAAGTGCTCGGCCTCAGTTTGAAGGCGGCTCTCAATAATGCTGGCCATGACACCAAGTTTGGTGTGTTCCGCATGTAGAAGTGTGCCTTTGTATTGTGGATTTTTTTGCATTTCGTGGGCATTTAATGCCCAAATTGTTGAAACAGTTGCATTTATTAGTGTTAAGTCTAAATGTAGGTTTTTTGGGGCGTGGCCCGTTAAACTTTTTAAATTGTTAATAAAAATCAATTTCAGAAAATGTTAAAATAATTATCGACCTATCGTTATCGCCGGCGTTAACATAGCTGGACGACGCTGGTGGTGTTTCACTCGCTGCCAACACTGCAGCAAAATTGATTGGCCAACACTAGAGAGCAGTCGACAACACTACGTGAAAACGGTTCGTCATAGAATTTTGGATTCCTTTGTCGTTAATTACTTTGAATTATAATAAGGTACGGCTTAAGTTAAATCAACGATTATCCAAAATACAATTCATTAGGTGAGTGTGAACTAAACTTCAAAACGACGGCTAACAGCAGAAAAGCCTGTTTCCAAGTGTATATATGTGTGTGTGTGTTGGTGAATGTTGCGGCTGCGGCGTTTTTTTGCTTCTCCATCTTTTAAGTGTGTGCATGGCAAAATCTAGAAGAGGCGGCGTCGGCAGAAAAGAAAGTTCAACGGCAATAAAAAAAATGCGAGAGTTTCTCGTGTATATGTGGCGATTTTAAAATAGCCTTGCCGAAAACTTCAAGTGCACAGCACTTGAGCACAAAACCTAGCAGAAAATATCTTCTGTACATGCTATGAGTATGTGTGTGTGTGTTGTACGCATTTAAATGTCGCCCAGTGTTGCAGGCGCGTCTGTCTCCCTTCTGTATGTGTGAGTGTGTGACCAAAAATAAAATGTGTGTGCATGCGTGTGTGTGTGTGGCTTCTGCGCCTGCTGCACGCTTGCAACAGGAACGGTCATAAAAATTCCACACCAAATCGTCAAGAGGCCATTGCGGCTAATCTGCTGCTGCTGTTTGAGTCGATGCAGTTACATACATTGCTACCTGCCACAAGCAAAAATGCATTTGCGACTGGCGTTGCCATATTTTTTAATGCATTTCCTGTGCCGCTCTCAGGTGTTATTTGCCATGTTGTGGTTGTTGTCAATATCAATTTACTAACATGACGTCATAGCCAGTATGTCAACTTGTCAACTTTTGTTATGTGTGTGTGCCTTTTATCTGACAACCCCCGCACATTGTTGTCCATGCGTGCGCATATGTGTGCGTGTGTGTTTTACCGATTCAAGCTTGTTTTCTTTTAGCTACTAATTTGATTGGCTTCTTAAAATTGCTGAGCTAGCGGACGCCAACGCTGACGTTCACTCAAAGCTCACCGGCATTTTCACACATTCGCACATATCACACACAGCAATTTGTGTACGTGTGTGTGGTAGTATGCTCGATGCCAAACACTTGCCGATAATCGATCTCGATATTTATGCCGCAAATGTTAAATTTATATTGAAACGTCATATTTTGTGATAAGTTGTGGTTACTTAATTGGTTGGCAACGATGTGCCGTTTGCCACAACTTCCGCTGCAATTACACATACACATCAATCAGAGGCAAACGCCCCCGCCACATACACACACACAAACAGAGACTAATAATCATCATCAGACTTCGACACAGCAAACAAAACAAATCCCTCATAATGAGTTTTTTTTTCCAACTTGTTGTGTATTTGGGGCAGTTTTGCCTGCACTTCAATCAATAAGCAACAACATTTGCAACAATACGGGGCACAGTCAAGTTCCGGCTATTGCCCCAACTTTAGTTTTTATCACAGCGCGCCCTTTTTATACTCTGTTCCCAGCAATATGAGTGGCAGTATTTTTTCTTTTTGCTTTCTCTGTTTGCATAACGCAAAGCTGTTTTCAACTTGCAACAAATCTTAAATAGGATAAGTTTTAGCTTGAAGCTGCCATGACTATTTTTGCAGCTTTTGTTAACAGAGTATTTTACCGCGTGAGATTCTTTTTTGTGGGTTCAATGCACTTGCCACACAACGTGGCAAAAGTTTACACACACACACACACACAAACATTTACTACTTGGCCCGATATTTATAGGCACATTTCGGCTGCCGGCTAATTCAACTTTCTGTGTGTTTGCGTGTGTGTGTTAAGGCCCACGTTGTGGCATTGGACATGTTATTTATTTTTTGATTCCATCTGCTCTTGATAATGCCAAATGCCTCAAACGCTGACACAGCTGCAGATGCCGACAATAGAGTTGTTTCGATTCGTTCGCAATTTATTCGATTGAACATTGAACTACTCAACTAACCAAGTGAACGAACTTAATTCCCGATTGTAGTTCATTTAAATCAGACTTTCTTTGAGTCCGATTCTTGTTGAATCTATGTTTATTTCTGTTCGTTTTCATTTTGTCGCGTTCATGTGCAAAGCAAACCACTGACTTACATAAAAAAATAAAATAAAATGAGTCTTGATAATAGAAAATAATTAAGTTTAAAGTATGTTTTTTTTAAAAAAAAGGTCATTTAGCAAAAGATAACGTGCGAAACAAAACGAACGATAATCGTAGTTAGAAGAACGAAAACAGTTAAACGAACGAAGAATTTCGTTCATCAATAACTGAACGACTGAACTACTTCTTTGGCATGAACAATAAAGCACAACTCTAGCCGACAATGCAGTGACTAAGAACCGTTGCCGATGTCGCTGCCTCTGCTGCTGCTGCTGCTGTTGGCTGCTGGCTTCCGACTGTCTGTCTCAAGAAGCGTCGACATCGGCAGCGAAGCGTTGACAAACCAAAACCGCCCAACAGCAGCCATAGCCGCAGTCGAAGCAGACGCAGTCGCAGTCGCTGCAGCCCACCACAGTCCAAGTTCATTGTTCGTTGGCTCCAGTCTCGCACGGATTGCGCTGCTATCGCCACCATACAAAATACTAAATACAAAATATATATTTGCTTGTGCGTGTTTTTCTTGTTGTTTCTTGTTGCATCCGCGCTGCTTGTTGCTCGTGTGCCTTTTCCACTCTAATTTCAAATTTGCCTGATTGTGTCTTAGCTGGCAGCGTGGGGCGCGTTTGCTTGGCGCTTCTACTCAACTAAATAGAAAAAAGTACGACTCCACTCAACAATATAATTATGTGTTGCAATTTACAATAAAGTGTGTGTGTCTGCTAAGAAAAGGTGTGGCCACAGGGTATCTTAAGTCATGCATGCATATAATGCGATTCTTAAGAACTCAAGTAATACTCACTGCTGCCAATAGTCAGCTGTCTGCAGCAAAACTAAATCAATTAACGCATTAAAAGCCAATATCATCTTAAATTCAAAATGTAGCTGTATTGATAATAAAATTTACCATATTTTAAACATATATATATATGTATGTATATACCAAAGTATGTATACACCAAACTCATCTAGCGTTCTTCTTCTTCTCTTTGCAAATTACAAGAATTTGTCTTGAATAAGTCGACATGCTTCAGTTGGCCATGTTAATACTAATTATTGAAACAATCAAAATTCTGATTAACATTATTAGTTATCTCTAAAATGGTGTAAAAACTTGTTTTCTGCTTGGAAATACTGCTATTTGAATATTGCATATTTTGTTCCCATAAAAGCTATATGATATAGTAGTTCCGTGTAATGGATTTATCAATCATTATAGAAATACATTCTTTTCACACAAGGAGCTGTACGACATGTAATTTCTGCAAAAAGTTGATTTGCTTTTATATAATTAATCTTTGAAATAAATCAAGTGTGTTGGTCAACTAGGGTATCTGGTGGTCGAATACTTGTATTTTGTGCTGTGATTCTTATCTCTGCTGATTGTTGATCGAGTTCATTAATTTGTTAATACCAATTGTGAAGAGTCGCTTAAGCGCAGTAGGAGTAAATATTTATGCTAATTTGCCATAATTCACATAATATATAATCTATTTGAATTCGTTTTGATCAGATACCAAGCCGAGCTGCCGTGTGGGTGGGTTTTCAAGTAGGCCTTGATCTATGCTTGCTCTGTTCGGCATTCGAAAGTGTCGTTCATATGAAGCTGTCGAAAAATTCCAAAAAAAAAAGAAAAAATAGTAAATAATAAAAATTTAATTTCGAGAGACAAGCGATTATTTTTTCAAGAATTAATTGAAATCTGTAAACCTTCGAAACATCTTGAACCGTGGGTAAAACGCTGTTCAATCAATTAGCGACTAATTGGAGATCGGTGAGTTATTTCTTATCGAGTTAGTTCAAGTGCCATTTTTTTTTGGCTTAGACAATTAGTGAAAAACGCTTAGCAAAACAACAAAAGCTAAATCAATTAAAAGGAAAAGCGGCGGTAAACTTTCATGTTACGAACACAGATATATACTTATAACAAATAATCGTGCCAACATGCCACATGCCACCGCAGATGTTGTATTCGATTGTGATTATCATGATCTTGATATTGAGGCACGCATATGTGCGACGCTTCAATGCACACACCAAAATAAAGCAACAAAAAACAGCCAAATAAAAAAATTGTAACAATTATAAGCTGAGCAGTAATTACCAGCATTAGACACACACACACACACACACCTACCCACACACCTTCTATGGCACACATAGTTAAATTATGAAATACAATTTATATATATTTTTTTTTTAATTTCGCAGCAACGGCTACAACAGCAAGAGATTCACAGAGATATGGCTGTTAACGTATACTCCACAAATGTGACGTCCGAGAATCTGTCTCGTCATGACATGCTGGCCTGGGTAAACGATTGCCTCCAATCGCAGTTCTCCAAAATTGAGGAACTGTGCACGGGTGAGTCTGCAGATGGGCATCGAATCACCGATCACAGTTCACCTATTCAATATATATTTATATGTGGCGTCTATATTTAGGTGCCGCTTACTGCCAGTTCATGGACATGCTGTTCCCAAATTCAGTGCCCGTCAAGCGTGTCAAATTCCGTACAAATCTGGAGCATGAGTACATACAAAACTTTAAGATCTTGCAGGCCGGCTTCAAAAAAATGTCCGTCGATAAGGTAAATTGTTGCTCTGGCTGGCTTATCCCCACATATATATGTGTCTTGTATATTTTCCAGTCTCATATATATACATTCGATTTTTAAATTATGTTGTTTTCTAACACCAAGTTTTGCACACTTACAAAGTTAATTGTTATACATATATAATTATTGAGATTGAGCTGTGTGTGTTGCGCTGATTCTTTGTGCACATTAGGCACATTTATTACAATAACCATTGTATTTAGTATATCTAATATTGATCAGACAATTTGCAGCTATAGCTTTAGAAGAATCATATTTGTATTTCAGTATAAAAATTCAGCACAAAAAACAAAACTTTCTTTTGGAAAATATCTATTTTAATAGCGAATGCAAAGATTTCTTTGAATATTAGCTAAACTATGTATGATTTGATAATTATGGAAAGGTGCTCATATTACGGCCTATATAAATTATATTTAAAATTCTTGATTTCTGTACTTGTTCGTTCTTAACATAAGTTTAAACTATATTCCAAAATTGAACTCTATTTGGGGCTGGTTGGAGCCAATTGTTGAAATTCCATTAAAAGTTGAACTCTTATATGTGTGTAACTAACTGACATTTCCGTTACAAACCAATGAAAAAACATCAACAACATCGACAACAACTGCTGGGAATTACAAACAACAATAACAATAACATCTGCAGATAATACCCGTTGATAAACTTATTAAGGGACGATTCCAAGACAATTTTGAGTTTCTGCAATGGTTCAAGAAGTTTTTCGATGCCAATTATGATGGACGTGAATATGATCCACTGGCGCAGCGGGGCGGCCTCAAGCTGGGCAACGGATCCGGCAGCCACACCGGCAGTGGTGTGGGCAGCACCAACAATGATCTGCATCTGGTGCATCGTCGCCCGCAGCAGCAGCAGCATCCACAACCACATCCACATCCAGTGCAGCATCAGCATGTGATCAATAATAGCCGCATGTCAGCGTTGCGCATCCAATCGGGTATGGGCTCGCTCGATAAGAGAGATTGGTGTTGATGATATAATTATGATAGCAAAAGCTGGTTACGGTGATGGGTCATCGCTGTCTCGTCTACTATCATTTTACAATATTTGTGTTGTGCGTGTGGGGGCAACAAAATAAAAACGAACGTGAAGCACGCGAAAACCACAAATGAAAAACAAAAATAGAAAATCAATTTTGTAACCAGCAAACCACCAAAAATGGCATTAGCAACATTGGTGACTGTTGTGCACCACCCACCAAAAAGCATACGCATCCCCAGCACCCAACCAACACACACACAACTTAACTCACAAATACACGCAACACACACACACACACACAGTTGTCTCTTTGTTTTGAGTGTGCACATTTCTCATATCTAATTTGTAATATTAATTTAACTTTTAGTTTCGTTTCTATTTAAATTGTCTTGGTTGTTGTTGTTTTTGTTTATATTTTTTTTCTCTCTCACTTCATTCAACAAAACACTGCATATTATTCTCTCTTTCTCTCTCACACATTTTACTTTTAGATAATACCCATTGACAAATTGATAAAGGGTCGCTTCCAAGATAATTTCGAATTTTTGCAATGGTTCAAAAAATTCTTCGACGCCAACTACGATGGCAGAGATTATGATGCCAGCGGTGTGCGCGAAGGGGCGCCGATGGGCTTTGGTTCCGGTGCTGTTAAATCTCTGCCTGGCACAAGCGGCGGCGGCGTTGCCAGCTCCTATAGGCGTGTGCCAACGGCGGCACAAACACGACCAGCGGCAGCAACAACGACAGCCACAAAGCCCAGTAGGTTCTCTTGGTTTGGTTTGGTTTTGGTTTTGGGTTTGGGTTTGGGTTTACTTTAGTTTTGGTTCGCCCTATTTTGCAGTCCACACACAAATCCACAAAAAGAAAAACTTTCATCATCAGATACATTTTTGTACATGCACCCAAAAACATACGACATTATTTTATATGTTGGTGGCACGTTGAACTTAGCTCATAAACACATTTGTTTAAGTCTTTAATTTAACAAAACTGAATGCACCAAAACTACAAAATGACAAAACACAACAGAAAGCGCCAATTGAACGCTAGCCATTTGACGCGAGTGCTTCACGTTTGTTAAATCTGTAATTAAGTGCAAGTTAATTAATTTTAGGATTAACGTAATTTTCTTATCCAATCCAAGCAGTCTCTAAGGTGCCGCCACGCACAAATAATGCGACGCCGCCGAATCGAATGATCGCCGGCACGGGAGCTGTCAAGAAGAGCGATGCGGCTGGTGCGGCAACCAATCATCAGATCGAAGAGCTCTCCAATCAGGTAAGTTATTGCCCACATGGAAACATCAGGAATCATCTGTCTAACTTGATCTGTCGCCATGTATTTAGATAATGGACATGCGCTTGAATCTTGAGGGTCTGGAGAAGGAGCGCGATTTCTACTTCACGAAACTGCGCGACATTGAAATACTGTAAGTTGAAATCAATCTTAAAATGAATTCTTCTTTCCTAACATATATTTCAACTGCCACAGTTGCCAGGAAGCCGATGAGGCTGAACCAGCACAGCTGATTCAAAAGATTTTGGACATACTCTATGCAACTGAGGTAAGCGGCAGAAGAGAGTCTTTTGTATCCGTTGCATACAACTTGCATAATCGAAACTATTTTTATTTCTTGGCATCACAGGATGGCTTTGCGCCACCAGACGATGCACCACCAGAGGACGAAGAGTACTAAGTTTAATCAACAACACAACAGTCAACAGCCCACGATGATTAATTGTTTGCTGCATACATATTCAAATTCGAACGGAGAATACATTTAACACAATTTGCTATGCTAAAACCTAAACTAAAACCAAATTTATGAAAAATAACTACAACTGCAACTTCAACTTCTACAACAACTCAACTATATAAGGAACCCAGTAACCATCGAGAAACAACAATACAAATGCAATGAAACACACACACACAAACACTCTTACATCTTAGCACTGGTAAATGTATTGTATAACAAATAATACACATGAGATATACATTACACATGTACATTAGTTATTAACAATTGCTACAAACAATTTAATTCGGTTTAGTAATTATGTAATTATGTAAACACTTACGAAATGGCGACAGGGGCCGCTTTTGACCGATTGAAACACGAATTTTCGAACAGATACACAAAAATGCGTTGGAACTGCTCAATTTTGTTAAAGACAAAGCTGTGTTATGTTAAATTCCAAATATTCGAAGCGCGCAACTTGCAACAAGCAAACAAACATACAACCAAATTGTGTTCAGTCGGCGCCTCCTGCTGTTGCTATTTAGTAAATTGAACACCAACATGTTGCATATAAATTGTTTATAGTAGGAAAAACAAAAACAAAATGAGAAAAACGAGAAAAGAAAAAAAACGAAACAAATAAACAAAAGGCGTGGCAAAAAGTAACTGACAGAAAGACTTGATGTGAATCACAAATTGTTAAAATGAAAAACTTTACATTAAATTGATAATAATTTGGTTTTTGTTTCAAATTTGGTTTTTGCTGTGTGTCATACAAAGTCGTTTTTTATAAACTAATGAATTTATAAATTTTATTGACTCCTTCGTCGTTATTATTGAGTGTGTTGCTGCATAGTAGATTTGTAAGATGTGAAAAGAACTCTCTCAGTAGTTATGTAGGTGAGATGGCATTTGGAATTTTCAATCTTCTTTAATTAACAACAACAGCAACAATCGATGCAAATGCATCCACTATTGAGTATAGTAGTATTTAAGCCATTTTTTGCTCTCAACTCATTTTTTTTAGTTCTATAATTTATTTGTAAAAAAAAAATCCGAACGTTTAAAGATTAAATAAAAAACAAAAGCTACTATCTAATTTCTGAAACAAATACACTGAGATTTGCTTAGGACTTACTCTTTAAATAAACAAAAAAGGAAAACAATTTGAGTACGACTCGCTTGTGTTTTTTGAGTTTTTCTCTTGGGTTCATTTGTATGCATCTGTCTGGAGCACAATTTTCATTTTCTATGAGCACTAAACGCTGTAAATATTTTGTTGAGCTTGAACAAACATACACATGAACACATATATATTTACAAATATTACACATTACATGCATATATATATATATACATATATAGGGTATTTCACTTAATATACATGTTTATTGGGCTGCAAAGGCATTTATTTATGTGTGTATGAATAACGTTCTATAATCTAGAAAATAAAACCAGTGTTGCTTTTTTCAAAATAGTACTCGTGCATTTCTCTTCTCATTTCGCTCCCATCAATGTGCCACAAAATGCGTTCGTTGCATGCAACCTTAAAACTATGCTAAGTTATTTAACGGCTGACTGGATCTGGGGCTGCTTGTGTGTGCCATCGCAGAAGGGACGATGCGTCGTCTGTTTGCAATTGCACAGCCAGTAGTCGCCAGTCTGCTCCACCTTGAAGCGTATGGGCCTGTAAGTATGTAGATAATTAGCTGATATATTCAGACATATTCGATGGGTTTTACAGGCAGCTTTTTACCTCAGCTTAATCTTGAGAAATTCATTTTTATGCGTGCCATCGCAGAGTGGCTGCGATTTGGACTTGCCGCACAGGCACCAGCTGTACGTTTTATCTGTGGAAGTTGCAACATGTGTTTTGCCGATTATGTAAACATTTTGCTTTTCTGTTCATTTCCCTCTGCTGGAGTGCAACGCTCACCTTTATCTAGATGCAGTTTGAATGGTCGCTTGTCGAAAATGGCGCCGTTTTCCTTTTGCAAATTAGCCGTTTGCTTATCCTCGAGTAGATTTTTGGGTATCGTTTTGGCAGCATTGCCGCTCGCTTTGGCGCTGGAGCTATAGCAAGCATGCTGTATGAAAGATATAGGTGCATTTTTAAAGGAGATGATAATAAGAGATAATCAGGTTTGTACCCTTAATAGCCAGTTTGTGCGCAGATTGCATCTCAGTACAATTGACATGATTTCAAGGAATTTTTATCAAGCGTCTGAAGTGAAAGGCTAAATAAACCAAACATCTGTTTTTTGTGCAAGTGTGTACATATACATTTAAGAAATTAGCCGATCAGCAACTGGTCACCTTAAAAAGCGTTTAGTATTTAAATGCCAAAGAAAATAAGGCATAAGTCGACAGACCAACTTGTTGATACCCTGAACAAATAATAACTGAATAGCCTAATTAAATAATTTTTAAGCAAATAAGAAAAACAAACATTCTCAAGAAAAAACGTTAGGCTTTATTAACACTGCCGTTTGCAGTCAAGGTCATAGTTTGAGTTCGCAATCAACTGCAAATCACTCAACAGATAAGACAGAAACTACAATACCTCAGGCGACAAAATAACAGCCTTAGCAGATATGAATATCTCTAAGGGAAATAAATAATATTTGATAAACTAGTAGCTTTACGTAAGATATTACACTTACTTTAGATAAAATTGGCTTATCAAACGAACCCGCTTATAAGTTTATTAAAATGCAACTATGTAATTATTTATGCGTTTGTTGTGTTTATTTAAATGTATAAAGAAGCAGAGCTTATTGAATTAGTAAAACTAGAACTCGTCGTTGAATGGATAGTACTTGTGGCGGGCCATGCCACTGAATGGAACTGTGCGCACACCCGTGTGATATGTCTCCATGGCCAGCATATCCTCTGGCTCCAGTTCGAAATCGAAACAATTGAAATTCTCGGCAAGGCGCGATTTATTCGACGACTTTGGCAGCGGCACAACGCCAATCTGTATTAGATATCGCAGGCACATCTGCGCCGCAGTGTGACCATATTTCTTGGCCAACAGCTGCGCACGCTCATCATACAAAAAGGGTGGCCAGTTCCGCGCCGGCTGCGGACGCGCCAGAGGACAATAGGCGCAGATCACAATCCCATGCTCCTTTGCATGGGTACGCAGTTGCCGCTGCTGGAATGCCGGATGACACTCGACCTGGTTGACGACGGGCTTGATCCGACAGTGCTGCAGCACTCGCTCCGTTTGCGACGCATTGAAATTGGATAGGCCAATGCTGCGTGCGAGTCCCAAATCAACAAGTTTCTCCATTTCATGCCACGTATCCAAATAATCCACATCGGTCAGCTCCAAGGTGCCATGCACATTGCTGTCATCGTGGAATTTCTGCCCGATTGGCATATGCATCAGATACAAATCAATGTAGTCCAGACCCAGGTTGCTCAAACTGAGGCGAAAGGCACGCTCCACAATCTTCGGATCGTGGTGAATGCCACCCAATTTTGTCGTTACAAATATCTCCTCACGTTTTATCGTTCCGTCGGCGATCTTTTCCCTTATTGCTCGACCCACTTCCTGTTCGTTCTCGTAGACGAAGGCGGTGTCGATGTGCCTGTAGCCGATGTCGATTGCGTCACGTGTCGCCTGATACGCCTCCGATTCGAATGATCGCCAGGTGCCCAGGCCCAGCATGGGCATGTCTATGCCGTTGCTTAACTTTATTTTAGGCGCTAGTTTTGCCATTGCGTTGATAATTGGCCAAGGACTTGTACTTTATTCTCTGAATCAACTCCAGCACGTTCAAGCTTTGATGAGCAACTGTCGCGTCGTTCATCTGTCAAAATTTAGTGCATCTCTTTCAAATACCCTGTAACGGTGATCTTTATGTGGGTGTGCTGGCGCCTCGCTTCTGTGACTTGTATAAGTCGCTTATCTGCCTATCTGTTGCTTGGTTTATTTCATTTATTTTATTTTAGAAATATATATTATATATAAATTCCAGCATTTATATGGCATTGAAAAACGATAAGTTCAGAGCAGGGTATTTTCCAGTACACCTTTACACTTTGCAAGCCGACTTGCTTCGTTGAGTCATGCGATGAAATCACAGCTGAGTTTTGGCTTTACCCACAAGCACGAAAGCTTTCGCTCGGGAGCTTTTTGACGCGCTAAAACAAGTATACTTGAATTTAATTTTCTGCTTTATTTTTTTTGCTAACACATAAAATTTTTATTTGATTATTTGTTAAAGTTCAAAATGTTAGACATTGAAAGTTACATGGTGTCCATATGCTTAAGTTGTTGTTAAAGGTTATTGTTAAAATATTTGTAGCTTTGCATAAATTTATTTGGTTTCGTTAATCACTATAAACGGTTAAAAGAGTTGCTCCCTGAACTTGGAAAGCATGCATTTATATGTATGTATTTATATGTTATTTGTTTAAGATATTTTTATTTTATTTTATCTTTAATGTTGCCTTTTATGTTGGCCTTCTACTTGTTTTTTGTTGGTGTTGTATTCTTACTGTGAGCTCCAATGAGCATTTGGGTTTTTTTCCTATTAAATCTAGTCTATTTTCACAATATTGTTTGTTGGTGTTTTATTCTTACTGTGAGCTTTGAAAAGCATTTTTTATTTTATTTTTAAGTCTAGTCTATTTTATTAATGTTTGTTATTGGTGTTGTATTCTTACCGTGAGCTCCGATGAGCATTAAAACTAGTCTATTTAATTATGTTAAAGGTATGCTTCACACATACGTACATAAATACATATGATTGAGTAAAATTGCCAAGATTTAGTCATTAGACATATAAACATTGCTTTGAACATTTAGTTAGATGGTTTGAACATTTAATGCATTTTTCGCTGGTTCTTTGGTTAACACACATATTGTTTGAATATAGAGTGTCTGGATTGTTTAAGCGGAGGTATATATGTAGGTTTAGCTATAGTTTGGATCTCTTTACCTGATTCATACAAATTTATGCAAAGTGCTAAAAAGAAAATTGGAAAACATAACTGTTGTATAAATGTAAAGAAAAATTTTAGAAATTCTATTAGGATTGTCAAATCGAATCACAATTCAAAATTTGAAATTTTCTTCTTTCGTTTGTTAGCGTTTTATATATATTTATATATATATATATATAATAAGTAATTACTTTATTTTGTCCTAACATAGAAAGGCTACAAAATATATGTATATATTTATAGCTGTATATCTTAATATTTGACACAAAAAGTTTTGAAAACGGTTCTTAAACTAGATAGATCTAAATTTATGGTTAAGCATATGTGGTGTCATTTGGACAACTCTTTGGTCTAAATCTAAGTAAACATGTATTCGACATATTTAGATGAGTTTACATATCGGAGAATTGTTTTTGTACAGATTATATAATATTGTTAATTAGCAATTCTTTATGGACGATTCTGACAGAAACTCCCCATTTCGTTTGGTAGATAAAGTAATTAAAGGCTTGAAATCTCTTAAGTTCTCTTTAAATTGGTGTTCGTTTTTTCTTTTTGTTTTGTTGTATTCAAATTAAATTTGGTCATATACCTAATAAACTAAAAACAATCGTTTCAAATTCACAGTTATAAAAAATTGCATTACAAATTCGTGCAACTGTTTTGGAGAAACCTCTGAACTCGTATCTTTAGTGGGTTATTGTGCATTGATTGAATGTTTTGGATATTCGAGAATTATAATCGATAGTGCAGAAATACAGATAATTGAATACATATACATATATATACTACATTGTATGGTCTGGTAGGGTTTAGTTGCCTACGTAGTGGTTCTTGTCTAAGTGGTATGTCGTTGTTTGAGAGACCTTCTTGGGAGAGGAGTTGGTTTCTTTCTATAAATATAAGTTAACTACTTTGGCTTACTAATTGTACATATACATACATATAATATATCAAGTGTTGCCTTTTATAAGACCTGCATAGGAGTTTAGAACTTTGAGATAAAAGACACGAAATTTTATAGATGGACCCCATAAAAGTCACACTTGCCTTAAGAACTTTCAGTGGGTTCTCGTTTTAAAGTAATTCCTATTAAATAAGTACATCTTGAATGAAGCCATTTTCTTTTGTACATATTCTACAACTAATAAGGTCCCTCTCCAGTGTTTTTTGATTTTTATGCTTTTACTTAGCATATTTATTTGTATTATTTACTCAACTCAAGAAAAATTATACGTGTTTTTTTTGTACAAAATAAAACAACTCAAAATAACTGACTATAAATGTATGTTTGGTTGTATTTTATTTATGAATGTTATAAAGATAAAACATACATGTATAAGATAGAAAGAAAAATTTAAATAAATGTCTTATGACTACATAACTTATACATATTATATAATATATATTATTAGCTAGCTTCAACTAGATTTGATTATATAATGTAAGTCGCTTACTCTTATGACATGCCAAATATTCGTATGATTTGTATTTTTGATTAAAAAAATAGACTCCAATTTTATATTATCCTTTTCGTTTGGACTTGTGCATAGCCATGATTTTGAAATGGATATTCGTATAACTTTTATTTTGATTTGTATTTGTTTGTTATTGTAAGTTACTGTTTCGTAAAGTTGTAGGAAATAGGTTTAGTACATTGTTTTTGTTTTTGTTTTTGTTTTTGTTTTTGTTTTTGTTTTTGTTGTTGCTGTTGTTGCTTTCTCTAAATGTTTAGTATCACACACGCCCATTTGTTTGTTGGTTTGTTATATTTGTAACGCTCGTTGGGCTTGGGAATTTGATTATTCCCTTGTCCTACCCAAAGCCAAATGTTTTTTGAAGCAAAAAGTTTACTTGTTTTTTTTGTTGATTCAGTTCATTTTGGAAAATTGAGATAGTTGTTTTTTATGTATATTTGCCAAGCTTACATAAACTTTACTTAGTTACTGGCTAACATGAATAAAGTTAACTGATTAGTTTTTGGGGTTTCGGCGCTTAGTTCAAAATGCACTGGTTGGTCGCTAAAGGGGCAGCTAAAAACAACTCAGCTAAGCTCATAACTCTGCAGCTGATTACCGTTTTGTCTGGGTATTCTTTTCTTTGAACCCATTTAATACTCATTATAGACACTAAATACGAACTAATTTTAAGGGACTAAACGTCGACTTGTTGGTTGTTTCACTTAGTTTACTTTAATTTAGCTTCCGGGTCGGTTCCACCTTCTGTGACATGGCGGTCAAAACCCGCTGATTGTCAATCACACGCAAACAGCTGATGTACGAGCGAACTTCTCCCTCGCTCTTTGGTGATGGCGGCTCCAGACCTGAAAATAATACGATTTATTTATCTTCGATTTTTACTTTTTATTTTTATTTATTCAATGCAAAAAGTAATTAAATTGTTTTTATTTAATTACAATTGAAATGTAAAATATATAAATAGTTTGTTATATTATTATAATAATTGGGAATAGTTAGAACTGCGACCTATAAGGTCTATTGTGCCCCTTACTAAACCTACAGCTCTTCCATCAATCCCAGCTCCTGCACGAATGCTAGAATCTTTGTTGGGTTGAGGCTTTCTATGGCCTTGGGCCTCATGATATGCTGCCCTTAGATGCTGCATCTTTTCCTGGTTAAGGCGACGCATTCTGCTAGGATGTGCGTTGAGGATTCCTCCTCGAATCCGCAAAACCTGCATGCATCGCTACTATAAATACCTAATTTGGTTAGGTGACTTAGTCTACAGTGTCCTGTGAATAGACCTGTGAGTATTCTGAGCCTATTCTTCCCCATGGATATCATTTGCTTAAATCGCTTTTGATTATAGCCACCTAGGAGACTTCTGGCTTGTTGGAGTCCTGGTGTCTCTGCCCAGCTCCGTTCCCGCATCACGCATCCCGATAAAAGTGCTAAAGACTATTAATATTTTATTCAGCCAAAATTTACTGTTTCGAGAAAGAACTTAAAGCAGCATTGGTGTCTCAGCGTGGCTTTAGGCTTCAATAACAATTAAAACTTATTCGCAGACAACAAATGTTAAAATAATACTGTTAAATAATAATAATAACGATTAATATTGTTGTCTAACTTACCCAAGTTACGAGAGCGACAGAAGCGAATGGTGCGCATTGTTTGGGCCATCATGTGCATTTTCTCGAAGTTGACCAGTCCGTCGAGGCTCGTCTTGTTGCCCTCGTGGGCAAAGGTCATGTCCTTGAGCAGGAGCGGCATGAAGGGAATCAGCGGCGGCTGCAGTTTGCCCACGAAAACACGATAAGCGCGATGATTACGACTGGGATCGATGAGTGCCTCGAATTCTTGAAAGATCTTCCGGAACTTCGATGGTATCTTCTCCCAGGTCTGATGCATCCGCGACACGGCCATATTCGATAAGCCCATGACAATCGCAAAGAAGGCATTCAAATTCTGATACTCTTTACAGCTGTGCGTTGAAAATATTGTTCAAATTTCAGTACAGAGTACAGAGAATTTTTGCATTTGAAAAAACTTACTAAGCGGCCAGCTTGATAAATTTACGGACTAAACCCACTCGTTTGCTGAGGCTCGGCGTGGAGACGAGCTCGGCCACAATCCAGTATTGCACCTCATTGAAGCGCCGCAGAAACACATCCAAATTGGCCGTAATCTGTGCGGAGAGTTGGCATTAGTACGAAACTTGACAACACATCTTGGCAAGCTTTAATTGCCTTAACAATTTCTGGCAGACAACTCGTGCCAAAACTAAATTTACAGCTACATGACAAATGCTAGACTTGTAAATGGTTGACGGCAAACTTTTTGCCAGATAGGCAGAACCCGCCCCCCCCCTACCCCTCGGGAGTAAACGTCTCTGCCTGCACTTTTAGCCTAATTAGTCGATTTGGCTTTCAAACTTCTGGCAAACAATGCAACGAGGCAGCCTTAGGCCATGTGCCTCAACTGTGTATGTGTCCTTTTTTCTCGCTGAATTACACTTGTCGAAAATTTGTGCTTTTGATGAAACTAAGCTGAACTCTCATTTTGTATTTAATTTTTAAACAAATATATTTTATATATATAAATTCTCTTAAACAGAAAAGATTAGATTCAATCCTAAGGTGATTAGGTAATGCAATTAATGAGTTTTTTTTTTTATAAAGTTGACCCATAAATTTGTTCAAATTTGTAGACTAGTAAAAAAACAATAAACAGACAAAGGCTGATATTCTTCGATCTGACAATTACACTGCATACCTTCGAGTCTTATTATGAACTCTGGGTAGGGATAAAATATGCATTAATGTAAGCTGTCCTTCCATAGATTAAAACATCCTTACAATGGCCTGCAACTCGACCTTTTACTGAGTAAGCTTAAATTATCTGGACAACATTTTAAGTATCTTGTCAAAATGATGCCTGCCTCGCCTACCTAGCAAAGTCTTAAGTATTTTGATGACAGCGCAAACACAGTTAGAATAGGGATAACAAAGAGCTTTTTCTTGAAGTGTACCTTGCCAAAATGATGCCTGCCAAAGGTGTGATAGAGCAGCTCGTACTCATGCACGGCCCAGAATAAATCCCATTCAAAGATTGTGATGTGATAGGCCAGCTCTTTGGTGCTCAAGAGTTCCAAATCGATGTCAACTCCATCTATGGCGCACTCCTGCTCCGGCAACTGTGTCTGTGTCGCAAATAATACAAAATGTGTTAGGCAACAGAGAAGGAGGTGCGGATTGGGGTACTCTGGTTGACTTACCAAAGCATCTAGATGATCCTTGACGGAAACAAACAAACGGCCATTGAGCGTTAGGCCCGTCGGTATGCTAACATCATTGTCTTTGAATACGGAGCGTTCGCCATTGGACTTAACCTCGACGAGGCAGAGGTCATCGGGTCCACGGTTCAACTGGAGCTTGTCGGCAGCACAAGCCTTGATTAGTTCCGCCGTGGTGTGCATGGGAAAGCGCAGGGTGCAATAGGTGTGATCCGCACAATATACACGGAAAATGACTGCAAATTGGAACAAGAGGATGTTGTGATATGATTAAGTGGTCCCATTTAGCAATCAATTGAATTTCAACTCACTGTCATCGTCTGGCCGGATGACTGTTTTTGATGGCGTCGCATTGCCGCTAAATAGGCAAATCGGCTGTCCATTTGTGGGCAGCTTCCACTTTTGACCGGCATTCTGGTTGCGATCCTCCTGATATCTGGCCATCTGCGTTAGCACATTGTGTATGATGCTCGTCTCCTCGTTCAGATCGGGATCGGCTTCCACCTCTGCGGCCAGATCTTCGATAAAGTCGCATACGCTTGGCTCCTCGAAGGCGGCGTGGCGCACGGCCATAACCCACTTTTGCATGAATTGGATGACACGCTTCTTAAAGTTGATGATGTACTCCCGATCCTCGGGCGTCTGGGCATCATCATGCGCATCACAATGGAAGGTGCCCAGCGGTTAAGGTAACCAAATCTCAATCTCTGAACTCAAAGGACAACACGCACACTACTCGAATCTTGCGTATCCTGCAAATCTGTTGCTTCTGGCACGCACACGCACAATAACTGAAAGTGATGGCTTTATTTTTGAGGGGAGTGGCTACGAAAGTGGGTTCTCCCAAAGCACATCACGTATTCCAATGCAGATTGGAGATTAGTTTCAAGCATCATTGAGCCCCACATTCAACCTCCCCCCAACAACAGCTGCTGCACTACATACACATTACCAAATTGTTGACCCAATGTCCAAGGACTCTGTTATTGTTGTGTACATGCATGTGTTTCTCTCTCTCTGTGTGTGTGTGTGTGTGTGTAGACCATTTTCAACTAGGTTGTGGCTTTTGTCTCTTTAACGTTAACAGTAGCTTTGCTTCAAATGGAGTGTATCATTTCGTCAGTTACCTTAATTCTAGAGGTGACTATAATTCACTGACCTATTTCGCAACGTATTAAGATAAAAGACCCATAGGCAACTCAACAAACACGCACTTCCCTATGTGATACATACATACATATATATCTATAAAGTGTATATGTTCTCGATAAGGATCTATTATGCCTGATTTCTGGATGCTCCAATTTGCAGGAACGGAAAAGCTATCCACTTTCAAAATGGAACAACAACAATTCCAGCAGATGTTGTAGTTAGGATTTTAATTGGAACCCACTTCGCTAACCAAATTGAGCGTAATGTAACGGAAACCTAAGACTTTTCCAAACAAAACGGAAACGGAAAAGTGTAGAGTGTACTGGAGCACGACTGATTATTAAATCTTTTTGCTCTTAACCTATTTTACTCACCCTTAACTATTGTTTGGATATTGGAGTTACAACTTCTACAGAAGTCAATCGAAATTTTAACTTATACGATTTACGATATGTTTGTTAGAGCATTAAATATTGAGTAATGGCAAAGAAATAATTCTCAATTCTTGTGTTTTGTTTTAACTTGACATTTTTCAGTCACGAACCTGACTTCAGTTTGGCCTTTGACTGTGTGTGTATTGTTTGTGCTTGTGTGTGTGTGCTTGTGTGTGTGTCATTGTGTGTGTGTGTGGGGTGTGCGTGTGTGTGTGGTTTGCATGCTGCCAACACTTAAGCTGTCGTTGTGGATATGTTTGTTGACCTCCCCCTCTCCTCCTCATGCTTCCGTCTCATCTTCAATCCACCCCAGCAGGGAACGTGACTCCTGTGTCAGTTGGTTTTCAGCCAAGTGCTTAATAGACTGCGGTCCCAGTGGACGAGGGCGGATGTAGGCATCTTGTTGAGGGTTTGGGGCAGAGTGTTTGCATTTTTCAAGTGGTGCGTTCAAAGTGGAGCATTTGGGGGCTAGTGGGAAAGCTCTTTAACGTAGACTTGCTGACCGAGTTTCAAGTTCCCGGTAAGCGCTAAAGCGTGGCCGGGTTGTACAAAACGAGGCTCAAGAAATGCAATTAAATTGTATATAATATTATTTGCTCGAATTTGGTTGTAAATCAAATCATAAAGCTTCTATTGGGAACAAGATAAAGCCTCATCAGCAGTCTTTTGCGAGCTGTTTATACAAGTGGCCTGCAAAAGCGCCAAAAGTAAACCGATTCTTAAAATTTCAGGTCTATTTTTTTCTGAGTGTAAAAGAGGATAGATAGGAGAAGGATGAATGTAGGGCACGGAAAGAACTGCAACTTGTGGTAACTCTTTCGCATAGGATATTTGAAGGATCTGTCCAGATTACACCACTAAACATACAATATCTTTGATCTAACCTTATCTCAACTGTGCGAGTCTTTTTCTATACTGTTAAGAGTGATAATTTGTTTTGTAAAAAGGATATTAAGTGGCCAATTCATCGACAAGCTGCACCACGGGCATAAATACGATATGCGTGAGCAGGAAATCATCGAGGAATGGATCCATGCCGCTAACCGTCTGTCCCAGGCGCGTTTCAAGCAAATGTTCGAGCATTTTGTTCGGTGTGCCCGACATCACGGTATATCTGTTAATGGTATATAGTAGTAGTGAATGGTAATTCAGTCACGTTCGACTAAGTGATAAAAGCGCCATCAAATTTGGGCATTTTCTTGTCTCGCGATTTCAATTAAAATTGAGGGGTTGCGCATTAAAAATATATGAATGGCTTTTGATTGTGTTGGGATTGGGGAATGGGCACATTTGTGCATTGCCACATTGCCACTCACTTGAATGCTGAATGTTGTCCACGTTGTTTTGCGACACGCTCCAGCACTAAAACATCTTTGCCGTGCTCCTGCAATCTCAGTGTATTGGCCTCGACATCACGCAGGATGCGATTGAAGTGCTCCTTATCCACGCGCAGCAGATGGCAATTGTTCTCCTTCAAAACGATTGTGGCAGCTCTGAAAACATTTATTTATTTATTTATTTTTGTAAATGTACTTTATTTGCCAATTTGAAGAAGTTTTCGATGTGCTTTAGAGTTAAGCTGAAAACTCGAATTCTCAACAGTAATTTGTGTCAAGTATTCCGGCTTGGCTGCAAACTTTCGATTACATGTTCGCAACTGTTTACAAATTACCATCCTCTATAATTTGATAATTGGAAATCGATGCAAATAAAGCATTTCCCATGAAAAGCCCATTTTTAGCGATTAAAAAAGGAAATTGACGCATGTTGGATAAAAGCCAAGTTTGTCAATTATTTTTCTATTCAAATTTCGTAATTGAAAATCGACTTTAGAGCTGCCTCTCACAATGCTGTTGACTATTCATTTTAATTCCTTGTACAAATAAAATAAAGCCAAATAAATACATTGAATTCAGTGTTTGCAGTTAAGCTGGTTATTGCTGTGAAAGGATTATATAATTGATTTATTCGTGACAGCCAAAAAGCCGGATAAAAGTTTTTTTGTTAATACAAACTTTAAAATAATGAATTTGGTAGTTGTGTAAATTCTGAATGATTAATTTAAACTTTGAAATTTAATGCTGGTCAAGCTTTATTGTAAAGTAACATTCAGTTCAATGTTGTAAGAGCGAATTTTGTATATTTATTTGCAAACCGCACAACTGAGCTGAAAGATAAATGCAAAATTAAACTGACAACGAAATCAATTCAAACTTTCTTTGGGTTTGGTAGACTTTGTTCAATTTGAAGCCTTTTGGCTAAGAGCATTTTGCTGTTGCCGGGTTTTTAGTGATTTCCAAATACTCGATAGTTAAAGTGCTACTTTCAGCAATGGCATTTGGCTCATGAGTAGCAATTTTGCCCAGAGAGTGTTTCTGACAAATGTCTAGCCGATTTTCTGTTTTGCGAATATTTTGTTTCAATCTTCAATTGTTTGCTATAAATGCCACACAATGGCTACTGTTATCCAATATTTTTGTGGCCGTTGCTGTTGTTATCTTTGTGAAGCTCCAACAAAGTATCTAATGCTATTACCCGACCGCAATTGTTGAATCTTCGGCCCCCTAGTTATGCTTGGCCAAGTGCAAGAGTGATGCTTGTGGGCCCCATTGTAACTTGTCCAAAAGTAAAGCTGCCCAACTCACTGGTTAAGAGACGAAGACGATTTACAGCGGATTTTTGATTGTCTGCCTTTACCTTTGCCTCTGCCTTTGCTAGCTGTCTAAAAACTTTTATCTTAAAAAAACTTTTAAGCAAGCGAACTGACATTTTGGAAAAGGGAAAACAAATTTAAATGGATTCGCCCCGAATGGCAGAGGGCAAAGAGTTCACAGTTTCGGCTGCTTACCTGGGTGCGTCGTTAATCAAAGCCAATTTGCCAAAATCATCGCCAGTCTTCAGTGTGGCAACGGTGCCTTTACCATGTATCACAACATCCACAGACCCTTTGAGTAATATGTACCAGGAGCGGCCCTCGTCGCCTTGATTGAATACTGTGGTTCGCGTTGTTCGTTGTTCGTTGTTGACATTTATGTAATGGGGCGCATAAAAAGGATACACAGCAAAAAAGGATTAAAAACTAAGAGCATTTTCCCTATAATCTTGTACAATAATTAGCTCCACTTGATTTGCTTATCTCAGTTGATAACAACTGCTGTTTCTATATAGTCAACATCATAAAAAGGATAAACAGTAAAGCTAATTAAAATGCTAAGAGCATTTTTCTAGAATTTCTTCTTTTTTTATTTATTTATATAATCAACCCATGCAGATGGTACTTTAAGTCCATATATATATACATATATATATTCTTAGTCGGTTACTGCATAAACGGATAAGCGAAATAAACATCCAGTTGCGTGCAATCAATTAATGTTAACGTTATTATATTAAAAGAAGAACATTTTTTAAAAGTTAAACAAACTTTTTAAGAAGTTGTTAGCTAAAATGAATACTATTATTATGCTTCGCGCATTGCCACCTGAGCCATCAACTCTGATTGAGATAAACTTTATTTTATTTAAAAAAAAAACAAACTTTTTAAAAAGAAAAAAAAAACAAACTATTTAAGATAAAGTTAGCCAAAATGAATACTATTATTGCTACTATTATCAACTGATTCTTGCACGAATCGATAAATATCGATTTAAAACGTAGTTCTGTAATTTCAATTGCCCAGCTAAGTAACTAATTCAGAATGCAAACGATACTTACATATGGTGCCTGCCTGGGCATGGGCCTCGAATACAATTATCGAGGACAGCTCGCGTTTGATGCTCGTCGATAGATGGGAGAGGGCTGCTATGTGGACAAGTTCCTCGAATACCAGCTCCAGTTCCTCGGGTGTGCGCTCATGCGAACTGTTTGTGTGGTGGGTGGTGGGTGTGTGTGGGCGGAGGATGACAAGATTTGATTATAAGCAAATATCAGCAATTGTGGTTTCTCTCTCTCTGCTATTCGACAATTGAACTAATTGACAAGCCAAAGGCAGGCAAATATCAATCATACGCACTGTATGTGCGTAGCAACGAGTGTGTGTGTGTGTGCGTGTGTTATTGTGTGTGTTTGCGGTTACCAACGAAACAAACCAATTTCGCTTAAAGCATTATTGATGTTGCATACTTTAGGCATTTGCCATTATGAGACTAGTTTATCGTGTACAAAATGTACTGCAGTTTAATCAATATTGCACTTACGGCTTGCGCAATATCATGCGCAGTATGGCATCGGGACCACGTTGGAAGAGTGCACTTAATGCCTCACGTATGTGCTCATTGGCTGCACTGAGATCCTCAGCAGCTGGTAATCCGGCGGCGGGTGCTCCGCCCTCCTCGTCCAAGCGAAATCGATACAGAAAGCATTTATCCTTGAACGGCTGCTCCTTGTTAACTGCAACAAATGTGACACAATGTGTTTAAGTGCTTAAGAGCGTTAATTGCTGCAGTAATTGCAACCGCCAATGGGCAAGTCCGTAAAAAACCCAATTACCCTTCACACCACACACTTGACACTCACCATGCGTCAGAACTCCTTCCTCGAGCAACGCCTGCCACATGCCAGCCGCCTGGGCCCGGGTGTGCACAATGGGGGCTAAGTTGACCAGCCAGTCGACCAGTTCCGTGCCGGGCGCACACTTGCGTATTAACTTGCCCGAAACCTGAGCACCAAGAAGTGCCGTATATGCCGTTACAATTGATTACATATGTACATCATATGTGTTTTGGCTTTCGCAAAGTTAGTTGCCAGCCATTAGCCATGAATCATTACTCATTACTCACCTTACGATCCTTCAAACAGCTTGAGTTATCGACCACCAATAATGTTCGCAGTGCCCAGCCCATGCGGTTCATAGCAGGACTCGGCGTCTGGCAATTGCAAAAACAAAATGCAAGGATTATTTAAGGACTAAAAGCTTAGTTTTAGTTATTTGAAAAGCACTAAAGCGAAATTCCTAGTCGGAATGAATCCTTAACCTTTAAACAGCAGATCAGAATTTTTATTTCTAAACTTTAAAAAAATGTAGTTGCGAAAAGAAAGACTCTGATTTGAAGGTATAGATATAGTAATATTAAGTAAAAAGATGAGCTAAGGATCCAAGCACGTACTCTTTAAAAATAGTATTAACTAATTTGAAGTTAATAAAAATATAAATATTAAATTAATATATTTAAGTATTTATTGAAATGCCTTCAAAATCATGTTGAATTTGCAGAATTCACTTTTTGTGTGCTTTACCAGTAACTAGTAAATTAAAGTAATTTTATTTTTCTGCTCTGTTTAATCTTTGCTACCAAAAAAATGTGTGCAACATCGACAAATGGCTCAATTAGTCACTCGGCCAGCTTTTGGCAAAAAAGGAAGTTAACTTCATTTTCGAGAAGTACAAGTTACATGTTCTCAATGTCAATGTCAACTATGGCTTTGACATTGTATTTATTAATAATTGCTATATGCGAGAGTGTGTGAGTGTGAGTGTGTGTGTCACTGTGATTTATTGCATTTACACACGCACACCCGCACACACTCACACACACAAAGACACACAATGTTTGGACTAATTGCTCACCTCTGTAATGGGCAGAGCTGGATTCGGGTGATCCGGACTCAGTGGGCGTTTTGTGGGCGATGTGGCAGCTGCAGGCTGTACGCCGGGACCAAATCCTGATAATAGAATAATGGAAAAAACGTATTTATAAATGCGCGCCTGCGGTCGTTTATTATTGTACATTATAAAGAATTTAATTGCTGTTTCATAATTAAAATGAAATAATGAGCAAAATTCAATTTGCTGTTCGCTTGCCACACATACCATTCTTCAATTTGCAGTTTGTTATAATGTCATTCATCAACTCCTTGTTTTTCTGCAATAACAAATTGAAAAACGGTTAGCTATTGTTGTTTTGTTCTGCTCATAAACATAGTTATAGATAAATATAGTTTATTTGTTGCTCCGATTGCTCATTGCAACAGCCAATGCTGATGACGCGTACATTGCTCATTTCGAATGCCGTTGATTGTGGACGCTGCACGCGACGCCTCAACTTGACAGCAGCGGAAGTGGCGCCAGCTGTTATTGTTGTTGTTGTTGTTGTTGTTGCTGTTGGTGGTGTTAACAGTTGCTTGTCGCTGTCGCTGTGGCGTCTATAGCGCAGCAGCACGCACAGCGCCGCCTCATCGCTGGCCACAACTTGGCCAGAACGACGCTTGAATTGGCGCTGTTCGCGCTCCCGCTGTCGCAAAAGTTCTCCAGCTGACATTTGCAACACACAACACACCACACACACTTTCACTTTCACTTTAGATGCTCTGGATCTACTTTGCACATTGTTTTTTATGTTTTGTTTGATTTTTTTTACTAGCTAAGCGCCCCAAGCTGACATTCAGGTAATTTCTGTCAAACGTCGTCGAGCGCACTGATAAGTTTATTCTCGCTTTGCCACTGCTTGTTTCATTGTTATTGTTTCGCCTTATCAGGCACTTGCTAGGGTTGTCGACGTGCCCGATTCACGATTCGCTTTTAGTACACTCAGAAAGAGAAACAGTCTGAAAATCGCCATACTTTTTTGGGGCCAAGATAATTATTAAGAAATTATATTTCTGAAAACCAGTCTATCTTTTCTTTTTTTAATAAAGTTTAGGAAAATGATGAAACATTGGTGGGTAGATTTCAGATCTGATTTGGAATCACAAATACGTAACGGATAGGGGATAACAGTTGTCATCTTTCCACATCTAATCAGATATATCAATTTGTGCTGTAAATGATAAGCCTAAGTTTCACAATTAAGTAATTAGTTAGGCCTTAAAATGTGGAGCCAGAACTCCTAACTAAGTAGGATTTGAATTAAGAAATATTCACTTACATGAAATACAAATTGTTTATAATAATATATTTTTTTCTAATGGAAAATATTTCTAAAAATGATGAAACTCTTTCTACATTTAAAAAACATTTTTTTTTTAATAGTTACACTTTATTACTAATTTCTAATTCTATATTTCAGTGTGGTTTTCATTTTAATGCGACTTTTCCTCAGTGTAACTGCTCATTTGCTCATTGTGGTGACATTTTCATAAACAATCAGGGTTAGCCCCAAGGCCAAGGGCAAGGGTAAGTGGCCCGCATGCCAAGGAAATAATGTATTCGTTCTAATTGAAGCTTGGCAACACTGGGCCTGCCACAGCTGATAAGCAGCAAAAACAGAGTTTGTGTTGCCGTTGCTGTTGGCATTGGCATAGGCATTGGCGTTGGCGTCTACCCTAATTAAAAGCATTTCACTTATCAAAACGCACAGCGGGACCAATGAGCGACAATAGTCGTTAGATTTGATGAATCCAATAATTATGTTTATGTTGAAGTGGCACTGAGCGAGGTAGACCGTCAAGTTCCTTTTCCATTACCTTGAAGCACAAAAGAATACTTGGCTAATATAATAATAATACTCGTTGAGTTGAGTTGAGTGCTGGCTATGTGACGCCTGCTCGGAGAGTAATTAGGACTTTTCTTTTGGCCATATTGCATGGCAGCGGGCAAGCAGCTTAGTTAAAGGCCAATTTCCTCAAAGCCAGTTAGGAAAACACGATTTAATTATTGAAGTGAAGCCAAATAAAGCTACAAGCAGAATTAATTATTGCAAATAATTAAAAAGCGGAAATTAATCCATTAATAATCGAATTTAAACAATTTCAATGAAACACAAAAATTTCATTTCAAATGCATTCTGGCTTGAGCGTAGCTTTTTGCTGCACATTGGAACTGAGCTGAGTTGCAACATTGAAAAGGCAGCTAAATTCCCTACAACTTGCCTGTCGGAAGCGTGAGGCACAAAATACAAAATTAGAAACTAGAAATTCTCGTTCATTTGTAACTGAATTAGAAGCCAAAAGCTCGACTCACTGCTGAGACCAGGCACATTTCAATGCCAATCGATTACAAATAATTTCAGCATTCAATTTTATGCGTATCAATACATTTCATGATTCCCAACAGTCTGCTGTGTAAGGCAATCGTATTCTGTCAAACGGGTGGTATACGTAATACACAGTCCTGGCAAACAGGTGGTATACGTAATGTACAGTCCATAAATAATATAAAATGCGCAACGGCACTCGGGGCCAGCTGAACAACATGCACCATTGCATGTTGCATTGAACAAGCGATTCATTTATTCATTTATTTATGTGCGCAAGAGCACAAGCTGCCATCGAGTGCATGTGCAACTGCAACTTAGAACAAGTAGCACATAGCGAGTGACATAACAATCTTAACAAGAGCGCTCCGAATACATAAATAGCTGCATATATTTAAGTCTGCAACGAATAGTTGCATTTACTTGCAACAGTTACGTGTACGTTGCATTTAGTAAGTAAATTTACCTAACATCAACTCCAATGAGCACGTCAGAAATGCAAAACACAAATATTTAGAAAGAATTATTATATATATATATATTAAATAGATATATATATTAAATACATGATGTTGTATCTGAAAATGTTAAATGTTTTTTGCAAATTTTGTATACAGTTATAAACTATTTAAACTGTTTGCGATTTTTTTTGCATCTTCAGGGCAAATTTAGCCTATTATTTTTTTTTCTTAAACGAAATCATTGAAGTTATCTTACAAGGTTGGAAGTATATATAGACTTTATCACACTGAGATTAGCTTTTCACTCTTTCCTCAGCTATTTCGACTGTGAAAATAAATATTTGCGCACACAACAAACAGTTGCCAGACACTTACTCAGGCTCAGCACACAGCACCGCTTGCAGTTGGGTGTGAAAATTTGCAGTAACAGCTCTTCGCGTAATATACTTTCAATTTAAACTGATTTAATCGCATTTACCAAACGATGTGGCAGTCACAAATGCAACATTTTATGGCACAAGCTTAAGCAGTCTGTGTGTGTGTGTTTATGTGGGGCAAAGCTTCAGTTTTGCACATTGCGTATACGTAATATATGTTTGCGCTGCGTGCTGCAGCTACTACTTTGTTATCCATCCCCAGCCAGCAGCCATCAAGCAGCTGCAGAGGCAAGTGGCAAGTGTGTGCGCTCTCTGTGGGTTAGGCAATGTGGCCGCAATTTGAGGTAACTTTCCTCTTTATTTGCTTTAGTAGCTTTCTTTCTTTTTTTTTCTTCTTTTTTTTTTGTAACTTAAAAGGTAAATATGCATTCATCATCTTGTGTGTGTGTGTGTGTGCGAGTGTGTGTGTGTGTGTTTCTTATACCTTTTGTGTGTGCTCGCATTCAATGTGCGAGCACTGCTGCCCCCAAGGGCGAAGTTCATTACTGTGTGTGTGTGTGAGGCACGCCCTAAAAGTGGAATCTTTTGTAAACTGGCAACAATGTATGTGGCATCTACCAAACTTTTGGTATTTCTTGACATTGGAATCGAAAACCATATTACCTAATTCAGTGGCTTTCGTTTTGGATTAGAGCCTAATGCAAGTACAATGGTTCTGATTGCACAAGACTAAATTGGGTCAGGGTCTCGTCAAGCTAGTTTCAACAAAGTACATTTCAATATTCAGTAAGTCCCTTTCGAATTCAATTAACTTTATTCTCATTAAATGCGAATACTTAATTGCAATGCAAATTAATTAGTTGCCTCTTTTCATTGAGATAAAACCTGTTGCGCATTGTTATTGATTAACATTAATGACTAATGCCATTGATCATCCCCAAAGTCAGGCAATCATAAGACCTTAATTCAATTTGGTAATTGACCAAAATACAGAAAAGCCATAATAAATAACGACAATAATCCAACGACAGTTTGACAAACACGGCAAGGCTCAGAATGCTTGGCATATGTTGATGTCCTGAGGGTCGGTTTGCCTAGTCTGGTCGCATCATTAATTGTTAATTGAAATTTTAATTAAATACTTTGACAATGAAAATGCCGCAAATGCTCAGCCAAGTCAGGAAGACAAGGCAAGAAGCCTTCCAGAGCTGCAAATATTCAGCACACAGCTGCTCGTTAGCAACGCTCGACTATCCTTGTGGGTGTGTGTGTGTGTGGGTGTGTGTGTGGGTGTGTGTGGGTGTGGGTGCTGCTTTTAATGAGGGCTTGACAAATGCTTAAGATAAGTATCTAAAGCAACGCCTCTGCCATTTTATAAATGACACTAGCTTAATGAACTCCAAACCAAACAAATTAAGGCGTTCAGAGTAACAAAGGAAAAGTGTGAAGGCTTATTACAGCATTCAGGGAATTATCTTGTTATCAAGGAGCTTGTGACAAGTGCCTGCACTCAGAAAAAATATCGCACTAGTCTTCAGATAGGTATAGTTCTAAAATGTTGTTTTCTAAAAACCAGCCAACCAACTTTTTAAACAAGGGTTTTCATTTCCATCTGTTGTCAATTTTATCTCTTAATAATACGAAATATGTCGAAATACAAAAAAAAGCCTTTCTAATTTAAAGATTTTTTCTTATTATTTCTAAAAATTATAATTTATGGCGATATTGTACATTTCTCTGAGCCTCACAGGTGACCAGTCTATGCGGTAAAACACTTAAAAGCTACGAAACCGAAATTCACACTTTCAAAAACTAACAAATCTGACTGAATTTGACTAGTTATCAAGGTGATTTGAATTTTAAAGCGATTTTCTTTACGTTATTTATATTATTTTTTCTGAGTGTAGTGCCTAAATTTTCCTGAAACACTGCAGATACAGATTTTATTTTTGCGAATTTAATTTAAGTGTCATTTTAAGCCAGTGTCATTTGACGACACACACACGACTTGTGGAATATTAATACATACATATATATATACATATATATATATATATATATATATATATATATGTTTGTATGTATTTGTGCACATTCTGTCTGCTTACCTCCCAGATGAGTCGAAAATCCTGCTGTTCGACACGGAGCAGCTCGCAGGTTGTCTTCGTCACGACGGTGCTGTCCCGCGGTAGGTCGTGTAGTATTGATTCGCCAAATGTGGCGCCCACGCCAAGATTACACAAAGTGACGGAGCTCTGCAAAGAAGATGAAGTGGAAAAAAGAAGGTGGTGAGCCGGGGAGTGTGAAATCTGTATATGGTGGCTGGGCGGGGGGGTCTGCAGGCTACAAGTTAAAAGCTGCTCAGTTTTTGTTCCCGCTGCAGGTAAGACATTACTGCGTACTGCGGCAGGTGTTGGCTCAGAAACCACCCCGACACACAGATGGGAGCTGACTTTGCCCGGTTGTGTTTACATTTCAGAGAGCGTCCTTTGTCTGTACGGGCTAATTGCTCAATGTGCCGCAATTTGTTTGAATGTCTTGTGCCAGATAGTTAGCAAACATTTGCTTACAACCTGTAATCGCTTCATTGCACATAAGGATTGCCAATATTTTCGAAACGGAAGCCGTCAACATCCAAAACCGGAAATGATGTGACAGCCCACATAGCTCAAAACCCTATTTCATTCGGAGCTTCTCCCTTTGCCAACTAACAAACATTCTGCAGTAAGTCTAACCGCAACATTGCATTGACATTTCATGTTTTGAAAGCATCACAATTTCTGCATAGCTGTGTTTTGTTCCCTGTGCTTAAGTTGGGCTAGTGTTGGGCATTTTGCGGCTTATAAGAAATGGCCAACTTGTAGTAAACGGCTATTTGGCTATTTGAATATGAGAACATTCACGTTTCACGCATCAAATATTGATATCCAAAGAGATGCTTGCTTACAACAACGAGTAATTAAATAATTAAGTAATTAAATCAATGTGTTCATAAAATTCAGGAATCTCTGCTTCTTCTAAAAGTCGCATTTAATTTTGTAAGCCAACACTTATATTATTATTATATTATTTATTTATATATCATACAGGTTATATGATTATATTTATATATCGTACAAGTTCATATTGATAAAACACTATATAAACGAATATAGAGATGGAAAATGTTAAAGATCTGAAAGATTTCTTTAATGTTTTTTATTTAAACTTAAATAATTTGATTTGTTCATTTTTAAAATGCGTTTGTTTCCACAAATAATAATGAAACTTTGCGGAATTTGAAATCTTGAACTTAAAACAATTTAAAGTCTTTAAATTTGTTCAGTTACTTCAATATCAGCAGATATTCCAAGTGGTATCAGACAGTGGAGCAATGTATTTTCTTGTGTTGTTTCTAAGTTTGCAACTGCGGCTTGTGCGGTGATTGTTGCTGTTTTGTGTTTCCCAGAAGTTGTCTTCTGGGCATCACTCGAGCGCCCAGCCTCATTTCAGTTGGCTTAAGTCTGGCTTTGGGCTGTGGCTCTGAGACGGTGCATGTAATTGGCTTAACAAGACTTACACACGACCGCAAAATTGTTAAACTCGCATTAGTCGACAGCTTGGGTGTGTGTGTGTGTGTGTGTCTGTGTGGCTGTGTGTGTATCTGAAAGTGTTGTGCTGGAGTTTTCTTTACAGTTATTACACAAACAGCGGGTTTTTGAGGTAAGTGCCACAACAGCATCAAAGACTTAAGATGCGCCATAAAACATAATTTAATTACTCTGCGCTGTGTAATTACAATTGTTGTTTGTTTGTTTGCTGTTGGTCAGGTGTTGACTTGAGCTTCTCGAGACCTATTACAAGTTTTCATTAACTTAATTTGATTTATGGTGACTTTTGTTTTTGACAAGCCAAAAGTAATTCCCGCTCTATGAGCTCTTTGACCTCCTTTTAGGGAAGTGAAATGCAATCAATTTTGATTGTTTTCTAACTGTTGTTTGCCGCAGTTGGCAGCGATTAAATGTGTTGCCAAATATTTAGATTAAATCTTTGAGTCGACTCACATGTTGCGAACCGCAACGTAAACATTATAAAATTTGAGTAATACTGGAAAAGCAATTTAACCAAATTTTAACGATATAAACGAATTCGAAAAGCGATCAAACAAATATATGTTTATCTGCAAAATAGGATGCAGTTGAAATGTGTTAAATAATCGGAAACACTTATCTCGGAGTTTATTCCATGATTTTTTATCATTGTTTTTATTGCTTTCTGTTTTAGCTTTTTTGATCTTCGATTTTGCTTGTGTTTTTTGTTTCCTTTTGATATTTTTGTACACTTCCGCTTCTGTTTTTTGTTGAATTTTCATTTGTACACCCCTAAAAATTCAATCAGAGTGGTATAATAATATTTATATTGTGGCAATGAGAGCAAAGATAATCGAATCAAGATTGTAATCGTTCTGATATTATTTATTATTTACATCATGTCTACTAAGTGGGTATCTCGTATCCCATAATTGGGCCTTTCCCGGTTTAAATAGACTTTCTACCAGACCTATTAGCACTTTGTTTCGCCTTGTGGACAAGTCCCATTGATAGTTGGATTTGATTGCATTGGATGGCCCATTGAGCCGAACTGGTTCAGTCGCTCTTTGGCAATCTTTGTTATGGTCCAGATTAGACGAGGGCATTGTGTTTTTCTTAATTGGAATCCAATGCAATAGAAATGCACAGCAATTGCTGCAGGCCTTTTGTTTTTAACTATTTTCCACAGTCTAACGACTTTGGCTCAGGGGTAAAAAATTAGTACTCTTTACTGCCTGGCATGCTCCATAAACAGAATAAAATATTGAATATCTGTGTTGCAAGAATTAATCAGAATCGGGAATCAAAAATATTTGCTTATCAGAAGCAAAGATGCGATTTTTTTTTAAATTATATTGAATAATCATTAATTAATTAATAATCATTAATTAAAATTATTGCATATGCAAAAATGAAGAGCAGTGCATATGAATGTTTCGATGTGGCACTTGGCATTTTGTACAGAATGTGCTTATACATTGAGTGAATTGGATATTGGATTGTGCCGTGTTGAGGAATTCTCAAATTCATTTCCGGCTCGATTTCCGCCAATGAATAGTCAAAGGCTGCCTTCAAAAATGTCAATGGACTAAATCCTTTGCAAATATGCAAACACATATAAAACTGAATGACAATCCACACATAAATCCACTGGCAAGCTGAGCACTTTCCATATGAAAGAAAGATACTTATTTGTATCTGAATGCCTCCATAAGCACAAGATAGCGCAAAACAAACATTCGCCCACACACGTACACGTAACCTATACTTATATATGTACATACATGTATATATGTATTTATATCTGCATCTGGCATAAATGTGAGCACGTACTTTTTACATACTTTTCATACTCGCAAATGCAATGCAATTTTTTACCTTTGCATAATGTCGCGTTGATTGCTCCACATTATACGTACAACTGCGTCGGAATATCATTTTTTTTCTCTTTTTATCTCTATTTTTTGGTGTTTGTCTCTTTTATTTTAGTTACGCGACATATTTTGCATATTTTTGTTAGCTTTGAGTCCCGACAACCAGCAGCACAATGCAAATGTTGCAAATGTTTTTTGTTGTCTTTTGCTATTTTTGAATGAAATTCACAAAACGTGTGAGCCACGATTTTTGGGTATCAAATAATAAAACGTTGCAACTATATAATGAATATTTGGGATTGCAGCTTGTTGTTGCTTTGCTTAATTTTTTTTTGTTTGTTTGTTCAAGTGTTAAATGTTTTGTGGCTAAAAACGACAACTCCGGCTTAGCTATCGCAAAATGAAATTTGCGTGCCACACAGTTTGGCCATGTAACTGCATTTTTAAAGACATGCGCAACTTTTATTGTTGGTTTTTTTTTTTACGCGTACCACTTTTAAATTATAGACAACTGGGCACGTAGTCTGAAATGTGTTCGGCCAGTTGTGCATCCGCGCGGCGCCGCGTCGTAAACTGAACTGAAGTTTGATATTGCAGCCGTAACACGGCAGAGTGGAAATTAGCAACAACGGCGACACAACCCTCAGGTGTGTGTGTGTGTGTTTGTTTGTTTGTCTTTGTGTGTTGTTGCTCTTTGTGCAACGCGGATGGAAGTTGCTGAAGTGTGGCAGCAACGACTGGCTGTGGCGTGTCGCAAATTGGAGCAGCAACAGCAACCGCAGCAGCCTCAATCAGCCATGCAAAATTCGCATATCTCATATCTCGAGTGGTCAGAGATGACAATAAAACATGTATAAATAAACATTTTTGCAAACAAAGATGTCAACAAACATTTCAGCTCTGTTTGGTTTTGATGGCATGTTGCAGTTGTTGTTGTGTGTGCAGCTTTCACTGCTCTTGCAACTAATCCACTAACATGGAGTACACACTCCACCCACCTGCTCAGTTGAGGAGGGGACAAATGCTGCTCCGCTTCAAGAATTTTACATGCAACACTTCCGTCTCCGGCTGCAGCTGTTGCAATAATTGCAATCGCTCTCGCTGGCTGTTGTGGTCTGAAAGGGTGTGGGTGCGACCCAGGTTTGGGTTAAGCCAACAGTAATTGTCATGATTGTTCCTGCTAATGGCAATTTGAATATGAGATGTGCTTACACTATGAAAAATAAATACAAATTAAGCCAGAGAATTTATAGTACTTTGTACTAATTTCAATAACAAAATATGTATTACTTCATTAAAAAACAAAGTATATAAAAAACAAGTCTACAGCATGAGCACAAACTTGATATTGTATGCGATGTGTTTGAAATGAATATAATAAAATAAAAATAAAAATCAAGTAAGCAAGTATACATTAAGTATAAATAATAAATGTGTAATAAAAAAGAAAATAATTTGAATATAAATAATTTGAAAAATAAATATACACATTTTACTGTCCACTACATGAAAGCACACTTGATATAATAAATATTCCATCTGAATAGAGTAAGTGTATTATTAATTATTGTAGTTTATTATTGTAGATAATAGATATAGATATAGACATAGAGATAAGCGGACTCTATTTTGAACATATTTACAGTATTAATATTAGTTGTTTAACTGAAGGGCCTAGCAGACATGCAATAATAAATTAGCTTTTTATTGCTCAATTTTCAGCTAGGCACAGCAAATAAATAAATTAATATTTTTAGTTTCTCATTTTAAAATGGATCGTTATTTGCGTATTTCACTTTTACTTGATGTATAATTAATATTATATAATCGTTAATTATGCGATAATAGCTCCTTTACTTACTTTTACTTTCCCCCTGTATTTAAATACAACAAAATTTCAAGATTTCGCTACGTATATTTGTTCAGTGTAACTTCAAAAGTGCCATTCAACTGTCGAGTGACTTGCTGCAACTGAGCAGCAAATCTTATAGTCAAAGAGTATTCCTTTAATTAAGCAACGCTAGTTGGCATTCAGCTCATTAAAGCCACATAGCTAGTCAAAGGTGTTGGCAATGTTAAGGTTGAACAACCTGCCCCGCTTTAGAGCTGGCTGCTTTTGTTTGATTTGTTTTTCATTTCGTTTTTCACTCTCTCAATGACGTGTTCCTTATGAGTTGTGCGCCAAACCACATCTAAAAGCAATGTTTGTGACTAGTAATTAATTTGGTTTCAGCCAGTTGCAGTGAAGGTGGAGCACAGCTCGTGTCAATGACTGCTCACAATGAGTAGGCAGCGAGCTGTGGCTAAAGTATTTCATGAACGAGTTGCGTTTATCCGTCAGATACTTGCGAATTATTTGCATAAGTTGCGCGAAGTTGTCTGGGATTGTATTTTGCTAAGCAAATGCAATCAACGACCTCAAATATTAAGAAAAGAAAAAAAATTAATGTGAGTGTGTGCTGTATTTAATATTGTTTTTATCATACTCTACACCATAAATTTTATTATTCAATTTATCTACGAATTTATTTATCGTTAAAAAAAATCGGTATAAATATTGAATATAAATATTTTCAAGTATTGTCATTGGAAACCAGTTTTATTTATAATTGGTAATTGGTTTCTACAAATAAAATATATTTTAGTAAATCTCTTTTATATAGCCTTTCATTATATATATTAATTACCCATTTGATGGCATGTGTGTACACGGATGAAAAATGTTAGCGCAGATCGCCAAATGTGTGAAACAATTTATAATAACATTTGCAGCTGCACCGTTAGAAAATGACACATTAAATTAAATTTTCCCACACCTATAGTTCGAGAAAAAGTTTTATACGATTTTTAACTTCAGCACATGCCTAATTTTCCATGAGTTGCATGTTGCGGTCACATTAGATAATCAAAATGCTAATTAAAAAAAACTGGCCCCGTGTATGGCGGTTTTTAAAATAGTTTGATTAAGTTTACGCACACATGACCCACATTCCAAAACAAATTTCACATTGAACTCACTTTAAGAATGGTTGTGAAAATGCTGCTCAGACTCGATGGAAAATATGCAAACAGAGAAATTTAGCAACACAAAAGCAAGACCATGTATGAATATATACATATATATATATATGTATGTACGTATGTATATATTCATCACAATTCGGAATGCCTGGAATTTAAAGTGATCAAAACTTTGCTTACTGGATTATTTTTGAGTAGCACACTATAAATAATCGGTGCAAATTCGAATGTAAATAACACAAGTAGAGAGAAAAGAGGACGGGTCTCACACAGATAATGTAGGTAAGAGCAAGAGAGATGAAAACTACTTCGATTTCGCAACACGTTGCTCAGTTCGGTTATCATTTTATTGCGGGTTGTAAATGTTTCAGTTCCAGAGAAAGCTCACTAGCCATTTTATAACCAACGACTATAAACAAATACAGGTTTCTCTTGAATAGTCTAACAACTTTTTTTGAGATACTATACTATAATATACTAATTGCAATCTAATCTTAATTCTTGTATCATTGACACAGATAAGCAAATACAAAGTAGTAGTAGAAATTGTTTTCTTATCACATCGTTATTTAAAAGTAGGCAACAATAAAATAAAATTTGTAATTATATTTTATCTTGGAATTATTCACTTTTATAATATCTATGAAATCCAATGTTATAATATGACCACAGCGACAACAATTTGTCGTATGACAACATTGCCCCAAACCCATTAACATATTTTTCAACTAAACTCGTTCTACACGCACATAAATGCCGCCAACTGTGCCCAACACAAACGATTTTGGCTCATGTGTAAGAGGTATATCGGTCTTCTCACACACTGAGAACTTAAAGTTCTTAATCAATCGGGACAGGCCAATTCGTGTTTGCATTTGTCCAAAACGCATTCCCACACAATTTCTGGGACCATCGCCGAAGGGCAACCATTCAACAGAGTCTCGAGCTGCAACTTTCTCAGCTGAGAATCGCTCTGGGTCGAATTTCTCCGGATCGGGATAAAAGTCCTCATCTCGGTGAAATGCAGCAGCTGGCACTATAACCTGAGTTCCCTTCTCTATAACATATTTGGGATTACCGGGAACAACATAATCGTTAAGAGCCTTGCGCTCCAAGAAGGGCACAATCGTATAAAGGCGAAGAGTTTCTGTTGAGGATGAAAGTTAGCTATGGATTTGCCATACTCCAGAAGTATTACTCGCACTCACCTGATATAACCTGATCCAAATATCCCATAGCCTTTATACTTTCGTAAGTTATTTTTCCATCGTGTTGCTGCAGAACATTCTCAATATCTTCCCTCAACCTATCCTGAATATCTGTATGCTGGGCCAGTTCATATAAGCAGTAGCTCATAGTTGAAGATGAGGTTTCGAAGCCAGCCAGATAGAAGACAAAAACTTGAGCTGCCAGTTCGCCAACGTCCAGTCCTGTAACCACCTCACCATTGTCCATCGTAAAATTACCTTTTTGCTTCAGATCGATTAGCATTTCCATGAAATCATTACGTTTGATATTTTCCTTCTCCCTGTATGCGATGGTTTCCTCAACCAATCTCATGAAAAACTGGTGGACATCATCAGGAATAAGGCGCATTCGCAGCTTTCGTGCGAGATTAGGAAAACTAAACTCGAAAAGCGATAACAAAGTTCCATGGCGCAGTTCAACGATTGCTTTGCAGGCCATTTTACGGAAGTCAGTTTCGGGAGTGCGAAGAGTATTGCATTCGATTCCAAAAGCGCATGTGCCGATAACGTCAGTGGTAAATCGAGCCATAAGATCCTTGATTTCGATGACAGACCCTCCGGACTTATCGGGCACTTCTTCAAGCATTACATTTAGGAACTCTTCAGACACTTTGATAATAGTTGGGAACATGAACTTCATTTTTCCAGATGTGAAAGTGGGCGATAGTTTTTGACGCAGCTCTTTCCAACGTTTGCCATCCAGATTGAAGAGATGTCCACTAAGCGGATCATCGCGTTCATTGTGGAACTGTCCGCGATCGGCAAAGTTAGCGAAATCCTTAATTAAAATATTCTTGGCCAGTTTGATATCCATTACAAAAGCGCTGTGCTTTTGTATGAAATTGAAACCCACAAACGGATGATTTGTCTTTCGAAATTTGTTGTAGTACTCCAAGATAATATCGTGAACTACACGATTTTTTCTAAATCCGACCATATTTCCATAGAATGGATGTGGTGGATCTTGGGGTATTCCGCGATTCCTCCAATAATTCAAATTGTAGTGCAAAAAATATGCCACCAACGCTGACACAGCGACGAACAAATATATTAAAAACAACATTTTAAAGTCTGGTTTCAACGACTTCTTGGCTAACACTGAGCATTAACGAGGCAAACAGCTACTACTTATAGTCTCTATGTGCAAAATCGTAAAAACAAAAGATCACAGTGATGCGCCGAAAATTGAATGCTTGGTTCTCTTGGATTTCCTATGCATTGCAAAATCGTATTCACAAATATCACCGTGAATCAGCGAAAAGTGAGTGTATTTAATTCTCTCTGGTCTAGGTTGCTTTTAAAAATCGTAATCACAAATATCACCGTGAATCAGCGAATAGTGAGTGAAAGACTGATAATATAATCTTGTTTTGGAGAGCTGTATTTGTTGCAATCACTGTTCAATTGTAAGAGTTGAGAAATAGTTCAATGTTTAAACAAAGTTGAAAAGCTTTATTTTCTGCTCTTTACATAAAAGAGTAAAAACGAAAACCGGAATGGAGAGTCCAAGTATATCGTAAACAAGTTTGAGCTCTCCCGCCGATAGAGCTTTTCTAAGAATCCGCTGTTCAATATACAAATTATTTTTAAACCAGGTTGTTTGATATATTGCGATTGTTATGTCTGTTATGTGTATAGAAGTTCGGTCTATCAACTAGAGGATTTATATAGACAATATTAATGTTTGGATGGCAATGGATAATATTATGAGATTTCAATTTGTACGGAAGTAAATTTGATAGATGTGGGAGTCTTCATAAGGTCAGGAAATGATTTCGGTGCTGGATAGTGATATTTATCTTTGGACATAAAAATGATATAATGAACATAATACAAATAAGAGTATGGGTACTTCCAAATTATTGAACTCAGTCGAACAAACCGGCGTGGCCATAATTTCCGTACGTGTACCCATGTTAAAATCTCAAAAATCGGTAATTCTTTGCAACACCCACCTCTCTTGTTAATAATATGCTTTTGGTGATAATGCTTTGCTTTGCAAGCTATTCATTATTTATTTTTATTTATTTATTTATTTATTGTCAACTAAGATCAGTCGACACAAAAATATTAAAAGTAAGAAGTTTAATTTAATTTAATTTAAAATAAAAATAAAATTATAAGTAAATTTAAAAACAAGAAATATTTATTATAACACTTGTTGCATTAATTGGGGAAGACCCAGAAAAACCCCAATCAGACCAAAACTTATTAGTAAGAATTAGTTAATTAAGCCTCACCACCTGTTCCATGCACTAAAGTTATTCACAAGCTTAGGTAAATACTAGAATATGAAATTCAAAAGAAAGACTGTCAACATATATATATTTTAGTAAGTTAAGACCTCTAACATATATCATATATGCTAGAGAAAGAGAGGATTTTAGTTTTTTGGTGCAACATTCGAAGAAAAAGCACCAGAAGGATTCAGAGGCAGTGTAATAGGAGGCCGAATACGATTTTTATTTGTATATTCCTTTAATACTAAGCCCATTTGCCCAGAAATTAGCACTGCAAATTGGGCCAAACACTTCAGCCGAAACACTTATTTTAAACGACGAAATTTCTCTTTCATAATTAAATTTACATTTTTCAACCAATATCCCAGGAGATGCTACTTTAGTCTGTATGTAGGCATTGATGTCATCCACTGACATATCAGGGGCAAGACGCGAAATAAAAATTTGTTTTCTAGGTGCAACCGCTATGAGAGGCTTGGGAGCACTGCTGGAAAGAGGTGGCAGAGTCGAATCGGACACTATGGACTCTGACACAATTGAGCCACCACTGTTGATTGCAGGTGGTGCAGGAGAAATAAACTCCTTCAACGGCTGACAATTGTCAACAGTAGGTGTTAGCGGTGCAGGGGCAATGACAGAACCGAGGGCGATAAACTTGGTTCCCGAGGCAAAGCAGACTCGGCCGATCGCTTCTGCTTAAGAGACTCATTCAACAGTTTTACACTATTGAATAGACTCTCCATTGCATCAAAATCAGCACTGAGCCTACCAAAAGCTTGACGGCGATCGCGGAAGCCCCGTCTAGTTTGCCTCATAAAACCCTGAATGTCCAACTCCGCCTCGCGGCATCGCCCGCAACACCACCTTACAACCAACTTATTGCCGATTACATCCTTTACCCGTTGCGTGAAACCAGCGAAGTCGGCCTTTGGGTCAGCCTAGCACTTGCGGCTTTTTAGGTAGCACGCAAAAATGCTTAATTTAGAAATTGATATGCTCGAGAAGAAGTAAAACTATACAAAGATTCGGCACAGCACAGAGAAAATAACAAAACAAACAAACAAACAAAACAAAAATAGAAACAACGACACCACGCTTTGGCGCTGTAAGAATATCTACGAAAATAGACAAAACTATGAACCACTGAAACAACAACACGTACAAACACAGTTATGAGAGCACACGAAAGTAGAGAGAGCGAGAGTAATAAAGCGCACACAAAAACCGCTATAACAACAACAATGCGAAGCGATCTAGCATGCAATGTGAAACAATGAGAGCGAGAGCAACAAGAGCACACAAAAATAAAAACAAAAACAAAACACAGCTGTTGTTCGAGTATGAACTTGTGACGCTCTCAGCTGCTGGTAGCTGGCGCATGCAGCGCCCTCAAAATTAGGCACTTGAGGCTGGCTTGCATGGGGTCAAGCTATTTTTAGAGAGGTTAGAGGAGATGTCGGTGGAGTGAGACAGCGGTCTCCTTACAAACGTCTGCGCTCGATGGGAGACTATGCGGTCGTCTTACAAGTGGCTGCATAATATTTTATATGTATTTAGATTTAAGAATTGTTTATAAATAAAAGATCACGAACTGGACACAGCACAGCAAAAACACAACCGATCACAGCAAAGGCTAACACAAAAATTGAATAAAGTATATATCGGCTAGGTTGTATAAATAAGATTATGTTTCGAAATTTGCAGTATTCCAAATATTTTATTAAATAGTTACAGTACAGAAATCTTTAGCTCGATATATTCTTGATTTGTTTGTTACGACACTATGTGTTCCACACAGGTGTATTTCTACAGCCATAAAAAAGGCACAGTCAATAATTAAACACTTTCGGTGATCAAGCTCAACCTTCTTACATTCAAAATTTTCAATTTCTTTGTGTAATTCTGTATAATTATGAGTACAATTAGGCCAGAACTGGCTCATTATCAAAAAAATAATTGTACATAACAGAGCTAAGACATCTTTAAAAGCAACGAGCAAAAAAGCCAAACCAACACTACTTTTTGCGTTGTTATCTTAAACTCGCTCCACCCGCACATAAATACCGCCGACAGTGCCCAACACAAACGATTTGGGATCATATTTAAGAGGTATATCGGTCTTCTCACACACTGAGAACTTGAAGTTCTTAATCAACTGGGCCATTCCAATTCGTGCTTGCATTTGTCCAAAACGCATTCCCACACAATTTCTGGGACCATCGCCGAAGGGCAACCATTCAACAGAGTCTCGAGCTGCAACTTTCTCAGCTGAGAATCGGTCTGGATCGAATTTCTCAGGATCGGGATAAAAGTCTTCATCTCGGTGATATGCAGCTGCTGGCAATATAATATGGGAACCCTTCTCTAAAACATATTTGGGATTACCGGGAACAACATAATCGTTAAGAGCCTTCCGCATCAAGAAAGGCACAATCGTATAAAGACGAAGAGTTTCTGTTGAGGATGAAAGTTAGCTATGGATTTGCCATACTCCAGAAGTATTACTCGCACTCACCTGATATAACCTGATCCAAATATCTCATAGCCTTTATACTTTCGTAGGTCAGTTTTCCATCGTGTTGCTGCAGAACATTCTCAATATCTTCCCTCAACCTATCCTGAATATCAGTATGCTGGGCCAGTTCATATAAGCAGTAACTCATAGTTGAAGATGAGGTTTCGAAGCCAGCCAGATAGAAGACAAAAACTTGAGCTGCCAGTTCGCCAACGTCCAATCCTGTAACCACCTCGCCATTGTCCATCGTATAACTACCTTTTTGCTTCATTTCAATTAGCATTTCCATGAAATCATTACGTTTGATATTTTCCTTCTCTCTGTATGCGATGGTTTCGTTAACCAATCCAGTGAAGAACTGGTGCACATCTTCAGGAATCGTGCGCATTCGCAGCTTTCGTGCCAGATTAGGAAAACTGAATATAAAACCCGAAATTAAAACTCCGTGTCGCGGTACGGTAAAGAACTTTTGACCCATTTTACGGAAGTCAGATTCGGGAGTGCGAAGCGTATTGCATTCGATTCCAAAAGCGCATGTGCCGATAACGTCAGTGGTAAATCGAGCCATAAGATCCTTGATTTCGATGACAGACCCTCCGGACTTATCGGGCACTTCTTCAAGCATTACATTTAGGAACTCTTCAGACACTTTGATAATAGTTGGGAACATAAACTTCATTTTTCCTGATGTGAAAGTGGGCGATAGTTTTTGACGCAGCTCTTTCCAACGTTTGCCATCCAGATTGAAGAGATGTCCAGTAAGCGGATCATCGCGTTCGTTGTGGAACTGTCCACGATCGGCAAAGTTAGCGAAATCCTTAATTAAAATATTCTTGGCCAGTTTGATATCCATTACAAATGCGCTGTGCCTTTGTAGGAAATTGAAGCCCACAAACGGATGATTTGTCTTTCGAAATTTGTTGTAGTACTCCTCCAAAATATCGTGAATTACACGATTTTTTCTAAATCCGACCATATTTCCATAGACTGGATGTGGTGGATCTTGGGGTATTCCGCGATTCCTCCAATAATTCAAATTGTAGTGCAAAAAATATGCCACCATCGCTGACACAGCGACGAACAAATATATTAAAAACAACATTTTGCAGTCTGGTTTCAACGACTTCTTGGCTAACACTGAGCATTAACGAGGCAAACAGCTAGTACTTATGGTCTCTATCGTCTTCTATGCATTGCAAAATCGTGATAACAAAATATCACTGTGTTGCGCCGAAAATTGAATGCTTTGTTCTCTTGCATTTCCTATGCATTGCAAAATCGTAATCACAAATATCACCGTGAATCAGCGAATAGTGAGTGAAAGACTGATAATTTAATCTTGTTTTGGAGAGCTGTATTTATTGCAATCACTGTTCAATTGTAAGAGTTGAGAAAGAGTTTAATGTTTAAACAAAGTTGAAAAGCTTGATTTTCTGCTCTTTACATAAAAGAGTAAAACCGAAAACCGGAATGGAGAGTCCAAGTATATCGTAAACAAGTAAACAAGAATCCGCTGTTCAATATACAAATTATTTTGAAACCAGGTTGTTTGATATATTGCGATTGTTATGTCTGTTATCTGTATAGAAGTTCGTTCTATCAACTAGAGGATTTATATAGACAATATTAATGTTTGGATGGCAATGGATAATATTATGAGATTTCAATTTGTACGGAAGTAAATTTGATAGATGTGGGAGTCTTCATAAGGTCAGGAAATAATTTAGGTGCTGGATAGTGATATTTATCTTTGGACATAAAAATGATATAATGAACATAATACAAATACAAATATATATAACTGAACACACACTTATTAATTGAGTACTTCTAATCGGTCAATCCTGAAAATGAAATCAATTCCTTGTGACTTATATTACAAATTATTGAACTCAGTCGAACAAACTGGCGTGGCCATAATTTCCGTATGTGTACCCATGTTAAAAATCTCAAAAATCGGTAATTCTTTGCAACACCCACCTCTCTTGTTAATAATATGCTTTTAGTGATAATGCTTTGCTTTGCAAGCTATTCATTATGAATAAAGTATATATCGGCTTGGTTGTATAAATGAGATTATGTTTCGAAATTTGCAGTATTACAAATATTTTATTAAATAGTTACAGTACAGACATCTTTGGTTCGATATATTCTTGGTTTGTTACGACACTATGTGTTCTACACAGGTGTATTTATACAGCCATAAAAAAAGCACAGTCAATAATTAAACCCTTTCGGTGATCAAGCTCAACCTTCTTACATTCAACATTTTTATTTACTTTGTGTAATTCTGTATAATTATGTGTACAATTAGGCCAGAACTGGCTCATTATCAAAAAAATAATTGTACATAACAGAGCTAAGACATCTTTGAAAGCAACGAGCAAAAAAGCCAAACCAACACTACTTTTTGCGTTGTTATCTTAAACTCGCTCCACCCGCACATAAATGCCGCCAACTGAGCCCAACACAATCGAAGTGGGATCATATTTAAGAGGTATATCGGTCTTCTCACACACTGAGAACTTGAAGTTCTTAATCAACTGGGCCATTCCAATTCGTGCTTGCATTTGTCCAAAACGCAGTCCCACACAATTTCTGGGACCATCGCCGAAGGGCAACCATTCAACAGAGTCTCGAGCTGCAACTTTCTCAGCTGAGAATCGGTCTGGATCGAATTTCTCAGGATCGGGATAAAAGTCTTCATCTCGGTGATATGCAGCTGCTGGCAACATAATATGGGTACCCTTCTCTATAACATATTTGGGATTACCGGGAACAACATAATCGTTAAGAGCCTTACGATTCAGGATAGGCACAATCGTATAAAGACGAAGAGTTTCTGTTGAGGCGGACAGTGAAAGTCAGTTATGGATTCGCCATACTCCAGAAGTATTACTCGCACTCACCCGATATAGCCTGATCCAAATATCTCATAGCCTTTATACTTTCGTAGGTCAGTTTTCCATCATGTTGCTGCAGAACATTCTCAATATCTTCCCTCAACCTATCCTGAATATCTGTATGCTGGGCCAGTTCATATAAGCAGTAGCTCATAGTTGAAGATGAGGTCTCGAAGCCAGCCAGATAGAAGACAAAAACTTGAGCTGCCAGTTCGCCAGCGTCCAATCCTGTAACCACCTCACCATTGTCCATCGTATAACTACCTTTTTGCTTCATTTCAATTAGCATTTCCATGAAATCATTACGTTTGATATTTTCCTTCTCTCTGTATGCGATGGTTTCGTTAACCAATCCAGTGAAGAACTGGTGCACATCTTCAGGAAGCGTGCGCATTCGCAGCTTTCGTGCCAGATTAGGAAAACTGAATATGAAACCCGTTAATAAAACTCCGTGTCGCGGTACGGTAAAGAACTTTTGACCCATTTTACGGAAGTCAGATTCGGGAGTGCGAAGAGTATTGCATTCGATTCCAAAAGCGCATGTGCCGATAACGTCAGTGGTAAATCTAGCCATAAGATCCTTGATTTCGATGACAGACCCTCCGGACTTATCGGGCACTTCTTCAAGCATTACATTTAGGAACTCTTCAGACACTTTGATAATAGTTGGGAACATGAACTTCATTTTTCCAGATGTGAAAGTGGGCGATAGTTTTTGACGCAGCTCTTTCCACCGTTTGCCATCCAGATTGAAGAGATGTCCAGTAAGCGGATCATCGCGTTCGTTGTGGAACTGTCCACGATCGGCAAAGTTAGCGAAATCCTTAATTAAAATATTCTTGGCCAGTTTGATATCCATTACAAATGCGCTGTGCCTTTGTAGGAAATTGAAGCCCACAAACGGATGATTTGTCTTTCGAAATTTGTTGTAGTACTCCACGATAATATCGCGAATTACACGATTTTTTCTAAATCCGACCATATTTCCATAGAATGGATGTGGTGGATCTTGGGGTATTCCGCGATTCCTCCAATAATTCAAATTGTAGTGCAAAAAATATGCCACCATCGCTGACACAGCGACGAACAAATATATTAAAAACAACATTTTGCAGTCTGCTCTCAACGACTTCTTGCCTAACACTGAGCATAAACGAGGCAAACAGCTAGTACTTATGGTCTCTATCGTCTTCTATGCATTGCAAAATCGTGATAACAAAGTATCACAGTGATGCGCCGAAAAATTAATGCTTGGTTCTCTTGGATTTCCTATGCGTTGTAGAAGCGTTATCACAAATATCACCGTGAATCAGCGAAAAGTGAGTGTATTTAATTGTCTCTGGTCTAAGATGCTATTAAAAATCGTAATCACAAGTATCATCGTGAATCAGGGAATAGTGAGTGAAAGATTGAGAGTATAATCTTGTTTTGGAGAGCTTTATTTAGTGCAATCACTGTTTAATTGTAAGAGTTGAGAAATAGTTTAATGTTTAAACAAAGTTGAAAAGCTTTATTTTCTGCTCTTTACATAAAAGAGTAAAACCGAAAACCGGAATTGAGGATCCAAAGTATCGTAAACAAGTTAGAGCTCTCCCGCTTTAAAAGCTTTTAAAGATTTACTAAGAATCCGCTGTTCAATGTACAAATTATTTTTAAACCAGGTTGTTTGATATATTGCGATTGTTATGTCTGTTATCTGTATAGAAGTTTGTTCTATCAACTAGAGGATTTATATAGACAATATTAATGTTTGGATGGCAATGGATAATATTATGAGATTTCAATTTGTACGGAAGTAAATTTGATAGATGTGGGAGTCTTCATAAGGTCAGGAAATGATTTAGGTGCTGGATAGTGATATTTATCTTTGGATATAAAAATGATATAATGAACATATTTTAAATAAAAATATATTTAACTTAACACACACTTCTTGGTCCGAAGAACTTTTGGGATGGTTTGGATGGGGCTGAAATGCGGCCACCAGGCGGGTAGCAGGTTGCGGATAGCGAACGGCCGAATTATACAAGGCAATAGTGCCCGTAAATAGGCAGTCCCGGACAAACAGCTGGTACGATTTTTAATCGTACCGACAAGGCGCTTGTGTTGCCGCCTCTTAAAAGTATAGCCTCACCCAACCCCCCCCCCCCCCCCCCAAACTCACCGTATCACTACCTACCCCCATCCTATCCCCACACATCTCACTCCGGGCCGGACTAAGGTGTCACTTGGACCGTGCCGAGAGCCAACTTGGCTGGGTGCCCGGATTAACAAATAGCCCAGTTCTTAACGGTAGGCTCAGGCAGATGGCGACCGCCTGTTCTAATCAGCCTTACCCGAGTATCGCAGATCTCTGCCCGGGTGGACAGTCTTTTCTCTGCAACTCGCGGGCACATATGCACAACAAAAGAAACATGTAAATCCCGCAGGATCTCCCTGCGGATCAGGTCGCAAGACTGATGGAGGACCGAGTCCTGGATGGGGGAAGGTCCTCAAATGTGGTAGACCAACCTCCACATCGTCCCACTCCAACACCCAGGAGGGTGCCCATAGCACAGAATGGGCACAGGCAGCAGGCCCCAGCCTCGAGGCAGGAAGGTGTGGTCGCACCCCGACCACCACGCCCGGCAGCGAGGGCTGGAGGGAAAAGGGCACAGCGGCCAAAGAAGAAGGGAGAGTATCTGCCTACGAAGGGTCAACCCGGTGGGCTGGATGACCCGAACCGTCGGAATCTCTGCGGTTCACGGGTCAAATGGTATCTGAGATACTTCCAGCAGGGATTGGCTTCGGAAGAGGCTCTCTAGAAGGCTAAAGAGCCGATGGAAGCTGTTGTTGACCTAGCACCACACTGACACCGCCGACGGACACCCCTCAAAGGTGGTGTTCGGCGGCCAAGAGCGTTGCGTACGGTCCAGCGCGGATACGAGTGTCGACTAATAAGGGTCAGGAGGGACTGGCGACCAACAAGCCCAGCTCGACAGCACCAGAAAAACCTCGCCAAACATATGCGGCGGCGACCAAGAAGGTCAAGGTGGCAGTGTTGCCTGCGGAATACCCCCAGGTAATGCTTAGCCACGAAGACTTGTCCGCATTGGAAGAGAAAATTGCGGATGACCTCATTGCGGGACACGCTTCGGGATGGGACACCGCGGTCTCATTCGCGGGCATTCATTTTAGGGTCGGCTATCTGCTGATCGAATGCTCCAACGAAAGCTCAGCCAAATGGCTGGGAAAAGTAGTACCACGGCTACTCTCGTGGAAGGGAGTGCCCCTCGACAGTAAGGTTGGATACGATATACCGTCGCACCACTGTAACACAGTTTACTGCCCTAGAAGCAAGGAACGGTTTACCGAGTCCTTGGTGGCCCTTCTAGGATTTCAGAATAAGATAGAGACCACCTCATGGAAGGTGACTACGAGAAGGAACGAAGGTGAAGTAATCGGCATCGACGAAATGTCCAAAAGGATGATCGTCGAAAATGGACACCAGGTCAGCTTCTGTTACGGGAATATCCCCGTAAGTGGCCTGAGGAAGAAGGTTGGGGGGAATACACAGTCCGCCCCAATAAAGAAGGAGGCTACGGCATTGGAGGTGCACCCAACGGACGGACCGAGCAGTCACCCGCCAATCATCGACCTGTCGGAAGACCTGGAGGAAGATGAGGAGTTGGCGGATATGACACTCGGCCCCGAAGAACTGGGGGAAGCGGAGGACGGGGACGAGATCATGTCCTCTCAGGAACTGGAAGAGGAGCTGCGAGAGGAGGCGGCAGAAGCCGGCGTCACACTGACGGGCAGTGGTGATGGGTGCAGCTCCGGGCCCCACTCATCGTGTCAGGTGGAGCCTCTCGTCTAGTAGATGACGGGAGTCATCACAACAGGCCTGGCCCAGGTAAACATCCACCGTGCTAAGGCAGATTCGGCTGTCCTAGCGAGGATGTTTACAGACGGCATCTCGGGCTAGCCCTTGGACACCGACGGATCTCTCACCAAGCTGGGAACAGGTCTCGGAGTGGTGGGCCCTCGATTAGCCAACCATGACTCCCTGGGAAAACATCGGAAGACATAGGGATGAAGAAAGGCAGAGGCGAGAACGGAGCTGGGCATAGGCACCAGGACTCCGACAAGCCAGAAGTCTTTTAGGTGGCTATAATCAAAAGAAACTTAAGCAAGTAACATCCATGGGAAAGAACAGGCTCAGGATACTTACCGGTCCATTGACTGGACACTATAGACTGAGAAGTCACCTAACCAAATTAGGTATTTATAGTAGCGATGCAAGCAGGTATTGTGGACACGAGGTGGAATCCTCAACGCACATCCTTAATCAGGAAAAGATGCAGCATCCTAGGGCAGCATGTCATGAGGCACAAGGACATAGAAGCCCTCAACCCAAAAAAGATCCTGGCATTCGTGCAGAAGCTGGGATTGATGGAAAAGCTGTAGGCTCAGCAAGGGGCACAATAGACCTTATAGGTCACAGTGCTAGTTTTTGCCCAATTATAATAATAATAACTCGTGCATTTAATTTGATTAATATAAAATATATCTGAGCTTTTGTTCTTTTTTTTGTAATTGCTTTGGTAATTTGGGTTTTCTGTTAGTAATTCAGCTACAAAACACAAAAAATTTTATTTTTGCAAACAAAGTGCGCGGTTAACAGCTGTGTTTTGTTTTTTTATTTTTGTGTGCGCTTGGTGCTCTCGCTCTCTTTGTTTCACATTGCATGCTGGATCACTTTGTATTGTTGTTGTTATACCGTTATACTCTCGCTCTCTCTACTTTCGTGTGATCTCACAACGCTTTTTTACTCTCGCTCTGTGTTTGCACGTGTTGTTGTTTCAGTGGTTCATAGTTTTATCTATTTTCGTAGATATTCTTACTGCGCCAAAGCTTGGTGTTGTTGTTTCTATTTCATTTCTTGTGCGCTGTTTGTTTTGTTATTTTCTCTGTGCTGTGCTTAATCTTTGTATAGTTTCTCTTCTTTTCGAGCATATCAATTTCGAAATTAAGCATGTCCTAAAATGCTGCAAGTGACAGGCTGACCCAAAAGGCCGATTTCGACTTTTGTTGGTTGTGATAACGTGGTGCATAAAAGATATAATCGGCAATAAGTCGTGGATCTTCGTCTAGCTTATAGTGGCCTCAGTGCTGATTTTGATGGGGTAAAACTGTTGAATGAGTCTTTTAAGCACAAGCGATCGGCCGAGTCTGCTTTGCCTCGGGATACTAGTTTATTGCCCCCGGTTCTGTCATTGCCCCTACACCGCTAACACCTACTGTTGACAATGGTCAGCAGTTGATGGAGTTTATTTCTCCGGCACCACTTACAATCAACGGTGGTGGCTCAATTGTGTCACAGTCCACAGTGTCCGATTCGAATCCGCCACCTCTTTCCAGCAGTGCTCCCAAGCCTCTTATAGCGGTTGCAACTAGAAAACTAATTTTTATTTCGCGTCTTGCCCCTGATATGTCAGTGGATGACATCAATGTGGCATCACCTGGGATATCGGTTGAAAAATTTAAATTTAATTATGAAAGAGAAATTTCTTCTTTTAAAATAAGTGTTTCGACTGAAGTATTTGGCACAATTTGCTGTGCTAATTTCTGGCCAAATGGGCTTATTAATAAAGGAATATACAAATAAAAATTGCCTCTGAATCCTTCTGGTGCTTTTTCTCTGATGTTGCACCAAAAATCTAAAATCCTCTCTTTCTCTAGCCTATCATAGTGTTAGAGGTCTTAAGACTAAACTTACTAGACTATATATACATATGTTGACAGTCTTTCTTTTAAATGTTATATTCTATTAATCTGATTGGGTTTTTTCAGGGTTTTCCCCAATTCATGCAGCAAATGTTAAACCATTTTGCATTTAAATACCCGCAGAAATCTTATAAATATTTCTTCTTTTTAAATTTATAATTTTAAATGTTGTATTTTTTGTGTTGACTGACTTTAGTTGACATTAATAAATAAATGTTAGTTGATTCAAGTGTCACATTTGCACACTATGTTAAATGCCGTCAGTTAACAGCGTTCTCTCTCAACAAATGGTTCTCTCTCTCTACATAGGGCACACGCTGATCTGCCGGCTAATCGAATGCAGCCGCCGCCCATAAGCGATTAGAATGAAGAAAAGAGGCAAAATAGACAACAATAGTAAGGGGACTAACACGAAAACGAAAGCACACAGCTGCTGATGCAGAGGAGCCGTGACCAAAGCACACTGACCCGTTGTCGCCGGCCAATCTGCGCTAACCAGAAAAGTAACGGGAATAGCATGGAAACGAGCTCGTACACAACACACACAGCCACTATGGCAGAGGCGTCGCTGTCGATATCATATGTTAGGTACATGTTATGTTACAGATGAAATTACAGTGTTAGACCCCGGATATAACACATATCTTTTTAGTCAGAGACTTTATGCTGGTGCTGTTATTATTTTATATTAAACAACAACAATTCTATTGCTATCGAAATCAAGTTCAATTAATATTTGTAAAATGGCGCAGTTATACATATAATTAAATTGGTTTTTATTCCTTTTTAATTTTTATCGTTCAGGGAATAAAAATGACATAGGGAAACAAGTTAAGAGATATTCTTTGCTTGACAAATAATTCTTTATATGTTTTTATTTCATTTTATCACCACATAATATTAGGTAATTATTATTAATTAAAACAAAACATTCTCCACATTCAACATTTTTATTCATTTTGCAGCAGTAGTAGTAGACTTAATCTCTTATACACATATTTTCATATAAGGGAGGTTATTACACAGGGTTATTGCACAAATAATTAATAAAATCCCACAGCAAAAAAGCGAAGAAACTATTTTTTTTGCTTTGTAATTTTAGACTCGGTCGACTCGCACATAAATGCCGTGCAATGTACCCAACGCAAACGATTTGGGATTATATGTAAGAGGTTTATCGGTCTTCTCACACACTGAGAACTTGAAGTTCTTAATCAACTGGGCCAGGCCAATTCGTGCTTGCATTTGGCCAAAACGCATTCCCACACAATTTCTAGGGCCGTCGCCGAAGGGCAACCATTCAACAGAGTCTCGAGCTGCAACTTTCTCAGCTGAGAATCGGTCTGGATCGAATTTCTCAGGATCGGGATAAAAGTCTTCATCTCGGTGATATGCAGCTGCTGGCACTATAACCAGAGTTCCCTTCTCTATAACATATTTGGGATTACCGGGAACAACATAATCGTTAAGAGCCTTGCGCTCCAAGAAGGGCACAAGCGTATAAAGGCGAAGAGTTTCTGTTGAGGCAGACATTGAAAGTTAGTTATGAATTCGCCTCACTCCAGAATTGTTACTCGCACTCACCCGATATAACCTGATCCAAATATCTCATAGCCTTTATACTTTCGTAAGTTATTTTTCCATCGTGTTGCTGCAGAACATTCTCAATATCTTTCCTCAACTTATCCTGAATATCTGTATGCTGGGCCAGTTCATATAAGCAGTAACTCATAGTTGAAGAGGAGGTCTCGAAGCCAGCCAGATAGAAGACAAAAACTTGAGCTGCCAGTTCGCCAACGTGCAGTCCTGTAACCACCTCGCCATTGTCCATCGTATAACTACCTTTTTGCTTCATTTCAATTAGCATTTCCATGAAATCATTACGTTTGATATTTTCCTTCTCCCTATATGCGATAGTTTCTTTAACCAATCCCATGAAGAACTGGTGCACATCTTCAGGAATCGCGCGCATTCGCAGCTTTCGTGCCAGATTAGGAAAACTTATTATGAAACCCGTTAATAAAGCTCCGTGTCGCGGTACGGTGAAGGCCTTTTGACCCATTTTACGGAAGTCAGATTCGGGAGTGCGAAGAGTATTGCATTCGATTCCAAAAGCGCATGTGCCGATAACGTCAGTAGTAAATCGAGCCATAAGATCCTTGATCTCGATGATAGACCCTCCGGATTTAGCGGGCACTTCTTCAAGCATGACTCTTACGAACTCCTCTGACACTTTGATGACAGTTGGGAACATAAACTTCATTTTGCCAGATGTGAAGGTGGGTGATAGTTTTTGGCGCATCTCTTTCCAACGTTTGCCATCCAGACTGAAGAGATGCCCACTAAGCGGGTCATCGCGTTCATTGTGGAACTGTCCGCGATCGGTAAAGTTAGCGAAATCCTTAATTAAAATATTCTTGGCCAGTTTGATATCCATTACAAAGGCGGCGTTCTTTTGCAGGAAATTGAAGCCCACAAACGGATGGTTTGTCTTTCGAAATTTGTTGTAGTACTCCCCCAAAATATCATGAAGTACACGATTTTTTCTAAATCCGACCATATTTCCATAGACTGGATGTGGTGGATCTTGGGGTATTCCTCGATTTTTCCAATAATTCATGATGTTCAGCAAAAAATATGCCACTAACGCTGATACAGCGAATAGCAAATATACTACGAAAAACATTTTGCAATAAGTTATTTTCGACTGCTCGACAAACACTGAGCAATGTTGAGTGCACAACCTGCTTTTTGTCAATTTTAATATACCCTAAATAAATCGGCAAAAAGGAAATAATGATTTTGTACAAGTTCATGTAACAGCCATAGCAATAGGAAGTCAGAGACTATAAGAGCTAGAGAGCTCTTACACTTGTTATATAGGTTCTCGTATATCAAAGGCAGAACAAGTTTGCTTAATTTTTTCAGCAACCATTTTCTGTCTATAAATATGCGAGCACATGTGTGAGAAAGGGATAGCATATAGAGAGAGCCCGTTACTTGCGCAAACCAGATCGGGTCAGGTCGTGCTTGCGAATAAATACATTAGCTTAGTTTTCTTTTTGCTCATCAGTGCCTGTTGCTGCTACAAGAAATTTGTGCACTTGCCGCGTGCTAACATTTGGGTGTGCACAACCTTTCAAAGGAAAATTTTACAATAAAACGATTATATATTTAACAGTTGGGTTCAGGGTATATCGTAGTCGAACTCACTCGACTATAGCGTGTTTACTTGATAAGCTTGCATAAAATGTCAGAATGAGTCAGCAAGCTTCTAATCACCTGTATTTCGTTTGCTGGATCATAAATCATATTTTGACAAAGTTGATAAGGTGTTGTTCCAAGATAAGATTGTACGCTAAAGAGGCAAACTGACTCAAATTCTCTCGCGGGAGCTTTTATTATTTGGGGGACAGGTGTCACTTCAATACAGAGCGACCTCAGAGCATGTGGTTCTCTTGATCGGCTTGACGTCAGACATTTTCACAAATTATTTTGAACTAAAATTAAAAAATTTGTGAACAATTTTAAGATCCCACCTAGCGGCTAGTTTTGTTATTACTTATTTGTCTTAAGAAATGCCTGTTAATTATATTAATTATTATAATTAATTATAATTATAAAATTAAATTGCGTTGGTCGCTACGTACTTATTATTTATTCCTTTTTAATTTGAATTGTTCAAGGAATAAAAATGACGTAGGGAACCAAGTTAAGAGATATTCTTTGCTTGACAAATAATTCTTTATATGTTTTTATTTCATTTTATCACCACATAATATTAGGTAATTATTATTAATTAAAACAAAACATTCTCCACATTCAACATTTTTATTCATTTTGCAGCAGTAGTAGTAGACTTAATCTCTTATACACATATTTTCATATAAGGGAGGTTATTACACAGGGTTATTGCACAAATAATTAATAAAATCCCACAGCAAAAAAGCGAAGAAACTATTTTTTTTGCTTTGTAATTTTAGACTCGCTCGACTCGCACATAAATGCCGTGCAATGTACCCAACGCAAACGATTTGGGATTATATGTAAGAGGTTTATCGGTCTTCTCACACACTGAGAACTTGAAGTTCTTAATCAACTGGGCCAGGCCAATTCGTGCTTGCATTTGGCCAAAACGCATTCCCACACAATTTCTAGGGCCGTCGCCGAAGGGCAACCATTCAACAGAGTCTCGAGCTGCAACTTTCTCAGCTGAGAATCGGTCTGGATCGAATTTCTCAGGATCGGGATAAAAGTCTTCATCTCGGTGATATGCAGCTGCTGGCAACATTACTAGAGTTCCCTTCTCTATAACATATTTGGGATTACCGGGAACAACATAATCGTTAAGAGCCTTGCGTTCCAAGAAGGGCACAAGCGTATAAAGGCGAAGAGTTTCTGTTGAGGCAGATATTGAAAGTGCGTTATGAATTTGCCTCACTCCAGAATTGTTACTCGCACTCACCCGATATAACCTGATCCAAATATCTCATAGCCTTTATACTTTCGTAAGTTATTTTTCCATCGTGTTGCTGCAGAACATTCTCAATATCTTTCCTCAACCTATCCTGAATATCTGTATGCTGGGCCAGTTCATATAAGCAGTAACTCATAGTTGAAGAGGAGGTCTCGAAGCCAGCCAGATAGAAGACAAAAACTTGAGCTGCCAGTTCGCCAACGTCCAATCCTGTAACCACCTCGCCATTGTCCATCGTATAACTACCTTTTTGCTTCATTTCAATTAGCATTTCCATGAAATCATTACGTTTGATATTTTCCTTCTCCCTGTATGCGATAGTTTCGTTAACCAATCCCATGAAGAACTGGTGCACATCTTCAGGAATCGCGCGCATTCGCAGCTTTCGTGCCAGATTAGGAAAACTGAACATGAAGGCTGTTATTAAAATTCCGTGCCGCAATTCGGTGAAGGCCTTTTGACCCATTTTACGGAAGTCAGATTCGGGAGTGCGAAGAGTGTTGCATTCGATTCCAAAAGCGCATGTGCCGATAACGTCAGTGGTAAATCGAGCCATAAGATCCTTAATTTCGATTATAGACCCTCCGGATTTAGCGGGCACTTCTTCAAGCATGACTCTTACGAACTCCTCTGACACTTTGATGACAGTTGGGAACATAAACTTCATTTTGCCAGATGTGAAGGTGGGTGATAGTTTTTGGCGCATCTCTTTCCAACGTTTGCCATCCAGACTGAAGAGATTCCCAGTAAGCGGGTCATCGCGTTCATTGTGGAACTGTCCGCGATCGGTAAAGTTAGCGAAATCCTTAATTAAAATATTCTTGGCCAGTTTGATATCCATTACAAAGGCGGCGTTCTTTTGCAGGAAATTGAAGCCCACAAACGGATGGTTTGTCTTTCGAAATTTGTTGTAGTACTCCCCCAAAATATCATGAAGTACACGATTTTTTCTAAATCCGACCATATTTCCATAGACTGGATGTGGTGGATCTTGGGGTATTCCTCGATTTTTCCAATAATTCATGATGTTCAGCAAAAAATATGCCACTAACGCTGATACAGCGAACAGCAAATATACTACGAAAAACATTTTGCGATAAGTTATTTTCGACTGCTCGACAAACACTGAGCAATGTTGAGTGCACAACCTGCTTTTTGTCAATTTTAATATACCCTACACCCATTAAATCGGCAAAAAGGGAATAATGATGTTGTACAAGTTCATGTAACAGCCATAGCAAAAGGAAGTCAGAGACTATAAGAGCTAGAAAGCTCTTACACTTGTTATATAGGTTCTCGTATATCAAAGGCAGAACAAGTTTGCTTAATTTTTTCAGCAACCATTTTCTGTATATAAATATGCGAGCACATGTGTGAGAAAGGGATAGCATATAGAGAGAGCCCGTTACTTGCGTAAACCAGATCGGGTCAGGTCGTGCTTGCGAATAAATACATTAGCCAGACATTTTCACAAATTATTTTGAACTAATATGAAAAAATTTGTGAACAATTTTAAGATCCCACCTAGCGGCTAGTCTTAAGAAATGCCTGTTGATTATATTAATTATTATAATTAATTATAATTATAAAATTAAATTGGGTTGGTCGCTACATACTTATTATTTATTCCTTTTTAATTTGAATTGTTCAAGGAATAAAAATGACGTAGGGAACCAAGTTAAGAGATATTCTTTGCTTGACAAATAGTTCTTTATTAAATAATTAAAACAAAACATTTTCAACATTCAACATTTTTACTCATTTTGTAGTAGTAGTAGTGAAATGTGTATTTATACATTAGGTATACTTCTTGTGTTTTAGCGGCGCGAAATGCCTTATATTTTATTTATTTGTTTTGGTTGAACTGTTTTGACTTTGTTGTGTGAACTTTTGGTTGACTGTTCTCGGTTTATACGCGGTATAAATATACGCGATAAGATACGCAAGCCACTCAATGTTTCCGTTAAGCGTTTGACCACTTGAAGACTGTCAAAGCGCGAGATCAGCAAAATGCCAAACACGGCTAACTAAAATGTCTTTCGGTGAAAGACAGCGATTTGTTTATAAGAACTTCTGAGTGCGTATGCATGCTACCTCTCCCAGAACAGAATCTTCTTATTAATACATAATATGCATATGCATTTTATTGATCAACTGCCCATTTCATCAAGATCGGATAAGAAACACCAAAGCGGTTAACAGCTGTGTTTTGTTCTTGTTTTTTTTTATTTTTGTGTGCGCTTGATGCTCTCGACCTGCGAGCTTTCTTGCTCTCAAACATTTTATCCTGCTTCTTAAACTTAACTTTATAGGGTTTCTTACTTACCTTTTTACCTGGATTTCGGAGTATCTGAGTAACAGAACTCAAAAAGTTGTATTCAAAACAGTACTTTCTAAACCTATTCTAGTCACCTCGGGGTACCCAGGGTAGTCACCTGGGTCCTGTGCTTTTTAACCTATTTATTAATGACCTTCCTTCTGTAATATTGTATTCTAACATACTAATGTATGCTGATGACGTCAAGTTGTGCCTGACGTATAATGATTTATTGAGTATATTATTTACAGTGTATTTTTGGTGTTGACTGACTTTAGTTGACATTAAGTAAATAAATAAATGTTAGTTGATTGAAGTGTCACATTTGCACACTATGTTAAATGCCGTCAGTTAACAGCGTTCTCTTTCAACAAATGGTTCTCTCTCTCTACTAGGGCACACGCTGATCTGCCGGCTAATCGAATGCAGCCGCCGCCCATAAGCGATTAGAATGAAGAAAAGAGGCAAAATAGACAACAAGAGTAAGGGGACTAACACGAAAACGAAAGCACACAGCTGCTGCTGCAGACGAGCCGTGACCAAAGCAGACTGACCCGTTGTCGCCGGCCAATCTGCGCTAACCAGAAAAGTAACGGGAATAGCAACGAGCTCGTACACAACACACACAGCCACTATGGCAGAGGCGTCGCTGTCGATATCATATGTTAGGTACATGTTATGTTACAGATGAAATTACAGTGTTAGACCCCGGATATAACACATATCTTTTTAGTCAGAGACTTTATGCTGGTGCAGCTATAATTTTATATTAAACAAGCGTGTTCGGACTCACATCATATGTCTTAACAATTCTATTGCTATCGAAATCAAGTTCAATTAATATTTGTAAAATGGCGCAGTTATACATATAATTAAATTGGTTTTTATTCCTTTTTAATTTTTATCGTTCAGGGAATAAAAATGACATAGGGAAACAAGTTAAGAGATATTCTTTGCTTGACAAATAATTCTTTATGTGTTTTTATTTCATTTTATCACCACATAATATTAGGTAATTATTATTAATTAAAACAAAACATTCTCCACATTCAACATTTTTATTCATTTTGCAGCAGTAGTAGTAGACTTAATCTCTTATACACATATTTTCATATAAGGGAGGTTATTACACAGGGTTATTGCACAAATAATTAATAAAATCCCACACCAAAAAAGCGAAGAAACTATTTTTTTTGCTTTGTAATTTTAGACTCGCTCGACTCGCACATAAATGCCGTGCAATGTACCCAACGCAAACGATTTGGGATTATATGTAAGAGGTTTTAATCAACTGGGCCAGGCCAATTCGTGCTTGCATTTGGCCAAAACGCATTCCCACACAATTTCTAGGGCCGTCGCCGAAGGGCAACCATTCAACAGAGTCTCGAGCTGCAACTTTCTCAGCTGAGAATCGGTCTGGATCGAATTTTTCAGGATCGGGATAAAAGTCTTCATCTCGGTGATATGCAGCTGCTGGCACTATAACCAGAGTTCCCTTCTCTATAACATATTTGGGATTACCGGGAACAACATAATCGTTAAGAGCCTTGCGCTCCAAGAAGGGCACAAGCGTATAAAGGCGAAGAGTTTCTGTTGAGGCAGACATTGAAAGTTAGTTATGAATTCGCCTCACTCCAGAATTGTTACTCGCACTCACCCGATATAACCTGATCCAAATATCTCATATTTTACAATAAAACGATTATATATTTAACAGTTGGGTTCAGGGTATATCGTAGTCGAACTCACTCCCAACGAATACATTGTCCAGTTGACATCTCTTTAATTATGTGCGTTGCATTTTATTTTGTGCAGCTGCTCAAAGGGATTTTCAATGGAGCTGAGCGTGAAAAGTGTTCAATTATAAATGACATTGAAGAGGTGTTGCAGTCAACAACTATCCCTGTCCATTCCAAACGTAAGCTCAGCACATTGGCCATTAACATGCTTTTTTGGCATTGCAACAAAATGCAACATTCTTTGAACTGACCTTGAGCTGTCGCCCTCGCCCTACTTCTAAGATGCCACACTGTCGAGTCCATGTGAATTTAATGCTGACTAACAAAAGAAATAAAAAAGTCAGTCAAGCATAAGAAAGCGACGTTGTTATCCATCACCATAATGAATGCATGAGTTAAACAAAAAGAATGCATTCTTTAAGAATCAACCATAAGAAGTAGGGCCAGCGCCGGGGGGGGCGAAGTAAAACTAGACTGCACTTATGCGCTAAATAAAAATGCAAATCTAAATGTAACTTAAGAGCTGCGCGAGTTTATATGCGACTACATAATAAGTGTAGGCCAAACCCAGGCGTGCATAAGAGCGAACCTCGGAAATGTCTGAAAAAATAAATGCTACCGCAGTTGAGATTGCCCGACCAGGAGATACTCCCTCCAGATGCTGAAAATAGTATCACAATTTTAACGTATTAAAGGAGATATACTCCGGACACTGTTTATATCCTTGATGATGTTAAGTAGCCGAGTCGATACAGCCATGATCGTCTGCCAAAATAGTCTCTCTTCTTTCGTTAAACTTATTTCACGTTGTCAAATTTTGATTACTATATGAATATGTCTGAAGGTGCTTATCGTAGTTACAGGTTTACATATTAGCCGACCTTTTCATTATTTTCTCTCTTATCTTTATCTTTATCTCTTCTTAACTTTTTATATTTCTTATTAATAAGCCCCTAAAGTTTAGCAAGTGTTAGTCTGGTAATGATTTTTCTGCGTTTCCCAAATCATGGCAATAAATGTCAAACCATTTAACTTATTCATTTATCTAGATTTTGTATATATACATATGTACATATATATCTATTTATTTTATATGTATATTTTATATATATATATATTTGTTTTCATTTTACTTTAATTACTCTCTCTTAATTGTATATCATGCAGTTGTTAGTCCCCATTAAGTAAATAAATATCATGTATTGATTAAACTTGGATATCGTAATATCATTATCACATTATTAACCCAAAGTTTTTAGAAAATAATCATACATTGGCAGATTTTATTTCTTTTTGCCACTTTTTCTTCCGCAAAATAATCAATAAGCAGCATATACGGAAGAGTAGACATATTTGTACAATTTTACTACACTGAGAAAAATCGACAAGCTTTATGTTTAATTTCTTATTCTTTTTTTTAATTTTAAAGTGCTTTACTTCCTTAAAAGAAAAGGTTAATTTGTTCTTTCAGAAAGAAGTATTAAAATAATATAAAAGTTCGAATTGCCGCAGTGAATGTTTTTTCAAATAAAATTAGTTTAGTTTATAACATATAATAGTATAAGTGTATACGACTGTTTTTGTCTCGCTGACTACAGGGTATAAAAAGTGGTTGCATCTGTGTCTGCATCTGCGTATCTGAATCTGCAACTACTGTTGTTGTTGTTGCTTTTGCCAGATAGACGCTCAGCTGATTTGATGCTGTCGTCTTTTGTTGTTGACTTAGTTGCTGTCAAGGTGCTGGCAAACTGCTTCCAACAGTTCAGCCGGCCTGCCCCACTCCCACCGCAAGTCTTGAGCTGAGCAGCGTTGCTAATTACGCAAGCGCAGGCTCCAGCATCTTGTGGATTCGTGTAAACAACCAGCTAATTGCCCGGAGTGCAAGGGGCTGAGAAGGGGAACTTAGAGCTAAGACTGTAGGAGGTGTTAAGCCCGCTGCGAAGACAGCTCTTTTAAATGCAAATACCAGAAAGAGGGTCCAACATCTTCGCCTCAGCCAATTCAAGCGTCAGTGTGTGTGTGTTTGCTGTCTGCCTCTCTGTCTGTCTGTCTGTCTATTTTACTGTTTGTCTCACTGCCTTATGCATAAATTAGTTTTGTTTGTGTCTGGAACTTACCCCCGAGCACTCACTTTAAGCAAATTGTAAATTGTGAATCGTGAATTGTGAACGGGGAGTAGTGCGCATTTCCTGTAGTAGCTCCACACATAGCTCTCGCAGAGCTCTCTGTTCTGGGCTTTGTATTTTGTTGTGCCATGTGTGTTTTGACAAAACGACGTGGCAGCATCGAGACAGTGCAAGACATTATGTAAATTTCAAAGCGAAATCACAATAAGAAATCCGCATCATGTAAAAGAACTGATTACCCAATTCGACTGCCAAGACATGCTCAAAGGGCAAAGGCTCAAGGGCAGGCCATACCTTTTTATGACTAGGCTCCCTCCCAACATAAATACAAACACATACACACAGGTCGCATACACAAAAAGAGGGGGCGACTGCAACTGCTTTTGGCTTAAGGAAAATGGAAATGGAAATGGAGAACGTAAATCCGACTCAAGTCGAGCAATTGTTGTCCAAATTGGATGGCATTGACTTCGCCAACAACAATAAAAAACAAGAGAGAACGTTGCAGTACGGCCTTATCGACTGCGTAATACTTTGATACCATAAGTTATACCTGCTGATAACAGTAGCAAGTTTGGCCTCCAAATTAAAGGCTGGCGGAAAAATTCTTTGAATACTTTCCTAGTAACCTTCCATCCAAGTTTGGTTACTGAAGCACTTAAATTACGAGAGATATGAGCATTTGTGGATTTTGGGGGCGGTCGGCCCCTGGGGTGGCGGAAGTGCCCGTGGTCTAAAAATGTATATGCCGATTGTTGAAGTAGGTTACCAGTTAGTTACCTTCCAAGTTTGGTCACTCTGCCTTTAAAATTGTTGGAGGTATGCGGATTTTTCGAATTACACTTTCCGAAATATCGGAATTAGCGATTAAGGGCGCAGGTGTTGGCGTGGCCATACAAATTTATTATCGGTTCTTAAAGGATATAGCGTGGCCGATCCTTGACGCATATCACCAACAACACATGAACCAAATTGGGTGACTGTAGCTCTTAAATTGTGGGAGATATTTGGCTTTATCGACTCGGGATAATCGATCTTATCGATTTCCTTGCCGCCTAGGACTCCAATTTTTACACTTTGTCTGACGCCGGCACAGCCCAGTATATGTTAAAAGTTTCAAGTCCCTATCTCTTAGACGGATAGACGGACAGACAGCATCAATATACCATAGTATTTCGGTGTCAAAGTAAAAAAAAGCAAATAAAAAATGATGAAAATTCGCTGTGCGTGTGTGTCAAATATTTTGTCAATTGCATGCGTCAGCCAGTCAGACAGACAGACACACAGACAGAAAACCAGGCAGGCAAATCGGAGTTGTCTTCCTTCCGGTTGCCAATGCAGACGAGCCCAATCAATATGGGAATCAAAACCAGCTCGAATCGAGTGACATTAGCTGTAAATGACACCTAAATATTTATATATATCACTGAGTGGAAAATGATGCGATATTCAAATATGCATAAGCCTTTTGGAGTTTTCTTTCTGAATTATATATTTATTTGATGTGGTCTCACAATTTAAAAGTAAAAAATTGATTTATAAATATAAAATCACATATTTTAAATGAAAAAGTGTATATATATATATTAATATGTTAATTAGCAAGGATTGTGAAATCTCAGGAAATCTCCTGTGTCGCAAGTAATGTGTATATACATATGTAATATATAAGATATTTAAGATCATTAAAAAAGGTTCTTAATAAAGACTATGCCTTTCGCTTTAAGTTATGCAAGGGAATTAGATTGAGTATTGGACTCATTCACTTACTCAAATATTTGAAACTTATGCGAAGACGCTTTCTTTTCTTTCATCATGATTCCAGTTTAAGTTGATAGCCTAATTCCCACATTCAGCCAATATCATAAACGTGCCAAGAAGCCAAAGAAAACTTTTGCAATTCTTTAGTTGATTGCGTAATTGCCACTTTCAGCCAGTGTCATTAAGGTGCCAGGATGTCAAATACAACTTTCGCAATTTTTTAGAAATGTAAAACAGTATCTACTTTTGGGGCTGCGCGACGGAGCAAATAATTAGCTGTCAAACAATCGGCTGTGGGCGAAGGACGCGCTGTCAGATTGGTGGTTAAAAATTGTCAGGATATAAATGAACGAATGAATCAATGCGACAACAGCTGTGACAGTCGTTCAACTTGTTGCCCTGACAAGTTCATCGCATGAAACGCTGATTGATTTCCAACCAACCGCTGCAGACACGCGCCACGCTCTGATTGTTTGACATGATGACAACGAGAACCATGATGGGAATGGAAATGGGTATGGGATAGGGATTGGGATTGGGAATGACGAGCGTGCTATATGTGACAGATGGAAAGGGGGCAACTGTCACTGAATGCGACGGCTTTTTGAAATTGATTGGATGCTGATTCAATTTACTCCACATGTGCGAGCAATGCATGCAACCAACTACTATTCTAAATATGCGGCACACACACACACACACAGATATATATATATATATATATACACTATTTATGAACTGTTTGCTCTATAAGTGGATGACCGACTGATTGACTGACTGACTGACTGACTGTCAGTTCACGGTCACGACAATAATGACGCACAAATTGCCCTGTCGACCCAGTGGGCTGCTTTAACCGAGCTCAACCGAGACCGGACATTTGCTTGACAAATGATGATTTATGTTGCAACAGCGGCAGCAAAACGATGATAAAACCTTCACAAACTGTATGAACTGTCCGCTTTACGATGCTACAAAAACAAACAGAGCAGCTTTCTGGGTTATTGGGTGATAAAAATGTCGATTTTAAATTGTGAAGCAGCTGAAGTGAAAGCTGCGTGGAGACCTCGATAAAGCTGTGCAAAACGGAATGCGACTTCTCGAATGGGTTTGTGGTGCTGGGAGGAGTGACAAACATAACGCAAGAATAAAGATTTGTGCAATTGGCTAGAATGTCAGTGAAGCGGGGGCAAATGTTTAAACAGAAAGTTATAAAGTCATTTAAAATGAAATATTATCGCAGAGGAGAATTGTTCAGAAAGCATTACCTTACCTGGCAGAAGCTTAGATACCTTTAACCACAGTGTTCTTAGGGAGTATAAAAATGCAATATTTAAAATTAACGGTTTATTTATACGTAGTTAAAAAATAAAAAAAATAAAAATATAATTTTTTTTTTTTGGGAAAGTCGTATAAAATTAAAAATAATAATTATAATGTAAATGACTATTATTTTAGGTCATTAAAAAAGAAAACATGTATTGGAAAATACCTATCTTAAATATTTACAAAATTTTAGATACTTTAATCGGGTTCTATTAACTCTTCGCTAGTGTATAAAAAGTCACTGTAGAGAAATGCCTGCAATATCCACATTATATTTATTATTTTGGCTTGGGAATCGGAAGCTACCCACTACTCAGCCTGCTCTGCGGCTGGTTGGCTGCATAACTCCACGCGTTTATTTTCGTTAACTGAAATTTCATTTGGCCACGTTGCGCCACGTCGCATCGGACACATAAACATGTGCGCCATAGGCATAAAAAACCGAAAACATATTCCACAAAATCAACACACGCACACTCACGCACGATTGGTCAGCAGAAAATCAATATGTTTTGACTGTGCCTCGAGCACACACGTACTTTAATTCTGTATCGGATCTGGTCTGGTACATGTGTTTGAATAATAAGATTCAGTTTTTATGCCAAGCATGTAAAAAATGAAATGCAAAGCGAATTAATTACGTCAAAGGTTTCAACTAATTTTGGTTAATGTAGTATTCAACTTAAAGCTTGCTTTTCTTATTTTTGTCTTTTATTTTAAGATTAAGTGTCTATAAGCAAATTAAAATGTAGTTCAAAGAAAATGTTTGACAATACCCTGTAAGAAATTATGTAAGCATATAAAAACAATTTGTCAAAATAAGCTGCAAATTTGAAGTCCCTAAATAATATGCCTAGCAGCATAATCGAAAATAAATTGATAAAATACATTTTAATATTTTTTTAATATGAGGTGAAATTGGTAATTTAAGTCAGATTACTAAAAGCATATTTTTCACGTTGTTTCAACTGGTTAACAGAGTATTATGCAACAGGCTACATTTGAATGCAAATTTGTTCTATGTTTTTTGTCTTCTGTGCTTGATTTTGCTTCCATTCACAATTGTCCAATTGGCTTTTGTCTCTTTTTTGTTCGGGGAAAACCTTTTGAAGTTGTCACTGACAAAGTGGGTCCTCAGGCAACCAGCTACTGAATTTCGGCCCCAAATGCAAATGCGGACACAAATTGTGAGGAACAAAACTTTTGGCTGGAAAATAACAAAAATTGTTTAAATCAATTCGGCACACAGAGCGCAACACGACTCCATTTTCAGTTGATACATTCCGTTTTTCATTCCGAGCTAACAAATTTTAAATTCTTCACTGGATAAATATTGATTTTGCTTGGCAGAAAGTTTGTTTGTTGGTTTCTGACTGCTTTAACAAAATTGTTTTCCTAAATTGTGGCAAGCACCAAGTAGGACGGGTTTTTATTTTATTTTTTTTATCTTTAATTTTCCAAAGCGTTGCGAAACATTTGCAGTGAACTTGATAAATGTTTATGGCAAGGTTAACCAACCGGCTACGCTACGCTTCAGCCTCAAATATATATTATTTGAGCATCGACATTCGACGCCTCCGTAATTCATGGTGTTGTGTGTGTTGCATGTTATTTGTCATTTTTACACACTAGCTGAGAGTGTATGTAGAATGTTTCATGCTCTTTGTTCCGCTCGGCGGGCATCATTTTTGCCCCTATAAATAAGTCAGAATCAAATAATCCTCTTTCTGTGCGATTCGCATCACTTCAGAAGACCTTTTGATTGCTTGCAAAGCTTATCTAGTTTAAAAATTATATAATCAAAAAATTGTTGCCCTCTAAACTAATTATCTTTGTTTCTAAAACACGTCTGCCATTTTACTTTATTCACGACACCTCTCTTCTTCTTCCTCTTCTTCAAGTTGCTGATCACACAATCGATATCGATATCAATGTTAAGCAGACAGTTGCATGTTAGGTTACAGATGTTATGTTACAGTCTTGGTACTACATCACTAGTTGACTGTGATCTACATTACCAGAGGCCTGCTACAATACAGCAGATTAAGTTAACATTTTTCGTTCTTCGTTCTTTTTTTGAAACTGAAACTCAAACTGTTAACTGTTAGAGTATTTTTGGTGGTCGGCTTGGTTTTATTTTGTTTTTTTTTTTATTATTTTTGGTAATTGACATCAAATGTTGCCATTAAGCTTATTGGCATGGAAAACAGCCAGAGCCACATTTATGAATGTTTTCGTACCTTGATTGTTGTTGTTTGTGAACATCAAATACACACGCGCGCACACGCACACACACACACACAGACATACACACACATAGGCAGGCAAACATATGTGTATACAGGCTAAATAATAGCAGAATCTGAATTTTTGCATGTGTTGTGGGCGGCATTGCATGTATTTGTATAGATTTTGGACACGTTTTGAATTTGAACGTGCGTAAATTTATGAGCAGCACGTTTCATATTTTTGTATCCCACAAAAATCCTCTTTTCTGATTTATTTTTGTTGTGCCCAATTTGATAATATTTGTGCTTGACGGCAAAAACAACAATGTAAGCCACACACACCAGGCACAAATCTTATATATATATTTAAATATTTATTTTTTTTATCACCTTATCAACACATTATATGTATTTGCATAATTTAAGGTTGTTTTTATACTATATACGCATGCTATATTTATTTATTTCTGCATTAAATTGAAGGTTGTATGATGAGCTTATCTACTATCAGATATTTCGTAGGCTGATAAAGCAAATATTTGCCTCGAGTGGCAAAGCTTTTAGCACATTTGCTGATTCTTATCTAACAAACATTGAACACTAGAAATTCGGTTAAAGCAACTGCCAATAGCTAAACTGAATTATTGTCATATTGTGTGATGATACATTCGACTCATAAGTACTGATGAGCCTAGCAATTGAAAATCAATCAAACATTGCTTGAGTTCAAAATGTAATTTATTTTATTTCAATTTAAAAGAAAGAATTCGAATCGCCTAGTTTTTGTGGTTTTCGATTTTCGCAATTTGCACCCTTAATGAAATAAATTTTTTAAATTCAAGCGCTCGTTAGACACAAATCCAATTTCAGCAAATTGAATACCAACTTGTTTGCAGCAATTAGCAAACTTCGTGTTGCATGCAAAATTGTCCAAACACAACAATCAAACAAATGGAAGTAGCAAGCGACAGATGGGATGACAGAGACAGCGATACAGAAAGTGAAAGAGAGGGACAGAGGGAGATATAGTCGCAGGTGTTAACTGTGAGCTAAATCAACAAAGGGATAAAATACATTGAAAGTTTATTTTTGGCTTATTTTCTGGCTTTCAACCGGACAAAAACATGAGCGAGAAAATAAAAAAATCAAATGGAAATGCTGCTGCTTTAAGATGATGGGAATAAAATTAATAATGATAAAACTCTACACACAAGTTCCGTGTGAGTTTGTGATGGTTGTTGTTGCTGTTGCTGTTGTCGTTGTTGTTGTTGTTGTTTTTGTGTGTGGGATAAATAATAATAAAAAGTGCTGTTATTTTGATAAGCACGGCATAAGCGTGGCTATGCATATTACACCTAGCCACAAGCTGTGTGGGGCATGTGGCAATTTTATTGCAGCTCGCCCACACAGCCACACAGACGGCAGCACACAGCATATACAGCTCACACAGATACGTTAATACACAGATACAGATGCGTACTCTCACATCCATATAGCCTATTAAAGATTATTAAGAGCGCCTTGATCTCAGCTGGTGTTGTTGTGGCTCTGGTGGCTCCACCAGGTTACCTTTCCCGCAGGCACGCAAACTTATTGATCCATAAAAAATATAAAACATGAGCTTTATTAGTATTTGATGCGCCCGAGAGAGCAGCATCATCCACTCAACGGGACTTATGCCACAGTGCACTTTGACCTTCGTCAAGGTTGTTGCAACACTCGCTCCCAGCGTTGCCAGCGCACCAGTGCTGCAACAAATTGGATTGTTACTTCAGCGCTGGGGAGCAAAACTGAATAAGGCCAGCGAACATTTCAATTAGTTATCATCAATTTTAATTAAGAAATTCACATAAATCTCAATATTTTGATTTCCAATTATAATCCATCTTTATGTAAGCAGCTGCATTTCTATTCCATTTGAATTTATTTTCTTTTATCTGTATGCCAATAATGTTATGTGACTGATAAAGGCATTGGCTGTCGAGTCATTTATCTTGTTGCCCATTTATTAACTCAGCTATGCAGTTTTATCGTCTGGTTGGCATTTCGTTTAGCAACACAAATTGTCATCCATCATATACATGGCCAGCGCCTTTTGTTTGAACTTGTACCTTTTGGCCAGTTAACAGGTGAAATTAATGCACAAACAGAAACAATGCCAAAGGCACCAAATAATTTATTTTTCACTCGATTCCCACAGTGATTATTATGCTTTCATTTATCAAATATTGATTGACATGTTTATTTCGATATATCTCTATGGTCTTTGGCCAACCAAGTCTTATCAAGCGAATAACTATCTAAAACGGCAACTGATGAATTCAGTCATTCATTCGTAAAAGGTATTCATAGAGAAATTAAGCAAATATCGACTAAATTGACCTGTTCATCTTTTTACAACATTTTAGGTGATTTAGCATAATTTTTAGACCAGTTTTTATCAAATTTCATATTATATAATTTTTGAAGAGTTTTATTCAGTTGTTTGATTGTTGCTGTTATTTTTGTCAGTCATGTAGCCGGAAGTGGTAATAAATTCATTGACTGCCCACTTTCATTAAATTTGCTTTCAGCACGCAAACGCTTCAGTCAAGTCGAAACCCATTTGCTTGTGCCAACTAGTTCTTAAGCTACCCACGCTCTCCACACCAAATCGAAGAACGTATTTGACGCTTTCTTGTCTTTATAACAATCGTTTTGTATACGAAGAATATATAAAATGATTTAAAAGAATGTAAAAATATAAATTAAAGTAGCATACTAACCTAAAAAATCTGTTGCATTCCGCATTCAGTAATTAATCCATAAGTTTATTCAGCTGTTGTTTAAATTGTTGTTTTTGATTATTTTTTTTGTTGCTTTGTTTAGAATTTACAGTTGAATGAATGGCTAGTTGTGCTCATAAATAATGCATTGCATATTCGAGTATGAGTGTGTTTGTGTGTGTATAATTAATTCGGGCCATAAACTGCTTAAACAATTGCACTTTGTTGTTGATATTAATTTGTTGTTGCATAAACATTACAAAACATGCATCGCGTTGTGTTTACACTTGTTTCGTTGCAGGCAATGCAACTCGAACATGTATTCGGGCTGCCTTTATAGCCACAATAATTTAACGACTTTATTTCTCGTATTTTATGCGATTTCTTGCAATTCTTATAATTATTATTTTTTTGCTTTTGCTTATTTTTTTTTGCAAAATAAATATTTACACACGCCCGCGATTTTAAGACACCCACGCGACGACGACGACGACTCCCTCGTTGAGGATGGTAATGAAGAAGACGCTTGCCTCGTAAACTAAAACAAAGTAAGGCCTAGCCTATGCCGAAACCGAAACCGATACCGATATAGATTGGGCTGAAGCCAACGTTTTTGTTTTTGTTTCACTACGTGCAGAAAGCAGAGTTCGCCGGCGCCTCGAACAGAAACCGCAGACTCGAACTTAGACGCAGACTCGACAGACTCGTCGAGCGAGTTGTGTGTGCGCTGCTGGAGTGTTGAGCACGTATTAATTTCTGTGGCGGCAGCAAGACTATCCAAAAGATACATTCGGTCGCGCACAACCTCATACACGTCTGCCGAGCAGATATCTATTTGATATTTCTATGTGGGCTACTTACAGACTTCGTCTACGATCGCTATGACAAGATTATCGGGCCCCAACTTGTTTGACAGCAACTCAAACACAAAACGTGCCCATATTGCTCTGATTGTTTGCATTTACATTGCCCAAAACTGTTGGGGATGCTACTATATAGATAGATAGCAAACATTCAGATACACACTCACACCTACAGCATGCTGCTATATATATAAATAATCTGCTTTAATGAAAAGCGACAATTCGTCGTTATTGCTGTCTCGAGTGGCATTTCTCTGGCTGCGCTCGCTTTTCAAACCCAACTGATGTGCATAATCTTTGCAATCAGCGTCTGTCAATGACACTAGTTGCAAGTGCCACTTCAATATTTGATGCCGTTTTCAAGTGCATCAGAATGCAGATGGCCACAGCGGTAGCAGAAAGTGGTCGAGAAGTAGTTACCGCATTTATATACCTTTTAATGTGGGCTTAATGGCACTTAAATAATAATTATGTTTTCTTTTTGTGTTTACATTTATTGATTACATTTTAAGACTTTCGCTAGGAATGCATAAAATAATAAAGTGTCTCTATAAAGAAGTAATAAATAAATACCCCTAATCTACGACAAGTCTAGACTTCCTATTAATACTCGTTTTAATCGCTTGCATCGTTGATGAAGTCCATTGCAACTGATAAGCAATTTGATTGTGGATTTGCAATCAATTTAAGTGCAACTTTCAGCCAGTGCCATTAGGTCGTAAACAATCAATGTACATTTCTGATCTGCTCCATTTGTTTCCTCTGATTGGGTCCGAAAAAGTTAATCTTCTGCCGCTCTAGCTGAGCGAGAAAAGGAGTATTTTCGCAGCTATTAAATGCCAGTTGGCAGTATTAAAAGTGTTTAATGAAGACAGTGATTAGATAGGAGAAAGGAAGTTGCCAGACACTTCTCACTGTTAACCACTAACGAACTGAACTGATTGACGATTGATATTTGACGTTCGCCCAGTGGCAAATCGCTAAGTGTTGTTTTTGTTGTGATTCTGATTTTGATTACAAGGCAAATGCCGAGTTACTGGTCTTTCTCAATTTGGTAGCGTCGTATGCAAATGTTGCCCATAAAACCTCGTTGGGCAAAGCCGTCGGTTCGCACAGCTCTACACTTATTAACTAATTAAAGATTTCCAAATGGGGCCACACTAAATGCTGCTGTTATTTTTGCCGCTAAAGAGGCCAAAGTATGTTTGTGTGTGTGCTCGATTCGTGTTTATGTTGTGTAGTCCGCCTGTCCATTGTGGTATGCGGTTCTTTTTTGGCCAAAAGTGGAATGCTTCCGGCTTTTGATAGAGACGGAAATTGCGGACTGGCACAGCTGCTGCCTCTGCTGATGCTGCCATTGCTGCTTAAAGCTATAATATTCAAATAAGTTTTCTTTTTTCTTCGCATTTCAGTGATCACACATGAGTTGTGAAACAGACAGCATTTCCTAAGTTATTGATCTGAATCGCCCACAAAATGCCATCGGTGACATTTCATGCTTTCACCGTGGAAAAAAGAATTTGATTTTGAGATATTTATAAGCGATTCGTGCTGGGTGGTCATTAATATTTCTTATATATTTGAGAGGAAGTAACAGGGTTGCCTGCCAGCAAGCTAATGATCATCCAATTATATATGGGTTAATAATTTTCCATTATTTCATTAGTTCTGATGAGTTTGGGCAGCTAATTTGATGGCCAGGCACGCCGACTATAATTACAAAATCATTTTAATTGGAGCCACGTTGTCGGCGTCAACACTCTGCAAAGATTAATCGTGTAATTCCACACGAACTTGGGAAGCCGGGCTTCCATGTCAGTTGCAATTCCCAGATACAAGCTATAAGAATTACAAGCGACAAGCTACAACTTACGACAGAGAAGCAACTCAGCAACAAAGTTGAAGGGCGCAAAAATGTCTGTTATATTATTTAATTATAACGGTTAACAGGTGCACTCACTTGCTGTGTGCGTGTGTGTGTGTGTGTGTTTGTACCTGGCCACGCCCACTCCCACACATAGCCGCCCCTGACTTAAGACCAGTCAGATTGAGACGTTTATAAATGAGCTGCAATTTGTATCTTCTGCCAGCTGCTCTTCGTATAGCATTAGATCAAAACTAGCTGAGTTCAAATCATCAACATTTGACCCGCCCCCGCCCACCACCTTTCCCTCCACACCGTAGCTCTGTGTGTCACGTAAGCTGCTGGCTGTCTGCAAATCCGGTTGAGCGGATCTCACACCAAATGGTCGCTGACTGCAAGTCGCACATACATTTTGGCTTCTATTTTTCCATTTTGAAATTTCAACTCGTGTGCTTGTCTCACAGCCCACACTAGAAATTAATTGTGGGGCTATTGATAGGTCTGGGTGCTCTCGGATTCCTTCATTTGATTGTTTGTTGTATTTTCTGTTTTTCATCTTTTTATTTTTTTGGCTTTTCCCTCGCACATATTTTTAGCTGAAATCTCAAATGAAATTGGGTTTTGCGTGCCGCACGCTATAAACATCAACATCAACATCAACTTCAACTTCAACGCGCGCAGCTCATTCATTAAAATTGCCTTTTCTTCTTCTTCTTGTTTACATTTATTATTTATTTTTTAATAAAGTGTCAAATACAGTTTCTTTTATTCGGCTCTCCCACCGGGTGCCCGGAATATGGCCTAGAGCTGAGCGAATATGCATAATTTATGGGCCTGTAATTACGAGCGCATGCCAGTGGCAAATGCCTCTAATGTTTCTGCCTAAATAAATCAAGCGAAAAATTATGCAAATACGTGCCTAGAATTAGATCAGAAAATGCTGCCGTGGACACTGATTGGAGGCATCCCCCGAAGGCTGGGCTTTATTTTAGCCGCAAAGCTTTTCAAAATCGAATAATCATATTCACTGAACAAGACTGAGGATAAATACATTTATTTATTTAAGAATGCTATCAAATCCATAAAGTATTCGATTTATCATTTCCGTTCGACCACGTCGCTGTCACACAGTCAAGCGAACAGTTGGAATTGGATATATCGACTCCCTTATCTTACGAATTATTTATTATAATTATTATATATATATACTATAAAATTCTTTTGAATACTCAAAAGAATGACAATGGTGATTTTAAATACTTTTTGTGAGGTTAGATTATACACTCCGTAAAGAATCGGATTTTCATGGTACCTATTCATATACTCTTAGTTCTTTTAATGCTTAATTATAGCAATTTTATTTATTTTTTTGTTGCAATTTTCACCTATATATGTTCACAAAAAATATATATTTACATACATATTTTTTTTTATCTGTTACTTGATTATTTGCTAAGTGAAAATATCAAAATAAAATTATATTTATGTGATTTTTATTTGTGTCGTTAACATAAAACTCAGACTGACAATTAGTTTGTCAAACTAGAAAACTAAAAAAATCGTAGTTTTAGGAAGCCTCAGTAAATTTGCGCATATTGTGAAAACAATATCTAAAATTTCTTAAAAATTCGCAGCAGCCAAAAATGTGATTTGGTTAAATTAGACTGTTGGCCACCACAGCCCTTGTTAGCACTAACTAAAATGGCTCTCGTGGTGCAGTTGCATATAATTCTCAAATTTCTATGGCACACACGCAACACACACACACTACACACGCCCACTAGCGAGCAGTGAATTTGCTTGCCCAAGCGCCCATTTCAATTAGCCGACACCTTCTTGGAGGGGGTGTGGTGGGAATGTACTCGTGCTCGAGCCGGTGCAAAAAGTGAACTCGACCATGGGCCGAGTGTGCGGAGACGCTGGCAAAAAGGCATCGATGGGATGTAAAGAGACTGGTCAATATCCGTCCGGAAATTAATGTGCTGTGGCTGTGTGCGGCCAGCACAATAGCACAAAAGAAAAGAAAAAGAGCCGCAGGCAAAAAATAGAGAAATTTTATGGAACAGGCACATGCCAAAGGACCTGGATGCACAATAGCGCTGTCAGCAGTTTTGGGCAACCTATTACGACAGATGAAAGGCCAGAGCTCTGCCAACCACCAACCACCAACCACAGCACCCGCTTGGCAATCGAAACGACATATTGAACACGCCCCATCCTCCATCAGTCTCACTCTCATTCTCAGTACGATGTACCCATTGCTAGTTCATCGATGCATAACCATTTCTTGTGCCCGTATCCTATCGATATGATTGCCGTCAATTATATTGTTCAAGCCTGGCATTGTTTTCACATGGCACGAGAGTCGTTGTGCCAGTAAAGCGCTTCATTTATGCCCCATATTGTGGTGTGTTTGTGTGTTGTTTGCATGCCACGTATATATTTCATATTTATGTGGGTGCACTCACCTTTCCGTCGGCATCGGCATGGGCATGGTAACGCACCTCCAGTGAACCGCCCAGAACCGCATACCAGAAACGTCCTTGCTCCCCGGCACGAAAAACTGCACGCAATAAAAAATGGAAAATAAGAAAAAATGCAATACAAAATACAAAAATACAAAAAATACAAATACAAGAACATTGCATTCGGAAGCAACCGACTGCGTAATACGCTACTTCCAACTACCTCAACTATGGAATTTTAATGTGCATTCAATTTAATATTTAATAGTCTACGATCCGAGTTAGTCTAGCTATAAAATTACGAAATGTGTGCGATTTACATTTATACATAAATAAATCTTGACCCTTTGCCAGGAAGATACTTGACAAGTTCGGCTAGTTTTCTCGATTTGGTGATTATCGATTTTATTGATTTCATAAGACAGGCGAGTATATGTTCCGAGTTTCCAGACGGACGGACAGACATTCAACAAAGTAAACTCTGCTACTCTTTTCTCGCATAAAATAAACTCGTTTACCTTCGCTTTTACAGTATAAAAACGGTGTCTAAAAAAAGGATGTAGTTTAAAAGGAATAAAATATAGACTTTAGAAATGTATGGAAATATGGAAATATTGTGCTTGATATTGCGAGGAGCGGTGCTCTATGCCGCCTATATAATTAATTTAATGATGCCACTTACGTGTGACGCCCTTCTCCAAGTCCTCGTAGAAACCACACATGGCCAACTGCTGCAAGGCTGACCCAGGCAGGCGACACAGCGGCTCCACGCGACGCAAGCGACAGGATATTAGTTCCACATCACGTAAGTTACGATCACAAGGACTGCAAATGAGCAAAGCAAAAATAAATAATAATTAAATAATAGTTCAAGTAAATAAGATTTTGTTATTTATTACTATTATTATTATTGTTATTATCGATTCGACAAGCAGAAGTAGGTTATCTAACTTGTGGCTAACTTGTAGCTGCTAAGTGTATGTACAGACTAAGAAAGAATAATGAATTTTAATTTCAACACAATTAATACAGATAATTTTCAATAAATAAATTAATTTAAAGCAATTGGCTTTATAAAAATTGTCCTTTATATAAACAAATAATTGTTGAGAATAAAAGACTAAGCGTTGGCTTCTAGCCTCAATATCTATTGGACATAAACTTGATAACGTTTCGGAATTAACAGTGTGTTGTTAAAGCAATTAAAAAGCCGAAAGCACAAACACTCTCTCTAATTATTATTGCACATAGTTTACTCAATTAAAAAAGTATGCACTATAAGCCAGTCCCGGCTCAAGCCAAACTCTGAGAGACTTTGTAGGTCAAATCGCATGCTGTTTGCTTGGTCTGACAATAGAACGTAATAAACTGGCCCAGAAAAGAAATAAAACAAATCAACAAAAGCACTTTGAATGGCACTCATTTGAAGACTGCAAGCACTCATTTCTTATGGACTTAGCGAATAAATATGAGTATTTGCAGTTTTTAAGTGAGTGCCATTCAAAGTGCCACAGTTGTACGGTTTTACGACTGCCAGTGAACACCGCCACGGGGAAAAATGCCATCGAGCGAAATGCAAATGAAGAAAGGGAAGTGAAAATACAGCAATGCTGGATATTAAAAAAGAACTTAATGCCATTTGGAATTGGGGGGGCTCCAAATAAATATGCAAATAATACTTTCGCTTCCTTTTTCGCCATGTTTATATTTTTAGCATAAAAATGCCGCAATCAATATTGTAAGATTGGTCTGCGGAAGAACAGCCACGTAGCCGGAAACGGAAGCAGAAGAAAATGTGTAAGCCAAGTATATCCAGCAACTAACTGACGTGTTTCTGGCTTCGCTCGTTTTTCTTGGCATCTTTCAGTTTTATGCCACAACCATAATTCTCGCCTAGGTCAAGGATTCAGCTTACTCAAAGTAGTGCCAAGTGCATAAGATGACCTCAACTAATTTGTGCATATCAAATCAGCAAGAAAAGCGAAAATCTGCTTTAAAAGCAGATTAAAACTATATACAAAAACAAAAGGTTGACTCTCTGCTGCCAACTTGAAACTCTCTATCTTACCAACTAAATAATTCATAATCTTTTTAGAGGACAACAAAATATATGAAAAAGGGTTGGGGCAATAACTGGTATACTTAATTTTTGCCAGCTAAATTAAAAAACAAATTTTTCATTCCAAATTCACTTGAAAGCAGCTCAATTCAAGCAGGCACTCAGCTGTATTTGTTTTGAATGGAATGGTAAGAAATAAACAGACACTTATTCTAACTGAAAGATTTGTATTTTAAGTTAATTAAAAATGCCATAAAATGGGCAGATGCTAGCAAGGCAACTTTTACTCTAAATCAAAATCAACAAAGCTTTTTGCCTGAGTGTGTCTATATGTGTGTGTGTGTGTGTGTGTGTGTGTGGACAGGATGCCACTTTAATATTGTAGTGTCTACTTTTTGGCACAGTTAAAGGTGAGCTGAAGCTTAACAACTCCAGCAGGAGCAGCAGCCGGAGTTGGAGGCGAGTTGTCTTTGCCAGCACTCATACATAATTTATAGGCCTTATTGTGTAAGGGCCCTCAGCGACTGGGCGTAGCTGGCTGTTGCTGTCGTTAACCAAACAGCGGCACGGCTAAGTGCCATGTCTGCTCTATGCTGTGTACACTCAGAAAAAAAATCGCCCTGACATTTGAAGTTGAGAAGCATTTTGCCAGCTTACATTATTATTAAGAAATAATATTTCCAGAGTTTTTTTCTACTTAATTCATAGTTTGATTTTTATAAAATTTAGATAGAAGATTTTTCGATATGGGTTTCTTTGTATATCCCTTCTAGAAATATATTTTACAATAGTAGGAAATATTTGTAAAAAACAGAAATACAATTTTAAGAAATTTCTATCGTTTCTAAAGAGCAGGAAAACTTTCTAGTTTTCTGCGATTTTCATTTTAAGCAAATTTTTTAAATTTTTCCGAGTGTGTGTTTGTATTTATGTGAATTTAGAGAGAATGAAGCATGCCTTATAGGGAAACGAGTGCTCGGGCTCCAGTGGAAAAACCGGAAGCGAGACGACGGGCATGGTCTCAGGCGTCCTGTTGTTTATTATAATAGCATTTTGTGGTTTTACCAAACGCAAAGTTGCCTTTTTGTAATTGTCCTGCGAAGAACAGAAACTGCCAGACAGTCGAAAACAACTTTGAAATTGAAAAATGCACGAAGCTCTCCTGTTGAGCTGCACACGTGGCGTATGATAAATATACGCCAAGCCGAACATGTGTAGCTGAAAGCAGGTTAAGCAGCACTCTCCTCCAGACTAGGCCAACTTGGAAAGCCAACCACATCAATATCAATTGTTGGCCACCTAGGCTGGCCTGTGTGTGTGTGTGCTTGTGTGTGTCTGTCCTATATGTCCTGGTTGCTCTCGAGCTGCGCTGTTAACCTCCTCAGATCGGTCCTGATAAGCAGACTTACCGCATTACGAGCTAACGATTTGCCTGCGTGACTTTGCAGAAAAAACCATTAATTTTGCCCGAAAATTAATTCATTTATTTTGTGGCAATTGCGGTGCGAAAATTTCGATTCTCTGACATTGCTTTATCGCCAGTCGTTACTAGGCAAAATGCAAATGAAGTTGAGTCATGAGAAAAATGCACTTAATTTCGCATGTAATTGCAATATAAATGCGTAAATTATTCCACGTTGCTTTTATTATTATGGGTCAAACTGGAATGCTGTGACAGAAGATGGTATAGACAATGTTATCAGTTATATAATCATCAGCAGAAAATTAATCTAGTCTTAATATAAACTCATCAATCTGCAGGGCTATTTAGGTTTTAGATTGATTTCTACAAGAGGTGCAGACAAAAGGACTTCACTTTCAATTAGTTCTTGCCTTGCCAGATATGATTTGATTTCAATTTTGACAACAGCTTTAAAAATGTCTGGTACGCACTTAAATTAATATAAAGTTAACATTTGTGGCAAGCACTTTGATTGCGTGGTGTTCCAATCTTATATTGAAAGATTCCGTTTCATAATTGCAGTAATTTTAGTATGATAACGCGCGAATACTTACACCACCGACTGTAAAATCGTATATACTAAGTAGGACTTAAACATAGTCGAAAAGTTAAACTTAGTGATCAAGAAAAAAAGATTTGACTATATTCGATCTTAATAAAGCCATCGATTTAGCACGTAGCTCGATCCGACTAAATTCTTTAAAAAATGATGCTTGAAGTTTTTGTAAATCTAAAATACTATTGAAAATGATCAGAATTTTCTTAAGCAGAGTTTCGTTTGTTTAAATGTCTTATTCAATTTGTTTGTTTTTTGTTAATATTTAAAGGAAAACTCAAAGATACCCGTTGGCCCATGTTTTTGTTTGACATACCATCTTCTCTTTTCAAACTGAAAACAGTTTTTTATCCATGCTGTGCGCTGGTGGAACTTTTGAACAGACTGCTTGGACGACGCACTTTCTAAATACATTTTTGCTGAATATTTAAATATCCTGAGGTAATTTGTAGGAGCAACTACAGCAATCATATTGTAAAAGTAATGAAACGGAAATGGTTATTCCAAGAGTTCTATAAGCATCGAAAATAGACTGCTGCCGAAATGAATTCGGCAGATCTATCGAAATCTTCTAAGTTATCTGAAAGCTCTCTGCAATTGTTCTTTTCCTGCTCAGGCCATTATCTGGGTACATATTTACTACTGCAAACGCGTCTAGACTCATCCCATTAGTTGGGAGAACTCTTATCGCGAAAGGTTTTATTACAGTCACAATGAGTGCCGCGTGTCTCCTCAGGTCTGTCACTATCTTCTCTCCCAGGTTAACCATTGTAGGATTGAATACATAATATTGATATATAACAATAAATACAATTATTATATTAATTCTGGTCAAATTAAAACAATTAAATATACTTAAATTAGAAGCAAAAATGGAGCCTCTGGCATACTAAATAGCGAGAAGTGTGTGCCAACTTGCATTAGCATTGGACGAGTTTGACTTGTCAAACAATGTGAAACACTTTTGCGTGTAATCCGTGATGCTGTCACTGCCAACTGCTGAAAGCGAGAACTGTACGTGCTTATTGTTCCAGACAGTGTTCGAATTCAAAATGTAACATAAAAAGAGCCAAACAAATGCGGAAAGCACAAATATTTGCTGGATATACAGAAACCGTTGCAGAATCACAAGGCAAACAGTCTGATGAATATGTGTATGTTTTTGCTCTGTTTATGTGTGCGTGTGTATGTGTGTGTGTGTGTGATTAGAGCCCCTTGCTCTTGACCTTTTTGCTAGCTGACCCTGGAATTTATCCAAGATGGCAGGTTGCTATGCACGATGCGATGTTCATTTAAGCAGCCAGCGGGCGAGTTCGGATTGATTGCGTGGGCGTGTGGCAGCCACGCCCCTAACAGCCATTGATTGCATGCAAGCGATTTTTAGTGAAATTCAAGTAGCAGCTGCCCCAATATAATAGTCCCGAAACGCTTTGCCACTTGGACTAATGATGCTTTCTCCTCCGTTAACTGCTGCCAACATCAAATTCTCAGCTATTTTATTTTGATATAGTCTTCGTCTATTGGGCCTATTTGCACACTGGGCCAGATCGCATTTGTTTAATGAATTCGAAAATTGTAAAACCGTAAAGATAATTGGCAACAAATGTACAATAACTAGACAAACTTTAAGATCAATCCGACCACGCCTGCCCCTACCAGAATTGTGCAGAAAACTACACATATCCTACAGTTTCCATAGGTTCGATCTGTGCATTAATTATTTTAGCTATAAGTTAAATAAATGTTTTTTTTTAGAATTTATATTTTAAAGGCCATTTTTTATTTTAGATTTTAGCAGGCCTTGCGCCTGGCACATTGCTACAAAACTAAGCTCAGCAAACATCTGATTGATAAGGGAATACATCTACAAAATAGTTCATTGAAATTACAAATTATATTAAAAAATGAATAAAAGGCCCAGCGTATTTTAGACAACTGCAAATAGCTCGTAATGAGCAAAATTTTCGCATGAGTGCTTCCCTTGAAAATCGAATCTTTCCAATTTCAATTCAAGTTATGCTCCAGCTCTCAATTTTCGCTGCTTCAGTGCGCTAATCAACTGGAAAGAACCAAAGCAGGTCCTCGCCCCAGGTTGGGATGGTGGGGGGGGACTTACTTCAAAAAGTGACCAGCAGCTCTTATAAACTAATTGCATTTTGGGCATGAATCGGGCCTTAAATGCCATTGTACGAGTACTTTAATAAATCGTTTCATTCTTAGCCTGCCGTGTCGAACACTTTAATTTGGGCTTGCCACCCGTTTTGCTGAGTTAAGGAATGAATTAATGAAGGACACAGCTGTTGTGTTTTGACAGATGAGTGCCGAGCATGATATAAATATTTCAAATGTAACACATGGGTTTCATATGCCCAGCATAGAGACAAAAGACGGGAGGGAGTGTGCAAGAGAAACAACTTTTTTTGTGCAGGAAAATGCTGTGGAAAATGAGAATTAAACTTGAATTAAATGAATGTCTCTCGAGCTTCAATTATGACTTTGTTTCTTTATCTTTCAAACAAATTGGAATTTATTTTGCAGTAGTACTTTACGCTTCGTTAGAACATTAAGACAAACTTTTCAAACTTTTTGATAAATTGCTTTCATGCTTCACAAAGTATGAAAAAAAACTTTGTGGGCAATTAAATTCTTTTTGCTCTTAATGAAAGCATTAAAGTGAACAAAATGCGTTCTCAAAATTTGTCATATTTTGGCCGGCAAACCGAAATTTATGTCAAATTTATATTCTGTTTCGAAAGTAAAAAAAAAACACTTCGGAATTCTCTACAAACTTTTTACGGTTACCCGGTTACACTTTGATTGATTGTGCGGTATGCTGCCGCTGTGGCATCGATATCCCCTTTTTTCGAGAAAAAAAAGTTTGGAAAAATTAGAAAACGTTGCAATTTCGCGTAACTGTCTGCGGAATACTCTGATCCCAGTGTAATATCAGGTTTGAGCAAAAAATGATCATAATTATGCTAAAGAACTTATAATAAATTATGTTCTGCAATGTTTTGGTTCCCTTTCCATATTTACCTCGCTCTGATCATATATTTTTATACACTGATTCCAAGGATAAAGACTAGAGCTTTGGAAAATACACAGGTTTGTGTCCGATTGAGAGATTCATATGTATACATCATCCGATAATTTCAAATCGATAAAGCCCCACATATCTCCCGCAATTTTAAGGATACAGTCACAAAATTTTGGTTGTTAGGTTGTTGGCGATGTCATTCAAAGCCCAGCTCCGCTACCACACAAACACCCACCCCTAGACGTCAAAGTTGGTATGTATAACTTGACACTTGCGCTCATAATCGCCAAACCCGTATCGTATGATAAGTTTGATTAAAAATAATTTGAAATTGCATTTTCACTCACCGTTTGTCCATAGCTGTTATCCATTCCATCGCCATTTTGAAATATTTTCTTTGATATTTATAATTATAGTAACTATTTGGCGATTTTCAATATATATTTATAAATATTTTTGAATTTTTCATTAATTTATTTATTATTTGAAGAATATTTTGTTTATGTATTATATATTATAGATTAGTTTTGCAAATTTCGTTGAGTTGAAAACATGAAATAAAATTGATGCCAGACCACGCCACAACTTTTTTCTTTAGATTAACACAAATGTAAGGAGCCCGAAATGTTTGTCCTTCGCCAAAATGCTGTTTATGTTTTTGTTGTTGTTGTTGTTGTTGTTGTCAAAAAAGTATTGCATTTCAGTGCCCGCTTAAATGGTGAACGTAAAAATAAAAACGATGGCAAAAGTTGTGGCCCTGTTAGAAGTTGATTGTAAACAGTTTGCACTCAGCGTGCCTTTCAATTTATAATTCCTTTGAATGCCGAACTTGACAAGTAGAACATTCTCGTTGATAATTTAATGTTGTTGCGAGGAAAAGCGAACGCGATTTGCCACGAAAATTAGTTAGTAAGTTGAAAACCAAAACAAATAGATGCGATTTACAGTGAAAACCACTTGCACTTAACGTGATTTGAATTGATTTTGTTATTCATGTCACGGCTCAAAAGCACCGCATAAACATGGCTCCCAATCGCTGTCTGCTCGCCGCGTGGTAGCTGTAAATGAAGACGTTAACAAATACAGTTAGGCGTTAAGACTGTGGTAACAAAGTCACAAAAATAATATTCTAAATTCTAAACAGCATAAATGAAGCTAATAAAAAGTTATTGAGGGCGTTGCATTAAGCAAAAGGCATTACAGTCAAAGGGCTTTAACCAATGGCCAACAATATCCGAGCCAGCTACAATCGTGTATTTTACAATATATGTTTAGTTTGCTACAAATGAAAACCAAACTAATGCACAGTGCTATTGTGTTGCTCACTGTCAAAAGCATTCAAAAGGGTTCTCTGCTTTCCTTTGTGTGTGTGAGTGTGTGTGTGAGTGTGTATGTGCGAGTGTGTGTGCTAATGGGCCTTGTTGCCCACTGATGACAGCTGCCTGGAGGGCTTAATGCATGTTGGCCCTAAACAAAGCAAATGTTGCTCATGAGATTTCCATACATATATATACAAATGTATATCTGTATATGGATATGTAAGTGTGTGTGTGTGTGAGCATATCACAATTTTCTGAACATGTATAGTATTATTTAAACAAAAAAGACGCTGACGTACAATATGACATTGTTTTCTACGTATACTTGATACTGGCTGGAAAATTCACATTGCAAGCTGTTCATAAAAACTTTACAATTAGTTCCCATTTCAAGCCAGACAATTGCGTAACATGATATCTGAATAACACTCAAAACCATGCCTCTATTCTAGTCATATTCATACCCTGCACAGATAAAGAACGGAAAAGGGTATATTAAAGTTGTGCAAAAGTTTGTAACACACAGTGGAAAGTATATCAGACTCCACATGGTAAATATATTCTCGATCAGCATCAACAGTCATATCCGGCTGTCTGTCTGTCCGTCTCCATGAACAAAGGGATCTCAGAGGCTATAAGAGCTAAGGACTACAGTTTACAAAATAAGTTCTTGTGCACCATGCGAATATTCCTTTTTTTTTATCAATAACTTGCGGCTATTTTCGCTTACATCGTTGTCCGATGCTTGTAAAAGTCACAAATTTAATTTTAATTTAATTTACCTTCAATGTATAATATTCAGCAACAATAAAAATGTAATTTTGGATCTGCTAAGAGACACCCAAGCTAAACCTTTTCCCATATTGAATTCTTTACTATCACCAGGCATACATAAATAAACAACTGCATGTGTGAGAAGGGGACAGCGTGACAATTGTGTGTGTGTGTGTGTGTGTATGAATTCGTATATATATACACACATGCATATGAATATATATGCACGAGTTTTTTGCAAGCCGAATAAAAGCATATTTGTATTTATTTATTTATTTAAGATGGAATTTATTTATCATGGTCCACAAATTTAAGAATATTTTTTTATAATCAATATAAAAATAAGGTTACACAGAGTAAATATGAGAATTGAAATTGAAAATAAAGAATAGTAAAAAAAGAATATTGTGAATAAATACAAATCTGGGGGACTAAAATTTAAAATGGTCCATCATTTATTACAAGGACTGGGGAAACCCAAAAAAATACAGCAAGCAATAAGGAAGGTAAGACGTTAGCAAGGAACGAAGAGAGAGAGAGAGAGAGAGAGTAAGAGAAGAAATAAAGAAAGAAAGCAAATCTCTGAACCTGCCATATTTTTTATTTTCCCTTCCTACTTGTTCCAGACATATGATATGAGAGCACTTCCACATCTGCTTAAGTTTGCGTGTAATTTAAGTAGGAGAGGAATTGCTCTCATTCATTTTTAAAAATAAAATTTGCTAATAAAACTGCAGTAATAATTTTCAGGATATTTTGTAGTCAAATTTTCCCGACATACGTTTTTATAGAATTTCAAAATGAAATTAAACTCAACGCCGTATATGTAAGTTCAAAATGTAAATGACACAAAAACAGCCTAAGACTAAGTACGATATGTGAGTGGAGATAATTGATATTAACACTCTATAATGAATAATAAAAAGTGTCATTCCTGACTGCTAAGCTATTCGCAATTGTGTTCAATAACATATTACATTGATTGCACCAGTCTACTTCCCATTCCCTTATCGAAAACCCTACGCTCTACTGCGTTTGCTGTTGAAAGTAATATTTCTTATGTTTCTAATATCAAGTCGATTTGCGAATTGTGTTCATGCATATGAAAGCTATATATATATACATGTATAATATATATATATTGTTCTTGTTTGCTATTGTGGTGACTGTGTGCATTGCAGCGTGTAACCTTATCATCGAGCTGTGCTGGTGCTGTGTGGGTGTAGTTTGATAAGAGCCTTATCAGACTGCGGTCTGTGCACGGTTTGATATCGAGAAACGGAAACAGACAACGAAAACTACAGCAATTTTTGACATGTTGCTGAAGGATTCGTTTGGTAAAGTTTTCGCTTCAATGCGAACTGCAATTAGTGTGTGAGGGCAGCAGCTGTTTTATGTAACTTGCACTTCATGTTTATCCCGTCAAGTTTTTTCAGCACTTTTCGTAATTGAACTTTGAAGAGGAAAAGTGTTGACGGTTGCTGGCAAATTGAACTGGCAGGGAATCGAATCCAATTGATTAAGAGGATTGCAAGAACTTAAAAATACTTACGTGGCAAATTCTCGATCCGGTTTACTTTCCAATTGCCCATTGGCCAGAGCCGGTAGATATAGTATATAGTGAGTAAGATAGTCAGGAGTGAAAAGCAACAAAGCCGCAAACTGAAATCGTTTATCAAATGCAAATACACCTCGTCCAACATTAATGACTATGGCCTAATTAACTTGAGGATTTATCAAATTTACTTCTACGTATTGGGATTATCTACGTTAATAGTAGCAAATAAGGTTTTAGTCTGGTTAGTGCGTGCATAATATACAGTTAATATATGGCATATGTATATATAAATATATTTATGGATTAAGTTAAAAGGGTATGCTATTTTATATACAGCTGTTATCTGAGCATAATCTACATTTGTTTACCGATTCAATGAGTTCTATTATTATATATTTATTTATTTATTTATTTATTTATTTATTTATAAACACAATTCGATTCACGTTCCTTGCACACGTTCGATGTGTTCGAGAGATGACGACAAACTGAACTTGGTAATTTGCAATGGAGAAACTCAACACGCGTCTTGCACTTTTCAGGAATATTATATTTTTTATTTAAATATATTTATTTTTATTCATATTTTTTTGTTGAATATCAATTGAAAATGATATTTTTTTTTTTATTTCAAAATTAAAACTTTTTGCAATCTTTTGAAAAATTTGAAATTTATTTGAGAAACTTTTCGTTGAGCTCTTGAAAGCGTTAACACGTCCGTTACGTTCCTTAGTCGCGTCGCAACTGTTTGGTGCCGAGAGTGCGAGAGACCAGAAACTCGCTCAATTCACCATTGGCTGGGCTGGCCACAGGAGAGGGGTGTGAATACGAACAAGAAGAAGCAACTGGCCAGGCATCCTGCGCCTAACAGGTGAGTTTTTCCACTGCTGACAGCTGGGTTCTGTCCGGGTGTTGGGGGTTGGGGTTGGGGCTGGTGTTGAGGTTGCCGATGTGTTCGGGTGGTGAAAATTACTCATCGCGATGACTGCAGTGTTGACTGCTGCGGTGGGCATTTTTCTTCTTTTTTGTTATTTTGCGTGGTGTACGTGTGTGTGTGAGTGTGTAGGTGTGTTGCCTCATATTTTGGCGCGTTTTTAGCAACAAGTTTGGCTATTGTTACAGTGGCTCGAAACTCATATTGAATATCGTTACGATCAACAATTAACAAAAAGACAATTAAACATAAATAAATTTGAATGATAAACTGTATGCATATAAATATTTATTTTTATAAAATATAACACAATCTCAAAAGGAGAACAGTAACCTAAACTAGGAAATAACTAACTAAATATATAAATCATTTCCATGGTGTTACTTCTAAATTAAATTTTAGGTATGTGGCGAAGGCCCGCCTTGGATAAAACGACACAGACGAAGCGAACGAAATACATTTTCCGTTTACAGAAGCTGAAGGCGCCGATCAGACGCCAGACGACAAAGACGCCATGAAACTCGACATTTTGGCGGCAGACAGCAACAGCAACAGCAACTAAAGGCATAAACGGTGCTAAGAAAAGAGGCGAGCCACGCAAACGGAAGCTAAAACATGATTGCAGAGACTCTAGCACTGTTCCTGCTAAACAAGGACATGTTGCCAACACTACACGGCAACATTGTTGGCAACAACAGTTGAGTTGCACAACTTAAAACGACTTAATATATGAGGCTGCCTGAGGATGTGGATAATTAAATACTACGAAAGGAGCATGAAAGTCAACTGAATCGACTCACACCAATAAGAATTGCAGATTTGATTTCTAACGTAAAGCACTCTTACAGTTCAAAAAAAGTTATTGAAATTCGCGAAATTTTTCGTCGATCTGTAAAGTTAGTTTAGGCAAATAACACAATGCAATATAACATACATGGTTGCATTGAGCGCGACTACATGCACATTCCATTACAACTGTAATTAACATAAGCTTAACATAAGCTTAACAAAAGCTTAACATAAGCTTAACATAAACGGTTAACAACTCATTCTTTTTGTGCAGATCGAACTGAGCCATCCTGTCTTTAAAGAAGTTGGCGGGGTTGAGTAAAGGAACCAAACCACAGCTGTAAATAAATTTGTAGTCAAAATATAATTGAGTGTTTAGCTGTAAATGAGTCAATATAAAACTGAGTGTTTAGCTTTTATTAGTCAGAACTTTGCTATTATTATTTTAAATTCATTCTCTTTGCATTGTGTGATTAAAGCTCTAATCCCATTCTGCTTATTTTTATCGATCATCCGTCGTTGGACAACTATAGAACACTTGCCAGTATTGCCTTCCTATATATGTGGCGACATTACTAATAGTCCTATCAGAATCTTTACCTTAAAAAACCGAAAAAAAATCTACATTTAATTTTTCAAACTTAACATATTTCTCTAAAATCTTTAGCCATGTTTGAATAAGGTAAACTTATATATTTCGACAGGCTTAGAGATTTGCTTTGCTCTTCCTGATATCTATCTCTTCTTTATAGACATATAAACGCTCCAGAATAATGCTGGATGTACGAATTAATTCTAGATTGGCTTCTAAAATCATTAACAGTCTTTGCTCTGATTGGTTTCCCTCTGAATTTTACAATTTCGTCAATAAAGGTTGAACAATTTTATATTTTAAGATACATTTTATATCTTAAAATTTATTTTATTTTTATATTTGTACTTCGAATTTAATTACTTATTGGTGATTTCTTAAAATGCTACGATAGACCAGGCCAGCAGGACAGAGGCTCTGCCATCTGCAATTAATTATCTCATTTTATGCGTAAAATATAAATTTTAAGAGCGAATTTGTCTTGTTTCTCATATATTTACGTTAAGAGATTAAATTTAAGAAATAAATTTATAAAACTAACTGCATAATTGTAGACTTTTCTTTAATGTTTTCTTTGCTTTCTCATTTGTAGATGCCATTTCAACTTGTTATATACCATAAATACAATGAATTTATTTGCAAACGTTTTTAAGTATCTGTGGCAACATGTTGCCGCAACATTCGATTAATTTTCTCTGACTGCGCTTTTCGCTCGCAATTGCCTCATTGCGTTCTCTTAATGATGCCGTGCAACAAACTTGTTGAGCACTCATTTGGTGAGTCGACGCATTGGGGCAACACTTCAACAGTTGCTTGCCTCTCCCATTCCCCTACTACTGCTATCACTACTGCTACTACTACTTCGGCTGCCTCTTACGCAGTCATTCCCGTGAGTTGCACACGAAATGGAAACGCTCTGCGAAACAATCAAAATGTCAATTTTAATATGCAAAGCAACAACAACAAGAACAACAACAGGGACGGCAACAGAAGCGTGTGTCTTTTATCTGGCCACTGTTTCGTGCGTTGGCAGTTGTTAAGAGTTGAAACTGGACTCATGCCCGAAATAGATGGAAGCAAAGATTCCATCGTCTCTTTTTTGCTTGCTACATTTTGGTTGGTGCAACAACATTTACAGCACTCACGAGTGCCTTTATTTCCGCATGAATCATTTGGCGCTGTGCGCATAAATTCCTTGTTTTTATTTTTCATTTAGTTTTTCTTCTATTTTTGTTTTGTTTTTTTTCACACTCGTAGGCTGGTTTCGTGGACCTTCCCCTGGGCGTGAGAGACCTGTCGCATTTTTATGAGCTGCCGCTGTTGTTCTCTGGTATTTGATGGCCCCTTCTCGGCATTTTGCTTGGCGTTTCGGCATTTCGTCATTTGGGCAGCTTTAAGCAAAAGCAATTCGAAGCATTTCAGGCCATGAATTTTGGGCGGTTGAATTGCCGTATTTTGGCTGGTTTGCATGCAGCCTGGGATCAGCATAGATGATGTGTTGGCCTGCCCACCTGGCCGACTGCTTTTAATTATGATAAATGTGCCCTTAATAAACTTGACGGTGTCATAAGACCGCAATGTTTGCTAACTGCCCGTCTAGGCCAACATCCAAGTCACATTAATGCATTTTCTTATCGGGAAAACTGTGCTAATGGCATTTCCTGTACAGGTCGCCATTAGCACGGCAAACGACGTTAGCTGCTTAACTTGTTGTTGCTTCCTTTTTCACTTTTTATGTTGCTATTGCACATTGGTCGCATGACATTGTTGGCGTGATGGCAGTTGAGCTGTGCTGCAGCAGTGCGCGTGTCCAGGTAGCAGCAATCCTGCTTAGCTTAGTCAAGTAAATACACTCAAAACGAAATCGCATTCAAAAGAGAATCTATAGAAAAATTAAAAAGTATTTGTGTTTCTAGAAATAAATTTCAATTACTTAAAAAAATTCTTTGCAATAGAATGCAGAGTCAACCAAGATACTCAGCAAAGAGATCAGATTAAATTTTTTCTGTATATTAGAAAAATCTACACATGAGCTTAGAAATGAAAGAACCTGTTTTTTTAGAAGTATAATTTCTTAATAAGTTTTGTCTTTTTTCTGAGTGCAGTAAATCGATGAGTCAGTTTGACTGCGCACGTGTTCATAGCCTGATTGCCAGTTGATGTCATTCTGCTTGTGTGTGTGTGTGGGAGAGTGTGTGCATCAGTGTGTGGACGTGTGTGTGTAAGTTGAACGGATTACTTTACTCAATTCTAGTTGCATTAACGCTTATTCAATCAACGTTTAATGTAAATTGCCTCTTAAACTGAGCCCAAACATCTCTGCGAGTAAGCAAATTATGGCCATGTAATTTGATTAGGCCATAATCGACACAAATACTAATACACAAATACTAATTACACACACTCAGCAACTACAACAACATCAAACGACTTAAATAGCGATTCTCAGACAGATTGTCATATTTTTCATAGCTTTCTAATCACTACTGTGCAAAATTTGTGGTGATTATGAAAAATCTCTCTTAACTTTAAAAGTAAATTAAAGATATTACTTTAATAATACAATTTAAGTCGGAACCTTTGCGACTTTAAATAGAATTCTTCCTTATAATCATTTGCACAAGTGCCATAAAACGCAGCAATAGAAAAGCCATTTAATTTTCATCAGCAGGCTCAATTTTCAGTTGCACCTGCCACAATTCGCACACAAACACATATTCGCAAAGCTTATTTATGTGTGTATGCCCAATATAATTTAAGCTTTAAATGGCTGATATATAACAGGGATCAAGTTCTATTGCCCAAGTAAATTGGTTTCCCAACATTTCCTAAATTGAATTATTGTTGGTATTAAACTGACTTTGAAAGTGGCAAATATTTGGCAAAATACTTGAGTGTTTGCGAAATGTACGCAGAAACATGTTGTTTGCTGTTAGCGGAAAGTCTTTGGAATATTAAATTCCGCTTATCTCAGATGCGTATGCCAACAATTAGAGTATTCTGACTTTCAAGATGTCGTCTTGATTATTTTGTGTAAAATTTATAGTAAATTGCTCGCTGGCTTGCAGCAAAGTTCTAAAAGTGTGTTTAAAGTTCAGTTTCGTATGAAATTCCACGAAGTTTTGGCAGCCCTGGCTCTCAACGTGAAGCATGCCAATTTATCATGCGGAAGCAAGTGCCTGGAGGGCACTCAGCGTAATCCATTTTAGACTTGTTATCTTTCTATGCTAGTTACTAACTAGTAGCTTATGCTGAGGTTTGACTATGTCCCTTCCCTGACTTATGTCCTTTCTTAACATTTTACTTACTTTAAAGCTTTATTATGCACTCATTGCACGCAGCACTGTACAGTGATGCCTCCAAGAGCTGGCAGCATTCCAAATATGCCAATTCAATTAAAAGCTTCAAGTGCGAAACTTATTTTGCAATGGCACTCAAAGTGGTCATCTGACCATTCGCATAGTTTGCAGTCTGCGCGATTCAATCTAAAACAATTGCATCAAATTCGGCGCAACAGAGCGAGAAATTAGTTTTTTAGGAGCAACATTGGCGCTGTCAACGTGTCAAGTGTTGCCAGGCGGTGCCACGCCCCCCATTCAAGGAAACCCACTCTTACAGCTCTTTGCTTGCCATAAACTGAAACCGACAGGCGTTGCAAAGAAATTCTCTGCAGCATGCAGCTGACAACATTTGCCATTTGGCCAAGAAGCGTGCGGCTTTCCCTCCGTGTGGGTATCTGTGTGTGTTTGCGTGTGTGTGTGTGTGTGTGTGCATGTGTATGTGAGTGGATAATGTTCTGGTGAATTTCATGGCCCGCTTGGCTAACATTTTCTTTGTGCCATGTTGTCTGGCTGCCTGACTACATCTTCGTCTGCTGCTGCGTCTTGATTTGAGTGCGTTAATTATTGAAGCATTCCAAATTCCCTTCTACTTTCTAACTTTCACTCTTTGCCCATCTTAAGCTGCTTGCCAAATTATATGCGCAATTATGAGCTTGTCTGGAAAACAGCTGCCACCCAAGGACAACATCGCTGACAACTTGCAACGAATGTTGCTGTTGCTGTTGCTGTTGTCGTTGCTGGCCAAGAGTTAATTTTAAAACACATTTCACTAAGCTCATTAGCCAGTGTTCCAACTTCTGGCTTATTCAAATCGCTGAAAGCATTTGGCTTATTTACTTTTGATTTGCAAACCTTGCGATTCTTAGCTGATAAGCAGCAGATGAAAGAGTTGCTCCTTCGCATACCCTGCACATATTTAAAAGGCTGAGAAGAATAAATAAATAAGTAAATAAATAAATATTTAGTTTATATATGTGAAATTTACTTTCGGTTCTGTTATCCCAAAACAGAAGTCGGAGCAATAACCTGTGTTAAATGTAGGCACATCTGTGCATAAATTACATAATTTATAAATTTAAATAATTTGCGTTACGCATAAAAAGGCACTAAATGTGCGCTGCCGAATGGAAAACAGTATCCCAGTCCCTTATCTGCCGCAGCTGAATTGCGTATACGCCGCATGTTTGTTCAATCTAATTTAGCAGCCAAAAATCTGCTGGCAGGTTCAATATCGTTCGACGTTGCTCTTAATGGGTTCTTCGACTCTCCCATAAAAAAAAGAAAAACCAAACAATTCACAGCGGGTGCATTGGACGCTGTCGCTTTATCAGCTATTGGCATTGGCCAAACACACAAGAAAAAACGCCAAAGCAATTTAGATTCTGTTTACCTTTGACGCCCATACCTGCCCCCTTTCGCATTTGTTTGATAGCTGGCCAGATGCCCAGCTGCTCAGCAGCCTTTACGTCAAGAAGCAGTTTTAGCCGTATCCCTAGCAGCTAAAGTATATGCATATGTATGTAGCTAGTGTATGTGTATGTATATGTGCCCAGCAGGCCTTAATTTTATATTTCTCACTTCATTTGGGGTCTCGGCTAAAATGTTCGGCATCGCTTCAACACTTTGCGTACATTTGCATTGCAGCAACAACTAAAACAGCAACTCAAGTCAACGCTTTAATAAACGACTTCGCTGACAGCCCCCTTTCTCTATCTCTCTCTATCTCTCTCTTTCTATTAGGTAGTGCCTTAACTGAAACCGTATCTGGCATAACTGAAGCGTTTGGGCCATTAAAGCGTCGAGCCAAAATCGTAGCATACTTTTCTGCGTGCCCAACTTTTATAGCCACTTGGGCAGGTGTCTGTGTGCGAGTGTGTGTGCGTGTGTGTGTGTTAGTGTCTGCGTGTGTGTGTGTGTGTGTAAGTGTGTGCGAATATATAATGTGTAGATTTCTTGTCTTGCTGCTGATTATTTGCAGCTTATTGCGTTTATGCTACGCTTATCGCATTCGCATGAAAATCGCATTAAGACGCTTCAAGTAGGGGGCCCAGGCCTCCCCCCCCCCCTCCCCTTAACGCACATAAAACAGAAGCCTGTTGCGAGGGGAAATGTGGCATATCTTTGATTTTCTTGGCGCTTTCTGGCTGTTTGCTTAGCGCTTTGTGTGGGCGCCTTGTGTTGGCTTTGCCTAACTGTTTTGTCGGCAACTGTTTGATTAGCCCGCTCTGCCACATCTCATAAGTAAATATTCATTCGAGGGCTGCCCAACCAAGACCCATTCACCATTTATATATAATCATTATATGCCTTATACTATGCCAAACTTATCTTACTCTGCAGGTTCATCTTTATTTACTCTCTCACTCTTTGTGCCTTTCTTTCTCTGGCTCTTCCCAGCTTATTACTTTCTCTCATACCAAGCTACTGAAATTTAACAATATTTTCCTGTGATTGTCCTTTTTTTTATTTCCCCAATCCTTGCAATCTTATTTTTAGTTCTATGTAGTCCATTAAATATATAAATAAAAAAAATTAATTTCATTTGCTTTCTGTGTCTTTTTTTGCTTATTTTATTTTTGAATATTTCATACGACACAAGGTTCGTTAACTGTTTATTCGACCCTCGCATTTAATTCTGGTGTAGGCCAGATTTGGTGTGTTTTGTTTTGTTTGGCCATTTAATCAAGGCCGTCAGCGTCCGTTAAATGTGTAAATATTTGCCTAGGGCTTGTTCTCACTCCCTCCCTGCCTGCCCTATATATGCACCCATGCATCAAACATATTCTTATCCCGGGATACTCAAGGTTAGTTTGCCTTGGCTCATATTTGCATAAGTTCAGTTGACGTTTTGGTTGGCGATTGTCTGCTTGACCTACTTACCGCATCATTTATTTATGAGGAGTTAATGAAAACATTCTAGCTAAAATATGTAAATTAATTTGAATAATTTACTGAGCAGCGGCAAGTGTTGCAGATAACATAAACCTAGTTTCGAAATTGTATTATTTGCATAAATTTTAAATAAATGAAAATTATTCTCACATAAAATATAATAAAACAAAGAGCTACGTATGCTGACCTTATGGTTGTTTGTTGTCACAATCAGAATAATTGAAATTATTTATATAGTTCAGATGAATAGTTTACGATCAGAAAATAGATACTTATTTAAAGACATTTTGAAACTATTGCTGCAAAAGTTTTCCTGATGAAGTTGACTTTAGTTTGTTCACTATTTCATTTTAAGTAGGGCAGCAATAAAACCGCTTTTATGCTCCTTTTATGACCAGAAAAATTATGATTGAGGGCCATTAAAGTGAGAGCTCTTTAAATAAGTGTTGCCGTTGATAGGGCAGCGCTCAGTAGTCGTAATATTGGCAAGTTTGATTACTTATTTTATGGCACCGAATTATAAGTACTAAATTAATTTGATCTATATATTCATAAAGTATATAGTTTAATATTTTGTCAGCTGTTTGCTGACAAAAGAAACCATTTTTAATTGGAAAATATAGTTCAAGGTTTGTGGAAAATAAATTTGACATTGATTGATTTGAATTGATTTTCACATAAATGTGCCACCTGTTTATTTTGTGTGTTGTGCTTGCGTTGACCGTCCATTGTTTAGCAAACACCAACTCTCTACCTGTGCCAAAAAAAAACTAACTGAAGATGTAGAAACAAGAGAGAACGTTGCAGTAGTGCGTAGCCGACTGCGAAATACCCTGATACCAATAAGTAACACCAAGCCAAGAAATACCGATCTTTGATGGAAGTTCTTAGTAATATATTCTCCAAGTATGTTCAGTTGACTGTGCAGCAGCAACCATTGCACTGCAGATAGGGTGACCATGGAGGACCATGGTCCAAAAATATGTCCAAGTCCCATAGCTTCTGCAGCTGGGCAGACACAGCGAATAAAAAGACCATGGAGCAGAAATGTCATAACAAATTCAGCGCATCTGATGCTAACTTTACCAAAAACTCATTTCAAAATTCTACCATCAATTTATTCGTACTAAATCATTTTTATAGCCCTGTGTAATGAATTTTAAAACGAAGGGGACGTCTCCGGCTTCATAAAGTAGACGCTTTGAAAAATTTCATTAAACGCACATGCTTTTTTCCTCATCAAATTACAAATATAAAATATACATGTAAAGAAAGTGCAGAGCATGATTCAAGGACTTACATCCATTAATGTGGAGCAACATTTCTCGTCAAGATTAGATTCGAAGCAGAGGTTTCTCGCAGTTGGGGAGCTACGCAAAGATATTGATTTCAAATCAAACCTTATAAGGTCCATCAACTTTTGAGATTCAAAACATTATTTTGGGTAAGAAAATTGTGTACATTTGAAAACTGTAAGTGTTGCACTTCCAAACCGTTTACTCACTTTTATTTGAATGCCGCAACTTAAGCTCCCATTTTTTAAATTGCCTTAAAATATCTTATCTTATGCTGAAAATGCGATTCTTTTAAATGTAACGTGTATTCTATTAGGTATATTACAAATAAATAATTGAGTTAAAAAGAAAAAATATTCTATAAATATATGTATGTATATAAATGTAGCTAGTCCCATCTGTTCTTGTGTCTTATCAGTTTGTATAATTAACTTCTAAAATGTTCGTTTTTTTACATCCTTCATTGAGTAAGTCAAAAAATCATCCTCATCGGTCATATCTTTAGGCATACATGACAACCTTTTTACAACAAATGTAGAAACACGTAAATAACATTTGAATATGTTTTTTCCGGCTCCACTCTTTAATTTACGAATAAAATGCAAGATTACAAGAATAAATGCCACTCGCAGCTTGTTCCTTCAAGCTTTCTGTGCTGAACGTTCAAATGTGCAGGCAAGTATACCTTTAAAAAAGGGTCGCTACATTTTTAAAGAAAAAAGCTTAAGGAATTATCAAAGCAGCAGAAATTCGAAACTTTGAACTCAGATTTATTCGTATAATAAAATCTTCCCTTTGTCAGAATGGCATTCGCATTTTCTGCCTAATATATTCAAGCAATATTAATTTAAGCCTTTTATGCTTTTGGGTGCGGCAGACTTACATTCATAAAGCCATATGAAGTTCATGAAGCTCACAAATTTAGAGTTTAATCACGAAAGTTGTTAGGGAAATTGAGCTGTAAACGGCTTTTACGTACGCAATTTGAACTTAACTTAAGCCAAGTTAAGTCAAAGACTCGAAACCATTTAAATGGTCATTTTGCTGGCAGTTGGATGCGGATACAAAGGGACTTGCGCCAAACAATTCGAGCGCATTGTTGCCACAGCCGCAATCGACACGCCTAAAATGTCAGAAATTATGCAGATTCCGAGCATATCTAAGCACTTCCAGTTGCCATCTATGCGGATGATATTAAAGTTGTCACCAGTTGGTTGGGCGGATGGATTCAGTTATGCCGTTCGTGTCCAGACTGTGGCTAGTTGAAGTCCCGCATTGAGTTTGGTACGTGATGCTATCTGAGCTCTGGCTGCGTGACTGACTCTGGCTGACTGTGCCACCCTTCCGCAGGCAACATCAACAATAACACCTTTGGGCCTGCTGATGCGCTTTTGATAACTTGTTTGTGCGCTGCGAACTGACAACTTTGTGTTGTAAGCCATTGTTGCCGCTGTCGTTGTCGCTCCATGCGACGACAAGTTGCCGCCATCAGCTTGAGAAATAGTTTCTCAGTGTAATGAATAAGAAAAAAAGGTATCCTTGAATGGCACACACACACAACCTCAGGCACAAAGACGCAGCCTGTCAGCCATAAGTTGATTGAAATTAAAAACAAGCTCAGCGATTTCACTGGCACATAGTACTTAAAACGCTGTCACAGGATCTGCCTCAGTATTTTAAGCTGAAAAGCACCCCAACACACACACACACACCATCATAACACACAGGTGTAACATTTCCCAAGCATTTTTTACGCCAACCATTTTTTTGTTGTATATTTTTTGCGCCAGAGCTTTAAAATTTTGCTCTGCGAGCTGTTTAAGTTTTTTATTTCGCTTCGGTTGCGCCACATAAAATTTGATGCACTCGAAAGTATGTAACGACAATGTACATCAAACAAACAGCGAACATAAAATTGTCCTGCTGGAATTACAACAAGATTTTACACTCAACACCCTTGATGGACATTTACGAGATGGACACCTGTCGCAATAGAAATAAATACAGACTTTTCAAGCGACGCGGTAACACAGCTGCAAGTGCCGCATGCCACATTCACTCATGCCTATGGGTTGCAAATATTTGACACTCACTCATGCGAATGCGGCTTACAGAGAAACTGTTGACAGTTCAAGCTCTTAATAAATTAAATATCGCCCCAAAATTAAAATTTTCCTCTAAGCCAGACTTTTTTTTGATTGTTTTTAGAAATTAATTCCAAGTATATATGTATATAAAAAAAAAAATTCTTAAAATTAGAAATGCTTTTTATATTAAATTTTAAAGGTTAGCTATATCGGAGTACACAAACAACTTGAAATATGGAAATACTTTTTGTACATCTTGGAAAAATCTACTCTCGAATTACGAATTAATTTTTTTTATATAATTTAATTTTTTCACGGCTATTTTTTCCGATTTTTCTAGGTTCTAGTTCTAGCTTTTATCAAGCGTTGGTCAAAAGAGTTTACTTTATATTTCTCTAACATCCGATTCACTTAAGCTGACTAGAATCCAAGCCAAATAATTCTTACTTTTCACTCTTGTATCACCTCTATAGACTCCTCCTTGACATTCGCTCCCTAACTATTCTAAAATTGTGTGAGATATGTGAATTTATCGATTTGCGAATATCGATTTTATCGATATCCTAGCCATGATGATACCTTCGGTCTCAAAGTATAAAAGTGTTCCATAAAACTTCTTGCTTTGCGATGTGGTAGATGTGATTCCCAAACGGTTTTAGCTACGAGCAAATGACATGGCTCTTGTGGACCTGCCTCATTAGGTCTTTCGAAATACCGTTAGACCTCCTAAGTAATTATTACTTTATTAATTTTTGCTTACACGTGTTTTTCCTGCTGGCTGTCGCCGCAGTCGAACACATAATTGTAGGTAAATGCCTTTTCATTCAGCGTTACCTGGGCGACTCCAGCATCGGGGAATTGCAATGCGGCAGCTGCGTTCCTCCCCCGATTTCACAGAGTCGGTCATGATGAAACTGCATGCGGCTTTTTCTTGGAGTGAATTGATGAAATCATCGGGATGCTGAAGTGAATGCAGAGATTAGTACACAATTGGCTAGCAAAAAACACAACGCAACGCAAACTAAAAGCCAGTCAAATATTTATTTTTTTTTAATTGTAAATTGATATATAAACATTATAAATAAATAAATAAAATAATGAATACTTTTTATTAATATTTAAAATCCGAACGACACTTGAATAATATATTAATATTTATTCAGATGATATTTAAGCAACGCTTAAAGTTCTAATAGGATATCTCGAGGCTTGCAACAGCTGGTTCACTCACAGAGTGGCAGCTTTGTAAGAGACGTAATCCACGTTGCTGCAAGTATCACTTTCAGCTAGTTCTAATGGCACTTTATCAATTTAACTGTCAGTTAAATACGCACCAACAAATGCACCAAACCACTCGACCATCAGACAGTCGGCAGTTGCACGCGTCGTATGCGTAACAATTGAAGGACAAACAAATTTGTAGCCAATTTGTGGCAATTGACAAGCACTAAATGAGCATGTTGCACGATAGTTACGAGTGCTGCAAAGAGTGGGCGGTTGACGTCTGCACTTTCAATGATATTTAATGACATATTAAATGTCACAAAACGCACAACGAGCAGAAATCGATGTTTACAGAATTGACCCACAGCCACTAAGCTGGCATAAATAATTCATTTAGATAACGGAGGCAGCCTATTGAATTACACAGCTCTATCTGTGTGTGTGTGTGTACATATCTGTATATCTTGATATGTATTGGTTTTTATGACACTCCAGGGAAATGACGCCTTATGAGTGTCATTTTAATATAGTACACAACAACTTTGACAATATTGTCTGGCAGTTAGTCATTGGGAGAAATCCAAATGGTATTTTTGTGGCGTTTGTCTCCCCATTGATAGACACAAAGTTATTCAAGCTGTTGCCACATATATTATGTATACAATACATGGATATATATCTGAAAAGATACACATGCACTTATATATTTAAATGGGTGTGTGCCTGCGTCATAACACGCAACAACTGCTATTCATTTACACGCAAAAACAAATTATTGCCACTTTACTTATAGTTGAAAATTAATTGTTAATAATATTAAGTAGATAATTTAGCAGACACATATATATATATGTATGTGTACATATGTTCATAAGTCTTGTTTGTTATATTCGGAAATCAGCTTAAAGCACATTTTTTCTCAGAGTGTGGTAGACAAGGCAGCAGAACGATAAAAAACGGAAATAAACTGAATGTGGCAGACGCAAGTATAAATGTTTATTTGTATGTAAGCACCACAAAACATTTATCAAGTGGTTCGCTCAATTTGGCAGATCTAAGCATCTATCGAAGCCCATTCATTTGACTCTCTTTCAGCAGTTTGTATTGATTTGGCCAACCTTTTTTATGCCCTGATGTCGGTTATTCTGCTTTTGTAATTAAGCTTGTTTGTTTTTTTCGGGCTTTCCATACTTATTATAATATTGTATTTAATGACTTTTTCTCTTTGATTTGCCATTAGAACAATCTGTCGAAAGATTAACTTTACAAGGCTAACATGGAACTAACTAATATGACAAGGCAGTTAAGAGCCAGACCTTCAATGGGTATCAATTGAAGAGTATTTGTTAAGAAGGACTAATTTTTATAAATATTTAAATCGAAAATTTGTTCAATTGAACCAACAAATGCAACTATAATTGAAATGTTCTTAAAACTTAAAAAAAAAATAATAATATTTGGTCTATAAGGGTATGTAATCTACGGTGTGCCTAAGAAAATAATTCTCTTTTTTAACGTTGCTGGATTTTTGGGCTCGCCCAAGTGGCCCTCGAAAGTATTCTAGTGATTTGCAGGGCAATCATTCTTTTTTTTGTGGCTGTCCCCAAAGCAAACAATTCCATTTGAACCGTTAATTTTAAAGGCTGCGTGGCACGCTCGACTAATTAGCTGCGCTCATCATTGACGTCATTTGCATGCACTAACAACACTCGAATTTCAATCAAAACAATTTACACAACAAGCCGCCCAGGCCACCTCCCATTTCGGCCAAAGTTTTGATCCTTTTGTTAGCCAAGTTTTGTTGCCGTTTTCTGTGTGTGCTTTGGGATCTTAGGGTGGCATGAGGCAGGTTGGGCTAGGGGCACACCTGGCCGAACATTTTATTTAAGTTTTCGCATTGTTTAGACTTATGTACATTTGCCTGGAGTGCGATGCCGGAGTAGGGTTTCATTTTTTATTTGTATTGTTATATTTTTTGGAATGGTGTTTACTTACCCACAATTGTGGTTGTTGTTGTTATTGTTTTCACCCCCAACCTTTGGGCTCACTGCTCCGTTCGCCTTCGCATTGTAAAACTTGGGTTTTTTCTTTGGTTTGCACTTTTCAACTTTTCAAGTGCTGTTCTTTTGCCTTTCAGCTTAAACATTGCCATTGCCTAGGTGAGAATGAGCCTCAAAGTTTGAGCTCACTTTCCTTTCACTTACATATATATATATGTATATATATATATGTAGATATGACTATCTCCATATTGTTCATGCAAACATTGTGCTAGAGTTAACAAAAGGTCGATAACCATTTGACAAAGTCGCGTTCTTCTTGTCTTGCCAGTGTTAATACCTTTTCAAAAGTTTTCTATTATAGTTTGAGAGCACTTGGCAAGTGCCATTAAAATGTCGCCGATTCATTTGATTCTTTCAGAGACTCCCTCTCTCTCCCTCTCTTTCTCTCTCTCTCTCTCTGTCTCTGTCTCTTGCATTTTAACACAGCACGCTCAATTAAAACTTGGCATTTAGTTGGTTGTTAGTTAAGTTAAGTTAGTTGATTGCACTCACATTTTCAAAGAGTGCTTTTAGAATAAAAAGAGCTCCGAAATTTGGAAAATTACCCCAAAAGTTGGTGAAAATTAAATGTTTACAGTTCTTAAGAAACATACTTCTAACAATGTTGAAAAACGAAAGCTAGAAATGTTGAAATCGCCTTGAAAACTGGTAAATTTGTTATGTTTCAATAAAAACTAGTTCGCATAGAAATATACAGATAGATGTACGGACGTGGCTATATCGACTCGCAAAGTGATACGGATCAAGATTATATATACGTTACTTCACGACAAAAATAGGGTTAATGATGTAGATTGAAGTGATATTAATATTTATTTTCTCAAAATATTTATGACCAACTGCCAATCAAGTGTGGTCTATCCAACAGATAGGCTTATCTTTATCAATACTGGTTACTGATATTGATAAGACTTGAACGGGGACCAACTTAGCGCGATTGACGAATTAACACGCAGTTTGTTCCGTCAGCTCAAATTGGGCCTTTGTTTGGTGCAATTGTGCAAAGTTTCCACAATGGAACCATTTTTAATCGGATTCGTAATCGCAGTCTCGATATTCGCCACAACCTCAGTAATTGTGTTAATTAGACGCAAGCAGAAATCACAAAGAAATGTTGGCTACGTGATCAACGAGACCGGTGAGTCAAAATCATTCTCAAAATACATTTTAAACGATCATATAATCTCTGCAAGAATGCTTTGGTTTTATTGCGTTGTTTTGGAATTCTTTGTTTGTTCTGCAGCACCACGCAGCGTTTCCCCTCCCCATCACCAGTACCCGCCTCCGGCATATCAGCACAGTATGCAACCAGTAAACTACGCATATCCAGGCCAGACCTACAGGTTTGTTCGAATATTTAGCATTAATATATATTAATTTATTTAATATTCATATTTTTCTGTTTGCAGCCATGTTCAAGTGCAGCTGCCCATGCAAATGTCGGGAATGCAAGCACCAATGCCGGGGTAGATTTAATTGAAATTAAAATTCACTCCAATATCTAATAATATATTTATTTCTCCATTTTTAATGCAGCATGCAGCCTTATCCGGCCATGCAGCAGAGTGATTTCAACCCGCCTGGAGCGATGCCTGGGGCGGAACCCACTTTTCTCCAAGCAAATGTCCAGAAACCCGTCAGTCAGCAAGCCCACCAAGGAGCCGTGGAATCAGTTAGTCAAGTCTAAAGACCATTTAGACGATTTACATATTTATTATTAATTTAGGCGGGGTGAGTTGCGTTACTTTACAAATGTAAAATAGCAACTGATGGTCACACTTACATTTAGTTAAGCTGTCTTAATTGTGTTAGCAAATATAAATTAATAGCAAAAATTAAGAATTTAAATATAAAAGGTCGTACTGAGTTTAGCTATCGATAGTTTGCTCAATCGATACTAACGCCACAGAGTTGCCAAGTCAACTAAACTACTTGCATTAAATTACCATTTGCATTGCTTTCCAAGTAAAGCTATACTTTTAAATGAAATGGAAAAATACTTAATGTACGTTTATCTACAAATTAAAGTCAGCTGGCTTAACTTATTTATATTTCTTATTGATTTTCGCAACTCGCAATCGATAACTTTGATCTGGCAACGCTGTGCACGGTTACAGTAGTGCCACTTCTAGATTGCAAATTGAAGTTTTCCTTACGGGCAAACAACGTATTGTTTGTCTAAATAATTAACAATTGCAAGCGCAGTGCCGTTTCAATTCCACCACAATAACACCGCTTAAAATGCTGGTCAACGAAGCTAGACAAATCCTGAGCCGCGCCAGCTCCTTGGCGGCACGTCACCAGGTGAGGAGATGCCTTCCCCAGAGGGGATTATTAAACAATATTATTATATAAGCACAAACGAAAACATCATTAAACTCGCTATAATCACAATGAAATCAGGTATTGAAGTTATTGCAATTCGTGGCGATTATGTAAACATATTTGCATTGAGCACTGGGCAAATTAGAATGGCGTGACTAAAAAACAAAAAGCGAACAAAACGTTGAAATATTTATGGTTCTTTCTCCAGCTGCGCGCGATTAGCAACAGCAGCCAGTTGGAGCAGCAAGCGCAGCCAAAGGAGTCGCAGGAGCCGCAAATCAAGAAGTTCGATATCTACCGCTGGAATCCGGACAATGCTGGCGAGAAGCCCTACATGCAGACCTACGAGGTCAACATGCGCGAATGCGGCCCAATGGTGCTGGATGCCCTCATCAAGATCAAGAACGAGATGGATCCGACGCTGACGTTTAGGCGCTCGTGTCGCGAGGGCATCTGCGGCTCGTGTGCCATGAACATTGGCGGCACCAACACCCTGGCCTGCATCAGCAAGATCGATGCGACCAGCTCGAAGCCGTTGAAGGTGTATCCCCTCCCCCATATGTATGTGGTGCGGGATCTGGTCCCGGACATGAACAACTTCTACGAGCAGTATAAGAATATCCAGCCCTGGCTTCAGCGCAAGTGAGTAATGCACAGTTCACCGACTAGTTAATACCCTGTGCCCATCTAAAATGCGTAGATTAGAAATCGAATTTGGGGATGTCTTTGATCTGATATCTGATAAGATCTGTCAAGACAAAATTTTAGACACTCACAAGGAAAAAGATTAAATTGAACAAATTTCTCCAATCTGAAAGCGTCAAAAAATTTTTGTTTCTAGAATTCATTTATAAAATGATGTAGAAACACATTTCTTGAAGTGTTCGACTTTTTGGATATGCTTCTGTTTTTCTGCAAAGAAATTTTAACATTGATTTTCGAAATTCTGTCAATATGTGAGGCAAAGAGTCAGAGCCAATTATGGTTCTTTGAGTACAGGGTATTTCCTAGTCTAGTATTATTACTTGAGGTGCATATTATGTAATTGATGAGTTTAATTCGTTTAGAAATGAAGCCGGCGAGAAGAAGGGCAAGGCCCAGTATCTGCAGTCCGTCGAGGATCGCTCCAAGCTGGATGGCCTCTACGAGTGCATTCTGTGCGCCTGCTGCTCAACATCGTGCCCATCGTACTGGTGGAATGCGGAGAAGTATTTGGGTCCGGCTGTGCTGATGCAGGCTTATCGCTGGATCATCGATTCGCGTGACGAGATGACCGTGGAGCGTCTGAGCAAGCTGAAGGATCCGTTCAGCGTCTATCGCTGCCACACCATCATGAACTGCACGCGCACCTGCCCCAAGGGCTTGAATCCGGGTCGTGCTATTGCCGAAATCAAGAAATTGCTCTCCGGCCTGGCCTCGAAGCCGGCACCCAAACTGGAGACGGCTGCGCTGCACAAGTAGATAAATTGTTAATCCTCCCTTAGCTGCTTTCTTTGTGAATCCGCTCCCTCGATTGACCGACCAATCCTTCGGCTATATAACAACTATTTACTTATTTTGCTTAATATGTTTATAATTTATTTAAGATTAAAGTAAACGAAACTTGTTAATACAGTTTGTAAAGGGAACTCTGTAAACGCAACCTTATTGAATAATTAACTAAATGGTGTATGGAACTGTGGGCGACGTCTCCTCATTCATCTGTATATCGTCGGCCGAGTAAAAGTCCTGTGTAACTGGGATAACACGATCATTCGTCTCGTCGTCCTCCTCATCGTGGCTATCGGTGTCCTCGCTGTCGTCGTTGGCTTTTGGCAAATTAAAAATGTAAAATTGCTTTTTATTTTAAGTTATTCATTTCATTTACCGTCCTCGTCATCCGTCTCGACGCCGGTTATTGTGTGCACCTTGCCCAGTGGCTGCAAGTCCGTTGCGGCTGTTTTCAACGAATCTCGCTAAAATGAATTGCAAAATGGGGTCGTTTTTTGTAGAGGATTGGATTTTTTATGTACATCAAGCATACCCAATTCCTGCGCTCGTCCTCGTATCGCCTCGTTTGAATCTCTTCATCGGAGGTCACATCGAACCATAACCGATTAGCCACCGAAGGCTTGAGATTTGGAAAGAATGGAATCATGGACATATTTGCGATTTTCAATTACTTTTGTCAAATGCGATTCGGCGTTTGTTTAGTTAGTTAGTCTTTGCGACAGTCTGGCAACGTGTTTAACATATGGCTACATATATCGATAAATTTAGCAGGGTTCGGCATGCAATTATCGAAACATATGTATTTTGTTGTCGCACTGAAAGTCGAAGTGAGAACACAAAAAATATGATTGAAATCACCTGCAACGATCGTCTGGGGAAAAAGGTAATATATTTGTGCTTGCACTAAACTAGTTAATTATTAACGCCTGCCACTCGCCATGCAGGTGCGTGTTAAATGCAACCCCGACGACACAGTTGGCGACCTCAAAAAACTGATTGCGGCGCAGACGGGCACAAAACACGAGAAGATTGTTCTGAAAAAATGGTACACAATTTACAAGGATCCAATTCGCCTATCTGATTGTAAGTAGATATATTTATATTCTTGTTATTGGCATTAAAAACTCATTGCATTTGCAGATGAAATCCACGACGGAATGAACTTGGAGCTGTATTACCAATAATGCGCTGGGCCAAATGAATTCATAACTAAATCTTTTTTACTGTCCACTAATAAAATATAAAATAAATATATATACGTAAACTATATTTTTAATTAATAAGGATTTTATCGGATCCTTCGGTCTCCTAAAATACACTACGTAATCTTTATAAATCTATATTAAATACAATGTATTTTTACTTGCTTTGGCAAATAATTAAAAAAATTCACTCAAATGTGTCCTCTTGTAATTTAATTACCTATTTATTTATCCATTCCTTTTTAATGATTTCATGTACCTTACCTGTTAGTTCAATAAGTTGTAATAAATTTAATATACAAATTAAGCAATGTTTATTTTTCATTTATTCCTAGCTTTTTTATGGCCGGTTTTAGTTATCGATAGTTGGCATCACTGCTGCTGCACAGTGTTGCCCTTTTGGCCTTTTTCCAGAAGGATTAGCCATTTGAGTTAATGTGCGTCAGCCGGAAAAATTAACAGACCATCGCTGTCCGAAAATCTATCCTTTTTTTTCAACAATTTCGGGCATATGGCAAATGCTGTATAAAATTAAAATTAACCAGTTTCTGTCTCAAATGGAAAACCCATTTGTGCAATGCCGTGAAATTTGCCCTCACAATGAACTACGATTTTATGTCACATTATGTGACGAGCTTAATATTATTTAATATTTCTATCCTTTAATATACTTTGTGACCTTCTTTCTGATCGTTCTGTTCAATGCATATCATCAACGATAAGTGGCAGCACTCAGCAAAATATCAGATCAGAATCATCGCTGTTAAATCATTAGAGATTTATGGGCAACTATCGGATTCAATCCTCGAATTTCGACTCATTCGAAATAGATTGTCGCTGGATTTGGACGTGTTTTATTTCGCGGTGCGCAAAGTCTATTTATAAAGCGTAGCGTCCGCCAGCTAAAAACAAATTGTGCAAAAGCACTTTTGGAAGAAAACTGTATTTCTGTGCTTAACAACGTGAATGTGAAAAAAGAAATGTAAGCGATTTCTCACATTTTCATTCCAAAGCCAATGTGTGTGCGTGTGTTGTGTTTGTGTTAGACGCCGTCGATTGATGACGCAGATGCCTGGCCGGAAAACTTGTTTTGGATTTTCACACATTTTCAACCCGCAATTAAAGAAAATTGATATATATAAGTTTTTTTTTTTGCCAGCGAGTCGCGTCGCATTTTATTGATTAACATTGAACGTGCTTGGGTTTGTTTATGGCGTTGCCACCCACCCCGCTTGGCATTTTTACTCTCTTTGTCTGCGTCTCGGTCTCCCTCTCTTTTCCTTCATTTATGTTCACATGGAGTGTTGCCTTTCTGCATTTTTAAGTGCTTCGCATTTGCCGACTTTTTCGCACCGGCAAAAAAAGAAAAATACGCGCTGCCTGGTTGCAGCTGCCGCTGCTTGTTTTTATTTATTTTTAGCATCGCGTTGCAGTCTAATTAAAACTCAAGCAGTTGCGCTCATTTCTACACGCATTGCATAATTTCTAATGTTAATGTTTTTAAGGGGCGCACTCAAGCATTAAAAGCATTAGAAATGGGAACTCTACACACACACTCACGCACGCACTCACATGAAATCTCATTGGAAGTGAATTTACCGTCTTACTTGTGTACTTAATGTAAACAACCCACGCCCTTTAAACATACACACACACACATAGAAATCTCTTCAAATGTTTATTTTTTTGTTTGTTTGCAGCAGCAGCAGAGATGAGCGACGAACTTTACCAGATCGAAACGCGTCGACGTTCGCGCTCAAAGACGCCATTCCTCCGCCCCAGCTGCGATTATGAGAATTGTGAGCATGCGGGGGAAGAGGGGCATGTTCATCATAAGAAGAAGAAATCCTCAATGGCTCCAAATGTGCAGTGAGTATTTACACACATACATATATATATACGTACACACATACATATGTACAAACATACATAAATCGAGCACAAGCATCTAAAAATATAAGCCAATCACATCATGTTGCTGTATCATTTGAAAAGAGTAAATAAATAACGGTTACTTTCGCAATACATAAAAACAAATGCTGCCCAAGCGTCATAAATATAAAGCACACAACACAAGCACATGGCAAGCTCTGTGTGTGTGTTTGTGTGTGTGTGACCATGACGTCATGTGTTTGTTATTTCACACTCGACGCCACAGTTTAATTTCGAAACGAGCAAATGAGCAACTGAAATATATTTTGAAGTCAGTGATGAGCGAGCTGGTCACTGTGACTGTTCGTGAATCAAGCAAAAGGTGACAAGGCAGCTAATTAAAATAAATAAATATTAAATAAATAGCAAATATGCATTCTAAGTAGCACAGATATTGAGGTTATTAACTTATTGAAATTATTATGAAATTGAAATGTGTACTCAGTTTAGTAGTGACACATATCTAGCAGACATAATTCACAATACAAATAAATGCACGCTCAGCACTGATGCAAAGGTGTTTGAATTCAAACTGCCATACAGGGTGCTTTGTCGTCTGCCGCTTGTTGTTCAGTTAAGTTTGAATCTGTTTTTTTGGGCGCGCAAATAAATTCAAACGTTAGCGTTGTAGCTTGCTTTTTCTACTTATTTGGCTGATGACGACATCATGCGCGTGGAGGGAGGCGGGGCAACTTGACCATGAGAGATTCGTATGTATTATTATTGCTGTCATTGCTCAAAGCCATCGGCTGGTTGGCTGGGCTTGTCTGAAGGTCAGCCGCGTTTCTGTTTGTAAAACATTTTACGAGCCTATTTCTTTGTAGTTTGTTTTGATTTACATGTTGTGCGTTAACTATGCTTTGTTTGATTTCCGCCAACTTTTCTAACCTGTTTACATATTTGCAGAACCATTGTGGAGGAGCACGTGGTGGAGACCCGTACAACAACCACCACAGGCGGCACCAGCAGCAGCGGCAATAGCAGCGGCAGCAGCAGCATCAACAGTCGCAGTAGCAACAACAAAGCCACGAGCTCAAAAGCATTTATCCATTATTTAACCTCCGACCATTCAAGCGATGAAACATCGCCGTATGCTACACGCAAACAGTTGTCCGCGAATGCAGCAGCAGTCAGCACGGCAACATCCACGTCCACCTCTAAGTCCACGGTGACCAGCATGTTCGCCAGCACCAGCAAGCGATTGGGCGATGCCTTAAACAGCATCACAGCTGTCACTTCCACGCCACGCAGCCAACTGGAGACTACACAAAATGTGCTCAACTCAACGCACGAGTTGCAACAACAGCAGAAGCAGCATCAACAGCAGCACAGTCAGCAGCGTAGCCGACGCTCCAATGGTAATGCCCCGGCTAATTTAAGCGGCGATCATCTGGCCTACATTGAGTACAGAGATGCGGGCGAGTACTGGAAGTGAGTAGCTAAAGTAAAGATCATTCAAATTGCACTTGACTTGATTGCCTCAAAGTTAATCAGAATAGCAATGTATATAGAAAAGAAAGCTATCGTAAATCGGTTGGTGAATTTCACAAGATATCAATGAATTTCTCATATTTTACAATCATAAATTGTTGCAACTATTTGCTGTTAAAAATAGTTAAAATTAATCAGAATTTAAATTCATTATTTGTAATTTTTAAATAACTATTTAGAACTGCTGTAAAGGTATATCAATGTTTGTAACTATTTATCTATAAAAATAGTTAAAGCTGATCAGAATTGATATGCATCCAATTTTAGTTTCGAATTTTCAAAAATAAATATTTTAATGAATTTCGCATATTCTACAGTTTAGATTATTGCAAGTACTAGCCTATTAAATTAGTTTGTCTAGAAATTACAATAATAATAATCGAACTGAACAATTCTGGTTTTCAAGCAATGAAAAATGTCAAGTGAGAAACTTCTGCTGCTTAACTTTTAAAAAGATGACAGTTCAAGTGCAATTTTGGCTTAATATCTTTTGGGTTTACTAATCTTTGTTATGTTTCGCAGCAAAACACCGAAAACGGATTATACGTACTCGGAGCTGTCGCCGCATCGGCGCCAATTGGCGCCAGGGATTGTGGGGATGCCGAATATGTCGCGTCGCAGCCTGGCGCATCATGATGAGCGTGTCGATTTCATGGTGCGTCGGAATCCCGTCCAGGAGGAGTTCATCCGTCGTCGCTATCAGACGCAGACAACCACCTCACGCCTCAACTACGACTCCGGCGATGAGGCGGACAGCATTCACTATTTTGGCCAGCAGCAGCAGCAAAGCTGGTGGCTTGTCCGCTTCATCAGCATCATTGTCAGCGGCATGAGCAACATGTGGACGCGGATCACAACAGTCGGCAACGCATCGGCAACTTCGGAGACGGCAGCATATCACAACTACTACGCCAGCAGAAGGCAGCAGCAGACGCAGCACGGTTTCATCGCAGGCAGCTTGTTGAACCTGATGCGCTATGTTTACCTTGGAATTGCATCGGTGCTCAGCCTGGACACATGGCTGCTCCGATCCAACAGCACAGAGAACAAGTCCAAGAAGCGGTTTCTGTTCCTTCTACTCATTCTGCTGCCCCTGCTGCTATTAACGGGTGAGTGATATTTTAGATCAAAATACGTACAGCCTTGGACATATAAATAGCACCAGTGAAAATTACATTTTTTGACCAATAAGAGAACACAATTTTTGAGGCATTCTTAGTCAATAATATTTAAAAAATATAAATTATTTGAAACAGGTTGGTCATATAAAGATCACACTAAAAATAAATGTATAAGGATAATAATATGGATTGATAATTTAGTACTTGATACTATTTCTGCATATTTAATATCTGTTTCACATCTTCGACTCGTAATATTCACTATCTATTGGCATTTGTAAGTGATTTTAATCGCTTTCGAGTCTTGTTTTTAATCGAATACAAATTACTTGTTTTTGTTTATGCCAATGCATTGCATACAATTAATCTTGAGAATTGTTTTTTATTAGAATAATTAATATTTTGAATGCTTGCAATGATTTCCTGTACTCAATTTAACACAAACTAAACAGACGTACCCAAAATCAATGAAACATTCAGAGAAATAGCAGAAAAGAGTTTAAACACCTGTGATCAAATTCTAGCGAAAGTAGTTAGAGTTGAAAAAGCAGCAAAAACGTGTATTATAAAAATATGTTTTCCATTTGGACCTATTTATCTGTCCATTGCTGTACATGTAAAGTGGAATCTATAAACGTGTGCGCCCAGACATTGAACGGCTGCCAAAGGCTAACTGACCTTGGATCATGTCTACAACTAATGCCACATTCATAGTTCATCTTGTGATCGGTGCTCACATAAGAAACTGGTCAATGACAGCGCATGACGTCAGCAGCCAACTGTTCTTGTTGTTGTTGCTGTTGTTGCTGTTGTTCTTGTTCTTGTTATTATTATTATTATTATACTATTGCCAAGAAAAATGTGTGCATAATTTGTACGAAATGCTCAAGAAAGACACGTTTATATGTTTCACTTTACGCTGGAATGACACCTGATAGTTCTTAAAGAATTTATCAGTTGGAAGTTATTGAAAATATGCACGCGTGATCCAATTTGTGAAAAGTAAAGCTTTTGCGTAATTCAAAAAATATTTCCATTTTGAAATTAGATGCTTTCAAAAGTAAATAGCAAAAAGAAGCCGAATTTTTTTTAACTGTTCGGTATTATTTTCGAATTGTTTTGTACTTTTAACGATATTTTAAATAGTTAATAAATAGTTCAACTTTATACGCACAAAAATTGTCAGTTTTTGAACCTTTTTATTAAGTTGTTGTTTTTGTTATGAATTCAATTGGAATTCACATAGCTAAACAAATTGTAATTGAGTTTTGCGTAAATTGGAGCACGCCTGATAAGCATTTTCTAAAAATATGGAAACTTACAAAGAATATAGATAACATTATCCGACTCCGATAAGAGAATGATCAAAGTGTCACGCCAACAGAACAATTGAAGCATAATAATAATCTCATGGAGTATACTCTTGCCTAATTGCGACTTTCGACTTTTCAGGTGTGTTCTATTATCTGCATCCGAATGAGAGCTTCCCGCCCAAATCCCTAACGCTTAACACATTCACACTTCCCGAGTTGCCCAAGATCGATGTTGGCGCCTTCTTGCAAGCCGAGCAATACGAGTCGCTGCGCACGCAGACAATTGAGCAGGCGGTGCGCGTGCGTGACTGGGCCGATGATTATCTGTTGTATTTGAAAACTATCGGCCAGAATGTGGCCAACAAGGGCCGTCAATTGTTTCAGAACGATCCGGTCTATTACGAGCGAGTCTAATGCATACTTCCAGCAATTCTGCTATCGCTTTGGCTTCGAGCTGCTGCAACAGTTGCTCATTTAAAGTTTTCTGTTACTTTTGTTTTTGTTAAATTAACATTTGTTAATCCTCAATTTTAACGGCCAAGATCAATTCAAGTACAAATTCAAGCATTTTTCTTTTAGACATTTCTGTCATTTCACGTTACATACATATAATATATGTATGTATGATCTATCGTATGCCATATATTTTTCGTTGTTTAAATATGACCAACCCACCTGCCACACGCCACACACACATCACATCAGACACCACCCTACATCCCCCAATCCCCAAATCCCCCAATCCCCTAACCCCCCTCACCCACTTAATGACGCAACATGGAGAAGGATAGAAAGAGAGAGAGAGAGGCACCGCTGTTCAAATGTGCAGAAATTAATCACAAATCAAGAAAAATCAATTAATTTTAATTCATTTCTATTTGTCAGAATCAAGTTGTTGCATTCATTTGTATTTGTTGGGTCGCCCTTTAATAGTCAGTTCTGATTTCAGTTATTTGTTATTATTTTCGAATAATAATCACATGACTCGAGTTGAAGCTGTTAAATCGCAGCCCAGAATTAAGAATCATTGTTGTTGTCAAACAACGCTCAGTTTGTAATCTTTGATTGTTTGCTTTCGTAATTGTTCATAAACTCCTCTCGATATACATGATAATAATAAAAAGAAAAAACGCAAACATTCTCATATTATATTTCAAAATGAAAATAGTTGTTTTATTTGCCATTTTATTGCACTAAAAAATCGCCGCTCGATTGCGACTTGAAATGGTAAGTAAATCCACAAAATACACGCCAAGAATAGATCAACATTGGTTGGCCATAGAACAGAGCAATCCTTCTATCTATCCTTCTGCATTTGTTGTGCTCATCTCGTTTGCTCGCGTTTGATCGCGTAGATTAAATAACAACCCCCCTTTCGAAAACAGTTGCCTAACTTTGTCCCCAGCTGAAGGGTGGGTTGCAAATGTGGAAGGATGGATTCTGATTGTGGTTATTCTGTGCAACTGTTGCCAACTAATGTTGCTCTGTTTTTACAGCCTGGCTGCAGCTGCCTGAGGATCGTCGCCTGGAGCACTTGCAGCGCACTGAGGCGCTGCTGCCACTGAGCCTGCTTGCCACACTGCGTGGCCACTGGTCGCAGGCTGGCGCTGCTGTCAAGTCGTTGTGGCTGCCACAGGAGGAGTCGGCGGCCATCAAGCTGAAAATGGAGCAAGTGCAGCAGAACTTGAAGCGAACTCTAACGCCGGAAGAGTATGAGAACATACTGAATCATGTCAACAGCTACGTGCAACAGCTCGTCGAGCTGAAGTTGCAACAACAACAGAAACCGCAAGAACAACAACAACTGTCTCCGCAGCAAATCCAAATTATTGTCAAGTTGATGCGCGAGAATCTGGAACAATTGGTTCAGGAACGGACGCAGTTCACCGAACAGCAGCTGGCCGATTTGGCGTTGCGCTTGAAGCTGCAACTGCAACAGTCGGGCGAGTGGCTGGCGGCGGATCTACGCTTGAGTCCCGAGCAGTTGGTGGAGATTACGCGCCAAATCAAGGCGGAGTTCAAGCTGGAGGAAACCCATTACACAATGCTGCTGGAGCACATCGATGTGCCACAGTTGCTGCATCGCCTGCTGAGCACACGCGGCTTGTCAGCCCTTGTGGATGAGCGCATCAATCTGGCGCTTAGAGTGCGGGGGCAGGCGGATGAGGGATCTGGTCAGGCTGGCGTCGATCAGCTGAAGAGGGAGATAGCGTTTATAAAGCTGACGCTGTCGGACAAGCATGCGGAGAATGCGGAACTGCAGCAGTCAATAAGCAGTCTGAAGCTCAGCCAGGATGATATCTTGGAGCGCATGCAGCAGCACGAGCTGGCGCAGGATCAGCGCTTTAGCGGCTTACTCGCCGAAATCGAGGCCAAACTGGCATCGCTAAATGATTCGCAGTTTGCGTTGCTAAACAAGCAGGTGAAGCTGACGCTTGTCGAGATTCTGGGCTTCAAGCAGCAGCCGGGGGCAGCAGGTGGTCAGCTGAATGATGTTGATCTGCAGAGCTGGGTGCGCAACATGTTCGTGGCCAAGGAGTATCTGGAGCAGCGGCTGCTCGACCTTAGCAAGCGCAGCGACAACAACTTACGCGCGGAGATCGAACGCTCCAGCCTCGTGCTGATGGGCGACATTAGCGAGAGACTCAAGCGGGAGATACTCCTCACCGTGGAGGCCAAGTACAATGGGAGTCAGGTGACGAAATCGGAATTGCACGAGGATGAGGTGCGCAGCATTGTGAAGGCCGTCCTGGCCGTCTACGATGCGGATAAAACGGGTCTGGTGGACTTTGCTTTGGAGTCGGCGGGCGGACAAATACTGTCAACACGCTGCACGGAAAGCTATCAGACCAAGTCGGCGCAAATCTCCGTCTTCGGCATACCACTGTGGTATCCCACCAACACGCCCCGCGTTGCCATTTCGCCCAATGTTCAGCCGGGCGAGTGCTGGGCCTTTCAGGGCTTTCCCGGTTTTCTGGGTACGTAAATGTGGTCAATGAACTGAATGATTATCTCCAACTCTGCCCAATACACAGTCCTCAAGCTGAACTCCTTGGTCTACGTCATGGGCTTCACGCTGGAGCACATCCCCAAGAGCCTGTCGCCAACGGGACGCATTGATTCCGCACCGCGCAACTTTACCGTTTGGGTGAGTGGCCAACTCAGCAACAGTTAACAGTTTGTAATCGTTGTTAATCGGTGTGTCTTGCAGGGTCTGGAGCACGAGAAGGATCAGGACCCTGTGCTGTTCGGTGAGTATGAGTATAAGGACATTGAGGCATCGCTACAATACTTTGCCGTACAAAACGTGGACATTAAGCGTCCGTTCGAGATTGTCGAGCTGCGCATCGAGACGAACCATGGCCAGCCGGACTACACGTGTCTATATCGCTTTCGTGTGCACGGCAAGCCGCCAAGCACATAGTGTGCTCAGGGATCAAGAACCTAAATCTAACTACAAGTTCAGTGAAGTGTACATAATTTCAGTGCCTTAAAAAGGAGACTAGAACAACAACAACAATAACAACAAACAACTACTTACAAAATCTACAATCTAACACAATACAAAAAGTTAGGCTATAGTTCGTAAGTGTTTTTTTAAGTGTAAACTGTAAGCAGATTTTGTACATACCTTAATTGTTTAGCACTAAGCTAGTTAGTTGTGTCCACAGTGCAGTTGTCCTGTAATATTTATACTGATTTAGTTGCAGAGAATCTATAATTTGTTGCAAGAGAGTCTACAATGAACATCCAGTAGAATGATGCAACACAGAGAGAACCAAGCTAATTTTAAATTGTTTGCCATTTTGAGAACGTTATAAACTTAATAGTCATAGGCATATAACTAACTTAATTGAGCCATATGCTTGCTATATATTGTATACTGATCTTAAGATACTATTAAGTTATTTTAAGCTCACGAAGTAATTGTAAATGCCATAGAAAAATGGAATTGAAATCGAAATGAAAACTTATCCAAAATGTCTGCAATAAAACTGAGAATCATGAAGTTCAATAACTCATCTGGTTAAAGAACAAATCTGTTCTTTAGATAAGAGTTTACATATCTCGAAATAAAGTTTATTTAAACACAGTTTACATGAATACGTTCAAAATATGCTTAGAAAATGAGTCCAAAAATAGTTACTAGCTTATTAACAATTAATTAATAAAATATTTAACTTTTGTTGCTACTTTTAAGTACAAACTTAATGTCCAGCTTACAGTTTCTTTGCTTATGTTTCAACAATATTAAATAAATGCGTTGCACACATTGCTGAAACTAATTGTAGTTAAAACTATTATTATTATTTTTATATATTGAAATGAATTATCAAACTAATAATTTCAAGTTGGCTGGCAACATATTGCTATACTTAGTTCATTACAAGCTCGTTAAGAGCTTGCCAGCATTGCAATTATAAATGTGCGCCACTCCGAGACAATGCCCCGACAGGCATTCAGGCAATTCAATTTAATTTGTTGCACATGTGCAGATTGTAATCTGACAGCGTGCCACTTGGCCAAATTAATGCTGCAATGCTGCCATGCTGCAGACGAGACGACGGCAAATCTTATACTACATATGTATATATATTTAAATATTCAAAATAACCTCACCTAAATTAATGCGGTGCTGCCAAAGGAGTTCTTATCTGCGAGCCAGGCCAGGCACGCACTTAATTAAAAGCCGCTGCTGCCTGCTTCACCCACTGGCAAACTCCCGAAACTTGACTGACTAACTGCTTGCAACATTCTGAGCCAAGGAAACGCTTGTAAAATAGACGAAATTGCAGTGTTTAAACTTGTCGAGAGCTATTCCAGGTGGCTGCGAGTCAAAGTGCTGTGGCCCACTGGCGTGGAGTCAAGGAACGTGCCCCCGTGTTCCCGATTCCTGTTAGAGATGGGCTCGTGTCGTACTTATTTGCAACAATTACGACACATTATTTGGCACTATTTGAAAAGGAGCGAAACAACATATTTGTTCTCAAGAATCTTTAAGCTCTTCGTTGTAATTCCCTTGCAAAGGGTATTTTTATAGTATTCATTTTGGATACCCTCAACCCAGTTAACCCATCTCCTACACCATTAAATATATATATTCTAGATCAGGATCCGCAGCCCAGTTGATATAGCTATGTCCGCTTAGAGCACTTCTACTTATGCTTACATTTCAGTGTGCAAAATTTGGCAACAGATCTAGTATAAATTTAAAGCTGACTGGTTAATGTGGGCGTGGTCGGATTCTTTATTCTTTATTTTTCATTGATACTTTATATTATTGATACGTATTAGGTTCGTGCCAAGCACAACATGAAATCCCATTTTATCTCAATTTTCAAGTCGTGAGTATTTCATAAAATAAAAAAAGGATAATATGAAAAGAAGGATTCGCTGTCATCTCGAGTCGGTAGTTGAAGACATCCTGATGTGTTTTGTTCACTGTGTGTGTAATTACTAGATTACAGCAGTCGGCAGTCGTTGCACATTCCTGCAACATTTTTATTGCAGACAGCAGTCAGCCAGGGCGGGGAATGGCCAATATATTTGGTGAAAAGAGGCTAACAGAAAAATGAAATTGTTTCCTTTTCCTGTTATTGCAGCGTTATTTATTTGGGCCTCATTAGACCTGTGCTGCGACCCGATTCGTTTTTTGTTGTTTTTTGTTTTTTACCTGGGGGAGGTTTGTAGCACGTTTAATTTGTTTACATAAATCTTGCGCAACGAAAGCCGCATTTGTTTGACTTGCGCTCAAAACTGTACAAATATAGCAAAATATAAAATAAAATGAAACAAAATGAAAAAATTGAAAACAACTTTAACTACTCAGAAAGTTTTGCTGTTGTGTGTACGAGTGTGAGTGTGTAACAATTAAACAGGCGTTAAAAAATAGTGACTAATGAGAAAAGTTTCAGGCAGCGGCATTAAAAAATAAAACTGCCTTTTTAAGTTGGTCCAACTTTTATTTTATTTTCTTCTCCATTTTTTCTTTCTTATCTTTTTTGCTCTCTGCTGTATTGAATTTGTTGGCCTTTGGGCTCAAGCACACACACAACTTGCGAAAACAGAAAGTGTGCGGGCCATAAAGTGAGTTGGCCAAAACATTGAAATCATTACATAGTTCACTGCCTCGTCTCTGCTCCCCATTCGGCTGCGTCGCCACTTATCTTGGCATAGAAAATCTCAAAGTTTGACACAACTTCAGCTCAAGTAGCTGATAAGCATTGAAGGCGCTTATAATGCGAAATACTTTGGCCAAGTATTTCCAATAAGAATATGGGGCAAAAACATTGCCGACGACCTTTATGCGCATTTGGGGAACTCCAGCTGGAACTTGAGTTGAATTTGGGTATTCAACAGCAGCAACATCGGCACGCGTCTCAGCTTCTTTTTGCTTATGTTGTCTGCCTCGTGCTGCAAGCAAAACTCTTACGGAATGTATTCAGTTTACCTATTGATATGCTAAGTCCCCGATTCCACTTTCCTCTTCAGCAGTTAGTTGCAATCAACCTCTTCTAGTCTCTGATAGCAAAAAGACTCTCTTAGTATTTTATGCCTAAATAGCCCAAAATTGCATTCTCATGTCGGTGCCTTTTCTGTAACCTGGTTAACCTCTTATATCGTATATATTAAACTCTACCTATGTAGATATTGATATAGAATTTAGATTATCTACCACCTTCTTCAGACAATTCTTTGTATTTTTCATTATAATGGCTGGGGTCACCAAATCAGAGCAAAGTCTGTACAAGAACAATTTCTGCGATATCTTCATGAACTAATAATAGCTTAATTATGGTTAAGGTATGTTCACTTTTCGAAGCAGACTTTAGATAATCAATTTTCCTCCTCTTTCTGATCGTGTAACTCTTGACTTCTCTCGTTCTTTTCTCAGAAAAAATAATCTCCCTGAAATTTAGAAAATTGCTATAGTTTTGGTTGCCCGTCTTAGAATATTGAAATAATAGTTACGAGTATAACATTAAGGTCTTCCTCTTCTTAAGTCGAGGGTAGATTTTTCTAAGATTTAGAAAAATAATTTCTGTTATTTTCTTTTTTTTATGTATATGCACATAATTCTCATAATGGATTTTCCGCTACTTCTATTATTTACTAAGCATTAGTATTTTAAGTAAATAAACATTTTAAATTGCTTATGTATTCATATGTTTTAACTTGAAAAATTACAAACAACAGCTAAACTTAGCAGCCTAGACAGCACTTTTCATTTCTCGATTCTAGGATTCTGTTCAAATTTTTGTTTTCAACAGTCTGGTTTTAGCATTTGTTCATATTACACCTTGAAAATTTATTATAATAACTACTTTTCTGGTTTTCAAATTCGTTTTTCATTTTTATACGTTTTTTTAAAATTATTTGTAAAAACAAGAAAATTTTATACCTTTCATCGACGGAAGATGGCGCCCACATTGTCGTACGTCCCAGCATAGTTTGGCGCCGAAGATTGTGATCAGCTTCCTATTGGCAAAGAACTCGTAACAATCCGGGACCACCACGTGGGCGCCACAAATCATATCGAGATTGTGCTTGCACAGAAACTTGCTGACAACAACAACAACATCAGCGCCAAAGGTGTAACCAGCAAAGCGACTATCCGGATCGGACCAAAGTAAATCACATAACATCTGTATGTATTTCATGTATTTCAGATCGGGACTCAGTCCGCCATGACAACAAAATATCTATCATCTCATGAAACAGATCGCCAAGGAATAGATAGTTTGTTTTGGGCGGTACGCCTTCGGTCTGAAAAATTCGCATGAGATCCGCGTATTGTCCGTGTATGTCCCCACAGATCTTCAGGGGCGCGTTCAACTTCAGCAGCATCTGGAGAAAGATGTCAGACGCCATGCGGCACAATTTCAAAATTTCATCCTCCGTCAGATCCATGTTATATTCTACTGCCGCGAACAAGCGGGCTTACAATTTTACTGAGATCGTCACCTCGCAATTTCTTTGGAACAAATGGTAATAGTAAATTACAAGTTAAGAGTTTGGTTACATAAATTATCAAGGTAATTGCTGTGACCAATTCTTGGCTGAAACTAATAGATGAAACTGAAACTTTTGGCTATTTTTGAGTGTAAATATGATAATTGTTGTGACTAATTCTTGGTTGAAAATAATAGGTAAAACTGAAACTTTTGGCTATTTTTGTCTCATTTTTGAGTGTAAATATGATATGGGTTTGTGCCTTGTGAAGTGACGTGCAACAAACAAACATTAGATATGCGCATACATTCAGCGGCTGGAAAAACTTTTCTTTGGCATTTCAAAATTCAAGTATCTTTGGTTGTGAGTACTTGTGTGTGTGAGTTTGTGGTTCTGTATATGAGTGTGTGTGTGTGGGAGTGACGAAAGTTGGCAATGCTTAGTTAGAGCCATTTGTTTGAGTTGTGACTGTAATTAAATTTGCTGTTGCTAACTTTACAATAATTTTACAGGCCGTTAAGCTGTGTTAAACCGGAAAAAAACTTGAAAATTGATTTTGTGTCATATTGGCTGACATTTGTGGCTCGCATGAGTCGCAAATCTGTTTGTTTTGTGGCCATAATGAAACAAGCACGTGGCACGTCCACACCCCTTGGCCTCCCCCCCCCCCCCATCCTCTAGGGGCCGAGGCTTAAGAGCCGTAGTCAAATGCAATAAATGTTGCCCACAGCTGGCTGACAGGATGTATTCATTGGAAATTAAATTGCGCATGAAACTTGTTTGCAAATCCAAAGTTAATCCTTGCTGCCAGTCATTTAGTTATTTAGTCAGTCAGTTGCTCAGTCAGTCATTCCGTCAGTCAGTCAGTTAGTCAGTCACTCACATTAACCTTAATTAAGTGACAAACAAGAAACGAACGCTCCGCTTTTCAGTCCTCATCCCAAGCCACGATGTTTGGCTCCGTTACTCAGAACCTCAGTTCATTTACAGGCAATTGAATTTTAATGGGATTTCGCTTTTGGCCCAAGAATGCTCGCTTTGGCCCAAGTTAAGAGTTCTTGGCTTGCAGTTGCGAAAGCCCCCTTCAACTCCTCGGAGCCATATGCTTTGGCGGTCGATTGCCAAGTGTCCATTTGCATATTTGTCGTTTCAGTTTGGGGCCCTTTGGCACTGGCTTTTATTTTGTGTGCTCGTTATTCAATTTATTTGCAATGCTCGCAAATTTTAAGCGTGGAAGTGAAAAGATTTTTGGGGTATTTTGCCTTTGGTGTTTCATCTATTTTTGGGGTCAGAGTATTAAAGTTCGTTGCGGTTAAAGTCACAAGCCGCATGTCAGTTTAGGGCCGGCCAGCCTTAACGCATCATTAAAGCTGCTGACAACTAAAGGGGGCCAGCAGCCAAGGACAGGGGGAGGTGAGCTGTGGTTTATCTATGCCTCTCTCTTAATTAAAGATAAAATGTGCTAAATTGTGCAGCATTTGGAAGTAAAAGTTGTATTTAATGTTCTTGCTGATTGTAGTTTCTTTTCACTTCACTTCTCTTACTTTAATTTACTTCTTTTTTGGTTGCCCTTTGAGCAGCTGCTTGGTCAATGCAAGCATTCATCCAACTATCAATCAATCAATTACGCTTACAAGTGCGTCAGAGCTTAAGGGAATGGCTGAGAAACGTGCCTCAGCTTTAGTTTTTGCCACTGAATTTTACGACCAACTTTGCTAACAAGAATGAATTGAAATATAACGCTCCAAGAGCTCTTAGCCACGCCTTCCTAAAAACAAAAATAAAAAATCAAAAAATATACGTATGTACACTCTGAAAAAAATAAAAAATACTCGAAATGAATTATGCTACTTCTTCAAGTATGTTTCTGAACGTTGTGTTTTTAGAAAATCAGCATTAATATTTTGTTGATTTTCGAGTACATTTTTCTGCAATATGAAAAAGAACTTGTCATAATTACTTACAATTTATTATAATTTAAACATTAGTAATTTAAATTTTCACAAATAGCTTTTTAAATATTTATTAATTGAATTTAAAAGAAAAAACTAACTATTCGCGATTCGAACTCGCGGCTGGCATTTCTACTCATTATAAATATTTGCTATTAAGAAAAATTCAAAACAAATCTTTCTAATTTTAAAATCTTTTTTTTCGTATTTATGAAGTCTAGAAAATGTTTTCTAGTTTTCAAGGCGGTTTTCAATTTACCCAAAACTTCACTTATTTAGAGGAGATTTTTTTCGGAGTGTATGTATGCATCTTAGCCAGCATAAAGCTTTTAGGGACTTTGAGCTTAAACTGCTTCGTTCCCCATCGACAAATGTCTTTCAACCGCACCATCAACTCACACAGTAATAAAAATATTATTTCTATAAAAGTATTCAATTTGTTTCACATCTTTAGTAGCGTCAACAAAATGACTGTTCACAAATTAAATTAAATTAAATATAATCCTAGCTAATGATTACACATTTGCAATTACTTTTATTTTTTTTTTAGCTGCTTTTACTTTTATTTTTTTTTTAGCTGCTGTTAGCTGCGATTTGTTGTCTACTTTGTCTGATTTTGCTTTTGTTGATTAACTGTTATATTTTGAACATTTGTTTGATTTGGCTTTTTACTCAACAGCAATTTGTGCATCGACCAAAATCTGCCATATTTATTGGATGTTCGACAATATTTAGAACATTTATTATTTACAGTTTGCATTCACTCAACTCGCATGCTGCTGCTGCTGGCTTGTGTCTGCCACGCTGCCACTAAGCTGCAAAGCAATTATTTAACTGAATGGTCGAGTGAAAATTGTTTTATATTGTCAGCCAGACAGCATGTCCTGCATAAAGCACATGACAAAAGGAATAAGGACAAACATTTTAAACGAAATTCAACACAAAACACAATTTAGATTTTGTATAAGCCTGACTCTTGACTGTCTCTGCACTGCAGGAAAATTAACAATTGATATTGTATTCAAATTAAAGCAATATTTAAACCAGATTCGCCAAATAATATAGGACTTTCTATAATGTTGTATTTTTGTTCATGTAATTAAATTAAGTCAGTTTATTAAATGCAAAATAATTTGCTTCCGAAACTTTGCACTGGTCTGCTATGCAGCGAAAAATTTAACTTTTCTTATATATACTTTTTTTTAAAGGAAATTGATAAATCTTTTGAGTTATTCCAAGTTAAAAATATTTACACCCAGGGCTTGTTGGGTGTATTGTACTTAAAGTCGTTGTGCAGGTACTGTAATTAGCATATTTATGAAAATATATTGGTAAATGGGCTCTTCTTTGCTTATGTTTTTGTTTATTTTTTTACCTAATGACATTAGTTAAATTAATTAATATAAAGCGGTAATTTACAATGTAAACATCAATCGCTGCTGTGATGTGTTTTTTAAAGTAGATGTTAAATGAAAAACTCTATGGATAATTTTAAATTTATGAAACAGAAGGAGCAGTTCGAGATCTTCTAGAAACAATGGTCCGTAAAGTGAGTTGGTCTGGGTGAAATGGCTTCATCCTTCTTCGAAAATGCGAAGAATAATATGAAATCGTTAATATGTGTTAACGTTATTTATGTCAGCCATGTATTTAAATTGATCTGAGAATTTCTCTTTGCAAACAGATATACTTATGCAAACAGTTGTGTGTTTCTTCAAAAACAATAAGTGTTCAAATTTGTTTAATTCTCAGACTCATATTTGATTGATAATCGTTGAATTTCAAATTTCAAATTTTAATTTGATTAATTATTATTATTATTTAAGTTTTAAATACATTTTTTTCTAGCTTAAACATAAATGCTTAGCATAAATCTTATGGGCATTTGGTACACATTATTAGAAAGTCTCAATGGCCCAGGATATCCAGGATATTTGTCAAGCACTCTCGCAAAGGACCTTCGTATGGTGTTTTATCAGTGCCGCTAAAGTTATTGCAGGCAAATGGCTAAGAGCCACAGTTGCCACAGTTGCCACAGTTGCAACAGTTGCAGTGGCCGCCACATCATTATAACGCAGTGACGATACTTAAATACGAACTGGAAAACCAACAGCGAGAAATGGAAGTATTTGCCAAACAGTGCACACTGGGCCAGTGGCCATTTTTTGTTAAATTAATCATAATTTTAATTAAATATTTTAAATTATTAAATTAAATATAATAAATAAATAAAAATAAATAATAAATAAATAAATTTATGATAGATCATTAACATTGCAATCCTGAAATTGTATTCTGATTTTTTTTTTTTTTTATTAATGTGCAAATATAACGAATTCTTGATTTATCTATTGGAGTAGTATGATAAACGGACTGATTTCAAAGCTTTTGTGTAAAGCGTAAAAAATAAAAAATATTTAAACCTTTCTTACTGCTTAGATGATATGACCAGAAAATTTTATGATATTTGTTGATTTTATTTATTTGTTACACAAAAAATGATTTAATATAACCGTTTTTTTTTTTATTTTTTAATTAAGTGCTTGGTTCATTGATCTGTAACTACAATTTGAGAATATATGCCACTGCCACCAAAAAATGAGGAACTGGCCCAGTGTGCAGTGTGTTACAGTTGTGTACCACACAAATTGCATATATCATGGCACGTGTAAAGTATTTTTCATCGTTGCAGGAAAACTGCTGTTGACACAATTTCGCACAGTGATTGCTTTTGTGATTTCTGCTGCTGCAGTTTATTTGGTTTACTTGGGTTTTTATTATATATTAAAGCTGTTTGGAGACGGCGAATGTCACAGTTGCAAATGTTTTCACTGCTGCTGCTGCTGTTGCAATTCCAAGTTGCAGCTCCCGACAGAGATGGAAAAAGGAAGCGGAGAGATGAGGGGAAGCAGCTCTTACTATTTGCAGTGCGATTAATTGACTCAGCGAGTTTTTTATGGATACCTCCAGGCGCTGCTCCCAGGAAGATTCATTATTGTTGCTCGTCATGCATTAATAAGTGCATAAACTCAATTTGTGTCATGTTTTGCTCAGCACTCAAACAACAAGTGAGCGAAAGACACACACACACATTCAAACAAGCGCTGGGGGCTATTGTCTCACATGTGGTATGCGTAATATTGAAGAATTTATTGTATTTTAATTGCTAGCACATGATTTCGAATTGTTGATTTGTTGAATTGTTGCCGACTTAATTAAAATTTTAACAATTCGACACACGCTTGCAGCTATTCATTAATTAAATCCCCATACAAAGCGGCTGAGTTGTGCACCTTTGGGCCAAGACTTACCAGGTTTGTTAATAAAACGAGGCCGGCTCTTATGTGTGGAGCTCTTCTTTGGTCTCGTGAAATTCATGTAGTGGTCTATAACTTGTGTGGCAATTCGATTGCAATTGTACCTGTCACATTAACTCTGATTTATGCGCCATAAAACACAAGAGAGCTTTGACTGTGCTGAATAGCTGCCTTTTTTAATACCCTGCGTGAGTAAAACGAGTAATAAACAGGTACAAGAAACTGTAGCGCACAGATAAGGAAGTATTCGAACCTATATCGACTATAAACATAGGCATGCTTGCTCTTCCTATACCCAACAGCCATAAGATAAATAAGCCTTATATACATGTATATATACAAATATAGACGGCATCTGAATGTATCTGAAAAAATATATATATTATATATATTATTGAGTAAAATAGTAAAACTGTTAAAATTTAATGTAACGGTATATATGTACATACATATATAATACATAATATGATCAGGATCAACAGTTGAGACGCTATATCCATGTCCGTCTGAGAACGGAAGAAGAAAATTTGAATAACCCAGCTAAAGTTAATTGCATTTTTATCGATAACTGCCACCTTTTGCGAATATCGATTTCCGATAACAACAAAAGTATCAGTTTTTAAGGCAGAGACTTTCAATTGATATATAATTGGCATATAAATGATAAAATGATAACTGAAAAAACTACATTAATATCTTAAATAAAACTTTATACTTGAGATTTTGGCATTAAATTAGAATGTATTTAACAGCTGTGTAAAGGGTATTTTGTAGTCGGGATCACTTGAATGCAGCAATTTTGTTTTTTTCCCTTTTGATACAGCATTTTAGATATATGTTCCTTTTATGTCTACCAATAAAAAGAGCACAAGTCGGACATTTGTTTAGTCAAGTAACGAGTATTTGTTGTACAGCTGTCAATATTTGCGGGAGGAAGCTGGAAAGTGGGTCCCTAACATTGCGCATTTTGGTTAATTTTAATGGGAAACCCGTTAATGCAAAGTAAACAAAACAGTCCAATGAAAACTCTAACCCTCTTGTTTATCCAAGTTAATTGCGTTCAGGTGGGGAACTTACAAAACATTTGCTTATTTGCTTATGGACCCTTTCACTACGTGCAAAAGGGCTTGCAGCAGGTCATTTGGTCATTTTGCGATTGTGCATGTTTTTTTTAATCCTAATTATTATTATGCTGACGACATTTTTACTGTGCTCAGTGCGTAATTCAAAAGCCGAGCACTAAGGGTTTAAACCTAAGCGACAGCTAAGCCAAATTGGATACTCTCTTCTAGGACTTGCAAATGCCACAGCCACAGTGGCATGCCGCTTCTTGCATATACCATATCTTAAGACTTCTGCAGCCGCAGGTGCGTTTATCATGCACTTTAATCAAGTTCTTAAAAGAACGCCAAGTGGCGCATTGTCTGGCGCTAAGCAAACAGCGAGGGCTGTTCCTTCAGTTCCTTAAACAACATTAGAGAGAGTGAAAGAGACAGTGGAGATAGTAGGGAGAGTTAACTTAACTTAAAATGTGTGCGAGGTCTGCTCTCCACGCTTTTGTCAAGGCTCAGACAAAAATTGAAGCTAATAAAATCTTCTCCCTTTTAGAAACAAATTCTAAGACAAAATTGTTAAAATTGGAAAGCGTTTATATATTTTTAACAAGGGTACAAAACATTTTGCACTTAAACATTTTACGAACCGAAATGGAACGAAATAAGTTATCTAATTTCTTCATAAGACAACTTTCTTTTAACTTTTAAATATTATTTTAATGTTGATTGTTGATATAATTGTTATTAAATAAGCCTCAAAATAAGATTAGTTATTCATTTTGAAATTTAACATCATTAAATTGTAAGTTCAAATTTAAATGTTATTTTTTTTTTAATTTGAGTAATGTTTTTAGTTGAAATTAAATAAAAAAAAAAAATGTATTTATTTATTTTGGCTGTAGGTAGTTCATAAGCAGCTCTCCGGCAGACCTTGGAATTGCTGGCCCGCAGCTGGATTGACTGATATGACGTTGCCACTGACTTGGCCTTCAAGTTGGCCACTTTGCTGCACGCTGTGTCAGAATTGCTATAGCAACCGACAACTGGCAACTGGCAACTTGTAACTTGCAACTTGAAGCTGGGTAACTTAAGCATTTTATCTATCGTTGCTACTGATGTTGTTTTCAAATTTCTTTTTAAGTAATCTTTTATACCTTCCTCGTCTAACGTGTTTTTTGTTGCCTGAATCCCTTTTTGGTTTTTGTAATTCCTCAACGCGATTCTTAATTGCAGGTTCTTGAAATAAGCTTTTTCTCTTTTGTTTCTGCTTCTTTCGACTTGCGATTGCAATTAGAGTTTTTCTTTGTAATTGAAATGCGCAAATGATTTGATTTCAAGTTTACGTTTTTAATATTGCACACTTCGCCTTCGAGCGGCCTCGTTGCGGGTCATTTTAGCCAGAGGCAGCCAACTTTCCAAACGGAAGCAAGAACAATGTGCGATAAAAATGCCTTTTGTGGAGAACGAAAAGTTTTGCGAGTTCATTTTTGTGATACAACTAGGTTTCATTTTGTAGTTCCTTTCCGACAACTTTCTCTATGTGCACGTGTATGTGTGTGTTTGTGTGTGTGTGTTTGTGTGTGTGATAAAGTTTGTCAACTTTTCATGGCAACTGTACAAAAACTTTGAGCAATTCCAACACTCCATTTAGAGCCTTTATCGCGACAAACAATTTTTTATGCAAAAAGTGAATACATTTATTTTATTATTTAAAGTGGCATCCAGCAATGGAATCTAAATAATTGTAAATGCCATAAAATGCAGCAAATAGCAAATAACATCAAACTGGCCACATTTTGATGTTGGTCGAATTCCTGGTTGCATTCCTGTCTAAAACTCGGAATTACAAATAATTTGTTATTTGTGGCAGATTTACGTTTTGCTTGTGTGGCATGTCTGTTAAACGAATGTTTCGCTTATGACATGGTAATTAAATTAAAAGCACTTTGTGCTGTAAGCTGTCAAAAAGTAAATTGGCCTAAAGCACACATAGACACACATAGACACAACCAATAAATGCAGCATGCAATAACAATTTTTGCTGCTGCATCCAAATCCGGCTTTAGTGCTCACAATGCCATTGACTAGTGCCTGCAGCAGCTTGGAGCAAAATTCGCTCGACAATTTACATAACGACAATTTCTACGGAAGTGGGAGGTGGGTGGGTGTGGGTATGGGGGTGAGGGTTGGGCGTGGTGTCCGTATCTTACCATTTTAAATATTTACATACGGCCATCTGCATTTACAGGCCCTGAGCTTTGTTCTACTTGCTGACCTCGCCACCAAAAGGTTCTCACAGAAAGCAGTCCTTTAGAATTTATAATTGTTATTTAATTTGCATAAACTTAAGACACAGCCTTGCTCCGACCCCGCCCCTTACCCCACCATTAGCCTCACCCGCACTTGTCTTGGCTTTGACTAAAAGGAAACACATGTCCAATGAAATGAATCATTTTTATGGCCGGCTGCCCGCTGAGCTGACTTGGCTAATTTATAAGTCTTTCGGTCTACTTAAAAATTTAGAACAATTTATTTTAATATTTATGGCATAACTTTGTGCGTTTTTCTTGCCGGCAAAAGGATTTCAAGGATTTGAGCAAAATATAATCATAAATACCGAGAATTATGCCTAATAAAATCAAACAAAAGCGTTTGACACTTTTATTAAATTTTGACCCAGCCTGTGCGCACTTCCCTTAATGGATTTTATACACAGTGGGGGGAATGTGGTGGTTTGGGGTGGTTTGGGGGTAAAGGGGTTAGGCCTAAAGACAATTACTCAAGCGATTTCACTTTCAAGGCAGTTCCAACGTCAAAGGCCAATTTGCATACTCAAGAAATTTGTCAAGTTCATTTCGAGTCGCTACATTGAGTGCGAAAACGCAGAAATCAGCCCAGTTTAGTGTGATATGATAGATATCTGAACCTATATTTTATTGTTGTATCAGCAATATTTACTGGTAAACATAAGTGCTTACGAGTTCTAAATTCCAGTATGATATTTTTTTTTGATTTCCGGGAAAGTTTGTGACGAAATAATGTTTTACAGATTGAAAATCAATTTAATGCTTTACTTGTTATATAATTCAATATACTTATAATATAGTTCAATATCGGAATTTGAAGATTTTATTCATATAAGCATTATATAATCTTAGAGTGCATTTTTTTTAGATTTTGCTCTTGTGCATTTCTCTTTTTATATCCTTGTCCGAAATACATGTCTTGATAATAAAAAATACTTGTTAAAAATTCAAAAATGCCGGTTTTCAGGGAGATTTTCATTTTGTTGCGTTGTTATAATAATCAAATTGCATACCTAAAGCTTTTGGTTTCAAGACTCATGAAAATTGTGATTAAGGATGGGATTTATTTAATTAATATGAAAAGGATACTCATTTAATATGCTCGTTGTGTTACGAATGAGCATTCTGATTAATTGCTTATTTAATTGCCAGATGGAAATGTACATGAATTATAATTACATAATTCAGGGAAATTTGTATTTCGATATGTTGTTAACAAATGCTTGGCCTAAGCAAAATTATGATGGCAATCAAATATGCCCAACAACAACAACAACAATAAGCCCAACAATGTCAATGCTATCAAGATGTTATGGCTCATAATTTCCTCATAGGAAAATTGTTGCTGCTGCCTTGACTGTCGTTGTTGTTGTTGTGAAAATATTGCAGGCAATTGACATTTTTCAGATGTCAGCCCATATTGATTTTCGCTTAGCTGGGCTGACTTTGGGACCGGAAACATATCGATTGCGTTGCCATTTCTGAGATATCTGTGCCATATATCAGAATATCATGTGTTGAAAACGTATATCGAATGTCACCCATGCGACATGGGCCAACTGTTGCTTGTAGATCGGAATTAATGCTCATGCATAAAACTGACACATCCACAAATATGTGTATATATATGTGTGTGAGTGTGTGTGGGAAGGGAAGCGACAGCGACACTTGATGAATATGAAAATGATTGTTATGTGAGTTTTATGTAAATATGCAGCACATGAAATTTATAAAAGAAATTAGCAGTTGAAAGCGTAAGAGAAACAAGCAGATTCAAAACAAACACAGAGGGGGCATGGAAGTGTGTGTGTGTGAGAGAGAGAGGGAGAGATTGAGGGAACTGTTGACAGTTATCCTGACACAAACACGCATTGTCTTGTCTAACAAGCGTCAGCATCAGCCTCAGTTTCAGGCTTCACATCGCCTGTCAGTCAGCCTCAGTCAAGTTTTGTGCTCCGGCCCATTTACATATTTACACTTTACGAAAATAAAAACCTGCATGCTTTTGTGCGTAAAGTTGAAATTGCTTAATGGATGGCAACAGCAACAACAAGACCAACAACAACAGCAACAATAGCAATAAGAGCAGTTTGTCCAATGGCTGTCAAAATGTAATTTGCACAAAGCGGCAGTGCTGAGAAATGCCTGCACAAAACTGATTCATTTTAATGCAATTTGCGTATAGCACACACATACGCAAGCATACTTGAGTTAACAGCGCCTTAACAGCGCACTCACTGTTAAAATGCTACTCAAACTGTCGCGCTTAGCTGAGCTGTGTTTTGTGGACACAAACTCATTCATAAAACGGAGAGAGAGCGCGCTCGCCCGAGAGAGAGAGAGAGAGAGCAAAAGAGCGTAAGAGCGTAACAGATTGAGTTGTTGGATGCTGTCGCTTTGCTGTTGCTTAAATACGCAGTGCACAGCATCTGGCGAGCACAGTGGGCAACGTAGCGTTGAACCTGAACCACGGCAACAGAATAAACACAAAGACGCCGCGTGTGTCAGTCTATCAAGCATACAATTCGTCAGTCACTCAGTCAGACGGACAGGCGACGTGAATACTGAGTGGATCATTTGCCTGACCTGCATTTGATAAGCAACATATTTAATTTGTGTAATTAGCAAACATGATATCAAATAATTAAATATTTACATGTGTGTGTGAACTGAAATTGCAGTTGGAATTTAATCAGTGGCTGAACATGTGCAGCGAAAGTTATTACAAATGAAATGTAACTCAAATATTGCGCATACGCCCCGGTGGCCAGACGTGGAGTCTGTATGTGTGTGTGTGTGTTTGAGTGTGTGTGTGTTTTGCGCTAATTTCTCACACTTCAAACGTCTGGCAATGAATTTCCGTTTGCCTCTCAGGACTGCTGCCTCGCACTTCACGTTCCACATTCTGATTTCCTGCTCCTTTTATTTTCATTTTCTTTTTGTTTTTTTTGCCTTTCTCTGCTTTTGGCTTTTCACTTCCGCATTCGCCTGAAGCGAATTGTTTAGCTCAAGTGTTTTGTTTGCCTTAGTTCTATGTGCTTCTCAATTCGCATCCTCTTTCCCAGCCACACCTCCATCCTTTTATGCCATAAATTAAGCACTCTGACAGTTAGTTTACCTTCGCATTGTTTGCCGGTAAACACTTTATGCGTATTTGAGCTCTGCATTAGCGCCTGTTCTACTCTGGCAATCCTTTCAATCCTTCCTCTCCCTTGGTAGAGTAAAGTCGGGTATTAGTGATGTGTTCAGCTTATGTGGCTATTAAATGGCTTCTAATCTAAACACATTACAAACTTATGTAAAATATAATTAAAATGGAAGAATTTATGGCTTTGAAATTATACTATTTTAAATTTGCTATAAGCTATTTTGTTAAAACAACTAACAATCTAAATTATCAGCATTTAAGCAAGAAATACACAATTGAAATTTGGGTATCTTACAATTTATCAGATTATTATTATTCAAATTGGTTCTACGGATATTATTATGATTATTGTTATCAACATCCTTCTTTTCTTTCTGCGCACTGTTGCGCCTTCTTGCTCCTGCTTTCTTATCCTTTTTAGCTTAGTAGCTCTTATGCCTCCTTCACTACACTCGGAAAATCAATTTCGAAAATCGCCTTTCATTTGGCTCCAAGAACAGCTTAACTTATTACCAGAAAATTATATTCTTAAAGACCAGGATCTTTGTTTTTTTAATTTGAAGGTACATTTTCTTAAATAAAAAAATCTAAATTCCAGCTAATTTATTTAGATGCGCACACTGACTCATAAATGGTATTTTTTCTTACTATTATTGTTATTATTATTAATATTTTATTTAAATGGGTAACAGTTTTAGATCGTTTAGAAATTTAGGTTTTGAATTTCTAAATTCTATACGCTTGTTAGAAATATAATTGGTAATTATAAAAAATATTTCTCAACAATAGAAGAAACCCATTTTAATTTAAAGTTTTTTTTTCGTATGTTTAGAAATTATTTCTTAAACAAAAAAATAAACCTCTTGGTCAAATGGGAAATTTTCCAGGCGTTTATTATTGCTCTGATTATTGTTATTAATTTCAAATTTGGGAACGTTCTTGGTCAGTAGCTCTTTCAACTATTCACTAAGTATGGCTTCTTTAATATTGAGTCTTACCTTGCTATGATAGAGGATTGTTCCTATTAAAGACATTGTTCGTTTTTTTTTTTGCATGTTTAAATGTTTTTCTATTTTTACTTGAGAGCAACTTGAAATATGAGCCATTAGCGATATCTTTTGATTAGTTAATGGCGTTTATTTGATTTCAAATCGCTTTACACACACCGCAGCTGCCCCACGCTGTTGCCTCCTTTGAGAGTTTATTGGACAAGTTTTTCTTGAGTTACATGAAGCACGTAGCGTGAAAGGGAGGAAACACTTGTTGGCTGGATTGAGTTGGATTGAATTGGCTTAGATGGCGGTAGTTAGTTGTTGGTGCATGGCACGTAGCACAGTCGAATCACAGTTGTGCTTACCCATTAAGTAAATGAATTGAACATAACCAGTGCTAATAGCAATAAACAGATTTTTGCGAATGGATGTTGCGTAAGCAGGACTAAAAAAAGTGTTGCCTACTTAAGCGGGCAGCTATCTGCTTTATATGTATGTTCAAGTGTGCTCTATATACATACATACATATTTGTGTAAAGTGTGTCGTGTGTTGGCTTGATAAAAATAACAAGACATACTTGCAGCAGGCAACTACTAACTGCAACACTTGTCCAAAAATAGTCGGCAACAAATAAAACGGCAAACGAAATAAACAAATAGAAGAACATACTGCAAACAAACGACGAAAAGCGAGAAACGAAAACGGTTTTGTGCGAAGGTTGCGTGTCTATTTTGTGAGCACAGTGCGACAGAATGTGCCACTAAGTGCATGAAATCTACAAGCAAAGGCAAAAGTGAAGGCAGTGGCAGCGGAAACGGAAGCGAGAACAACATGTCTGGGATTATTAGCTATGGCAGAGGCAGAGGCAGTGGCAGCAGCATCAGCATGACTAGCATCAATTACTTGTGGTTCTCGCTGCTGCTCTGCCACAGCTGCAACATTTTTGGATTACTGCGTCTCGAACAGCATCTGGCCGAGGGTAAGTCTCAAAGAGTTCCAAGCACTTTAGCTTCAAGCCACAGACATTTTATAAAGGTGTTTCACAGTCAGCATTTAATCATAAACGCACAGAAATCTTGGACTAAACATTAAAGCAGAAGTCAAATTAATTCTGCTAATTATAATTATTCATAATTAATTAAATAAATTATTAGTTACAACAAAATTAATATTTTTTATGCTAAGGCAACGCTAAAACTCAGATGATAATTCGTGATATTTTCTCGCCTTCCTGTGTGGTTTAAATTATACAAATGAAAATGAAAATTAATGATTTTAATGACTGTCTAAAGCACTGGTGCCTAAACTTGTACTGAAACTTCGATTTTAAAAGTAAGTGAGCAAGCTGACCATAAATTTCTAAGGTAATCTGGAAAATTTAAGAAAGTGTCGCAAATACTTGAATGAAACATTTTTGGTTTTCCGATTAATTATTGAAATGAATGAAAATGCAAAAATAGATTTTTGTTCACCATTTTGTTCTACTTAAAAATGTATTTTATTAATAAACTAACTGCGAACTGATATTTTGACTGATAATAAAAAATGTAACGGGCGATTTATATTTATTAACAAATATTATTATTGTTCCAAGTCCAAGATTTCGAAGCGAGTTGTATTGAAAATCTGTGCCAAACAAATTGTGATGGATTTTATGAGTGCACGCTCCAATTGTGTTTTTTATATATGGCATTTTTGATTTGCTTTGCGGGTTCCATTTTATGTCATTATGAGCACAGCCTTTTGATTTAATGACAGATGCCATAAAACACCCAGGCACCCACACACATGCACAACATAAATCTCAGCCTGTTTATGTGTATTTGTGCCTTATGCGCGCTTTGATTTATATCCGAGTGCTCGCAAATGTTATGCGTTTCATTATTTTTTTATGATAATTTATCAAATATGTGAGCTGCATAACAAAGCCAAAATAAAACATAAGAAGGAAGATGGAAACCCGAGTTAACAGTTGGCAGTTTATGGCTTTGCTGAAAGGTGGTAACAGTCGGCTGATTGCAGCTTAGTCCTAATAATAGACCACAAAATGCCTTTAGACCCGTAAGCGGGGCTTTAAATAAACTTCAAGCAACCGAAACAACAACAACAACAACAACAACAATAACACCAGACAAATAAGCCAAATCAACAGCGTCTTATTTCGCCTATTTGCTTCCTATTTTTGCTCCCTTTTCGCCCTCTCTGCACCACCCACCCTTACACTTTCACAGCCCTGCCCTTTGAGTACTTAGACGAGCACCTGGACGACTTCAACTATGACCTGGACGAGGCCCAATCCCAGGCCAAATACGATGCACGTTTGCTATCCGAGCAAATGCTGAGCGACGCTGAGCTCCAGCAAAGAGCAGACTCCGAGTCCCGCATCAGCTCCAATTCGAACGCAAACATCAACTCCAACTCCAACTTAAATTTCAACACCAACTCCAACTCGGAGGCTGACAGCGGAGCGAAGTTGCCAGCTGCTGCTGTCAGCTCTGCGACTGAGGATGACTTGGAGCCGCATAGCCGAGCGGCGGCTTGTTTCACAAATGGACATAAGTACACACATGGACAGAAGGTAAGCCCTAGCATCACAACACACACCCACACCCATTTTCACTCACACACAACTAGCTTATGCACACCTTTGCCACACATCTGCGTTTTTAACTCTACTTTCGTCACTTTCTGAGCGAATATTCATTTGCGGCTGCGGTGCTTTTCGCAGGATTCTCTTTCAGCTGGCGCATTAAATGACTCATTTATAGATTGCGTTTAAGCCTATGGGGAAAGATGTTCTTATAGCTGTGCAATTGCAATGAACATAAGTACACTCAGAAAAAATGTACCTATAACTTCGAAAATCGAGTTAAAACTGAAAATTATTTCTGTAAAATTTCGTAATATACTAAGAAAACTAACCAAAAATTTTATGTATGAATGAATAATGTAATAATAATAACACTAAGTTATATAACATGTTTTTTTCTAAACTTTAGAAAAATATAGCCTTGAAATTTAATTTCTTAATAATAAGCTGAACTGCACTTGGGGCTAACAATTTTTTAATATTTTTTTTTTATTAAATTTTGGTAAGCATAATTTTTAAGCACATTCATGCAAGTTTTTATCACTTGTAATAATGAACTTGTATTTCATTACATAATTGATTTAAAGTACTTCGTTTTGGGGGAAGCTGATGATTCAAATGAGGAATATAACCCAAGCCACTAACAATTCATACATTGACCATTTTTCTAATGATTTTAATAATGTGGCTAGGGTATATGTAGTTACAATCTGGCATATCCTTGACAAAGGCCGACTTAGAAAAGATTTTGCTCTTTTAAGAACGGCTTGGGATTTGGTACATTGGAGAATACTTCTACGTTGAGGGAGTTGGCCTGGTTGTAAGCGTTAATGTTTTAACCTGGTATATGATTTGATGTGTACAACGTTTGCAGCAGAAAGCTTCTAATAGTAATATGCTTTAGGGATGTAATTGAAATTTAATAAATTATAGCCAAGTCTTATTCAATGTAAACTTGTCCAAGTATAACTGTGTTTCGTGTGCCATTTCAAAAATGAAATCTGCTAAATAAACTAAGCTACTATCTTTGGCAAATTCAATTAAGGGTTTTAAAAGGGATTTTAAACATTTTCACACAGCTTCAGCTTTAGTTACTCAGATTTTGGTATGCGAACTAAAAAAAATCAACCAAAAGCGACAACACATAAACCATGTTTTCGTATTTGGTATTCTGGTTGTCTTTATTTTTTGTGGAATATAGTTAACCCTTGTTTTGTGTTGATTTTTTAACTATTTTTTTACTCTGTGGCAGGTGCCGCGCTCGGATGCATGTGAGGTTTGCCTGTGTATGGACGGCGAAATCTTTTGCTGGTGGGAGAAATGCGGTTAGTTTGGATTGAGTTTTATGTGCTTTACAGCACGAAATGTAGATGAAACTTTTCGCTTTCTGCGCAGATAAGGCGAATGTAAACAGCGGGGAGGCGACTGCAACGGCTATGGCAATGGCCACGGCGATGGGGACCACTGGCGGCGACTATTCGGATCCGTATCGGTATGAGACCACAACGAGAAAATCAACAAAAGTGCACAAAACGACGAGGAAGGCCGGCAAGCGACACAAGCATCACAAGAATCAAAAGAATTTTAATGACTACGAAGCTTACCATAGCCGCAAGCAGGCGCCGGATTATAAAAAGCCAGACATAATGCAACAAAAACAAAAGGGCGACAGTGCTGCCAACCACAGCAGCAGCAGCAGCGGCAGCAGCGAAAGCAGCAACTACAATACAAACAAGCAACACAAACATGAGCAGCAGCAAAAGTCGACAACAACCCAGCAACAACAGCAACAACAGCAACAACATAAGAAACCTACTCAGCAGCAGCAGCAGCAGGGGTTCCATGTGACAACAATGTCTGTTAATCAAGCGGCGAAGGAAACACATTATCAGCAGCAATTGCCAACGCCCCAGCAGCAACACCAACACCAACACCAGCAACATTTACACGCACATCAGCCGCATTCGTCCAGTAAAATATTAAATTTTCCTGAAAACTTGCCAGCTCTGCTTTATTACGACTACAAAACGGAGGAGCATGAACATCATCAGCATCAGCATCATCAGCAGCATTTGCTGCACGAAAAGCAACGACTGCAACAACAACAGCAACAGCGGCAGCTGCAGCAGAATCAGCAACTGCGACAGCCACAGCGAAAGAAACAGCAAAAGACAACTCTTGGCACAGACTTGGTCGTTGATAAAAACTTTGATGAGGCGGAAACCGACAGCGATATTTTGCCCGAGCCACCAACCAAACGGCCTGCAATGACCGCAACAACAACGGTCAGCAGCAGCAGCAGCAGCAGCGGTGTCAGGAACAACATTGCCAAACCGACAGCAACAGCAACAACAATAAAAATGGAGACAACGCCACGCAGCCAACAAGCTGCCACACCGTTTGTCATGGCCAATACAAATGTGAGTGGGCAAATAACATTAAGTACAGACAAGAAAGAAATGTTTACAACCAACTCTCGAATACTAAATACTCTTGCAGAAGCATGATTGCTCTATTTCAACCATGAAGAACATTTTCATCTTTTTATCTCGGGAATACAATTTTCATTTTGTTTTTTTGCAATTATTTACTTTGTTTTCGTATTAAATTTAAAATGTTATTAATTTATGTATTTATATGCTAATAGTTAATTTCATTTTATTTATTTTTGTAGTTTACTTGTGCCGACTGAAATAAGACGAAATTAAACAAATTATTGTTAATATCAGTTTTGCAGTTTAAAATCTGTTATCAAAAGCAGTATTAAGAATGTTGATGTCAGTTGCCAAAATGAAAGAACAAATTATTGTTATGTTGCTCGATTTTATTTAATATAATAGAAGCCAACAGAAACGCACATTTAATAGCTATTTATTTTTATTTTATTGCCCCTTAATATCAAGTTCATAATACCCCTTAGCTCAGCTTGACATCTGCTAGACACTTACACTTTTTGGGGTTGGAGTGGTCTGTTTCAATTTGGTGCATATATAATAAGAAAATATATAATGCCCACTTCCAAGAGTGTAATAAAACCCAACAAGCCAACAGCCAACAAGTATATTTCAGCTCTTGTTGGCTGTTGCAGCAGTGACCCAAGTGCCCCTAAAGTGCGGCGAATTAAGTTTTTAAGGATCTCTCATTTTGTAGACATTTATTTCAGCTTTGTGCAATTGCACAACTGCTTTATTATTTAGTCGAGTTTAATGTTTGAAATTAAAAACAAGTTCCTCAACACAATTTAGCAGACATTGCAGTGGGTTTAGGGTCCATTAAATTGTATTTATTATGCATATTATAATAATCACCTTTAACTGTATGTTCCGTGTAACTGTAGCGAGTGCAACAGGATCAGGAAACTGAGGAAGCTGATGATGCATTTCATCGTTGGCTGACATCGACGGAACTCAATGTTGACAGCACAAATATTTTTGACGATAACATGGCAGCAGCAGCAGCTGCAGCTGCAGTTGAGCAGGAAACATCAGCATCAACAATAATCGATGATGTTGGCACCAACAGCAACAGCGGCAGAAACGGTACCACCAGCAGCAGCAATAGTAAGGACAATGGCAACAGACACGGCAACAACATAGCTGACAATGCCGATGCTGTGTTCTTCCGTAGCTCTTACAATGATTACAGCAGCGAATTCAATGGGAGCGTTGTCAATATTGACATTACACTAACTGCTGTGGATGTGCATCCCCATCAGCAGCAGCAGCAGCAGATGTTACCCAAAGCCAGCACGCAAACGGATTTAATTGCAAATGACAACCAAACGTCAGATGTAAACGCCGCTGGAAGACAACCAGCAACTATGGAACCAACGGCCACAACAGCACCAATACCAGCTGCAGCACCAACAACCACAGCAAAATCAATAACAACAACAATGCCCATCACCAGTAGTAGCAGCAGCAACAATAACAGCAGCAGCAATCAGTATAACTTGCCTCCATTCACGCTGACAACGATTATAACAACAACGCCACTGACAACGGGGCGTATGTGCAACGTGCTGGGTAAGTTGCCAAAACACAGCAACAACAACAACAATAATATAGAACAATAGAGTAGTCTCCTCCCCCGTTTTAACTGTGCATTCCTTGTCTCGTGTGCCATTTCAGGTAAATTGTATAAAATTGGCGAAGTTCTGCCACAGGACACCGGCAACTGTTTGCAGTGCATCTGCACGGATGCTGTGACACCTGACGAGCTGCCCAGCGTCACCTGCAGTCCGCACAACTGCCCGCCACTGGTGCTGCCCGACCTGTTCGATGCGACCGGTTACTGAGGTTACGGGTTTGTGCTGTAAGTTGCAACTGGCCAGCGATTCAAATTCAAATCAAAATTAAAACAACAAAAGAAAAAAAAAAACAATTATAAAAAGGAAATAATTACAAATTAATTAAATTTTAATTGGATTTCAAGAGAACATTTGTATTAATTTGCATTTCAACTGCAGCAAGTAACTCGTATGATACTAAATACACACACACACACACACTCGTATACTCCACAACAACAACAACAACAACATTACCCAGCAGCCGCTGTGTTCAATTTATGGATTTCAATGTAAAGCCCTCCCTATCATGAGTGCGTTGAGCACCCACAACCTATCAGCAGTTATACAAACGTACATACTTAGTATATACTCATAAACACACACATGCACACACACACACACTCATACACACACATACATAACTATGTTTCATATATGTATGTGTGTGTTGAGTGAAACAAATCAAATTGCTGAGAGCAATGTCTAGTTTATAAGATAAATGTTTATGCATTTTACAAACAACGTGCAACAAAACTTATCGCAAGTTGCAAGCCATCCAGCTCCCCTCTCCGCACCGACACACACTCTCCTCTCCTTCGAATCTAAATGAATGTATACACCATTAGAAATTTTAAAGAATTTATAGATGTACTTAAAGCCCAAAAATTGAGCAACATAAAATACCTACATATACATATATATATACATATACATCTACATACATATACATAATATTCAAATACCAATCGATATATATATTTAAACTAACATTAGTATTTTTTTACCCTGTATCCATTCTAAATACGTAGATATACATATTCTACTCTTTAGCCTAAAACTATTTTGAGAAAATTCTTCTGTTTTCAATCTCAAGACGGAAAACAATTCGTTAGTTTCGATAGATCCTTTTGTGGGATCTAGACAACTTTAGCAGGATACAGGATATTGTCTAGTCGACCACGCCCGACTACAACACTATTTTTTATTTTATTTCATAAACATGATTTACGAAATATTTATATACGAGAAAAAACATGCCGAACGTGGTCTAATTTTAGCAACAAAATCCACAACGTATAAACTGAGCAATGACAAATAATGAATTATGTATATTTATAATCAGTTGCCATTAGTTTAAGGGAATACGACTATATATAATTTACTATTAACTAATTATCGCCCAGTATTTATTGTTTACGGAATTAGTGCTTCTTGAATATTATATAATTAATTATTGATAAAAATACGTAATAATTTAAAAGTAACATATTTACGAGTTAGATATATCGGTTTTGGCTGCCCGAGGGGCTGAGAAAAACACCATATCTTGTAGGAATAAAACTTTTACGAAATGAAATTAAAATTTAGACAAGAACTAACAATCATTTGTGTAATTTAGTTATAGTTCAGCATTCTTTTGCAGCTATGCGAGGCTACTTGAATTAAACCCTAAGCCTGTATTTATTAAAAAAAAAGAACCGAAAGGAAGAAACCAACTACATTAGTCGTGATAATAATTAATTCACTTTAAAAATTAATTGTAATTTAAGAAGAAATACTTGAAAAGTAGGCCCAATTATCGATACTAGATACAAAAAAAAAAAAATCGGGAATAAGAACTCCAATTTTATATATGAAAATGCTGCAAAGTAACAGCCAGAAAGTAACTTGTTTAAACAAAAAAAAAAAAAAACCAGCGTTATAAATTCACTCAACAAAATCAAAATGAAAACTTGTATATTTATAAAAACGAAACAAACCCCCAGAAAAACATAATAAAAGAAAACACAAAAAAAAACAAAACACAAAATCAATGAAAATAATATGTCAGAAGAACAAATTGAATTCGTGTACTCGTTATCCGTGTTATCAATGTATACAAAATAAATATTTGCGAATATATCGAATATTGTATGTGTAAAGTAATTGTATCTGCAAAATCTATAAGTAATCTATTTACATATATATATGTATGCATATTTACAGGATTCACACATATTTACACACACACACACACACACACACACACACACACAGGCACACACACACACTCAACACATGCAAATTGCGTATCACATATATGTAAAATGTATTTTGTGTTCGAGAACAAATCAAATTGACATGAATAAACCAACATATAATAAATGAGTCTGCAATTTTAGTTAAGCTTCGACATTTATTGATTTAAGGTAAGTCGCTGGGACAGGTTCCATAAATTTGTTATGTACGCAACTTGACTGGCAGAGAGACACACGCATTATTTGACATATACACAGCTTGGCTATAGCATGTCGCTCTCGCTGCCCGATTCAAAGCCGGAATCAGCATCCGTATTCGAATGACCAGGCAATACACCTTCAAGATTTATCAGGCCATTGTCAATGGGGTCGTCCTGCAGGCTCTCGATTGGAATGTAATACTCAAATTGGGGCTGCAAGATGCGCAGCTGGTGCAGTATCCTTATCAGCCTGTGATTGATCGGTCGCCCGTTGTAGTGAACCGTCAGCTGATTATCGCCACCGCCATCCATAGTGCAGTTCTGTTGCGTTTTTAGAATTTATGTATATATCGAAATTGACTAGCTTCTAGCGAATGGCACACAAAATGTATTTTGAGTTGAAAAGCAATGCCCGGAAATCAACATTCGGTTTTGCCAGATTGCCTGTTAATATGGTTTAATAAAGCATAAATCGACATGTGCCAGCTGTCCGCTTGGCACACAAACAAAAAAAAAAAAAGACAACAAAAAAAATAATAAAATAACCCAAACTATTCACATCATTTCATATGCTGGCTCTTTATTAGATTTTTGGACCAGAGCGCAATCAACGCGCTGCCAGCAACCACAAACCACTTAACTGCTGTGTGTGTGTGTGTGTGCGGAAACGGAAGCGAGGCAAAGCCTGTAAAATGTTCAGCCTGGTTGAGAGACCGCACGAAGCCATTGCTCACCACCCACTGCCCACTGCCCATTGCCTATTGCCCGTGGACTATCGTGCATCGTCCGTAGTCCATAACAGTGCACAGACCATAGCAAAAGTCCAAACGCAACCATTGACCATGCACAGCTGGCTCAAATTATTGCCTCATAATGCTGCGCGCCACATTGCCACACAGTCGAACACAGCCCAATGCTTCTGAGGTCAATTTGTGATAACGGCAGCTTTATTTCAAAATATATCTACGACTTTATTTGTGGCAACTGGTCAGCAGTGAATTAAAACCCAAGCGATTTGTACAATATTCATATTGTAATCAAACTATGACCAATTGTGGGCTGAAACTCGCCAAACTTAACACTGCCAAATCAATGAAGCTGGCTGAGCATAGCGAGTCTGCTCGTTGATGTCAATCCACTTACCACGAAATGTGTTTTTCGTCTCTGAAAATGTCAGTTGTTGACACATAACAAGTAAAGCTCCGCCAGTCGAGAGAGCTCAACTAAGAGTTAAATATATATAATTTTAATTTAATTTAATATATTAATTAAAACACAAATTATATTTAAATGAATTGTTCTTAAAGCTCCCAACTGATGTAAATTTATAAACGATAATGGAATTAATTATAGCCCCTTTATCCATTTTGAATGAGTTCAGGATATAAGAATTACGTATTTATAACGAGTTTCGAGATATTTAATAATTTAATTTTGACATTAATATTTTTTACATTATATTAATATTGTTGAACCATTTTGCATTTAAATACCCCCAGAAATGTAAGAAATATTTCTTATTTTTTAATTTATGAATAATTTAAAATTTAAACTAAATTTAATTAAATTTTTTCTTCTAGAAATCTCCTCCGAAGTTTGGTAAGACAATTTCGTTGCCACGCCCACCTTGCTCCCAAATCGAGGAGGCTTGCATCTCATATTATTTTTAAGCTAGTGGCTCCTAACTAAAAGTTATTTAAAATGTATATGTTTGGAAGAAAAAATATATAATTCCGAGGTAGCAATTTAGACTAAAATAGTGGCATATGTTATATACATGAAATGTGGATTCGGTCTTAAATTAGCTCAACATTGTGTCAGTAAAAAATAAAAAAGGAAATAAATCAGAAGACTGGGCACAAAAGTCAATGGGAAAAACTTTGCTCGCATTTGCACAATTTTAATTACGCTGCACATTTGAATTTGAATTGCGCATTTTACACGCTGATAAGCGCAAATAAAGGGTAACAGTTGAGCGAGCTGCAGCCAAAGACACACATCACATACACACAAAAAGCACACACACACTCGACCTACACACACACACACATTCGCATACCATTGAAATGAATGTGTATTTTTACTGATTTGCAGAACGTGTTATTTTCAAGTTGACAACTTTTGTACCAAGGCAGTGACCTCGTTATGGAACACAGCCATACCCATACATACCCATTTGTGCGTGCTTTCGAGTGTGTGTGTGTGCTTTTGAAATTGCATTGCCCATAGCCATTGCCTTATCCATTGCATACTTTTGTGGGTACTCGAGAAAAATGCATTTTCCAGCTGCAGACAGCTGAAAGCAAACGAAAAGCGAAAGTCACAGAACAAAAGAAAACAAGAATTTTATTTGCCCTACACAAATACATACAAACATAAATGGATACAAACATACAAACACACAAGCATGTTCAAAGTTAGACACCCGCTGGCCATAAGCACATCTTATTACATAAAAATTTAGACCTTAACACTGGCAGACAAAGGAAAACAAAACAGAAGGACAAACACACATTTCTCCTTGCAAGTCCTGAAAGCTTTTCGGTTGCATCCTTTGCATCCTTGCATCGTAGAAAATCTCGCTTAAGATTCTCAACTCTCTCCAACCGCACGATTGCTTTCTGACTATGATGGAAAGGATTGTTTGTTGAATTAGATCCTCATTGAAAGCGTTTAGTATTATTTGGTGGCATGCAAAAAAGCTTAGTTTAAATGTAAATAATCAAGAAGAAAAGCAAGTCAGAGTGATGTGTCAACTACGAGATAATCTGAACTCAGAATTAAAATATATCCTATTGGAAATTGGTACAATTGATTAATAAGGAAATTATGAAATATTCGATAACCGCGAAACTTGAAGAGCTGTCGATAAAATTAAAAAAAAATTTGATATGCTCTTGGTCTACGAGAACTTATATTCCATCATTGAAATCTCTTGCTCCTATAGTCTCAAAAAATCTCAACGCAAAAACGGATGGACGGACAGACGGACGGACACGGCTAGGTCGATTGAGCTGTTGATCCCTGTCAAGAACGTAGATGTAACGAGTAGTATCAGTGGGATTACAGTGCTAATGAGCGGCAACGCTGGCTAACAGATCTAACAGCAGCATAAGCACTAATGGAAGAAGCAGAGTCGTGGAAGAACAGTAGAGTTCGTGAAGCGGAGCGTTAAGATCGCCAAGGAGAAGTCGACAAAGTCCCGACTACCATAAGTTGTAGGGTTGTCGTCGCGTCTCGGAAATAAGTCGTTGTTTTATAAAGTCGCACATAACGTTTTAACTCCAATACTCATATTTCGCTGTAATATACTTATAAATATAATATTAATAATAAAAAGGACATAGTCAGTACAACAAATATACTTCAGAAAGTGGCAGATGCGTTCTACTGCCCGTTACATACATTTACTCATTTTGAATATGTTCAGGCTATAATCAACATTTCCGACTGAATAATTCACCTCAAAATAGAATTTAGCAAGCACAAATGTATGTAATTTTTACGAAGCCCAAATGTTGTCTTAAATTTTCAGCTTAAATAGAAAAAGGAATAAATCGGAAGGAAACGTGGAAAATTATGTTTTTGTTTGTATTTATTGTGTGTGGGGCTATTTCATAGCCTACTGCTGCCGGTGTAAAGTCAAGCTGCATTTGAGCCAACATTTATTTTGGCTACCCACGCTAGGCCCACGCTGGCACCAGCCTCTAAAAAGGGCTTTTATCTGCTGCTTGTTTAAACTGTTTTTAATGACGGCTAACAGCAGCCGCTGCTGGCGGCTAATGATAGTGCCTGCGAAAGTTTTTGTCTACAAATTGAAAATTTGCCGCCTACAAAATTGTTAAAAGTTTCTAGTTAGTTTTATTTCATGTTTTTTTTGTGTGCCTAAATGAAAAATGAAAACGTGACTGGGGGTGTAACAGTTTCCCACATTTCGGGCGACATTAATTAGTAAGCGCCAAGCACTCGCGAATATCAAATGAAGATTTCCGCTGGCACACGCTCCCATTTCGCCAAGATGCCACGCCTCAATTTGGGTCAGAATATACATATATACGTGAATATGTATGTAAATTGAAATATGTGCCGAGAACTATCAGCATATGTGTAACACCATTCCCTTGAACAGTTTGTAAGTGACGATTTAATTAATAAGCAGACTCATTACCCATACGACCCTTGGGTCAGCTTTGTTGTGGTTACACTTTAATAACATGAAATTTGAGTGATCCGCTTGAGCTACTCAACACTTAACACATATTGAAGTGCCCCATTGAGTCATAAATATGCGCAGCAGCCACAAATCGCACTCGCACCCAGCCACTGCTGCAAATGTGGCAATGTCCTGGAGCTGGGCCCAGCGGCAGCAGTGCCAGCAGTGCTTAAAGTGGCAACACTGAAAGGTCGCTTGTTGCCCTTTCGCTCATTTATAAGCATACATCATTCATTTGGCACAATGTCTGCCTGACCCGCCCACAGACACTCCCGCTTTCACTCCCCTTCTCGTCACGTATCAAAAAAAAGTTCCACAAATATTTGCGGCATTGTTCTGGTTCAGGCCAGAGTGTGAGAGTGATTGGGAGTTGGGTGTGCTTCGTACCTTGGGCCAGTGTGTTTTTTCGCAAATGAGTCCCCTGAATTGCTGCTCTCGAGTTGCTTTAGCATACAAATTAATCTTCATCTCCATCTACATCTGCACACACTGGCCTCGGGCGCAACTCAAGTTTGCCATTTGTTAGGCACTTACTTAAATGCAACCGGCAACCTGAAAGCAGAAATCGGCAGAGCAGCAAATGTGGCACACCTTAAAACTGGTCTGGAGCGACAATTAAGCACATTATATACTAGCAAAGAAATGAGCTACGTTCATCTGGAGTATAGTCCTTGAATCGCATTATATGCTGTGATAGAACTAAAATACCGGATTCATATACAGCAGCGGCGAAACTAATAGTAGTACAAACATACAAATATTTTGCAATATAGTCCAAAGAATAGTTCAAATATACCTTAACAATTCAGAGAATATTTTTAATAGCAAAACCAATCAATACTGAAGATAACTAAAGTACAAGTTAATATTAATGATGATATTAACACAAATTTGAAGTAATGAAATAGATCATTTCTTGACATTATTATAATGACCCTGCGTTTTAGTAATAATATTTCTAAATAGTTTGCCGATATTCAAAATTCCAGAGCCTTTTTTTCAGGGTGCCCAATTTAATTTAAACTTCGATTTAAAAACATATTTGAACTAAAGAGAAAATCCTGCTCGACTAAGAGCAGAGGGTGCTCGAGAAGTCGATGACAATTGCCTGTTTAATTGATGTAAAATAATCCAATTACAAACTGTCCATTTAAGCAAAGTGGATGCTTTTTGTTGAATTGTGCAATTTATGTAGCAGCTGTTCATGCGAAAGCGTAAAAGAGCAGCTCATGCAGCATGTTGCATAATGACTTTTGTGTAGCAGGTTGTGTAGTTTTATTTATTGGGAATTTGGCCTATTTTAATACTCTGCGGAATTTATTTTTATATTATTTTAAAGTGAATTTTGTAACTCACTGACTTCGCCGATCCCATAAGGTATATTTATGGTTGATCAGCATCACTGGTCGAGTCTGTAACTATGGTTATTTTAACTTAATTAATTTGACTTGTTATTTTTTGTGATGACTGATATTAGTCGACATTAAACGAAAAAAGAAAAGTAAATATTGCTTCAGGCATTATTAAATTAATAATTCAAAATGAACTTAAGCAATTTTTAAAAAATAAATAATTCACAATCAACTTTAATATTTAAACGATAGTTACAAATACTTGAATAAAAAAAAAAAAAAAAAACAAAATCAAATGATAAGCCTTTCTTAAAAGGATTGAATAAACACCGAAAAAAACAAATCAGACCACACATTGTTCAACTTTATTTGCATAGTATGAAGAAGGGGAAAAGAGGGAGATAAGGAATGACACCGAAACTTAAATCTCTGAAACTTTGCAGTAAATTAGAGTAAATTAAATAAGACTTTATAAGATAACATATGTATGTATATCGGAGCCAGATGGATCTGGTCACCATATCAAATGGGAACTACGGTCTGCAAGGGCATGTAATATACGGGTTGCCTAAAATAGCTCATCTTTCGTTATGTATATGCCAATTGCTGGCAATGATTTGGCTTTAAAATGTTCTATTTCATAGCCCGCTATTGAAAGGGAGGCAGTTTGAGTTGAGCTCAACACAAAACGAGCAACACATTGCAAAATGCAAAAATTGTGTAATTTTCAAGTTAACAGCTCTTGACCTGGTTTGGCTGGCAGCTTACCCGCGGGCTCACGACAGCCTGCTACAGTTGGGCTTGGTTTTTTTTTAGACAACTCGGTTGGTCGGTTGCTCGGTTGTTGCTGGTTTTTGTTTACGAATACGCAAAAGCGCAATTGTGTGTTAAGCTGTGTGTGTTGTGTGTGGGCTGTGTGTTTGTGTATCTGCTGTTGCATACTTTTGGGCTGCGCGAAAGAGGTAAATACATTTTATATGCCACTGAAGGGGGCATACTATAAAGTTTTTGGGGCCCCGCAGCAGCAGTCGCGACGCCGACGACTTTTTGCGATAAACTTTAAGCCTCGAAACTTTTAATACACCGCCTAACAATTGGTGTGCTGGCAGCTGCTGAGGCTTTTAGCGCATACATTAGGACCTCACCAGCTCCCCTCCACCCATCCCAGCACTAAGTTTCTCTTTCTGTTTCCTCGAGTCGTTATACGGCCGGGAAAAGTTGAGCACACATCTTGGCAGTGTTTTGTGTTTCGTTTTCTTTTTGATGTTATTGTTGTTGTTTGACTAACAATTCTCGTTGGTTTGCCACTCAAGTTGAAGTACAACAACTAACTAAGAAGTTGGTTATCATTTACTCGATATGCAGGACTAGAAGTCACCCCTGAAATCCGTTGTACAACTGGACTGCAAATGTAGGGATTTGATTAGAGTACAAATCCGATTTGAAGAGACAAGTATTATGTCATGAAATTGATTCATATCAGTACAAATCAATGGGAATAAAGTTCTTAAGCGAGACTGAAATAAAATCGATTAACATATCAGAATGGAAAAGTGAAGCAATACTCGATTGTGCGCTAGCGAAATTGATTGACACCAACAGATAATAGGACTGATTGATTGTATAAAACTAAAAGAAAATGCTTGAATCTTAAAATAATACAATTTAGTATATTAAAAGTGAAAATATAATATGGTAATGCATTATAAGTAATGAAGAAAGACAAGCGAAACGTTTGTCAATATATTTGATAATCTTAATTTCGAGAGACAATTGAATTACATTTGCGTATATATCAGTAGAATACATAATACCTAATAATACGTATAAGGTTAGTTTTCAAAACAATAAATTTAATACTTATTTTTAAACTAAAATTATTCCAGCTTAGATTCTTACTAGAATAGCCACGTTTTCAGCATATATCCACATTAACTTTTAGTTCAGCACTTATTACTAGCTACACACACAGGCACACTCTCAGACCGCTGTTTCGATACAGGGTACACCACCTCAATGTTGCAGGGTGCGGGGGCTGTGGGGGCACAATGTAAGCAAATGTAAAAATACTCATATGTTTCAATAACAAAACACTCAGCACTTTCTGCAACAGCCACAGAACGGTGGCAGGCAAGGTGTGGGTGGGGTGTGTGTGTTGCTTGGAGTGGCAGTAAGCGTCGAAAAGCGCAACGACCGATTTACATATACACATGTACCCACACACTCCGGCTAAAAACACACACACAAGTGAAGGTCCTGCAAACTATTGTTGAACAATAACAAAAAGTTTTACTTGCGCTTAAAATAAACACTTTTATAGGCGGAAACTTTGGCTGAAAGATTTGTTAATAATTCATGGAGAACTATTTCTAAATTGCGCAAGCTTAAAAATTACAAAATTGAAAACGAAATAGTTTAAATTGCAGTTGGCTTGCCTCCCTCTTTATTCTCTGATACCGGAGGTTGAATTTGAATTTGAATACACAAACATCTAAATTTAGTGTTTACAAATTATGAATTTTAAGAGTTTATTTTTAAGAACTTATATATACATTAAGACATAATATTATATATTAAAAACTCATTTTTCAATTCAAAATTCATCACCTCACAAGACTCCTGGCAGGGAAATTTGGTTGGTGTATAACTTTGGGAATTTACTTTAACGGTTGTCATTTAGAATATCCCCGACTAACCACGAGAAATATCTTCCAGCTTCTGCGCCATTGAGCCCTGGCGGCTTCTAAGTGCGTTTTGGCTGCAATGCTATTGACCTGTTTGCCATAAAGTGGATTAGTATTTTACTGCGCAGGCACAGCTTATTGTTGGCCTTGAGAAGCTGTTGGCTCCAAAAACACAGCAGTGCAGAAAAAGGCCTGGACAAATCATTTATAATAAATATAATGTTATATAATGTTATAAGGTTCGTTTTTATAAGGTCCGATGCGTAATGCAATGCAGAGTAGTTATTTGACTTCATTAAGTGTTGGCCTCGTGGAAAATAGTTGTGTGCGAAAGGTAAAAATAAAGTGCCGACAGGCCTTGTGGCAAGACCTCTATATATGTTGGCGGAGGTGCGAATCATGGACAACGTCGCACGGATGCGGACGTGGCAATGTGAGTGTTTGCCAGGGGTGTGCAATGAGCTGCACTTTGTGGCCATGCAAATGCCACGAATGTTGCCCGCCTCTGGCCGGAAATCGGCGTTTTTATGTACTTTACAGCTTCCACGGCCGCAGGGGCAAACAATAAACGGTCGCAGCTGTTGAGGGTGTGGATGAGCTGATGAAGGGGTAAGCTGGAGACAGAATATTCGCCGGCAGGACGCTTGCATTATTGAGCAGAATCAGGGCAAAGGATCGGTGCCAGAGGGTATTTGGGCGTATTTGTTTGGCTTGTAATTTTGAGAAACGCCCCCAATCAGCAGAGCAAACGTACACTTAGAAAAAATATACACAAAAAAGAGAGGTTTTATACCTAGTAAAATTAATATATTATCTTGAATATAAGAAACAAAAATTAGAAATTTCGAATTGAATCTACTGTAGACCCATTCTTTTATGAAAATAATTATGGTGGCAATAATAATATTGGAACATTGAATTAGGAAAACCGAAATTCTGTATATTAGAAATATACATTTTTAATAATAAGGTTAGATGATATTGAACATTTCAGAGCGCTTTTTTTCTGAGTGAAGCGTGGGTTTTTTGGTCCATAAAATGCAGTGCTAACAGCCATCCAAGTGCTCATTAGGCATGCGTCGGCACTGGACGCGCTCTAATTATGCGACCGAAAGCTACTTAAAGTCAGAGGGGGAGGCTGGGTGGGTAGGGGGTGTGAAGTGACTTTTGTTGTCAGCGGGGACATTAACAGCAGCGAGGCGGAAATCGTAGCTGGCATTTCCGCTGCAGGCAGGAAGCGGCACAGCGTACACGACACTCCGGATGGAAGCTGGATCTGGGTATGGATATGTGACTGACTGACCTGGATGAACATTTCGAGCAATGACCACGTTTATGTAGCAAATCTGACACAGTCAGCCGGTCGGGCCTATTTTTGGTGGGCTTCATCGAACCCTCTTTTAGGTTCATCGAAAGTCGTTGGGCTTGACCTTCGGGAGGGCATTAAAAAGAAATAAATAATAAATCAGCCGAAGCATGAAATATTCAATAACCTAAGCCGACAAAGATTTACTGCTCAACCATTTATTTATATATTTTTTTTGTCTTTTTATTTTAGTTTATTTTTTTGTGTATGCCCCACAACAACAGAACACTTTGTAAGCAATTTGTGCAAAAGGTGCTTTTGAGCAGGCAGTCGATAAGAGTTGGTTCTGAAAACTGCCAGCTAAACAAGAAGTCATTTCAGAATCCAAGCACACACACAATCACATAAACGTGCACACACGCAAGCAGGCACACACACACACACACACACCGACATTCGACAAATTGAAAGAGTTGCCCAAAAGTTTATTGGCGGGTAAACGAAAAGAAAAATGTGGGACGGACTGTGGCTGAAAATAGAGTCAACTGCCTCGACTTGAGTCGGTCAGTCTTATGAGTCTTATAGTTAGACTTTTCATAATATGCTAAGGCAACAACAACAGCAATAAGCCACAAGAAGTTGAAAAACTGTGAATGGCACTCTTGATTTAGAGGCCAAGGCAACAGTAAATTTTCCTTGGACACGTGTGCCACATTAGGCGCATGAAAGGAAATGAAGTAATCAAAAGATAATGCCACAAAAATGTCATCAAGCTAAATGAGCAAACTTTTTACTTATATCTTACAAGCAATTCAAACCGAAATTGAAACAACGAAAAATGCATATTGATGCGGGCCTCTCTCTTAGCCATTCAGCCACAACTCAAGTTGAATACACCATTTCAGCTTGAAGGTGCCTAAAATGTTCGCTTTGAAGATGCGGGCTGTTGACGATGTCCTTGGGCTTTGCTCTTAGCAGCGCTCACTGAGCCAAATTTAATTCTCTATTTGTATATCCTAGCTAGCTTCGAAGTGGTCAGATTAATCTCCTCTTTTTGATTGTGAATAAGGAATCAATTTGGTGAACAAAGTTATACGACTTAACTTAGAATCAGAATTTTATTCTGTCTGTTCAAGCTCTTCATTAAAGTTCGAATTTATTATTAACTATATTCTAAGTGACATTTGGCATTCAATCTTTTCGCTTCATCAAACCATAAAAAAGTAAAAATCTGTAACGCAGCCACACCTATCGAATCTAATTTAATCCCTTCAAAGACTTTCTTCGAATTCGGCCCAGGAGAAGTTCAGTGTCAGACAAACGTACAAAAGAATTATCAGACGTGCTCCAATTTACGAAAACGTAAAGCTTTCCATTTGGAACATAGACGTTTTGAGCCACCGCTTTCAAAAGTAATTGTCAATTTTCATTTGCCTCTGGCATTATTTTTAATCTGTTCTGTACTTATGTATAATTTTTGAATTATTTTGTCGCACTCATTCATGCCATTATTAATATATTTATATAAATATTTTATGTTTGTGGGTAAGCCGATCGATATTTATACAGCTATTTGCGCAATTATTTGATTAAAATTACATTTTAAAATTGCAAACATTTTTATTTAGTATAACCAAAATATTAATAAACTTACAAAAATAAATTGAAAAAATGAAAAATAGCGCCGTATAACAAAGTCAGTCCATGCGGCAAGTTGAATTTTTCTTTAAGCAAACATTTTAAGTGGATTTAAATCTTAATTTGAATTATGAATGTACATATGGCGTGTTAATCGAATCAGGATTGACAGAACCATCAGGATATCGAAAAGCGCAGTACAGGATAACATGTGGTTCATCTGTGATTGACAGCTTCACTTTTTGCTTATTTCCAGTATTTTGTCGACCGATTTGGTTGAGTGAATTAATGCGCTCTGAAGCTGCAACAGACAAGATGCTCGTAAGCGACTACAAATTCAATGGCTCTGATCTGACTGTGGCAAATACATGCGTATATACGTGAAGCCTTACATATGTAGACATTGTCGAAGTATTAGCCGCACAAGCGCTGGCTGTTGGCCAAGACACGGACATTTGTGCCAACGACGAGCGAAAGCAGACGAATGAACATTTATGTACAAATTCAAATGGATTTTTTGTTTGCTTGTCAGAGTCGCTGTCCTGCAAATGATTGAGCAGGAAGTGTCTACAGGAGGAGGGGCATGTAGGTGGATGCTTGTGGAGGCAGGACAGAGGCAATGTAGGCTGAGACATTTAATACTAGCAAATAAATAAAGCCGAAAAAAAACGCGACGAGTCGTTGTGTATACAAAGTGGCAACTGCCTTGCAGCATGGAACATGGTAAATTAGTGGAGTTTTACGGTCTGTGGCAGAGCTCATAAATTGCCACAGCCATAGATGCGGAAGAGGGTCTAGGGGCTAGTGGCTAGGATCAAAGGGCGGGAGGGTGTAATATACATACATTAGCTCATATTCGCTCATATCTGTGCGGCATTATGATGAGCACATTGAGCTCATAATTTTCAATAAGCAACGTGCCAGTGGCCGAGACGACGCGTCGTATGCTTGATATTACTTGTTATGCAGATAAGTTATGCTGGCAGCCGGCCAGCAGCTGATTAGAATGCATATTGATGCTTGGCATCTGGCCCCAGATATGGGTGAACAGTGGGTTAACAGTAATGTTAGACAGTTAACAGAGGCTTAACATTGCTCCCACAACTTGTATTAAAACCAGATATTTGTAGTTTATTAGCAGCAGCTTCAATTACTAATGTAGTTTCATATAACTATGCCCCATTCCCATTTGCCACGACTGCCACATTTTGTCAACGAAGGCAGAAAGTGTCAGGATAATCAGGTCATAAATCATAATCAAATTAGTCCCTGGATCTGATTATGCTGAAGCTGGCGCATGAAGTTGATTAATAAATTAGAACGCTATAATAAATCAGCAGCAGCAGCAGCAGTACAAATAGCAAGAGGCAGGTACCTAGTAGCAACAACATGAGGCAACACGCATTAAAATTGGCCCACATGAACAACACGTGTCTAACACTTGACTTGCGCTGTCAGAGCCTATACCCTTAACTCAAATGCCCAAAATCTGTCATCGCTTAACGCATTTCAAAATTATTTTTACACTGATTACATTGCTCACGACAAATCAATTATTTGCTGTCGATTTTGGCTGTTTGCATGTGCAAATCTGATTTACACGCACAAATGAATATTAAATTGCTTGAATCAATTGAGCTGGTAAAAACACACACACACACACACACACACACACCCACACACACCAACACACACACATCTACATAGAGTGAGCTTCGTGTTATGCTAAATCAATAATAACATAAATCGCACAGAGCGCAGCGCACATTGAAATTTCAGCAATTCTGCTCTACGCTCAATTCTGTTAGCTTCAATTCGATGTGATAGCAAAATCGAGTAGGTGGCAAGTGGCAGGGTGGTATGACGAAAAGGGTGAGCTCCTGAAGCGCACAGAGTACGATGATTTTCGGGGCATGCACTTTCAAACATGCAACGTGAGGAAGTCTATTGCGAAATGCTCCAGAGGCTTGGAAAAGTATCGAAGTGAAAATATATTCTAAGAAAGTTCATAGCAATTGATATGTTTAGATTCAAAATGATTTTGTAGCTGATTGAACGAACAGTAGCGGTTCATTTTAAGGATTAAAAAAGTAATCAATATAATTTAAGCATGTGCTTGGGAAGCGTATCAAGGAGTTAAGAAACACCAAACAAATTGTAAAAGTTTTCGCTTTGATTATCTCGAGTGTTGGTTGTCGGATGCAAGACTCTTGATATACATATATGTTTGTACATGCATAGCCGTGTGAAGGGATTATAGCTGAGTTTTTTGTGCTTTGTCTGTCATATGAAATTCCCGAGAACAAACTTTATTGAATTTTGTATTAATTCTTGTTCCTGTTTTTTGCATTTTTTTTATTTATTTGATTTACGTCCATGCCTCAAAGTCAAGCTTTTGCCTGAATTTTTGCAGCATGGATTTGATATGAAAACGATGGCGTTTATTAAATTTTGTTTTGCTGCGCACGGTAAAAGAGAAAAGTTTTCGTTTGCACATTGCATGTGCAGTTGACAACTTTATGAGAGTGTGTGTGGGGGTGTGTGAGTGTGTGTAAGAGCTAAATTGTTGCTGCTGTTGCTGCAGCTTCTGCTGTTGTGTTAAACTTGCTTCGTGACATTTTCAACGTCAAAGTAGTGCTTGGCCAAAAGTGTCTGGTGCTGCTTTGTGTGTGCCACTCGCATGTGTGTGTGTGTGTGTGTGTGTGTGCGAGATGGTGGTTGCTTGTGAATCATATCCAACTTTCATATTTGTCCATTTCTGGCACAAATTTTAAACCTTTCTCGCAGCTGCAGCAGCTGAGCAAAAGTTTAATTGCATGCCACTTGTGGCAGTGTGTGGCATTGGCAGCAAACACAGCAAGTACAACAAAATAATAAAAAGCAGGGCATTTTTAGCAATTAATTACACATGTGAATAATGAAAGAAAATGCGTGTGGCAAACGCACAAAAGTTGCTAAAAACCCGCAGCTCATATTTCAGCTGATACTAACGGAAAGGTTAAAAGCAATTTTCAAATAAACATACACATACACACACACACACATGCATACGCACACACTCAGTATGCCATGAATACATTATTGTTGCTTGTGTGCCCCGTCTAATTGCCATTGTTGTAGCCTGTGTTGTTGCTGTCATTTGCCACTTGCTGCTTGCTACTTGCTGACTGCCTGCTGCTTGCTGCTTGCTGTAAATGTGTAACAGGTGCGCCTGGGCATTTTGTTGTTGAAATGTATTTTCAACCATAAATTAAATAACGGGCCATAAAAAACGTTTACGGAGCTCAGCGCTTGCCAGAAGTGTTTAGAAACATATATTAGTTCTTATTCCCTCATTTTTTTGACTGCTGTAAATTCCAGCAGTCAGCTGAAAACTCATTTAAAATGGCCTTCGCTGCACGTATGCATGTCTATATACATATATGTATTTAATGTGTCTGAGTTTGTGTCTATTTGTCTCAGTGCGAACTGCATGTCAAGTAGCCGTTTATCCCAAGAAGCAAAACAACTGCGGACCATGGGTAGAGTTCCTAGATAAAACCAGATACAGCATTTCCATCTATTTAAAATTTTAGAGTCCTTGATATAGGGTATTTGTTGGTCGTGCTTTTATTTTTATTTTAGTTTTTCGTAATTTTTCCCAACCAAATGTGTGTCGCATCTTTCATAAGCAGCTCCCTTTTGTGCTTAACTTATGTCTTTTAATAAAGCATTTAAAAAGTGCCATAAATTGCTTAACTCTAAACGAGTTTTGCTCATTTGTGCAGTGAAATTGCCAAAGCAGTCATAATTTTAATGACCTTTGGGAAAAGAGGAAAATAAATATAGTAATGAGTGTGCATATACATATATATGCAAACATATACATATGTACACATATGTAAATCGCAATGGAAATTTTGCAACGGAATTTGCATTTCATACACTCTCTGAAATTTTTCAAATCGCCATATGTTTAACGCAGCTCAAACATTTTACTTCGAACAAAAAAGGTGTAATTTAGAAAAGAGATTGATTATTTCCAGGCTGCTTGTATTTTTGGAAGTGTACACAATGTATTTAATTTTTGCTACTTATAATTTGACTAAACATTAGTTGAATATTAAAAATATTTCACATATACAAACATTTTAGACAGCTTATAAAATACAATGATTTATTTTTAAAACCCCTTTAAATTTACGGCAATGCAAAATCGCGACCCTTTCTCTTTGAATTATTAGCAAAATATTTCATAATAATAGATTATTTTTAAAAAACTTAAATTATTTAAAATGTATGTACATTTAAATTGTATTTCAAGAAATTTGTATTTGCATATTTAGAAATTATTTAAAAACAAAACAGAAAAAAGTTGTAAAACTTTTTAATTAAAAGGGAATTTTCCAAATATCAGTTGGATTTTTATGGGAGTGTATTTTGAAAAAGATGCACAAAACGGAGGGGCCCCAAGCATATCTTCATACTTGTGGGGTACTAGTACTTATAAGGGTACTAGGACCCAGACATCATTGGCACACCATTGCCACACCGCTGCAACTGTCACCCCTTAGTTGACAAGAACAACCACTTGAAGAGTGCGCGTGACATTCGGCGGATGTGACGGGTTCACCCTCGCCCTCCTCCAGTCCGTTCCGGTCCCAGTTTCACACAATTTCCACAGTTCTCTCGCATATTTGAATAATGCCCGTCAAGTGGCGACGCCATTGTTGGGCTTTTATTTTGTCTGACTTCGATCCGTCCACGGCCGAACTCAGACCCTTCGACCTGGCTGTGATTGACGATGCGATTTTATATTGAATTCATGCTTGGCTCCAAGTCGAAGTCTGTGACACTGCACGTGGCAGTTATTAAATGTGCTGATTAAGTGCATAGTATAAAGTCGCAGATCAACAATGTATATATAGAATTATTTATGAATTTTGCTTCTGGCACCTTTGTTGGGCATCAGCATAATTATGACAAATGGATTTGATGCAATCATCACTTCACAATTGATTGCAATCTGTTCAGTTGATAATGGCAATTCAATTTATTTTAATATTCCATGTCAATACAATAATTGAATTTAAAATCACTAGTTGTCATAATAAATTAAATGTGATTGCTTAAATCTGAGCTTATATATTAACATCATTTATTTCTTACTCTAAATAAAGTAAATAATTTAATAGAGCCAAATTGCGTGAAATATATTGATAAGCGTCCAATAAGCAACTACAATGTTTAAACTGACTTAAATGCCTCCAATGATAGCTTTATTGCAGTCATTTTAATTCAATCAATTTAAATTAAATAAACCAAGCAAATTCTGTGTAGCAAGAAATCAAGAAATTAGATAAAACTAGCAAATAATCAAATGTTGCCTATCAATCTGTAATTGTTCATTTTCCAATTACACTGTGCGTGCCACAAAGTGTACTTCAAAATTGCAATACAAGCAGAGACATCGGCATTTCGCAAAATTGAATTCCCTTTTTTTGCCCCTTTCGATTTGCATCTTTGGTCCTTCAGACCAAGGCAAACAGTTCCTCTTGCCCTCTTTGCAAGTTTCAGCTGTATGCATTGACTTAATGAGAGTTGTATGTACTTGTTGTCACCCATCAGTAAGCAATGCAAATTGAAATAATTATATTTCTCACTTTGTTGGTGTAAATATTTTAATTTGTTAGTGTTGCAATTTTTATGTATTTTGAAAGAAAAAACTTGTTATTAACTTAAGAGTTACTGCTACCTAGTTGGATCTACTGAGCATATAGCATCCCCTAAAATTAATCATAATTCATGCTCGAATGCAGTAATCTTTGTTGAGTTGAGGGTTTCTATGTTTCCATGTTTCCCTAAGATACCAAATCTTCTTCTTTTTGCTGAGATGACACATTCAGCTTCAATGTGCCTTGAGGATTACTTCTCTCAGAATCCGCAGTTTCCGCAACTGATTACTCTGCTGTGTCCCTTCAAGAGACCGGTGAGCTTACCCTGGTGTGTATGTATCATTTTATGGTGATTGTATTCTTATAATGGACTTCATCTAGTGATTCCTATTCCTTCCTGCCACGCATGTGAACTTCGAAACTTTGCCTAAGTAGGTGTTCAGCTTTTATTTCACACCTAAATTGTGTCCACTGTGGGAGTTTGCCCGATAGAATTTTGGAATCCCTTTGGCCAACGATATATTTACTTCCGACCCCTTCCCTCGATATCAACAGAGATTTGCTTTTTGCTGGAGCGATGGTCGATGCTCTTTCACTTTTGCATTTGCCTCCTCACTGACTAGCTGCATGTGAGAGCATGGGCCTTACGGCCATCAGATGAACCCATCTCATTATCTTTGTTGATGAACCCCTGCACCTTCCCTGCTGTGCTACATTCATATCGTATTCGGGACATGTGCGGAAAAGTTTAATCTACTGTCAAATGTGACTCCGAGGTGCTTAATTTGTCTGCTTTTTTCGAGTTACCTACTTGAGAGTCATATTTGTCTCATTCCCTGCATTTTGATTAAAAAAAAAAACAAGTATCAAAAAATAAAAATAAAAATAGCTGCGCGTGTATATATAATATGAATTGGAAGGCTATATCTCTGCAAATATTAATTTTATTGTTATTGTGAATCGATTTGTATCGATATATGCCGATATACATGTATAAAAGGCAGATATATATTATTTAGCAAGCTACATCTGCATATGGAGATGAGAAATTTATATATTTAGTTTTTCTCACAACTTCTTTATAACCTTTTTCCATTTTTCAAGTTTTTTCGACACCCTTAACGAAAGGGACTTGAAACTTGAGACATATTACGATCTGTACCCGAGTCAGACAAAGTGTAAAAATTGAAGTGCTACGTCCACAAGGAGGCTAGGAAATCGGAAAGACCACATATTTCTCACAATTTTAAGGAGTCAGTTACCAAATTTAGTTGGTTGTTGGCGATGTTCTTCAAAGACACATGCCACGCCAACCTCCGCCAACCCATAAAGCCGTCTAATTTGGTAGTCATATTACTGATAGCCACCTTTTAGAATAGATAAAGAATTTTGATGGTTACCAAAGACGATATTTCGGAAAGTGGAAATCGACAAATTCGCATAAATTTCACAATTATAAAGACAGAGTAACCAAACTTGGAAGGTGACTGGCTATTAACCTCCTTCACAGATCAGCGTATAGATTTCCAGACATATATCTCACACAATTTGAACGTTCTCGGTTGTTTTGATTTGCAGCTTCAAAAGCGATGAATATAATTGCGCTAATTAGGGCAAATGTCGGCAAAGGCCACTTTCAGTAGCAAAATATGAAATAATGTAAATAATTTACGAAAAAGGAACTATGCAATAAGTTGATTCGATTATGCAATGAGCATACTGAGTGAATTGTGAGTTAAGTTCAAAGCACATTTACCCAGTCACCAACTGGATAATAACATAAAATTAAATATTACATGCAACGCGCAACATTTGTGGCTGTTTGTGGGTTAGTGTGTGAATTTATATATTTATCTCGAGCATGCAACACAATTAAGCATCACTTTGATGCTCGACTTGCTCTCCATGTTGCATGTTATAATTGATATTTCAATAGCAACGCTGAAGAGCAGGTTGCTTCCCTTGTGGCAGCTGTGTACTACTATGGAATATTTATTATGTGATGCAACAATAGTGCTGCAGCTTTAATGTCGATGTATTTTACTTTGATTGCGTTTATAACTTTGAACAGCAGCAAACCCGTTAAGCGGATTTTATAAAGTGCAACAGAATGCCAATAAGCGTGCGGATCGTGACTCGGTGCAGCAGGACGACTCAAATGCAAGAGGGGCTTGCCAACTAGAAGCACGTGCGCTGCATAAACCGATTCGAGTTGGCAGCTCCGCCAAAAGGAATTATATTTATGTATGTGCTATATATATATATATATATATATATATATTAGATTATGTGCTGGCTTGAATGTAAATTCTTTGGTTTGTTGTTGTTGTTGATGGGTGTTATGCGCATGTGCATCTATAAGTGCGCCAGCAAATCAACTAACTAGCTGGATCATCAAATTCAAATATATATATATGTATATGTGTCTAGATATGTAATACGAGTATCCGTTTGGGGGCATCGTCTGAATCATTTTTCAGCAAGAAAAACTCTTTTGCAACACGTAAAATTATGCAAATTGAGCGGCCAATTCAATCAATATTCCTCATTTGCATATTGAGGCCGCATTGTTTACCACAAATTGCGGCAACGATAGGGGTATTTGAGGCAAGAAAAGCACGCTTGTTTATTATTATGCAAGACGCAACCAACGGCCAAGTTATGCGCTCAGCCATATAATTTTCACTCTCTGCACTCGGCCCACCCACTCAATCAGTCAGTCAGCCAGTCAGCCATAGTTTGACTTATTAATGTCCTGCTTTTCAAAGGTTCAACTCCTTGCCAAAGTGTTCAAAGTGACAGCTGACAACGGATCGCTTTAAGGTCTCTCATAACGTGGCTCTATTCAAAATATTCTATCGATTCGTTGCTCAGCTGTTTATTATAGATGGGTTTCTGTTAACGTGGTCCAGTTCGTGACTGGGACCCATTTGTTGCTATAATGATGCCAAACAAGATTATTTACACACACCAACCAACACACATATGCACACAGACACATACGCACACACACTCGTAATAGTTCACTTAGACGGTAAATTTATGTGCATTTTGAGAATCAGGCAGGCGGAAGATGATTTTACTTGTTTTGTTAGTTTTGGCCATTTAACGTGACTGCGAATTGACACACCTGTGCAGACCATCTGCCTTTGAAATTTAACATTTCTATCAGGCTCAATGCGATGTGCAACCATTAAAGTAGGCATATGCCACCATTCTTTGATTCTTCAAGTTAAGCAATATTTTGGGAAAATAAATAAAATGAAAATATGAAGCAAGGCTGAAATATTGCCAAATACATATCTCAATGTTTGAAACTAATCTTGAAATTTTAATTACTATATACATATTGCTATACATATAACAATTATTATTGAAAGTCACCTCTGTCTATCTTCCTTTCTAATCTGCAGTCGAATTGTGTGTTTTCCCATACCACAAATCGAATCTGCCCCCAATTTAATTTGTTCATCAGCCGTTTCATTTCCCGCTATACCCTTGTGACCCGGGACAAATCTCCGAATTGGATTAGCTTGCATCGTACCTCACAACCTACTCTTGAAGTTATCTTCGTCCTCCCAAGAGCATTTATTGCAGCTTGACTATCAGCTAGGATAACTCTATCCGTATTCAGATATTTACGTTTCAGGTTGAAATGTACACCAAAAGGATATCAGAGGGCCCACCACTCCATTCGTGTTCCATTTAATGGTGTGAGATTTTATAGAGCGAATGTCATCTAATGTGGTTCATTACCTATGTGAAATTCTACCCAAATATATATTCACCTATTATTCCATCCCCAGGTTGCATCAATAGCGGAAAATAAATGTGTTTATTAATTAATAATTATGAATGTCATTTTAAATAAAAGTTTATTTAAATAATTTAATATCTGGTTCTTATTGACATAATTCAGGTTACAAAAAGAAATAACAGGCATTCTGGGCACACGAAGGTAAAATGTCCTTTGAGACATCAGAGCATCCTGATGAAACCACAACTTTATTATAAATTTAAAATATTCCTTGAAAAGATTGCGATTTCGCTACCGGAATTTTTATACTTTTCGAATTTCGGAATCGGAATTTGAACATCAATAGGATTCGGTTTCAGATCCTCTTCCTTTTAGCTGTTATTTTAAATTTTTTGATTTCTGATTTATAATTACCTGTTGCCACTGATATAAAACCGCAATTTGCATATGTGTGCACCTCTCCTATCTGTGTCAAAACTATCAAATTCAAATCAGTAATTTGAATACCTTAACGCGATTAATTGCCATTAATTGCCAAATGCCAGTTGGATGTTGTGCAACGGTGCATGACAATAACCAGCCAGCTTTGCAAACTAAAAGAAAACAATTGTAGCCATGGGAATACATAGTTAGTAACCTCAAACAGTAGTCGATGGAATCTTCATAGAGCGAAAAGTTGCCCTGGCAAGTGGGGAGTAGAGTAAACTTGGCATTCATAAATACAAATAGATCATGACAGAATTAAATTCAAGATTGAGCCGAAAGCCCTATTAGCTAGTGCTCTTACCAGTAGATTATGAATTATGTAATAAGCTTCTCTAAAACAAAGTAATTTTAAATTTAATACAGTTTTAATGAAGTTCAAATATATGATTATAAACTAATTACTTTTGGGGTTTATAAAATAGGTGCACTATCGGAAATACAAATGATATAACGTTTAATTGCCACCAGCCAGTTGCTTTTTAGCCGTGTTGCAACTGTGTGTGGCCATAATTAGCAAGTATTGCAAAACGGTAAACCGCACTTGTCGCCACGGCAACACAGGGAGTTTACGCTCGGAAATTGCAGTCGATGCGGTTTTGCAATGTGCATAGAACGTGTGCACGACGGGTAAGTAAATGCATAGTGGGCGGGACGAGCAGTGGCAACCACCAGGATTACTCAATTTTGGCACCACAACCTACAAAGGAACAGCAAATTTTGTTACCACAATCACAAATAGCTCATCAGCCGCCAAAATACAATTAATGCACTCAGAAAAAAATTACTTGAAATTTCGAATAACAGCTTAAAATGAAAATAGGCATGAAATCAAAAAAAAGTTTTTGGAAAAATATATCAAATATACGAAAATATATTAGAAAGGCATTTTCTCTAATTTTCTGAATTATTTTGAGTGATTAACCAGAGATTAAGTAGAAACGAATCATAAAATTCGTTATAATATTAGAAAACAAGCAAAGAAATTTTCTAAGTCGGTTGCTAGACTATAACTCGCCTGTTTTCCGATCAAGATTGTAATTATAAAATTGTAAAAATGTAAGTGATAACGAATAAGCACTATTTTCAGAATTATTAAGAGTTTGCCTACTTTCTAAAATTCACCTCCATTTTTTTCACAGTGTGCGTTTTGAGCAACAATATTCCCATAAACAAATTTTGCGAGAATTGCAGTTTCAGTTGCCAGTTGTCAGATGTCAGTTTGCTAATAACTAAAGGAGTACTCATTGAAATTTTTAGTTATTGGCTCACAATTTGCTGCCAGCTTGCCACAATGTGGAATCACCATATCCCACTTATTTCTGGTCGTAATTGCAAACTCATCAGATCTCACTGAAGGCTGATGTGTAGTGTGTGCAGGCTTGGCTTGAATTTGAGAACACATTAATTCGTGGAAGTTTTGTGTTCTTTCAGTGCACTCTGTGTGTGGGAGGAGTCCAGCGGAAGTGCAATATGTAATAGTTAGCTGTGTGATCAGATCAGGCAGCGCATTAGCAGCTTATTCAAGTCCAAGTTCATCAATTGTGCCGCCCAATTTATCAAAAATTTAAATGTGCCCATCTCGTTGGCTCGAACGCCTTTCAAAAGCAGCAACAACAGCAGCGGCAGCAGCTGCGAAGCAATTTGTTTCGCCACCGAGTAATTTGTCTTCAAAAGCAAATGTTCAGCAATTTGTTAACAAGAAAATTTCTTCGCTTTTCTGCGTCTTGGTCTTGTTTGCAGTCGCCTGGTTTTTTGCCCCAGCTTGTTTACATTGTTTGCGCCGCTGTTTCATTTCTTGTATACAACAATATTGGTTAGCCCCTGTCTCTGTTTCTGCCTCTGTCCCTTATACCACCCTCACTCTTTGTCTACTCTCACTCGCTGTCTTGCTCTGAAGCTTCGCATCGGTCTCCTTATTGCAAATGAAAACACGAATGCTGCCTAAGTGATAAGCGACAGAACTCTGTGTGGGAGTCCTCTGTTTGTTCTCTCCTCTCATACATACTTGTATAAATGTATATAATATATTTATATATATAGACTTATATATATATGTATGTGTGTGTATGTGTGTGCGGTGCCTGTTTGAGTCTTTGCTTTAGCTTGTTATAAATGATTTTTTAGCCAAAAATTGAAAGTAAATACATATTGATAGGTTGAAGAAACCTACCCGACTTGACTTATACCCTATGTCAAAATTATATATTATCCTTAGCTAATGTGCATATCAAAAAATAGCTTGATCAAAATCATTTTATATTAAAAATACTTATATTCTTATGACTTGTTGATTTTACAGTGTAACAAATACTCAGAAAAAAGTAGCATGGGGAATTAAACAAGAACTTCAGCTACTACATTATGAATCTCACATTACACTTTTTTAGTAATGGGATCCTCGAGAGAGGGAAGTCATGAATAGATAATCCTAATGCATTATAATAATCTCAGCTTAACAAATCCTTGGATGAACTGAGGACCTAATTTGACTATGCTCACTCCTCAAATCGATTTGTAAGAGGAATTCTTTCTTGAGTATTCGGAAATAAGAAAATGAGTACGTTATTTGAACCGAATTGTTTTAAAAGAAAGAATAAAATGTATCGATTCAAGGAAAATTTCGCATTGAAGGACTATTTGTACTTGTACTCCTGTTTTACAGGATGGTGTACAGTGTATGCAACAAATTGTCCTGGCTACTACAAGGAAAACACCTGAAACAATTCAGATACTTTAAGATACTTGAAGCATTCAACCAGATTAAATTACTTTAGCGGTCACTTTTGTTTTGTTTTTTTTTTATTATCTGTTACAGTCTTAACACCTTCGACAAGCAAGTTGAGATGGTTTGAGTTGCTGGACTTTTAGTGGTTTCTCATGATGCACTTGTACCTGGGATAACTGAATATAATGTAACGCTTTCATTGTTATTGGTTGTATTTCATTTTTTACAGACAGATAAAGCGTTTTGCAGATGTGTCAAATGTGAATGTATGCAAATATGCATGGATGAGCTGATGCGCTCATGTGCGTAAAAATTCAATTAGCTTCATGACCGGACACGTTAATTGGCCTTTAATATACGATTCGCCAGTTGCAAGCAGATTCACACACACACACAGATACACACACACACACATATGCATGTAAATAGAGATATGTATATAAATTTGTGCACGGATAGAAAAGCTGAATCAGCAACTACGGAAGGAATTATGTGCTGCGAACAATGTTACAGATATTTTTGCAAGATTATAAGCTGAGCAAATGAATACATAAATGAAAACAGCTGTGAAAGCAATAGTTGTGTGATTGCTGTACAGATATCCTTTATTGAGTTTCAGAGTGCATTAAACCCATTAACAATATTTTTGTTTTTTATTTAAATGTTTTTTTTTGACTCAATAGTGCAAAATATTAAAAAAATGTTTTAAAAAATGAAAATTAAAGTCATAAATGTAATGATGCAATAGATTAGTACCCAATAATAATTAACTTTTATTTATCATTATTAATTTTTAAGTAGTTGATTTCATTTTATTTATTTAATGTTGGCTTAAAACAGAGCACAATTTATACGAGTTAAATTTAAAGCTAAAATTCAATTAAAAATGAGTAATTAAATTAAAATGTAAAATGAAAAAATTATGTAAAGAGACTCCAGAAAGAGTTCTCCAACATTAAATCGATTTTCACAGCTCATTAATATCCCTTTAAGCACTTAAGCGCTAAGAGATCTTAAGGGAAAAGTGTTTGTGGCATTTTGAAAATATTAAACTTGTTATATTTGATAAATTGAGAAACGAACCGCATCAGCATTTGTGTGGACTCATATTTATTTTATGCATGAGCGTATTTGCCAAGCAGCTGTATAAGATTTGTGGATTTGATGAACTGCTCTTAAATTTACTAAGGCAAAATTGATTTAGAGGTTTACTTTGAATGAAAGCTTCTAATATGGTAAAGTATGTGTATTAGTGAATCATTATTGATGAAAATATTGTGCATATGAAACACCATTTTCATGGAGTGGATAGTAGAAGTCTGCACTTTATCGGGTTCTCTTTGTGGTGTTTGGTAATCATGGCACACGCACAGAGGGAAAAAGTGGACTGCCAGTGAGAGTGAGAGGCAATCATAAAACGCAACAATTTGAACTTTAACACCTTCAATGACAGCTACCGAGAATGACCCCTGGCGCAATTTTTGTATAAATAACATGAAAATAACGAAAATAACCCCAGGCCAAGCACAGACGTCAGCTTGATGGCTACACTGGTAGTTCAGCACCGCCCAAGCCACCCAAAACCACTTACGGGCAACATTTTGCTTTGCCTTTTTATGAGTGCGTTGTCGTAGTTGTTTTTGCTGTGGTTCTTGCTGTTGTTGCTGTAGTTGGCCATTATGCGCATAAAATATAAGAGGGTTGTTCATATCCAAGACACAATAGAATCAGCGCCTGATGCACACAGCCACAGCATAAATCTGAGATGCTTTATAACCCACAGACGGAGACAGGCAGCAAGAGCGAAAGAGACAACCCGAAAAAGGCGAGAAATTGAAACTTCACTGCACCGCAGAATAAAAAGAATAAAATAAAAGGCTAAAGCCAAAAAGATTTATCTTAACATTTTTATTATTAGTTTCTCGTTGTAAGTTTTGTGGTCATGCGGCGATGGTTTTAGCTTTAGCTGTGGCTGTGGCTTTTTCCTTCGCTTTGCCTTCCATCAACATCATTACAGATTGTTGCGAAATCACATTGCAAATTATGTTAAATTTCAGGCACTTCATTTCCGACTTGAGTGCCTGAAAATTGTATTCATTTACTCGCCCACATTCAATTTTAAATTTGCAATGTTAAAGCTCAGGAGCTCAATGACACCAGCTTAGAGTTCATAAAAATATGACAAAGCGACGGCCAAAGGCAATAATACGACGTGGAGAATGCAATACACGTAAGTCCATTTAAAGCTTTAGTATGGTTGATAACAGTCAAATAAAATGTAGATTTAGTTTAAAGATGCATAGATATATCGTTATTTTTATCCGATTTGCCTACGCTTTGTTCACTTAGTAATTATATAAATTAAAGCAACATCTATTTTCAGGTTTATTGACAAATAGGCGCTGGCGATATTTCAAAATTTATAAATTGACTTTCACAGTAAATGTTAATCAAATTAATTACTTATAAATATTAAAAGATTTAATCTTATTGATAATAAAAGCTGAAGTCTTTTTAATATTCTACTTAATTTTTTAATATGGACCGACAAAGAATTGAAATTAAATAAAAAACATTTGTAAATGTAAATGTTAAAATGCGAATTAAAATTACGGTTACATTTTATACTAAATTAAAAAAAATAAAAACAGAGCGTATTTTGTTCATTGGTATGTTGTTCTTATAATTAAAATATGTTTTGGACGCTATATTGGAGTATATGAAACATAAAAACACTTGACCTGCCAGCAAAAATCATGTGCCAAAAAACATAATAGAAAATAATAATATATACACACATCGTGTGCCGGATTAATCGAAAGCTGTTGCGTATAGCTCGTGTCATTCGCAGCTTTTTAGCACACACACAGTCAATATACTAGGAATGCCGTGTCAGAGCTTATGAATTGGGTTTTCCAAATGATTGGCTTGGGCTGTGTGCGTACTTGGTGTGAGGACCGAACGTCAGCTGTCAGTGGCCATAAGGTTCAATTTATTGTTAGCTGCAAAGCTGCCAAAATAACTGAATGGCTTCCTGCCTGGCTGCCCAGCTGCCCAGCTATTCTGCTATCCAACTGCCCTGCTGTGTGACCCTTTTATCTCAATTTCAGGTTTATTTTATGTTTGACAATTCCATTTCGCAACTACGAAATGACCTGAAATTGGACAGTTCGGCTTGTTATCGCCAAGGAGGATTCAACTAGTTGCCAACCCGTTGTTTCATTTAATTATTTTTCCATTTGAACACGTATCGTGTAAATGCGCATTGAAATCCTTTCCTGATCATTATCTAAGTGCAGCGAACAATTTCCATAATGCGACGTACCTTACACATTTGTAAGCCTTGTAAATTTCCAATTTGCTTTATGCTCAGCCAGCCAACAGCTTTTCGGTGGACGGGGGCTGGAGGGGGCTTTTCCATTTAGTTTTCCCACTTTTTTTCCTTCTGTTTTGCAGCATTTTCTTTTGCGACGCGCGCTTTTTGCTGACTCGAGCGCCTAATTGCCAGTATCAAGCAAACCATTTTCATTTCAGCAAATGGCACCGAAAATGAAAATGAAAATGAAAATGGTATACTAAGAGCACACCGATAGACACTAATTTTCATGCATATCTAAGTAAACACGTAGCTGCCCGATACTCTGTTCCCAGTGAAACAAAAGAGCAAAAGAAAGGTGGACACAGATCCTTGATTATGCAGTTAGTAAGTCTAAAACTGTAATTGAAACTTAAAAGGTATCTTATTTATGCTCTGTAGATTCGGACTGCCCTCCCCCTCCAATCCACACGCATCCCTTCCCCACGTCCAGTTGACAACAGAGTGTAAAAAGGGAGCAAAAGGAATGACGCTGCAAAACTTTTAGCCAAGGGTTTTTTTTCGCGCTTGATTAATTCTTGTTGCTGGCCGCCTTTTTATTTCCTTCATTGTAAAAGCATTCATTATACTCTGATACAAAAAGTATCATAGTTTATCGGTTTTGTGCAATGTCCGTCCACATGAACACGACAGACAATGTGTAAAAATTGATGTGCTTCGTCGATAAAATCGATAATTGCAAATCGATAAAGTAAAAAATAATACTGTCACCAAATTTAGTTGGTACGTTTTCAGCCAACACCCGCCGCCCCCAGGATCTTCGGAACTAGAAACCTTAAATGCACATTTCTTTGTAAGCTAGAGTCACCATATTTTAATAGAATTTTATTGGGAACTCCTCTAAGCCATCGATTAAAAGTGGATTGCCACGCCGATACATCTGTTTGTAAATTGATAAAACTATATATATCAGACTATTTGAAGGCAAGAGTAGCCAAATTTGAAAGGCATGTTGCTAGTAACACCCTTCAAAAACGCAAAAAAAAAGTTTTTGATCACGCTTGATCAAACTTTGAAGGATTGTTACTACCTGCTATTTGCTTGCCTGTTAAGTTACGTTGGTATTAGTTATGGTATCAAAGTATTTCGTAGTCTGTTATGCCGACGCGACTGCAATGTACTCTCTTTTTTTTTTAATGCCAAAGTGTTAAGTTTGACTGTTCGGCTTCACTTTTTTATTTTTTTATTTTTCTGTTAGAAGCACATTATGTACACTTGATTAAACATGACCCAAAAAGAGTGAGCAGGCAAGTTTCAAATTGAGCTCGTTATGTAAATTTATAAACATTTCTTTCAGTGCTGTCAAGTGATTGGTAATTAATTCAGGTTAAAGTTCGGCAAGCATTTGGACCGATTCACTTGGAGACAGCTGCATTAGAAGTTTATGCCGGATACAATATATGTATATGATATATATAACCTGCATGGAAATCCGGTCAATGAGCACATCATTGGGCTTAGGTGATTCTCTAAAGCAAATGGCAAAGTTCAAGTGGTATTCAGGACTTGATTTGATTGAATAGCGGGGAAGCTGAAAAGCTTCTTCAACTCTGATACTTAACTTGATGTCTAGCTAGACACACACACATACATACATATAGAGATATGGCAAGAGTTATGTTTGTGAGCGTATTTATGTTAGTGTCTTCAATGCACGAATACAAATTGTTGTTCGCCGTCGTCTGCTTAATGGCAACGTACTTTGCTTTCAATTTAGTAATGCACCAATGCTGCCAAGCCAAAAGCCAAAGGTTGACTGGCTGCCAGAACACTCAATGATGAAGATGTGTTTCCCATTTTTCTCTTCTTTTCTTCTTTTTTTCAAATCAACCTTTTGATCCCTTTCTTATACTCTGCATTTGCCAAACCACTGAAGAGTTTCCATTCGAATGTTCTCTTATGCAAAACATTCGAAATAATGTGAAGAAATAAGAAGATATATTTCTAGAAGCTTAAATAAATATACATAGCTCAATCTGCTTTATCTAAAGTTTCTAAGCATTAATTTGGCAGCAATCAATTGTATTCATTTATACTATTATATATGTATATATATTACCACTAAGCCTAAAAAAAAATTGAAGGTAGGGAATTGTTCTATCTGTATAATATATTAAAATTTATCTCAAATAAGAGTTGTGGTTCCTAAGTAAGCTCTCCAAAATGCTGGAAAAGAGCTAAGTTTGATAAATATATCCTATAATCAAATCGGTGTATGAATACAACAACAAAATTTAATCTTATTCAATTGTCAAAATAACCAAAAATAGTTTGGGAAACTTTCTGTATACATATAATTAGCGATTTCAGATAAGAGTTGTGGTCAGTAAACTATAACATATATATTAATTGTTTAAAGTACAGTGTACAGCAGCTTGATAGATAGACTTTATCATCATAATCGAAATTTGAAAAATATCCACAAGATTCCACAAAAATCTGAATTGAACTAATCCAAAAATGAAAATATTCATAAATCAAGAAAATGTTTCGCAAAGTTGTAATGCAATTACAGGATATCTACTAGTTTAGCACACCCCACTCGCCACATCTTTAAACGTGTCTTATTTCTTTCTCTCTTTTTCTGCACAGAGCTGTTGTTGCACGCATATCGAGCATGTTTTTGTACCTCTCAGGCATTGTAATAAGTGCTTTGCTCTGCGTTGTGGCATCTGCCACTATGCAACGCATACATACATCTGTGTGGCAGCTGATTTGTGTTATTGGGAGTTTGTGCTGCATCAATTAATGAGAAAATACAGAACAGCCACTGAATCAAATTAATTAAATTAAATTAAATTAACAGAATGCGTTATTGACTCGTGTGAAATGCTTGCGATTCCCTTCATTTGATTGACACATACGACCAAGTTTTAGTTTCCCTCTCTAATCACTTGAGTTAATGCGACTTAATGCACTCAATCAGTTGTGTGTGTGTTTAGTGTGTGTGTTTACCTTCAAATTTGCACCTGTCCGATAAGTGTTTGTTAAGCTATCAGCAGCTATTGTTGTTAATTGGCTGAACTCCAGCTTATGGACCGCATTTAATTAATATAACAAGAGCGTGCACAGAAATAAGTTAGTTAAGTTTAGCGGCTGCTTTAATGCTGAATTTCAAATTTGTTGCTCAAATTCATTTAAGTAATACACAGGGCACACGAGGGAGAGCAATGAAAATAAATGAATGCTCATCAAAATAAAACGTTGAATATTAAGAAAAATGCGCGCAGACAGCAGCCAGCAGCCAGAAGCCGGACAAGTGGTGGATAGCAAAAAAAAATAAAAAAATGACTTTAGGAAAAAAAAGTAAATAAATAAAGAGGCAAATGAATTTAAAGCGAGTCGCAGGTGCGAGCATTAAGCCACACGGACAAACAAATTGGTTTTTCTCTTTCTTTCTTTTTTTTGTGGCAGCAGCAGGAGCAACAGTTGAAACTGCTCTGAGGGCAGCTTACTTTAAGCTATGCCGAATGGAATCATGCACAAATATATCAAAAATTGGCGATTTTGAAATACTCGCAATGACAATTCAAGGCTTCGGCTCAAGGATTTGAAAGGATGAGGACGACATGTTGTGCACACTTTGCTTGTGGTCTTTTTGTGTTTGTGCAACGTGGCATGAATGTTAGACTGCCGTGTCCACCCATCAGCAACTGTCAAGCTGGTTGGCCTGCACTTGAAGTGAAAATGTGCAGTGTAATTAAGAGTGTGTTTGCTTACAAGCCGTGTACTAGAATCTGTGTATGTGTGTGTGTGTGTGTGTGTGTTCACTCGTGTGTACAGGTGTGCATAAGAACCACAGCAATTGAAAACAGAAATGGCAAAAAATATGATGGCCAAAAAAAAATATACAGAACTTTGGCTTATATGTCAGCCTTATATGTATGTGCTACATATACCCTGTTTGTGTGCGCTGGACAAATGATATCCGTATCAAGGATCAAACTACTTTGTTAATTTACTTAATATCTCAGAAAATATGGAGAATATTTGAAAATAATCTTGTTGAAGCAACTCTGAGGAAGAGGTTCTTTAATTTGCAATAAGCCATCGCTCATATATGTACATATATTACCATTGACCTAGGCTCAAACTTCTTTGGTGGAAGAGAATAAATAATAATTTATTTCTTTTCAAAATATCTCTTCTGTTATATAAATAACCGTTTAAAATTTAAAATTTTTTAAATTTAATATCGTGTTACAAACTTTAAACAAATTCCATCAGTATGTGAGTGGGTATATCAACGTGAGAACAATTTTATGACATTAGTTTTTGTGATGCCAGTTTTTATACCCTGCTACCACCAAGAAAAAGAAAAGGGAATTTTTTTAAAACTTTCTGCACAAGCAGAAGGAAACATTTATGACCTCAAAAAAAAAAAATAGATGTTATCGCAGAAATAATATGTTAACCTTATCACACATACATACGTGTTGTTGTGTAGTAATTAACCTTCTAGTCCAGCGTTATTTTTTCGCATACTCGCTTGTGTTGTAAGATCTAAAGTACTTTCAGCACTACCTACAACATGACAATGACATTTATTTTCAACTGCAGCCAATTTAAATTTTTTATTCAACATTTTGAAAATAGCACTTTTTGCAAAATAATTATTTCGTCAGACCTTTACTAATTAACAAATTCACATGAGTGTGACAACTAATATTGAGTTCCTCGAATTAGAAAAGTGTTTCTGAGTGCAGAGCATCGCATAGTTGGGCACTCTCGACTTGAGCACTGACTTCTCTGCTTGTATGAGCTCAGTTTTATCAATGTGGGTAATTTTCAGAAATATGAACTATCTGCTGTTTTACTCGTATGCCGGCTTTTTGATTGCTGGTGTCTGGCGGCCCTTTTAAGCACTATAAGACGGTCAGCGGCACAAGCACAGACTTAGTTATCTGAAAATGGGAAATGGCCAGGCAAGTAAAATAGAATTGGCCGTAATGACACTGCTCAGTGTCTCTAGGCAGTCTGCCAGTCAGCCAGGTTGCCAGTTGCCAGGCACACATCTGGTCGTTTTAATTAACATTTGGCCAACATAAATCGAAACAGAGAGAATTTGTCGAAAAACAACCAACAGTCATCTCCTGTCTCACTTATCTTATCGTTTTCGCAAATTTCACAGGTGAAGTGCACTTGGTCTGAATATGTGATAATTGAGTTTTACGCTATTCAATAAGCTCAACAAGGACACAAGACTGAACTCATTTTACTTATTGCACTTCAAACATCGCCTCAAATAAACCAACAGAAATTATGTATAAAGAATCAAAACATTTTAAAAAAAATAATGTCAACATGTTTTCAGTTGAAATAATAAAAATAAAATAAGTGTTAATGTTGCAGCAAGAGCGTAGCCGACTGCGAAATAAACTGTTTTAAGTGATATTGATTCTGGTTTTTTGATTTGTATTTACGAATAATAGAAAAGATTTTTAAAATATAGAAAAAGAGACTATCTAATTTAAATCTGAAAACCATAAGAACTTTCTAGTTTTTATGATTATTTTCCTAATTTCATGTCTTTTTTATGATTCCCGCCTTCAAATAGCGATGTGCAGTTTTGCATATTCTCGATTTCCTAGCAACCCAGTGCTTTTAACACCTTTTTGACGCGCACACAGACGAGTGTATTTTCCGAGTGTCGACACAAATTGCCCCTTGGTATAAGAGCACGATAAGTGTGATAGAATGATCAAATCAATCAATTCAGCCACATTTATGAAATGTATATAAATATACATACATACATAGTCGTATTATATCAAATATAAAAATTGAATTGATGGCAGTTTTTATGGCCATGCGTTAATTTCAATATACATGAATTCCAAACAGACTTTCGAATGGCAGTGTGAAATAAAACGGAATGAATAGAAATTGCACACAACGGGAAAGAGACGTGGTGCGGCATTTTAAAAACCACCTCAATGGGGCAGCAGCATGTGAACTGTGTGCGAATTGCCGGACATAAATCTTGCTAAGCACAATGGCCCAGCCAGGAGAGTAGAAGTTAGAGATGGAGACAAAGCCATCGCAGCATTGGCAATCAGAGCCCAAACACTGAAAGCACTTAGCCTTGGCTGTGAAGCTGCCTAAATTATGGGCCTGTCTGAAAGCGCAGAGACACACACAGGGACAGGCACAGACAGACAGGGACTGGGTTAGGGATTGGGCAGGGACAGAGAGCTCCAGGCAAACTGATAGGCAACGACAGAGCAAATAGCGTCAGATTAGCCACAGACGATTGCACTGAAACAATGCAGCATGCAGAAAACTGGATTCGTCGGAACGGCGGCGATATCTGGCCATTTTGTGGGATTTGCTATACTAAGTATGTTATGTTTGCCACTCAGATCGATTTATGCATGTTAAAGCACTTTTATATATTTTACAAACTGGCTAAAACTACAAATTGATTTGCATAATTGGATTCGTCAGATCAATGGTCGTTGAATGGGCGGCTCAAGCACTTGAACAGCAATGCAATAAAGAGGTAATTGCTAATGCGAGTGGCTTGAGCGATGAAAACATATATATAGAGATGTATATCCAACTAATCCGACCTCTGAAATCGTTCTCTATTCTCTGAAAATTAAATTTAATCCTTAGAACGCACTTCTTTGAGTAATTTTAATTGCGGAAAGCTTTTATGAGATAGTTAAGTACTTAAACGGAACAGCAATGAATCCGTTGAAAATCACAGCAGCTCCAACTGAGATAATAATATTATTTTTACATTACTGCATATCAAAAGCACAAATAACATAATGCGAAAACATTTATTTATGTAAATATGCTTACAGGCGCTGTGAGAGCGGAAAGCTTCTATGTAAATAAAAGAAACATGCGATTTGAATAACTTTTGTTTGTTTGGGACTTTGCTTCTTGCTTTAGCATACTTTATCATTTATTTGTTTGTTTATTTGATGTTATCATTTATTTGTTTGTTTATTTAATGTTGTCTAAGAACTGTCCACAAGTTGAAGTACGAATGCAGTAGTCTATTGAGTTCGAAATGGAAATGGGGATTCTATGACTGGAAGTGGTTTATTGTTTTTAAATTTAAATCGCTTTATTATTTCATTTGATTTATTGTTTGTTGGGTGGGAGATGGCCATTTACAAATTTAGTAAAAAATCAGGTTTCGGGTTACGTCTGAGACATTTATGATGGCATAGTGTAGATTTGTGATTGGGCCTTGTTTTAATGAAGAAATTATGACCTGTGGCTTGGAATCAGTAGGAAGATCACTCAGCAGCACTTGTGTTTTTTAAAGAGTTTTAAAGAGGAGTTTGTCTGCTAGGCGTATAATTTGTATCCTATGTACTCTATGGGGTCGAAGATGCTTCCTTCTGCCTGTTATATACATTTGTATGTATGTTCAGGGTATACAAAAAGACAAGAGAGAACGTTGCAAAAAGGATATAGGCAAAAATAACTACTATCTTAACAATTTTTGCAGATTACTGCGCAATATGCAGAATTTATTTATTTGATTTATATTACAAATATTTATTGTTCTCTATAGAATCAATAATGTCATTAAATAGAAATGTATTATTTATCAATTTTGTTTTAGTAAGATTAGCATTTTAGTAAATGTGAGTACGTATATAAATATAAATATATTCAATTACCAAACAAACATATATCCAATGATATACTATAAAACCATCTTACGAATATATAACTAGATACTCAAATTGCAATTCCAGATAATATCATGACACTCTTATGAACAGAAATGGCATAACTTTTGTGGGACTAGCGAAGTGCAGGAAGAACTGCCTCAGTTGACATTCATTTGATTGTTACGATTGTTATATATATTTGGCTGAAATCATAGACATTTATTGCGAATAGTAAATGTTTGATGATAGTCACGTAGTTTCTACTACTATACTCCAACGACGACAGTCGGGAGTAAAACGCCATCGAATCCGAAGATAAAAAAGCAAACGGAACTGTGCAGAGTTCAAAGTTGGAGGCACATGACATGCAAAAACAAAGTCCAAAAATACCGAAACGTGCCTTTTTCATATTTGCCATTGTGTGTGTGTGTGTGGGTGTGTGGGTGTGTATATGTGCGAGGCACGTGTGTGTTAGCAAATTGAATTTCGCTGTATTGATTTAATGGCAGGCAGCTTGCAAGGCAAGCAACTCAGGAGACAAGCAGGCATTCGGGTCAATTACCGCTGCTAAGTGAATTGACAATAAAATCAAAAGTTGGTAACAAACTGTTAACTGATGATGCCACACACTCCCAACTGGCATAAACACACATACACACACCCCACAAACACAGCCATACAGATTGTACTGCTTTCATTATCTGAACAAATATTTGGCAGTTGCCAGTTTGACTCAGTTGCGCCAGCTCAACAGTTTTTTAAGCCGCTTAGAGAGCGACCGAAGTGAAAGTTATTATGTGTTGGTAACAACAACAGACACACACACACACACACTTAAACACACACACATATGTATTTTGGTGCACATTTCATAAATGCGCTAAAAGACAAACTATTTTTTGTCCCTGCTGATGCTGCTGTTGCTGCCGATGCTGCTGCTCCTGCCGATGCTGCTGCTGAGTTTTTGTAGTTTGTGCGCTTTTTATGAAAATTTCCGACTCACTGCTGGCAGTCCTCAACACACGTTGTTTGTCGCACCCGTGGGGCGCCCCACGGTCTGGCGTATATATAGGATCTTAGCGTACGCACATCTGTGTATTTGCCGGAGGCCTCAGAAACTATGCACACAAGGACCACAAAGTTTGGCTGTTGCGCCCAAGATGAGCTGGCAGCCGCCAGCTGTAAATATTTGCCTTTGTGGCAAGGCAAAGCCGGCAGTGTAAACATCTCAACCACTCGCAGCAGCAGACGACCCCAAGTATTTGAGTTGGCTGAGACACGTTTAGCTATTCCTGGCACCTCAATGCGTCGTTGAGCCAAAGCCAAACAAGAAAGTCAATTTATGCGACGACTACAAACCTTACGATATCCGCACACAGGTACGTATGTGTGCATGTCCTGGACAGCCAGACCGACAGACAGACAGCCAGGCAGTCACACAGCATATGAGTGATAAATTGCGAAAAATTTTAACTTGAATATTGTGAAATGCATACTGAGGAAACCGCATTTTATTGCCCGAGAAAGCTAATTAACAGCGCTTTTACGACACATCAACTTACGAGAACGAGCAGATAATAAACGGGAGAAGCTTGTTTTAACTCTGTCCTCAATTTCCTGCTTTATGTAGGGGTATAAAAAAAGAAAAGAAAATCGCTCGTAAATTTAAGACACACTCCCCGCTCCTCGGCGGGGAGGAAAAGACAGTCTCCTGCTGCTGCTGCTGTTAACAACTTTTTGTATTTATTTAGCACGTGTTTTTCTGGCCGAGTCAGGGTTCATGGGGCACGGGTGTTTGGGAGTGTGTGTGGGTGGGTGGGCATGGCATATTTGTTGCTTGCTTTTAATTAACAAATGCCTCGGATCTCATTTGTGTAATCATAGCGCTGCTTAATTACACATAAAAGTCTAGCGCTAAATTAGTAGACAGGTTTTTATAGGACATTGTAGCGTAGAGCGCTTAATGCCGCATATCTGGCTATATAAATCCTGATACAATTTTCAATTTGCAATCAGCGTTTTGCCATCAACAATAACTCAACAACAGTCTAACATTTTTATTCGTCTACCTCTGTTATGCTCTCTTTCTCTCTCTCGCTGTTAATCTATGCTCACTTTTGCCGCTATCAACTCAACTCTCTCCCACTCTGTTAAGGACTCTGTTAAGCTGGGCCACCTGTTTTGTGGCTCTGGTCGCCTGTTATTAAGCGCTTATGTTAAGCGACCGCTGTTACCTTATAAATTATTCACACGCCGAAAAGACTTTAAGTGACTACTTTCAATTAAAATGTCAATTTCGTTTGAATTAAGCTTGTAATTGCCTAACATAACAGTAATGCCCGCTAATCTATTGTTTAGCCCTTAATTATATTCATTTGCATAATTAATTGAATTCGTGGAATGTCTGTGTGTATTTTGTGCTCTGATAATTGATAATTGTGTTACGTCCACAAGTTAAATATTATGTGTTCAATTTAAACAATTCAAAATTGATTGACAAAAGCAGACAACTAAGGGGAATTTTCAAACTTTGCTTCCTCTCCTTGCAAGATGCGGTAGCCGCTACAAAAGCCCTTCAGTTGTGTGCACATTTCCTGTTTTTCTTTGTCAAGTGCAGCCGTATTTGCCACTGAGCCAAGTGCTTTTTTAGTGGCAAGTGCAACAATGTCAGAAGCAGATCTCATCAATTACTTTGGCAAATATTTGTTTTAATGCATTCATCTTAGAATACGTATGAATGGGCTTTGTTTGCAACCATCCAAATATTTGGCAGATTAAATGCAGTAATTTATTTAACATGATAAAATTGTACTGCTGAGCTGGAATTTCAAAACTGTTCGTAACCAATAATTTTTTCTTATCTTTTAAACAGGTGTAAGTTGTGTTGATTAACTGAGATAACAAAACTATTCATAACAAATCATTTTCTCTTATCTATACTCAGTTTTTCGCAATTAGCATGACACGAGTAGTCGAAAGTTTCTTTGTTGACACTTTGTTGTCTGCTACTTTGTGGTAGGTTAAGTGCTGAATTGAGATAAGCAAACGCCAAGTGTGACAAGCACATCCACACACACGCGTACAGTCACTCATAATACACAAGAATGACAGATGATTGATCAGAAGTTTGCCCTATCAATAACTTATTAGATAACACATCATCGTCTGCCTTTTTCCTGCTACACTCGCCGTCTGCAACACTCGAAGTATGCACTTAACAGCTAATCGACACGAGAGCAAAGTGCTCAATATAAAAGCCAGTGCAAGGCCGGAGTGCACAAAGTACAGTGAACGTTGAATCAGCAACGTTCAACACACAAAACAAATAAGCGAATAAAGGAGCAGAAAGGATGAAAGTGCTGCTAGCTGTAGCGCTATTGTCCTTGGCAGCGTTGGCCAACGCCGCAGCAAGGAAACAATTTGCAGCCCGCTACGACCACTTCAAAGTCTACAGGACTTTTATCGCGGATGACGAGCAGCTGGCTGAGTTCAAAAAAATTCATAATCACATAGAAGTAGGTGCTGCGAACAGAATCGGATTGTATCTAAATTTAGTTTTGTTACTTTTAGATTCATATACTGCACGATATTCAAGGCCCAAATCGCAGTTATGATGTTATTGTGGGTCCGTTGTTCCAGAAGGCCTTTGAACAAATACTGCACGACTTGGAGGTGGAGTACAAGATAATCATTGAGGACTTGCAGGAGTAAGGAAATGTGAATGAAGAGAAGAAAAATATAACTTTTTTTACTTTCGATGAACTTTGGTTTAGTTTACTAGATAGTTCGGCAGTTGATGAGGATGCGGATATGGACTGGGAAACATATCATCCGTTGGACAAAATCTACGACTGGGTCGATGAGCAGTGCGACGCTCATGATTTTCTCGAGTGTAAGGTCATAGGTCACTCCTACGAAGGTCGCCCCATCAAGAGTGTGCGACTCTCTAAGCGCGAGGGCAACAAGGCCATTTTCATTGAGGGCAACATTCATGCCATGGAATGGATATCGTCCGCCACAGTCACCTTCATTCTCGATCAGCTGATTAACTCGGACAATGCGGCGATGCAGCGCTTGTCCGAGGAGTACGACTGGATCGTGGTGCCCATGGTCAATCCCGATGGCTTTGTCTACACGCACGAGGTGGCGCGACTGTGGCGCAAGAATCGCCGCCCAAACGGCTATGCGAACGCAACGGGTCCTTGCTACGGCATCGACATGAATCGCAATTTCGACTTTCACTGGAGCGGCGCTGGCTGGAATATTGAGGACCCGTGCGACCATTGGTTTGGCGGCGATGAGCCAAACACCGAGCGCGAAATACTCGCTCTGCAGGATTTCGTTAGCTCCTTCGACGATGGCTACATCCGTGCCTACATGGCCTTCCACGCCTATGGCCAGTATGTCCTGCTGCCCTACGGCCATTCAAATACCGATTTCCCCCCCAACTACGATCAAATGATGCGCATTGCTGCCGCCTTCGCGGATGGTGCCGAGGATGCCTATGGCTCTGAATTTACCTATGGCGCCAGCGGCTTGTTGAACTGTAAGGAGTCTCTGCTAACGCTGCTTGCTGCGTAAATCGAGTCACATTTAAAATGTCATTGAACCTTTGCAGATCCTGTTTCGGGGGCTTCCAAGGACTGGGCATATGGTGTTAAGAATATTCCATTCACTTGCACGGTGGAGCTGCGTGACAAGGGCACATTCGGTTTCTTCTTGCCATCCAATCAAATTACGGAAGTCGGCGTCGAGGTCACCGAGGGGCTCAAATCGCTCGTTGACAAAGCAGCCGATGAAGGCATTTTCGATTAAAATCGGTCAAGTGGATTGATGGTTGAAGCATTTGAAATTACGTATAAATAATAGACACATAAAAATACACACGTATATATTAATATAATGAGCATTCCAAATTTAACTACGCGGCGTATGCGTTATTTTCTTTGCACTGCTTGTCTCGCCTTGCAAGCTATACCGCAACTGCTTGCACTGCGTGTTGCAGGCGGCCAGGAACGCACTGCTTGCAATTAGCGTGGCAAGCAGTTCGCATTCCGGTTTAGTGCTCAGCTAAATGTAGACGGTAATTATAAACTGCTTGCTCCTGCATATTAAGCTATTACTCTTTTTGAGTCCTGACTAATAGCTTTGCAGGAACTGGTAACAAGGTTAACAGAGCGTCAAAGTCATCAAAATGTTAAGGTAATTTGTACACAAGTGAAGAAGTTGCTAACATAAGCAAAAATATGTTATATAAATATTGTATTTTAACATTATTTAGCATAATTATTTAATAATTATAGGAGTATGAAATTGGAAATAAATATTAATAATTTATTCTGCTTAATATATAGAAAATACATCGATTTATTGTAATGAAATAAATTAAAAATATTCTCGAGCAGGGTAACGCATTGCAAATTACTATTAAACAATTTTCTAAATGATATAAACTTATTCATCATAAAGAACTGATATTTAGTAAAATTAATTATATTATATTCCTAATATTGTTAACAATTAGTTTTGCCCTCAGATTTAGGCATTCTCTTTTATTTGAAACATAATTGTATTATATTCTTTCATGATTAGCCAAATAATTCAAAAGCTGTAAGCTTATGGCGGTAGTATAAATAAGTAATAACAATTAGATATTGTAATTTGCGTAGCATAGCGTACATTGAATATGTATAATAAAATTGTGAAATACACATGGCAGACAGGTAAACCTATAAGTTACGAAAAAAGTTAAACTTTCTCGATATTTTACACAAAATTTGCTACCTTACTAAATGCGTTATATTAAAAATTAATTATATAACCGCAACACAAATGACTATTCTTTATTCAATAGAAAATATCAACAGACAGCCAGTCTTTTTAATTCGTCAGGCCTAGAGATGTCTTGATATCTTTTAAAAGATGAGTTATTGTTTGAAAAACTGTTGTTGATTTCCAACGTATCCCGACAAAACCCACTATTTTGCTTTCGAAGAACCTTACCAACTTACGAAGTGCCTAAAACACCTTCTTGATTTGGTTAAAACATGATAATAATAATTGAGATAGCCATTATCTGTAGATTTAAGTAGAACTGCTTGTAATCTTTACACAGCAAGCAATGTAACATGGATTTCATCACATTTCTCAAGAATACCCCTTCACTATTTCGCGTGCCTTTCGGGCATATTCCAAAGTTCCTCTCTTATCTTTCACACACAATTATGAACTCACTTATTGCAGTGCAAAGTATTATAATCAATAAGCTTTAATTAAGGTACACACTTAAGTGTATGGCCTGCCTGCATTACATGTACTTAAGTCGCTTGGGTCAAGCCACTTTATCGCTACACAATATTAATGCTAAGGAGTGTGGCCTCTTATCGGACAAATCAGCATTACTGCTTAAGCTGAGCGAGTCACGCCAGGTGTACAAGTGTAACTTGAATTTTATTGATTTCATTTTCTTGCTCACGTCTAACGCATTTGCCACTAGCGAAAAACAAAGAAATTACAATAGTTGGGACTCTAGAAAATGCCGAAGATTAAATACTCTTACAGTCTCATGTTCATGTTCTTTAACTCAGTATATTGTAATATTTCTTAAAAATGAAATACATACATAAAAAAAAAAAATAAAATTAGCTTGTGGGCAATTTATTTATTTAGCTGAACAATTTTTGCATTTAAGCCATGCAGTTGGTTAACAAACTTGCAAGACATATAATATATGATGTTCACGAAAAGTATGAAAATAAAGCTTTTCCAAACAACATATCATATTATTAGATGATAATGGAGTTCATTAATTGTGCAACTTAAATGATACACTCAGAAAAAAATCTTACTGTAGAAAGTCCATCTAAAATGATAATCGCTCTGAAAGTTGTTCTCGTTTTAAGAAATTATTTCTAAGTATGATAGAAAAATGTTTTAAAATAAAATCATTAAAAGCTATTCAGGATTCACTTTTGACAGGAATTGACGAGCAGGTCAGGTAAGGCTCTACAAGGATTCGGCTACACTCGATGGGATTACAAATGTGCCCTCAATCTTACACATTTCGTGACACAATTATAGGGTATTAAGGGCACAAATTATGCATAAAGAAGCACTAAATACGATGTGGCAATGATCATAACACTTTCACGCTCTACGCCATGCTTCCATTCTGTTTATGGTAATTTGGTGGGCGAAGGTGCATGTTGCAAATGGGTGACCTTTAAGTACCCATAACCTGTGTGTCATTTCAGTCGAGTTCTTGTTATTGTTTTCTCAGCTGCTGCTGAGCCCAAGTAACACAAAAAGGATTCAAGCCGAATGCCTGGGGGGAAGGGGGGGGGGAGGGGCGGGCTGGGTGCAAAGTTAATTGAAAATTTGTCGAAAGTTAAAAAAGGAATCTGCTTAGATGTGTTCATGCTGCCGCCTACATATTTCCCTCAAATTTGATCAAGGGTTTTTTCTTAAAATTTTATTCGGTTTGCATATTTGATTACAGGTGAGCATTGCTTGTGGAAGGCATTTGGTTGGCAACGCTTTGAGAGCGACACTTATCAGGTGTCAAAGGGCGACTGCGATACGAGTGCAGCATGTGTGAGGCGAGGCAGGCAGCATTTTTAGCATTCTCAGCATTCTCAGCATTTCTTTCAGCCAGCACATATTATAGCGAGAATATCTTGTGCACTCCTTTTACCTCAGAACACACTTATTTGTATGAACTTGCTGTATTTGCATGTCAAAGCTCTAGAAAAGCATTGAGATGTAAATCATGTGCCGATGTTAAAGTCGATCGTATAGTGGCATGCCTCATTATATCCCCATACAGAGATATATACAAAAAAACGTCGAGGAGCTGCTCATCTGAAGCGCATCTGAAGCTCATCTGAAGCAGCTCCTTCCATCACAAATAGAGCTGCCTGCCTGCAGGGATGGAAGTGGGGTTCAGGTTATGCGCTGGGATGCAACTTGCGTATCTGCGTTGGACACGTGAAACCATCATCAATCTGCAGGCAACGACAGTTTTAACGACTTCTTGCGGATTACTTCAAACAAAATAACCACTTTGTAGTCGCTTGCAATTTTATGTTGGCCCGGTTGCTGGTGATGGCTCTGGACTTCCTTACGGCAGCTATGGCAACGGCTTTTGGCTTTTCGTATTTGCTGCATTTGGATAAAAGTTTGTGTTGCACGCCGCAAAAGTTGCCGGCAAATGTTGGCCAAACTGCGAACGTTAACAGAAACTGCAGCACATCACACCACACACACACGACTCACACACACTACACACACATATGCAAAAGGTAAGCATCAATTTATATTAATGCTGCAGTCGAGCGGCAAACACTGCCACAAGGTGAAATGGCTCGAGAATCCTTGCAAAAATTGTTTACGGTCGAAGGAACACATTTAGAAATTGTTTAGAAAACAATGTGAACAAACCATAATCAAGTCAAGTGAAGATGTTCGAAGAGCTAATTATTGCTTAAAAAATGAAAAAAGTATCTGTAATAAAAATTCATTTAAAAAACATGATTTTTAAATAATTACACCAGTATTGAAAATCTAGATAAAAAGAAGACCATAAACATAACACTTAACAAACTAAGCACATATACAAAAATTCACATATATTTGAGAAAGTCTAAAATAAAAATATTAAATTGAATTAATTGTTAAAAAACTGTAGTAATATGTGCTAATAAATTAACCAAACGCTGTATGTAAAAATTAAAAACAAAAAACATGTAATGCTTATTTTTACACAAATAAGTAAATCAAATAAAGAGCAATTAAATCAAGACAGTTATTAATTCTTAACCTTAATCTTAAAAAAAAAAAACAAAATAAATTATTTCCTGTTCCATAAGCATTATTATTATTAAGAAACAATTTAAGTTTTGCAATTCGAATAAATGCTTTAAGAAACTTTATGCTTAAAGTATTAGTCTTTCGAAATTATTAGGTATTTTATCTTCTCAACACAAAATTAAGATAATGATCTTAAGCCAGATATTCTTAATTATATAATTAAAAAAACAAGTAAAGCCAATGCCTGCAAGCATGGCTAAAAAACCAAAACAGCAAAAAAGCAACACAAGCACAGAAACAACCCTTAAAACTGGACAGCAGCTGTTGCATTGCTTTGGGCAAGAAAAAGAGGAGCGCACCACAACCGCATCGCATGGAAACCAAAACGCTGAATCCCTACAATATGTTGTTCTTGGTTTTTTTTTTGCCGTTACCCCAGGAGCAGCAGCCGCAGAGGCGAACAGAAAGCCAAAAAGCAGAAGGCTGCAGGCAGCAGATGCGACAAAGCTTCATTAAAATTAACAAAACTTAATTGCAGCTTACGGGGCACGTAGCATGTTGCAAATGTGCTTTGCAATCTGTTTGATGGCCCCTACAATCAGCACACAGCACACATCGCAGAGCACAGAGCGATTGTCGAATAGGGAGAGACGCACCTGCCTGCCACCGCTGCCACCGATCGCGATGTGGCAGGCAGCCAGGCTGCCAAATTTTGATGTATTGCGTTCGCTGTTTTAAGTAGGCTGTCTGGCTGGCTGGCAGGATACCCCGTGTGATCCTGTGAACAGTCGCAGATTGCAGCTGCAAAAAGGATTAGTACAGGGCAACAGACAAAAGGCAACAAGCGAACGTGCAGCATTCGAACTGGAAACGAAATGAAGTTGAAACGTTGCGTGCAACGGTCGTTGACAATTTCAACTGCTGCCCCAACACGCTGCCGGCATGGAACTTTCCTCAACTCAACTTAACCCATTTGGCCTGTCAATGGCTTGTAACTTGCCCAATCGGTTTAGGCCAACTTGCTGCCAAACTTTGCCACATGCCACATCAGAAATTGCGTTAAGCGCTTTACTTTCATTGACATTTGCATGCAATGGCCGGAGCTGAACTCAAGCTAGAGCCACTGCTTGAGCCTGCAACCAGCAATATCCACAACCTGCAATTACCACACCCTCTCCGCCCAGAGAGTTGAACAAAGCTCGTTCGCATCAATTGTCCAATGTAAATGCAATTTTGTGGCAGCATTCCATCACCCGCCACAATGCACGGGCAATTTGTGCCCGAAAAACATGAAAGACTTTTATCATCATCAGTTTGACAAATTACTTAATGCCCTTGCCGATTTGCAGTAAATGTAGAATTTAGTAAAGAACTCAGCATGAATTAAAATAAAACAAAAATAAATATCGTGATAATAATAAAGATCTTAATTTATATATATATATATATGTATATATAATATAAAAAGATCTTAAGACCTTATTACCTGTTGCTTATGAAATTTTGTGAAGCTAGCATCTATTCTTAAAGTGATACGCTGGCATCGAAAATAAATATAAAGAAATATTTTATCACGGTTGCTGAGAATCTGAAACTGGGACTCTCTCAGCCAGAGGCATGCGCCCAAGACCAAGTACAATCATTGAATTTCAGCACATGATTTATCAAGAACTACAACTTATTTATAAAGGAGTCTCTACAATAATAACAAATATTAAATTAATGACGGTTGCTGATCTCTACCAAGAATAATATTAAAACAGTGTTTACCTTTAAATCAAAGCTCTTTATTCTCAAAGGTGATACTAATTCGCTAATAGTTCACATACGTTTTTTTTACTTAATATAACTGGAAAATGAGGCGTTGCACGCTTAAATTAATTAAGCACTGGGCTAAACAGTGTTTCCCATGAGCAAAACTTGTAAGAGTTGTTTTGCGGACAAATGTTTTACGTGTTAACTTTGAGGTGTACTCACAAAATATGTATTTAAGACTTACTTAAGATTTCCAAAACAATTCAAAACTGTTTGAAAATAATACGAAGTGCATGTATTCTATTTTTTCATATGAAAATTGCAAGTTACTTTGTAAGCGGAAACTTTCCTTTTCAAAAGCGAATTCATTTCCGTTTTGCAAATTGGAGCCCGTTTTGAAAATTAAAACAAATTTTCCGCTCTTGCAAATTCCGTTAAAAAAAAAAAGAATTAACCAAAGTATGTAGAGAAAGTTTGACTACCTAAATTTTAGTTGCAAAGCTCTTCTAAATTTTGAAAGTTATATTTAGGAAGCGAGCAGAGTGTTCATATTTAATGTTCGTAGTTGCCTTCGTGGGACAATTACAATACTCCCAGTCAGGGTATTAAAGTGTCCAAAACCGAATATCAATTTTGGTCAACTTTGCAATTAATTGCAGGCCAGCAGCCAACAAACGCTGACAGCGGGCGGTGTTAAATTCATAAATTGCGGCCAGCCGGTGCGGCATGAGGCTTGTGGCCAAATAGTTGACCGTATTCAGCTTCAGTTAGTAAGCTAGAGTGAGCGAGAGAGAGAGAGAGAGACAGAGAGAGAGAGAGAGTGTGTGTGTTTGTGTGTAGTGCTTGTGGTATCATCTGTTGGAGGCGTGTGCATTTCTGCGCCAGTTGTTTGAAGTGTGCCCCAATAAATGGTGGCAGTTGTGCGACGACAGGCAATGTGCGTATGAGCGATCAAATTTCAAAACAAAAGGTTTCCGATTACAAACAGACACTGCTTGAGGGGCAAACGCAGCGAAGTGCATAATGATGATAAAAAGAAGGACCACACACACGCACACACACAACAAGAGAAATTGGCTGGCTGCCAGAGTTTCACAATTGTTCATATTTTGGGCATAATTTTCGCATTAATACGCAGTGCATCGACGTCGATTGCAATAATAAGAGCCACAGACAGAGACAGAGGCTGAGACAGAGACAGAGCCAGCATTTAACGCTCGAGTGCGCGTATTTTAATGCCCAACAACAAGTTGAAGGAGCGAGCTGCAGATAAATGAAAAAAGTTGATAGCTTATACGCCCCGTTGTTGCGTGCGCCGTTATCCTTGCCGGGGCAGCTGCTAGCTGCTAGCTGCTTTCTGCTGACTGCTAGCCCCGTTTGCAGCGTTTTTTTCCGGTTGCTGGTGTTGTTCCTGCTGCGTGACCAATTTGAAGTGCCACAAGTGCTGGGGTCCTACCCGCTGGAGGACTCTCAGGCGCCCATTACATAAATGCGCTTTTAATAATTGCATACACCCTACTGCAGCTTCGTGTGTGTGTGTGTATGTGTTGGTATGTGTGTATGTGTGTGCCTAGGGTGTATTTGCATTTGCCATAATTGCGAATGAGTCTGCGTTAAGCCAGTGTAATTAAGATTGCAGCCACAGATATTGATACCACGATACTATCCGCAGCAGCGCACACTAATTAAACCAAAACCGTTGCTGAATTTTGCAGCTGCTTCTTTACCCAAACTCAAACAATTTCGAAGGGTTTTGAGGGTGCATTTGGCACGCTTTGTGGCGAATTCCATTCCTCACATCTTAAGGCGCTGAGTCAATAAATATCTTGAATTTTGCTGTAAACAGATCATCAGATGCCGTCATTCAGCTCGGAGCATTATGTCAACTACGCTGTTTAAATTTATGATATGGGATTACTAAAATACAAGAGCGTAGAGATGCTCCAAATAAGAGAGGCAGAAGTTCAATAAAAATAATTTATTTGATTAAATTTCAATACTTGTATACAAATTTAATTAAAAATATCGTTTTATTTCTTTTGGCTCGTTCCTCAATCTCTGTTGGCAAAGAGCTGAAAATGGAATTATTATAATAAATAAATGTCTCTCATATTTCATGAACGTATTTAAATAAATTTACCGATTATTCCAAAGAATCCATATAGATTATATTTGTTTTTTGATTTTTGCAACGTTTTTATATTAAGAATATAATATGTGTATGTTGGTGACTCACGAAAAATGTTGATTGCATCTTTTGGAGACCAGATAGTCCTCCTCCTCTAATGAAATCGGAATGAATTAGAACAAAAACAATCAATCAAATTGCACATTTGCCGTAAATGTGCAGGAGTACAAAGACTTTCGATATTAATTCTAAAGCTATTCGTTTTTTTTATCGATTTAATTTTTATTTAAATTATTTTTGCTCCCAATCAATCAATGCATCGAAACTGCAATTAATGTCCATTAAATTGGCATTTATCATTCAGCCGCAGCACATTTGAAGTGCTCAGTACAGACTACATATACAAAAAAACAAAAACAAAAACCCTACATTAACCCATCTAAAGAGCCCCCCTATAAAGCGATAACTTTTTTTTTAATTAAATTCCAATGCACGAGGTTGTCGCTGATGTTGATGTCCAGTCCGCACTGACGATTTCATGTAAATTCAATATAAATATTTAAGTATTTGCCACATGCTCATTTTTTACAGCACCTGCAGCAGTCGAATGCCGGCAGCACCAACAGCAGAATTTCCTATATCTCTCGCAACCAATCCCCCAGCAAATCAAACAGTGTACACTCAGAAAAATAAACCGGCCTTAAATTTAGAAAATATACCTCAAAAATCCATAGGAAAATGTTTGGGTTTTAGAAATAAATTCGAAATATAGAATCCGTTTATACACAGAAATTCTTATTTTTTATTAAGAGAAACTATTTCTGAAAAGTAGTATAAAATTCCTTCTGAAATTCAGAAATAATTTATGAAAGTTATTATTTCGACTGATATATTAGAGTTTTTGTTAGTTATTGTCTGATATATTACTAAATTTTAATTCGAACCTGGAATTAAGAAAAGAAGGACACAAAATTGGCTTTCGGGAATATATTTTCTGTTTTATACGACGAGGTAGCTAAATTTCAGGTTGACTTTTTTCTGAGTGCAAGAGTCGCGTGCAATGGACTTGCCATTTGCCCCAGTCGTCGCGTCGCATGTCCCTTGCATAACAAAATACGCGCAGTTCGCCAACTCGTGAAGTTCTTCCTGTTGTTCTTGTTGGCCAAGAGACTGTCTGCATGAGTAACGACTACGGAGCGACAACTGCACTTCTGTTGTTGAGCTGCTGATGACTGCCTTCCCCCTCTCTCTCTCCCTCTCTCTCTCTCTCTTTCTCTCTCTCTCTCACACACTGCTCTCGTGTACAATTCATGGTTCAATGACAAGCAACTTTCGAGTGGACACAACAGATACACATGCCGCACAAGAGTAGCCGTTAGCAGTTTGGTTTTAGCCATTTCCAGGTGCCAGCAATTTGTCTGCGGCCTGCACTGCCCCCCTCCCACCACCCCCCTCCCAAGACTCCTCCCACACATGCCACACCTTCGTCAGTAGTTTTTGTGCAATATTTAATAATGCACAGCTTCTGTTCGCTGTCAAACGTTGAGGTCTGAATTATGGTTGTGCGCGATAACACTCTGCAGATATGATCAACATTCAAAAGGTGACATAAATTATAAATTATCTTTTTTAAAAATTGTTGTATAATGAATAAAATAAATGCACATGTTTACCAAAAGCAGCGTATTTAAATAGTTCTGTCAAATTTATTTGAATTAACTTTAGTTTAAGACTTGATTTCATTTTAAATAACACCTACACATAATTTAATTTAAATTTTCGATTCAAATATCAGTCCAGCTTTGAAAAATTGTATGCTAGGAATAGAATTAATACTAAAGTTTTTTTTAACCCACTCTTAACCTGAATTTTGTTACTATTGGGATTAAAATGTTTGCAATTAAATGACTAAATTACGAGAATTGGAAACCCTTAATAAAGTAGCAAACTTTGCATTTATGACAATCATTTATTTTTGCAATCAAGCATATTCAATGCTTAACTTAATGTTTGCATTTTTGATTATTTATTCAATGAAAGAAATTTGTTGTTTTACGGCAATCATAATCAACAACAACTGAATACAATACTAAATAAAATATTTTGTTGCTGTTACGCCAGTCATAAAAGATCAATTAAGAACAACAAAGTAATTGATTAATAATTCTTTCATTGCTTTAAGCCATTTAATTCCTAGAGCTTTTAAATTTTTAAATTTAATGTAATGCCTTTTATTATTAGTTTCGACTCAGCTATTTTTGGTCCTTAACTTTAGTTTCACGGCTTCAGTTTCTACTTTATTTGCAGAGCTGAACACGCACCCCAATAAAATATTCGCTTGGCCATTTTTTTCTTGTTTAACGAAGTGGAACTCGGTTATGGAAAGTCATAAAAAATAAGTACAACAGTTCTAGTCGAGAGTGTTGGACAGAGGAGATACTCTGTAAGCTTCATTACTCTTTCACTTAGCGCTCTGCCATGCAAGTTTCACAAATTTAAGTAATTTTAGATTTTGGAGACGCAGACAGTTCTTTGAATTATAAATATGTGTTTATACAAAACAGATAAGTATATATTTGTATTTTCCCATACCGTATTCTAATTTATAAAGTTCAACATTTTTTTTTAAATATAAGAAAAGAATAAAATTTAAATATGTTTTAACTCACTACAGGTCAACTGATTTTTTCCACAAACATTATATTTAGAATTCGGAAAAATCCGTGTCCCTTTTAATTTCCAAAGTGGACGGTTTCTTGCTATATTTAACGTCATGACCAAAGCTGACTAAAGCAAATTTAGTTTTAATTTGAAATGAACATTTTAGAAATGGAAAATTAAGATAAATTTAAAATGTTTAATTAATCTGGAGGATGCAACATTTCCAGATTAAATAGTTGCGAAGAGAGTAGTGATAACTTGATTTCTTCATATTTTTAAGAGACATTTATTAAAAATATGGAAGAAAATTGGAATTGTATTTGAATTGATTTTGATATGAGTCTTTAGGCTTGATTTACAGACTATATTTTATTGTCTACAGAATTATTTTGCGTTTGGTCATTTAGTGAGTGAAGGGTATCGCATTACAACAAATTACGTTAATTTTTTGCTGAATTTGATGTGCGCTCGACAATGGCACTAACTACAAGCTGTAAAGTCGGGGTTCAGCCGGGACTGAGCGATGCTGTCGAGTTTCCCCTAAATGAGAAGTTAATTTCATGGCTTTTGGGCTAACAAGTCCAAACTCATTAAAGCGCTTGGAATGGTAGCCAGAAATTAAATGGCAGGGCTTACAAACAGATTTACAGACTCGTACACTGTTGACCATAATTAAACCGTTGTGGGGGGTGAGTGTTGGTGGGAGTGGCAAGCTGACTGTCAACGTTTAAATTGCGGTTGCAGCGAACAAAAATGAATAAGTGGACACACGACATTTCGGATGCAACAATTTTTTAAATGATTTGCATGAACCATGCTGATGTCGCCGCTGCTGTTGCATGCAACTAGCTACCGCATGCAATTTTCCACGCATCAGTTGAACGCACAGGATACACACAGGGCCAGTCTAGCAGCCGCCACATTGACCGCTCCTACAAATGGACAGCGTCCTCTGGCCGTTCAATGTCCACACTTTCCACATTTGTCCTGTTCATATTTCATTCTCCATGACGCTGACAGGACAATGCGGTAAGCGAGCCCGAGGCGGTGACTCCTGGCTGCGTGCCCCAATCTATCAATGAGTGTGCGTGTCTATGTGAGAGTGAGTCGTTTTGCATGCTGCAACGCATTTGTGTATGTGTGCGTTGTGTGTGGACGACGCTTGCCCTGCACTGATTCCAACTGATGAAGTTGGCGTTTTATGTGCGGTTGCCAGGGCGCATACGGCATGCGCCATGCGGCACTGTTTACCTCCAACAACAGACACCGACTGTTGACCGATCCGAAATCCCAATCCCTAACCATAACAACCACCATTCACATACGCGTCACCCGGTGCAATCATCAAAAAGTTCAGTGTCAACAAATGTGAATTTTCGTGTGCACAAAAATGTTCGTTCATAATTAAGAAAAAAAAATAATAAAAAAAATCCCAAGCAACAGCAAAATGATAATGATAAAAAAACATCTTAAAGCATGGAGGCAGTACAATGGACGAATGAATAAATGAATGAAATGAATGAATGAACGAATTCAAAAGGATAACAGTTGAGACGTCGCATATGTTATTCGCAAACGGAAACAAGACTCCTGCTTATTATGTGTGCGTTCAGCCTGGCAGCTGACAGTATTTATCCTCACACATTTCTTTTTCGAGCTGCAAATCGAACGGATATGCGCAGGAAACCTCAAACACATACACATGCACAGACAGAATAATATCAACACACACACACACACACAAACGCAAACAAACACACGGAGGCAGCTTACCCTCAATTTCGATTCATCTTTTGGCTTGGCATTTGTTTCCTTTAGCCGTAACTGAGCAGCAGGTGATATACCTAACGATTTCCGGCTTATGATTTGACTTTATTCGTGTCCTCTTGCCCCGCCCCCACTCAGCTATCACTTATGAGGTATTGGCACCAGCAGTAGCAGCAATGTCGCAGCCTCAGCTGCTGCTCTTACTTTCCATATTTGCAGCTTAAGCTGCCTCATACATCATGCCAATCAAATTGGCACACACACACCTACACCTACACACACACACCATCATTGCTCCACAGTTATTAATTGAAGCCATTGACCTGTTCGCCCTGTGCTCCCGAAATTTATGAGGCCCAATTGCTAATAACTCTAATGACTCTTGAGCGCACAGAGTTCGAGCTGTTGTAAAGGTAATAAGAAAAGTTTAACTTTATGATTTCTTGCTTAGCAGCAGCGAGTAGCAACAAGAAAACCAGAACAACAACAACAACAACTACAATTGGACTATTGGAGGCAGCCCACGAGGCGTATGCTTGTTTGTTGATATTTCTGGGTACGAGCGCACAATAAAAGCATAAAGTGACAACAAAGCGCCACTGAACAAAATAAATAAATCACAACAAAAGTAGACAGACACACACACACACACGCACATACACTCACTCAACACCTACAAACACACACACGCACAAAAGAGCACGCACAGCAAAACAGAAAACAAAACATAAAAGAACAAATGAAGAAAACTTGGATGACTGGCTATCAAATACCCTAGGCCATATATAAGATTTAACTTATCTTAAATTATATTATAAATATATATATATATATAGTCAGATAATCTTAAATAGATTATATATTTATTTATCTATTTATTTTCGATATTTGTTTTGCTCAGATCTGTGTGCAGTTGCGCCGTCAAAGCAGCCAAATGGACGATTCCATAAATAAGTTTTCACTTTATAGGGTAGGGTTTGTCTACTTTTTTGTTCGTTTTATCGTTGACTGCGAATAAACGGCACCAAACAATAACAAGTACGGTAAACTTTTAGTTGTCATGAGCTTTTGTTCTTGAGCGTCCCTTTTCCGTGCGCACGCGATTCATATTTTTTGGAGGCAGACGCCTTCATATGATGGGAGGTGGCTTATTGTTGCTGTGCTCTCCATAGTTGGATTGTTGGCGTTGTTGTTAATGTTGTTGCTGGCATTTATTGTACGCCAGTTTGACACAATGCACAACAAGGTGGGCGTAGAAACATTCCGAGCAGCAGCTCAAGCTGTAACTGCCCCAAAAATAAAAAGAAAAAGAAACGAAAACTTTGGCATTGTTAGGTTGTTCTGTGGCTCCATCTTCGGCCACTGGCTGTGCTGCTGTTAAGCATTTCCGGCTTTTATTGTTCTTAAGCTTGGCCCACCACTAAACGCTTCATCATTGCGCACAGTTTTTATTTCGTTTATTCTTTTCCTTCGGGCCCCTCGATATGGGATGGGCTACGGTTGGGTTTCCAACGGACGGCATCGAATTGGTGCTGTTGCACGTTGAAATATTTATGTTGCTGCTCCTTAATTTATAATGCGCCCAAAAAGACGATGCGCTCGATGGACTTTTCGCTTCAGGACATGGCCACTTGTGCATGTCCGGCTCATTATAGTCCACTGCACCCCCGCACCAATCGCACCATTTGTGCATGTCTCACAGCAAATCACCTTCGCACCGAAAACATCACGGATTTCTCACAAAAGTTTGCATAAATTTTCGTGAAAATTTACGAGCTGCGAGCTGTGTAAAGTTTCTGCTCCCTTTATTTATATTTTTCGTTTCGTTTTCTTTTCTTGTAGTCTTCTGTGTTATTCGAAATTTACGATACAATAAATTTTGTCAAACACTCGAAGTTGTAAAGCGGCCAAAGCCCAAAGGAGTTTCCTTTGACATTGCCGTCAGATGCTTTTTTTTTGGTTTTCCGTTTTTTTTTATTGGGCTGGTTTTGATAAGCCATTAGTCAAAATGACAAACGCTTTAGGTTGATTTAAATTGGAAAGATTTACAAGGCATACGGTACAGGTTATTGTGCTTGAAAATAAGTACCAGCACTTAACTGCACTGGAGTTAAGATTGCGGAGGCTCTGCGCATTATCCGTAACCCGCCAAAAACCAGTCGAATTGCTTTCTATACACATTAATAAACCATCGAAAATGACTGGATTGATGGCAAACTTAAAGCCTGAATGTAATTAAATACAAATGGTATTGATTTCTAAACTGAGAATTACTAAAAATGTATTTCTACTATTTTGTTTTTTTTGTATAGCTTAAACAGATTAAAATACATACGAATAAGTTCGGATCTCAGAGTCTATTTGAGTTTGACACACCAAACTTGCACAATAAGTGAAGATAATGTTTATTTTCTATATCGATAACTTTGTCCGAACAATACACAAAATATAACTATACCTAATTCCTAGCCCCACTTAGATGCAACAAATTTGAAAGGTTTCTGAAGTTTTTCTTGCTTTTAGAAACAGTTTCTAGATGTAAGAAAGCAAATTTCATAAAATTAGAAACACTTTTCTTATTTTCCCAAAATATTTTCTATTATTAATTATATATCCTACAAGGAAAGACGATTCGTATTTTTTTGAGAAAAGCTCATTCTGTAACTTAGAAAATTATAATTAAATTTGGTTTCTCGGTTGCTTTTTTAGTTTGCCTAAGAATCTGCGTAGTTCCGTGTGAAGTAACTCGCCACGCCGAAGAAGTCGCATTAGTAACAAAAAAGCACACTGAAATTTATGAGTCTGGTTTGTCTACCTTCCTCTTCTACTACCACATTTTGCGCCTTAGCTATTTGTTAAAGACTTTAAATTAAAGCTGCGACTGAGAAAACCCCAAACTAGTCATACAATTCGAAATATTTTTGAAATTTCTGAATCTGACGTGGACGACCCAAGATAGTTGAAAATTGGAATTAAGGAAATATTCTATTACCTCCCTTCTCACTAAATCACTCCAATTCATTTTTGAAAGAGTAAAGAGTGAGTTTATATGTGCAGTTCTGGTTTACTTTAAGATAAAGCATGCAAAAATGAAATATGCACTCGCAGTTAAATCTACACATATCAGCTGCCATAATATTTTGGGCAGCGCTTTTAGCCCGCTGGCACATACAAAATTCAAAAGCTGCTTTCATATAAATTCGCCTAAAGCGGCGTCTCTTGCACGAGACCTCAAATCGTATTCGGCCATTTCGAAAATGCCGTCCGAATTTCTCGTATTTTGCATTCAACGTTTACCCGCAGACGGTTTTCATTGTTTTTGTTTTGAAGCCATGTGCTCATTGAGAGAAGGTTAATAGGGTATAATGAAGCTTTAGGCAGTATGTAACAGGTAAAGGCAGGGAATGGAATCCAGCCACGTAATATTCTTGACAGATATATATGTATGAAAATGTCGATCTGGCACACTAAAAAATTGTATTTTTGATCATATATAAAAATTGTATGCTGAAAGCAAATATAACATCGCTTGCAGAAAAGTGGGCATGGTCTGTCTTATGCTAAAATGAATTGTTTTATTATTAATTTCGTAAAGACTGACTGACAAATAATCATATGTGTATATACAGATTTAGTATATTAGTATAGAAAGCGAGAGATTTTTGTGTATACATTCATTAATACGTGTTCATAAACACTTATCTAAAATAAAACCCATGACTTATAATGGCTAAAGTTATTTGTAAAGGGGGTATCTCACAATTGAGCACTCTCTACTCCCTCCAGGAGCATTCTAACATGATTTCGCATATTTTTGTTTTTTCTGTAGGTTTTGGCATGAGCCGCAGTTGCAGCAAGCAAATATTGCCCCTATTTCTTTTTTTTCCTTTTACTGTAAAATTTTTTTAGTGGAGCGCTTTTTGTCGCATGTGCAACGGTTTCATATCCTGCACTGGACAATTAAGTTCGTAATCTGGGCGGCATACGTATGTATGTGATGCATTCGAAGTTGCATTATCACCAATAATAACAACAGCACAGATTTTTTGGTTTGCAGTGTTTCATTATTGTGGGTTTCATCAGTTTTGCTTTCTTCTTTCTTTTTGGGGGCCTTATACAGCCTTTTATTAACTCTTTCGAAAACGAATTCAGTTTTTTGTCGCTGTCTGCCACGTGATTCAAATGGAGAGCTGTAAATTTGCGAATAGCTGCAGTGCCCAATTTTCGTGGGATTATATGTAAGCCACGCATGATTACGAAGCCTTATTTTTGAAATATTTAATACGTGTAACATACATATATAGTAATAAGCGATAAGAAATTTATAGAAAAAGAGTATGTGTGGCAACACTTAAATTCCTTCAAAGAAGACTTGAATCTGGGCAAAAGTGAATGTAATCGATATGAATTTATTATGCTCAACATTTATAAAATTCAAATTCTTAACATTTCACGATTCCATTATCTGATTTGTCGTTAACGTGTGAGTAAAAAAAGTACAGCGTTAAATAAAATAAATAATCGACTTATTTTTATCTGTTTAATTAATTACATATAACCACTTGTTGCGCAAAACAACCCAATATATTTGAAACTATTTTTAAGATGAATATTGACATAATTTCTATCTTTCAGCATTAAGTTTTAATAAATTGTACAAAATACATTATAATTATATTTTACGAACAAATTTTAGAAATTGAAATCCGTCACAAGAGAGTAGCCTCATACGTTCAGACATTGTATACTAGTAAAAGGCATTCTTCCAACTGTGAACTTCTTTTTATTAAATATTACGTAAATCCAAACAGTTAACCCTTCAATGCATTCTCTTCGTCAGTCTATCATTTGCGAGACGATGATTGATGCATAAAAAGGCATAAGAAGCAGTCTATGGACTGTTCACTTGACTTAACTTTTAGGAACTAGAACTACACTGGGATTATCCCCAGAAAGAGGAGATTGATATCCTCTAGGCCACGCTTAAGAGCAGCTGCAAACCCAACAAGCAGCTTTACATTTGCATTGTTAACAATGAGCCTAGACATATGGATGTATACATAAGCAAACACACATAACGTGTTTGAGTGTGTGTGTGTTCGTGTGTATTAATAAAAGCCATCCTGCTGCGGCTGCTACTGCTGCTGGTACTTCTCCACCTGCTAGCTGTCTTTCGGCTTGTCCATTAACTGCTGTTGAAAATCTGTTGGCCGAACAATTGAGAGCTCGACAGCTGCTTGAATTTTTAGAGACGAGGCCAGACTTGAAAAACATCCTTTTTATACCCAGTAAAAATGCAAGTGCCTCAAGCTGGGTAGATGCAGGTGGTAGAAGTGCATGTTTCAGTCTGAAGTTAAAGTACTCAAACTATTAATTATACGTACACTCCTGTCTGACAACGACTTTCATCTAAAGCATGTCCTAAAGCTTATAAAAAATAAAAAAATTGTAATTTCATAACAAAGAACAAAATTAGAAGAGAGAGAAGATTAAAATCGAAGTGAATTACAATTATAAGCAAAAAAAAACTAATAATGTCATGAAAGTACTCATATAACATATATAAGTATGAAATGAAAAGTGTACGAATAAATATTGAGCTGACTGTAGATAAGCTCATTGCGGACATATTTTGAGTTTCCTTCTATGCTCTCTGTGCTAGCTTTTTGGAGCTGGTATACCAAATTGGTCCATTTTCACATTTTTGTATTTTCTAATATATCAAATAGAAAAAGTTTTGTTTATTAAAAGCTGAAGTTGTCGCATATCGTATTCGTATTATTTTTTATTGTATCTATGCTTTCATCGAAAAAAGCGAAAAAGTAGCAGAAGTTTCCGTTCGTTCTGAATTTTTGAATACTACTCGAGCGCACAGTTGTACAGAGTTATGACAAAGGTAAACTATGCTTTAAACATATTTTGCTAATCTGTATATTTATTTGCATATTTTGATATTTGTACTCTTGTGTCACTAAATTGCATCGTTTTTCATACGCATAACTTGATTTTTTGCTCTTGCGTAGGATGTGCGTTGTAGATGCAGCTGTTGTTTTCGCTCTGAATACGGACAACACACACGCCAACACACACACCAACACACAAACAGAACGACGACCACACATAGCTAGGGTCTGGGCCATAGCTATGGGATTTTTATGGTTTTTCAATTGGTTCAGTTTTTTTTTCGGTTCTTTGTTGTTTTTCTTTGGCTTAGGCATTTTGTATTTTGTTTTTTTTTTTCTTGCGTATCACAGCAAAGACAGCTGTCAGGCGTTGTTGGCAGCGTTTCGCATTCGCGTGGGTCATTCATTAGGGGAACGCAGCATGAAGTTCTGACAAAAAGCAGAACTCGACTCGATGCCTTTTAGTTTTTATTGGTGTTGGTACTGCTGCTGCTGCCTGCAACACACAAGCACTAACATAAGTACAAAGAACACAGGCAACCACACCAGCGAGGAATGGAATCAGCCATGCGGCAACAGCCTTGAGTGATAACATCATCATGTGTTTGCTTTTCCTCTCCCTCGCTCTCTCTCTCTCTCTCTCTCCCTCTCTCTCTCTCTTGCTCTATATCTGTCTGAGCAGCGAAGCATGCTGGCAATATGCCATGGCAAGGAGCAAGCGATGAAACCTAGAAACTGCAACAGCAGCGGCAACAGCAGCAGCAACAACAGCAGCGTCAGCGACATAAAACCTTGGCAACCAAAAAAAGAAACAAAATGAAACGCAGACAAGAACCAGGCAACACGAAAATGGAACAATGGGAGGGAAAGAGCGAGGAGCAGCAAGGCTGGCGGCGAGGCAAAAAAGATTAAATCAGGTAGGAAATTTTCGTTTAAGTGGTAAATGTTTTTGCACCTGCCGTTAGCCAGCAGCCGGTTGGCATTGCTCAGCTATTGTTGTTGTTGCAGTTGCTGTTCTTGTTGTTGTTCTTGCTGTTGTTGTCACTCAGATGATTAGTGCGCAGGCTTCAAGGTGCGACTGCGCAGATACTTTTTTGGGTAACTGTTGCCCGCCGCATCGCGTGCGTCTTTGCAGCACTGTGTGGCAAACAAACCAGAAACCGGCTCACGCACATTGCAGCTTTTTGTTTCAAAGGCGTTACTGTAGCAGACAGTGCGCGTGTTCCGTTGTGAGCGTTGTTTGTTGTGTTTGTGTGTCAGAGTGTGTGTGCCTGCATGCTTATGCAAACAGTCAACAGTCTTTGGTGCGTTCTACTCGTACCAAAACAAGCACGCTAAGCTGCTGCGAACAGCTCACAAAACACCTGCTCTAATTTGTGTGCACCTCTGCGACGGCATTGATTGTTATTTTAATTGGGTTCAGTGGCGTTGAAATATTTGTTTTGCAAATTATATATTCAGACTCAACAAAGAAGAGCGGCTTAAATGTGACTCTGCTTGCTTTTTACTTAACAAAATATTAGTATAACTAAATTATTTAAATAAGTTTTTCGCTGGGCCAAAGTCAAGAGTGTTTTTGTATTTTTCATATAAGAATAATTTTGGTTTTAAATTTATTTAAAAATATTTGAAAAAAATACTTACCTTGCATAGAAACTTCATTAGATTACTTCATTTGAAGAACTTAATTATATCTTATTTGTTTTATGTATATCCCATATTGTGAAATTTATTTAGTTTTAAGAGTAGCTATGGAAGATTATAAAAATAAATTGTATAATTAAATTGTTGTCAAACTTCTGCGATACCATTCACATTTTCGTAAGCGAACTGATTTATGTGATTATTCTGCTTAGTTAAATCGTCATTGAATCATTGAATCGTCAGTGAATTCATCTCCATGAGCAAACTTGTTAATTAATATTTTAAGGCTGCTTCATCCCATGTGCTCAAATGTAAACGTTATTTACAGATTTGTTGGTTATTTTTATTTTATTTTATTTTAGATTTTATAACCACATCACTAGCAATACAAATTAATTCTCAGAACGTATTCCCTTCTGCACTTCGAAACCAATATTGAGAATATGGCATTTGATGGCATAAAATTCTAAAGCACTCGATTGTAAAAGTACTCGCAACCTCGAAGTGGAGCGTTAACGGCTTAAATGCAGCGACAATAACGACAGGCGGCAAGGTTTACTTACAGGCCATTAGCTTAATATGGTCTGACCATAACGTGAACCGCATCAGGCTGGCAGAGAGACAACACCATAAAAACCAGCAATAACAATAGCAATATTAACAACAACTACAACAATGGGAACCAGGCGACAATGCAATGGGCAAAAAAGAAAAGCACACACTGCAATGCAAATGGAAGCAAGTAGCATAGTTGCACGGTTGCAAGTCGTCGAGTTGAAAGGGCAACAGAAAGCAACAGCAGAACCACCACCATCAAAAAGAGTACACTCACAGAAAAATAGTCAGACAAATTACATACAAATGCGCCAAGAGCAGCTCACCATATTATTGATAAATTATATTTCTAAAAACCAGTCGGTTTTTTCATAATTAGATTTTTTGTAAAATTTACACAACAGGTTTATAAATTCCAGGGTACTTTATAAATATGATCACAGAGCTTGTAAAATTCAGTTTTTACTAATATTATGAACAAATATTAGTATTTTGAGACTTCACAAAGGCAAGTATTTTAGATCGTTTTTGAAACTCCATTAATTCAATTAAAAAAGCCTTACAATTTTTCGGAGATTCCAACTTACGACCGGAGTAATTATCATGGGTTTTTCTAAGTTTCAGAAAGATATCTTTACTTTTTGATAGATATATTATTTGGAAAAATATATCTTAATAAAAGAAAATATTTATGAAAAGTAGATAGATAGGACATTTTTTTTTCGTATAATTATTATAAGAAAGCGCAGCTCTTTATATTTCAAACATTTTTTTCCTCAGTGCATCAGCACCACTGCACCACTCACTATTGTGTAGGGGTTAATGGTATGGAGTAGGGGTTTTTTGGGTATGGGGAATAGCCGGATGCGCTGTTAGCCGCACGAGTTGCCTGCATTAATGCAATGTGCAACAAGCTAGAACACCGCGCCGCAAATTGACAACAAAACAAAAGGCAACTAAAATTAAAGATATACACAAATAGCTAAACAGCATGCAATGCTCAGTATGTGTAACAATATGTGTAACAACAACAACAACAACAGCAACTCGTGTTTCAACTGGCAACTGGCAATGGCAGTTGATTATAAGCCCATTGATGTTGATGGTCAGCGCTGCCCCTCACTTCCTCCCCCCACAGACTAATACAGTTTGCATTACAAAATAAAAGCGAAAATATTGCAAATTGCAAAACACAGTGCAGACAAAGTGCCAACTATAGGGTACAGATAGAGACAGAGAGATAGAGAGAGAGAAAGAGAGGGGGATACAGGAATAGAGAAAGAGAAAGGTAGAGTCAGACAACCAAACTGTTGCAGTGGCCAACACGACAGCTCACCCCATTTTGGTTTGCATGTGTGCAGTGAAGCGCACCACCCGAATGGGTTGCCCTACCTCCACACCCCCCTTCCCATCCTCCGCCAGTGCACGGTAGGTTGCTTGCTCCTTGGTGGTTAAAGGATCCCTTCACATGGCTACAAAGTGCGCCATTTTTGGCATATTCCATTCTGGCCCACCAAAAATGCTGCACATTCAACACGAGCTGAAAACAATGCCGCTAAATAAATTTCATTCTCTAGTCCATTTTTTTGGCTCTCTTAATTTCAGCTTTTAGTTTTAGCCATAATAACACTCAGCTATTGTGCGGCATTCGGAAACTGCACTTTGCAACACTCCCACCCAAAGGTGGCAACAGACAATACTTTCTAAGCGATGCAAAATATGAAGTTTAGTTGTGCAAAAATTGAATGTTGAACAAATTTTGTATATACTTTTAGGAATAACTAATGTTTATTTTTAATTTATAAGTACGCAGACTTAACAATTGTTCTTAATGAGGATAAGTATTCTTTAAGTTCCATTGAAATAAGTAACTATATTGTAGGAAATTGAATTAATTAGTTGGACCTCACTTGAACAGGGATTTTAAATCTTTTAAAAAACTTTAGACCTTTTTTGGGCCTTACATTACTAGGTCGATCTTTAAGAAGAATGCATTTTATCCCTCGCTCAAATAAGAACTAACTAAAAAGAACCAGGCATAAATAAACGAAAATACTTCAAAGATAATTTTCAGATTAACATATTTTTAAATTAGTTCGAAAAGTACCCAATGGTAATTATTCCCTAGAGGTATTTTCTCAAACAGAATTTTTACTGTTATAACGGACATTTAGTATTCAAACAGAGAGACACGAAAACATCTGCTTCTTTTGTTTGCAAATTGATCGCAGGCGCGCCATGTGCCAGGGCGATATGCAAAAGGATATTCAATATACAAGGAAGCCAACAAAGCTAAAAAGGTACAGCAAAAAAAGAAGTGTATTCCTCTTGCAAATTGAGTTCAATTTAATTGTTTATCATTACAAAAATAATTATCAATTAATGATAGTTGGCTTTTGCTCACAAAGCAGACTCTAGTTACCATAGTAAGACATGAGGAAGTGCAAATGGCGCTCTTAGCCTTATGTTCTCTCGCTCTCTTAGTATCGGCTAAGTTCCAGTTTTGCATGCTCTTCAACCACAACTCGTTCGCTCTCTCTCTCTCTCGCTCGCATTTCGGCTCTCTTTCGAATTTAGCAACGCGACGCCTCTGCCGAGTCTGGGGTATATAAAGGACGCTGCTGCTGCGCGCCGCTTTAGTCCTACGACGACTGTCGCGCCAACTGCCTCGTACGCGAAGTGCTGCAGCAGCCACAAGTGAAAGTCAGACAATCTTTTCTCAAGCAAGTTGAGGCGAGTTCTTAGCGTACGTGTGTGTGCGAGTGTGTGTGTTGGGGTCTTTGTGTGTGCTTTCGGTTGAATAAAAGGCCAGCCCCCAAGTGGCAAATGTTAAACAAACGTGCGGCTGGCATTAAGAAGAAGAAGCATTAATCGCGCATAATTCAAATATTGTTAGCGCCGCATTTTTTATAAGGTGTTTTGCTGCGGTCCGCTATGAGACGTGGCCAACATTTGCATAAATACCAAATGCCAAAACAATTCTAAATTGAAACTCATTTAAAGCCAGCCAGAAACCTTGACTTGAATTTAGAATTTAGGCATCGAGAATGTTGCGCGTAATTGTATCGATGCTGCTGCTGCTGTTGGCGGTAGCAAGCGCACGTGGTGCCACCACCGGCGGCGTCAGCGATGTGAACAACATGTTGCGCGATGCGCAGGCAACCAGCTCTGCTCCAGCACTTGCAACTGTCCCATCCAGTGTGGAGCTGCTGCGCTTTGTCAACGATGAGGACAACGACAACGAATCCGAGGAATCCGAGCTGGGCCTGCTCTCAAATGGTGTCCAGGTGTTGCAGCCACGCAGCAGCAGCCGGAGCAGCAGCAGCGGAGGCGGCGGCAACAAGAGTGAGCAGAGCCTGGAGCTGGGCGACCAGGTGCGTCTGCTGACGAAGCAACTAAATGCGCTGATGACGCGTCGGCGCGAGGATTACGAGCTGCTGGAGCACAATTTACGCAAATCCCTGAGGTTTACCACGAGTTCGGCCAGCATCGATGCGGATATGCGCAGCGAATTAGATCAATTGAGGTGAGTCCGCAAATTGATAGCATTATTAGCTCATAGTAGCCCACAAATACCAATTCGTTGTGCTCAACTTGCAACTTGAAACTTTGGCTGACAAGTTTCGCTCAAGTTTTCAACTCGCAGCACTGCGAGTGCCCCTCACTAGCTTCATGCAGTGTGCGTTAAATTCGTGAGCGTGGCGCCCCACTAATTCTAACACACATGCCTCACATTTCCGAGACGCCTCAACTCAATTTAGCAGCGCGCTGAATTAGGCAACACTTTTTGCGATTCGCTGAATTTTTCATGATTCCCTTTTGTGAATTTTACTCTATATTATGCATCCATCTCACGAAATGAATAATAATGTAATAATAATAATATTAATAATAAAATAACAAAAATTATAATAATAATAATTAAAATGACTTTTATGTAATCTGTGCGTATATTTCGAAAACCATCTAATATTGTTTAAAAATTGAAACTGTCTGTTAATAATTATTCAAAATAAAGAAAATAATTTAAAAATTAACAATTATAATAATAAGATTAATAAAAATTATGTATTCATTTATTTAGAGTCGACTAAAAAACGCAACAAGTAAAATGAATTAAAACAAATTTGATGTGTAGATTTAAATTTAAAAAACAATAAAATATTTATTAAGTTTCATGATGATTTTAAATACAAAATTACAATATATTTCGTTAGCTTCTCATTGTATACATTTTTGAATACAACTGTTTTCATTACATAATGATTCTGATAATAATAATTATCAATTTTTTGAAATTGATGAAAATTAGATAAAAAAAAACATTTTTAAAAAGGAAAAATGTAGTAAAATTAATAATAAGGAAATAAGTAACATAAATTGTAACATTCCTAATTAAATCAATAAGAATAATTTAAACTTCTCTTATTATATTTAGTTTGTATACATTTTGAAAACTAAATTTTAAAAAACCTTCTCCCATTATATATGCAGTGAGTAAGTTGAACTTTCTTACTTACCGAAACTAAACATTTTGAAGGATCTACAGTAGTCCAATTGCCATTGACAAAAGTTGAGATGTCAAACAGAACATCTGCCAGGAAGGGCATTTAACTGTCGTTAACACGAACACGGCGATTCTTACTCGTTTTCGTATTTTCCCTGTTTGTATTTGCTCTAGAGACAGCACAAGTTAATTTAAACAAATAAGAAACCGTCCAAAAATCCAGCTCCTTAAGCAGCTTAGCATTGATAGGAAGAAATCGCTGGGCGGCAGCACGTAGAAGATTTCTGATTTTTGGCCTAGGCCAAGCCCAAAGTTTATTATTATTTTTATTTCATTTTACTTTTATTTGTTTTTTTGTGATTTGTTTGTTTTATTTGTCGACTGGCTGACTAATAATGATTGTCTCATCGAAACACACACAGAGCAGAGAACAACAAAAATGGCGCTCACTTAATTTACTGTACAAATAGCTTTGGTTAGTTTCGCTGCTGTATATATATACATATATATATATACATATATATATATATTTATATATATCTGTTTTTTGTTTGTTTGGTCATGTCGTGAACGTCGTAAACTTTGTCAGTGACACCGTAAATAATTCAACACACAACGCATGTGTGTGCACATACACATGCACACACTGGCAGACATTAACAGGAACTCGCCAGGGCCAGTCAAACGACATGTCAACCGTGGTTTATGTGACTCGATGTTGCCTTAGCCCCCAGACCCTGCCACTTCCCCCTCCTCCCACGCACCTCCAAGCCGTTATCTGATTGCGGCAAGAGTCATCCAAGCTATGTGGAGAGATACAATTTTATTGGAGTGCAGGGGTGCAGCAGTTCCGGACCTCCTGGGATCTATTAAACTGGCTACCATTTGCCTTTACTGATTTGGTCTAAATTTAATGGCGCATTCAGCCCATTCCCTTCCCATTCCCATTCCTCTTCCCACTCCCAATCTTATCCAGCTTCAATTTCGATAATTAAAATGTGCACACAGCTCGAACAATTTTCGCACCGCATACATTTGAGATTTTCTCTAGCATGAGTCGCGCGCTTTGTTGTGCATTTTTCAATTTGATTCCATGTCATTGACAGCATTTCCAATTTTTACTTGACGTGTGCTGCTTTCAGCTACAAAATACAAAATATAAAATATACTGTTGCAGTCAAGCGTAAAATTGTGCAAATTTCTAGTACCTGGTATTTCGCTGTGTGTGTGTGTGTGTGGGGGTGCTGTGTGTGTGATGCCAACAATAGTTTACTCTTAGCGATGTGTTTTCTTTTAATTTGAGCGATAAGCTGAGCTGAGAATTGCAAGCCAAATATGTGCAGATTTATTACAAAGCCAACGTAACAATTATAACAAATTCCAAATTGATCGGATTTTCAGGCATGCAAATTGGAGTTCTGTAAATGAAAATCAAGTTAGCTATTTATCGAGAGAGAAGAAACCAAATTGTTTACAGTTAAGCTAACTTTTTAATTAAATACGCTCACTTAAATCAATACAAAATCCAACCCTATTTCGACTTAAAAATAAAGAAAGGAACTCAGAATGAAAACCAGGAAAGTCGTTAAATTTACAACACACACAAATGCACGCGTGCATAAGTGAGCCACATGCAAATTGAAATATTACTTATATGTAACATTTCCAAAAGAAACATGCTTTTTGAAGAAAAGTTTTCTTTATGAAAATTTCATGTAGCTTTGCTCTTTTGACAGTGAAAAATAACACAGCAGCTGCAGAGCCACAACAAAATTCAAAAGTTCCCTACGCAAGCAAACTTGCCGGATTAGAGGCGAGAGGGTTGGGGTACTTGAGACAACTTCAACACCCCCCTTGCTCCATGACTGACTGCTTTAATTGTCTCAAATGCCACAGAAATGCGCTCAAGTTTTGAAACTGGCTCCTGCCAACAGCCACAAGTGCTACAACATTTTCATTTTTACGTTTTGGGCAGTGCTACAAAAAACAACAAAAACAAGAAAAGCAAAAAATATTTATTTTGCCACGCTTAAACAATATTTTCGCTGCTCTGGCACTTGTTGTTTCTTGTTTTTGTGGTAGAAAACTTTTCGACTGTTCTCTGCACATTTTTTCTTCTTCCACTCTCTGAATTGCAGTTGACATTGGTTGTGATTTGTTGGTTTGTGTGAGTGTGTCTGTGTGTGAACATTTGTTTTGCCTGTTATTTGCTAAGAGTTGCAAGAGTTGATTTGCCTAAGTGTGAAATCATTACGGAAGCCCCCCTAACAATGCCATCCAAAACGTGCCTAATTGAAAAACTGCATGAAAATGATGTGGCTTTTTCATGTAAACCTCACGCCATAATCCCGTTATCCCGCTGACGTTCGCTTGCCTGAAAATGTCAATTTAAATTAGATCCCTACACCGCACCGCATGTTGCCCATTTCAAAGTCAATTAAAATGTGCCGCAACTGCCACGCTTTCGAGCGAACTCTCGCAGCATATTCATGCCGCGACCCTTTCTGCACTCGGAAAAATATACGCCCTTCAATTTAAAAAATATCTAATTTGCTTCTTTTTTTTACGTGTAAGCAACATTACATAAGCTTTTTATGTTATAATTATATAAGACAGCAGTGAAGAGTGCAAATTATATTCATTTGAATTTAAGCAATTCATTTTGTCCTGGAAAATGTTTTCTATTCAACATTTTCGAAATTTATTTCTTAATAACAGAAAACATTAAAATGAAAAGCCTTTTAATTTAAAGATTTTTATTTGGTTTAGTTTAATTCTATTTCTGAATACCAGAAAATTTGTCTAGTTTTCAGGGCAATTTTTTTGCTGAGTGTAATTTAACAGCTCAACCACAAACTGCATACAGCGAGCTAAAAAAAATATGCTAATTTATCTGGTCAATTTTCTTCCGTTTGTTTTAAATTTGCAGAATCGAAATGCAAACGCTGCGTGCATCGCACAGCGGCACCAAGGAGCGGCTGACTGTCGAATGGCTGCAACAGTCGATATCGGAGATACGAAAGCAACTGGTCGAGCTGCAACGAACCGCTGGTAACGTGGCCAGGGATGTGCGGCATGGCGGGGCTGCCTACGAGGATCTAGCCACAATACGGAACGATTATCAGCAACTGAAACTGGAGCTGGCCGCTCAGCGCGAGCGACAGCAGCAAACAGACGTGATTGTCCAGGAGTTGCGCGAGGAGCTGCTGCAGCAGGAGCAGGAGCACAAGCACCAGCTAAACAGGCAGCTAAATGCCAAGCAGAATGCCATTCCCAAGTCCTTGGATCAGTCGGCCAGCGTTGAGGTGGAGAGCAGCAGTCAGGAAGCCAGCCAGGAGGTGAGTACACGCTGGAGAGGTCTGCCCAGCAGGCGGTTAACTTTATGCTAATGATCAGATAAGCACGCAACACACACACACCGCACACACCACACACACGGTTGCACACACTCAGGTGGAGTCCTCGAGGTTTTATGGCTTTGAAATTTCTTTTTGTTGTTGCTGCTGCTGCTGCTGTTTTAAGTGCGCTCATAAAGCGACCGCCCTGGTTGAGTTTCTGGCCCCCCCATATCCATTATCTGCCCATTTTATGCCTTATTTTATACCTGACTGTTATACCATTGTTTTTTTTCGGAGTGGGCGCCATCTGAGGCACGATGTGCTAACGAGCCGAATGCCCGAGCCTGAGTCCGACTCCAACTCTGTGTGCTTTTGTGTGTAGGTCCTTATTTTTTAATGGCTGCTCGTATGCTGCTTAAATTACTCATACGCACCGCAGGACGTCAACATATTTAATATTTAATGCAAACGCCTCGCCCGGGCAACCACTTAGACCCACAGAACTAAGGTCTGCTCCCCCGTTCCCTACTGCCTGTTCCAGCTAATGTGCCTAACAGAATCATTAACATTAAGGTCAGGCAAATCGCAGACAGCGCAGACTGACTGAGCAACAACATGCTAACAACTTTTAATTATAATAAAAGTCGATAAAGCGCGCAAGGTGAAGTGCAAGTAAAATGTTGTTAAGCGCACAGCAGCATTCTTAAATATCCTGTAATATACAAATCAAGCTTGAAATGCCACAAAGGTATTTTGAAAGTTTGCGACAAAAAATTCAAAGATTTGTTACAAGCATTATTTCTTATTAGATTTATATTTCATCTCTCAACATAAATTAGTGAGTACTTCATGTAGGTATTTTACAAAAATTCTTAAATTATATTTAAAAAAAAAAAACGAAGATTCCTAGCACTATAACATCCATTAAAATCTGTTCAGCTAGTCAACAAAAAATAATTACAAACCACAGCTAATTGAAATTTCTAACAGGTCTTACCTTTAATTGCCAATGAACTAAAAAGCAGCCTAGAAACATTATTTTGCAATCCTTTTATGTGCATCTGAGCAACCAACAGGTAAAGCCACAACACTATGAAGGGGTGAGCAAAATGCGGGCGTTGCATAAAGTAAAAATACAATTTTGCGAAAGATACAAAAGAAAAAAGGGGGAAACTTCATTAAAGGGATTATGCGACTTCCATATGCATGCGGTTGCCACACAAGATATATCAGTGGAATAACCCAAAAGCACACATACAAACTGGTTTAGAGCCACCTGCTTGTGGTTAACCCTCTTTTGTGCCTTGCCCCTTTTTTGATGTTACCACTCGAATGTTATTTCTCTTTTTTGTATTTTTGAAGAAATGCTTCCTTGTTACTTTGAAGTTTTTGGAATCGTCACAAAGATGCTTAGCTGAAAATTTGGTTGATAAGGGCAGGGGTACGATTGGTAGTTGTTGTAGTGGCAAAGTGGCTTTCCCTACCTCCCTCTCTCTCTCTCTCTCTCTCTCTATCTCTCTTTGTTGTGCTACCTGATTGAAAAGTGAAGCTCACTGCACACACAAAGCAATTACATTCACAATCAGCCACTAAAAATGTTGACCACAAATTGCTTTAAAAATAAAAAATTAAAAAAAGGGCAAACAAAACCAATAAAACCGATGAAAACGATAAGGCGTGCAGTCAGGCGCTATAAGCGGCTTTCACAACAGGCAGACTTGAATCATATACACGCACTCACACACACACACACACACATATATATATATATATATATATATACATATATATATTAATGTTTAAGGGCACGTCTGCTCGCAAAATAAACGTACTTTTTGTATAGAATGAAATTGCTGAAAATTGCAAACAAAAAGCAGGAAATCACCTTTTAATCGCCCAGAGCATTTTTGGAAGCACTGCGAGGGCGGCAGCGAGAGAGAGTGCCAGAGACAGAAAGAGAGAGAGAGAGAGAGAGAAGGGTAGACGGAATTGGTAAACAACGCCAGCTGCTCAGCTGCGCTGTCAGAGACCAGTGACGGCTGCTGTCTTTTGTCTTGCCAGCACTTGGCCCCAAACCCTCTCCTCCCTCTCTGCTACCCCTGCCAATTCCAGTCTTGGCCAGCAGCAACAGCAGAAGCAGCAGCAGCAGATGCTCTTGAGTGCCTTGATAATCAGTTTGTTATATGTATGTATTTGTTTTCTCTCTCCAAGTTTATGATGCGCGCAATGCTTCAGCACAATTTGATCCTTTTCATTATTTTTAAGGTTTTCGCTGTTGTCGTTATTTATTGTATTCGTATTTGCCACCAAAGTTCCCTACAGCAGTTGCCCCACACGCAAAACCTGTTGTTCTTGTTGTGGCTATATCTAGCTGGAAAAAAGGAAATAAAAACAACGGGAGTAAATTGGCAAAAAGCAATTTTTAAAAATTGTTATTATAAAAGCGCAGCAAAGCAGAAATTGGGTTAAATTAGAACAAAAGATAAAAGTGCACAGGTGGCTGTGCAAATGTGTACAAATAAATATATATTTACACAAAAAAACACTATCTCTGTTTCTGAGTCTGATTAGATTACGTACAAATAAAATAAATAAAAATGAAACAGAAGACAATTGCAATAAAAATAAATAAATTACAATGTGGCAAACAAACCACAATGGAATGTTTGTGTGAATGAAACTAGGAAGCATTCCCGTAGAATTTTGGTCATTGCAAGCGGCACAAAAAAATGAAATCCGTACTATTTTTATCGAAAGGAAACCGCGCAGCACAAGACCGCTAAACAATTAAATATTTATTCACTTTAAAAAAAGGTCGAAATTGGTGTCAGTTCCTAGCACACACAACCAGTTTAATTGCAGCAATTTAATATTGACAAAGGCTTTCCAGATATAAATGGAAAATTATAAGCTTTGATATTATAAGTTCTAAGTTGCAATACTCTTTGTACACTCAAGGAAAAATAAAGACATGAAATTAAAAAAAAAAACAAAATGTAAGAATTTTGTGTACAAATACAAAAATAGCCTTTAATTTAGAAATCTCTTTTCTAAATTTCGGACAAATCTACTATTGAACTAAGAAAAAAAGGAAACTGGTCTTTAGAAATATATCAAGCTAAATATTATAAGATGAGCTGCCCTCGCCACTTATAGTGTTGCAAACTTCTTTATCTGAAGGAGATTAATAATTTACCAATACACATTTGACTGCTCTCTGTTCGGCTGTTGAAATAGTATATAAAGTGTCTGGCAATTGGCCATCATTCTGACAGCTGTTGGGGTTGACTTTAAAAGTCTCTTCAGGTTGCTTTTTGGGTGTGGAGAAATTGACATTTGATGCTGGTGGCACTTAGTCAAATTTACTTCTACTAATTGAACCCGAATTGATGGCAAGGCCTTTCAGTAGATTGTCCCAAATAAATACATACAACTAAATCAAGAAGCAGCTGCCAGTGACAAGTTGGCAACACGAGTCGACCCAAAAAAATATGTTGTTCTAATTGCAATGTGTGCAGATTCATAACAAAGCGAATGCTCTACAGATAGCAGGACATAAGCAGGACTCAAGACCTGGGAAAACAAATCGCATGTTGGAAGCTGTCACTAGCAACAGTTGAACGCAAATATTTATCTTTGGTTATTGATGTGATGCGACTGAAGTCGGCAGCAGACAAATGCCGAACAAAGATGGGCTGACTGGCTGACAGACAGACTGACAGACAGACAAGTAGTGGAAATATACGAGTAAACATATATTGTGCATATGAGAGACTTGCTGTTAAATTAGCCAGGCAAACAAATGCGGGAATCACACACACACAAACACCGAAATACACAGAGAATAAACGGGAGCAGGAGCTGTAGCAGAAGGAGTAGAATGAGGAGCTGCAAAGGCAACAGGATCCGGTTTCAGACGCAAAACAGAGGCCACAAAAAAAATTTATTTTCTCTTTGAGTTTTTTTGTTATACCCTTGCAAAGAGCATTTTAGTTAGCAGACTTCTCGCAGACAAATAGACATATATGCTTCTATATTATTTTTAATTGTTCGGAACTTACTTAAATCTATTGTGCCCCATTCCTATAGCTCCTCCAACAATTTTCGTCCGCTTAAGGATTTCCGTGTCTTCCTAGCTTAAGATCATCTTCTTGATATGATATGATGTGCTTTAAGGATTGCTTGCCATTGTCACATAATCGACAGATGCCAATTCTGATTGTAGCTAGTCCGAGCTTAAGCTCTGCCGGGAGAGTGGTGTGTATACTAAGTCTGTTCCGTCCATGGATATTTCCTGCTTGAATCGTTTCTGATTTAAGCCGCCTTAAACACAATTGGCCTGTCTTATGACTGCCGTAGATGTCTTTATTCATTTCTCAGTTTCATATTGTGTATTTTCCTATGCCACATTTCGCTTCTACTCCTATTATTGGCATTGCTACCCACAATTTTGCCTGCCCCTCCGCAGCTTCATCCCCCATATTATGTCTTAAGTTGTGCTAGCTTGGTCCATACCTTCCGGACCACTTTGCACATAATTCTCGTCTTCTTTAGTGCGATTTGTGCTGCTTGGCTGTCGAAAGGGATGGTGATAACTCTGTTCCGATAGTTATGTTTTAATCTCCTTCCAATATGTTAATCTGTGTACAAATTTGTCATCATAAACATACGAATACACAATAGCACATTCAACAAATGTCACATTTAAATACTGAATGAGTTTTACAAATATGTTTGAAAAGAGGATTATAATAGCATATATTCAAAAGCAAGGAAAGTCCGCAAGGGTATTTAATGTTCAACACCATGAAGCCCATTTTTTTTGTTGTTTTTTTTGGTTGCTGGTCTTTTCTTTGAATTGGTTTGTTGTATCCTGGAGCACTCGAGAGGGCTCCAGCATTTTACCTTATTTATGTTGATATTTGTGCTGGCTTTTGTTTTATGTTACGTTCCTTGCCACAGTTCCCCCCTCAGGTTGCTGTTGTCGTTGATGTTGCCACAATGGCCTCCTTGCTGCTGCTCTGCTGCGGCTGGCAATTTGTTTGATTGCTGGAGTGCTTGTATTTGCTGGTCTTTCCTTGTTTGGGTGGCTGGGCAAGGCGGGGAGTGAGTTTCATTTACGTGCATATATGTAGTACTCGTAGTTGATATTTATTTTATGAGTGAAATTATCTTTATTGAAACTTGGTATAATCTTGAGATTCATATGTGCCACTTACATCAATCTTGGATTGTTTGTTTGTGTGTGTACGTCATGTTTCTATTATTCGAAGCTGTCTTTCAGGTTTCCCAAGCGATGTTGGTTGTAAACAAACAGCCTCATAGACTTGCCACAAAAATATATTTGTGCATAAGCTGCTTTTTTTAATTTGCTTGAAATTTGTTTCTTAACTTAAAATTGCTTTGCGCTGAGTCTCAGTTAAAGAGCTGTTCTAGTTTTTGATTAAGCATTTTTGAATATATGCGCAATATTTGCGCATATTTAGTTTCAAATTATGCACACGTTTGCCATTTGGCCAGCAAATAAGGAAACAGACATCGTTGCTACAAATGGCGGCACCTAAATGCGCATTAACTTAATGGCATTTTGTGGCACACATATACGTATATAGTCTGTATCCGTGTGTGGATTTGCAATTTTTTCGCGGCACACAAAACTCCTATTACATTTTTACGACAATTCAGCGCAGAACAACGACAGCAGCCGAAGTAGCTTTTTTTCTATTTTTACTGCACACACTAAACACCACTGCACACACACAGCCCCCAAGCACACACACACATACAGAGTCAGTCCCTGGCTGTGGTTGCTGCATAGCTGTCGCTAATAGCAAATCCGTGTTAGCCTTCATATGAGCACAACATGTCGAAATTCACTTTAATCTTCCCCACGAACCAAGCATTTTATGCATTTTATACAAGTGTGTTTGTGTATGTATGTGTGTGTGTGTGTGTGTGTGTGTGTGTGTGTGTGTATGTGTGAGTACTGTATTTCTGTGTGGGGCTTTGCAAATTAATTAGCCTGGCGGCTGTTCTTCTTCCCCGATTAGCATTTCTTAATTGTAATAACACACACGCTGCCTGGCATAAAATATTTATGTTTCAATTTCGATTTCAATTAGAGCCGCTGTCACTTGCCACAAAATGTCTTTAAAATGGTTTTTGGACTCCGCTTTGACTCTTTGTTAATTGGTATTGGTGCACGTGGGAGCCAACACATAAATCACTTTTAATTATATTGTTGACGTCGCCCTCAGCGAATCTCTTCCGTATATCACCTTGTCCACACGCCGAATTTTGATAGCTTCGCCCGACCTCTGCCTCAGCCTTGTGCTCACTATATATGTATATATATATACATATATATCACTATATATATATCTTAGTATATACATGTATATTGGCTGCGTTGTCGAACATGGCGTATTAGCAATGTTCGTGACCTTTCACATAAAACAGCAACGCTGCTCTTGCCACAAGTCATAGAGATGTGAGTTGGGGCAAGGCTAGGAAGCAAGCACAAACAACAACTGAAAATTGGAAGCACAAGTTTTGCGTAGCCGCACAATTCACAATCCAACGGAGACATGAATAATTAAGCAAACAGTCATCAAAAGGCGCACAAAATAACCAAATAATTTCTATATCTTTCTGTTTTCATGTTTTTTAATATAAATTTGCAGAATATTTGCTTTTGTTCAAAAGGCATTTTAATCGCAAGAAGGCCTTAAGCTTTTCGAAAGATTGCATACCATTTTTATTTATGATCCGTTTCAACCTACTTAAAATGAATGATTCGCTAATTTTGAACTCAGTTTTAATAATTTAATCGCGTGACCAGACGCAAATTATAAGATCGAAAAATTTCATTCATCCATCCTTATCATCTTAAATATGAAAATACGTTGAGTTATATGATAATCTGGAGCCAGAGAAAAACATATTTAAATTATTAAAATAGGTCAACAAGCAATTGATTTTTCTAATATAAAATAATTCAATATGTGTTTGCTCCAATGTGCATCTCAATGGTGGAATGATTCCAAGCCAGATTTGCAGCAGTTTCAATACCTTATCTGAAGCTCTTTGAAGTTTGTTACCATCACAAAATAAGCAACCCAGCTTGAAATATAATCCTAAAGAGATATAGCTTGACCGCGATGGATGATTGATAGTTAAGATTTTATAATTGCTGTATCGTCAATGAATATGTCTGAAGTTAGTAATAATAGTTAAAATTCCCATTAGCTTATCTTCGCCAAAAATTATCCGATGTCCAAGTTATATTCAATTGAATACAGTGGTTTTTTCTCTATTTGAATGCTGCATTAAAACATGAAAATATATTATTTTGTCAAGACTTTGTAAAATAATTAAAGTTATCCATTTACGAAAACTGATTACTGATTTAAGTAATTAATGGTGTTTATAAAAGAAAGCAAATTTTCTGTTTAAAAGTAATCATTACTTGGAAAAGTTGAATAAAAACTTTTGACTTATGAGCTTGTAAGCGACTTTTCTTTTCTCTCTCCTGTCTCTCTCTCTCTCTCTATCTCTCTCTCTCTCTATTTTCTCGGTCTCTCTACATCCTTGTAGCTTGCTTTCATCGCAATAGCTTGACTTTGCTTCCACTTGTGTGTCGCATAATTAAACAGCAAGCTTTAACGTTGCTACGATTCACACTCCACACCCACCACCCTTATAGCCCATCCCATTGCATCTCGAAAACTTCCCCACTCATCATGTGTATATTCATTAGCAGAATATTCCATTCACTTCGTATTGCGAGATGCTTTATTAGTCAATTACAAGGGATGTCGGAATGAGCATTTGAATACACAAAAGCGCAGATGAAATACGAAATAATATTATTTGTTTCAATGGAAGAAGCACACGTATAATTTGAATAGAGGATGGGTCGTTTGCAGGTTTGCAGGCATATTCATAACATTTGCATTCACAAGTCACAAATGTGACCCAAATGCCATTACCTTGGTTAACGCTTGTCACTCAGTTAAATTATACTAGTATAGCTTGATGTATGTGTACACATTTGTCAGACTTAAGTAAGACTTGTTTAGCCGCGAAGTCCCGACTAGAACATACCCAGGACTTGCAAATGAGAGCATAGAGCTTATCTTTAACTTCTTACTTGTCTGATCATTATTAATTAATTTCGGAATTTAACTATGGCATTTGATTGAGAAGTCTGAAGGAAGAAGCTAAATAAAGCTGAAAATAAATTACTAAACAATATGAAAATAATCCCAAACCATCTCAACCATCTCAATTAGTAATAGCATTGATCAAATAAATAGCAATATTAATACATAAAAACTTGAAAGTTTTACTTGTTATTAGAAATCATTTCCAAACATAAAAAAACTTCATTCTGAAAACAGAAAGACTTTTTTAATAATATTATTACTAATGATGGTAAATAAGAGATCTATTTCGAACAAGGCTATAATAACTGCAAATGAGGGTCGCAAGCTCGAATCAAATTAAATTGCACTGGTAATTAAGATAACAAAAGCGAAAATATAAGATTTCTGTGAGCAGATATAAAAACACCCTGAAATTTACAACTCTCTTTTATATATTTTTCTGCTTCTGGCTACATTTTTATAACCCTTTGTCGTATTTGAACGATGTACAGGGCATAGAAACCCATATATGAACTAACATAGAAAACTGCCAAGTTGCCCCAACTAAATGTGTTTATGCACGTGTGTGTGTGTGACACACACACGCTGTGTCGTATGCTGGTGGGCGTGTCTGCACACTCCCATCAGCGGGGACTTAGCGTGTGGCTGCCGCTGACATTATTGTTGCACACGCCTTGCATCCTTGCATTTTCTCTATCTGTTGCTGTGTGTGTGTGTGTGTGAGTGAGAGTGTATTTGAGTATGTGTTTGAGTGTGTGTTTGTGTGTATTTGTGTGTATGTGTGTGTGTGTGTGTGTGTTTGTGTTTGTGTGAGACAAAGTTGTTTGGCGCTGCTGTGGCGCGTTACAAAATGCATTTATAATAAATGGATTTAGGATTCAATTCCCCACACATAATCCACTGCACATGCATATTACGAGCACGCTAAGACTACGACAACTACAGCGAGGAGGACAGACGATAATGACAGACGACAGACGATAAAAGCGCTTAACTAAAAGCAGCTTTACGGCTTTGTGAAAACTTAAGCGCCCAGCTTAAACACACAGTGGTCGCAGCAAATTAAGAATTTGCAGTTGCCAACAATACTCAAAAATTAAAATAGATATTTACCACAATTTTTATTTGCGAGAAACTCTTTTCACATTTTGTGTTTTTAAATGTTTAAATGCATATTTTGAGAAATTAATTACAACAATGTCTTTGCTATACACAAATATATTAAGCTGCCGTTTCCCACATTTTTTTGTTGATACTTTTGGTTAAATTAGAATCGATCAAATCAAGTACATCGTGTTATTTGATGATTGTGAGCCAAAGGGAATAAATAGAACTAAGGATTTCAAAGAAGAGTTACAAAATATCTCTGTATTCAGTTTATTTCGATATGAAAAAAAAACCCTCTTTAACTGAAGCATTTTGGTTATGTAAGCAATACTAACCACATTTTCCCTCTAATTGCAGTCGCAGTCGAGCAGCGAGTTGGCCGATCATAGGCGTCGTCATTGCCGCTTCCAGCAGGAGCAGATACACAACTTACAGTTGACGCAGCGCAACATGCGCCGTCAGATGAACGAGCTGAAGTACCACCACATTGACGAGAGGGTGCGCAGCATTGAGCTGGAGCAGCATCGCATCGCCAATGCCAACTTCAATTTGAGCAGGCAGATCGCAACGCTGGACAAGCTGCACACCTCGATGCTGGAGCTGCTGGAGGATGTGGAGGGACTACAGAGCAAAATGGACAAAAATATACCGGAACTTCGCCACGAGATCTCCAAGCTGGAGTTCGCGAATGCACAAATTAGCTCCGAGCAGAATCTGGTCCGTGAGGAGGGCAAAAACGCAGCTCGCTCTCTGCAGGCGATGGCTGTTAGCGTCAGCGCTCTCCAGGACGAGCGCGATGGCGTAAAGAAGCTGGTCAGCACGGTGGAGCAGCTGCAAACAAATGTGGATCGCGTTCAATCACTTGTCCATAACGAGCTGCATAATAAGGTAGATAATTCATATTCGGAAAAGCGTTGATCAAATTATTACTAAATTATTCGATTATTATTCGAATGGTACCTATTAATCGCTGAACTTGAAAAAACCCTACACTTTTGGCATCATTATTAGGAAATAATCAGGCGTGCTTCAATTAGCAAATACGGAAAGGCTTTCCGTTAGCTAGCACTTCGGTTTACTTTTGGGGAATATATTACAAATTTTTAATATATTAAAAAACATGAATGAAGAATATTATTTACATGTAATATATTGAGAACATGCCTTTTGTCACACACAGCTTTCACACCTCAACAAGCCGCACAAGCGACCGCATTATCAGCAGACAGACCAGAATCAACAGCAGGAATCAGACCTGAGAACCGACAGCGAGCTGGCCGAGACGCTGGTGGCCGAATTGGAGAACGTTGAGGCACAGTATGAGGCAATTGTAAATAAGCTGCCGCAGGACTGCAGCGAGCTGTCGACAAACGCGGATGGCCTACACCTAATAGCGCCCGCCGGGCAACACCATCCGATGATGACGCACTGCAGCGGAGATGGGTGGACGACGGTGCAGCGTCGCTTTGATGGCAGCGCCGACTTCAATCGCTCGTGGGCGGACTACGCCCAGGGCTTTGGAACGCCGGGCGGCGAGTACTGGATTGGAAATGAACAGCTGCATCATCTGACGGTGAACAACTGCACGCAGCTGCGGATCCAAATGCAGGACATCTACGACAACAATTGGCTGGCGGAGTACAAGCACTTTTATATATCGTCCAGGTCGGATGGGTATCGGCTGCATATTGGCGAGTACAGTGGTAATGCGTCGGATGCACTTAATTATCAGCAAGGCATGCAGTTCTCAGCGATTGACGAAGATCGCGATATATCGCAGACGCACTGTGCTGCTAACTATGAGGGTGGCTGGTGGTTCTCTCATTGCCAGCACGCCAATCTCAATGGGCGCTACAATCTCGGCCTGACTTGGTTTGATGCCGGCCGCAACGAATGGATTGCGGTCAGGTCAAGCCAAATGCTGGTCAAGCGCCGTCCCAGCGACGAGTGTGCGCCAAGCAATGGCAATGAGGCGCCTCCTCAAGTGGCAACAACAACAACAACCAAAGCAGCCAACGAGCCAACGAGCACACGGCCAACCACTGTGGTGCAGCTCGTTGCCTCTGCGCTGACGTAAGCAAGCAGCTGCCAACAGCCAGCTTGCTAGCCACAGTGAACCACCAGAGCCATGCCTACTATAGTTTGGAGCGCGTGCGTGTGAAACACGCTCAGTGTAAAGTAAAGAGATACAAAAATACAAAAACTAAGAAAAACTAAGAAAAAGAAAGAGAAACTCGCTCTAGCTAATTAAGAAGTTTTGATGCGTGTTTCCTGATGTGTTTCTCATGTACATAGCTAACCCTTGTCTAAGTTGTAGTTAATACTATTTCAATAGAGCTTACTAGCCTCAACAAAAAAAAAAAAAAAAAATACAAAAAAAAATGAAAAGATAGTAAAGAAATGTGCTTAACAATAGAGTGCACAGCGCGTATGCGTAATCTATTTAATCGAGCAACCTGTCCACGGATATATGCAACCCGTACATATTTGTTTTGTCTTTCAGCAGATCTCTTAGAGGCATAAGTTCACGCATACACAAATGTTTTGAGCTCGCCGCTCCCCAAGTTAAGCAAATATCTGAAAACATATTGTCGCCATTCTATTTGGGCATATCATGAGCAAAACAAATAGGTGCGTGAATGTCTGCAGTTATTTCCATAATAACGTTAGCTCTAAGTCACCGCCAGTCTAGTTTAGGCATCTCAGACAAATAATAAATATACATAAATGTCAACACTCAAACACACAAAGTACGCAACCGTAAAAAAAACCAAAAAAATAAAATAAAAACTGAAGTCCAAACTTTTATGAAATTTGTGAATTTTTATGTGAAACTTTGTGTGCTTCTGTGCGCTAGTGTTTAAATGTTAAGCGTCCATATCAAGTACATTGTGAAGGCTTGAAACAGTCATTAAGTATAGTTCTAATGGTAATTCAAAGTTGGTATGTGTAATGGAGTTATTATTATTATCCTTTCCGCATCGTGCTTGCTAACGGACACAAATCTACAACTGCACAACCATTTGTCAGCTTCACTCTCATTTTGGTTAACCTATGCAACAACCAACGTGTATGCCAAAGATAACGAGAACAACCACAAACTCAATAAAAACCAATAACAGCAACATGAAATACTCGACAAAAACAAAATACAAAAGAAGAAAAACTATTTTCTGCCGTTTTGCATATACCAAAAAATATAAATTATAAATAATAATTAAATTGCAGCTAACTTACGATAAGTCAATAAATGGTCAAGCAAGAACTATAAATATGTATGTATTATATATTTATAAATATATATACATATATACAACTGTAAGCATATATACTTGTATACATTAATTTTATGTACTTTACGTATTAAGTGACGCAAAAGAAAAACTGGCCACAGCCAGCGTATTTTACAATAAATGAATTGATGTGAAATTCTTTTTGTTGCAACATTTTTCTTAACATCAGTAAAATTTGACGATTCAGCAGCTGCATCAATATCTTATCGCACAGTGACTGGCAAAATGTTACCTTCAGCCAGGAGGGAGAGTAGAGGAAAAAAACAGAAATTTCGTAGAATTATTTTCAGCTTGGCGAACACTAGATTCCCTAACAATAATATAAAAATAAAAGAGGCCTGAATCTATTCTATATATATCTCTTTTTAGTTCTCAATCATTCAATTTGAATAGAATTGTTGATAAATAAATACGGACTGAGTTTGGTTACGCATTCGAACGAATAATTAAAATTTTGAGTAATCGAAAATATTTTGAATGATGTACGGATTTTGAGTATGGCATGTTCCAGAACAGCTTAAAATTGTTCGAAACGACAGTATTCATTGATGTATTCAGAGTACACTATGGACAGAGTATTGAGAAACTCTTTTGATCGACAATATTATCCTCTTTAAAGTGAACAAAAAAAAGTCGCGTAAATCCTTGCATATGAGCAACATGACAACGCACTGCTGCGGTTCACATGAGTGTTGTCATTGTTGACAACAACAAAAGCAACTTCAGCTGGAACAACAACAACAACAAACAGTGTAAGTCTGAGCAGTGCTGAAGGCGCAGATTTATGGCTGCATATATTCACGCAGCAGATCCAACAAAGGCAGCAACTCAACGAAAGCGACAACTGAGAAATCTGTAAGCCAAGTCAGACAACAATGCGCACAGCTGTAGCTGGCTGTAGCGGCTATTGCTTTGGCCAGCTTGTGCAGTGAGCAGCCAATTTGAGTCTAAGTGCTGCCACGAGTCAACTACAAAGTTCAAATGATTAACTGTTAAATGTTGGCCAGAAAGTATGCTATGATTTTTTCATGAATTTTGGCAGACTGCACAATTGGGAGGAGTTTTGCGAGTTTTGAGCTCTGAATTTTTATTTCGCAATGCCAGCTGGCTGCTTGACAAGTCTGACAGTCTGGCAATCTGACAGTCCGGCGGTCTGTCTTATATGCACAAGACATATTCACACTAGAGTTGCAGCAAATCCTTCAAGCAAAAGCTCAGCTGCAATTTATCAAGCATGAGAGCACACACTTTAATAATGGAGTAGTGCGCATTTTTTCGTCTTCCCTGCTGTTGCTGCTGCTTGGCTTTTATATTGAATATTTTTCAGCATTGACTTTTGACTGGGTAAATTGGGTGGACGGGGCGGGGCGGATTGGCAAAATGTGATTGTAGATTGACGCACTGATCTTTACTTATGCATTTATTTTGTTGACACTTTTGCACTCAAAACTTCAGGCTAATGCAAGGCTGCCATGCAAGACGAAAGAGCCACAATGAGCAAAAATATGCATAGCTTTTTGATTTCAATTTATACTTATTTGATTTCCATTTTTCGTTATGCGCTTGACGTTTATTTGCAGGTTGTGGAAACTAAAATAAGCAAATAACATTTGACATTTGGGTTGCTAGCGGAAGAGACTCTTGATGAAGCCCACACAAATTTATACATGCACATACGGACGTATATATATATATACAGTGAGTCACAGTTCAAAGCAAGCAGCGTGAAAGAAAAAACGTAACTGCCTGCCATAAGCTAATCATTCATTATTTTTCAAAAATTCCAAAGCCCGATCGTAGGTACATGTATTAACCACCAAAATGAATATATGACCCCAATACACTGGGGTTTCCCCACCGTAGGTATAGTTATGTAAAAAAGTACCCTATTTTGAGGGGAAATTTTATTTGGAACAGTATAAATAAAATAATATATTTGCATTATAAAAACTTAAATAAGGATGTTAATACTTAGTATGATATCCTTTAGCCTTAACAACTTCCCTTAACCTATTATTCATGGAAGATACCAGCTTCCTGGTAGCTTCTGGGCTGATTTTGCTCCACTCATCCCGCAGAGCATTTTTGAGGTCTTCTTTGCTGGATATGCTGGGCTTCCGGATGTTATTTTGCAGCAGAGCCCACAAATTCTCAATGACATTTAAATCTGGAGACTGGGCAGGTGGAATTATCACGTGGGGACAGTTCCTGATGAGCCAGGACTGTACTATCTTGGCCTTATGCTTGGGATCGTTGACCTGGTTGAACCGGAAAGTATCTCGGATTCCAAGCTTCTCGGCACTTTGGACTAAATTTTACTTTAGCATGTTGAAGTACACATTCTTGTCCATTGTTGTTTCAAAAATCACAAAATTCCCGAATCCGGCTGACGAGATACATACCCAGCCATGTAACTTCCTCCACCATGCTTGACTGTTGCCTTTACGTGTTTGGGATTCAGGTCAGTATTGGACTGTCGCCACACATAATTCCGCCCGTCCGAGTCAAAAATGGTGAATTTGGACTCATCTGCCAATATGACTGTGTTCCAGAACTCCAGATCCTTGTCCAAGTGGTTTTTGACGAACTTCATCCTAGTCCCTATATTTTTCACGCTTACAAAGGACTTCTTCCGTGGTACAGGGGCATTTAAGTCATGTTGACGCAGAAACCTGTGCACAGTTTCCACACAGCACTTTTTCCCCATTTCATCCTGCACCTGTTGAATCAGTTTTGGAGCCGATAGCTTGGGAGATCCCCTTATTTTCCTGATGATCCTTCGCTCTTCCTCTTCGGTGAAAATCTTGTTTGGTGCCATTCTGCCCTTGTTCTCAATCCGATTTGTGCCGAATGATGTTATTCGCAGTTGAGTTGCTCAGACTGACCATTTCAGCCATTTGGCGATGTGAATATTCTTTTTGAAAGTGTTCCAGGATGAGTTTCCGTTGTGCAATGGTAGCCTGTTTGTCCATAGTCCTTTTTGGCTTATTGCACCCGAGATGCAGGATAAAACTAAACAGACTACAAAGGATTGGTCTATTTATACCGAAAATACTCAACTTTAGGTAAAAAATCCGGGTTTTATGGCGTCCAGGTGCCCACAATGTACCTTCTCCAAATGAACTACGCCTGGAAGTAGGCAACATTTATTTATAATTCTTCCTAGCAGGTGGGGAAACCCCAGTTAATTGGGGTCATATATTAATTATGGTGGTTAATATATATACCTACCATCGGTCTTTGGAATTTCTGAAAAATAATGAATGATTAGCTTATGGCAGGCAGTTGCGTTTTTTCTTTCACGCTGCTTGCTTTGAACTGTGACTCACTGTATATATATTTATATAGCTATATATATACTTTTTCTTAGCTTAGGTAAACAGTTTACAGTGCTTCTGCACCATTTAACCTAAGAACATCTTGCGTTTAAAGTCAAATTTAGTGTGAACTGACTCCGACAAAAAAAAAAGAAAGAAAATCAAAAGGAAATGACCCAAACCTCAAACTCACCTTCCACATTTTGCCTTTTCTTTTATTTAATATATAAGTATTTTTTTATAAAAGTATTTACAAAGGCCAACGCTTAAATAAGTGAAAGGAGCACAAATAAAAACCGAAAGCTGATGCTGCGCGCATTTAAAATGCAAATCTATTCATGCTTCTGTGGTCCTAAGCACCACAGAGTCTCGGCTGCTCTTCTTTCTCACTTCCGGCAATTAATAATAAGCCACGCGAAAGGTAGCTAATTTTTTGTACGTGTATACCTTCTGAAATATGTGCAGCATGAGGACTGCAAATCTCTAAACTATATCGAATTTAACAAAATAAAAGAAATGTTTTTATTTTTAACCAACTTTGTATGAAAATCATAAGCAATAAAATATATTTTTCGTTAAGCTGCTTACTAAATTCAATTCGAAATGCATAAAATTGCGTATTTTATCTGAGTTGTGAGCTGTGTCAGCTAAATCAAAAAGTGTATACCGATTGTGCAACTTTGTAAATGAATATGTATTTTGCTGCACTTTTCGATTCAGCAGTTTTAGTTAACCAAATTGGTGTCCAACAATTCGAGTGAACTCAGGCAAAACTTGTCAAAAAATGTGCACAATTTCCGCAGAAATATTTAAGTGCTTTTTAGAAATTTGTATGCTCCAATAAATATGTATACCAGTCCTTTAACATAAATATTATAATTAAACGTTGCTATGCTATCGATACGTTTCACGGCCTTAAATTAAATTTTAATTTACGGCACAAATTTAATAGCAAGCGATTTTCACATTTCACACACACGTCTGAGAGCAAGGCCGTAAAAAGCTAACAACAATTTAATTAAAAAATACTCAAGCTCAGCCTAAACAAAAAGCGAAGTCAACAACAGACGTAAAAAAATAACTATAAACTTTAACGATTCCAATGCGGCGTACAAATGACACGAAGAGCCGCAGGCAAAGAGCAAATGCTTGTTAGCTTTCCCTTTTAATCAGCTGGTAACGCGAGCCATGCCTCTTCCTGTTTTTTTTTTGGTGGTGCGGCGAGACCATGGCCTCATCCTGTTGCGCGACGCTAAAGGGAATATGCTAATTTTAATTAGCCAGAAATTTACATATGCTTCGCACTCTAGTCAAACACACACACACAAACACACGGATGCGTGCTTAAGTACTTAAGTAGATATCCTAGCGCAGGACTTTTTGCAACTGTTTTGACAGCGTAAGCATACAATTTCCACATGTGTTCAAAATGTGCCAAAATTTTGTTGCTATTGACATAATACGACTAGCCAGTCGAAATTAGATTCGCTGAATAATTTATTATATTTAATTCAATTAAAATTTAAATTTAGGTTTTATGTTTTATTCAGACGCTTTTAACGTGAAACTTCATAATGTGAATTGCACACAGTTGGCCTAATTGACCCGTTTCGCATAGAGATAAATAATAATTATTTTTTGATTTCGCCAGCTATTGAAGTTAATTGCATTTATTGACGCACAATAACATTAATTGAAAGAAAAAGATACTTGAAAAATTGAATTGGTCTTTAAATGTGCAACAGCTAGTTTAATAAGCCAAACAAGATTTATAATTGATTGAGCAAATTAACTGCAAATTATAAGCGAAATTTTCCAATGTGAACAGCAAATTAAGGTTTTAATAAATTTAAATATGGCTATAAATGTGTGGGTTTTACTATTAAAGTTATTTATATAATGTTAATATACAGTGGCTCACACTTCATTTCAATTTATTCCTTCAAAAGTCGATCATAAATACTATTAATATATTATTGAAAATATTTTAATTTATTTATTATTTGATTAAATTTGACAGTTAAATTTCATCGAAATTAAGTTTTAATTTTAAAACTAATTAATTATTAGTAAATTAAAAGCGATATTTTGAATAGAGGAGTCGAAAGTAAATGAAATGTAACTGTTAAAGTATAGGGTAAGGTTGAAAGGAACACACTTCAACAACTTCAAATAAATAAAGGAATTGTGCCACTAAGACTAGCCTTGGCGTGGTTGACTACGACAAAAGTGATGCAAAATGAACACATCTGCTACCAAAAATCAACAAGCACCCAGATTTGAGAAGTACATTATGTTTCTTAATCAAACAGGCAAAAACAAAAAGCCAGCTTATTCAGAAGCTAAAGTAATCATGACTCTTATCTGAGAAAATCAAGAATTCACATTTGCATCTATGCATCTGCTGCGGGCGGATGCGCGGGGGGCGTGGCTACGCTTTCAAACACATTCGCTGCTTACGCAGCTCTCTTTTTTCAGCTTGAGCTCTGGTGTAAATGCTGCTAAAAGTCACATTGCTTTGAAATGCAAAACTGCAACCAGTGCTAACCCGAAAAAATACTTATTGTTTTCTGGTATTTGTCTGTTCGGAGCCGTTATTTCACTTTTCTCGACGTTGCGATGCAAGGCAAAAGGGAAGTTTATCGTTGCAAAACTTTGTTGACAATTTACGTCAGGCTGGGGGCAAAACTGTCCAGCCAAGAACCAAAGAAACCGAAATGATGCTGCAGGCCAGCTACTGGTAATAAGGCATCAGGCAATGATAGTACTGAAAATAAACAGTTGCCCAGTCAGATAGTTGGATAGTTGTCTACTGGTTGGATATTAAGTTGGGCTGTTGAACACTGCCTGACTTATGTTGTTGCAGACTGCTGAAACTTTGCGTTTTGATAAGGACACTTTTTCTTTCATGTCTGCCTTCTTTATTTATTAAGGCTATGCTTAACTTGAATAATTTTACTTTTGTTAAGGCTTTGGAATTTTATACGCTGCGCCTGCGGTGGGTCAACGACTGCGATTCTGCGGATCTGCGATTGAGAGATTGTGAGAGTGTTCTGAATGCTGGTTTCGGAAATTGTATATCCGTTAGAAAATATCAATTTATGGTAAAATGAGCACTGATTGCAAATGCCACGATATGAAAGGAATTGAAAAGTGCCTTGCTTTGTGGCATTGCTAAATTGAAAATGAATCGAAATGAAAACCAAAGCAAACCAAACCAAACTGAAGCGAAGCAAAGCAAAGCGTAGCAATGTCGCAACCAAGGCGACACTCAACCAGCAGCTGGCGAACGACAGACATTGCCAACAGAGGAGAGTCATAATGAGCAAGTCAATAACATGGACAGCACACATATAGACACATACACATACATTCATAAACCCCAGCAAAACAGCAGCAGGAGGAGGCAATCGGTGAGGTGGGCAAAGTGAAGCTCTTGCGTCGTGCAGCGCACGATAAAAAGCAGATTGCAATTTGTTTTACTGATTTCCATGCTTTTGGCCTTATTTGCACGACGGAAACTTTCATTAACATCAAGCAGACACAACCAAAGACAGCAGAAGCATTTCGAGCAAGACTCGACAGCAGCCACATCTTGTAAGATGTAATGAACAAAAATATCACAGTATATTGCTTCAAATGGCATGATTAAGTAGCATCGGGCATTCTTCATTAATGCAATTATTTATAATTTATATAACACTCACACAATGTCAAACTGCATTTGCAATGACCCAATGGCATTTGCTTAAAGTGGCAAAAGAAACAAGTTGATAGAATGGAGTGTAAATGTGAATTAATTGAAATCTGTGGTTAAATGAGTGGCATTCGTTTTATGTTCTAATTAAAGCTGACTTGTAATAATCAAAGAATATTATTGATTATTATTTTTCCTTAGGCGACCTAAGTTTATTTCGCTGTTATTGGCTACCACTACTTTTTGGATTTTTAACACTATCAACAATGCAATCATTTTTATTTCCAATAGCGACCACTTTCGACATTATCTTTTTGAAAATTTTGAGCTGTACACCTTTTCGCAAAACAAAACAAATTAGATCTATTAGATACTATTAGATCTACTATTGGATAAAATCGATGTTTGGGGCTCTACGAATTAGACTACTACAAAAATAGTTCAGAAAAAAGGATATTATGGAGAACGAATTAAATTAGGCCCGCTAAAAGCCCTCTTGGGCATTAGAGGGTTAAACAAACTTTGAAATCTAATTTGAGTCTAATTCCTCATTGTCTAATTTAGGTTTTCCTTATGTAGTTTTCCGAAATTTAATTTTCTCAATACATACTTAGCGCTAAGCCGTTTCGTATATTCAACTGAGACTATGTGAATAGCTTTTTGGCATTTGGTTTGATTTCGACACATGCTTTTCTCAGAAACGAGCATCTGGCATTTTATGATATCTGGCATTCTCTTGATGATCCATTTTAGAATTGTAAATTGTAAATTGTATATTCAAAATGCATCTAGTTAATATGCAATTGTTTAAATCACTCTCTCATATATAAGCTTAAGACGATTAATTGTTCCGATAAATTTAAATTGAGCAGAGAATAAGAAGACTTCAGTGGGGATTAGATGAACGGCATAAATAGAAGCAGGAACAGTTCATTGAGTTTAAAACTATTATATTTATTTTAATTGTTTAATTTACTCTAAGCTTCAAGCGATTAAAAATGTAAGCTGATGCAAGTCACTTGAGTTTATTTTCAACTATGCGGCGGTTTGAATTCTACACCATTTGGAAATTGAGATTAATACACTCTACTGCCAATTTTTGGCTGGCGTTTTGCCCTTGGCCATTTGCAGTTGGTCTGCAATTGCAAACAAATCTAATTGGCCGCAAGTTGATGTGCAAACATTTGGCACCTTGAAATTTGTGTGGGTAGATTGGAAGGCATCTGAACAATTCTATAAAATATGCAGGGCGAGTGCAACCAATTACTAGGGCAAATAATGGCCAGAAATGAGCTTGAAATATCTCACACTCGTCGAGCGGACCGCAGGCATTTACTGAGCGAGGAGCCCTTTCGTTCGCATTTACATTCTGATTGAGCATAACAAAAGTCATGCCACAAACTCTTTATTTATGAGACCCTCTTGACCAGGCCCCCACAGCTTAACCCCTAAACCCAGGCCCGGCTCCTGGCGCCTGACTGCCAGCATCTAGGAAAGAAAGATGTCGAAATTGTATAACTTTGTTTGTAAGTAATTTTAACAAATTTGCGAGACATTTGTGGCCTTTTGTGCAAATATTTAACCTATTTTAGGCCAACACGGGATCCTGTGCCGACTTCCCACATTATTTCATGGTCTTTGTTGTATTGTGTTGTGTTGTGTGTGAGTTTGTTTTGACTTTTTGTGGCCAAAAAGGCCAATTAACTTAAATAATTAGCCAAAGTTTCTACAGTTACAATAAAGTTATTGTCCAAATTGGGCCTGGTTCCGCTTAAGCTGCCATTTCAGCACTAATGGCCACAAATTTCAATAAAATTTCATTGTTCTACTGAGTTATTGTTCCGAAAAGTGTTGGCTATTTAAACCCAGTAATCGTTGAAGCCACAAATATTTCTAGAAAACCTAGCACTATCAAAAATTATATTGAAATAAAACTGTAGTTCAGATTGAGAGCATGGGCAGCAAAATTTCGAAACATCGTACCTCAACTTATACTGATACGCAAGAGGACAAGAAATTTGGGAACACGCCGACTATTTATCGTATTATCTACTGGTTGATTGTGCTGATTGTATTGTCCCTGCTCCTTGTGGGTATTTTTTATACAATCCAAGTGGACTTTGGAGAATGCACCGACTTTGACGTGAAGTGTTATTAAAATAATATTACGTATTTTAAAGTAACGTGAGTAAGCATCAATTAAGCATCACTATATTGTAGTTATAGTTTCCCACAGTTGAATTTATTTGCCAGAGCGATGCACAATGTGCCGTGGAATCCCAGATATGAAAGGAAGCATTACGGATATTGGGCTGTAGTTTTTTGTATTCTGGCTTTACTGATATTTACATTATTTAAAATGCTGAAACGCCACCCAGAAGTCTGCACAGACTTCGAAGTCATCTGTTTGAAAGATTAAGTAATTTATATGCACATATATTACTGGGGTGTCCAGGGTGTCAATCCGAAAAAAATTTAGTCTCTGGGCCGTAAAGTATCAAAATTCTGGTAAAGATTACAGTATTTTTCATATCTTTTTTAAGGTATCTTGATATCATGATCATTTGTGCATAACGATGTATTTTGAATATGTTTTCCGATTTCTATTCTGAATTAAATTCCAAATCCGACTTGACACCTTGCTGAAAAATCGTACAATTAAAATCGTATCTCGTATTTCTAGTATCTCTTCACTATTTATTTATTCTTTTTATTTCAGTACGACTCGTGAAAACGCTCAAGATGCAATAATTCTATTACACAATGTGCTCTATATTTATTCATAATTAAGAAAATTTACTGAACACTGAGCCAACATGAGAAACTGAATTTATACACTCATGATTTACTTACCCGTCAGAGAGTAAACAATTTGCATTTCATTCCCAGCAATTTACATATATGGCCTGCAAAATGTGCCTGTCAGTAATCAACTGTTTTTTGTTGCTTTTCGCAGGCTTTAACATAACATATGATATTGCATATTTGATTGTAATGGCTTAACTGCAGATACAAAAAAAAACTGTTGACCTACTACCCACATATTGAATGCTGAAAGCACCTTTTGAAATTGATTGAAGCGATGCCTTTTATGCAGATTCTCGTTGAATTCGCAATGCACATTCATGAATGGCCCAAATAGTGCAGTTTATGGCTGAATGAGTGGGAAGAAAGCGCATCGAAACCATACTATATACAATATTTATTGCTATAGATTCAACATAAGGATTAAAACCAACAAGCTGGAAGCACTTCATTTTAATTAAAGCCTTAACTTAAATTTGGGAATTAGTGGATTTTATTGTTTACTACCCTTAACCCACATAATTTGTACACAATTTGGGAAAATGCATTTATACATCTAGGAAAAAAAGTGTCTGTTAAACTTAAAGCAATTAAAATAAATCTAAATTTAAGAAAAATAAAATAAAATAAGCAATTTCTGAATGTTAAAACTGCTATTGATACCCTGAACCCTGAATGGGGAAAAGATTGTTATGGTTTTGTGCAAATGTATGTAAGAGGCAGAAGAAAGCATTTCTGACTCCATAAAGTATATACATTTATATTCTTGATCAGGATCAACAGTCGAGTCGATGTAGCCATGCCCGTCTATATGAACACGCGTGTCACGGAAACTATAAGAGTTAGAGACTTCAAATTTGGAATATAGGTTCACGTATACCCGCGCAGGTCCACTTTGCTCATTTTATTGATAGCTGCCGCGTCTCCCGAATATCGGTACATTGCAATTTAATCAAAACATAATTTCATCTTTCATCCAGATCGGATAAGGAACATCCAAGTTTTTCGTGTTTTTTTTAATTCATCAGTGCCTCTGCTTGCTTTAAGATATGAGAGAATTTGCAGACCTGGTCACATTTAAAGCGAAATTTTACAATGAAACTAAAACATATTTAACAGCTGGGTTCAGGTTAAACCGTAGTCGATCTCACTCGACTACAGCATTCTTACTTTTTTCTATATATATTTGATATAATTAACACATTTTTTGAAGGTTTGTTCAAAGAAGTCTAAGTGCATATCAATATTTTAAGAAAAAATTCCTTAAAAATTAGAGAAATGAATAATGATTGTATGTTTTTGCAAATGAACTTTGGACTAAGAAGTGAAAGGACCTAGTTTTTGGCCCTTGGCGCCAAATTTCCAAAATGTCTGTGGTAAAAGATTTACACAATTTTTAAAGTGACCTTTTGACAATTGGACATACCCTATTCGTACACCATTTTTGTTTTGTTTTTAAGCCGCTTTTGTAGAATGTTTTTATGTTCTGTCTAACAGTAACGATTCACAGTCAACACGCGAGTCACTTGTGGCCAAAAGTTTGCCCAGCCACGCCCACAACAGCACAAACTTCAGTACACACACACACAAAAAAGTTGTTAATACAACAAACTGCATACTAATGATGTCTCTGTTGTGGTCTGCATTTTTGCGCTGTTAGCTCGCATAATTGGACCCGGGTGTGTGTATGAGTGCTTGTGAGAGTGCCTGTGTGTGTTGGCTGGTTGCTGTTTATCTTTTCATGGTTTACGATTTGTAACTCAACAGCGCACAATTTACATTGCTTTTCTACTAAATACGCATTTAATTTAAAAATGCAATGACCGCAAAACTACAACTTCAGTTGTGTGCTTTTTAGCATAAAGAAATTTAAGAATATGATTAGACAAAGGTGTCCATAAAAAAATCATAGGAACTCCGATAGCAGCTCCCATACTAACTAGGCTTAGCTAAGGGGCAAATCAAATATGTGACACAAGCTGGAAGCATAATAGATTTTTTTTGCTTGTGCTACTGCTATTGTTATCCCAAATGACTAGGCAAAGTAGAGTCAAAGAGCATTCACTTCAATAATCTGCTATAGCTCTTGATTAGTATTAGGAGAGCAATATTTCAGTTCCTCTTTCTGCTACAATGTAGTAAATTTTATCACTGCTTTAAACAATTGTGTTCGCTGCTTTTGATGGTAATCATTTAGTGTTAGTGGCTTGTTTCAGCTAGCGTTATTATGGCAACTTGTGAGTGTATGGTGAGTACTCGAAATGTGCAGAATAATCTAATGAAAATATACGTGTTTCTATAGCAACCTCTTAATGTTGTATTTTGACTGTCGCTGTTACTTTGGCGCACAGCAGGTGAAATATAAATGAGCTTTTAGAACTTCCAACTTCAATTTATTGCCAGTACTTGGCTAAAGTTTGACAAGACCTGCGGTTGCGGTGACCTTAAGTCACACAAAACCAAGCACTCAAAGTGTATCACAAGGCTGATATGCATATTTTTGACAAATCTTAATCAGTTACATCAAGTATTTGCGGCTTGGAGGCAGTTATTAAAAGCCTTTTTAAGGTGCGCATACAAAATATATGTATGTACATATTTTTGTGTAGAATTATTAAAAAAAATTCAAAAATGTGTAAATCTGTAATAATCGTAAGTTGAAAACAGGGAAATGACTTTTATTGACTCTGACTAATTTGCCAGAAACGCACACACGAGTACACATGTGTGTATGTATTTCCACAGATTCATAAGTCATTATTTGGAATTTGTGTGCTGCCAATCACAAATTGAGTCTGCAAATAATTGCAGGAAGCTGTAATAAGCAGTCAGCTTTGGAAGGAATGCAGTTAACGAGTTTGCCGAGTTTGTCAACCCCCTCGCTGGCAATCGCTGCGAATGGGTAATATTATGTTATCAGCATTTACATAATTGAACTTTCCGTTTGCCACAAACACAATTAGATTTAGTACACTGTTGTAATACAGTTATGAACAGATGCGCCTTGAAATGCGCCAATGAACAAACACACAGACAGACCGACAAACAGCAGTAAGCGGCTTATGTTGCTTACGTGTGCAATGTTTGTGAGCTGCATTCTCGAAATAGTTGATGTCGCAGCCACAAGTTGCTAATTAGCAATAGCTGAAGACAACTCTGTAAGGCATGCAACATGCAACATGCAACTGGATATGCCGCAAAAAAAACCAAAGACAGAACATACGTACATATCATATATGTATATGTATATGTATGTTTTACTTTGTCTTGTTGCAGCAAAGACTTTGGCCAATTTTGTGTCGAACAATTTTAGAGTGTATTGACCTAGTTCTTTTTCTCTCTCTCTCTTTCTTTTCTCCCTATCCCCCTTTGTGTGACTCTTTTTCTTTTGGTAAGTGAAGCCACGGCCACCATGCAACTTAAATCACCAGGCTTTGTCGTATCTTGTGTCTGACATGAACCATTGATTTGGGCTCTATTTGTTGCTCAATTGTCAATGCCACTTGGGAATCCAGCACAACACATGACTGGCTTCAATATTATTGTTTGCTATTCTGTTTTGCCGAATTTTAAATTGTATTTAAAATTAACAAGTTTTAAACAAGAGGCGTTGACGTGCGCCAAAAGACAAACAAAACATTTGACATTAAGTTTGTCAGATTCGGGTTTCAATGCTCTCACTTAAGGTACTATGATTTAATCGAGAAATACGTAATGCATTGAAGAGGTATATTTGCAAACAGCTTTGATTTGCTAATCAGTGAAATAATTAAAAAGAATTAGATAAACATTCCCTAACTAATATTGCATATTGTATTCGGTAATATTAAAGTTTACTTAAAGTAGTTTGGCCTAACGCTAAAGTAAATATAAATTTAAAGAATATGAATAATAAAAAGTTCGAATAAAATTGACTTATTCTCTTTGTTTCATTATACTACGGAATGTGCGCAGGGTATTTATCCGTTACTGTCCCACTTTAGGTTTGCCTTTCTTTTTATTTTTTAATGTGTTGAAACAACACGTGATGTGGTATGTAAATGTAGCACTCACAAACACACACGTACACACATAAGCTGTGTTTGCATTTGTGTCTGTTTGCGCTTCCGTATTTCAGATACAATTGTTTCTGTTGCAGTTGTTGCTGCTATTCTTTTTTTATGTTCATCGTAGTCGTAATGATTGTCACTCGGCCCCTCTTTCCTCGGTTGGCAAATCTGCACGTGTTTCCTCCTCGATATTTGCGTTGCCATTGCATTGTTCCCGGAACTGATGTCTTTTTTATGCATGTGAATGAAAAGGCTTCAAACGTGCTAAAACACTTCTATAAATCAATACAAGCACAACCATTATAATGGATTGTAGAAAATAAAGATCAAATACAAATTAAATAATAATTAAAAATAGTGTTTATTATTAAAGATATTAAAAGATATTAGAGTGCTTATGCTGTCAACTAACAGCATTGAGCACAGAAATATAAAAACAATTTTAGTTATTTAAAAATAAAAAATAATATTGATGAATATGAATACAATATTTTAAACTGGGAATGCTTCATTTAAAATTAACATTGTCAAATATTTGTTGGATACATTGGGGAAACCACACCCAAATACATATATCTTTAATTGAAATCTTATTTGAGCATCTTGCTGAAATCCATTTGCAATTAGAACTCGAAGCATAAAACATTGAATAATTTAAAATTGTCCCTGAACATTACATATTCCATTAAATTAGTACAGCTGCTAGAGATGATGAAGCCACACAGCGGACAGAGCTATCTGAAAGTTGCCTCCTACTTGACGCATTCGTAACTCAGATGGCATATGGCTCAAGTTTGTCCATCAAAGGAGTTGATGCTTCCAGGGGCAGTGTCCCCAATGGACTGCTGTCAAATTAAAGTCCACTCAAAAACCAATGCAAATACTGAAATTGCACATGTTGCAAAGGCAGCTGTGGTCAACATATAATATAACAAGCCCTGCTTTTCTGTGCATCGGAAACATGAAACATGTAAAGTGCATGAATACAAAATGAACTGTGACTACATTAAAACTCGATTTTCTTTTTTCATTTTCACACTCCTTGATTTTCCGTACGTACACACACACACAGCTCCCCAGAAACAGAAACTAAGCGAAACTCGCAAATGCAGATTCAAATGTATCAAGTGGATAGCAATTGAGTCGTGTTCCCATTGTTTGCCAGCGAACACTGTGGTTTCTGTGACTTTTTTTCGATTTCATTTTTATGTATAATTCGGAAGCGCTAAAGCCTCAGATTGAGTTATTAATTGAACTGATGCAAATTGATGTCATGCAATATGTCTGCGCTGCCAGCAATTTGATAAGGACTCAACAACAGCCATGCCATAAGCTCTGTAATTTGTTAAGCATTCCATAAGCCTTTAAAAGTGAGATACTCTTGTTGGGCAAGCACAATACAAAAAAGCTTTCATTTTTTATTTAAGCCCTGCTTTAATTTTGATTTTGCAAGGCAACTTTTTACCACCATACGCCGTAAAAAAATAGTCACAAACTTTAGAACTTCTATTTTCAACAACAACTACCAAGCAGCAAAAAGAATTTAAAGCATTTGTAAGAAATGTCTTTAAAGCTATTTTGGGATGTAGGATGAGTTCATAAACAAAAAGGAAAAGCAGGAAGGCTCCTGAGGCAGAAGAGTTCGTAGTAGCGCCAGATCTGTTTTATGGCTTATGTAAACAGACAGTACATCATTATTATACATTAATATACATCTCATTGTAAACAAAAAAAAAAACATATTCGGAATTTAACTAATTAAGATACACCCGTAACCAAGAATTAATGACTTGTGATTTTGAGCCCGAGTGTTGTCAAATTTCACTTGCAGACATCAGCAGAGCAAGTTAGCTCAAGTGAGGCAGACAGGCTTAAAATCATGGCACTAAATTCGCATGCATAAAAGTTTATTCTATTGTTGAAATTTCCAGCAATCTTGCACTTGCTGCACTTCAGGCTATAGTTTCGAAAATGATAACACACAAACTTTTGCATGGTGGCGGGTGGTGCGGCATAGAAGTGGTGGCCACAAAACCACTTAAAATGTTTCTCTCATATTTCGATTATTTACAAAGCGATTTAAATTTTCTCCATTCAACTGCAATGATTTCAACAATAGCACAGGGAAAGTCGATAGTGGGTAAGGAGGGACATTAAACGTAAGTGGGCGTTTCTATAGCATGCTATTGACAATGATTATTTACTTTGCGTGTGGCTTGTCGATTGAGCAGCTAACTTTGATATTGTATTGTTCTCTTGGCCAATTAGCCGACTCATCCAATACCCAGACCACAACGCGCCTCCCACACCCACACCCACACCCACCTCCAACAGAAGTCGAATTCCCACTCCAAGTCCCGCCTTCACTTGTATATCCTTATTGTTCAGCTGAGCACCCAGTAGAGCCCGTCAAATACAATTAAGCGGCTGCTGTTAAATTAGCAGCATAATAAGCCCCAAAATGTAGTTAAGCCGTAAACAAGCACAAAAGCAAAGCCCGATAAATTAAGCGCTGACATTGAAACAAAAGTTTGCTTTATTTGATTGCCTGGGCGCCAATTACTTTAGCTCAATTGCACAGAACTTAGATAAAAGACAACCATTGCGTACAGTTCTGCGAAATCGCATCAAGGAATTCCAAAACGGCAAAGGTACAACTTAAGCATGAAATCGAGGCGAAAGTTCAAAAGTGCTCAACCCGTAATAAAGATTATCTGGTCTACCTTTTACATATTTGTTATAAATATTATTTACAGCCAGACATATAAGAGGGTTAACATTAACTGACATTCAACTATAAGCAACAGCAATGATAAGGTACTTTTATTAAGTACACTCAGATAAAAACCGCATAATATTAAAATCGCACCGAAAACTAGAATATTTCTAAATATACATTAATAGATAAATAAATTATAATTTGAATAGTTTTTTTTCCTATTTTCAGACACAATTTCCGATATTAAGAAATTTTGTACAACAAGCGTAAAAATGGTAAAAATGCAAACTCCTTGTCTTTAGAAATAATTCGTAAATAAAATATGAAATTTGCTGTCGGGGATCGAGACTTCGAAACGTCATAAGATGTACAGTTTTTCCAGTCAAGAATCGCATGAGCTCATAGGCAAATAATGAATACATATTTCATACTTATATATATTCTTAATTAATAATCACTTAAGTAACATGTCAGAACACCGTGGTATTTAGAAAACTTTGTCCGCATTTTAGAAAAATCTATTCTTGATTTAACAAGAAAAAGACCGGGGTTCTTATCGGTACATAATTTAGCATTAATAAGATAAGCTGCTCATTGGGCCAAAAGTACTTTAGAACAGATTATTGAATGTTTATCCAGCACTTTCAGCAAGTTTGTTTGTTAGCATAAAAACAGAGGAGATCTGCCAGCTGAATCGTAGACGAAGATAAAGACGTTTATGATGAAATATTTACATTGAGCTGCATTTGTGACATAACGTATACTTAAATGTGTGCATGTAGTACATTTATTTTATGCATGACATGGCTTTAACACACACACACACACACAGAGACGGGAAAAAAATGTCGGCGTCTGGGCCGGAGATGAAAATGGCTGACACGTTTTCGAGGACGACAGCCGCAAATCACGTCTTGCAATACCCGCATATCATATGTGAGCTTCTACGAATCCTATTATATAATTACTTGAATATGTTATAACCAGCAAGTTATACAATATCATCGCAGTGTGCATAAAAAATGAATATGGCACATTTTGAACTTCATAAATTATGCAGGCTCTGTGATACCAACTCAGAAATGGAATTAGGAATCATTAATAATATAGAACCTCGAAGTGGATAATATTATAATAATAGTAGCAGCATTTCTCTGCGATTTATTAATTAACGAAACCACAAATAATATATTTATTATTTAAATTCACATTAAAAAAAGTAAATCAAAACTTAAAGAATATAAAATTTATCATCGAGATAACGTATTCAAGTATCTGAGCCTTGTTTGAAAGCAAAAAAATCAAATTGTATTTGTACATGTGTATTGAAATATTTTTATTGGAGCAAAGTGAAAGTAAAGAAAGATAAATAATCAAGTAATTGCAGAATTTAAATAAAGTTAAGTCATTAAAAAAAGAGCTTTAAGTGAAATTAATTTGCAAATCGGACATGTTTCACTAATAATGCTGAGGGCCAATAAATTAGCCTAAGTACGTGAGAATTTTTTTCAAAACAATTTACAGCATTGCGCATGAGTGAAATATTGTCTCACGCACAACTAATTATTTATATTGTCTATATGTGTGGAATTTTTTGTAGTCTTGTTTTTTTTGTTTGGAAAATTCCATTTTGGTACAAAGAAGAAAAGCTTTTGGCAGAACGTGCGCACATTTGCGATGCTTTTAACACTTTAAGGGCATTAATTTAAATGAATGCCACACACAACAGAACGCAGCCCAAGAAAACACAGCAAACCGAGAAATACAAACGGAAAAAGATTAATTAAATCAGCCAACTGACAGTTCTGACACAAATCAAAAACAATTTGTTTGCTAAATACATGTACACAAAAGTAGCCACCTTATACATCAAATGTAAGCCTCAGGTTAAATTGAATGCAGAAGGAAATACATATATAGATATCTGCAGGCTTCCACTTTTTAAAGACATAATTGATAAGAATTGGAAAATTAGATTTAATTAAGTAGAACTAAGTGAAGATCTTATTTAACACATGAAACATCAAGTATAACAAAGGATTTGCCTTTGACTGAAAATAATCTTGAAATTATTATCGTCAATATTTAACTTCTATAAAAAGGCTTATTCATTAATAAGTAGGGATTTAAATAGCAGATTTAGGGTTGTGTATCAAAAATATCATTAGATATCAAGAATATTATTTACCAAAAAATTTTGATGAGTTAAATGTTTTTTTAAAGATTGAAAGCAATGATTTTTCTTTTGAGCTTGGAGAGTTAGCAAAAAGCAGAATTGAATTTAAATTTCTTGCAATGTTTTATCAGCTATCTATCGTGCAATGGTCTCAACCTGGGTCTCAAAATATTGTTAGAATATAAATTGCTAAGAACAGTATAAAAATGCATCAAATCAGTAATCCGTAAAGCACAATGCGAGAATGGCAGTCGATAGCTAGAAGGACAGTTGGTTGTCCTTTAAGATTTTCACTCGACTTGAGTTGAATGCGTTGGAAGTTGCTGCCAGTCAAAGGCAGTCCGCAGATGCCTTGTCAAATGAAGTAGTAAAACGATTGTGAAAATTAACAGCTTTGACATGCTTAGAAGTGTTTTGAACAGCTTTAAATAACAATCAGTACTTATGAAGCATTATATGACATAATGTGAAAAACAGTGTCTTCAATTAATTAACGAACATTGAGCTCAATTGTTGTACAATATGTGTTTTAGTGTTGTGCAGAACCTAATGAAGTGTAAATATTTGAGCAAATTTGTATATAAATGGGTGCACAATTTATGCCAGTGCCTTTTGAATTCCACAAATCAACAACAATAAATAAACGGCGCTCATGCAAAAATATTCATGCAATTAGGCAATAAGCAAACACAACGGCGATCCCAACAACACCCAATGTTCAAAGTAGGAAAAGGATTGTCGAAAATATGATTGACAGAACGTTCAATAAATAAATACTTTCAAAAATGTACAGTGAATATTTAACACGGATTGTCATGAAATTGGTGCCCTAGGCAAAATTCGAGAATGATTTATTGGTGTGACAAAATGTGGAGGAATTGCATCAACTCAATATAAATAATTTGGAGGGTTTTAAATAATTTATGATGGGTAGTTGAAGAACACCATAAGCACATTGTTTCGAATTGATTTCGAAATGCCGTTGTGCGAGCAGCATAATTTAATTACGGATTTTACGCACAGTCAAATTAATGCCGGGCGGAAACTATAGTTTTCACTCATTGCAAAACTATGGGAGAATTCAACACGGGCAAATTTAATTAGTGCCATGTTGATTTAAAATTGTTGGCGAATGCTGTGTGCTGCCAACGAGCCGAAATGTTGGCCATATAAACAAACACCACAATAAAATGAAATAAAATAAATCTAGAGGAATCAAAAATGCAATGGCCGACTTTTGCATTATCATGTGAGTATCATTATGATGCAACTCAGATGCGCAGAAGACTGCACAATAAATGAATGACATAAACAACAAAAAAAAATATTTATATATATACATATATAAATATAGATATATACTGTTTTCGAAGAAACGTACTCGTTAAAAACCAGACGCGTTGAAAATGTATTCACTGTAGCAAGAGCTTCTGGTTACCCCCACTCTCGTTTCCGCTGCAGTTGAAGCGCCGGATGTGATTTTCATTTTTATTTCCGGCAATTAGCACTTGAATTGAGAGTGCAAACGTACTCTTAACGCAGCCACTGAAGTATGCTTCTGACGAAATCCATTTTAGCGATGATTTAAAACTGCATTTCCATTACCTCTCCAAAGGGGTATTATGATTTTAGCAGCGTGGCTGCTTAGATAAATAATTATTAATTATGTACACCATTTTTTAGAATTACAATTAATATTAATATTTACATATTACTATAGAATTAATTTTATTTAAGTATATGTTTGTTCATTCTTTAGACCCTTAGCCCTCAATCTGAGTGTCTTACAAGATGATATTTTCTTTAATCTATCGTAAAATGACTTTAGCATAAAATATGTGTTTGCACTCAACATAAACTTCACTTGACAAAGTTGTGCTGACATTTTTGCACACTTTTATGTATTTTTAATTTATGCTTTACATTTATTGTGTCTTCAGCAGACAATACTTAATAATACTTATTAGTTAATAACACCAACTTCTACTATTAACTTATTTATCTAATTTCATCTTCATCCTAGCATGACATATAAAGAATTTTTCATCTTTATCAATATAAATTTTTAATTTGTTACCAGCACTTAATGGGCGCAAAAGCAAACTCTCAAAATTGCATGGACGTTTTAAATGTTAGTTTGCATTTCCGCTGGCCGCCGCCATTTTTTGCTTTGCTGCTTCGCCACTAACTGCCAGGGTTTTTGCAAACGAAGCTGACCAAATCTATGTTTCCGACACGGTCTGCAACGGTTTCGACACAGTCTCTGCCACATCCGCAGGCATTAGAATAAGTTCGCTACAATCACAGACCAAGTACCGATTGCTACAAAGATAACGAATCCACTTGGGACTATCTTCTTTGCTACTTAGCTACTTTAATTGCAAGAGCTCTCGGTTTCTCGATTGGAAAATAAAAAAATACAAATATTCTAGAACTAAGAATATATAAGATAGAACGCATGACCAAGAAATAAAACCACCCCTGTACCTTCGATTTTTTATCCAAAACCTATCCACCTATCATCAAATTGGGCAAATGTGTTTAATACATTTATCAAATTTATTTCATATTTTTCCTTCTGTTCACTTGTAATATCCTGCGCTAGTCACAATGTTGTCTAAACTAGCTAAAGATACATCACAAGCTTTCACTTATGAAAGAATCTTGAAATTGAATGCTATAAAGTTTTTCCTATTTAATGCTAATAGTTTTTTTTTAATATCCAAATTCGATTTAAATTAAAATTATTAAGATTATTTACATTCATTTACTTTCACCAATTCCATTAAATCGGTTTGGATCGATTTGTGACACCCATTCTTAACTCAAGGCTTTAAAGTTAAGGCCAAATTCAATTTTCCGACCCTACGAAATTGAAAAACTCGTTGAATGTTGCGAAACCAACTCACGCTTGACATATTTATGTTGACCAAAATTGATGTTTGATGTCGCAGCAAAGTTCGTTATAATTAAGGCAGCTGATAGAGCAGAAAAGCCAGCATCGTGCTGTCTGCTTTCATGCTGCATACGAGCAGTTAGGTTGGTTAACAAGTGAAGCAAGTCGAGCATATTTATCAACTAGCCGCAAACCGGCAATTTGTAGCCTGTTGCCAACCGTTGGCTGGTTACTAAGCTGTCTGTTTGGACTGTGAACAGCGGCAAGAATGAACTAGAAAACCAGCTGGCAGCTGATTTATGATTAGAGTCACGACAGCCTTGGTCTGGTATGGTCTGGTTTGAGCTGCGCAAATAAAATATTAACGGCATCCGAAAATTAACAGTCAACTGTTATCGAGTTTTAAATTTATCAAGTTGGAGTGCAAAAGAAACCTAAGCAACCTTAACATGTGCAACTGAGACCCAAAGTTCATCCAAACCAAAAGCTGTCTGCCTTAATTGAAGCAACATGCGTTTTAAGCCGTAAAACCGTTTCAGTTACGACTATACACTTTTGCACTTCATTTCGACAGTCTTTGGCAACGGCTCTAATAGTAGCATTCGTGGCCACCAAAATGAAAGTAAAGCACCAAAGGATTTTACTCAGTTACATTGCTTGCTTGCTTCTTCTCCAACTGCCTCTGCCGCTTTCACTTTGCCTCTTTCACATCTAGCAGCTTACATGAATGTTGTTTCTATTGGTGTTGCTGTTGTTGTTTGCTGCATTTCGTATTTCAAAGCATTTTACATGACGTTAGCTCTGTGTGATTCTACTCTACGAGCTAAGCGAATCCAGTTGCAGGACTTCGTCTTCAGCTTCTTCTCAGTACTGAAAATCCCTGGGCACACAGAGCGTATGTGTAATGCGCTTAGTGCCAAACGAACAGTGCAAAGTAAATCGACTAATGTTTATACTTATTGACTGCCTTACAACACATATCAGTGCAATGCTTTGAAACCAATTTCACTAAGTGCAATCTGTATTCAAATTAATATTATATTTCTCGATTGGATGGCAATAACTAAACCGAAAATTATTAACTCTTAAGCTGACAAGAACTGGAATATTTAATCGAATTCCAAATGTTGCCGAATGCTTCAAATATTTCAGAAATATATATTTGACCAATACTTATTTATATTTTATAATTGAATAAATAATAAATGATTGTTAAACATATAAGCAGCCAAACAAGTATTTCAAAATAATTCAGTAATTCTCTCTTAGACGGCAAGAGCCCATACACTTTCCAGCTTACTATAAATTTAGAAATAAATCAAATTTTCACTGTTACTGAATAAATATTTATTTGGCTTTTAAATTTGACATTACATTGAGAAACTTAAAGGCTAGCTAAAATATATGATATTCAACTAACTTAGGTTGCGAATGTGTTATGCACACAAATTCACATTCAAAATGTATTACAGAAAAACGATTTCAACGTTGACATGTCGGAAATTTAGGTATGCATTAGTTGTGCACAGTCTGCTGCCTTGTGAAACTAAAGATAGTGCACACGTGTGCTCGAAATCCAAGTGACAATTGAATGCAGAAGAAGGCGCATCAGTTGTGGGTGGAGCAGTGCAGTTTGACAGCTGGCTGACAGAATTCCAGCTGGCAAGCCAAAATATTACTTATGACCGGACAGCAAAATGTCCTTTCCAAAAATACATAAGGATACACATGGAAATGCTGGCTCTGTAATCCGTGCGAAGCACGAAGATGTGCAAAAGTTGTCAATATGACAAAACATTGTACGTTGTACGCATTGTCAATAGAAACGTGATCAAGCAAGTTATTGACATGAAAACTGGTCGTGTATATATTTTTGAGTTTTGATTTCAGATTTACGACACCAGACACACACACACACACACAACACACACACACATACACGCACGCATACACAGCAGCGAAATTATTTGCCAAATTCACGATAATCTTGGCAATAATAAAACACAATTTGTTAACATGTTATTTGATGCAGATAATTGCCAAAATCAGGTTCAAAAAATTCTGCAAAATAAATCGAATAATATTTATTCATTTCATAAGCTATGGAAATGTATAAATAATCTGAAGTTTTTTTTTGCTACGCTCTGTCAGCCCTTTCAGTGGTTTTGGGTCAAGAACTTTTCCATTAAGCATCCATCGCTGAATTTTATAAATTTGTCGACAATATTTTGACATCCAAAAACAATGATTTTTTTATCCCATTTAATCATTGTTCGCTTTTGATGTCAACGTCGTAACAATAGAAACAAAGTAACCCAAACAAATATTAAGAAAAACCTTAAGACTGCTCTACTTGAGGCAACCAGACTACAAAGTAACCCGCACCCAAATCTTTAACCATTGGATATTGCGGGACACACGTTTAAAAATGCACCTACTTTTGATGTTGATTTGGGGTATATATGCCTTATGGAGTCGTAGATGCTGACTTCTGTCTGTTACATACATTTACACAACTTTATGATACCCCTTTGAATCATTTTGTTAGTGGGTCCAGGGTATAATAACAATCTACAACAAAATGCCGAAATATTAAAATTGAAATTTGTTTTTTAAAAGCGGAAAACAACAGCGTAAGGCAGACTGAATAAAAAAATAAATGAAAATAAAATAAAACAACAAATCCCCAAAGTTAGAGCCCCAGCAACAGTGGGGCTGTCACTCTGTCGCATGAGTCGGAGCAAACGAAATAATATTTACCCAACGTGATTTTGTTTACCTATCTTTTCAAGCCCAACTGCGTGCACAGGCACCTGCAGACTTCCGATGCACCCCCCCCCCCCTCGCTACTTCTCGCCCAGAAAAATAACCAGAGACGCACACACAGACACTCACACACACACACACAAATCTAGATGGCCACAAATTGTTTGTATTTTGTTATTAGTTTTCTCTGTTGATTTCGCTTTCTTGGATTTTTGTTCTCTTATTTTCATTACTCTGTTTTATGTACCTCTCATTGTACTCATTGTGTATGTTGTATGTTGATCAACTGAAGTTAATCCAGCTGTCGCAGCGAATATCTTAAAGATACTTTCGAACTGTCCTACTGTCATCCATTTAATGCAAAAATCAAGTTACAACTTTAAGTTTCTTGACTTAATTTAAGTTGCCGGAAGTTTTTACAGCTGCATAAAGGACGAAAAGAAAATAAAAAATATATATGTATATAAGGATGCAAAGGGCAAACTTGCAAAATACGAAAACAAGGGCAAAGAGTTCATTTAATTAAAAACTTGGCGCACGCATGCAAAATGCTTCTGTGCAACGAAAACATGGGTACATCTTGCATGGACATGGCTCAAAAGTTTCTGGTAAACTTCAAATGAATGCTGGATTTTTCATTAGCACTTCTTAATTAGCCCATCTCTTCCAGACAGTCAGTCAGAACACGTCGCATAGCTCTGAACTTTTTATGATACACCTTAATGGCAAAGAAAGCTGCCCAAATGTCAACTGTCTGTCCATAAAACTTAGCATAAAGCCCGATCCAGCTTTCAAGTCTGCGGCAATTGTATCTAGGGTGCAATCTCTTTTGATGTCATGAGCACTCCATTGTGTGCGCTTTATTATACACCGTAAATCTCTATTACTTCTTAGGTGTACTTAGGAGTGTACTAATTTAATGCCATCCACACAGAAATGGCAAGCTCAATGCTCAGCATTCGGCTAATGAAAGCAAATTGGTTGTAGCTAATTCTTGGAAATGCTGCCTCCGACAATTTGCTGGCAAGTTTCAGTGAACTTTGTGGTTTACTTAAAGATAAATACGCCTGTTGTCACAAATAACTAAGGCAGCTATCATGCCATGAGCATTGCTCAATTTAAATCAAATGTCAAATTAATTTCCTGCTAAAAATTGGAATTTGTTTTAAATTAATGAGATTTGATTTTTTATTGATTTTGTTTGATTTAAATAATCATAAAGTAAACCAACAGGTCAACTGACTCAAGGATTTTGAGATATAACTACAGGTATAGTCTAATTTAACTTTTCTACTGTTTGACATAATATTTGCTAACTTTTATCTCAAATTTGAGATACATTTCGATGTACAAATCAAATTTGCTTACCTTCAAATTGTGTACAATAAAATGTTTTATTTGCACACTCGATTTGCTTAGCTACACACACTGACATGTGTACATATGTACATGCATACAAATGTGTACTTGAGGATTGGATTTTATTTTTCAAACTTTTGTTTTACTCATTTTTTTTGTATGTGCCTTTTGTGGCTGTAACTGTGTCTGTCTTTCGGTTGCTTACTGGCTTTCGTGTGTGCGATATAAAATATTATATTTGCATGGTATTTATTATGGCAGCACCTGTTGGCCTGACTTGCTCGACAACTTAGGTAATATAGCCGCATGGAGTTTATTGTTAATGTTAATGTTGAAATTACGCACTTTTTGTGTTTTTCGCTTGATTTACGCATATTGCCCGCCCTAAAATAAGCAGCATTCAAATTAATAAAGCAACGCGCTTATAAGCATAATCCTTTTTGCACATATGGCAGCCAGTATTTATTACTCCCAGCGAGACACGCCTCACCTGACCTTTGAGCAAGCTGCTTCAGTCACCACCCACCACGCCTTTAGATTATTTGTGTTTGGCTTGCGGAGCACATTTTGAATTTATGCACATTTCCTGGCATTAATTATGCGCTTTCCATTTGTTGTTCGTGTTGTTGTTGTTGTTTTTTGTTGACATTAATAAACGAGCAATTAATGAAATTGCAAACGTGCAGCCTCATAATTAATTATTTGCATTAATTATGAATGCTCTTAAAATTATACAAATTGTAAATATATTTCACTCCTACTTTTTATTGCTCAACTTTATTCAAAAAAGTTACAAGCTAAGCGAACACCAGCTGACGTTTAAATATATGTTTACAATTCGAAATGGACATTTTGTAAAGCTGAGAATTGAAACATTTTAAATTACAATATCTTTTATGTGATTTTCGCAGCTTAAGATATACTTTAGGCTGTTGGCGTAATGCATTCAAATTGCATAGATAGCTTTGCACTTAAATGCACTTTAGGGCACATCAAAATTAAAAATAAAAATCTCTTGAATAACTCACCGCCCAGTGGCTGTGAATGGAAGCTCGAGTTACTGCTGAAAATGTATTAAATTTGCTACTTTCTCTTGAACAATTAGCACTTGTACCTGGAGCAGGGACAGTCAACCCGGGATGTCCGGGCCAACCAGCCAGCCAGGCAGTCAAGCTATCCGCAGCACAGTTAATGAAAACTTTTGAATGAGAACTTGAATAAGTAATAAAGCACTTGGCCTGCGTAAAAAAGAAGATAGAAATAAAGAAAAAAAGAACATTGCCAACTGATGATGGGCCAGGCGGGTGGATGGATACTTCAAATCGCCTCGGCGACTGGTCGAGGCAAGCTATTTGCAAAATGCTTGACCAACTTGCTAACTTTTGAGTAACTTTTGATGGCATCCACAATTGTTTGTTGTTTCGCAGAGAGTCGGTCGCTTGCCCCATGGCCCATGTCGCCAGGAGTGTTGCACTTATTGTTGTTGTTGTTGTTGACTCGCATAAGTGTCTTAATCGGACCTCAACTGATGCTTTAAGTGGCGCAAATAAATACAAATGAGAATATAATGTGGACATATACTTAAAAAGCACTCAGTACATGCGCATACATACACTTGCTGCAGCCCGAGTACCTTGCTGCAATAATTATACAATTTGAGTAAGAAAAAAAGGTAATTAACCACAAGGCAAATATTATTATAGTTGTTGTTTTCATTAGTATTTATTGTGAACAACATATACATAATGAATAAAAATTAAATTACTAATGAACAAATAAAACATGTAAGAATTCATTAGTCGAGGCAGGTCGGAAAAACTAAGGCAACCCATATATTTATTTAGAAGCCTGAACTGAAGTCACTGAAACAACTTGGGTGTTTCTTTACTTTTTAGTTTCTTTTATTTTTTAGTTGATTAATAATATGCCAATATATATTATATATCTACCTTTAAAATCTACATTTGCGTATCCACAAGTATGGGTACGATAACTTATATCTACTCGTAAAATTCTACAGCTCCCCTAGACTCTCAGATTCGCGTGTTCAAGCAAACGAATATAGCTACATAAACTCAGCTGTTGAACCTGATCAAAAATATAAATACTTTATAGCGACGGGAATTATGCACGAAACCATTACACCAGTTATACTCATATAAAAATAATGATAAAATTAATATGTATTTATCAAATAGAGACAGCTCTAAAAGTTAATGGTTATAATGACTTTTTAAAGATTCATTACATAAATGTATATATTTCTTGCACTGATACAATTCCAATTAACTTAATTGTGGATAAGTGCATAAATTATGTCCGACTGCAACTGACAAATGTGGTTGCCTGTCCTTACAGTCGGATGTTAGAGAGCTGCACTTTAAGCTGAACCACATTGTCAGTGTTAAAACTCAATCAAAATATGCACAATTGACACAATTCAGGCTCTGAGTTTAGCTTGGAAGGCAACCCTTTGAGTCTATCGCACCCACAGCAGTGCAGTCTGGCAGCTAAGATAATAAATAATAATACTGCAGACTTAGTCCGTCTGGACATGGTCGTGAGAAGACCTCCAATGGCTGGGGTTATACGTTGCTTTTGTAAACAGCTGCGCATTTCTTAGTTAGCAAAAACACATTTTTTTAGTTCCCCTTTGGAGAAGGATAATTAAAACTGCTTCAGCTGCTGATGAGAAGAAGAATGGCATAAAAAAACATGATTTAAATAACTGTTTTATCTCTATTTCAATTCATTATTCACAATGTTTAACTGTATATGTAAAAGGTATGTTTTATTATCGTAAATTCAAAAGCATTTGACAAATATTGATGTGGAAAGGGAGCTTCATTCCGGTGCATTTTGTGTATGAAAATTCGTCCATCCATCAAATTGAATTATTGTTGTTTGATGGCCCCCAAACCACTGCTTTCGCATTCATGAAATACGGAACAATAGAAAGTACAATCAACTGGCTCTGAGCGTAGACATTCTTCGGAATTTGCACTTGTATCAATCGAACATGATTTGCATTTGCATTTGCATTTGCACAAAACAAACAATTCACGTGTATTTCCAATATTCACGCTACACGCGTATATTATAATTAGAATTTGCATATGATTACGGAACAGCAGGTCAAACAACAGAGCTAAACAATTGCAATGTGAATCTGTGAACGTGGCGAGTCCATAAATATATTAACATTAATTATGTGGCATGCCACAGCTAGACGACATTTAAGTCCAGATTGAATGAACATTTGTAGCAGGCTACTAGTGATTTAGCTCGAAGACGATGTGAGCAAAACGTGTTCAGAGAAATAATTTAGTTTTCACTGCTACAATTTAAACATAGTATGTATTTTGCTGCCAATTAATTTCGGCATGTCAACATGAATAAACAAGGTATATTTGATGCTAGTTTAATAAACTGTTTGAATTTATTTATGTTTATGCCCTGGGATAGATAATTTAATTTTAGCCAATTTAGAAATGTTAATGAACCTACTTTTCACATTGTTATTAGTGCAGGCATTTTATGTTAATTATGAACGTGGTTCTCAAGCAATATATCCGGCTCTGAAAGGTATATATGATCATATTAGGGTATACATGATTAACGGCATTGTCTATCTGCTAATCCACTTAAATGGATTCTGGCTATAAGTCAAAACGATGTTTTGTGGACAAACTTACGTCAAGAACTCTTAAGAGCCCAAATCGTTCCATCATTGCCTTGGATTTCCCTCACCCTAAATGTCATCGGATTCGGTCTTACGCTCAGAATAAAAGCAGTCCTAAAATTTGCCAAATCTCGATAATTTTGGAGTACAGATCTTTGTACTTATTGTTAAGATATTGTCATATGTTTATGTTCTACATTTATAATTTGTATACTATTGTTAGAAATAGATTTCTTCATAACAGAAAATATTTCTAGAAACAGAAATACACATACACAATATTTTCTTTTTTAAATTAGACATTATTTCCTAAAACTAGAGAAACATGCTAATTCTCAAGGAGATTTTTATTTAAGTACGATATTTTAACTGAGTGTACATGTAAGATGAGGCATGGAAGGCTGAAGCGAGTTTTTGTAGACCAACTCTCGTTCAGAACTATTAAAAACCTAAAGAGTTACCTGAGCTTTTTTTGTCTCCAAGAATGACATCGGCTTCTTAAATTAGGGTAGAGTGGGTCTTAGCAATAAGGCACCACCTTGGCCACTGCCATTTTCCAAATGCTCCTCAGGACTCTTCAAACTAAATTATATTTATAAGACTTATATTCTTAACTATTGGCATTTGTCAAATTACACAGCAGAATATATACATATCTGCATACACACACTATACACACATATGCACACAATATATATAGGTGTTAGTGTGTTCATTTGAATATTTAAGACTTGGGCGACTCATGATTGGTTTAGGGTATCCGCTAGTCGATTTCTCTGGACTAGAACATTCTTGCTTATTTTTTAATGTTAAGGTTTGTATTTACAACTTATGTTTGTTGCATAAAATAAAAATTGATCAATATGCAATATATTCATTCTAAGCAATGCCTTGAGATTTATAAATCGTACAGTTGAACTAAAATAAATTTGTATCAGTTAGTGTATTTAAGCATCGGCAATGCGATCCAAGTTTTTGTTGTACTGTTAAAACTTTTGCACAATGACTGCGGTGTACGACCGAGAATCCCGAATGCTGTCAATCAAAGTCAAGGCGAGATTTTTCCACTTGCCAGGATATGCGAGGTTAGAGAGTGTGGCAGCAGAAAGAATCAGCAATACGTAGACTCATATGTAATGGGAGCATATCCGTATCTACAACCCGATACAGATACGGATTCGTAAGCGGGCTGAGTTATTTGTTTGCACATAAAAATACGCAGACAGCACTCCAGTGAATCGCAAAGGCAGAAAGATGGCAGCAACAATAACAACAACAACAACAATAGCCACAACACCAACAACAACTACTTATGAGCTCACATGCAAATAGCATGCAATAGTAGCAGCAGCCTGCAGGAGCCACCACAGAGTCTGCCATGGAATATTTTAAATTGTTTTCAACCAGGAATTTTAATATCAAAGCTTTTTCCAAAAGGCTAGAAGCACACACCGACCCAGTGAGAAATAGAAAAAGAGAGAGAGAGAGAGAAAGACGCTGAATGTAAGATAGAAAGAGACAGAGCTTTGGTTACTGACAGACACGTGCGAAGAGCGCAATCAATTTGTGCTTCATCAAAGTTGTGTGCATATCCAACACATAATGCTAAAAGTAGAAAAACAAAATTAGTTGCCGCTTATTGAAAGAACTCCGCCCTCAATGAACTCACAACTTTCTCAGTGAGTATGTGTGTGGGTGTGTGTGTGTGTGTGCATGACGCTAATTGAAATTAATTAAGTACGCATGCCTCCAATGAAAGTCATGCCTGATTAATTTCATTCGCAATGCAAGGCTATTGAAAAACTATTTCGCTACAAAATCGCAATGAATTCGCCTTTGAATTGAAAAGTTTTTTAATATTTTATGAACGTTTTTTGTACTACACTATTAAAGCATTAAATCAAATAGTTTAGCTAAATCTGAGATGGATTCTAGCTCAACTTCCAATCAAGAGCAGTAAACTCAAATGCAAACACAACTTGGCGATTTCGTGAGGCAAACAATTTGTGGAACTAGTGCTTATGCTTATTATATGCTCTTGCCAAGTTGCCAAGTATTTGGCCAAAAGCAACATCAAAAGACGCTGCCAAACTCAAATAATTATTTATTAAAGCGGAAGTCCACAAGGCCAAATACAACGAATAACGCAAAGTGCTCTTCTCCAGCTAAGCTAATTAGACAGCCACTGGAGCGCCACGTGTGCAAACAACTCATTTGTGCAAAAAACTTTTCGCCATTTGCCGGACAATATTTTGTGTTGCATAGAAAAAAAAACTAGCTAAGCAGCTAAGTATACTATTTTGCTGCAGCCAGGAAAGACGTGACAATTTTAATAAGCCCCCCTTCCAATGATAATAAAAAAATAGCGGGTTGCAGTCTTTAGTCGTAATCCCAAATTGATGAAGGTTCGTTTTCAATGCCAAGCAAGCAATTATTATTAACTATGCTCCAGGGCGCCAGAGCTCAGCACTTGCCATTGACACTGGACCCCGCAGGCAGCAGCAACGAAAGGAATATAAAAGTTGTACGTGTCTGGCATACAGTTGGAGATTATGGAGCGGGGGCAAGGAGTCAGTTAAGTAGCGCAACTAGTGGCAATAAAGATTCGCGTCGAGCTATGTTGTTAAATACAAGTACTTAGCCATGAGCTAACGAAATGAAATTGCAGCTACCCAAAAAACTTTAAATTGAATGTCGATTTACCTACGCACACTTGCACAATTGCACACTTACACACTCACTCACACACACACACACACAAATATACAACAGCGACCACACAGTCAAATCACATTACGTATACGTGGCGTACGGCGGCTCAACAATTGAGTCAGCGTTGCCGGGTAACTGCCGGCAATGACAATGGCTAAAGGCTTATGGTGTTGCCAATTGGTAAGTCGTATTTGCCACTAATGGCCCATTATTGCTGCACGGTGTAATTAATTTGTACGCATGACAAATCAGTGACCAAATGACTGCGGCAAGCCGGAATGGAATCAAACACATCCGAATGATTGCAATTTCAGCCCACCTTAACTTGCAAAAAAAATTATTGAAAAATGTCCCAGCAAATCGCTGAAGCTTGCGCATTCAACTTCAGCCTTGCGTAAGATATTTGAAAAATATTTAAATGTAAATACAAGGGGAAATAATAAAAATAAAACACCTTAAAGCTTCGCTGAAGCGAATGCTACAAACATTTGCATAAATAAGTCAGCAACAACCGAATGGGAAAGGCGTACTCAAGAGGCATCCAGTTACCTACATTGCCTGCATACCTGCTGCTGTCCCATCGTTTTGCCTTTATTTTATTTTCTTGTAGAACTTCTGCCCGATATTGTGAATAGTTGAAGCGGAAAATTGTAAATGTGCAGATGCAGCGCGCAAATCGCATTTCATATCGCCTATAGCCAAAATGCCAAAGATGCTTGCTGCAAATTGAAAATAATGAAAAATAACATTTATTTCAATTTAATATACACAAGAGTATAATATTATGCGGCAGCAGACTAGACGCAAAACGTGTATTCAGAAAAGACATTTCTTGAAATTGTAATCCTTAAATTATACATAATTATATTTACTAAATGCTTTCTTATGCAAATTAGCATTTACTTATATTTTATATTTACGAAATAATTATACGAAAGTTAAGTGTTACAAAATGGCATTTAATTACAATATATTTATAATACAAAATATCATTTACTTAAATCGTTTACACATTTTTTTTTAAATTTCGTGTACCAAGTGCTCAAGTGACAGCTGCGTCCACTTGAGTACTTGATGAGTAAAAATAGACTAATTGTGACAAAGCAACCCTTGCATGGGTTAGAAATGTCTCCTGCATTGTTAGCTGTATAAGGCTATGATTTTAAGAAATGAAGTCAGTTCGATATTAAACGACAACTCGGTTTAATCATTCATTAAACAAATATGTTGATATATAAATGAGTCAACATTTATTTAAATTTGATTTGTGTTTTCTTTGTTTGTTTGTTTTATTTAAAACAAATGTATAGAATAATGCAAAAGCAGACATGGGGCCAAGTTTGTATGAAGCTGTAAACAAAACGTGTACTGAATCTAAAGTTCTTTGGCGATTATGCGTGCTGAAAACTTGTCGTAAATAGTATCCAAAGATTACACCACTTCAGATTCCTTTAATGCTAAAGTTCTGATAGTAGCACGAATCATTATTTAATTGATTACTGTTAATAAATTGAATTTTTGCAACTTGATTTGCATACAAATGTCAAAACCGGAAGAAATTCATCCGCAAGCTAATTATAATGCGCCTAAAAAGTGCTCACAACACAAAGTATCACTTAGGTATTTATCTGAAAAATACGCACAAAACGTTTTTATTAAATTTATCTCTCTCGAAGGACAGCAACCAAAAATACATATAGAATACATAAATTAAACGATATATCATGCTGACATCTTAAATATTGTTAAAAACTGTCACGTTTACATTTTTGTTGCTTACTCATTCAGTTGGTGTTACATAAGTATCATACCTTGAACCACCAAAACCAACCCCACAGCCACATCCACCCTCAACCACCCACCCACCCACTGACTCTGCGGATTTCTGGACTGACAGTTAATGGACCATAAGAAATTCAATTAGAGACGATCTCGTGTTGTTGTCGTTGTTGTCACTGCGGCACAGCAGTTCGTTTTGTATTTATGTGTGTCGGCCTGTGCGTTTGCTTGTGTGTGTGCCTGTGTGTGCCTGTGTGTGCCTGTGTGTGCTTGTGTGTGTGCGTTTGCCATGCGCTATTCTTCTCGTGGCATTATTTTTTTATTAATGATACTTTATGCTGTTGTTGTATGCGGCAAAAGCGGCAGCCGTACAAAGCCAAATATAAAAAAGGCCGGGCCAAAGGCAGCAGCAATTGTCTGACTGTCAGTTGTTGTCTGTCACTGTGTCTGCCTCTCTGTCTGTCTGTTCGTCTGGAGCTTATGAATGCTGGCAATTTTACAATGGCGAGTGCTGAATGCCGACGCCAGGAAGTATGCAACGCAAATTTGTATAGTAATTTGTGTGGACTAGGGCGGGGCAGGGCGGGGCAGGTCGTGTGAAGCGAGTTATATGGCTAATTAAAGCGGCTTAAAAACAACGCTCCAGCTAGTATCAGCCGCAAAGGCCTAAATCAGCCAATTGACAGCCCTAAGCGTTTTAATTAAGCCCAAAGTAACACTAAGCAGCAGCTCTAACAACGTTCAAACATGTCCAACAAAAACCAAATTGTCTCTCTGCCTGCCTGCCTGGCTGTCTGTCTGTCTCACTGTCTGCCCGTCTTTGTCACTGTCTGACTGTTGCTGGCTTCTGGGGCCTGTCTGACTAACTGTTTGCTTATTTGCTTTCGTGATTGTGTTAGCGGTTTCTTCGCTGACAGCGGCCGATGTCTTTTGCCTTCATTAGCGCTGTCAAGTGAACGACGCCCTGTCGTACCACTCTCTGCCATCTCTCCTCTCCGTTCCCCCATCAACCATTCATCCAAGCACTTTGCTGCTCATTTGCATAACAAACCCGGCCACGTTAATCAAGTGCTATCGCTATAATCAGCACATTTGTCTTTAAACTTTATGGCGCCACTATCTGCTCTCTCCCAAAAATGTATGTGACAGCTCATTTAGACCAAAAAAGCAACCAAGAAAAAAAGGAAAAAAATCACGCATACGTCGCATGTGCCGCAGTTATTTATGCTGCTTTAGTTGCGATATTTGGCGAGCCTTATTAACTTCACTATCAGCTTAGTAGAGCGCTGCTATTATTGCTTTGTTTGGCTGCAACAACTACTTCAGCTTGGCTGACAAACTTCGATTGCTTGGCAAATACCAACAAATCGATCGATTGTCGCACAAGCAAAAGGCACACAGCAAGAGATTGCAACGTTTTGATAGCTGTAAATTGATTTTTATACTCGATGGCAATGCAATCCGATACAAACGGTTGACACTCAACAGTCTATCAAAGCAGCAGCAGCACCAGCAGCAAACGCACAACAATGCAGTTTATAATGTGCTGCCCTCACATGTATGCTATGATTTTGTTCTCTCTAGAACACACAGACATTCACACACACAAATACCCACTCTCACACACACTCACAGCTGAGCAAAAATAAACTACTTAAGCTTACTGCTAACGACGTACAGTTAGTTATAATTGCATTTCTCTCTCCTTCTCGCTTTCCTTGTGCACATATTTATCAAATTTATTTTCCTTATAGTTCATATTTCGTTGGTTTTCCCAATTACAGCTGTGCTCACTGTTCTGCATTAAATCAAGACTCAACTCGATGCCAAACATTTCCTATTGTTCACATTTTTCACGTGTCGCTTCACAACAGCCAAAAAAAAAAACTCAATATATATATATAAATAAAAAAATAATAATAATATAAAGAGAACAAGAGAAAAAATAGGAATAATCCCCCAAAAACCGTTGTTAGATTTGTGCACTCAGCTGTGCACATTTCATATTGTACTTCAATTAAACACAATTTTCGTTTCAATGGGCACAGCTCAAAGCTCTCACAACTTGAGTACAAAAATACAAAAAGTTAAAGCTTACGAGTATAGCTCACCAAATGTGACCGTTCCTGAATGTATTTTGACTGTTTTCTGTAGGATGTAAGAAGATAATAAAAATAATAATTTTTCCAACAGGACTTTACCACTTTTCCAGTTATCGTTAATGGCTTGCCTATAAGCAAATCATGAGCTCTTTGCTAACTTTGGCCTATGCAATTTTCGACAAAGCAAATTTCGCTCAAACTATTTTAATTTGCATCGGAAATTATGCGCAAGGCAAATGCCTTTGTTGGTTGTTGGCAGCGTGTGTGTTTATTTGACTTAATTAAAATTGAGCTTAACATTTGCAAATGAATGCAACTAATGACGAACTAATTGAATTCAATGCGGCTTTTCATGAGCCAATTGCTTTACAGAAAACTCGACCAACATTTTTCTCTAATTGCTGGCCCCAAACAGATAAGAAAGGCTTTGAAAAAAAAAACCCAAAAAGTTGCCTCTAAATAGAATTGGTACATGTGAGCAAAGTTACAATTACTACGAAATAAATGAAAACAAAATACAATGCTTGAATATAGCTTGAAGTGCACTCACAGTGCTCGTCAGCATTTTCATAACTATTTTTACTAAGTTTTTAGCCATTTGGAAAATGAATTTTCACAATCAGCGAAACAGAAAGCAATTTCAAGTGCTTCATAAGAGGTTTACAAGCATATAACTTGTAATAAAGCACAAAATGCATTTAAGTTGAATGTTTCTGCACTCGAGTCTTTTATGCTAACAAATTCCCAGTGATAGTTGTAAGGTATTATAAAATATCTATCACTTAAGCTATTGTAAGATTTCCATGTATACTGAGTAAAGACTTTGTTACGGGTAATATACAGGCTGCTGCTTAAATGTAAATAAGACTAATTAAATGATCCTACACACTAGGACCTTATCAGGATACAACTGCCAGTACTTCAAAACATATTATTCCATCACTATATATTTATACGATTCCCCTCCTTAAAAATCCTAAATGCTTCTTCATAAATATCATAAATTCTGACCCCGTTTGAAAGGATATCATTTCAAAAACATTTGCCTCTACATATGGAGTTTTTAATACATTTCTAAAATTAAGTAACAGTGTATGACAACTTTAAGTTTTTCTCATTTCAATCGTGATTTAAGATGTATTTAAATATGAATATATTCATTTTTAAAACTATCCTTCAAACTTTTAAAGGGGCAATTTAATCTGTTTCAAAAGTTCAGAATTCAATATGTGAACTATGCAACTCGCTTAAGATGACAAAGGTAAATGTTAAGTAAAAAAAATTCCTGTCTTGTACTATTTCTATCTTAAGGTATCTAAAAGTCAAGCTTTCTTACTTGACCCTGAAATAAGTTTCTATTTTAAAATGATTCTTTTAAATTCATGCATTGGAAATTCAAAAAAGAAAATAAGACAAGCGAATCCAAATATTTAACAGTTGGGTTAAGTGTATCTCCTAGTGAAACTCTCTCGACTAGATCATTCTCCCTTGTTAACTTTACGCTTACATATTACATTTAAATTTCTCAAAATGTATATATTTGAAATCTTTTAAATTTACCCGCTCCATCCACAAGTATTTTTGCAGGGTATTTTAAAAGAAATATTTCGATTTTTGCCAACTCCCATTTAAACTTTGAAGGAAGGAATTTGTTCTGTTTCTAAAGTTTAAAATTCAATTTATGAAATATGCAACTTCTTTAAAATGACAAAGCTAAATGTCAGATCAATTTCAATTTGGTAAACCAACGGCTTTTCAAAGTAAAGAACTCCCTCCAGTTGCATTCATTTGATGTTTGTTGTTGTTGCTTTTTTTTCACTTTATGGTCAAATGAATTGCGGCGTTTAAAATATGCCTTTGTGAGCCAGTGCTTATTTGGCCCTGCCACGACCACAACAATGCAACATGCTCGTACATGCGTGCGGCACCTGACCAGAGTCAAAACCATAGACAGACATTGCAACATTAACGAAGCAAACGAAGCACACAGAAGCCGCATAGCAAGAATCAATTGAAATCAACATATGCTATTGCTTGGTCTCTCAAATTGGACAGACAGTTCCCCCTGCCCCTCTCTCTCATTGCACATGTTTCTGTCTCTTTCTCTATCCACTCCACTCGATGCAGAAATCATTGCAATGCTCATTCGTTCATTTGGAATGCAACCTCTTTCAAAGCTTGTGGTAATTTTTGCAATTAAGCTGAGGCCCCCTTGGCAATAGCTATTGCATGTGCGGGATTTGGGGTGTGCGGAGTGAGGGATAGAATAGTGATGGGGTGGGGGGAGGGAGAGGGGATAATGCGCACTTAAATATTTCATTTGTGACGTTGGCGCAAGTGCAGCATAAACTGGTCCTGGCAAGCGTAATAACAATGACAGCCAACAATGGCAACAAATAAGCCGAAAAATAAACAGGAACCCAGCTAAACAAATAACAGTAAATAACAGCAGCCAGCCACAGCCATATATACGTGTGCTTGTATACACACATACACACATACACACATACACACACACATACACACACACACACACACACACTTAGACAAGACACAAATGGTGGTCTAATCGTCTGCGCATTTACTGCCTGCTTTTTGTTTGGTCGCTTCGCCTAGGATAAACTTTGCATGCATGTCCATTGCCCCACCACGGGGCGTATGAGTATTGTTCCGTATTTCGTATTCCGTATGCCGTACGCCATATTCCGTATTCTAGCCCCCTTAACAAAATGGGTCAATGGAACTGTATTTTGTTGCAACTGCAGTAGCAGCAGCAGCAGCAACAAAAGCAGACACAATCGTCGGCGCAGCCGCTGTACGCCATGCAAACGTTGCAGCAAATAAATTTCAAATACTGGCACATAAATTTTCACATTTTATATGTTTTGGTTCCATTTCCCTTCTCTCTCTCTCTCCCTGTCCCTCTCTATATCACTCCATCTTTTTCTATTATTTCTTCTGCTTGCTACTGGTCACTGGTGGAACTAAAAATTAAATTTGACTGCACATTGTTAATAGGTCTGCGATGTGTCCATAAAGTGCTCATAAATAAGTCTGGCAATAATCGCATTTCTGCCTCTCACTTCTGAGTTGTGTGCCGCACATTTCGCATTTGGCCTATAACAATTAATTAGGCCCGCACAAAGCGAATCACTTAGCCAAAAACTTGTCGTCTGCCCTTGCCGCCATCAAATTGCATACGAACTTCCCAAAGACATCTCACTTGATGCGCTTATTTAATTTAGTTACCATGCAACCTGAATGGCTTTTACTAGTTTTCTCCCCAGAGAAACCATAAGTTTTGCGCTGGCAACTTTTCACTGGCACCGGCAAGTGTATGCTGAAAAGGCTATAACAAATACGTCAAGAGCTTTGTGTGTAAGTGAAGCTTCTCTTAAGGACACAATTGAACATAATTGGAGAGGCCTTAGCAAATTCGACTTGCACCTGGAAGAAAGTTGTATGCAACGTAAGTCTTTTAATCCGATTTTGCATACACCTATGCAAATAAATCAGGTTATGATTTACATCAGATAATGCAACCACTTTCAATTCACATCCTTTGTTTTATGTTTATTGTTCCGTTTTCATTCGATTATTTTCCAACTTAATATTAAAAAATGTGTTTTGTGTTTTCGAAGTTGTTATTTGACTGATTTGGCGGCTGAAATGACAATGGGCAAGGAAATTTATTTTAGTAGACAATTTTACTGTTATCAAAAACTAGTTAATATTAATATAAATATTATTTTTATTACTATCATATTTTTTATTATTAATGTTATTAGTTTAATGATTTCTGTGTGTTGCCAGACATATTTGCCTCAGAAATTGCATCTTTTTCTGGCTAATGCGACACATTCTGCTTTGAGGAATCCTCCTCCTCCAGTTAGTGATTATAGTTTAGTTCTCAGCTTATAGCTTAGCTAGGCGACCTCTTAGACTGTAGTCAGACACTGTAGTGTCCTGTAAGGATACCGTTGAGTAAGTATGTTCTTCCCCAGCGATACTGCTTGCTTAAATCGTTGCTGATTATATCTAAAATACATTTGGCTTATCTTATATACAAATATAATACTATTATACACTATAAATCTTGAAGATAGATATCAAATTAGTTATGCTTTAACTCATCCCATAAATGTAGAGAAAATGAAATTTCATAACATTGTTAACTTAGTTCAATGATCACAATAGTTGTCACAATAGCGTTTATACCTAGATAGATTCTCTCCTAAGGTTGCATGCAAAAATCAATAAGCCAAATGACAAACAGTATGCTCCGCAGGGGCTGTCAAATAGCTCAATCACACTCGGGCACACACAAACACATACACACACACGCCAAGCGCACATGTTGATTTGAGACTGCGGAGGTTTTGCTGGCAAAACAGCCACATGCTACATGCAACATCAGCACATGCTACAACAGCAGCGAGAGCTTACCAACTGTTTCATTATTTGTGTAATTTGTACTTTGTATTTACTAACTGGAGCACACACACACACACACACACACACACGCACTCACACACAATCACCCACACATGAACACACTCAGCTTTTGGTATGATTTCTTACCCTTTCATTACTCGGCATTTCATTTCTCCTCTAATTACATATAATTCCGACTGCATTTGCATTTGCACACGACTGCAGTGCATGCGAAACTTCAATTTGTGGGCTTGTGTAATTAATAAACTAATTAATAAACACGACTAAACTAAATATTTGTTGAGATACATATAAATTACCTGCGTGTTTTGTGAACCGATTTCAAATTGCATTTCAATTGAGCTAAAGCACATTAGCTGAAGGAAATAATTAAAATAATTAAAATTGGTTTGAGTATGGAAGCAGAAAAAAATTATAATGGAATAAAACAGAAACAAGTGAGAACATTGCAGTCCTACTTATTACTACGAGTAGTAACATTCATTTCAAATTATTTAAAAATATCTAAGCAAAACAACAGAATTATTAAGTTAAATATAGAACGAGAAAAAAATAACGGAGGATTGGGGAAACCCAGAGCAAAAAGACTCCATCAGACCGAAATATGGTAAATTCTAGTTGCTTAGTAACAAGGAAAGTCAAACAGCGAGAAGAGAGAGAGAGTCAGAGAAAGAGCTAAAAGGGGACAAAGAAAATAAAAAGTAAATAAGCATAAACGTTTACCTGTTAAGTTGGATGAGTTAAGCACTTGAGAAATAAATATATATTTATATAATAATAGACAAACATTTGGTTGTTGATTGAATTACCGAATCAGCACTGGAAGACTACTTAAGGATTTGATTTCAGAAGTTCATTTACTATAATTAATATATACTCTCTCATTTTTTACACCCACAATAAATATTACTTAAAGTCATTTAATTTATTGAAAGCATTTGAAGTTCTCCATAGGGATTATGAATATGATTATGATTATTGTTATGATTATGATTACCAAGCGGTGTAAAATGTCAAATGTATTCACACCTTTTGTGGTCAACATGAAAAAATGCTAATTAAATTGAAATAATGGTCAATAGAAAACAGATTATTTGTAAACAATAGTTTGCACTATTATTAAATATACATATTTATTTACATATATATTTATGTTATTACGTCAAATAAGCTTAAAATACGCCACAAATTTATGAGAGTCGTGCCACAATATTCTCGTGGAGCTCAACAAGTTTTAATATGAATATTTCGCGACTTAAAATAAACATGACCGGGCTACTACGGGAAACGAGTAAAAATCTCATGCACATTTTCGTAGTTACATCCTCTGCTCCGCACGCACACACACACATTCCCACATACGCGAAAAAAACACATTTTTGGCGCCTTTTAGCCGCATCATTTTCACAGACACAACGGAGGGCGACGTGTTTATGTTTCGGATGCGTTGCAAAATGACATCCTGTCACATTTCCCGTACGCATGTGAGTCTCTATGCATATGTGTGTGTGTGTGTGTGTGTGTGTGTATGTGCTGCCATCTGTCGGCATCCTGCGTAAAATACTACCAGCCATATGTGCATATGTGTGTGTGTGGGTGTGTATGTGTGAGTGCTTGTTTTTCTTTTTTGAGTGCGTGACTCCCGACGCGACCAAAGCTGCGAAAACTGACAGACTGACTGGCTGACTGAGTGACTGATTGAGGGCCGCTTTAAAGCCACGTCACTCCGACAGCCGGCAGCAGCTGCTCGACAATCTGTTCAAAATATAAAGACACGTTTTATTTAAATTTTACGCACTTACGATAAACGAATAAAAAAAAATTGGAAAACAACTGTCACCTTCAACACACCGAAGATTGTAAACTCTTGCCCGACCATCTGATCACATCTATATTTAATTATTAATTTAAAAAATTGAAGCTGTAGTTGCTAGTATTATTAATATTGTTCATTTGTATAAAATACTAAGAAATCGAAATATTATTCTTATCGGAGTTATATGATATGAATTTCAAAATGATGTCACAAAATGCTGTTTTTTTTATTGAAGTCCTGGTTTAATTTCGGTGAACAACTAATTTTCATAATGGATCAGCAACATTAACTGAAACAGACAGACAAACTGTCAAAGCAATATTGATTCGACTGTTGTTACTGATCGGGAATATATAATTAGCTTGTGAGTTTCGAGATGCAACGCCTCAATTTACAATTTTCACGCATGAGCTAATGTACTCTCTGCGAGGCATAACGAGAGGAAAAGTGAAAAGAAAACGTTAACAGGCTGCTCAAATGAACAAATTCCGTTATTTCGCATAAGCGTGTTACACACATGCGCAGCTTTTGCCTTTTATGATCATTTAATACGACAAATATTGAAATTAACATTATTTTTTATGCTTTTGATTCCCTAAGTGGGCACTTTTGACTGTCATAAAAAGTCAAAGGCCAGGTTAAGTCAGTCGCTGTTTATGGCCCTCTAATAATTACAATAAAAAATAGATAAAGAATCAGAATTTCTTTCCTTGATGCTTACATATTAAATATTCTCTCAAATATGCATATAATTTATATGACTTTAATCTTAATCAGGGTATTAAAGTGGGCCATTTCATTGTGCCTAGTCACACATTTACATTTTTGACTATTTGTGTCTGCTCAAAACGAAAACCTTTGATTATTTAAAAAGCCAGCCTATATATTTAGACGAAGCTTTAAATGTATGTTGACTAAATTAAAAGACTCTGCAAGTGTGTAGAAATAATGTTAAAAATATTTCATTTATTTCAATGAAATATAAAATATATGAGACTGCTTATGCGTTCAGCTTAACAGGCAACGTATTAAGGTTGCTCTCTTCCTGCTTTCAAAGAGAGTAGCCAAGAGCATAGGCATCGGAGCTAAGAGAGCTCAACGTGTGCATTTTGCAAGACACCGTTCTCTTAACCCACATCAGAATGAAGCCGCCATTTAGAATTATGAGTTGAGCCGACAGGATATCAATTAGTTGCATAGCATTTAAATTTGTTGCACTAGTAGGTCATTTATTGCCAATTTGACTGAGTACTTTCACATCAGGGTAGAATAAGGCAAACCTCAAAAACCGACAATTGGCTGGCATATCAAATACGCTTCAGAGCAGCACTTTGCATATTAATGCAACATGTAGGAATGAACACATGAGGCGCGCCCATGTTGGGCCTTTAAGTAAACTGTATTAATTGCAGAACATCGCCGTATCAGGGGATTGAGTAAATCATTTCAGTGATTCAGTGAGTACACACACTATTACAATGCTGGTGCACTTGTGGGCTTATAAAAGCAATAGCTAATTAATATGAAATATTTCCTATTTGATTTGTGGTCGAGTTATAGCAAATGTTTGAACAAGTCAACTTTTGATGTACATGTATTTATAGTTGTAAACATGAACGATTTTATTTGTTGTGAATAACTCAAATTGCTCTTTTGGTCAATATTTGATTAGTTGCTGCTGAGTACAACTTATTGTGCATTTGGCTATCAGCAAAAGAATTGATTTTTATCAATAAGGAAAGAGGACGAAATGAAAGCCTTTTCTATTCATAGTACACTCACTTGTCGAGACTACTCAAAAGCTTTGAGTATGAATCCACACGCTTCACGCTACGCAGAAGCGGAAAGGAAAATTTCATTTTATATGATTTGCACTTGACAATCGAAATGTGCAGTTCACATATTGTACTTATATAAGTACTTGTTTCTGCGGCTTATACATGGTCACACACACACACACACACACACACACACACACACACACACGCACACGCATGTGTGAGTTGCAAAACTTTTGCTGGTTGTGGTTATGTGTGGGGTGGTAGTAGTAAAAGTTATTAGGGTGAAGGAAATGTGACGCAACTGCAACAAGGGCACTGGACCAAAGCCTGGCGACACGCACTCACGTTCATAAATGTTGTGCAATTTCAAGTAGAACTTTATTTAATTGAGTATTTCGTTGTTAAGGCTGTCGTCAAAGCACACACATATGTGCTTTACATACGCATGTATGAATATCCAACCACACACACGCACAAAAACACACACACAAACACAAACACAGCTAAACAAAACAGTTTGAGCTTCACAAAACTTTGTGAGCCTTTGGCACAGCTGCCATTGCGGTTGCCCATTGTCCGAAGGAATTTAAATAGAGTCCTGCGAATATGTCACCCAATGACACTAGCTCAAGGTGGTACTAAATGAATTTCAATTTTGCATTTCTAAGATTATAAGCACACGAAATACCTAAAGTCCGTTAAAGTTCATAAAAACTCTCAATATGGAGTGCACTCCTTAAGCGACACTTGAATTTAAATATTGACAGAATTCCATTTCTGGAACTAAGCCTTCCATTTGGTACCCAAGTGAAGTCTAAGAGGGCAAAATTCGATCAGCAAGTGGAGTAAAATGTGTTAAGATTTGTTTGGAAAACTCTTCAATATTATTTATTTAATGTCGACTATAAACGGATTAAAAACAACTTAAAAAAAATGTAAATTAAATTTAATTTAATGTTAAATTTGCATAATATAAGATTAAAAGTGATTAACTATATCAAAATAAAATAAAAAACAATTAAAGTAAAGGATAAAATAAATTTGGGGATATTATTTATTTATTGCAAGGACTGACCAGACCCGGAAGAAGCCCAATAACACCAAACTTAATCCACCCTTTTTTTTGTTGTATCCAAACTCCTATTTTTATAAACAATACCTTAGAAATAACAAGTTTCTTCAAAATCAATTAAATTAATTTATAGTGTCTAAAATCTTTGCAAATTTTAAATCTTAAATGTTTTTGATTAATAATAATTACAGTACAAAGTTTAAACCTTCTGTTGTAGATAAATACCTGCAAAATCATAAGTTGATTTTAAGGACCTGTGTGAACAGTACATATTTGTAGTCATATTTATCGCCTTATGATTTTATTTAGTGCTTGAGGCTTCCTTTTTCCGTTACATTGCTTATGCGATGTAATACTTTTTAAAAATGCATTGGCTTCAGCTAGGAATAAATTGAGTTTGCAGCTTGCAGCTTGCAGTTTGATGCAGGCGAATTTTGTAAATTGCTAGAATGTAGTGGACTCGTCAGCAGTAATATCTTGTGGCTATTCGGATGAAAGGCAACTAGTTCTCTTGCCACACACTCATAAAAAATGCCAAACAATATATAAGAAGCGCAGCACACACACACACACACACACACACAAAAGAGCGCAGGCAGAAGAATTTATTATGCTCTACAAGGCATTATCTTGCAGCTAACAGGGTTAATGCTCGCATTGATGCACATACATACATATGTATGTATGTGTGTGCAGTGAAATATTATTTTATTTATGCCCATAATGCTGAGCAATGAATAATTAAGCAAATGGGTCAAATGGCGGGCAAACTCGACTGCCAACTAGCCCGAGGATTTGGCTTTAGCTCTGGTCAGCACCAAATGGCTGGCAATAAACAGCTCAAAAGAAGTGAGAAGAAGGCAGTCGGGCATGGCCAACTTAGAAATACGCTGATACCAATATAATGCCAGCTAATAGCTGATACCAATATAATGCCAGCTAATAGCAGGTGGCAACGAACAGAAATGTTTGAGCAAGGCTTCAAGTAATCTCTTCAAGTGCGGGAAATATAATCATTTGCCGTGTTTGAGTGACTCTAGCTTCTCCATAGTGTGAGATAAATCGCCAACAATCTACCAATCAAATTTGGCTACTGAATTTTTAAAATTGTGGGAGACATATGGTTTTCTCGATTTGCAGATATCGATTTCCTAGCGCCCTAGTTCATATGCATAGACAGGCAGCATGACTGACTAATAATAAACTCTTATAGCTTCGATATCAGAGTATCAACAAAACAGTCGCTGCTGTTGCCCCTGCAGCATTTACAAATTACGAGTTTGAACAATTTGCCAAGCACTAATGCCTTCAAATGCAGTTTGGCCAGTTTTGGTCAATTTGACCATTGATGCTTAACGTTTATAAGAAAAGCAATGCGCCATTGTTTGAACCAGCTAAGTAAACCTTATGCGAAAATAATTAACAACTTTTTGCCTTTTTGGAGAAAATCGCAGTAAATTCAAGCAAGGCAAACGAAATTAAAAAAGATTTTCAATTTTTTTTTCGCGCCTTTTGTCGTCCAACTTGGCAGTCCAAGTTTCTCAGCGCAAACTTTGTCGCCTTTTGATAGAAACTTCAACTTTTTCGACTGTCGCACTTTGATATTTGAGATCTTTAGCTTCAGCTGTCTGGCAGCTCATGGAAACTTGCTCCCAAAGTTTTTAAGCAAAACACACAACTTAATCGCTTTCCGTTTTCTATAGCCTGTCTAGCAGATAATCCCAAACCTTCGAAGATTTTTTTAAGACCCATAAGAAGCATTTACCTTTAAGGTAACCCAAATAAATTAAAAATCAGTTGGAGACCATACACTGGGACAAAAAGTGGAATGTTTTGTATTCGTTACAATTAAGGAAATTTGATGTGATATAAAAAAAGAAAAGGAAAATGACTGCTTAAGCACAATCACAATTTTTATATGCATCAGTCCAAAATGTAACTATAAGTGCATCTTTAAAATTGAAGTTTTAGAGATATGTATATATTATATGTATATATTATAGAACTACTTATACGTACAGCTGGTAAATCGAATGAAAGTCTTTAATTGTAACACAAATCCGATAAAAATAATACTAGTGGAATAGTATTTGGTTGTGTAGCAGTCAAAACACTAATGTTATCTAGATATCGATATTGATAGCAGATTGTTGCATGTTATGTTACAAATTTTAAGTTAAAGTCATAGTACGACGTCATTAAAGAAATCGTTGTCAGAGAGGTCTTGGGCAGTCTTCTAAAGCTCGAAATTATACGTTGAATTACCATTAGAAACTGTCTTTATTACACCACGAATCAATCGAGTTAACATCTTGAGACCTTGACTCCATTGGTCTTGAACGATTCTGTAGAGGGTTTACTGGTGTACTTGCAGTCGTCCCATTTGAATGTTCAAATCAATGGCAATTCATCAGAATTGTATGGTTTTATAATTTCATCCAATATAATCAGATATTTCTTCCGATCAGAGATTTCTTGTATCCAAAAAGGAAGTCAACGAAGTTACGAGTATCTCTTAATTAGCACTCTCCACCAGAACTTTCCTACTTACTTTTTATCGAATATAGAAAGGCGGAGTCATGGATTTGAAACTTTGACCAAAGCTGTTGCAAGAAATTCTTGCTTTTTTTTGACTTGAATTCATAGCAAAGTTTTTTTGGGATCAGTTCTTTAAGTAATATATACATTTATACATGTACATATATACTTACATCTGCCAGCTGCATAATATTTATCAGGAATATCATGGGCAGCTGCTGCTGCTGCCGACTAGCGAATAAATCAATATCGCATTAACTGCTTAGTCGGACAAAAACTTTTTTGCCTAAATATCCCAAAAGCACATAAATAACGAAATGTCAAAAAGTTTTTGTCCACAATTTCTTTAGCAAATTAAACTGCCTTCTCAGGCAGCTGCAAATGTTGAGGCCATTTCGAATTTGGACACAACAAAATATTTTCTAGCAATTTGTTGCTCTTGAGCTTAGACTTTGACTTATCCTAATTGAAAAACGAATTAACAAGTTTAATAAGGGATATGGATGGAAAAGCCAACTAAGAAATTATGAATACCAACAAAATATGATTCTAAAATATATCCCATGTCAATTTAACCTGTTGAAGATTGAATATAGGCATTTGTTTAAAATGTATGCTAACTAAATTAGTGGAGCTATTTCCATCAAAATAAAAATCAATATTTTACTTTTGCTATTATCCTTTAATCGTCTCTCTCTACTTTTTCCAGATTTATTCATATCATTTGCTCGCAATTTCATAGTTTTATATTGGCAATATCTTTTGGCACAACGAATGAATCACAAACAGACTAACTTTTTCGGTCCATTCAGTATATAATTGCTCAACTCCATCTTTAGGTTTAATATGCCTTTGGATATATGTATTTGCAAAGATTACAATTTCCGTTATCTCTGCGGATGACACTCCCACTTACTTTGTATACATGAAAACGCACAGATTTTTTCGATTACTTGTAATTAATTGCGAATCAAAACTTTTTCGGTACTTTCGTAGCGGAGACAACCCAACATGGAGATACCCTATGCCCAGCTCTTAAGTGCATTCGCAGTTAGCTCGATTGTTAATATTTTAATTGATTTTATGGATACGATAACCATTTATATAATGCTGATATGCTACTTATATTCCGAACTTAAGTTTTCCGGCACTAATAATCCCAGTCTCTGGATTAGGCTATAGCGACTCGGCTCTTAATACTGAATATGAAAATAACTTTATCTGATCGTAGACGCTTCAGTTCTGTTTGTTACATAAAAAACATTTTCATGCATTTTTCAAACTACACTGTAAGTATATGTAAATATACCTTATAAGTTTAGGGTATAATCAATGAAACTCCAGAGCCAAGTCCTTTGACTTTAACTTGATTAATGAATTGCATTGAGCTCTGTTCACGAACTCACTTTAAAGTGCACAAAAAAGTTTTAATTACAAAGCCAGTTAATTAATTTGCCAAAAGTGCATCAGATAGGTCTTGCCGAAGAAACTTTGGCTTGGAATGTTAACTAAGTTATCTGCAGCATTTATGATATTGAGAATAGTTTAAGTGTCGACTCAATATGTAAATATGCTCAACTTACAACATTAATTGCAATTTAAGGCAACTGTTGGCAGCAGCAGCAACGAATTTTCATTTCAAATCGGAAGGGGAATAATTATGCATTTTCAAGCAAATGATTTCAGAGAAACTCGGCAAAGACTATTAGAAAATACTAAAAACAAACGTAAAATGTAAATTTTGTTTTGCATGAAATGATTCCAAATTCCAATTCCAAAATTATATGGTATTTACTGCTCTTAAGTAAACACTCTAACGTAGAGCTTTATTAACCACACCCACATAACAATAAAAGCTCTCTCTCTCTCTATCTCCCTCTCTCTGTGTGTGTGAGCTTCGCTGACACTCGAAAAAACTCTTGCTGATCTGCTGGCAGCCGCAATCAAAGTTAGTCGACTCGCTCTTCGATATTGCTTACGTTTTTGTTGTCGTTTGCTCAAATTTTAAGCATAATTAATAAACATTATAACGCTGTGAAAATAATTTGTGTTATAATTATTGTAACGTTGCGAAAACAGTTAGTTTTGTTATTAATTGCAAGAAAAGCTTCCCAAAGAGCACTTATGAGCTTTTCACATCCGTTTGCCGCGGCACATACTTGATCCAAAACTTGTTCTTGGGCACCATCTGAAAGCCCAATATGTCGTCCATCATATTCTTTGAAGTTTTCTCAGCCGGCGTCAGCTGGAACTTGATTAGCAGATGATAGACCAAAGACTTAACCTCCATTAGAGCCATTCGGTTGCCTGAAAAGAATTAGTTTTGATAACCGTTTAAAGTTATTTTACATTATTTGCCATAGTTACCAATACAACTACGTTGTCCAATGCCAAAAGGCAAGTAAGATAACGGTTTTATGTCATGCTTATTTTCATCTGAAAATCGTTCGGGTATAAATTTTTCCGGTTCTGCAAAATATTCTGGACTATAATGTAAAGCTAAAATGGGTATAAATATCTGATCACCCTTCTTTAGGGAGAGCACAATTTCATCGTTCTCATCATGTAAATCGATATCTGCATTACAGCCACGATCCGTTCTTGGTACTGGTGGCCACTTGCGCAATGATTCAGATACAACCATATCCAGATACTTCATGTTCATCAGAGTATCGTAATCCAACGGCTTTCCATTTAGTTGCTCTTCCGCCGATGAAATCTCTTCATATAGCTGCGCTTGCACCTCCGGATTCATGCATAGTTCATAGGTGACAAAGCAGAGGCAGGTGGAGACCGTCTCAAAGCCCGCAAAGAAGAAAAGCAGACACTGCGCCAAGAAATCATCATCCGTGAATTTTTTACCGGACTCGGCCTCGTTTGCCTTGCGTTGGGCCTCCATAAGCAATTGGATCATGTCAGGTCGTATAATCTTATGCTCCACACGATAACTAACCGCATTATAGACCAAGGTCCTAAAGTAGTCAATGCTCTTTTCATCGAACAAGTTAACGCGAAGAGCCTAAAAAAAATTAAATATCATTTTAGATGATTATTTTTCTTAATCGAAATTTGTATAGGAAACCCGTACCTTCATAACCCGTGGGATAAACGTAAAAAATAGGCTCTTTATTACCGCCTTGAGATTAACATTTGTCATGACCTGACCAATTTTAAAGAACTTGTTGTCTTTCTCTTCGAATGAGTTGATTTTGATGCCAAAGGCGGCTGAGGCTATTACATCGTTCGTAAAGCGCGTAAAGTATTCCTTCATTTCCAGTTCAATTGAATTGCCACCAGTTTCGTGATTCTGTTTCAGCTGCTTATCAATGTATTCCACACTCACTTCACAGCAGGCATTGATCAGCTCGTACATGGATCGCATTTTGCTGCCAGTGAAGGTGGGCGTTAAAATATTACGCATCTCTTTCCATTCGCGATTCTGCAGCTGCACCAGACTCTTCGAAAAAATAGACTCAAATTTATCAGATGCATGGTGATTCATAAAATGATCAAATTCCTTAAGGCCAATGCTCTTGATCAGCTCCAAATCACGCACAACAAAAACGGGATCGCGTAGGAAATACATTCCATAAACTTTTGCTTTCGGAAATTGCACATGCTGCTCGAGCTGCCTACGTAAATGGGAAACGGAACCCATTAATTCATTCAGGCGTACGTTTCCCAGCAGAGGTTTTGGCTTCTCATGGGGCAATCCAAGCTCCTCAAATTTGTGATACGTGGATGTCGACCATTTGTAGAGTAATCCCAACAATATGGTAACAAGTGTTATGACAATTAATAACATTGCGGTTAATGTAAGAACGATTGCAGAATATATAATATATATGCGCCTTACATATATCTCCAAATTCAACGCGAGTCAAGCGCTCGATTATTACTGAACTGACGCAGTAATATTAGCACAGCTATATATAGTATTCCTCTCTTTGTATTTATTTGTTATTCCCCATTACAGTCCCTCCCGCCTCTCTCTATGTACATCTCGCTCTCTCTCTCACCCTACATGACTATCTAACATGCACTAATCGTCGCTCTTTCGTTAGAACTCTCTTTGAATTAACCTTGACAAATTACGCTGTTTCATTAGATCAGCATACTCTTAAGTTGCCTAACAGTGATTGATTGCCGATTCGCTCTGTAGTTATCTGTAATTGCATTTCACAATATATTTCATTTATCATAATATTAAAAAAGGAAGAGAATGAAAATTGAGTTTGCTCGACTGTGAGTCAATAATGTTTACTCTCTGCGGTAAATAACAAAAATTTTATTATCATAAGCAAATCTACAAAATGAATTGTACCGGCAAATATTGTTTCTATAATGTGTTATCTATTTGTGGAGAATGATATGATATGATACCGAACGAACAGTTTATATTTGCAAGGCATAATATATTTCTAAGAAAATGGTGTATTTCTTTTCTAAATTCAAAAATTTCCAGAGTCTTTCTTTAAATTTTGTACTCACGTTCTTATTAAACAGATTTCCACACATACAACAAATTTATAAATTCATATAATTTATTTTGAAAAAATACGATAAATCAGACAAAAACTAAATCCTCACATAGCAGTAGACGGAACAAAATTCGTTACTATTTTGTGAATTTTGGAATAGATGTTGTTCTACAAATAATGGTTCACTGACTTGTCTTTGATATTATGTACGGTCATAGTAATGTTAGCAATCAGACATTGCTATTCATTAACAAATCAAACTGATTTGAATTCATTTTAAATGTATATGTAACTCTTATCTAACGCTCGTACTTGAGTTTATCGACTTTTGATGCCCCTATTATCGGGGTCTTTTTTATATACATATAATGAAATTTATTGTCATATGGGATATTAAAATTATAGACGTTACTTCAACGTTCCCCTATCCGATTAAGCACCTTCTCTGGTCACAATCTTGATCCAGAACTTCTCTTTGGGCTGCATTTGGAAACCGCTCAAGCTTTGCATCATATTGTTAGCCGTTTTCTTTGCTGGAACTAACTTGAATCTGCTTACTAAATGGTAGATAATGGATTTTACCTCCATAAGTGCCATTCTGTTGCCTGAAAATAAATGATTATTAATCAAGTGCTTGAGTTTATGTTTACATGTTTGCTTACCAATACAACCACGTGGTCCTAGACCAAAAGGCAAGTACGTAAATGGCTTAATATTCTCTTTATTTTCATCTGAGAATCGGTCTGGCATAAAACGTTCGGGTTCCTCAAAATAATGCGGATCCCGATGTAATGCAATAATGGGAATATGTATGACGTCACCCTTTTTGAACTTCACAATCAATTCGTTGTTCTCATCTAACATATCAATATCCTTCCCACATTCACGATCCAGGCTAAAAGTTGGCGGCCACAGTCGCAATGACTCCGATATGACCGAATCCATATACTTCATTTTGGCCAACATATTAAAGTTGAGGGGCTGACCCTGCAGCTCTTGCTCCACTGACGAAATTTCGTCGTACAACTTTGATTGCACCTCTTGATTCAAGCAGAGCTCGTAGGTGAGAAAACATAAGCAATTCGAAATTACATCAAATCCCACCATGAAGAACATCAAACACTGCGCCAATATATCCTCATCGTTAAACTCAACGTGTTCTTCCCCCGATTTCGGTGGAGTTTCATTCTGACGCTGACGCTTCGCCTCCATCAGCAAGTGTATCATATCTGGTCGTATTATTTTATGTTCCGCGCGATATTTAATGGCATCAAATACCAGACTATTAAAGTATTCGATTTTTTTGAAGTCAAAGATTTTGACGCGTAAGCACTGTAAATAAGACAAAAGTTAATAAACAAAAGAATCGCCCAGAAATTCCATTTTAAGATTTAAGATAGTTTATAAACTTAAAATTTTGTTGTTGTTTTTAAGCTCATGAAATTAGAAACTCTTTCTAAAAACAATAAAACCTTTGAGGACGATATTGATTTTACAGCAAATTTCTAAGCATAGCACTTCGATTTATACATATATATATATGTAAATGTACCTTCATAACGCTAGGTATTATGCCATATAGTAGGACTTTGAATATAGCCAGTCCAGAAAATTGCAGTATCGACTGGCCAAGTGTATAAAAGAGATTGTTTTTATGCGCAAATGAATTAACCTTTAGGCCAAAGGCAGACGATGCAATCACATCGTTGGCAAAGCGACCAAAATAATCCTTCATTTCCAGTTCGATTTCATTTGTGTTCGTACCCCGCAGTTCGCACTCAATATAACGAACACCCTCCACGCTGCACTTATTAATCAGCTCGAACATGGCTTTAAGTTTGCTGCCCGTGAAGGATGGTGTCAGAGTGGTGCGCATTTCCCTCCACTTGTCGTCCTTGAGGGCTGTAAGGCTTTTCGAGAAAATGGACTCAATGGACTCAGGCATTAGAGCGCGATGATTGGTGAAATTATCGAAATGCTGGATGCCCACCCGCTTAATCAGCTCGATGTCGTGGAGCACAAAGAACGGCTCCCGCATATTGTAGAAGCCATGGATCTTGTGATGCCTAAACAACAAGTACTCATCGATTAGCAATTTCAGCAACGAAGTTCGTCCCAGCAAAACGCCAATTTTAAGGTTTCCAATAAATGGTTTTGGTGGCTCATGCACAATTCCACGCTCCTTAAATATCTTATATGGAGCCATAGAAAATTTGTAGAGCAGCACAACTACAAGTAGCAAAACGGTCAAGACAATTAGAGCCATGTTGAACTGAGCTAATCAAAGCGACGACTAAAACTAAAACTTCAATTGAACTAAACTGATTATGCATGTCCCAACTGATGGTGACTTCGGTATATCTAAAGTATCTTATCTAATTACTAATGGCATTTAGTTATCTTTTAAATAAACATATTACATATTGCAAATATTTAGTCCATATTGTATTTTGCCAGATTGCATTATGGAAGATATTGTTGTATTTATGAAATGCACAAACATATTCAATAATACTGCTCTAATCAACTGGAAGATAAAGCTATCGCTGATTAAACTGTAAATCAACAAATACTAATGTCGATAATTACATTAGCCCATTACGATTACAATTATCAATGCAACAAAATACACATTCATAATCAAATACTAAAAACGTTAGTCTGATAATCACAAAAAACAAAATGCCATCAAAATAAAGTGAGTAAAAAAAACGAAATTGAAATAAATAAATTGAAACAAATAATTGGCTTAGTTAAGGCTGAAATAATATGCAAATGAGTTCCTAAATACTCGCCTCTATTTAGCTGTTCATTCATTTCAGGTAATCGATAAAGCGCACAAGTGAAATGCAAATAAATTTAATCAAAAATTGTACTGCTTTCACTGCTCCCATAGGTAATCAAAAATAATGCCAAATCATGTGCGCCAATTTGGGCAAATTAAAAAAAAACCCATTAAGAGTACTCGACTACGATATACCCTGAACACTGCTGTTTAACATATAATTCAATTTCGATTTCCACAGATATGTATGTGTGAATATTTCAATTGTAATAAATTGTGGCTTTTGTTGCTATCGGAAATCGATATAAATCGATATTCGCGAAACTGTGGCAGTTAACGGAAAGTGCTGATAAGAAATAAATTTTATCAGCGCGTGTAAAAAAGAGAATTTTTATTTTTAATTGAACTCTCTCTCTCTCTCTCATGTCTCTCTTATAGACGGACATGGCTATATCGATCATGATCGATTATGGGAACGAAGTTGCTTCCTACTGCCTGTTACTTAAGTTTGCACAAAGCCATTTAACCCTTAACAAGTATTGCTTTTATGCTGCAGTGTATAAAATGGGAATTATTGCATCAGAAATTCAGCTTGGGAGCCGCTGCAAGGTGCAACATGAGTCAAGCAAATGTTCTAACATCAATTACCGAAGGCCCTATAAAAGTGCTCTGTCTGTGCTATGAGGCAATAGTCGAGTATTTGGCCGTGCTTTGAATTATGTTTGAGGACATACAATTAGTTTATATGAACGTTAAAATATTGCGCTTCTTGGCGCTGATCTACGACAAAAATGCGAAGCGCTACGTTTGCCTCACGGTGAGCAGCATCCATGTCCTCACCCAGCTGCTTTACCTGTTCACCACCAAGGAGGGCCTCACCGGCATCATACGCAACTCATATATGTTGGTGCTCTGGATAAATACGGTGCTGCGTGCATATTTGCTGGTGAGCGATCAGCACATCTATGAGCAGCTGATAAACGATCTCAGCCGTTACTACTATGATCTGAAGCGACTGCAGGATCCTCATATATCAGAGCTGCTGGCAAGGGTAAATCGGCAGGGTCAGATTATAGCACGCGGTAATCTGTTCTTTGGCCTGCTCTCCTGCATTTGCTTTGGTCTGTATCCACTCAGCTCAACTGAACGAGGTAAGCTCTAAGCTAACTTTTCAATACTTTCAAAATTTTATTAATAGTTATGTTTTTAAAAAGATATTTAATTTGTTCAATTTGTAACAAGTTTTTTAAAATATATATTTATATATATACAGATTTTAAATACATTTAATTTATTTAAATGTACAAATCCTAAACGTTTGAACTTATTAATATTTAACAAAATTTGACCAATCTTAATTATATTTAAATAAAAAAAAAATGGTTTTTGTATTTCTAATCATTAATAATTATTTAAAAAGTTCTCGATTTAAGCAAAAAAAAATTGGTTTTAAATAAATATCTATCTTAGATAGAAATGATTTGTCTAAAAATAAGGGCTTATATTTATACTTTTTAGAACTTTTTTCTCATATTTAGATATTTAGAAAAGTAAATAAAAATCCTTTCTGATTTTAAGAAAAAAAATTTTGAATTATTAGAAATTAAATGTAAAGACCCAAAAAAAAAGTCAAATTTTCTGCATTCAGGCCGATTTTGTTTTTATTAAAGCTGGGATGTAAAACTAACGAAATATATAAAATTATAAAGTTTTTTCAAATATAAAAATAATTTGAAATTGTTATACACAACTAGCAGTTTTCAAAGAGTTTACAAAGCTGCTATTAAAGACTAATATCTGGCAATATGTTAGCAGATTATTTATAACTTAAGCAACAGCTTATCGCTTTTAGCTATACTAGGAAAAAAATTGGAATTATTTGTTTTCTGAGTGCAGTGTCAAATGTTTTTGGCAAATGTAATTTGTTTGGGGCTTGCAGTTTTGCCGTTTGGCAGCAGACTCCCGGGAATAAATGAGTATGAGACGCCCTGCTATGAAGTGTGGTTCTGCTTTCACATGCTCATCACTCCGATGGGCTGCTGCATGTACATTCCGTATACCAGTCTGTGTGTGGCCTTCATCATGTTTGGCATTGTGATGTGCAAGGCGCTGCAGCATCGACTGCGTTCCCTGAGCAGCAGGCAGCTTACAAAGACGCAGCTCTCCCAGGAAATAAGCGAATGCATTATCTATCATCAGCGGATCATTGGGTAAGCTAAAGAATGGATGCCATTTGTTTATTCTTTTTCGTTGTGCTACTAATCGAACTTCTTTCAGTTACATACATAGCATCAATAATCTCACTACTTACGTATTTCTCATCGAGTTTTTGGCCTTCGGAGCGCTGCTCTGCGCACTGCTCTTTATGCTCATGTTTGTAAGTGTTGCTCAAAAGCAGTTGAGTTGTGGATGAGTTATCCCAACTGATTTCTTCATAGGTGGATTCAACGGCCCAAGTTGTCATTGTGAGTGCGTATATCAACATGATACTCGCACAAATCTTGGCACTTTACTGGTTTGCCAACGAGCTGAGGGAACAGGTGCGCATTGCTCCCGGCCTTAGGATTTAGCTGAGTAATAGTTGACTTTACATTCGCAGAACCTGGCCATTGCTGTCTCGGCCTATGACACGGAATGGTTCACCTTCGAAATTGCTTTACGCAAAAATGTGTTATTTATGATATTGCGTGCACAGCGGCCAGCATCGGTGATTGATGATGAATTGATTAGAAAATAATTCATTGATTTAACTATTTCAAATTAATTTCAGGTACGCTTGGGCAACATACGACCGATTACATTGGAACTATTTCAGAACTTACTCAATACGACTTATACAGTTTTTACAGTCCTAAAACGAGTCTATGGCTGAAGCCTCAAATATTAATAAGCAATTTGGTTTTGTAATTTGTATTATTATGGCAACCTTAGCTAATATTTGCTTATAATGCTAATGCGTTTTGCACATTTTGTTCCCAAATCCAATTTCAATACATTTTGCATTTCGATTTATATTTTTGCATTTTCGAAAATACGAAATCACTTTTAGTTTAAATCTGCTGAGCTTACTGCCTCGTTTCATCAACAGACGTAGAGATAAACCATTTAATTATTTGTTGCAACAAAATAATAATGGAAGAAAAAACTCTTAAATTAAAATCACTAACCGGAATTTTCTTTATACACAATTGAATTTTATTTTTCCGTTTTCTTAATACAAATCGAAATGCAATTAGAGAAATTTAATTCAGTTTTTAAACCAAAGGCATCAAAAGGAAAGAAACACTTTTGAATTGGAATCGGAATCATAACCGCCTGCTGGCACCTCTATATATGACACCTGGCACCGAGATATACATACATGTATACATATGAAAGACATGCAAGTATTTCGAATATATACTTAACCGATAAAGCGAATCAAAATACGCAGTTGCAGTTGGGCTGAAACAGCGATTAAGAGCCTTTATAAAGGCATTAATTAGTAACAGTAATTGCTAACCAGACAAAAAATATGTCTGTCCGCACGTAATAAATATGAATAATAAATATAAATATTTAAATGTGAATAGTTGTCAAGCTTCAAGCAATTATTGCTCATTTGTAATAAAAACAAATGAAATATTCAACAACAAATTTATTTATTTTAATAAATTGTGTAAAAACAATGTAATTCATTTATTTGAAAAATCATTTAATAATTGCAGAGAATTTTCCATTCCATTGTCCATTCATTATTTTTGGTTTTTTTTATTCGGTTGGGAATCGTTTGCGGTTGAAGGCATCTCACGCTACGTTTGCATTTTTTGCTGCAATCTCTTCCTCCGTCTCCGCGATTGGATGTGACATAAAAAACGCATAAAACTGTAGAAAGTGTGGCGAGAGGGCGATAAAAATTGTTTGCTGAAGTTGTCAACGCCGAGCGCGACACTGAACTGCCGGCAAACTTTGCACCGCTGACTTTGAGTGGCATAACTTAGCACCACCTCAACAGGGGGGTGGCTCTAGCTGCCAACACAACGAACGCAAACTGTTGACAGTTGTTGTTGCAGTAGGAACAACAGCCAAAAATATTTCAGTTTACAGACACTGCGAAACAATTATCAAATCAAACTAAACTCAAATCTGATTAAAGTCACAGACTTTGAAAAACTCAATTTAAAAACGTATCAAGTCAAATAAAAAAATTTCCTGAAGCCATAAAAAAATGTTCAAATGCAGAAGGCAGCATCTCTGACCCCAGTAAGTGCTTATATTCTTAGTCAGGATCAACAGACGAGTAGATCCGGCAGTGGTCGGATACCTTTCCGGTTTTATACCCCGCACAGGTATATTTATTTAATTTTTATCGAATACTGCCTCCGTCTCGCGTATATCAATATATTTAGAGGTATTCATTCGTTGTTCGCGATTCCTACATTTTCTGCGAAATTCATAGCTACTTCATCTATGTAGACCTTTGATTTCATCCTGACTGATATACTCCCCCTATTCAAATCTTTTGATATTTAGGATTTAAATAAAATAAAAAATTAAATTAAAACTTATTGTAATGTTCTTGAACCTGTTAGTAATTTGCGATTCCAAAGTAAGTCAATTCTTTGGATCTCAAACTACCTAAATCTCAGAGTATTTTCTTTATCTTTAAGTCTATTCGAGTAACTTCTGGTATAAAATCGTCTACTAATTGAGGTAAATTTCCGGTCAAATGCCTGCAAACTGATCTAGACAATGTTCAAACTTATTAACTGTTAACTGTGGTATGTAAATGTATTTGTATTTTATTGGAATTGGATTGTTTTAATATCACAAAACATTTTTTTTTTAAATTTGTATCTTATGATTACTTTTCAGATCTGTCTGAGGTAGTTTAATTGTATCAGAATGAGTGACTCAACTTCAAGCTCATCTATCGACCGATTGTTGCTGTTGCCAGCTGTATAATCTAATGGTCTGATAATGTTGACTGTTTTGCGAAATGCATGAACGCGTATATCTGGAGACTTTATTCAGGATATCTTGATTGTTAATACAAGAATTGATAAGAATTTACACCTTAAACCAAATAAAAACTATCAGTTTTGTTGCAATCCATTTATTCGCTAACACTAACGAATAACTCGAGTATTCATTCCGTCAACCTTTGGCACAGTTAGTCAAAAGCATCCTTAAGCCCAGTGAGCAGAATAACGTTAACAATGTCGTGGCTAATACTTGCATTTTGTGGCAGTTATATCCACGACAACGGCATGGCAACAGTCGTATTAAGTTTCTGCAGCATCAGCGGCGCAAGTTGCAGCAGCACATTGCAGCTCATTTCTCAAATCAATCCCTTTCCGCATGGCAGCAAGTAATACAAAATCTGGAGCTAAGAACTGATGACTTATTTATACAATTTATTGCTTTATCAATTCGATTCGATTCGATTAACTAAATGCATCGCTTAAACAAAGCCAAGCTGGTATAAGCCATTTGAATATATGTCAAAAACTGGTAGAACGTGTAGTTTGATGAAAATGCACAGAATTATGCTTAAAACTTTACATAGTTATGTGTATTTCACAGTTTTATTAATTTTTTTTTTTAATTCTTTTCTTTTATGTTCCTATGATAAATAAATTAAAAATAGATCGAACTTAATCTATTTACATCACAATAATGCGTGAACGACTATAAAGGATTTATGGTGTTTTGAATACAATGAATGCAAAAAGATGGCCTCTTCACTTTGGTACTCCTCGGATGCCCCAAAATACCGCAAGCAAATTGTATAATAATTGTACAGATTACAGTTAACGTTTTTAAGCGACTCTGAAGCGTACGTTTGAATGTAGTTTTGTAAAAGGTTCCGTAAACAGCTCGATAGTTCGCACAAGACAATTGTCCAAGCAATTGCCATGCGATTTTCTATTGTTGGGCATAGTTGGGATTATAGGGCATTTGCTTCTCGTAGCCACCGGGCATAACGCTCGGCCCCGGATTAGCCATGGCCATGTCGTATGAGGGGGGATTCATGTTCGCAGCTCCAGCTCCTGGCTGCGGCATAGGCATGGGCGGATATGCTACCATATTCGGTTGCATGCTGCAATTAGAAATAGATAGTTAGCGGAGCTCCTGAATATGTATGGGTAAAGTGCTGTTGTAACTTACCCGTGCATTGATACTCCAGGCATGGGCATGGGCATCTGCTGCACACTCACGTTACTAAAGGGATATAATATATATATACACATTAGTTGGCTTCTATTTACATTACGTGTGTGATATCTAGAACTTACCCCGTGGTCTGTGCAGGATATGGGACCCCATAGGTGTTAGGCTGATAGGTTGTGGCTGGTATCTGTGTAACCGGATAACCGCCAGGCGCTGTGTGTGTGGCCGATGTAACCACAACTGGCGCTGCAAATGAAAACAAATTAAAATCAAATTAGTTACGAGTATTGATTGTTGATTTTAATTTAGATATAGTATTGTGCATCCCGTTTCTTATAGAACACAATTGAGATAATCGCAAACACCATAAATCCCAAAAATACACCAATCACAATTCCACCTGATGAGATGGCAATGAAAACTGCAGTTTACAAACTGTTTGAACTCATTCGAAATACTTGCAAGTACTTTGCTTATCGATTGAATAGCGAAAACGTCGGGGTAGTTGTAAGCAGTCGCCAGTTGATAGGGCTGATATCAGTACAAAATATTGGTGAGTAACTTCAGTTAAGCCCAGTCGAAATCTACATTCTCCTCAGCGATTTATTATTTGCGTGACAAGTGTTTTTGTTGAACACGCAAAATGAAAATGTTTCCTGCTGACACTTGAAGTACTTTCTTTTGGCTACTTTTGGTTATCAAGGAAATAAGGTCTAAGAACAAAAACAGCTTTTCGAGTTGGTAAGAGAGAAAGAGAGTCTATGAAGCCAAAAAGAGAACTAACCGTTTCTGAAATTCGTTGAAAATTGAGAATTCAAATTATATATACACAGACAAGCAAAGATAAAATAAGATAAGTATTGCATGACCTCAGCTTGTGGGCGAGTTTAGATTAGTTAGATTAGTTAAATACACAAAAAAAAAAATAGAGCAAAAGATCTGTCTAAATGAGCACGAAATGAACTGTTCAAAGTGTCCGAGTCCAGGTAAATAAAAATTAACCGATAAGTAATGTGTACTATAGGTTATAGATATGAAGGGGAAATTTCAAGACTTATACATTTAATGTGCGCTGTTATCAGACATTTGTCATTTGAAATTATTAAAAATCACGCTGACAGACCTGCGCTCGCATTGAGCTGCGCTCGACGGTTGCGTCCTCGTGTCAAGAATACTGCCAAAGAGGTTAAGGTAAATGTGGCAATTGCGAAAAACAGTATCCAACAAAGTCCGGAATTATCCATGGCTGATTTGAAAAAATCCAAATAACAACACGCACTGCCCAACAAGCGGGAAACGACTAACAAAATGCACTAACTTAGCCAAGCGATAACCAAATGCGCAAGTCATCATGGCCAATTTGTACGGCAAATAGTGTATGGACAATCTCAACAATCATAAAGATAACTGCACAGTTACAAATCATGGAGTTAATACTACTTTTGAGAAATATTCACAATATTATATATATATATATATAAATTCTTGAAACTTTTGGGGCTCAGCTCGGCGTTAACTGTATTAATGGAATATTACATTTAATTTTTTTATTTATTATATTCATTTCATTAATCTTTTTTTTTTGTAAAAATAACTTTTTATTTAGACTTAATTAATATATTTTTAATTTAATTTTCGATTATTTTTCTATTTTGTTTTGTACCACATTAACATTTAATTCAAAGGACAGAGATAATTATCCTACGACTTACTCAGATCGGTAAATGTTTTAATGCGGCGCTGGCGGCGCTTGTGGCGCACGAGGTAGCTAACCAAACCGAAGATGAGGCCATAGCTGATGAACTTGAAGAGCACCTTGCAAATGGCCACAAGCAGAAGCGAACGGGAAAATAAGTGGAACACAGTCAGGTCAGCAGCTGGCATTGAATAGTTCTGCATTTTGAGGCAGTTGCCAGTTAACTGAATGCAGCTAACTCAACAGTTGGATAATCCATAACAATTAATTCACTTTTGCTGCACATTATTTGAGCTAATGCCTGCCACACAGATGACTGATGAGTCTATTAACCTTATCAAAATAATTATTATTAGAACAGTGTCAATATACCAAAGTGGTTCTCGTTTAAAGGTTTGCTTGAGGTAACAATTTGGTTTTTAAGATTATCACCATTTCTCCAGCAATACATATTATGATATCACCTTCACTGAAGTCAGTTTGATTTGGTTTTTCGTAATTCGAGGTTCGTTCACATCTCTGTCTATAAGCCGGGCATACGCCAAGACAAAAGCACTAAGAACGACCAATGCAATTAACTCGTTAACAACATATTTCCAATCGAGATGCAGTCGCTCTGTCATATATGACCAGTATTCGAATTCAAGCATAGATGCATTCATCGTGCCAGTCTTAGTTGAACTCCAAAAATGTGCCCAATCGACCAAAATATACGCAAGTATAGGCAAGTTGTACTCAGAAACTGAATACTTTCATTGAGTTATTGCTCACATTAAATTAATCTGCGTCATTTTTCACCTCCTATGAAGTGTTACCAGGAGAATCAGCAAATATTCAAATGTTCTGTAGTGGAATTGAATTGGTTCATTTGAGCAGTAATCTTTGAAATGAATACCAGAAAAATATGGGGATAGAAGAGATCGGGAATGACTGTCTAAATTGCCGACCACTTTCGACTATACCGAACAAATCCAAACAATTTCGACATATTCCGACAATCGCGATCAATCTCTCTCACTCTCTCTCTGTCTCTCTCACACACTCTCTCTCTCTCTCTCTAGAGATATACGGCGTTCGCTGATCGGCCGGCTGCTGCAGCTAGTTAGTTGTTTATAACTTAAATTGCGTAAGATACACGGCTCAAACACGTATTCGGGTATACTGGCATCAGAGTATATATATATATATATTATATATATATACCTTGACATAATATTAATAATATGTAACATAGTTATTAAGGAATTTCAGTGCATTCATTAGCACAACTTAATTAGTTTGTCATTTTTAAAGGGTTCAGTTCAGGTCATTGATTAAATAACTATATCTGTGGAAAGGAAGTACACAAACACTTGTATCATTCAACAACTCATTTGTTACACTGTTTACAAACTTAACACACTAAAAACATAATAATGTCACTTCTTGTTTATAAATATATAAAAAATAAAATCTTAGATATTTACTATCACGAAATTCTTCATGTTGTGTTTGTTGTCGCCGACACTTACAGTAGCCAACACACAATTTTAGACAACAGCAACAAATTACCAAAACAAATATGAGAGTTACAAAACCCATAAAAACCATAAAGCCCGTGTCAGTTGGGTGTTTATGACCATGATGATCATCAGGTATAAGGAACCTTCCGTCAACGTTGACGTACTCGATGTCACCGCCATTGAGAACGGGCACCCTATGCAAATTCGACATTAAACCAATACTACGAAACACCCGCCGAGAATTACAAAAATTGAAAGCGTTTCACGTGCTCAACGCGACGACTGCAACTGAGACAATAGTTGATTGCAGTCCCGCTTATAGATTGTTCGAAGTGATGCTATCAAATTGGAAATCCCCGGGCAGCGATGTGCAACAGCATTACGGGGAAAATTTGTAAAAATTCTTTGTAAAAACCAGTTTTTGTAATAATTATTATATTATTTTATATTATTCATCTGCGGTGAATACGTGTAAGAACTATTTGAATACTATATTGACATTTTCCCAATTTCCGATTCGAGATTTGTGCGATTCATTGACAAGATCATGGCCACTGCGGGGAAACCCAAACCAAACATTCAGGCAAACGCATTTCAAGCCGGTTTTTCAAATGCCATGCACATGTTTGTCACTATGAGATCACATGAATGTTCAGAGTTTAGCCTTTGCAGTTCAGAACTGAGTTTCTGTAAAAAGTCAAGTATTCAAAATTGTGTGGAAGCTACTCGATGACAGTTACAACCAATACAGAGATAAATAAACCAGCCGCAGGGGCCACATAAACTGAGAGTGAAAATGAATCATTGCGTTCCTGATTTCCTCATTTGGAGCATTTGCATTTAGGTAATTATAGCTTTAGTTATAGTTTTAGTTATTGTATAAACCAGGCCTAAAATATTTCGTTCGACTAACACAATCTGAGAAACTGCAACTGAGACAAAATCCGGTTGGATTTACATACTTGTAAGTCGATAAATCAAATATAAAAGTGCACATTTTGTTTATCCTACTTGAGAAATAGTAATAACAATAATTAATAATAAAGAGTCGAAAAATAAATAAGTTTCAGAGAGCGCAAATAACTTGGGCTATTCGAATTATTTTTTATAGTTAAAGCGCGGATTATTTATAAATTTCTGCAGACTGCATGTGATCTGAAAAAGTCAATTTACGTCAATTTTTTTGCTGTTAGGTTTGTGTTCAACCAAAAATGAACGAATTTCTCTGTTGTAGCTATGTATATATTGAGATATGTATAAAATGCACTCATCACAAGGACACTGATTCTCAGATAGTAAATGCCACATTACTCACCGGCTTGTCGAAAGAGTTGCACATACATTTTGGCAACGAAGCAACAGCGAATGAAATGAATAAATGCGAGTGTTATGCCGACTGTGAGTATTAGCACGGCCAAAGGCAGAAATGCCAGCCAGTCCATTTAGCTGCACTTATCGAATTCCAATTGTATATATGTCTATATATATTTAAATACATATATGTATATCCGTTCAGCTCGCAACCAAATCACAAATGCAAATGATTTACAACCAACAACTGCAATGCGATTTGGCACTGGACTAAGAATAAGACGAGAGGCAATCGAAGGACAAACAGCTGCTGATAAGAATCAATGCAAGAAACAAATCGAAAATAAATGCGAAAATCAAAAACAGTTGCTTGTGCCACACAGCGCTGGGATAAAGGACACAAGGACCCCCCGCAAACAGTAGGGCGCTTTCCAGCCGCAAAGAGGAACGTTAACATATTTATAGATTCCGTTGTGCGGGAGAGTGTGTGTGTGTGTGTGTGTGTGTGTGTGTGTGGGTGTGAGTGGGTGTTACCCATTGGTAACTGAGTTAACTGTCATTTGAAGTGCTTGTCAGCGTCAGACACAAGCAAAATTACGGTAGAATTTTACGTTCAACTTGAATCAGTTACGAACGTATCTGATTATCTGCTCAGATTGAATGGAATGTTTTTTGCACTAATAATAACAATTTATGACTAATTTTAATCATAATAATCACCAAATTCATAATCAGAAATAATCAGACAATCAGACAAAATGACTTCAAATGGTTGACAGCTGCATAAATTACAATCCAACCATTCTAGGAATATATAAGTAAAGTCTAAGGGGAAAATAATGAAAGTTAATCTAATAAAAAATTAAAAAAAAAAACAATACTGCAAATTGATTATAACTGTACATTCCAGAGTCCAACTAAATCTTACAGAAATATATGTGGAAGTCTTAAAGGAAACTTAAGTGATAAAAAATAAATAATCAATTAACTATATAAACATATTATATATGATATATAAGATATATATGTAATTTATTAAGTTAACTTTGAAATAAATGAAACTAAAAAATAAAAAATTTAAACTAGAACAAATATTGCAAATGCATAATTTACAACGCAACTCATTCTTCTAGAAATATATACAGTGGCTCACAGTTCAAGTGGATAATTTTTAAGACTGCTCGAAATATACAGTAAGCAAAAAATAGGGTATTTTTTTACATAGTTCTACCTAGCAGGTGGGGAAATCTTAGTTTATTAGGGTCATACATTCATATTGGTGGTTAATACATGTACCTACCATCGGTTTTTGGAATTTTTGAAAAATAATAATTAATTAACTTATGGCAGGCAATTACTTTTTTTCTTTGACACTGATCCACTTGAACTGTGAGCCACTGTACGTAACTTTAAAACAAAAGAAACGTTCAAAAAAAACTTGACTAAATCAAAACTTTTTCTCAAAAAAATACTTGCATACTTAAAAATGTTTGAAATTCAATTGAAACCTTTCCAATTCACCTACGTAAGTTGGTCAAAATTTTGAATACTCGACAGTCATTTGAAACGACTTAACGTCTCTTCAGTATCTTGAGATATAATATGGAATTATATCCAAAATATTAAAAAAAAATAAAAATAAAAAAAAGTTTAGCACTTTTTTCTATGTTATGTTTATATTCTCATAAACAATTTTGAAACTAATCTTATGAGAGATAATGAAATGTTTAATTAAGAATCACTTTCGAATATCAGAATGTTTTTACACAACCAAAATAACTGTGTTCATGAAAGTATTATTATTATAAAAAATATATATATATTTATATATATATATATATATATTATATATAATATCTTATTGAAGTTTACATGCAGTAATTTGTTTGCACTAATTTGTTTGATTGTTTCACTTGAATACTCCGAAGCAGCAAGAGCAACATGCAAAAGCAATTTATTATTTATTTAATTTATTATTTAACTAAATTTATTTATCTGCATTTAATTGTTTGTTTTTCTTTCAACACACAAGTTCACTTTTTACGGATGCATTGTTGCTTAACTCTTTAACTGTATTATTTTTATTTTTTTGTATTTCTAAATGTAGAAATAAACAGTATTTAGAACTTTTCTGCAATTTTGGGCGTTTGTTTCCATATTTTCAAAAAAAAAAAACATACAAATTTTAATAAACTATTTGATTATTTTTTATTATTTATTTTATTTTCGCAAGATTGTAAATAAGCTATGTTAACTAACAATTGTCGAGGGAATAAGACGTTTGTTTTTTATTCTTTTTGATGCAGCTGCGTACGATGACCGTCAGCATGATCGTGATGGCGACGAAAAACAAGCAGAGCAGAACAATCGTGGAGATCTGCAGATCCTTGTCGGTGGGATTGTGCGCCATTGTAAATATGTTGTAGGTGTATATATATATATATATTTATTGAAGACTATATATTCGATTGATTTGCATTAATTTGTAGTTAAATTTCTGTCTCGGACTTCGCGTTGTGCATTTCATTGAAGGTGATGAGTAAATAACTCCGATGCGTGTTCATTGCGTGCGCTTTAAAGCATTCGCTTGGCCAACTTGGATTGTGGTAACAACCAACAAATTCGCATTTCGCATCGGATAAGATATGGCCAAGCCAACTCTTGATGTTAATGACGTCAAGGCTTTCAAGGAATTGATTAACGCCACACGCAGTAGACTAAAAAATACTAAAGTGGACTCTGAATTTACAATAGTTAAGCATTTATTTTTTTCCATTTGCCCAGCCCTTCCTAATGAAATTGTGTTAAACCAATGAAAGCAGTGACGATCTCGTATCGCCACCGATAAGCATTATTTATATAGATTATCCTTAACACCGCATCGTCTGCTGACGTCAACTATGTTAACACAAAAATACTATTATTCAATTACACCTACCGTGTCGACACCAGTCAAAAAAACAGTCAAAGAAATCTCCACGGAAGCCTCTTAAGATGGTAACAAAACATGTAATCATCATTTAGTAAAAATAAAATAATCTCGATAGTATATGCATAAGTCATCTACGCACAAATTTAACTAGTTTAACGCATTCATCTCCCATGAATTCTCCCAATTGAGAATAAAACCAAAACTTCATTTTAAATACATGTTTAAAAAAAAACTGAAATTTACAAAAATGCCAAAAACAATGCGATTTTGGAAGTGGCTACAATGTTTATAAATCTGAAACCTTCGAATACTAAAGTTTAATATATTTAAATTTATGTTTTAAAATAGTTGGTTAAAGATTAAAAAAAAAAAAAAATGAAAATTAATAAATTTTTTGTAATTTTAGACAAATGTACCCTGGATTTAAAGAAAAAGTTCTTAGTTTGAAAAAAAAAACCCTCCCTTTTAGAAAAAGTATATCTGGATAATTAGATGATCTACCCTTGGCGCCAAAAGTATGGCGATTCTCTAAAATTCAGGATGATTTGATATGATTGTATTAAGTGAAACCTAATTGAAATCATTGCATATAAGTTCACTATAGTTGAGTGCGACTATGATCTTGATATACCAAAATCTCCAAAATGATTTCAATGCAAATCCAATTATAACACACCGATTTAATACGTATTTTCATTTGAATTCTATATTTAAAATAATTCCAATTAATTTTTTAACAAGTGGCATCATGGCAATCTCAAGTTTTAAGCATGAGCTGACGTCAAAATCAAAAAATCTCTGAAATAATGTCAACAAGTAAATCAATTGTAATTCAAAGTGGCAACTAATTTGTATGCGATTAAGTATGATAATCTGAATAGCAATGCAAGTGGCCAAAAATAATTTGCGCCACTTGCGATAAGATTTCACCCAATTCCACTCCATATAATTCCCAAAAACCTTATCTCTAAAATATCAAACATCAGGGAGATGGAACTTTGCTTACCGCTATTGACAACTGTTGCATTCTGGGACCGCATTTTACGCACTGCAATAATGCGAAAAACACCTATTAAAGTAAAAACACAGGCCAATACAACAATTGGTATCCAAACGTAGCAGTAAAAGTAAACCATTCTGAAGTTTAAGGCGATCGAGCTCTTTTTAAGTGGTCGAAAGTTGCACTTGTACTGAACGATATTTTACACTTGCCTTGATTCAAAGGTTTTACTTATTTATCAAGCAACAAAATTATCACAAAAGTTGAGTTATCTATAAAAGCACTTTGAATATACAGCCAAATATAATATATAATTGCTCTAAAATGTTTGGGGCGTGAGGAAAAATGCAACGCAGCGAAATATGTTGAGCTAATGAATATTTTGATTTTTTTTTTTTTTTTTGGTAAGTATAAAAGTAAAAACTATCCTTTAGTTGATGTGTATTCGATATCATAGTATAGTTTTTGCCGAAACTCCAAATGTCAGAGTAAAAAGTTTTGCAAATGTATAAAAAATAAAATAAAAATAATATATATATATATATATATATATATAATAAAATATATAATATAATAAAAATTGTTCTAAAAGGTAAGGTAGCAAAATTTTTATAGATCATAAATTTTTCCGTAGTATTCTTTTTTTTAACCCAATTTCCCAAATTCTCTTCATATTCTTCTCGGTGCGGTGCAAGTTCAACAGATAGGTACCCATAGAAAACTGACACCCTTGATGCAGACAGCATTTATGTAGGTAAATAAAAGTAGGGATTTTTAATCCAATAAAATTCCAATTATTTCAAATCCAAAACGAATAAAAATTGTTCAATTATTGATCAGAAGCATTGTAGAGCATTTAAATGTGGCTCAATAAAAATTCTATCGGAGGTCAGGCGACAATGTGACAGTCGAATTAAGCCATTAGATAAGATAACCCACAATAATTATACAATTATTAGTCATTTGCCTACATATATATCTATATATATGTTAATAAATATGTGCATAGCAAAAGGGAAGATGGCTTTTTTGTTATTTCTTAAGTTATAATCAAATAATTAATTAACAGTTTTCGAAGGCTTGTGGAGTGAACTCAGCAAGCCAACCGGAAACGTTCAAGTATTGCATATGTATTTTGTATATAAGATATATATCGATTATCATACGACAATGTTTACGAAAGAGCGTGTCAAACAAATTCAGAAAAAAATAAAATCAACAAAAACAAGTACCCTGCGTAGACTGAATAAATGAAATTAAATCGTATCGTAAATAAAAATGAATTGACAAGAAAATGATAGTCAAACTTAAGCCCTGTCACACAATATGCACAATTAATGAGAATCAAATGTCAGTCATGAAGTTATTGAAAAGAAACACGAATTAAGTATAAATCATATAAGTCCACCACTCCACACCATCCCCTCCCCTTCCAAATCAACACTGAATCATGCCATCATCACTGGCCAAATGAGTCATGGGAAGAAGAGAGGAGAGCTTTTGATACGATTAGCACCACTCACTTGAAAGTACTGTTCCGCGACGCTTGCTCGTGCAGCAATACCCGCAGCAGCTCATCACGAGGAACGTCAGAAGACAGAACATAAAAATTCCCCAGAAATCCATTGCGAAATCGTCGAAAACTCTGATATTATCCAGTGCCTGGTGGGACGCACGAAATGTTAAAAGAAGCGTTGAAAGAGAGAAGGGAGTGTAGATATTGTGACAGACTCACGTTAAATGGCTTCTACTGCAATCACAAATTAATTATTAATAAAATTCCACTTGTTGCAGTAGCGTTTTTGTTTGTTATCCTCTGCTTAATGTATCGACGTGGGTCAGTTGGCAATAGATGGAACACGGTTATTGCGTTTAAGCTTTAAAAAAGTTACGTTGATTTAATCAAACTTAATAATACGCGTTATCTTATCTATTATTCGGATTGAGATTGCGCTAATCTTGGCCCCTCTTCACTTGGCAGCGCTGCTCCGCCTTAAATGGCAAGTGTTTAGCGGGCGTAACACAACACTGACTAGCTGTGTCGTGTTTAATGCCCACAATAACAGCTGTGCGCGATATCGATAGTCTATCGGTATATCGTAGGGCATTTTAAATGGAACAAAATAATAGTACAATGTTAAAAATAATTATTGTTACTTATTGAAATTAATATTGATCTACTCTGGGTGGCAGAACACCGAGCCGTTGACATTTTTTAGTGCATTTTGTGCAATGTATCGATAGAAAACAAAAAGTTTAGTGTTTGTTAATAGTACTACAAACAGTTATACATACTGCTTGCAATTTTTATCATGGCGATTTCTTTTTGACATTTGACTACAACTGGGCGCACGTGTTTTTTTTCGGGCTGAAATCTGTGCTAAATTAAATAGTAATATCAAAGTAATTCCAAAATCACAACCCAGCACACAGAACAGAACATACTAATTTGCGAATCGCAAATTGCGTCTCTCTCAACTTGCAGATGAATCCAGAGAAGCTGAAGAAACTGCAGGCGCAAGTGCGCATTGGCGGCAAGGGCACCCCACGCCGCAAGAAGAAGATTGTCCACTCGACCCCCGCAACCGATGACAAGAAGTTGCAGTCGTCGTTGAAGAAACTGTCGGTGAACACCATACCCGGCATCGAGGAGGTGAACATCATCAAGAACGACGGCACTGTCATCCACTTCAACAATCCCAAGGCGCAGGCATCTCTGCCAACAAACACGTTCGCCATCACCGGCCATGGCGAAAACAAGACGATCTCCGAGATGCTGCCCGGAATTTTGACGCAACTGGGACCCCAGGACATTAATCAGCTAAAGAAGATCGCATCGGAAATTGCCAACAAAAGCAGTGCCGCTGGTGGTGCTGCAGCTGCTGGTGTCGGCGGCGCGGCTGCTGCTGCCGCTGTTGCTGCTGCGGATGCTGGTGACGATGATGTCCCCGATCTGGTCGAGAATTTTGAGGAGGTCGCCATTGCCGGTGCCAGTGCTGAGCAGGCCAAGAAATCTGGTGAAGTTGCGGCATCTGCCTAAACCCCTCAACTACAACCAAAACACACACACACATACATTTTAACAGCATACACACAGAAACAAAACGAACGAATAGGAGTAAAGCTGAAGCAAGTGGACGAAAACATACAAGTACTTCTTTCAAGTTGGGGGTCACACATACACACACACAAACAAAAAAATACAAAAAATAAAGGCATCCAAGTGAGCTCTAAAAAACAGAACACAGAAAACAAACATATAATATATAATAACTATATTAATATATTAAGGGTATTTTCAAAACTTAAAACAAAAATACTAGTTTATAGCTGGAAGCGCGCTTAAGCGATATTATGTACATCAAGAACAAATATATATATATATATTATGTATTTCCAAGCGAATGAAGCACGTTTCCACTACATTCACTTTCACACACATACACAGACAGTGCATTCTCTTGTTTTTTGCCTCCCACAAAACAAAAGCAAACATTTACATACACATAAACACACATAGTTTTACAGTTTTTACGTTTCCAATATTGTATATGATGAGTGCATGCACAGAGGCATACACACACGTATATTTGTATGTTCAAAGTGATGAGACAAAGACAAACACTCCAGAATAAGTCATTGCCAGTTGTGTGCGCGGGAGCAGCAGCAACCATTTGTGATGAGAGAGCGTGTTGAATATATATTTTTAGCATAAGCATTACTCTTCTTTCCTCCTACTCCTCCCCCCGCCCACACATGGAATACATAGGAACACAATATTTAAGAAGAAAGCAGAAGCCTTGCTAAGAGTTTTATTTGATAACCATTTCACAAACCCGGCGCCAACTAAAAACCAATTCATTTCTCGCCCGATCTGGAAAACAATCTTTGATTTGTAACATTGGGAAACAAACCGCTGGAAGCAACTCTTTGGATGGAAATTACAATGGATGCAAAACGAAATTGTACCAAAATTGTTAAAAACATTTATAATTTGTAAACTATTTTTTTAGACTATCATACACATTAAAAAGAACTGTAAAAATACAACCAACTCATTCATTCATTAATTTGTTGTAAGCATTTATTTCTGGCTTGCATAACTCATTTTATGCCGGCACACAGACGCACGCACGTATACATCTTTGTGTAAGGGTTTATGCATGTGTTATGCCTAGCAACGCCTTTTGGAGTGAAGAGCGCAAGAAAGAGAAACTAGGTGGGGGAGAAAAGCGGAAGCACGAGGCAGAGACAGAAAATAAACTTGTTGACATTGAAATTTTGGCATTAAGCTGCGAGCAGCTGCTTGGAAGCTTAAACAACTTCGTTTAAAGGCAGTGAAATGAATTATTTAAATCATTGCGTTGTTTTGCACTCTAATACAAATGAAGGCTTTTGAAAATTATTATATGTTATCAGAGAATCATGTACATAATAAGAATAAAACAAGCTAAACTGAAAGGTGAACTTTCCACATACAAATAATTTTACACATGTGCGCGTGTTATTTGTTTTCATAAATTACACTTATTTGCGATGAGTCATGTTCCCAAAAAAGTTAAAATATTCCGCAGCGAAGTTTCTAGTAACATTTATTGCGGTTAGTTTGTTTATCAAATTGTGCAAGAACCTCAAAAAAAAAACAGCGATAAATGCTGAAAAAAGTTATGTATAATCAGGGAAAAGTGCTTCAAACATTTTTATATTCACATAAAACCATTTTATGATAACAACTTTTCGGTTAATCGTTGGCTGCTAAACCACTTCCATTTCCCCTTTTTGATCATATTCAAATGTGCCGCACACTTCGATAACAATAGGCCGAATTGCTGTCGATAATTGCCGCGCAACGTTGCCACTATGCAGTCAGACACGCTGGCAACGCCACGTCATTTTACGTGGCTTGCAAAAAGTCAGAGAAACATTTCGGAGGCATTTACTAATTATGTACATTTGTATGTAATATTAGTAAATGCAGCTCAAAAAAAATTCAATGTGCATAGTGCAAACCCACAAACAGCAATAAAACCATACGTCGCTAACACTGTAAGTAGCCGCATAACACAAAAAATCGGCGGCCGATGGCTGCTGCTGCAACAGGAGTCAATTTCAATATCAAAACAACCCTTTCACTTTTAATTGCAATTGAAATTGCACCCAAATTCTATGTACAAAGGGCAATTAAATGCAATAATCACCCAACTGATATTCGGGTTGTTATTCAATTATTCGCCAAATTGAAAAATAACAAAATTAAAATGCTTTTCCTGTAATTTGTTGTGTTTTGGATTTGTCAGAAAATGCAAAACACACACATACTACATGAGTGCATGTGTGTGTGCATGTGGGCGCTAAAAATACATCGCTTGAGAATTTTGTTTTGAAATGCCAGCAAACAAAGTGCAACAACAACAGCTTTTGTGAGCTTTTTGTGTACGTCAACAAAAATGGCTTACATAAACAGCAATGAATAAAACAAAACAAAATCCAAAGCGTCTATGCCAAATTGCGGTACTTTGCACAAAGCACACAGAAATTCCCACCTGGCGAGCAACCATCTTAATTTCATATCAGCTGTTGCCAATTGCTTGTTCTTGCTGCAGCGGCCAAACCACATCAACAGTAACGGTTATTTCGTGAACTCATACAATTGAAGAAAATGACTGGAAGTTGCCTCTCTCTCTTTCGCTCTCTTTGTGTTCGTTCTATGGAAATGTGCAATCTTTTGCACGCATTTCATCAGTCAGTGAATGGTCTTACATCAGCCACTGCTATAAAAGCGGCGTCTCCCGCGTTGCTCCTCGTATTTCGTGAGCGAAATGAGAACTAATCAGACGTCAATCAGAATTCAGCTAAGACAAATGGGCGTGGGATAGGTTAGGTTTTAACTGTAAAGTATGTTCAAGCCTGATATTAATGTTCACTCTTTCCTTCTCGATCGCTTCCGTAGAAACATCCTGCACGTACACTCACACACACAGAAAGGCAATGATTCCAAGGATATAAATATTGGCCAACTTTAGATAGACTACCGCAAATATGAACAATATGCAGAGCGCAACGCCCACCAATGTGGGCGTGGGCATTAAGAGCGCACGCAGCAACATTTTCACAGTCGACGGCCTGCCCACGCAGCAGATGCAGCAGCATCAGCAGCTGACCATCGACTACTCTAGCATCCGTGGCAAGGATGTTCTCGTCCAGCCCACAGACGATCAGCGGCAGCTGCTCAAGCGGCGCCTCCTCGATCGCATCGCGGACAACTGTGGCGAGACAATCTACGAAATTGGAGTGGGTGAAGGTAAGAGTTCAGTAATGCATCTATCATGTATCAATCTTTCTATATTATATATCTATCTATTTACAAATTTGAAACACAACTTTGAAAGTATTTTTTATTGTTGTCCATGAGTACAGTGATCCCTCTCAGTATTGGGATAAACAGATAAATTCATTTGTTTTTTGTGTTTCTAGTTGTAAAATTCGTTGCACAAAAAAGTGCGGTTCGGGAATTTTTGAATTTTAGATATACGCAAACTAAACTATAAATTTGTGCTAATGCTTTTATGACAGATGGCAGAGATAGCGGCCTGAATGCAGAGGAGTTTGAGGCATCTGTGCAGACATTGGGCCAGCTGGCCTCTGACATGGATGCGGACCTGGTCAATCTGCGCGAGCGACCCGTTGAGAAGGGCAAAACGGCTCAGTTTCTAATACGCAAGCACATAGACACCACGGACTTCATGGAGATACGGTGAGTTACGGGGGGCAATTGGATGAATGTGGATGCACTGCAGCAGAAACTAACTATTCCCATCTCTCTCTCTTTCTGGCAGCGTTGCGGTCGTTGGCAATGTGGATGCTGGTAAGTCGACGCTGCTGGGCGTGCTGACACATGGCGAACTGGACAATGGGCGTGGCCATGCCAGACAGCGCCTCTTTCGGCACAAGCACGAAATAGAGAGCGGTCGCACCAGTTCCGTGGGCAACGACATACTCGGCTTCGATGGCGTCGGCAATGTGGTCAATAAACCGGATCACGGCCACCTCGACTGGGTGAAGATATGCGAGAAGTCCGCCAAGGTCATAACCTTCATAGATCTGGCGGGGCACGAACGCTACCTGAAGACAACCGTGTTCGGCATGACGGGGCATGCCCCCGACTTTGGCATGCTGATGGTGAGTGAAAACAATCCAAGTGAATCCCTCATCAATATTTATGCGTAATCCTGTAGATTGGAGCGAATGCTGGCATCATTGGCATGACGAAAGAGCATCTCGGGCTGGCCTTGGCGTTGGCCGTGCCCGTCTTTGTGGTGGTCACCAAGATCGACATGTGTCCGCCAAATGTGCTGCAGGATAATATGAAGCTGCTGTTCAAGATGCTCAAATCGCAGGGCTGCCGCAAGGTGCCGGTGGTGGTGCGCAGCCAGGACGATGTGGTGCTCAGCGCCACTAATTTTGTCAGCGAGCGCCTCTGTCCCATATTCCAGGTGTCGAATGTGAACGGCGACAATCTGGAGCTGCTCAAGATGTTCCTCAATCTGCTGAGCACTCGCATGGCCGGCTCCGAGAATCTGCCAGCGGAATTCCAAATCGATGATGTCTATTCGGTGCCTGGCGTCGGCACCGTTGTCTCCGGCACCTGTCTGCAAGGCACCATCAAACTGAACGATGTCCTCATGCTGGGCCCAAATGCCGTGGGCAACTTTGTGCCCATCACCATCAAGAGCATCCATCGCAAGCGGATGAACGTGGAGCGAGTGCGTTGTGGCCAAACGGCCAGTTTTGCGCTCAAGAAAATAAAGCGTACCTATTTGCGGAAGGGCATGGTGATGGTATCACCGGAACTGAAGCCGCAGGCTTGCTGGGAATTCGAGGGCGAAATCCTGGTGCTGCATCATCCGACAACGATCTCGGCACGCTACCAGGCGATGGTGCACTGCGGCAGCATAAGGCAAACGGCCTCGATTGTGCGCATGTCCTGCGACTGTTTGCGCACCGGCGACAAGGCGCGCGTCAAATTCCGGTTCATCAAGCAGCCGGAGTATATACGCGCCGGACAGCGTCTGGTGTTCCGCGAGGGACGCACCAAGGCGGTGGGCAACATACTGCAGCCGATGCCACATGCAGCGGCCTCACCATATCGCCCCAAGCCGGCCAAGATGCAGTCGCGCGCACACAATGGGAACAACGGCAGCGGTAGCAACAGCAGCAACAATCAGCAGCGCCACCACGGCCAGGGATCGTCATCAGCATCAGCGCAAGCGGCCGGCTGCAGCAACAAGGATGCGGCTGGCGAGGATCAGAAGCCACAAAATGGCGAGCGACGCGAGGGCAGCCGTCGCGGTGGCAAGCGGAAACGCAACAATCGGGTGCAACCAGCTGCGATGCCGCCCCTCAACGGCAACAGCAGCAGCGTCCACGTGGATGCCACGCCGATGGTGGAGCCATCCCAAAACTAGAAGTCTAAACTTGTATTTTAAATCACAATTTGTTCCAAAATGCATTTTGTGTGTATTCGAAAAACAAAAAAAAAATCTGTTAGTTGTTAAGCTAAGTATTTGGCGAAACGGTTGTGCTAGGAATGTGAGGCATGCAGCGGCTGTTTGAATGGCAAACATCTTATCATATTTTGCTACAGTGAACACTCGCGATGAACGACGATGATCACTTTGAATGAATGCTGTGCGAATTGTACGTGTGTAAAATGAATAAATATGTTTTCTGATTTCGTCCAGTTTAGTGTTAAAGTCAACCAAATTGAATTTGTTTAATTTTCATCTGATCTGATCATTTCGTAGAACTTAAAGAAACTTTGTTTAAATTTGCTATTCTTTCTTTTATACACATTGTCGCTTGCTGTGTGTTACTCTTGACGTTGAAGCGTGTTTAAATTTGCATAATAAATTTACAGTTTGAAAAACTAAAAAATTGTACACCAAAACTGTTGGCATTAAACGGTATCATTTTGAAACCCTCGACGAACCACGGTGCACTCTGGGCCAGATCGACATAAATTGGAAATGTGTTACAGAGGCATAAAGTAGGATGGGATTGAAATAATATTAGTAACATTTATTTATTTCTCGATATGATTGATATTTAACTTCTCTAGTTCGATCAGGTGCAATCGGAAGATGAGTTCCTACAGGAAAAGCATATCAGAGTCTATAAATTCTACAATAAATCTTGAAAATATATTTTTTGACATATTTTGGTAAAATCTCGGCTTTCACCAAAAATTCCCTGATCGAGTTTATTTCGCAGGCTTTTTCATTAAAGTTTAAAATACTTTATATATATATATATATAGAGAGAATATCAATAAGTATTCTTTAAACAATAATAAAGATTTCAACCAGAACAACTCGGTTTAGGTACAACTCGAACTGTTCCTCCCGCTTGGCCAATTAAATCCGTTTACTTTTATTTAAGCAATAATAATTTTCATCCTTAACAATTTATAATTAAACTTAAGCCAGCGATTTACATTTTTATCATATACAATTCAAAAGTTGGCAGTTGTGAGTATTTTAATGATGGGAAATAAATATATTTTAATGCATTAAAGTCTTGCTTAAAATGTTTTAAAATGTAATCAAATCAAAATCCGATTAAATCGGAAGATTTGTGCAAATTACATGATCTGAATGGGCCACAGTTTAACTGATATGTCGATAATGGATCAAGATGAGCTGATACCCTGTAAATAGCTACGCCTTGCAGTAACATGCCTTTTCTAGATACTGACTCTGATCCCCCTCTGATGCCCTACAAGATTTTTGGCGGAAAGTTAAAGTTGGTTTTTGCTGCTGCATCTTTGGGGTTAAAGTTGTCTTCATCCATCTCATTTTGTAGGTGTAATAATTACAGCCATAATAATTATTTACAACTTGTGGCATAAATAAATATTATAGAAGTGTTAAATTTGCAACATTGAATTTCTTGTGGATTTCAAAATACAACAAAATTGAGTTCATTGCTCGTTAAATTTGGTTTATGTTCCTAAAGTCTTGGCTACATGTAATTAATTAATTTAGTTATTATTTCTTTGTATTCTTCAGCTCCTTTTTGAGGCCCTCCAGCTCCTGCTTAACATTGGTCTTGAACATATTCATAAAGGATCTGCAAAAAAAACAGAGAAACCGACTCACGACTCAATGGAAAAGTGGACAATTAATTGTGAACCCACTTGAATCTCTCGGGGCTCATCTCGTGGAGACCCCGCTCCCTGGCCATGTCCTTGGTGCGATACATGAGGGAGACGACCAATTGGGCGGCGCGTCGCATCGGATAGCTGTCGGCCATGCGCTGGATGAGCTGCTCATTGTTGGCCAAATAACGCATCAGCAGTCGCAGCACCATCCTTTCTGGTAGGTCTTAAAATTCCGTATCCTTGTACTTGCGTATCAGTTGCTGTTTGAGCTTCAGCTGGCTGCGCAACAGTTCCAAGCGCTGCAATTGCTCCTCCTTGTTGTAATCGATGCCCGGCAGCTGTTTAATTTGCTCGCGCGCCGATTCGAAGCGTTTCTGCAGCTCAAAGATCTGCGTAAAAAGTTGCCATTAAATGTGGAAACAATTCAACAACAATTCCATTTTATTTATGCCACTCACCTTGTGATTGCAGTCCTGTGATTCACGCAGCTTAACAGTGTTCTCGAGCGGATCTTTTTCTACGCTGCAAGCCAAAACAAAGAAAAGAAAATAAGCAGTTTCTTATATAAGCACATCTGAACCATTTCGTCAACTTTCCTCTGTTGTCAACACTTAGTATTTATTTTTTGTTTTCAGTTTTTTGCACTCACTGCTACACACACACACACACACACCCAACCACTTGCTGTAAACAATAATGGCACTGAGCAACACTTACCAGCGCACAATATCGTAGATGATCGGCAGAATTTCGATGTCCAGCTGGTCAACTGTCAGAGGGCCGCCAATGCCGATTCCGTTCGATGTTTGTGTCTCTTGCGAAACTGTTGTTGTTGCGGTTTGTGTGTTTGTTGTTGTTGTTGCTGCTGCTGTTGGCTCAAAGGGTGAATTTGAAGTTTGCACCAGACCGTCGGCGGTTAGTGTCGGTTTTCTGTCTTCGATTTGATTATGGGGAGACAATTCCATTATAATTTCAGCGTTTTTTATCCAACGCGTTGTTTTTTGATCAGCGACAAATTTGTGCTGTGAGTGTTATCGATATATTGCCAGCTATCGCAATCGCAATGGATATTGTAGTGCTGTAAAGCGGGCTAGCGCACAACTGACAGCTTGCGCGCCTTGTTTGAATATATCCAATGCCCCAAGTGAATTTATTCCATATATTTTGTATTTATTTATTTTTGTGGTATTTAAATGAGTAATGTGCCAAAAAATGTGGAGCATTTTGCTATTGCTAATTGGTCTAACTTAGATATTAAGGCGCAACATGTGATTTTTTTTTTTAACTAAATCGGTTTGTTGAATAAATTTAATTACCTCATATTAATTAAGAATAGATTTAAAATGTTTATTCATATTGTGCGAGCTCTCTGCACGTATACAACTTTAAAGACGTATTTTAAAAATATTTGTTTATTTAATTGACACATTAGGTTTGGCGAATTACTGCAAGTGCGTAAATAAAACGACCAACATTGTGCTAATTAATTCTAAATTAGGAAATGATATTTTTGTTAGTCGCTAATTGAGGCCACTAAAAATTCATGTTCATGGAATATTAATTAAGACCAAAGTCGGCAAACATTTTTTTCTCCCGTTGTTGAAACATGTCTGATCAATATATTTGAACGAATGTACCATGTATGAAAACACAATTTTATTACAACGAATTGCGTCTTTGACTTTCATTGTGCAAAATTAATTAATTTCACTTGAAACCTTGCTATTGATGGCAATTTAAAAACAATTGAAAAATATTCAATTCGCCTGCTGTCATTGCCATCAATTGAAGAAATGCACAACGAGAAAGCATTAAAAAGTTAGCAGCAGACTTATGAAAACCAATTTTGTTTGTCTTATTGCCATTTATTAATTTGGGTGACTTTTCCCAATTATCAGTTAAACTTTTAATTAACACAACTTATGAATGAAGTCAACAATTAATAAATGTCAAAAATTAATTCGAATTAATTAACGAAGATACAAATTTAATTCACTTACAGCCACATTTGATCGAAGTCACATTTGGGGCATTTGCATTTGCGCATCATTTGACTGTCTGGTCCAAAGATGATTGGGCCTAAAATGCTGATGATTTGACATATTTATATGCACATGATAGCTAAGAGTAAAACCGTTGATCCAATGACAGCAGCGCAGTCGGCGCTCTTAGTTAGTTAGGTGTTGCTCTTAAGCGCAACAGCTGATTAATTGTTTGTTGATATTTTGTGTGGTGAGTGGAGACTAAGGACAGCTTCATCTTTCCAGTGCTTTGTTTTTGTTGTCAAATGTATTTTCCAGTTGGCATTTGCATACGAATGGCATTATCATCATTTCTTTGTGTGCCCATCCCGTTCTCTTACTTCTGCGGCAAGCGAGAGCGTCAGACGACAGTCAGCTGGTTAAGCGCAGAGCATGAGCTTAAATTTATATTAATGTGTGTTGTTCGCTCACCAAAATCAGTACGACTCGTTTCATCGGCTAAAACATATGTTTTTCGTGTCAGTTTTAACAACAACAACAATCCAACAAAGCGGTTAATTAATAACAACAATTAGCAACAATAACACGTAGGCAATTTTTGTTTATCAAAAAAGACAAAAACAAAACCCAAAGCGGCTAAGAACAGAGTGTTTGCTCTTTGTTTTTTTCTTTGCTTTTCATTAAGAGTGCGTGCCAAAATACGTCATCGACGCGCGCAGCAAAAGTGCGAGCAACAACAAAAACAAAAACAACAGTGAAAACGGCAGCTATTGAAAGCTTTTGAGCGAACAGCTCACAATACAAATAAACACACACACACATATACATACTTAGATTAGGCATACATGTAACAAGTTTGAATTGAATTCAATTGCAAGTGCAGCATACAAATCAAGCAAAAAAATACGCTTTGTTTGAAATAATTAATTTGTTATTGTGCCGCTCGTCGGCGGCATTTGCAGTGAAACGCAGCAAAGATCCAGTTATAGCCAACCGCGCAACACGTGTGTGCGAGCGAGACGACGCTAGTAGTGCTGGTAAAGCGTTTCGATAAAAGGAAAGAAGGCTAAAACAAAATAGACAATGCGACGTCGCTGCATTCTTAATCGGAATAACAGCAGATAAGAAACCGTGGAAACCAGCTGAGCAGCAGACGGAACAAAAACAAAAACAAACCCAGCAAAGCCCTTTTACAATTGAGACATCATCAACAACAACAACGATTGTCAATTAGAGCAGCAGCAACAGCGAACAGCGTCGCAGCAGAGCAGTCGGCAGCTTTTATCGACTACAATCAGCATCAGCAGCAGCAGTCGCCGCAGTCGCAGCGCAGCAGCAGCAATCGCAATCTCTTTCATCGTCCCGTGTCCATCGAAGTCACAAGTTCTGTTTTTTTTTTTTGTGATCGTCTCGTCGTCGTCGGCTCGCTCGGTTTTTGGTGCGTTGAATTCGGAAACAGAAAAGTTGAAACTGTAAACTGTAGTTTCCCGCTAACGGCGAATATTCGTGCAACTCATTGATATATCAGCCTCGTGTCCGTGTTGGTTGGTGCTCGACCAAAATTCTGGCCGCACGAAAAATGCTCGTCTCTTTGGGCTTTTCGAAGCCTAGCTTCGCCGGTCTAAAAGTGCTCTTATAGCGAGTAAATCATCGCAAAAAAAATAAAAATAAAATAAAGGATACGAATTGGCAGCAAGCAAAATAATCAACGAAAACAAATCGCGCAAATTAAAAAATTATATATTCGGCGATCGGCAAAGCAAACAATCAAACGATAAACTCATTTCAATTGTTAATTTTAATAATTAGCGCTATAACTCAAAAGCCCGTTTGGAAATAAAAACAATAAAACTGAACTGCTACAGAAAAAGGCTCTAATAAAAAATAAAAAAAAACTTTATACAATTCACACATTCATATATAAGAAATATAACTAAAACAGACAAAAACACACATATATAAGAGAAATAAACGGCACACCAACGTGAAGTCTTTCAAAACTTTATCAGTTTGCTGTACACGCAGACAACACATACACATACGCAGGCAACGGCTTCTATAAATAAGACACATACATTGACAACTGTGCTCTCTCGTCTATTTGAGTAGCGATTAAAGTTTAAGCTGCGGGAAACAATATTATTGCCAAAGCTCCGTAGCGATTTGTACAGAAAACAGAGTTAAACAAAAGCGCGTCTGGAATAGTTGTGCCTCCATGCTGCAAACAAAAAAGGAAAAAAAATACAAATATAAAAAGAAGTGACAAAAAGTGTTATAAACAAATGGAATATTTCATTGTCAAATTTATACATCTCGACAACTCTACCAAACTGCTTGCCGAACTTACTGCAATAATGTCTGCCTTCTGATAGTGCCCATTAAAAAATCAACCAAACCAACAATAACTATAAAAAAAAAGAAGTGAAAATATAAACAAAGTCGCACAAGTGCCAAACCATCTGGTTTCCCCGCCCAATAAGAATGTCAAAAATCAGACAGTGTGCCCCATAAACATATTCAAAGCTCACCTTTTCTAAAAAAGGAAGCCAACACTTGCAACTCGTGTGAAACACTCCCCGCAGCAGATCGCTAGAATGTCCGGATTAGTCTGACGTAAAAAAAACCCAACCAGCAAATCACGCCCAAAAGAGGAGAGAAGGAGAAGACGAAAGAAAGCAGCAACAGGCGGAAAATAAGCACAGTTGAACTTTGCATCATCCCCCGAGAGTAAAGCGAAACTTAGCGATAAATGGAGAAATCTGTAATCCGGCTGCAACGCATGTCCAATGAATATCAGTCGCAATCGAGCTATATGTATCTGCGAAACAAGATGCTGTTAAAAATTGAAAATACCCTACTTCGAAGCCATCGTCAGCGTGAGACCACCGGTATCAAGAAACTATATAATTCGTTTTTTGTACTCTTTTAATTGATCAAAGATCGCGCTATCCCCCGCCCGAAGAACGCACAACAACATTTTTTTTTTATCAATTCAAAAGAAAAACCATATATAAATATAGTTACGAAAATTGTTAAAGCAAAATAAATACTACGGATATCATTTGGTTGTTAGTTGTTATCCAATATTCAAGTGTGCTGTGCTAATAAAAAATCACAAAAAGAGTGTAGTATATTTCTTTGTTGTCATAAAAATTAACCTACAAAATGTTGACATAACATAATAACATACTTTAAATATAAAACGTCAAAAATAACTTCATTCTACTTCGAGTACATACAACAAATACATATACAAATATATAAGGGGCCAAAAAGGAAAACCTGACAAAAGTGCAAGCGAAATATCGTGGATGATACCCTGGAAAACAGCGTGTCTCGTTAGGAAGTTCGTGCTTTACAGTTATTTTGGACATTACATCAATAAACAAATAAATACAATCAAATAATATAATAATATTTTGTAACAAAAAAGTGGACGTGGAAATTGAATAGTAATTTGTTTTCATACCGAATGGCGCTTTCGTTTTTATCGCAAAGTTCCGGCCTTTTGGATTTAAAAAGCATATTTGATCCGCAATATTCATTACAACAACATCAACTAGAAAATCATCATCAGCAACATCAACAACAGCAGCAGCAGCAACAGCAACTTTATTTGCCATCACAGCAACAGCAACAACAACATTATCAAATATCACACATATCAACGAAATTTGATTTGAGCATTTTCAACGATTTCGACCAAATGGAATTCAATAATAATTTGAGTCGAAACCACAATCAGTACCAGAATAACAATAATAATGGTAATAGCAATAACGATAATAACAGTAGCATCAACAATAACAACAACAACGGTGAACATTTAAGTCAGGTAAGCTCGTAACATTTTCAACTTGTAAAACTTTCATATATTTACTTAGAAAAAGATTCCAAAATTGAAAGAAAATATATCGCTTTAAAAACGCCAGCCAGAATTATTTGTTTGCTTACTAACACTTGTATAAATATAAAGAGTAGTATATTTAAATAAGAGAGCTGATGTTTATTTGTCAACAGCAAAGAAAGAAAATAAAAAATAATGAAAGCTGATATGCATGTAAGCGCTTCGACTTAGTATAGAATTGGGTTCAAACAACAAATTGACTGGCACCGACAGGTAAACAAAATGTTATGTAACTGCATCGACTTGTCAGATTTGAGATTGCCCCTGACTTGTATACTATATAGAGAAGTGGATCAATCTGTCGACTTTCTTTGCTCACCAACACATTCGACAGGTTGCCTGCCGCTTGTGGCAATTGTTAACACTGTTCTCTCTTATCTATTGAGAACGCAATAAAATTAAATGAAATACAGACATAGCGGCGTAGCAAATCAAACCTTAACCTCTCGTACATATAGAAAAATATACACACAGCTAAAAAAACACCCTGATATTTTCAGTAATACTACTCTACTATTAGTTGCTTAATAGTGAAACAATATTTTGGAAAAAAACCGGAGATTTTCTTTTCTCGTTCAAGTTTAGAAAAGAGATTTCTAGTTTCAAACAGAATTCTTAAATCACAATTGCAATTTAAGATTTCACATTAAAAACATATTAGATAGTTTATAAATATTTGATTATGAATTTTATACATATTTTCTGACCAAACCTATTTGTTTTGTATATCTATATAAAAGAAAATATTAAAAAAAAAGTTATAATTTGGGAAATTGTTTATCGAATGTTATGAAATTATTTCTTACAACAAGAAAAGCTTTCTAGTTTTCAGGGTGATTTTCTTTTCTGAGTGTACTTATACAATATTGGAATGAACCGATTATAGAGATTTTTCTTTACTCTCATACAAAAAAAAAAACAGATCGAGGCTTGAAAGATGGATGTACATTGTACACAAACACACACACTCACCCATAACTGAGCACAGCTGATAGGCATAGCAATTCTCACAAGTCTGTATTATTATCAGCAAGGTTTAGGACCCCTACAGCATTTTAGGTAGAACTGAGTGATAATGTGTGCTCGGCTGAGGCAATACATCGGTTGGCGGGCGACTCTGGAACAACATCAAGCTTCACGATTTCAGTTTTCGGAAAGTAAATCGTAGGTTGAGTACTTGAAAAGTTTAATCGAGACAGGGTTCTTATGGTTGGTCTAAGTTGCCATAGCTTAAATGATTTCCTCGTTTCCATTGCTTTGCGTAGGTCCAGAATCGCCATTTCATGAGCGGCTATCATCATCAGCATATTGGGTCAGATTATGAGCAAGTGATTAACTTTGTTGACTCCCCACCGACCTCTGAGGAATCTTGGACAGGTAAGGATTAATATTATTGATACTTCCATTTCGATAATGTCATCATCACTGCCAACAATGTAAACATGAGAATCATCGAATTCATTCCACTCATCCTCCCATCATCAAAAGCAATCGATATCGCTTTGGTTAATGGCTAATCGAAACGTATTCGATTTGTTTCGGTTCGTATTACTGCAGACGCACAGTCCAAGGACTCGCCAGGACCGCATATTATCGACGTACGGACAATTTACTCGGAGAGTGGTTCACGCAAAAGACGAATGGATTGGGACTCATTGGATATTGGCCAAAGTGAAAATTCGGCGACAACCCAATCGGGCGACATACCCAACAAGGTGCCACATCTGGAGAAAGATAAACACAAACGTGAAAAGCATTCAGGTAAGAAAGCATGTAATTTGAATATATTCAAAAAACAGCTGGCACAAAAACTGATTCCGGTTTTTAACGAATTCCATTTGCATTTCTACAACACAATTCATAGATAATCTACAAGTTTATGATAAATATTTTTGATTTATTTGTTGTAGACTATGTTTATCATATTTAAATAGGTTTTAAAAACCCCCTTCTTGCCTTTCAAGTTTTTTTTTTTTGAGAATTTGTCTTAAAGTTCCTTAACAACAATGTATAATAAAGGCCAATTTTTCTATAACATATCGACTTTGGAAAGCCATTTTTTTATCCAATTACACTTCTTAGATTCCTACGATATCAATAGAAAAATCGGCGAGTATGATTTCCATTATTCTATTTGTTTTATTACTACATACTTTATCCCAGTTAAATCATGTGTATCCTTATCATTTTAACAGGAGGATCAAGCCACAATTTTAGGATTTTCTTGCAAAATGTGAGGTCTTCAAGGGTATTTTATAATAGCTCTTCAAATTAGCTTTAATAAAATAAACCCCTGACTGAGAAAAATGTAATTCTTACACTTGAGTGTAAGAAAACATTTTGGTCTCACTGTTGTTAATAATTTATTTCATCTCTTATGGTTTCGGCTAGATCAGAGTGATTTTTTAATATTATTTTTATTATTCATATTCGGAATTATAAGTTTAAGTTCGACTACTTAACATGACGAATGAGGAGAATCCCACTAGAAATGTGGCATTCAAAAATATATGACTTGAGTGCCTACTACTTACTCAGACATTTGAAAAATGAACAACAATTGAAAACTTGTTTTGAGCAAACTTGTTGTCAGCGCAATGTGCTGATCTTAATCTTAGTCTTACTTAGCGGGTGGGTATACGAACGGATGGCAACAGTTGAAATGAAATGGTCTACCCACCCTATGAGGTCCTCAGACTTGAGCTTATTATTTTTGAACATGACATGGAGCTGTACCAACCTCGATGCCGTGGCGTATGGTGTTAATTATTTTCAAAAACAAAAAGCCATTTGTTAATTAATCAACATATCAATATTACTCGCGTGTGTGTGATGATCGTAAAAATGATTGTTGTCGTCGTCTGTTGCCCGTATCGTGATTTAACACTTATATAATCAAACTCTAATCACAAAGTTAAGAAGTTAGTTAAAATGTTTACCCGAAAACAGATTAGAAAAACTTAATCAAAACTATTTGACAAAATCTTTACCATTAGATATGTATATGTATGTAGCGAGAGGTGACTCTCCTTATCTTGGATGAAGATTAGCAGTAACTTACCTATCAAATTTTGTGTCTCCAGTTTAGGAAACACATGTTTCGAAAATCGGACATTAGCAAATGATTTCTTGTGTTTTTCTTGATTTTTCTTTTCGACTCTTTCTTGTTGATATCAAAACAAGGTAGGAAAAATATACGCCTAAAACAGCGGTTAAATTGTTTAAAAGATCAAGTAAAGATTATAGTCTTATTTCTCTCTTCCTGCTATAACAGAGCACTTTATGTATAAAACAAGTCAAACTTAAGTTATTCAAAGTAAAGTTGAATTAAATATATATTATGGTTTAACTGGACTGCACTCCAAACTGAACAAAACTCTATATAATGGTTCATAGATCTCAGATGGTCAGATTCAATTGCCATTGGCCTAAATACAGATTCAACTAGAACTACAACTACCTCAAAAGCATATACAGATATAGAGAGATATCGAGCCATATAATTTTAACTCTTTACCAAAACAATAATGCGCTGCCAACACTGAGTGGCAGGGCACTATCGCAGTGCTCATGATGGCTTATCAAGAAATACGAAACGCAATCGTCAACCGGGCCAAGATAAGGCCACAAAATGGTTGATGTTGATGATGATTGTAGAACCGGCAATTAAAACAACTCCGTTTCTGTTGAACAAAGAGAAATTGTGAAAAACTTTTTTGATTTTAGGTAAAAGATTTTTGCACTTTTTTTTAATTATCCTTCACTAAACGCAAATAATAATTAAGACTTCGGTGTGTGATTATGGACACACTTATAGTATTCACACTCAGTTTATGTAACGTTAGCCGTTTAATGGATGTTGTTCATTTATTTCGCATTCATAAGCCAAAAGCCTCGCCCAGCCCTAATTTGTATTATACGGGGCAGCTTCGGGCCTTGCTCTCCAAATTGTATGTTTAAACAATTAGAGCTAAACAATTTCGCTTATAAGCAGTCGTGTGGATAATCAAATATTTTCACAGCCAGTATTCTCGACCAAGCTAAATGCCCATAGCCAAAAGTGCTCCAGGTTTCTCTCCCCAAAGTCATTAGGTTCAGATTGATATTGACAATCTCTAAGCAAAAATCACATTTGAAACTACAACGAATAATTAATTATTGTTTTATTATCTATTATCATTAGGCTCACTAATTTATTAATTTTTATAATTGTATTTGTATATTATGTAAACCAAAAACATCCACAGTTGGGGATGGGTTTTGTAATATACAAGTTTTGTATAATGCCAAAATTCACGGCAGTTTATTTTAGCCAATAACTTAATAAATAAGTCATAAACCGTTATTTAGATTATGTTTTTTATGCCTTATAGAGCCAAAACATCCAACTTATTTGAAATCAAATAATAATTTATATAAAGTTGTTGTGCGAAAATTTATACTTCGATTTATATGTTTATCTTCAAAGCTCTGTTGACGAGAATTGGCATACAAAATCAGTTGACGTCATACACAATTTATAGGCAATAGTTATGGAGATAAGCGTTTAGCCACAGCAGTTAAATTGAATAAATAAACACACATTTTTATGCTCTCTTCGCTTGCAGGTCGCAGCAGTTGGAGCGACGATATTGGCTTCGATCTGAACGCCGATTTTAATAGCAACTCATATTTGAACAAGTGAGTGGACGAGTGTTGGTGTAAAGGGGGGACAGCTGTCAGGTGCTAATGCTGAAACTATTTTCGCAGTGAAAACTTTTTGGCTTTCTCGCCGAGCTTAACGGCATTGAAGCAGGAGCCGCAAACGGAGCAGCTGAAACCAACAACTACAAAGCTACCCTTGGACAGCAGCTCTGCGGGGACAGTGCACGATATTGGCAAGATTGGCAAATCGCCATTGGGCGACGCCAATCATTCACCACAGCGCCCGGCGCAATCCCAGGAAGTGGTTGGCGCTGGAGCAGGAACAGTAACAGCTGGTGGCAACGGTGGCAGCGAAAGCGGTGGCAAGCATGAGTTGAACTCGCCACAAGGCTCGCCCGCCTCAACGGAATTTGAACTGAATGAAAAAAATGCAGCTGCAACTGACAAATCCATAGCTGCATCTGGCAACGAGGCTTATGCCCAGGCGCGTAAGTAAACCATCAACATTTAGATACAGTACATTCCAAACAATTGCATCATTTTATTATTGCAGCACGCTCTGAGCTGCAGCAGCAGGCGAGCGCTGTCGAAGCGGCCAAAATTGAGCCAAGCTCATCCACAGGTGCATCACATGCCGAAGATCACAAGTAAGAAGATCTCTGAGAGGAGACATGGAGTCATCTTTAAGGATCTCATTTGATTTGCCAGCTTAAACACTTGAGAGCAAAATGTTTCTTATCTTTTGCATCACTCTTTAATTACCTCGCTTTGTCTAGCTGGAAGAATATAATTTAGAGTACTTAATCAATCACACGAATATCAATCAACTCTATGACTATATAGATACAGATAGATAAAATGATTTTGTAGCTATATATCTACATTAATATAAAATGAAGAATTGGGAGAATAATGTTTTAAGCTCCATTCCACAGTATCGATCCCATCAGCTTTCTAACAATATAACTAGCTGCAAAAATTTAAGATTCAAATCTTAGATATATAAATGAAACGGTTTTGTAGCAGGTTTTGTATAGACATGGGCACACCTAGCTTTTTGTGAAGTATCGATTTCCAATATTTTTCCCACAGATTTCGATGACTTCATTTGAAATCGATTCCTTTATTCTGATCTGTAGGAAATGAGATTGCAATGATTAAAACAAAAAAGTATTTTGTATATCCATTGCATATTATTTGATCCAGTAAATCGTTTCTTATGATACTATCTCATTATATATTTGATCGATATCTTTGCAGATTTCAGTACATTTTGGCGGCGGCCACCTCAATTGCGACAAAGAACAATGAGGAGACTTTGACCTATCTGAATCAGGGTCAAAGCTATGAGATCAAATTGAAGAAAATTGGTGATTTATCATTCTATCGCGATAAGATTTTGAAGGTGAGTAAAACGTCGTCGCGAATCCGAATCTTCGCACTTGTCGCTCCAATTTTCTTCCTCTCATGCGTTGAGTTCAAACCAATTTGCAAAAAAAAAGAAGAAAGAAAAATGGAAAAATTGAGTTTAAATTGACAGAGTGATTGTTATGGCTGTTTCTATTAAGGCTATAAGCTGTACTCGATGAGAATACATATGTATGAGATATATATATATATGATTGATATGACGACTCAGGGCAGAGATGTGTTTGCTGCCCATGCTGAATTATCAAAGTTATGTGTGATGCACGTTAATTGATTTTAATATGCCCCAATTAAACTTAATTTAAACGCAAACAACTTGGCATGCGCATGCGCATGCGGCATGTTGCCTCGTGTTGCTAACTCTCGGACAAGAGTAATAAAATAATATTTGTAGAAAATTGTTTGTTGGGTAAACTGAAAGCTGACAATTATGTGCTTCCTTTCCTGTTTTGCAGAGCGTTATCAAAATCTGTTTCCATGAGCGTCGATTGCAGTTCATGGAACGCGAGCAGATGCAACAATGGCAAGCATCGCGTCCTGGTGATCGCATCATTGAGGTGGACGTGCCATTATCGTACGGTTTGTGCCACGTGTCGCAGCCATTGAGTTCGAGTGCATTGAACACGGTGGAGATCTTTTGGGATCCGTTCAAGGAGGTCGGCGTCTACGTCAAGGTCAATTGCATTTCAACAGAGTTCACACCAAAGAAGCACGGTGGTGAAAAGGGTGTCCCGTTTCGTCTACAAATTGAAACCTATATTGAAAACTCACCAGCAAATAGCAGCAACAATAACAGCAGCAGCAGCAGCGGCAGCGTTGCCAGTGTCAATAACAACACCAACAACAACACTAGCAACACAACAACTAGCAACAACACATTAGGGGGCACATCGGACAATCGTGCCGCACTCAATGGCAAACAGGCGGTGCATGCAGCTGCTTGTCAGATCAAGGTGAGCATTGCCCCAGAAAAAGTAACAAGTATTCTCAGCAGAAAAAATTCCAACTGGAATTTAGAAAATATTTCTTCTTTTGAAAATAAATTTTTTAAATTTAGATAAATCATTTCGAACACAGAATTCTTGCTCTTGCTTTTTTCATTATTTATAGAGATTAGATAGATTCGATTTTAGACAGTTCTTAAATGCATATAATCTAAGCTCTAAGATAAAGGCAGATTTCATTAACTTCACTTTAACTTTTATGTTTAGATTTAAAGCCGATTTTGAGTATATTTCTGAATATAAGAACAGATGTTGACTAATTGAAATTGCTTTGCAGGTGTTCAAGCTAAAAGGCGCCGATCGAAAGCACAAGCAGGATCGGGAAAAAATACAGAAGCGTCCAACATCTGAGCAGGATAAATTCCAGCCCAGCTACGAATGCACCATAATGAATGATATATCATTGGACCTGATAACGCCAACCACCACAACAGGCTGCTACAGTCCCGAGTAGTGAGTATAGCTTTATATAGTATTCTCCTGCGAAAGTCTTTTAAAGATTGCTAAATGCAGTACCGAATGTCCTTTCTGTTCCATCTGCCAAGATTATCATAGCGATGAAAAATATCTAGTTTTCAATGCATTCAAGATGATATTCTTGATCAGCATCAGAATGGTTCATCCTTGTATATAAGCAGAACTCCCTCAACTCTTAAGATATATTGATGAAACTTGAAAAAAAAATTTCTAACCAAGATACTCAAACAATCTCAATTGTTCTTATTGTTATGTTTCACACATTCAGCTAAAAATCATTATATCTTAAGAGGAATCGATCCTTTCTGATCCAAGAAAACTACTCAAATGTGGAATATGCAAAACATAAACTTTATATCTCGGCAGTTTGCCTTGAGTCCGATAGATAGCCGATTCTTTCCTTACATCTTTCTTCTCTTCATTGCAGTAGCATTTCTATTTGCTTCTAGATTATGTGCTCTATTTTTGTATTGTCACGATTTTTATATACTTTTTTAATTGCACGTTGTAGACAAACGATTTAGCTTTTGATATGTTCATGGGACTTAAGGAGTGCTCTGAGATATAAAAAACAGTTTAACAGATAAATGCTAAGTAAGACTATTCGTTAGGCTGTTGCGCTAAGTCAATTTACATAAGAACGCCAGCTTAAAGTGCAATAAATGTATGTATGTAAGTCACACACACACACACATATATATATTTTTAAAATTTACATTCATATAAAGATATTTGTTTATTTACTTCAATGAGCCTTCAGTTATGATTATGGTTATAATATTTTAATCTATGAATCATTGATAGAGACGGCAATTTGAAACCAGTTAATGCCCTTATTATGATCCCGCTCTCTGTCGCAGTTTAGCTTGAAGATCTTTTGCAAATATCTTCTTTGTGAGCATTTTGTTTTTCTCTTTCAGTTTTAAAAACCAGTCTCATTTTGAATTGTATCAATGAGATCATCTACATTTGTTAGTTATTCTTAGTTATGAAATGCTTAGACTTTAACCGGTCGCAATAACCTGTGTTAAGACTTAGCGGGATTTATTAGGGCTGTGATTGGGTTTGCTGAATAATCTATGATGTCAGTAGGGCCTCTAAAGGGATGCTTTTGTATTTATTTACTTATGATTGTTGATCATTGAATTGGCCAACGGATTTATTTCGTGTCTAAAATCTGCACAAGTTATACAAGTTATAGTCAAATACAACACGGCTCATCGCTGCAAGTATATATAAATGTATAAGTATTTATTTATGCATTGCAATATCAGGTGGCTTACGCATTAAAAAACCAGCCAAAAAAGCCAATGCCAATGCTGACAGAGCATTAACTACTAACCGAGATAGAAAGAGGCAGAGAGAGAGAGAGGGAAGCAGTCACATAAACTGGCTATCGGTATGTGTGTATGTGTGTATCTGTATCTGTAGCTAAAGTTTGTGTATCTGTTGATTGTTGATTTGCTGGCTCGTTCAGCATTCGTGAACATGCGCTTGTATCTGAAGAATCACAAATGTTATAGGCACACGAGAGCAGTTCGAATTTGTAAATAGCATTTATTATATTCATTTCATTTGCTAAAACTCACTTTTGGTTTCCTTCTTCCTTGATCAGTATGAAACTGTGGCCGAATTCGCCGGTGCATGTACCAAAATACGATGGAATGCTTCCGTTTGCGAGCAGCGCATCACCAGCGGCCAGCAGCAGTCCCATTGCGATCAATTCAGTGACATCAACCAATTCGCCAACATTGAAACTAATGGATGCCACAAGTATGGTGTCGCCGCCGCATGTGCCAGCAGATATGATGGAAGACTATGTATGCATGCTGCACACACACGCATGGTCACTTATATCTATAATAATCTATAATCTGTTTTTTATTTTAGAGTCAGAACATAATGCCGGACTCAACTCCGGCACAAGTCACACAATGGCTGACCAATCATCGTCTGACGGCTTACCTAGCCACATTTACACATTTCTCGGGCGCGGACATTATGCGGTGAGCACCACGCTTGCAACAGAGTTTTCAGTTCCAGCAAAAGCTAATACTACCCTCGCTTGCATTCTCTTTCCTTAATAAGCATGTCCAAGGAGGATCTTATACAAATCTGTGGACTTGCCGATGGCATACGCATGTTCAATATTTTACGCGCCAAGTAAGTTCAAAAGACAATTTCATAACATAAATCAAACTTTAACAGACGTGCTCCAATACTAAATTAGAATACAGAACCGATTAAAAATAATCTATAATCTAGTTGGCTTTATTAAGTAAAATTAGTGCATATATTTCGCACATCTATAAAAATAATTTGCAAAACTGCCAAATTTAAGTTGAAAAATCTCATAAGCTTCGATTAATGGAGCACTATTGTTAACAGGATAACTGCGACATTCAGAATACACATTTCAACAAAATGGAATACATACTCAAACTTAATTTGATATTTTCCCGACAGAACGATTGCCCCGCGTCTGACTCTCTATGCAAGCATGGATGGCTACAGCTACAATGCGATCTACTTGCTGTCCAACACGGCCAAGGAGCTGCAGCAGAAGCTGTACAAGTTGCCGGGCTTTTACGAGTTCATGGCGAAGGGCGGCTCTGGTGGCGCCTTGGAGAATGGCGGTGTTGCAGCTGCCACTGCAACAGCGGGCGCTGCTGCCGCGCTCTACAACAATTGGGGCATGCATTCAAAATACTCCGGCAGCGGATCGAACATATTCAATGAGGTTAACAAGAGTTGCGTGTATATTTCGGGTCCCTCAGGCATTCTTGTCAGCGTCACCGACGAGGTGCTCAACAATGAGATCAAGGACGGCACTCTCTATTCCCTGGATGTGCAGGGCGGCAAAGTTGTCTTGAAGTTAATCAATAAGCAGGATAACAATTAAGTAATTGTAGAATTGCCTCTGTTCACTGATATGCTATTAAAGCTACAACAAGGAAATTCCAAAGAAAGATTATAATTTTTAGCATTTACAACCAATCAACAAATTTACCGAAAAAAACACACACGTATTACAGTTATGTACACACACACACAGCTTTTTTATTTGTATAAAAGTTTTAATTTGACTGAGATTACGCAAAGCAATCTTGAACAAGTAGCAACATTTGAAACAACAAACCGACAAATCGCCCCATTACTAAATATTGAGTGCAATATATTAGATTGTTGAATTCCCTTTTTGGTTCTATCTTTTATACATTTATTCTCATTTTCTTGTTCGTTTACATTTAATATCCTTAGGCTATGTGTTTTATACTTTTGTCCAACGCATTTTAAGTTTAGATATTTGTTTAATACATACCACATAAATAATTTGAAGATATACGAAGTAGAACAAAAGTAAACAAAAAGAAAATAACAAAAAAAAGAAATAAATATTATTTGTAGCTATCGATAATTAGCTCAGTCTGCAGTACCACATTGAACAACTTATGAGGGAGTTAACAGCTAACAACCAAACAACTTCTTTTGTTTTTACAACGCTTATCCATAATATGTGATAGAAGCAATAAAGGGTTTTCCAAGAGTGGACTGTCAAAAAAAACAACCCACAAGTGTTTCATTTATGGAGTCTGAACACACCTAAATACTATTGTACTCCCTAATCTGTAACTAGTCAAACAAATGAGGCGAAACAGCATTGCTGATTATTGAGCAGAAATATATTTGGAGTTTGTATGCTCTTTCAACTATTGGTGCTGATCAAAGGTGTATATACTTAATGGGATCGGAGATCCATTGCACATCCATTTGTTGGGGGCTGCTAAGGTCTACTCCAACTCGAGCAAATTACCTACCTACTTTTTTGATTTATATTATTAAATGTATTTTGACATGTTGCAGTTGGATTTGCTAAATTAATGTTAGAGTAAATGCAATAATAATTTTGGTCAGTATTCAAAGTGATTGGGATCACAGCAGTATATGAAGCCCTCGTTAGCATTGTCGGACAGGCTGTATTGACATTGAGGGGGCTGGCACAGAGCGGGAGCCTGAGGCCTGTTCTGCTCAAATATGCTGTTGAGGGAGAGAAAGACATAGAGGCCATTGCCATTATGGTCTCGAACAACCTTATAGATCCACTTGGGCACTGGTAGCTTGGATCCAGATAAGTAGGCAGCGCAATACTGTCTCGGAGTGTGAGCACATCAATGCCACCAGTTTTAATCCGAAACGGTCAGTTGGCTGACACCTGACTGCGGAGCCAGGGCTCAACTTTCTCCCAGTTTTGATCGTTGATCCTCTTGAACTGCGGTACTATATTGAGATAACGGAATGTGCTGGACATCTTGTCGACAAATAGAAAGTCATTGCAGGCCACAAGATGTCCCCGATTGATGACCAGGTCGTTCGACGAGGGTTTTTTGAAATGCTGAATAAATATTATGCTTGAAATAAGCAGCCGCCTCTAAGGGAGTCACTATCTAATCCGTCGTAAATTGCACAAAATTCAGCCTGAAAGCTATTTAAGGATTGTTGATTTAGGTTATAGGTCTCCAATTTATAAAGCGAATGACTTACAAAAGGTCTTGTAATGGACATCGCTTTGACTATACAACACACGCCCACTATTCGCATCAAAGCAGGAGCGAAAGAGCTCCAGACCCTCAATCACGTAGCCAACAATATACAACGTTTCGGGGCATGCAGCGTCTTTACTTTGGGTAACCGTCGGCTGCATTGGCGATCCACAGCCCATGGGCAGCGCTGGCACTGTGTCTCCAGCACATCATTGACATTGCAGAACATGAACAGCTTTAGCCCGCTGGGCACAATCTCTGTGCGCAGCAGCTGATACGAACCGCTGTCATCTCGATAGATAAATATTCGATTTGTGTTTTTCACCAAGTACTGGCTTAGTTGACAATCGCAGCGAGCCCCTGTAAATCCTTACATTTATTATTAGTAAATACTCATATTCTGTACTTGCCCATCACACAGAGTGTTATTAATAAATATCATATTAATTTCATGTTTAAAATATTCTTAACAATTTACTTAACGTCACAAATTTTGAAATCTAATTTAATAAATATTAAATTTTGAATGTTTTCAATCCAAAATTATTAAAATCATATGGAGGAAATGACGTTTTAAGTTTTTTTTTGGCGAATTCAAATTCAAACTGCCATTTCTTCGCCAATAATTGTCAAAAGTCCGAAATTCCTTCAACTTTATAAAGCCCTATGTATACATGTATGTGAATTCTGTATCAAACGTTGAAAATACGATTTATTAAAATCATCGTCTTTGTCATAATTCAACTTAATTTTGTCTTTAAAAACATATTCAACTTCTTGCTTAATATTTAAGAGTAATAAAAATGGTAAGATCGACTTTCTCATAATCTTGCCGTGAATATATTTATTATTTATTTGAAACTGTCGATTTATTATATGTTATTTAGCTACCCACATACAGGCAAGGTTATCTGTCGATAAATGAATAATTAAATACAGTTATTTTGCATTTTATTGTATTGAAATAAAATATAAAAATGTTTATCACTTCTGATTCAAAATTCATTTCAGGCAGACAAGTGCTTAAAGTGTAGCAGCATTTTAGGCTGTCATATAAGTACATTAGTTATTTAGACAACGGCCTAAAAGTATGCAACGCTATCGTCTATAGCTTAAAATAATTTAAGAGTATATTTTCACAATTTTCATCACACCAAAATATAGATTTTTTTTTGGCTTGAAGTAAGCCTTTCAAACAAAGAAAATATATATACAAAAATTTGTAAGACAACAAGCGTGTGGATTATAAGACAAATTAGAGTAATTCGGGGCTAATATGTATAATAGAAGAACCCTTACATAATTCATTTGAGGTCAAGCCGTTTAACTGCCGGAGTGAAGCAACTATTCGTATTAATAATTGATGGCTATTGACACTACGCTCCCACTGCGCTAGTTGTTGAGCAGATAAAAAAGAAATAGGTAATAATAACAACATTGAGCAATCTAATTGTTCTCTCAAACAACCGCAATAACCATACACAAAAGCAGTTGAAATCCAATTTCCGCAAAAAATTAAAAAAAAGAGAAAAACTCAAGACTAAGGCAAAGCGTAAGAGAAAATTGGTCAAGTGGACGCAGATAAATGCGAGGTCAATTACACATACATTTTGGACAAGAGCGTAGACAAGAGCGAGTACAAGAAAAGGGGCAATGTGGTACATTAACATTAACATTAACTTTAGCAGCGAGACAGCGAGACAGCCTCAAGCTGTACACGCATTTAGGCAGAGATTAACAGTTGGTAGACCCCGGTCGAAAAAGAGCAATTAACACGCTGAGGTCGAGTCATGCCCGCCAACGGGGCCACCACCATTACCATTACAAAGTGGCAAAGTGTTCCATTGCGCTGCAAGAGTCGAAATATTATCATATTTATTCTCATGTCATGTGCTTCTTTTTCTTTTTTGCTGTTTTGGTTCCTGCTTCGCAAGTGTTTCATCTTCTTTTGAGCTGCGCACTTGTTCAACTTGCCCGTCTGACACTGAGATTTGTCTCAAGCCAAGCCCCGGCCAGACAGATCTTTTGTTCTGTGCTCCAAATGGGCAATCGGAAGTAAACAGCAACAAGAATGTTAATGAAGTACTTGCCCACCAAGAACTACGTACTTACGCTTCAAAGGGAACTGTCTATTTTTGGCATTCACAAGTGCCATAGAAGTCCACTTAACTTTGCTTATTTTTGGGTTATTTTTGTGTGCTGTGTACCCATTAATAATGGTTAAGCAAGAGCAGCATATAATAATCACAAGGCGTCAGTTAAAGCTATCCGTGTATTATATATTTTTGTTTGCATGACATAGATTCAATATTGTTATTTGATCGAGGACGCCTGTTTCCCAAAATTGATCAAAATGGCTTTGCTGAATGTTTAAGGAGCCAGAGGCACAAAATATGATAAGACGATATGGCCAGTTATCTACTAATATGTGTTGGGGATGGGTACAGGGTACCTCGTAGTCGGGCACTATTGGCAATCTTTTAATTTACCGTGTGAGCGTGCAAAGATATTTGGTTAGCTCATAAATCTTGTTAAGACGCAATGACACTAGCTGAAAGTGATAAAAGTAAAAGCGAAAGGGTTAAAAAACAAACAATGATGATTCGTTCATTCGAGTATAATGACAACAATGGTTAATAATAGCACTATTAGAATGGTAATTGCCTCTTAATAAGTTAGAAGCTCGAAGCTTTCGTCAAGTTTTCAAGTTCTCGCAGATTTTGTGCCTGACATACCTACAGTGCTAGCTACAGTGTTGGAAAATATAGTTCAGACTGTTCATTCTCAATATGAATTTGAACTCGATTTTCAGCAAGTGTCATTCAAATATATCCCTAACATTTTGGTAAGGCTTTGATTAATCTGTTCAGCTTTCTGGGGTATGCGCTAATCGTCGGCTTTTTATCTAAACTAATTTGAAGACAGGTCACAATTTAGGCTAAGCCCAAGCTCATTTAAATGAATTCAAAAAATATATACTTATGTGCCTGTTATTATATAAATACGATTGAGATGAGACGTAGAAAAAAGACTTTCACCTTCAAATTAGGCGGTCGGCACATTTGTGTCTTGATTTAATAAATATTTATACTTTAGATGATATTTGTGGATTGATGGATTTTGTAAAGCAATCAAATAAATACTCAAATATTAACAAAGGAATTGACCAACATACTATTTGCATCTTAACCCCAGGGGTGGGAGATGTTTACATTGTTGGCATTCCCGAGATTTCATATTTGCATATGAAATTGTGTGCCTGGCAGACGCATTAATTAGCTAAGTAAACTCTCAACTCAGCATCTGCGAGGGGGTTTCCTTTTGCCAATAGCAACAACAGCACAACGAAAGCATCAAAGCTATACTTATTCATTATACTCACTATTCAAACAACACAATTTATAGCAATTTGCGCATCTTTAAGCTATTTGTGTGTGAACCAAGAATATTAAATATGTAATCGCTTTTAATTGTTTATCTGACAAGAAATAAATTCCATTGGAAGCAACCAAAATAAAAATTAATAAGAATTAGCTTGTTAAGATTCTAGCAAGAACATACCTTGTCAAAACATACTAAATCAAAACATTAGAATTTCGCTAAGTATTTTTAATTATTTTTTTCAAGAAACATGTTCGATAGTAATTCAGAAAAGAACTTAATTGAAAACCTTAAACAAAATTCTCCGCAATAAACGGAATTGTTTCGACTTTTTTTATGTACACAATTGTTAAACGTTTATTATACTAGTGGGTATAACAAATGACCATAGTGGCTGGCAAGATCATTATGATTGAGTTGATTTGTGTGACTTTGTATCATTAGATGGCCAAAACTAAAAGTACTTATCTCAAAAATAAATAAGATAAAGAAACGAAACGTAAAAGACTTGCACTTAACATTGGCAACTTGGTAATTGCTCGGCCTTTGTGGCATTCGCTGCGGACTGAGGCTTAAGAATGGAAAAGGTCAGCTTTATAAATAGATGGGTATAATACAATTCCAATTGTATAGAAGTATTGAAATAAACGGTTGATTAACGCTAAGTTCAAGATCACTAATTAAAAAGCAATGCGTAATGAGTAAAAATACTTATTATTTATTGTCTTTTCGCCGGAATCGGAGACTGAGGTATTTATTTTGGATCTTAGTCGAATTGCCAAACGACAGCAATTCATATGATATTTGATATCTGGGAGTTGTGCAGATGCTGGTCAGCAAATCGATCATTCATTTAGCAACGTCGATTAAGTTTGGCTTTAACAACGGCGGCTGCTGTCTGTCTATGTGTTGCCCAGTTTTAATTGATTGCTGACAAGCGAAACGCTGCATATTAATCGATGATTTGGCGCCACTGAGCCAACGAAACCGCCGACAAACGTGCTTGGCTTGTCCTTGCCATTTTGGCCAATCTTATTCGACCGCAATTGAAACCCAATTAAGCCATTAACCAAAACGTATCAAATCAAATCACACTTAAAAAACGTTATCACTTCGTGTGGAGTCGAATAGGTAGCCGGAAATAATAATAATAATGTATAATAAAATGAAAAGCATCTATAATTAAGACTAAATTCGCCGATTGAACTCATCAACAATGTGGAAATGCTTTTAAGTACTGCCGTCCCGCACATGAAATACACATGTAGTTAACTTTAGCTGAGGGCATTGTAGTGCATACACGGCGTATGCTTAATCTTGTACAAATATTTAAGTTGCCGCTAGCGATTTGTACTTTAGTCTTTCATCCATTTGCTTGAAAGGCCAATTCAAGTTAACTTACAATACATACGAAAAAAATTACGTTTCGAATATTAAATTACTTGCTCAATCTCTGGACGGGGTAGCCACAAAAATATTTTGCAAATAATACGCATAATTAACAAATGATTGTCTGCATTGTGGCATCCAAATATAAGGGGCGTTACCTGCCAGACTGTCAGAAAAATTGAAAACCCAGAAAAAAAAGTTGAATGCATGCCAAAGTGTTGCCAAATGAATGGCAATAAAATACCAGTACCCAAATTTGGAAGATGGTATACATGATTGCAGAAGTGCCAGCGTTTCAAGGTGAAAATTATATCACATTTTCAAGAGTTAAACAGCAGTTTTGTTCCAACCACAGAAACGTGCTTATAATTAAAAACTGGATCGAATTCTCTTTGTTCATCTGACTATCGGTTAGTGTTATCTAAATATACTATAATATAATATATATTCCCAGTTTACAGCAAATTGTTATTAGTAAATCTTCTTTATGTTAGCTCAGCGCTCAGAAACCAAGGACCAAGGAGAAGTGAATTTATCATTTGAGAATACAATATTTATCATTGCGTGCGGATAAACGACCATTTAGGTCTGCAATTAGAAACTTGAAATTACTTAATGGGTTCATCTACATAACAATTGACAAAGTCACGGCCTAAGAGTCAAAAACCCGAAAACTATCTGAACTTCAACTAGCATTACCTTGAGCAAAATCATAGTTCATTTCTTACAAATATAATTCGTTTGCTTGGCACACGACTCAAGTCGGTGCACCTAATGCGATTATTAATGAACTAAATATGATTGATACTTGTTAAGATCTTTTGTTATCATTAATAATTTCATTATTAAACGCAAACTATATTTAATTTAAATATGATTGAAAAATATATGGTTCTCGAAATCTTGTAAATGATATGCCCGGTTAAGGCACCAGGTTCGGGTATTACTTGAAACCTAAATTGAAAAATCAAGTGCAGCATTCAAAACCAAAAGCCAATTGCGAAGGTCATCATCGCGGCATGCCACAATTTGGTGGCGTCGCTCGATTGGACATGCTGCAGCAGCTGCTGCTGCTGCTGTTTCTGCTGTTGCTGTTGCTGCTGTTGCCCGGCGGCACATTTTATTTCTTCATTATGTTCGAAACAATAAAATTTAATTGAACGCTAAATTTAAAACGTAGCACGAGGTAGTGGCAGAGGCGGTGGCGAAGGCGGCGGCGGAGGCGGCCACAGCGACTAAAATGGAGCAAATTAACTCATTGTTGCAAAAAGTTATGCAAATGGGGCGTAAGCTGCCGAGCAAATTAAAATGGCATTAAAATTTATGCTCCAATAAAAATAAAAATTTAAAATACCTTAAAAAAAGAGGAGCAAATATTGCAATGAAGACAGCAATGTGGTAAAAGTGTCGATTGGTTGTAAATAAAATGCTCGTTTACAAAACGTTGTTGCCATATTTAACCAAAATCTTAACTATATGCTATGTAAATTAACTATATTGTTTACAGTTATGCTGTGGGAAAATCCAAGTGCAAGAGTGTTTTTATTTATAGTTTACAACATTGTTTACTCCATAGAAAATGTGCTTAAATATAGTTTACTGCGAAATGTAAGTTGATGTAATATTTGTGATATTTACAGAATATTTTAAACAAGAGTGAATTTATTTGTGCAATCTTAATATTTTATTGTGGATTGCATTCAGTCTACATTAAAAAAAAAATAATCAAGCTTAAAACTCAGTCATCGGAAACTTAATAAATTAGTTAGTCAATAATTTAAGCAAAACAAAAAAAAAACGAAACCGAGTTTTAATTTATTTAATTGCACTATCTATATCTATAAAATATTATTACTTCCATCATAGACAGCCTATAAAACTCTCTTAAAAAGTAGCATTAGAAACTATAGATACCATGAAGACGACCTTCTATGAACACTGTTTATTAAATTATCATTTCACATTGGGGCTTACAAGGTTGGCTCTCCAAGTGGACGCCCTCAAATGTGCATCATAGAAGAAGCCACAAACTATTACAAAAATGTACCAACATTCGATTAGCATGTAATGAGATGCACCTCACGAGTAAATCAATTAATCCAAATACGACAGCTGACAGTGGGAATATTAATTTCTAAGTGCGTTTTTTTTTGTCTTAAATTGTTACCAGCATATGAAAAAGTGTTTAGATACCTGCACAATTTTAGAAGAGACCTTCAGTTGGCAACATCAATTACATGGAGGGCTAACCAGGGTTAGATCTTCTGTTGCACGCTCTACAAAGTGCAGCGATCAAAACCATCGGAGAATAACATACCATTGTATACCATAATTTATGATATATGTTTTGATTATCGAACATAAAACTAATTTGCTGACAGTGCGAATGGAGCCTTTTGTTGTTTAGTGATTAGCAATCTCAACATTTATTTTTTACATATTGTATATATTTCTGATTTTTATGTATTTATTACTGTTGGGCATTGTGTTTGGGGTCTCTGGCGAGTCATCGAACCGCTGTCTTTGTATAATTTATGCATCTGCCAGTTGCTTACAATAAACATCAAGAACTGATGACTTCAATCAACCGACAAAAGTGTCTATTTGGTGAATAGTGTGTAGGTTGTGAGTATCTTTTGTGATTCATGCTGACCTTCTTTGGACTGTTGGATCTGTCGCTGTCTTGGCTCAAATCAAATTTGTCTTACACACTCTGTTGGTAATGAATTTTGTTGCCCAAAGTCACTCGAATTAGCACAATATTAGCTAAGAAGCGCTTTAGTTGCTCTCCTCAGTTTAGTCTTAGTCACGGACACTTTACATCGTCCAATGAAAGCCGCCACAATCGCTCATAAATTCTAGTTTTAACTTCCAACCTCAGCAACTAGTTTCTAGCCACATTTATTGCTTTGTTTTTTTTCTTTTCTATTTGTTTATATTTAATTTTGACTGCTGTTGTTGTTGCTACTTGGTTGTTGTTGTTGTTTTTGTCGTTGGCAAAACCCCAAAACTCACATCCGCTTACGGAGCGTTGCCAGGGAATTTTCTGATTATCGATTTTGAATTAACCAATTCAAAAGCTAAAATTATAGAACATAAATGTCACCCAATTCTATATTGATATGTATCGAAATGGGTGGCAATTATTTATTCTATTTTCTGTATTTTTGGCTTTTGAATTGGTTAATTCAAAATCGATAATCAATAAATCCGCCGGCAACGCTTTGGGTGGGCGCACAAATATTCTATTATTAATCATTCTTCGATGATTATTTTTCAGCGACTTACTTAATCGAGGCAAATAGTTTTCCTCATTAACAATTTCCAAAAAGTAAAACAATTCTTGGTATTTGATTTTGAGTTCATTACAAATGGTAACAAATATCATTTATATTTTTAGGATTAAACAAAATTACTGCAATTTTGAATTCAGTGTTTCAATGCATCGAACAATTCTACGATTCATTCAAATCGTAATCCTAGGTTTACTCAGCTACTGGTGATGATCAGAATATAGCAGGTTAACTCCAATTAACTTATCAAAAAGCTAAACAAAGCTTAATTTTCAATTTTAAGTTCATTTAAAATGACTACTTTAAACTCGATCTAATAAGATCCATTTGGCAATTGTTTATAATCAGTTGTTTTGGTTAAGACCGCTGATGAGCAATCTTCATATGAGATTGTTCACACAGGTTGCGCCCCATTGGATCGTAGGCTGCAACGTTGCTGATGGGGCAAAGCTAAATTGTTGCGCAGGCGCCATTTAAGTTGGTTAGAGGGTGGAGCTGGGGGCATTAATATTATGCAGTTACACACAGCTGCAACAACTGGCTGGCAGCCTGTAATTATCAAGCAGCCGAATATCATTTTAATTATCTGCTGTCTACGGTCTGCCCGTGCAGCTCGGACGGAGAGAAGGGAGGGGTCTCCTGACCATTTGCCATTTGGCATATGCATTTAACACCGTCGTACAATGCGTTCAATGTGCAAGACCTGTCCTGCCTTCAGACCAGACCCAAACGCTGCTTCTGCTGCTGCCGATGCTCTTTGCTTAAGCCGAGTTGACGCATTGACATGCAGCTGTCCGGCTTTTGTCCATGGTCTGTCGTTGCATAGAGCTCAATTCGTGATTGTCTTTAGTTAAATGGCTCCTCCTAACTTGCAATAGCTTTTGGAGATCTGCGAACTGTGGAGCGTCTTTTGTTCTACCCAAAACTCTTTCATAATGCTCCATTAAATTTAATGCTTTCATAGATCAAGATGAACAAATAAATTTGAGACCATGTGACGAGTGGTTGTTGTTACTGTTGTTGTTGCTGTTGCTGTTGCTGTTTGTGCAGTATTTCTTTTGTTGTTGGAAGGTCTGCGATCGCTGCCCAACCAGCCGTTGAAATGAACTTGAGCCCAGGCCCAAGACACATCAGTTTGTTTTTTTTTTCGGCTCTGCTGTTGGCTAGCTGTTTAGTTGGTTATTTGGTTGGTTTGCTTTGGTCCATGGTTTATATGTTGGCCCAGTTTCTGGCGATGCGCCTCAGCTGAAGAGGTTTAAGGCATTCTGAACGGAAGCGCTTTGTTTAACGCGCCTCAGACATTGCAATTTTTTTCGCCCAGCTTTCGGCTAGCTTTTGGCACAGTGGGCCACAATTCTCTATTTTTCAATCAGTGCAATTTGTGAATTGAATGACAGAATATTCAAATTGTAAAACTTCAAAGACATAATAATTTGATTTATTTTTTTTTTCCGAAATCCAAAAACTATTTAATTATATATTTTTTTAAAATATAATAATATAAAAACAAAATTGAATCTATTTATATAAGATATTGAAATATCAGAAATTATTAAATAAATGATTTATTAAACAATACAAAAATAAAGAGGAACAATTTCATGAAATTAAATTCTCAAGCCAACTATTATTACATATGTACAAGTACGATTATGTCTGAGATTTTGAATGCTAATTCAAGTAGTGATATTTCCCAAAGCACAATTTGGCTCTTTGACCCACTGTGGCAGCAGATCTGAGGTCTCTGGGTCTCGGTTCACATTTGGCTTTTGCCGTTTTGTTTATCGGAAGCGGTCGTCGTCGTTGTCGTTTGGTTGAGCAACTGTTACCAAGTGACTGGAATCATATGGATTTATGATAGAACCGTTGTCTCTCTCCGTGCTGCGATATTAATGCCCATAAAGATGCCATGCCTTTCTAATTGGCTGCTGCTCCGACGGTCGAAGGGCAGTTTAGAGTTCTTTTTTTGTATTATAAACTTGGTTTTTATTTTTGCATTGAATTTTTATTTTATTTTTTTGCCCATCCATAGCTGTATATAAGATTTTCGTGAGTTTTAATTAGGTCATAAAAGTTCAGTTTGGAATTGTTTTCAAAATAAATGAATGAATGTCATATTAGGTTGATACTTAAATTTTTGAAGTATATGATTCATTTCCGACTGCAATACTCTTACTTGTTTGTTTTATATTGCTGGTGGCAAATTATAAGTAGATGAGTGTAGCTGCCGGATATTATGTCAGAATATGAGCAAACTCAAGAAGCTTGCATGAAGCAAAACTGAACTGGAGATTGGCTCATATATTATGTTCAGGTGTGAATATGCTGGTACTTTAGTTGACGTCAGAAGCACAGCCATCGGATCAATGGATTCATTCATTTTGTTTCCGACGCGATGTTGTTCACTATATATTTGCTTGCAGATAATCTTTCGGGGGCTACATTTTGTGTTTCATTTCACTTTTGTTTGTTTGTTTATTTGCTGTTGTTGCTGTTTGCTGTTGCTGTTTCTGTTTGCTGTTGCTGTTGCTCTTGCTGTGAGCAGGAGGCGTCAAGGTCGGACGTGACATGCACAGCAACTTGAGCGCCACTCAGCCAGCGGCTAAGGCTGCGCATCAAGATTAGTCCCCACAGTCAGCACAGTCAACACCAACAGACCCATCACATCACTGTGCCACAACACACCAACTTCAACAACAACAGTCGCCACACGTTTCTTGACCACCAATTGACCGGGTCGCAAAGCGAAGTTGCTGCTGCTGCAGTTGATGCTGTTGTTCAGGTTGAGGTCGAAAGAGTGCTGCAAGAGGCAATGCAATGCAACGCACGCTTTCGCCTCAAGTCGCGATTTGGCTGCAAGTGAATTATTTTGTCACGCCAATGTGCATGTTGCAGGCACACAGCAAACAGAACCGAGCGATGCCTATCAACAAATTGACCCTCATGCGACTCACAGTTATTCAGAGCAATTCATTTCGATATTTTATTGCATTCCAATCACAGCTGCTAAACACATCTCCGAAAGCACTTACCAGCTCCAAGCACCAGAAATTGTACACACTGCTTTTATTTATGATCATTTAAGAATCGGAGCTTTACTACGATTTACAACTTACGCGCTTTGGCTTTAGTTCGCCATTTCTTTTAAGCCTTTTGTGCTATATAAGCCATACATAATTGAAACTTTTGCTCCTTTATGTTTTCTTATGTGGTTCGAAAAACATATTTTAGCACATTATATTTCTCTTTCAGATTCTTATCGATTTAATATATATTTTGTATACCTCCTATAGCTTTTCTGTTTTTAACACATTTGAGTTTACCCAAAACTCAGATACTCCTAACAATTTCTTGCACACAGATATCAGTAGGTTTATTCTATTAACCATTTATTTATTAATTCTATTATATTTATACACACAAAAAAAGGCAGCTATTAAAATTCGGTTAATATCAAATTTTCGAGGGTTTTTCGAGAATTTGTTTAATCTTTTATTTTTTGAAGTGCACCCAAACAATTTTTTGTTTGTTTGTTGGCTTAGTCTGTGGCTGTGGCCAATACCACATTTTCTACTCAATTGAATTACGCAAAGTTCAGAGTTCGACACAGTAGCCAGATAGAGGCCAGCACTATATCTTAACTTGGTCAATGCGTGTTGCCAAACTGTTGAAGTTCTCCAATATGATAATTTGAAATTCGACAGATTTAAGTAATTTATGAACTCCAAACAGCACGCAAAGTAGTTGAAAGTCTTGGGGCGCAGCTGGCGCCAAAACTGGCGCCAAATGAATTTTCTCAAAATGTTTATTTGACACTTTAAATTTTTGTTTTTTTTTTCAAATTTTTTTTTTTTTTATATTCAACTTTAAGTTTTTATTTTTTAGCGATCATAAACGAGTTTTTCGACTGGCTACTTGGACGATGTGTGTGAGTCTTACAGCCAGCGATCATAATGCTTGATTGATATGAAACTGATCTATTAGTTTTCAAGTCACATCAATGCAAATTAGTCACAACAACATAAACAACATCTCAAGAATTCTCGAATTCTCGAATTCAAGAATTTTGACGACGCGTCGCGATACGGCAACCGGCAAATATTTGTGTAACTTATCTCTCCCCCTCCTTGACTTGACTTGGGGCTTATTAATTAGTGCCTGTGATTCTGCGTAAACGTTCTATGAAGACGCCAATCTGCCGCGCTTCTCGGACTGCGTTCCACAGACGTGTAAAGTGATCAACTTTATGTTGCTGACCGCCAGCAAGCAATGGGGCGTATGCGCGTTGCTCATACCAATACGCTTGTGATTTTAATATCGCCTATTATTTACGCATAATAAACATCAGACCGCAGCACACACATATGGTCAACGGGCGCTCAGCGTGAAGCCTTTCTCTCATGCCACAGTGCACTGGCGTTTCCGTTTGGCTGACTGCCACTGCTGCCTACGCCCGCATCATGTGCATCATGATGCATGGCATTGAATGCTATTTACTCCGGCTGTGTCCATAGAATATGGTTTAATTCTAAAAATTGTGTCGAAATTGATTGCATTGAATTTAGTTAGATAGATTTTTCAATTTTTAAGTTACATAGTGGTAATCATTTATTGCCTCACCTTAATCATTTTATAAATTACAAATTTTGTGCGGTGTCAAAAAACAAAAACCAATTTATTTGCGTTAGTCGAGTAATTTTAATAATTCTCTTCAAGAAGTTGTCTAAGATGCCTGCATTCCACAAATATTTGTGAGTATAAGCTATGGCAATAATTATTCATAATTATTGACGATTATGCCGGCTTATGCCGAATGTGTTTAAGACTATATTCTCTTGATCATTTTGTCACTTATATGACTATTTCGTATTCATTTTTAAATTAGTATTCGATTATTTATTCCAAACACTTGCTAAAAAGTCGTCTAAGAAGGCTGAGCTAAAGTAATTATTATTCATCATTTTTCATGTTTGGGCTTAAAAGTTTATATATAATAATTATAAATTCATAATTTAAATTTAGTCTTCGATTATTTTACTTTATAAAATACCGCCCACTTGCTGTATGCAAACTCAAAAAAATATTTATGTGCTCGCGTGTTTTTTATTATTTAAATTTCACTTTTTATATTTGTCGCTTTTGTTGCTTTCAAATCATCCAATCATTATTGGCCATATTGCTAATGTGTCCAAGTGTGCGATAGAAATTGCTTTGATGTTGTTTCAAAAAGCAGCCCCTAATGGCCATGTCGATAATACTCGTAACTTTTGGTCTATAAAGTGCATAAATTAGTTATGAGACAGCTTTGGGGGCAGCTAAAGGGCAATCACTCAGCGATCAGCTGATGGCATTGCCCATAGAAATTACATTGAGCGCTGAAGACCTTCATTGCTTAAAGCGTGAAAGGTTTGGGAGCCGATTAAAAGGTGATCAATTTTTTGAGCGTTTCTCAAATGATTAATAAATGTATTTCCTATGGGCCCCGGGGTCCATCAAGACATCACCTCGAACTGAGCGTGTGACAACTCTGGTCACATTCTGTCAGTCACATTTGAACTTTTAATAGCTTGAATTGTCACTACTTGAGTTTCAGGCACTGTTTGCCTCGTTTACGTGCTTGACTCTTAGCCAAATGACTGAGACACGCCCACACCAGTCACAACAGTGCCTAGCCACCTACACCCCCCCCCCCCCCATCCGTCCCACACGTTGCGCCCCTTTATATTTGATGAGCTCCAATGGCTTCGGTTGATGTCATAAGCTATTTATTATTTGCTTTGTTCATGCGCTTTAATTCACTTTCGGTTTCACCTTTATTATTTGTAGATTTAATTTTATTTTCCTCGCGTCTTGTTATTGTTTACTCATTTCATCAATCAAAGTCACTGCCACTGCCACTGCCGCTGCCTCTGCCGCTTGGCTTGGCGGCTTTTCGTTTCAATTCGATTCGTTATGTTTATTGGCAGAGTGTTAATGTCCTTGCGCTCGCAAGTGTAACAAATTTTAATTCGAATACGAATTGAAAATCGGAGAGGGGAAGTAGTAAGAAGTTGTAGTTTTAATTTAATTTGCTTACCCTTGTTTTCAGATTTGCAACGCAAATATATAAATACTCCTAGCTGAGTCAATATGGCTGTTCGTATTTTTAGACTTGTATGCGCAGAACTCTCTCAGCTTTTTCTATATTAAATAAATAAATTATTAAGTAGAATCACAAAACGCACTTGAAGTTTAGTAGTTTTTAAAAAAGTATGTATATTAAGGTCAATAAATTTCACGAAACTTTCAAAAGACTTTAAACATGATTTAATAGCCTTGAGGTTAAGGTGATTTACTTTTATGTGCTAATGTAAACAATTGGCGCTTAAGACAATTAAATAGTGTGGGAAAAGTCATGCTTTAAGATAATTTTCTTAAAATTAGTCAAGCTATTTTGAAGCCGAGGAAAGTGTTCCTTTGCGTGGACAGTTCCGCATTGCAAAGAGCTGGCGATTATTTCTTATTATGAGGCGGAATTAATTTGTGTTAGCGTGTGAAAAACAGAGGACACGAACGCACTTAAGGTAGCCCAGGTGTTGAATTATGAGCAATTTGTCGAAGCGTGTCCAAGAAAGATCTACAAACATATAAACAAAACAGCAGCCACGACATTGAGAACAGACATAAAAGTGGCCAAAAACAGGTTAGGTGATATTTCGCACCTTCTGTGCGCTCTTATTACTGTGGAATCTAGTGGCAATGGGAATGGGTAAAGCATGCGTAAAGTAATTCTTTTGTCATGCCGCCCCGTGGTGGGCAATCCTTAAGCCTGAGCTAAGTCTGATCTCATTTGCGAGCTATTTAAATGTAAATTTAGTCAAAATGCTAATTTTGTTAATTTCTTATTGAGCTTTTCGCTTTGAGTTCTGAAATACTATGTTTGAGATATTGATGATATGGTACGCAACACAAAAGCCGCTGAATTGAGCATAACAAATGGAAATCGATTAAACTGAACATCAGAGCAGTCAATTTATGCAAACAAATCTATGCTTTCGCAGACATTAGCAAAATTGAATTGTTTAATTAATATGAAATGAAGCGATGTCAATTCTCAGCTCATTTCTTCCATAAAAAGCACATAAAAAATGAAATGATCAAGTTATAAATATTGTTTGCATATTCATACAAACATCGTATATGCTTCAGAAAATGTTATTCTTTGATTCTCAGACATCAAGTTCAGTTTCGCAACCATTAATTTCGTTTTATTGATGGCACACTTTTGCCGGAATCCATTTCAAAATGAAACCATAAATTTTATTATCAAAATCAATTTAATTACAGCCACTTTTGATACCCATTGCAAATAATTGGCTAGCATTGGTGCTAGCTTAAAAAGTTGATTGTTATTTAGGAATTATTCTATTATCTCTATAAAAGATAAAGGCTTATGCAACACATAGTTTCGCAAATGTCGATTTCTTAGAATACTCTGATTATATTTAGAGGGAAACAACTAGTCAAGCACTTTTAGTTAGCCGGGTCTGTCATGCTATTGTTTAAAAACAAGTTGCAGTATTAACTTTTACTTTTGTTGGTTGTGTTTTTGTTATGTGTTCTCGCTAGAATAGGCAATATATTTTTTTATAGTAGACATACTCATTAATTCAGCTGTCTCTTTATCTGTTTATCTATTTTGGCTATTGTGCAGCGGGTTTTGTTTGCTGTTGCTTTTGGCCACATTGAACATGGCGTAGACATAGTGTTAAATGATATTTGCTGGTATTTGCGTGTGAGCGGGTCTTTTCTGCTTATGGCGAAACGCTTATTGATGAGCACACATTAAGCGACAATGCCATGTTTTGACTAAAGATTCCTTCTTATAGCTATAATTAATCACTTCCCATTTAAATCTCTTTGAATTCTACACAATTTATGCAATGCTGCAATTGTCATGGGAGTCGCCACCAAAACTCGTCCATCTCCGGCTCCCAAAGACCGATCATTTATAAGTGCGAACAGGCTTCGAAATGCAGCTCAACTCAATTAAAACAGAATAAATTGCTCTTTGCTCGCTGCGCCTATTCAAAATTGCACAATCATTGTGTAGTGCGGCCAGCATTTGAAAAAATAAATTATTCAAAAAATGCTAATTAATTACAGTAAGGGTGCTCTAGACAAGAGTCTCCGAATAGGCTACACCCTATACTCGCAAGTTGGCAAATTCACAAGCAAACTGGTATGATTTTGATTGCACGCTTTGATTTGAAAACGACTTGTGATAAATAACGACATTAAATACAGGCTTGTATAGTTTTCTCGCATAGAGCATTATAATACTAATGCATAGAGTATAGAACTTGCAATACCATCATAAATTTGCTCTTGAAGCTTAATGACAGTCCAACAGAAGTTGAGAATGAATTTTTCAAGTTAGACTACGAGATAGAGAAGCATTGGTCTCCACTTCATAATCATAATCATTTGAAGCATGTTCGCCTATTAGCTTTGTATTCATTATATATACATACACATTTTTTATATATATATATACTCTCTAAGATTTATGCTCTTAATATCTCACTTGTTTCCCATCTTTTGAAGTTTTACAAAATGTGTGTTATTTAAAGTAAGTACTAAAATGTTGGGAATTCGGGCCCAGTTCTTCGAAATTCGTATACAATATTATGATTGCTTATTCACACAAACGATGTGATCTCTTTTAATTATAGGAAGTTGCTCAATCTTATCTTTCTGAGAATTGAAATGGTATACACAAGTAGTAAAGATATTGCACAAAAATTTCGTTATTTATTCTCTTTGCACAATCAAAATGTGTTTTGTGTGAGGGCCCGGGCAAGTGAGAACCGCCCATTCGAATGGCATTTGGCAACCAAGGCTTTTGAATTGGCAGATTGAATAATGATTGCCATTCACACCGACTGGACATGACTGACCTATGTTAATGCGCGTATTAACTGTTATTTGTTATTTGTCAGAGTAATCATAAAAATGCAACAAGTGACAGCAGAATTTGCAGTTTGACTTTGCCCGCTTTGTTGCCTGTCAGTTTTGCAGAAGTTAACATTATTTGTTGTGTTTATCAAATAATATTTTTACAATTATTCTTAATGTATTTTTTGTGGATTCATGAGCATTTAAACAACACACAGCGATGTTGCAGCCTTGTGTCTAAATATTGTTAACTCTGTTCTTTAGCTGCGATGCTTCAATACTTTGTATTCGAGTTTCCCCTGTTGGCACTCGCACGCTGAGAAGGCAATGGGGTCTATTGATTCCTATTACGTGTATGTAACGAAGAACACAAAACGATTTGGATTGTCATTCATAATCTGGTCATCCATTTGATGCTATTTATTACAGTTTTCATACACAATACACCCATTTTATATATTGAACATTTTCATCTTTGATAATAGTTTTGATTTTAATAGTAAACCTTTAAACTTTAGTAGCTTTACTTTTAATTGAATTGAATTGAATTTTCGTTTATTTATACAAAATCTCGTCAGAACTGAAATAATAATTTGATTGTTCAACATAAACCAATGTTATTTATTTTTCTTAGTTTTTTTTAACATCGAATGGTATCTCACCAACGAAAGACTTAAGTCATATTATTCGCTTGAGTTGTTGTTCTGATTGGGACTGTGCTATTGTTGTTATTTCTGCACTTTTTATGTTTTATAATGGCGATAATCTTGTTAAAATCAGTGAGCAAATGGTCATTTTATGCGCATGCCTGATGGGATTAAAATTCAAGAGCTACTGTTCAAAATTGCCCATTGTTCTTTAGAGCTATTGATTGATTTGCAGTCTTTATGATTGCTGCATAACATTAGACAAATTATTATGATTAGAATATAAGATTGTATTTTAAATAGTTTGTAGTATTTATTTTTGTATATGTATATGCTTAAGACGATATTCAGACACGTGTTGCTCTCAAGCTAAGTTTGAGTCATTTCAGATACAGGACATCAATCAAACGAATCTTGAAATCGAAATGTATTTGCATATAAAGTTGCTATTGTATGTAGAATTAATGGTGCATAATAAATGATATTATACCATTTCGGAAATGGAAATACCTCAACCAAAATATCAATTATCAAAGGTTCAATTTGTCATAAATATCAAAGCCAAACGATGAGCAATGAGCGATTTTTTATTTGGGTATTATACAGGCAACATGTGTGAGTCAAATTCAATAATGAAATTGAAAAGTCATCAAACTCGTTTGCTTGTCACTTAAAAGTGCCAAAAGACAAAAGGCAAATAAGCTTAGTTACACTCATTAAAGTTAGTAGATAGACAATTAATTGAACTTTCACAGCGAGTACAGTCCGTCTGAAAAATGTCCATCCTGGATATGATTTCTGTGGATTCTAAAGATAGACTAGCCGGGCCGCATTCCACACATAGAAGAGAACAAGAAGCCAACTGGTTATATTGAAGTTGTTGAAGTTGCACTCATGGGAATTCATGCTGATATTCTTAAGGAAACGCTGACCTTGAATAAGATCAAGTTGCGTGCCTTTAAGCAACTCCAAGCATCATAATGTCTTTTGAGAGGAACCGAGTGAGACAGATAGATGAAGACAAAGAGATCTCATGGATGGCTTCAAGACCTCAAGGGCGCTTGCTGACCAACAACAAACTAGAACCAACTACAGTACAGTGTGTGATTGTGTGTGTGTGTTACAAAATGTGCTGTGGACGTACATAATTATTGCCAGCTCTACGACTATGATTAAAACATGCTATTTGCAGCCAAATTATCAATGGAACATCAAAAACTCAACAATTTTTTACGCCTTGATTTAATGCGTTAAAATTATAACAAGAAGCCGACAAAACTAGTTTCAATATTATTGCTCCCTCACTTAGTTATAGTTCTAGATCTGAAAATGAGAATCAGATGACTTGATCGTGCCCAAGTTATGCTAATCCAAGCTCTTGGACGAAGCGACGAAAGCAGCCAATTATGTCAGCTTAGCAGCACGAGATACATAAACTGCACAATCTATGACAAAGTATTAAGAGCTTTTGGGACCAACTAATCATATGCATATCCGCCTTTTTATTAGGTCTTCCAACACGGCTGGCTGCTTGGCGGCTGCAGTCAAAACAAAGGCTTGATTTGGTTCATTGGGTTGGTGTTATACCTTAGAAATCAAATGTTATCAACTCTTTGGTAATAAATAAAGGTATCTATACATAAACTATTGTTGGGAAATCCCCATTTAAGTCCGTGAATTACTATTGCGAAGTAGCTAGTCGATAAAGTCTATCTAGTCTATAAATCTATACAAATTCAACAGTCAAAATGTAGTAGACTATATTAAAGTCGATGCAACCCCAGCAGCATTCTCAATATATGTGTATACCGAATTTCGGATTCAATTGGGCTCGGTATCTCTTTGGCATACGGTAGCTTGAAGACATTTGTCACTGGGAACTTGATCAAAACATGATTTCAAAATTCATTTACAAGTTTTACAGAATTAATGAGCATTTTAACACCAGCTACGCGTATTTAGAATTTTTCCGCATCTTGATTTTGGCATTCGTTCGATTTCATGGTAAATCGTTGAGCATTCTAATTAATTTTACCGTAAAAATGTAACATTCTTCGTAATAAAATATAGAAGAATTAAAATAAAGAATACAACAAAGAAAAATCCAATCTCAGACAATGTCAACGACTTGAATTCCGTGTGTCATAAAAATGCCGGTGACTCTCAGCTTTGATACTACGTAATTGATTATATTTTAATTCATTTAAAAACTTTTTGAAATGTGACTTAATTATCTCACATTCTAGATAATAAAATGCAGAAACAAAAAAAAATAAAAAAATAAATACCACTAGAAAAATCCAATCTCAGACAATGTCAAAGACTTGAATTCCGTTTGTCATAAAAATGCCGGTGATGCTTAAATTTGATACTACGTTATTGACTATTTGGTTTTATAGTTCTGTTGTCTCGCCGTTTTTTCACCCACATTGTTTCTAAATATTTCTATTAACTTTTTGAAGCAACAAATTGCTTAGCTGTCCATATTTCATATTTCGATTTATTTTCTATGATTTTTGTGCTACTGGCTAAGCTTTATTAATTATTCTCGTGCCGGTTGTTGCTGCAGAATGGGATTTATACAGGAATAATATATATATATTTATATATGTAACCATCAATCTTCATTTCTTGATGCCTTCATCAAGTGAAAGGAGACTTGAGTCTGACGTCAGTAGATTATTCACTTGAACATTTGTGGCATAATTGATGCATGCGGCTAACCAGCCTCGGAAAGACACATGAGTAAACTATGGCCTCAAAGTTACCCCATTTGACTCATACATTCTTGTCATAGAAAATGCGTAGGAAAAAACTGAATGTCTCAATGTCTTTGGTGAATAGTTCAATAACCCGCTACCATTGGTTATTTTATGGCTTATCTAGTTTATGAAGAGCTAAATATTGACTCTATTCATAGATTGTTGTGAAATCTCTGCATTTGGTTCGTTTTTAAGATCTGTTCATAAGTAATCTTCAAATTCATTTCGAAACTATTTCTGATAATTATTATATTTATATATACATATACACATATATATATATTTATTTATCTATTTATCTAAGTCTTAAAATCTCTACGATCCGGACAGACTTAGTAAATGCCTGCTGTTCAAGAATATATATATGCTTTATTAGGTAGACAATGCTCCTTATGTCTATTAAAATTATTTTCTTACCCCTATATTCACTGATGCTTCCGATAACAGATCTCGCTTGTAACCCAACACCCATCAGTTTCAAATTTGAATATTTTACTCTAACATCATTGATTGATTTTTGATAACAACTAATGAATGCTTTGAAATAATAAAGGTCAGTCAAAACTACAAAATACCTAATTCAACTTTTGTTTGTTTTTTTTTCCAAAACAGGTGTGGAGACATTTTTCATAAATTAATATTTTAAACAATTAATTCTTAAATATATATATATATATTTACATATTTTAGGCAAACTTGTTTAATATCATAAGATATTTATTTTATTTTTATTTTTGATTTTAATACTTCACCAAATTTGTAACATTAATTAAGTCAAGTAAATGCCTAAAACGGGTAATAGCTGGTTCTAGTTCTAGAGTCCAAATATGGCTGGACTTTGAGTCGAACGTTGTAAATATTTTTAACGCAACCTAAAAATTATACGAAATGGTCAGATGGGAAGCATTTGATTACAATTCGCGTGCCATTTAAGAATATAATTAACTTAATTCAAAACTCAATCGATATATTAAGCCAACTCGTTTTTATCACTTTCCCGGTTATTATGTGTATAAAATATAAGATTTTATATCAGGAATTTCTAGCTTTTTTCTCTTAAAATGCCGAAACGGGTAAGAAGCTATGAATAATTTCAAAATATTAATGTACAAAAAATAACTTGAAGTGTCGAGTTAAACACTAAGCGGGAAGTCCAAAGGAAGTGCCCAGCAGTTTGAGTCTTAATGGTGCCTGTCGCAAATCGATGACTTGTTGAACTTACAATTTTTGTTTGACTATTCATACTTTCAAAGGGGCATTTGAACATTTCACCCAGCATTGTCTAATGCACCCATTATTTGAACTTGCTTTGTTTAATTCTTCAATTAATAATAACCGAAACCGAATCACAATAAAGCATAACGGAAAAGATAACGAAGATGTGAAAAAGTAAACTGTACCGATCTGAACTGAAATGCTTTAATTATAATGTGCATTTGATTCGCGAATCAGACTGCTATTGACCCGCCAGTAATTACACAATCATGCTTAATAGCTTTCATCACGGGGCCGAAAGTGTGCATTAGTGCGGCTCCGCCTTTGGACTAGGCCAACAAAAACCAATCGCAACCTTACACAACACCTCGAAACGCTTCAACTACAACCGCAGAGACTTTGAAAATTGCATGTGTGATAAGCTACAAGTGTGACTTGCATTTCTCTGGTATTGATGAAACTTTTAGAGTTGACATTATCAAAGTCAGTCAACAACTGTGTCAACAATGTGATTTGCAGATTTGAAGGAACAGAAAAAAAGAAAACAAAATCAGTCTGGCAAAATTGTTGGCGGCTGCCTTGACCCAATTTTAAATTAAGCAGAACGCTCTATAAATCCCAATTGCCCCCATTAATTAACCGATAATTGTTAACCACTGATAGGCGTAACTAATTTTTGTGTACTCACTTGCAGCAACATCACAAATGATGGTTTATGATGGTTATTTTTGGCAAAAGCAAAAAAATAGCACTTGGAAATTGACATGGCCTTAGGTTGTTACAGCTAGCGTAGTATTTCATCAAAATAGAGTCAAATTTCAGTTTGCGACACACAATTTTGTTATGGTTTCGATGTTGCTTTTACGATATTACGAGTATTTCAATTTCCCCATGCCACTCGATTTTTAACACGTCTGAAGCTGTGGCTTTGTTTAAATTTGATGGCCGCTTTTTGGGCTACTCTTTTGACTTATTTGTTTTCGGCAGTCTTTTGCTTTAGCATGATCAATATTTAATTTTGTTAATTAATTGTTTTGTCTATCTTATGCACAGTATTCGCATTTAAAACTATCGTCCCGTTGTATTCGTTTTGTTTGTCTTGTGAATCAGCATCTTGGCTTTCGCTATGACAGTGCCGAATGACGATGACGTTTTGTTTAGAACATCAACCCGGATTTGTTTGGGGCTTTAATTGCCTGCCTTTAATACAGACGATGAGATTTAATTATTTCCCAGCTATAAATTTTTGCGTGTTTTAGCAAAAAAAAGGAAACTGTGGGCAAGTGGCAAAAAAATTGACAAATTGCCTGTTTCATTAAATAGAATTACCGCATAAAATGCAAATGTGTTGAGTGTCATAAAATGTTTTCGGCTCTACAAAAAATTTGCCTAATGCCCCTAAAACTCACTAAGCAGAAAAAATCAATTAGCTGCCGGTCTTAAAATAAAGCCAAAAACAGCACTACAAACAAGCAAAAACAAAAAACTAGAACCAAACTAGTAAAACAACGCAAGTCAACACAAGAATAAAGCGGAAGGGCTTTCGGAAAAGTTGTGTCTGATGCCTAAAATACCTAAAAAGAAGCTGCTCTGCTCTGCTCTGATGTGGCCCGGTCTGAACCGATCTGATCTGATCTGCTCAGCTGAGCAGGCAGGCCTGCACTGAAAGTCATACAACTAAAGCCCAAGCTCCCTCTCTCTCTCTCTATCTCTGTTCCCCGTTCTCTCTCTTCTTTTTTTAATCTCTCTCTGTGAGAGAACTGCTGCCAACGAAAGTGAGCAAGAGCAGCGGCAGCGACAGCGACTGCGCAGCGTCGCATGTGCTGGCGTCAGCACTTTTGTTGTTGCAGCTGCCGCTGCTGCTGCTAGCGCTGCAGCTGCCGCTGTTGCTGCGGCTGGTGCTGCTGTTGTCCTCTGCTGCTGCTGTTGTCTTCTGCTTAATTCCACTTGTTCGCATCTTCGCGACGGCGTCGTCGAAGCCAGCTATTGTGTTTGTTGTACACTGCTAAGCGCTGCTTGGGTGCTGCTTGTTTGTGAAGCTGCGACGCTGACGTAGACGCTGACGCTGCCAAACGTTTGCTGGGCCGCATATAAAAACGAGGAACTTGGTAAAAATGTTTACAATCATATTGAAGTATTGAAGTTGTTCGTTTCGTGCGTTTAATTGTGCGAGTTTAGATCATATCCAACCAATAAAAACTTAGCTGTGTGTAAGCCGATATTATAATAATTTATATACATACACATAACTTATATTAATAACTAAAAAAAAATGAGACAGTGTCCGAGTAGTGAAAAGAAGTGAACTTTAAGTTAAAGACTTTGTGGAACATTTTGTGACCAAGTGACAAGCGCACGGCGACAAGGATATGTTTTGATCTGTATTCATTTTTAAGGATATCTGCTAGAGTTTAACTAAAGAGTGATTTACTTGTGATATACAATTGTACAATCCACCAAAATTAACTGTAAATTGTGCCGTGACGTTTTGTTTGTGGTTGAAAATTAAATTCATTTGCGGTTGACTGATTGATGGATGGTTTGATTGATTCAGTTGCTGCCGCTGCTGCGGCTGCTGCTGCTTCTACTGCCTGTGCCACACAGTCCCTCAGTTCAGCCCAACCGCATGTCTGTCTGTCTGTCTGGCTGCCGCCTTGTCTTGGCCGTGCATTGTGTTTAACTCACTTGAAATTTATTTGCTAGAGATGCGATCTGAACTTTGCGCCGCTATTGCAAAATTGCATACGGCAGCAACTTGGCCAGATGAGCCACAGACAACGCAAGCAACATTTGCAGTTTTAATTTATGTGAAAATCAGTCACAGAACCCAAACGGCTTAAGAGCTAACCAAACACAAGTTCAGACGGAAGCCTCACTTTCCACAGCAGCACCGACAACAAAAGATTTACATATGACCAGCTGAAAGCACTATAGCCCCCCAACGTGTGTGTGCGTGTGTGTTTTGTTGTGAATTAATTTGCTGCATTCCATTTAAATTTAAATTAATCAGCATTAGCAGTTATCTTATTTTGACTACTCTAAACAAAAACTCACCGAATCACATTCCCGTATAAAGTTCGTTGTCTAATTCTTTTGTTTTGAGAACGGCTCAGCTAGCCAGGTTCATCGGTTCCCGTTGAAAAGTGTGTCACTGACAAATTTCAGACATCTACCCGAGGCTGCGTAATTCCCCAAGCTCAAGAATTTATGAATCTGCGCATCAAACTATAATAGAAAACAGCGAAAAATGAAAAAAAAGAATAATATTATTCAAAATTTTGACAGCTGACTTTTGAGCGAATTATAGAGAAAGTATTAGAAACTCACCAACACAAGCAAGGTTTTTAATGAGCGTAGCTAAGAAAACAAATTCGCATAACATATTTTATGCAAATTAAAATACAACAATAAGAACATCAACATCAGCTGCTGGACAACAAAATTCGTTGTGGTAAAACCAATCATTTTGAATTTTTTTAAACATGCTTAATTGGGGAATTTTGTTGGTTGTCTGTCAATAGACTTATTTATATATAGCATTGAGTCATGTGGCACGCATCTACCCAAATTTGGCTTAGTTCGAATATTTTTAGAATCGTCGATTCGCCAACTTTATCTTAGAATATTGTGTTTATCTTGAAATGCAAATTTCTCGGCGGCATTTGCTTTTCATTTTCTATTGTCGCTATGACAATTTACGAGCCAAGTTCATATGTATTTTTTTGTGTGTTGGCTTTGAGTCAGCAAGCAGGATTTAAATATAAACAAAATGCACACTTCAGATGAGCTGGTCTTGACATCCTGTCTAAGCTAACGATCTATGCAAATGAATTAACTATAAGTTTGTCAATTTAGACACTAACTTGGCAGGTGCCATCAATTATGAAATTGCCGCATTAAACGCCACGAGGGGCGGGCCAGAAGCCACAGAATTAACTAACCAAACGTCGACAACGCCTCTTTGCGTAATCGAGCGGCCAAACAGCTTAGCAATGCTTTAATGAATAGATCGACGGACAGATATAGATAGACAGACGGACAGACAGACACGCAGACGCACAGTTAGACACATCCAACAGATACATCAAGTTAGAGCAGGCGCAGCAGTCGCTGCCTCATAATTTATCTGACTTAGAATCTTTGACAAATTGCACAGCAGCCGCCTGCAGGGGGGCAATAATAAATAAACTTGTATATAAGTATCTATTGTATGTGTATATATGTCTGTACAAAATGTAGGCATATCTTTTGCAAGTTTTCGGAAGTCTTTTTGGCCAAAACCAGTTATGTGCTAGACACTGAAATTCCTTTGCGCAAACAACCTGTAGACAATCTGCCCAAAAGGCTAACGTCACGCACTGGACTCCGAAGTGGAGACTCCGCTCGAGAGTCAAGCTGTCTGCCTGTCAGCAGCAAGTGCCATTTGCCGTGTTAACCATATTGTAGTAGTACTTGTTGCTTGCTGCTTGTTACTTGTTCTGGTTGTTGTTTTTGTTGCGTTTGCTGTTGCTGTTGCTGTTGCAGTTGTTGTTGCTGTTGTCATGGAGCCGGCTCATTGCAATATCCAAAGCTGGCAATCCGCACAGCGTGTAGGCTGCTTGAGGCCTCCTCTCAACGGCTTCAGGGTATCCGGCTAGTGCACTTTTATGGCATTCTGTGCGTTCCTCTTGCGAAAATATGTCATCACGATGTTTTGCATTTCATTGTTGATGGCGGCAACAACAACAACAACAACAGCACTGACAGATAGCCAGCTGGTGTTATAGCCGGCCGGCTAACACTTAGTCAGCAGGTGCTAATTGCTGAAAGCTTCAGTAATCTACATTAGTTGGATAGTTCTTGATCTAGTATACACCATATAATATTGACTGGATAAAATAGTTTACAAACCGGAAAATCTGCTTATTAATTATCATATAGGTATTAATCACTCATAGTTAGATCAATAGATGATTTTACTCAGCTTTTTGGAGAAAAGAAATAAGTTTTTAAAAGCAAATTGATGTGATAATTATAAACGATAAATTATAAATATACATTTAGAATATTTTTTAATTTTTTATATAAATTACTTGTTGTATTCATTTTATATATATTTTGCAATTAATAATATTAAATTGATTCTTATTTTTACAGACCAGACACGTATTTGGAATAAAGAATCAAAAGCCATGTCACGGTTTCGAAGCTCACTCACTTTGGTGCTGCCACTTCTACTGGCCATGCACGGCACTGCCAATGCCAGCTACCAAGGCAACATGTTCCTTAATGGTCAATACCAAAACGATATCAAAGTGCAGCCCGAAACGCACTTCTCGGTGAATCCGGCATCGAATGTATTCCTGCACCATGCGGTGATTAGCAGGCAAGCGGCACCGTTCCAGGCTCCGACATATCTGCCGCCGCTGGAGCAGCTCAGGTGTACTAATGGACAGCAGTGTGTGCGTCTGGATCAGTGCCAAAACGGCTACTTCAGCCAGCAGCTGCCCAAGATTCAGGTAAGACAAATTGTTTCCGTTGACGTATTTGCTCTTGTCTCGAGCTAACTGGCTAATAATTGCATAATGCGCACCGATTGTGGTTCGGTTAAACCCAAAATTCAAAAATGTGGCAGGCGCTTGACAAGCGATCGGCAACCGTACAAAAGGCAAGTCCAAATTAAAAGCCTGTCTGCGGTCGATAATGTTGAATATATTGCAATACGCTTGATTAGCCAGATCTGATCTGCATTTTTTTATTGTTGGCACAGTTGCCGTTATTTTCCGGTTTGTCAGTTTACGGAAAATAACAAAAATAACACATTCAACCTTTCGTCGTTGCCGCATTTCGTAATAGCTGGCAAGTGAGATAAAAAGTGAAGTTCATGTTTAATTGCTGCTCTGCCAAGTTCGCCGCTTGCCCGAAAGAAATTAATGTAAATGCAAAAGTCGTTCCACTTTTTTTCGAAATGCTTTATTTTGCATATTGAGCGCCTGCCCAATAAAACATAAACATAAAACAATCCTCAATTGGAATTTCGCTTTTATCGGATTATTTTGCCGTTGTTTCAGAAATTGAATTCCTTTCCAAAAGCCAGCGCAGAGCGATAGTTCCATTGAAAACCAACTTTAATCACTTATACCGCTAACAAAAGACTTAGGCAACAAACTTGCCACATCTACACGCATCTGCGTGTGTATGCACAAGTATTAAAAATGTATTTTATATTGCGCTTACATTGCAACACCATTGCAACGGATTTAAGCTTTTTAATTAAAAACTATTGGAGCCGATCTATGCCTGCTGTTGCCGTTGCCAACTGCAAATTTGACCCGCTGACCAGCGACGACAAGTTTGGTTAGTTAAATAACAACAGCAAATACAATTTTATTGATGACAAATTTAATTACGTACACAAATAAGATTCTGTGTGCCTTAGCTATTCCACTGGCAAATAGCCCGCGGCTGAATAAATTGAGACTTGTGAGCAGAATACTGAAATAGAAATAAAGAGAGAATAAAGGGAAGGCAAAAGAGAACATTAGAGAATATGTATAGTCTGAAAATCATAACTTTTGATAGAATGAATCAGAGAATAATGGTTCGCCTTTCTCAATTTTTTGTTTGTTTTTTACATTAATTTAAGTAGGTATTAGAATCAATTTACTCTTCTTTCGGCTTTCTACAACAATTGTTCGCCAACTCGACTTTTTGTCTAGCCATAGCAGCCATATATATAAATAAACAATTTTTCTTAACGTATTTTGTCTTAACGTTTAATGCATTTCAAGCGTTTTAATAAATCAATTAGCAAAAACGTTTCTGGTTTTAAATAAAAGAAGTGACAATATATAACGTCTTAAAGCCAAATTTGTGCTTCATGCTTCATATTTGAAAGATGCTGATTAGCTGTGGCTAATAAGGCAAAATTTAATGCGTGCCAAAATGGGCAGCTGATCTGCTTAGCTGTTATAATGTGGTCATTTATGTGGCTTAGAGCAATGAACCTGGAAATCGAGAGAATGTCTATACTATGTGCGACTATTAATAGCAGTATTTAAGAGCTGAGCGCTGTCGCCTGCTAAGATTAATTGACCAGTTCGGTTTATTGAGACGACTTAGGCACATCTTCTATCGGTAATTTAACTAATTTAAATGATCATCAATCAGTGATATTCACATTTAGACAAATATGTAGCTCTCAGAAGAAACTGTAACAACAATGGCGAACAAATATTTACAAACTACAAATGCTGACAAATTTGCACCTGGCCAATTGACAAAGAGACACATCGTGAACGCGTGGGCGTCTCGCCTCGGCTTTGAGTCAGCGAGTTGTTTGTTGGCCGAATTAGGCAGCCAGCTAACGTGTGTGTGTAAACTTGACACTGACATAGTCAACAGAGCGAGTTATGCCAATTGTTTTTTTTATTTTTCGTTATTTTTCTCGATCTGTTTGCATTTCCTGAACAGTTTACAGTTTAACGCTTAAAGGAAACCGCTTTAGCGCTTGGAATGTATACACATTTAAATATTTAAACTTTTATTTGATGTGTTTATTTCCATCTTTCATTTCACGTATTGTTATTATTAGCACATTGCGTGTCAGAAATCTTAAATCAATAACCAAGCCAAATATTTTTGTGAATTTCTCAATAATTTGAGAAATGATTGCGCACACAAGCAATTAAAATGATGTATACAACAATAAAAACAAAGCACAGTAGAAAACATTCACAGCTTGGTGATGTCAAGTGCTGTGTGATTATTATTATGATTATTTACCTTTTGTCTTTGTTTGGATTTACGTCAAGAACGCCGATCGTTCCGTTTGCTTTTAGGTTTAACAACCTATGCGTCAAAAATGTAATATAATATTCCCAACTGAATTTAGTTTCTCATCCGGTTTGGCGGGTATAGTTCATAGCTTATTTTAGATTTAGGTGTTCGCGCTTACACGTGCGTACTTAACATGATAAATTCATAACGCAGATTGTAAGCCATTTGAATACTGATTAACTGATTAAACCTGTTAGATATATTGACATATTTTAAATATGCATGTTCTTCGCTTTGCCTTAAGTGCCTTATAGAAGATTAACTTTTTTTTAATATTCCCATAAAACTGTTTCATAAATTTGCTTTGCTTGATTCGAATGTGTTCGTTAGTTGGCATAGGGTCTGTGAGAAAAACTCATGTTCTATATGTGCTTTGACAAGAATTTCTTGTTTTCGAATATCGATTTGAGAGCGTCCAGCGATTAGTGCATTATTATCCAAGGTCGATTAGTTCGATTTCAATAATTTAAGCGCGTTTTTAGTTTTGTGCGGCTGGACTGTAAAATGTGAACATCATCACTATACCCCCAAAAATGAGTGAGGCAGCGAGACAGACAGAAAGGGAGATAGATTGATTGATATAGTATAAGAATTATAATTATATATCGTTCTATAGGTGAGCTGAATGAACTGGTTTTTCTGCCGCCTAGGAAATAAGTTTAAAAATGAATGAACTGCATAATTAAGATTAATGGCACCATCTTCAACCCGTTGTTGGGCATGTTTATGCTGCATTTAAAATGTGGCATGGCCGCGCTAATTGATTTGCATATACGTACATCAAAAGCACGCCTTCGACTACCGTGATGCTTTTGTAGCTTTAAGCAAGAATGAAAAAGGCAGAGAGAAAAATATAGAATAGAAGCAGAATCTCAAATACCTTGGCCATTCTTGAACTTTTGGCCTGAGGCCAGACAACATGATTATAATTATTAATTTGCAATTGTCCAAATGCCAGCTGGATGGCGGGGCTTGCGAAGGTTTCGATAGAATACCATTAGACCGTTGAATGAAGGCGGCAAAGTTCAATGCAAATTGGCAGCAATGCCACCAAGGTGCTAAACGATAATAAAAAAAATCCTCAAGACTGAGTAAGAAAAAGCGAAAAGCATTTGCTTGGGCATTAGTTTAACACATCATTTATGCAACTGCAATGGCCGCTTTGCTGACCTTTTGCCAAAGGCGACAGAGTTGACAACAACAATTGCTGTGGCAGAAGCAACGATCGTTTAGGCCGCCTAATTAATGCCGATGCCAACAAGTTGCAACTTTATGGCTAACACTGCTGGTCAAGTACGCGGTTGCTAAACACATTGATTGATTACGCGACCAGTCAACTGGACAGTGAGATTTCTGTGTGTGTGTGCGTATCTTTTGGCAAGTTAGCTGCAGTAATCAGTTGTCTTTTTACGGCCTATGAGCATATGTTAACATATCTATATTAAATATGTTTACATGAAAACTAAGACACAGCTAAGTCATTAAAAAGGATTCTATGTTCAGCCGTAAAAATATAAAATTTATGAACTACATATAAAATAAAGTGTTGAGGATAGATATTAGAAATTAGAAAAAAGGATCGATAACTGTAGCAAACCAAACATTCGACTTAGAGAGGAGCTATTAAAATTAGCACTTAAGGCACTCAAATACAAACAAATTTTATCGTTTGTTTAATTTCCAATTGGTTTCTTTTATGCTTCCAGAACTGTAATCCTGAATCAAACATTTGCTGCACCTATCGCCCAGTGCCAACCACCACAACAACCCGGCGAACGACCACAACAACCACACCTGTGCCGTTTGCCACCTGTCCACGTGATTCGGATTGTGTGTCGTCACAAGATTGCCGCAATGGTGAAATCAGCGCCGTCAACTATGTCAAAAAGCAGGGGGTAAGTTTCAATGCGACATTTATCAGTCCAAAGACTGCTTAATTGGCTCAACTTGTGCAACACAAATACGATGAAAAAAGAGAGGGACGCACAAACAAAAAGTAATCATTAGCACCGGCAAGTTGTCTGGGCGTGTCAAAAGTTATAACTTTTGTTGGCGGGCATCCGAAAAGCATTAGAAAAAAAAACACGCAACGGCATCAAATCGCATTTGGATGTGCCAATCATGAGATGCCCCGAAAACGAAGCAGCGCTTCACAGATAACTGCAGCAATCGTAGCACATTTCACAAGCAATGCAAGCCACAACTGCAACAGCAACAGCAACAACAACAGCAACAGCAGCCAAAAACAGCCAGCAGTAACTTGAAAAAACCCACAACATCTACAAATGCAGCTTATTAGCACACAATTAGTTAACATTTTCAGACAAAATATTCTTTTGTTATTGCTGATTGTTGTTGTTGTTGTTGGTTTCTGTAACTAGATGCAAATTGCGCTCAACTTTTGATCTATTTGGTTTTTGTTTTCCCAATTCTGCGAGATGACGAATTGTCCGCCTATACAATCTGAGATTGAAATTTGATTTGACATGACATGAAAAGTAGAATTTGCCAAGATGAGTCAACATGGTGTGGGAGGATGCGAGTTGCTTAAATTACCAAATCAAATCTGCATGGAAATATTGACTCACTGCATGTTTACAGCTTTAGATTAAAGATTGTTTCTACATTTGTCTTTAATTTGGCATGTTGACAGGTTTTTTTTTTTAATTGTTTGTATGGAACATATGCATTTACTGATTTAATTAAGATTGTGCCGATTGTATTTGTACTTGCTGTTTAATTTGCAAAATGACATTCAAATTTTAGTTGTGCTGCCTGGTGACCTTTTTTTAAAGCCATAAGATTTGCCAACAAAGTTTAGCTTTTAGCCTAAAGTAAATAGCAGAAAATGTTTTTGCTTTGATTAACATGAATGCAGGAAAAAATGTAGGTGATTTACATTAAAATTACAATGATATTGCCCAAGTCGGAGACCGTTGACGCTGGCGCTGGCGCTGTCGTTGCCATAGTCAGTGGCAATGTCAAAACGAAAGACTCAGGCAACGAACTTGATGCCGTCAAGTGGCAATCAAGCAATGGAATGCAGTTGAACCTACAAGTAATGTGCATGAAATGCATTCAAGCCGAAAATGTGTTAAATTACGGCCTACCAGAATACTAGCCAGTTAAGACAGAGAGAGAGAGAGAGAGAGAAAGAGAGAGAGAGAGAGAGAGAGAGCGAGACAGACGCCCCTGCCCGGCTAGAGGGAACAGGATGGCACTACTTTTCTTCACGATTTATACAGAGCTGGTGCTGGCATTGCAATTGCATAATTTGTTTACATGCAATGGCCAACAAAACGGGTCAGTTGCGCACTCAACGCTCTGGTTGCCTGTTGCCGCATGTTGAACGAAAAACCAAAAACAACAACAACAACAAATGTAAAAATACAAAAAATCATCACAGCAAGTGAATTATGTTGCAGACGCTGCAGCAGTTGCAACCACGCACTTAAAACTGAAATCGTTGCAGTCAGTTGATGTTTCTTATTTCGTTGTTTTTTTTTTTGTTTTTTGTTTTTTTTTTTGTTTTTTGTGACTGCTCTTTTCGGTGGGCCACAGTCTCATAATTTGCCTCGACTCAATAGCAGCGGCAGCCTCAGCCTCAGCAGCTGGCGACGAGCAGGTCCAGCGACGATTACGCACCACAAAGGTGCCTCGAACTCGTTAAGTTATGCAGGCATTGACGCCAATTGCGTGGCATGCTACAAAATGCACGCTGGGGACAACAAGCAGCACATGCAACAACAATAACATTCGGTTCAGCTCTGTGTGTATAGACGAACCAGTTGCCGCAATGTATCCCTAATTTACAAGAGTGCGAAGAGGCAAAAATAACTTAAGTAGTTTAACAGTGAAAAATGCGCGGAATGCAACATTGCAAGGTCGTTCGACTGGCTGGGTAGCTGGCTGGCTGGCTGGTTCGTTGGCAACCCTCTCTGCCTGTCCAGAGTTGCAATTTCGCCTTGCAAGTGACGCCTTGGGAGAGGCCATATTGCGGCCTAGCCCAACTCGTAACTCTCGTTCTGATTTTGGTACGGTCAGCAGTGATTGCAATGCGGATATCTGATCAATTAATGTTTACATGCCACATGCGACGCATGCCCACTGTGCCCGTATCAGCTATTGACCGACCTTTAAGCTTCAGCATTTGCTACGCTGATTGAGAGCGCTCCCTTTTATAGTTATGTGTTTAATTGATCATCCGACCAACTGAACTGAAAGAATGTCTTAAAGCCAGCAAACTGAAATGTATATCACATATAATTATGTAGGTGATTATGGCGCGTATTTTCATTATGGTCATTTATCATTTAAGCTGCTGTGCAAGTTGAATGTTTTACATTTTATAACATGCCGCATTGCGTGAACTCAATTTTCAGTCCGTTTTTGTTCCACTTCCATGTAATTTATGTAAAACGAAATTTTCTGCTTCTTCTCGAGCCGGTTTAACACTTGCAACTTTGTCAAATTATAAGCTTCTTGCTTATTGACATTTTACACAGCGTAATACATAAAAATTTATAACACTTCGGCAATTTTATAAATAAAAATCATTTATAAATATATTTTCAATATTCAAAGCTTCAAAATAGATGCAGAAAAGTTATTGTAGCTTTTTTATAATTTTTTATAATTTCTACTAAATAGTATTATAATTTCTTTAATCTCTCTGATGTTCGCATAGCTCAGCTAATCGCATTGAATCGAAACAATGACCTAGCATTCCGCATGGCAGGCAAAGGGGCTTTTTGCTCAGATTTGCTGTCTCAAATGTTGCGTTATTTAAGCTTTTAACGTGGACAGCGGTATGGCTAGCTAACTGTGTTGCTGTAGAGGCAAAAGCCGTAATACGAAACAGCAGAAAAAAAATAAACCACAAAAGGCTAACACAACAAACAGAGCATGTCGAGGCACACATCAGTGGCAAACGCCAACAATAACAATAATAATGATGACGGTGATAATGATGATGGCGATGTTGAAGATGACAACCACGACTTCAAGGTCTAGGTCGACAACAAGACGCTGTCAGGCAATCGTTGACAGCGTTTAACAATTTGTTTTTGGGTATTTATTTTGTTTATTTTTTCGCCTAATTTATTAGTGTTTGGAATTGGAAATTATGTAGCAGCTAATGCATGCATATCATTATATTTGATTTCTGTTATAGATATGCACACATATACACATATAATTTATATAAGGTTGTAATAACAATTTTAGATCGACTGGGCACATAATTAATAGATCAGAAAGGCGTGTAATAATTTGGATTCATTTATTCGCCATCTAGTTGACCTGCGCTATAAATTAGCAGTATTTCGGACTAGTATTATTTATGGCTAAGAAGACGATGCATAAACAAAAGAGTTAAGCGACAAACTTGAGCAACAAAATGTTGCTTGCTTGCTACATGCACATGAGGGCCGGGCCAAATGTAAGATGCCAAAAGCATAAACACAAAATAAAAAAAATTTTATTTTTATAGGCCCATAAATAGTCAAAGCAAAAAAAAAAAAACGAAAAAAAAAATCATATACAAGATGTAGGAATTTAATACAGGGGTATTTGCCACATTAAAGCTGCCATAAAAACAAATTCGCGAAACATTTGTGTCATAAATTTCAATTTTACATAAGGTGCTAGATACACTCTTGACATTTCGAAGAAGAAATACACACGAAGGCTTCAATTACCAATGCATTAATGATCTTTTTTTTTGGCAGCTAAATCAAAGCTTAAACCATTTCTAACAAAGTTTCTGGTACGATGTCATGCTATAAGATAGAGTAATTGATATTTTGAGTTTTGCATACATTTCGTTAATAATTCGGCGTTTGGTCAGTTCGTTGCCTAAGTCATTTGTTTTTTGACTTGAAGCAGCTGGTGAGCCTGCGTTTGCCAGCCTCGCTAACCAATGGTATTAAAATAAATTTCATAAAATTTCATATACTTATTGTAATTGCAACATTATTAACAAATTGCAGCGTGCAGCAGCAGAGACAGGCAAAAATAACAAAAATAACAAAAACAGCAAACAACATGTTGTATGGCCAACAAAATTTATTAAAAGCATTTTGACGTCATTGTTGTTGTTGCTGTTGCTTCTGGCGATTACATATTTTAGCTGTCGGCTGTACAAGTAGCATCGGTTTATTGTTGTTGTTGTTGTCACGGTTGTTATCTCGAAGCTGCAAAATGATTGATCATAAGCAAGAGGGCAGCAGACGCGACTTAATCGGTGATCAGGTGGACGCTGAGGGCTGCTGCCCGCTGCCCGCTGCCTGCTGCCTGCTGCTTGTCATTGATCAACAACAACAACAAATTATGTCAGTTTCGCATTGTTGAATTTTTTCATATATTTTTTGCTGTTTATTTTAATACCCTGCACCAATTTAAAGTTGTATGTTGAACTGCGTTGAGCTGAGGGACTAAGAAAGCCAGATGAAGTTAATAAAGTAAAGACAAATGCATGTTAGGTTTGGTTACAGGGCATCTAGCAGTCTGTTACTCTCGACTAGAGCATGTACTTGTTTTTTTTTTCTTAGCTTGGCTGCAGCAGCAGTCTTAATGATAACATGTATTACATAAAACTTAATGCGTGCGTCTCTTGACTTAATGCTCAATGAGTGATGTCTACATTAAGATAACATTTGATTAACGCTTAATTGATGAAAATGATGCCAGAGGGCCAACTAACGATAATGATAACAAATTAAGGCAGCGAAGAAGGACAACCACAACCACATCCACAACCGCAATGGCAAATTCCGGCCTAGTCAACGGAAGCAACTCGATTCGCATTCGCATTAAATAATAATTATTAATTTGTCTGGCAACGAATCTCGACTGCTGTCGCTGTTCACTTTTCGCTTAATTTTTAACAAATGTGCACATTATTTTGGTTGACTTCTGCGGCATTTTTTTTCACAACTCGCATTCGCACGCCCCGCAGTAGCCGCTGGCGTCTGTCGTCCGTCTGCCACTTGAATTATGAGTAACAAATTGCGCGAGACAATAAAACAGAAGGTCGCCCCGTTGACAACGCGGCCGTGTGAAGAGCCAAGAGTCGAGCTGAGTTGCGTCTTGGGATGTGTTTAATGTTTCGAATCTGTTTGCAGAATTCTCAATTCACAATTCTTTTGTGGGCGGCTATATAAGCATTTGCGATTGCGTAAGCAATGCGACAAGAGTCAAGCATTATTTTTATCGCTTGCATGCAAATCCAAAGTGTTGAATAAAAAAACAATAACAATTTGTTATTTGCGAGAAGAAAAAATACCAAAACATGGGTATCATCCATTGCTGCTGTTTCGCCTCTACATTTATATGTGTGTGTAGTACTATTATTGCTTAACAGAGTTGTATGTATCATTTACGTAATAAATACATAACTTGAACTCTTTAGCAGTTGGTGTTATTTTCTAAAGTTATTAATTGGTCAGTTAAAGATACAACTTTTACAGATATGCACTTGTTTTAATTGTTTATAATATATGTGTATCGTTTCATATTTATCGCTTTTTCCGCTAGTAGAAACTTTTAACAAAAAAAAAGAAGTAATTCAGGTATTTAAATTTCGCCAAAAGGCTTTTTTCCATTTTTTTTCTTTTGTTTCGATAACTTTCGCAGTTTGTAAGTGACGCAAATTTCTTTTAAAAACTGACAAAATGCCGATAAAATGAACATTTATATTATGCATTTGCTTTAATAAGCAAATTTAGATATATTTTCATTTATATTCATTTTCGTTTAATTTTAATGGTGATATTTGAGCAAATTAGTCAGCATATCTTAGTTTTCGTTTGCTTTGTCACGCGCCTACAGATTTTTACAAATATTTCCGTTTGCCATAATTATTGCTGAATTTAGCATATAAATAAGCTAATTTTGTGGTTGTGCATGTGTGTGTGTGTGTGTAGGTGTTGCCAGTGTGCAAATGACTTGGGCGACAAACTTGACACAGCAACAACGTTTGTGGGGCTGCATTTCAAAATGCTGCTGCAAAAGATTGCAGCATGAAACTGCAAATTTCTGGGTTACCATTAACACCACATAGAATACTAAAGAAGAGGCAAGCCAAAAAGAAAAAAAAAACAATTGACAGGCAGGCAACATTGGCCACTTTAATGATCAGGTAGCAAAGCGAGGCAGTCGAGTAGTTAGCAGTCGAGTGGCAAGCCGCTTGTTGCTTGCTGCTTGTGGCTTTTTGTAATTTAATGCGGTGCATCGCTGCATGGACTTTGAAGCACGACCCAGACACGACTTTGGCTACTTTGGCTCAGCTGTTTGCGGCAACGCCTGGTGTTAATTTATGTGGCAGCTGCCCGCTTTAATTGACTCGCTGCAACATTTGAAATTAACCCGACTCTCTTCTATATTAACATCTCTATATTTTAGCCAAATCGCTGCTATGCACCAGAGATTTGCTGCCGCATGCCATCGACAACACTGACTGAGGATGGCTACATCTTCAATCTGCCCGAGAAGACCTTCCCGCTGCCGACGAATCCCACAGTGCCCGCTGTGCGCACCACCCAGCCTGCTTATCGTCCACAGCCGACCGAGTATCTGCCCCCGACGACCACTCGTCGTCCCGTTGTTGAATATTTGCCACCACAGACCACTCGTCGTCCCACCTATCAGCCGCAGCCAACCCAGTCGCGTGCCACCCAACCGCCACGCCCACAGCCTACACAGCCGGCCTACCGCCCACAGCCTACACAGCCGGCCTACCGCCCACAGCCCACACAGCCAGCCTACCGTCCACAGCCCACTCAGCCCGCACCCACGAAGCCCGCGTACAACCCCTTGCCCACAGCAGCGCCGACACGTCGCCCCACCAACGAATACCTGCCGCCCGTCTCATCCAACGAGATTCCTCACCGCGAACCTCGTCCCACACAGCCACCACGTTACGAGCCGGACCGTGTGCCTCAGCCATCGAATGAGAAGCCTGTGTACCGCGGAGAGGATCAGCTCTCGCCGCAAATCTTCCCCACACCGCAAGCCGCCGAGCTGCCCAAGCATTTCGCCAAGTGCGCCTCAGCGCTCGTCTGCACCACGGAGAACTATTGCAATGCCATCGGTGTGCTAAGCGACACGCCCATCCAGTTGAGCCCCATGGAGGCTGCGTTCCGTGTGCCACTCACCGATTGCCTGGTGGCTGAGAGCGGCGTTCCCGGCAAGTGCTGTCGCGATCCCAACTACGTCGATCCTTGGCCCGTCAATCTCGCTGGCGTTTGCGCCACACGCAACTCGCGGTAAGTACTGAAGTACATATGTTTATGTATATGTATTGTATTGAATATATATATGGTATATATGTATATAATATAATCTAATAAAAATCTTCTCGTTTAATTTCTGACAGCACCAAACCCACCGGCGTTAAGGATATTGATGCCAACTTTGCTGAGATCCCATGGCAAGCAATGATTCTGCGCGAGTCGAGCAAGACTCTGCTTTGTGGGGGCGCCATCATTGGCGACGAATTCGTGATCACCACGGCTAGCTGTGTGGATGGGTAAGTTGTAGCTCGAGTCCCTAGTTAAGGTCGGGTAGATTACAATTGATGAATTATTCCGTTAGTGTACCCATTAACGATGTGCGCATCAAGGCCGGCGAATGGGAGCTGGGCAGCACCAATGAGCCACTGCCATTCCAGCTGGTGGGTGCCAAGACCATCGACGTCCATCCCTCGTACAATCCGTCGACCCATGCCAATGATTTGGCCATCATACGTTTGGACAAACGTTTCGAGTTCGCCACCCACATTCAGCCGATCTGCATCAGCGATGAGGATCCCGGTGCATCGGAGCGCTGTGTGACCACCGGCTGGGGCAAGCAGGCCCTCTCAAGTAAGCATTAAGCTGACAACATTTATACACCAACTAATCCCCATTTCAATTTACACATTACAGTTCACGAGGAAGGCGCCATTATGCATGTGACCGATGCCTCAGCACAGGCCCGCAGCAATTGTGGTGCGGATGGAACGAGCGTGTGCAGTGCCACCAAATTCGATTCGTGCGAATTCGATGTTGGCAGCGCGCTAGCCTGCGGCAGTGGCTCCAATGTCCGGCTCAAGGGTGTCTACAGCGGCGAATCCAATTGCGGCGAGAATCAATCGGTGCGCTTCTCCAAGCCGGACATCAAATGGATTAATCAGGCATTTGCTGACCGCAGCAAGCCGCTGCTCCTCAAGCGCTTCTAGAGCGTTCTGATTTGGCCAACCACTCGAAGAAGAAGAAGATGCAGAAGCGCAAGAAGAATCCGAATCAGATGATTAAAATGATCATAATGAGGAATCCATTCAGGCGACAGCTCAACTGTTGCAAGCACTTTTTTTTTGTTTAGTTGAACTATTTGTAATGTAGCCAACTATGCTCTGCTGTTAAAACTCTTTCAACCACTTCTCTCCTAAAGCACCACTAGCAGCAGAACACCACCACTCCACTCTCATTCATGCATGCCCGAAGAACTTTCTAATTTATTCACGACAAGAGCCATTTTTTCGACCTGACTATTTAATTTGAAATGCCAGAAAATTCTTTTTTTGAAACTATTTAAATTTTAGTTCAAATAAGTGAAGGGAACATTTTTCCACTGTTCTATTTTAATGGTACTTCTCTATACCAACAAGTTGTAAAATATATATATTTAATTGTAAGTTTAGGTTCTACGGACAAGCTCAATGAATTGCGAACGAAAAACGTTACAATAATATCCATGCACAATAATTCCACAAAAAAAAAAACAAATGACGATCTGCCACTCCCCATTCAGAGAAATTGAGATTATACAAATATAGTTATTTTTGATTGTTTTTCTACCTAGGTTAAGCGATCATTTCCCCCTTATTGCCGTGCAGATCCCGAGATTTACCGTTATTTAAAGCTTTTCCTATATCGTAAATCGTATATATGTATATGTAATATGTTAAACATGTTGTATAAAGTGTCTATGAATCTAAATTTAGCTTCTTATTTAATTAATAAATAAAGAGAAATTATTTAGATATATATCTGTTGTAAATGCGTCATTTTATTGATGTTATCTTTTGTAAACAAACATCACATTTGTACCTAAGTACAATAATCAATTCCTAGCCTGATCATAATTAGTCGTATACCAGAGCACAGACGCTTCGATGGCCTCCCCAAATTCTGTAAACTTAAAATCTGGCAACATCTTGCGCAGCTTTGCATTCGATGCTGTTTTCTTGAATTGTCCATCTGCCTTGCTCGTATCACAGACCAGTTTGCCCTGCAATATATATTATTTTAATGTGATAAAGTTTGATTGATGTAAATACTCTATGCCCACGACTCACCTTAAAGTTAAATGCCTTGGCTATGGCCTGAGCTACCTCATAGATCGTCACCTCTGACGCCTCGTCTACACTCAAAACAATGGGCTCAACACTATTGTAGTGCCTCAGCACCCAAATCATCAGCTTGGCCAAGTCCAGGGAGTAGATGAACTGACGCAAAGGTTTGCCACTGCCATAGACTGTAAAAATCTTTTCGCTTTCATCCAACTCGGGCTGCTCGGTGCGCAGCTTGTGCATGCGATTAATCATGCCTGGAATTACGTGACTGACATCGGGCTTGTAGTTATCGTGCGGACCAAATATATTGCATGGTATCACGGATGTGTACATGTGTCCATACTTGTCGTGATACGCATGATTCTGTATGTCTATCAAACGCTTCGCATACGAATAGCCATAGTTCGAGGCATGTGGTGGCCCATTGTGCACCATTGTCTCATCGATGGGGTAGCTGGTCTTGTCCGGAAATATGCATGTGGACAGGCAGGAGACAACGTTCGTGCAGCCCAGCTCATGTGCCGTTTGCAGTACATGATCGTTGATCAAACAATTGTTACGCTGGAATTGTAGGGTCAACATTTTCAGTAGATAAACATTTTCAGTTCCTGTTAACAGCTTACCAAAAAATCTAGATTGTTGTTCATATTGTGAAACAGACCACCGACCATGGCAGCCAAGTGTATTACATGCGTTGGCTTCACTCTCTCAAACAATGCCTGCGTGGCGGCCAAATTTCTATTGTTATTTGATTAGTTATATGAAACCAAATATTGTTTACACAATAATTGTACTCACGTTAAATCTGCATCTTTCGAACCGGCAAAGAACCATTCCTCATCGCTTGGCTGTTCAGCTTTGATCACAGTTTGCAAAGCTTTGCCCACAAGACCAGTTCCACCAGTAACTAACACCTTTTTCATTATTTTAATAAACTTACTTCAGTGTCTTTTTATCAACAAACGCAAACAGCTGATAGTCCTAAGAGTAATGGTCAACAGCAGAAGGCCAAGCATCGATATTCAAAGAGCCGATATAATAAAATACCAAACTGATAGTATCGATATTAATCGAGTTAGTGTACTCGATACTTAATAAGTTGTTTGTCAGCCGGCCTGCATTGAAAATTTGCGTGTGTAAAAAAATGCATAATAAATAAATAAACAACATGGATATGCAAATTTTAGACGCCGTAAACGACTTTTTGGTAAGAGCTGATAAAGCACACATTGAAAAGTAGTTAATCAGCGCCATATTTTGTACAGAAAGTTGACTCCATAGACGAAGCATTTGTCAGCGTCATTGTTTTCAAGTCCGATGATGATAAAGCGAGCAGTTTCACAAATAGCCTGAGTAAGTTTGCAATTAAATGTTGGCCGCGAATATATATGAATATTTTTCTATTCAAGTAACCGCCTTTGGCAATGTGGAGAATCGGGAGCAGGTGCTGCGCTCATATCTGCTGCGGTCTGCAGAGGCGCCCAGTTATCACATGCAGGTGCTGATGGGAGCGCTGCCCAAATTGGTGGATGCCCATCTAATAACAGCCAGGTAACAGATAAATCATCACAAAACAATAATATTTATGTAAATGTTTATGTGTTAATACATAGAATGCTGTGCGACAAGGTGTTGTCCTGCGAAAAGCTTGACTACGAGCGCAAAACATTTTGGATCGAGAGTTTTCGGCTCATCAAGAAGGTCATCGCCCAAGTGGACTACAAGGGAGTGCGGGAGATCATGAAGGCGTGCCGCGACAAGGCTCAATGGTTTCCCCTCAATGTCAATGTCACATATCTGCCACAATTGCTGGCCGTCGAGGAAATAATACGCTTCATATTCGATCGTAATAATTGTTTGCTGCCCGCCTATTTCATAGCAAATGAAATAATGCGTCCGTTTCCCTATCACTGGAAGCTCAACCAGCTGATGACGAACTTTGTCGAGGAGTTTCGCACAACAGCGCAAATGGTGTCCATTATTGGTCATGCCAATATGCTGCCCATTGTTGAGCATTTCGGGTATGCGGATCACTTAATGAACTCCTGGCGACTGGATCACAACACTTTGAAGTTTAACTTCAAGGGCAGTCTGCCATATGAACCCGAACTGCTGGAGGATCAGACACCGCTGTTGCGCTATGTGCTCGAGCAGCCATATTCGCGGGAAATGGTTTCGGTCATGCTCAATCTGCAGAAGCATCAGAAGCAACGCTACAATGCGCTCGAGGAGCAACTGGTCAATCTGATAATACATGCGATGGAAATGACTGAAACAAATGATGCTACTGCGGGCAGTGGCTTCAATGCATACGACGAACAAATCTCGCCCAACGAATGGGTTTGGTTGCATCTTTCCTCACAGCTGATCTACTTTGTGCTCTTTCAACTTGTAAGCTTTATGCACATTGTGATGGCGCTGCATGATAAGGTAAACGGATTCATCGAATTCTCGGCATAAGTTTGTAAAATCTTTTCCTAAAATTTGCAGCTATCGAAACTGGAGCTGCGCAAGGGACGCGATCAGCTAATGTGGATACTGTTGCAGTTCATCTCGGGCAGCATACAAAAGAATCCAGTAAGTCAACCCAACTGTCCTCGAATTACAGTTTACTCTACATTTAATCAACATTTCGCACAGATCACCAACTTTTTTCCTGTGTTTCGACTGTTTGATCTGCTCTATCCGGAGCAGGAGCCACTAAAGCTGCCCGACTACAACAAGTCATCGCTAGTGCGTCACATGGCGCCCATCTGCATTTGGATACATCTAATGAAAAAAGCGCGTGTGGAGAATATGAATATAACACGACCACTGCCTATCGCACTCAAGAATCATCAAGAGTGCGTATTTGAATTAGCTCAAAAAGTTGATAGATAATTATCCAAATTAATTACAGCTTCCTTCAGCATCTGGTCGCGCCGAATAGCATGATGAACGTCACATTAGGCAACGATTTTCGCATTATACTCATCTGCAATGCGTACTCCACGAATCAGGAGTATTTCGCGCGACACATGAACATCCTGCTGGATGCGATGAATGGCAATGCCAAGTCAGCGAATGGCACACCAATACCAGCAGTGACCTACTCCGTTTCGGTGCTCGATAGCCTTACGTTGCACAGCAAAATGTCGTTAATTCACAGCTTTGTCACCCAAATGCTTAAGCAGGCGCAAAGCAAGACGCTGGTGCCGGCACCGGCTCTTATTGAAACGTACGCCAGACTGTTGGTCTATACTGAGATCGAGTCGCTTGGCATCAAGGGTTTTCTGAGTGAGTTCATTGCAGAGGTGGAAGTGGCCAATATTGGAAGAGGGTTTGCTAACACATTTACACTTTAAATTGTTGGAATATACATGTATATATGTATATATTTTATAAATTTTCTATTGATTTTAACAGTTTATTCGGCACAGTCGATTATATTTGATGACCTTATTTATCAGAGTATATAGAGAAAGAATCCTCTATTTTTGGCCACAGAAGCTTGAAAACCAAAGTCAATTTCATTGGATCGTTGCAATGGCAACTATGTTATCGTATTCAAAATTAATTTAAGATAGGCTCCGACTTTCTTGGGAAGAAACCGTCCGATGTGACAAGATATACTTAAACAATTATATATTATATATGCATATCTTACAGCTCAACTGCTGCCAACGGTCTTCAAGAATCACGCTTGGGCCATGCTCCACACGCTGATGGAAATGTTCTCGTATCGCTTGCACCATGTGCCCACCCACTATCGCGTCCAGTTACTGTCGCTGCTCTACTCGCTCTCATCCGTGCCGCAGACAAACAAAATGCAATTGAATCTATGGTAACTTTGCAATTCTGACTCCCAAAACCAAGTCAATTATTCAATCTTCTCTTTCTGCAGCTTCGAGTCGACCGCTTTACGTTTGATTACGAGCATTGGCTCCGCCGAGTTTCAGTCACAGTTCTCGCGCCATTTAAATGATAAATCACCCGGCGGCGTGGCATCCAATGAAAGCGAGGAGCTGAATCGTGTGCTCATCTTGACGCTGGCGCGTTCCATGCATGTGCATGGCGGCGGCGATGAGTTGGCCGGCTGGTGCAAGGACTTTCTGTCCAACATTATGCAGCACACGCCGCACTCGTGGCCATTGCAGTCGTTGGGCTGCTTTCCGCCTGCCTTGAACGAGTACTTTACACAAAACAATCATCCTGCTGAGAACAAGCAGCAGCTGAAAAAATCTGTGGAGGAAGAGTATCGCAATTGGACATCCATGTCCAATGAGAACGACATCATTGCGCACTTTTTGAGGCCCAACACAAATCCGCTTTTTCTTTGCCTTCTTTTCAAAATCATTTGGGAAACGGAGAGCATTAGTCCTGTCGCTTACAAGTGAGACTCGACTACGACTTGTCTTTGAAACATTTTGTAATTTGCAATTCTTGAATTTCATCTTAGAATTCTAGAGGGGATCAGCGCACGCGCTTTATCCACGCACCTACGCAAGTTCTGCGATTATTTGGTCGCTGAAGTGGCCAGCTCTTCGGATGGCCGCGACTTTATACACAAATGCGTGGACACCATTAATAATATGATTTGGAAATTCAATGTGGTCACCATAGATCGGCTGGTGCTCTGTTTGGCTCTGCGCACCCATGAGGGCAACGAGGCTCAGGTTTGCTTGATTATTATACAGCTGCTGTTGCTAAAGGCCTCCGAGTTGCGTAATCGCGTCCAGGAATTTTGCAAGGACAACAATCCCGATCACTGGAAGCAAAGCAATTGGTGAGTACAACATATTTCAAGCCTATTCGCAGCGCTTACTTAAACTTTTGCTCGTAGGCATGAGAAGCATCTTTCGTTCCATCAAAGCTATCCCGAAAAGTTTGCACCGGATGAATCTGCATCACAGATCCCACTGCCCGTTTATTTTAGCAATGTGTGTCTACGATTTTTGCCCGTTCTCGATGTGGTTGTGCATCGCTTCATTGAGTTGACCATTCCCAATGTTCATCAAATCTTGGGCATCATATTGGATCACTTGAGCATCCTCTATAAGTTTCATGGTGAGCAGTTATACCTTATCAAAATGAGTTCTTGCTCAAAATGAAAATAAAATCTCATTATATTATTTATCTTTCAGATCGTCCCATTACGTATTTGTATAACACATTGCATTACTATGAACGTATCCTGCGTGATCGCCTGCCACTGAAGAAGAAGCTGGTAAGCTGTTGCCCAAAATGAGTGACAAGCGGCTGGCTAAATAACAATTGCTTACAGGTTAGTGCTATAACAAGCGCTTTTAGTGAGATACGTCCGGCCAATTGGAGCGTGAGTGAGCCGTATAAAGTCTACCTGCAAGGTCAGGACACGTTATGGACGCCCGAGCTGAGCTATTACATGAATCTCATCCGACGACTGGCGGACAGTGAGTAAACCAATTACTTAATCACATTCCTTTACTTAAGATTGTTCATCGTTTAGCTATCAGTGGCAAGAACGTATTTTACACCACCGACTGGCGTTACAATGAGTTCCCCAATGCGCCAACGCATGCGCTCTATGTTACCTGCGTGGAACTGCTTGGTTTGCCGCTGGCACCTTCTGTGGTCGCTGGCAGCATTATCGATGTGATTGTCGATGGGTATGCGGTGATACCGCAAAAGGAAATACACAGCTACATTAATGCGGTGGGCATTGTGCTGGCCGCCCTTCCCGAGCCCTACTGGAGTGCCATCTACGATCGCCTGCAGGATATGCTAAACTCTCCGAACATGCTCAATTGGACGTATCGCTTTAATGCCTTTGAGCTGTTCAACTTTAAGACTGTGCGCGAGGCCATGCTGGAGAAGAGCTATGCCGTGGTGCTTGCCGTGGCACATGCCGTCTTCCATCACATGGGCGCCTTTAAGCTCGCGGCCATGACAAGGTACATCAAGGAGAAGCTGAAGCCCTGTGTCCGGACCGAGCATCAGTTGTTATACCTGTGCCATGTCTTCGGACCGTTCCTGCAGCGCATCGAGCAGGAGAAACCGAATGCCGTCGCAGGCATTGCTATATTTCTCTACGAAATGCTCGAAACTGTGGACAAGCAGCATGGACCCAAGCCACTGGAGTATATGGATCAGATTTGTGATTTTCTGTAAGCCAATTGTTAAATTCGATTATGTGGACAGAGTAAACCACAATATATTTCCGGTCTTTTAGGTATCACATCAAGTACATACACGTGGGCAATATTATCAAAAACGAATCGGAGGCAATTATTAAGAGGCTGCGACCACTGCTGCAAATGCGTTTGCGCTTCATAACCCACCTGAATCTGGAGGATATACACAATGAAAAAGGGTGAAGCTTACAAATCAATTGCAAAATAATTAAGTTTATCAAATATTTCCTACTAATTCATAGCGCTGATAGCAATGCAAATAGCTCTGCAAATTCCAACGCAAATGCAAATCAGTCTCCACTGCAACCACAGCAACAACAACAGCAGCAACAACAGCAACCACAAGTTCAAACAGCGCCTGTGGCTGCAGCAACCACCAGCGTGCCACTAGGAAGCGGTGGTAATCAGCAAATGTACTTACAACACATGCAACAACAGCAGCAGCAACAACAACAACAACAAATGCAAAGCATGAGCATGCGTCACAACTAGCGAGTGAGAGAGAGGCAACCACAACAGCAACAACTATTTAGCATAAGTTAAGTTCTATGCATTTGTATTAGTAATTATAGTATCTAATGAAATCGAAAAAGTTTCTCATTGTTCGCTCGATGAACACGATTCGCTTAGAACGTTTAGAACTTGTCTCAGTTCCAAGCTGATCTTCACTTCAGTTGTGCTCGCAATGCTGCTCACAATGCACGCGCTTTGTGTATTGCTCATTTGTCTCTTTGGCCTTTTCTCGAGTTGTGTTTGGTGTGAGCTTTGTGACAGGGGCACGGGTGAGTGCAAGGAGTTAACTGCCACAGATTGCCCAGTTCTATTCTATACTCAGCACCTAATTGCCAATGACATCAAGTACTGCAATGAGTTCGAGGACATCGTCTGCTGTCCCCTGCCTTTAAATGCGCAAAATCTGGCGCCAGTTGATGAAACGCGTGCTTTTGAGCGGGGTAAGTGAGTCAGCAGTTAATCATAGTAGAGACTCGTTCGCATTAATTAGAATGGTAAAACGTATTTTTCCGGTTGTAAATATTTGCAATTTGTAAACAACTTATTTTTATATATATTTTACTTTGACCCTTTTTAGAATGCAAGCACTTTAATGACATACGACCTACTTGCCACACCACGCCCTTTATTGTGGGCGGTAGCAAGGCCAAGGGTCGTGAGTTTCCTTTCATGGCACTAATTGGGATTAAGGAGCCGGGCAGAAGCGAAGCCAACTGGGACTGCGGCGGTACCTTGATACATCCTAAATATGTTTTAACGGCTGCCCATTGCTTGGAGACCGATGAGACGAAGTTGGAGCGTTTGGATCCCAAATTCGATTCACCCAAATTTGTTGTGCGTCTGGGCGAATTGGATTACAGTAGCGGCACGGATGATGCAAGGCCGCAAGATTTTCGGGTTGTCAACTACGTGCTCCATCCATTCTATGATGGTGACGATGAGGATAACAACTTTAAGAATGACATTGCCATCATAGAGCTGGACAGGAATGCGACACTGAATGAGTATGTGGCGCCAGCCTGTCTGCCACCGAGCAGCGGTAATGAGAATATGCAGCTAACAGCCGCCGGCTGGGGATTCACCAGTGAAGCTGGCCAGAAATCATCGCATCTCCTTAAAGTAACCCTCGAGCGTTTCGACGACGAGCTGTGCAAAGAGCGTTTAGGACTTGACATTGATATACGTTCCCAGCTCTGCGCAGGCTCCAGCAACGGCGATGGCGACACTTGCAATGGCGACTCGGGCGGACCCATTTTTGTGCAGAGTCCGCGCTACAATTGCCTCAAGGTGTTAATTGGAATCACATCGTATGGCCTGATTTGTGGTCACAAGGGACTGCCTAGCGTCTACACAAAGGTACATCTCTACACGGATTGGATTGAAAGCATTGTGTGGGGTCAGTGAGCCAAGAATTGTGTTTTGAAATTATCTACTTAATTACTTTAAAATTAGAAAACATACTTGTAACAGAAGTTAACTTTTATTTATTGAAGTAAAGGCAACAATGTGTACTTGCAAGTCATTTAGCTCATAAGCATCTAGACGACGTTGAAAATCAGCCAGATCAAATCCGCTTAGACTAAGTATCCAAAAAGGAAAAAAGAAAGAGATTCCACAATTTTCAGAAAATCATTCTCTGCTTGGTTTTTGCTTTTGATATAAGAAATTTGTCAGTTATTTGTAATGTTGCCATATGATTAAAAACAGATCGACAAACAGCTGCGGGTATGGCAACGCTCTAAAGCTCTCTCTCTCTCTCAGTCATTCGTTAAATCTTCAGGTGCTTTCAAGTCCAGATTGAGCTGCGAAACTGTCAGTTTGAATTTCGACGTGCTACGTAACAGACGTGTGCTGCTGTGTGTGCCCGTCCATGTGCAATTCTGCTGCCAAACTAAGCAAGGCACGTACTGCAACCGCCTCTCGAATAGAACGCGCCATTGCATTAAATCAAGCGAAAAGTATTCAATTAGCAACACAAAAAAAAAAAAACAAATAAAATGCAGCAATGCGCAATGTACATTCGATGCGCATACGATTTTAATTGATTAACACATCGCAAGCAGTGTGTGTGTGTGTGCGAGTGTGCGTGTGTGTTAGTGATTGTGTGGGTGGGTGCAATCTGCCACAGTTGTGAGGTGAGGCGAGGTGTTGCAGAGTGCGGAGTGCAACAAACATACCGTTGCCTTAGTAGTAGCTTAGATCGTAATACTGCCGCGGCAACTACATTGTTTTTTTTTGTTGACTTTGATCGTGTGCTACGCTCGAATCTCCCCTCGCCACCCCCCGGCTCCACCCTTCGCCCTCTCTCTTTCTCTCGTTGCCTCCGGTAAGCGCGTGCGTGTCGTAACTTTTGATTAGGTTGGCTTTCTGTGCTGTGTTCCAAGACTCGTCTTCAAGTGCCCCGTCACAGTCACCATCACCATCAGGAGTTGCAGCTCACCCTTTGGAACATTGCGCTTGGCGTTTTTTCGTAACTTATCGCCGCCTACATCGCATAATTTTTGCAGCCGTTTGCCGATTCGAAGGTGAGCTTCAAAGGAATTCACGTTTACCCGTTATTACACCTCGCTGCTGCACATGTATCCACCTCCTTAACGAAATTTTCAATTTTTTAAAGAGTTTTGTATTCCAGGAATATCAAAGTGAGCAACAAATAAAAAAAAAGATGCTTGCTCAGCGCTAGCTTAGAGATGGTTGTGTTTCTAAATGTAATCAAATTAGTAATCATTAAATTTGTATTGTATTTATTTAAATTTTAAGATCAGAACGAAAACATGTTTTAATTTATTTAATAATTTTATATTTGCTAAACAGGTCCAAGCGGTCTTTATTTTTATACCAGCCCCTTCATTTTGAGAAATTGAGATTTATATAAATGTACAGTAATCTGATTTTTACCAATTATTTGACAGTTGTTCTTCGGCGATTATTCAGCACTCACAATTGCAGTAACGTGTGCTCATCCCATTTGAGTTGAGCTGTGCTGCGAGCAGATGAGATCATTTCTAAAATCAAAGAGCAATTCTTTTCAAAACCGCAAAGTCGAAAACACACAACACAAAAGATTGGCCAAAATAAAGACAACATTTCTGGTGTCTGCTTGTAAATCATTAATCACAATAGAAATGTTGACTACGCAGCGGCAAAGTTTTCTACACTGAGTCAAGAACAGAGATATTTAAATACTTTCATTAAACAAATGAAGATTGTTTTTTTTGTTATTGTTTGTTGACCGCTTTGTTGTTGCTTCGCTTGTCTTGTCTTGTCCAAAGAATCTACCCGTAATTAATTGCGGGTTTTGTTCACAGCACTTTTAACCAGGTCGACGCTTTTATGGTCTGATTGTATATAAACTTTGACAGCCTCTTAGAATTGAATCGAAAGCTGTTTGAGCAATTTGTGGAAATTCAACTTTAAGTTACAACCCTAAGCAAATGAGCTAACGAATTACGATTTGCCGATATCAAATAAATCGCAAGTCATTTCAACACTTGCAATGCCAAAATCAACTCAAAAACAACACACACACACACGCACACAAACAAACAAACAAATGACCTTGAGGGTAATAACTCTTCGGAGTTAGTCATGTCTGGAATGCAGCCGAACCACATTGGCAATTCTCTGCCAGCTGCAAAATAACAGCTAACAAACAAAACCGGATGGCATCTGCATGCATCTAACAACACCGAGCCAACTAAGCCAAAACCCACACACAGTGAGCGCTAGAAGTATTTGATGTAAGCCACACCATGCAGTATGAATAGAAGCTTTTCTTCATGCATACATTAGATTTTATTAGCATACTTAGAAGATATGACACAAAGAATTTCAATAAGCCAAATTCCTTTAAAGTATTTTAATCCTAACACAAAAACAAAACAACTACCTCAGGCACACCGAAGACTGCATACCCTTAAATACCAAAATCTAAGCCGAGAGCTATTCTGATGGGAGCTAAAAGCAATAGTATAGATCGATATTGAAATAGTATTTTCATTCTTCAATCTATTATGCCCATTAAAAGCTATATAAAGCCTGAAAACCTGATCAAGAATGTATATGTACATATACTTTACTCACTTCACGACAAATTTGTTGTACTGTTCGCAAGTGTATCAAACAACAAAAAGTGTAAATGCGGAGAGCGAAACCAGTCGTCAGGTTTGTCTAATATGCGGGAGCCGAATACGTTTCAGTTAGGAAAACTGGTTAGAAATACACACACTCAGACAGAGAGAGATATATACATATATAGAGATAAAGAGGAGAGAGACGGAGAGAACGAGAACGAGCGATGCTCAATCAGAGATTTGCCTAAGCATTCGTTCAGCGAATTAAACCTTGGGGCGCATCTTCACTCTGTAAGCTTGCCGTATAGAAATACAACAACTACAGCAACAAAACTACAAAAACACAACAAATACAATACTAAAACAACAACTAGTCAGAACTAAGCTTTATAAGATATTAAAAGCGCTTTGAAATCGACTCGTTGGTTATGCAGTTATTTGGGTATATTCCATACGGAATCTTGAATCAAGTGAAGTGCGCAGCAAACTAAATATAGCACTTGATACTTGATTCTGAACAATACTCAGATTAACATATTGCATTCCAAATTGTTTGCCACTGCTTCACAAACTGTACTCAGTTTGTAATCAATACTTTTACATCTCAAGTTCGTTGCCTAAGTCTTTTGATTTCATGTTTTAACTACATACTGAGTACATATTTGAATTCCTTCACGCAAATTTGGTTTCTGGGGTCCAATAAATAATAAATACCATCAAACTTTTGTCAATTAGCAATATATTTCACCCCCTCCCCTTCCTTGTTCGTGCCGCCTCTCCAAATTAATGTGCATATATCTGTTTATCTCCAAGAGTTCGATTTACGTATTCAATTATCGAGTTGGTGCCAAATCTTGCAACAACTTTCCTCACACCTCCTGAAAAATATGTGCTTATAAAGCAAAAGATAAATATACTTTTCTGGTATGTAAGCTCTTTAATGCCTCTGTTTCCCTCTAAATAATAATAGTAATCACCTTCAAATTACGTAACAACTATTAAGTAAATTGTGACATGCTTGCAATTAAACTTGTTGCAGTGTATTTAATATCGGAAACTGTTTGATGGTATCGCTGTTATTGGTTTTTGGCATTTGATTATTTGGCTCGAATCAACAAATTGATTTCAATGCCATCGCAGCAGCAGCAGCTGCACATAATTTGTAAGCGACTCGTGTAAATTGGCTAAGCGTAAACGCTCATCAAAAATGACGCAATTGGCCAACAATCGATCAGTTGGGCGCGAATGTTAAGCAGCAGCTGTGCTAAGCGACCTTAAGCGCACATTTTTCAAAGCAAAGCACGCTGCACTATGGGGTTTACAAAACCCAAAAGGAAAAAAACACATACATAAAAGTCACGCAAAATTTCGCTAACAATGACAGATCGAATTTTTTGCAGCGAAATCTATGGTTGACTGCTGCAAAATGCAAATCATTCGGATGCGCCAACAAAGGCGCAACCATTTGCCATTAAATATTTGTTTATTTAAGTAACGAAACTAATAATGGCGTAATAAAGATATAAGAACGATGACTAATAAGCAAATATTTGTTTTTTTTGTACAGGTGCTTCTTGGCAACAGGTTAGATGCGTAGGCAGCTTTTTTAAATTAATTGCAAGCTTGGCAAACTTACGTTCCACAAATCAATTTGCAATTTGTACTCGGACAGGGTCCACAAAACAAAACAAAAAAAACGGAACATGAGTTCAAATAAAGCTTTAAGCAAAATAAGCAACAAGCAACACAAACAACAACAACATAACATAACAAGTTGATGGGACAAGTCTCAAGTGCGATGCCCAAGAGGAGACCCAATCGCCTTCTAATGCCAGCAAACCGCTCAGGCAAAACGGCCATCATTTTACAATTGTTTGCCATCTTGAAGAAATATGATCTTATAGGCAATGTTTGTACTGCCCATAAACACAATTGTTGGGCATGTGTGTGCGTGTGTGTCTGTATTTGCTTTAGGTATTAAGTTTAATGGACAATAAACACGACAAGCTTCTGACAAAAAAGCGCTTAGCGCTGTATCTGAACCCTGACCTCGACTTTGACTGTAATTTATATTTTTTAGCTAATAAAAAGCCAAACAAAACTTGTGTAGCTTGTTAGGCTTGATTCTTGTGAAAGTTGATTGCTAATCTGTATATATATGTATATATATATGTAGATTTGAAGCTGTGACTTTCCATATATGCATTTTAGAAACCAACAAAAATAAATAAATTAACAAATTTATTCAAATTTAATTTTAAAAACGAGAATAAATTGTTTACTTTGGTGTGCCGAATACAAAATGCTCTTGAGGATATATTCATAAAATAAACAGAAATAACAGAATAACGAATAAAGTTGAATGTTTGTACATAAATAATGCATAGAAGAATGTATTTATGTAAGACAAATATTCAAATATCCACATTCAAAGGAATATTCGTTTGGGGAGCAAATCATAGCCTGATCTTGCGAGTTTCTAGCAGCAACTGTGCAAAATGTTATACTAAGTTAATGTAAAACATACACACAAACATACGTTTGCAAGTGTACAAAAAAAAAAACACCGAAACCTGCCCAGAAATATGCTAAACATTAAACGAAAGACTTAAGGCACGAACTGGCTGCACCAGTTCGACCAGAGGCAGATTTATGTTAATCTCGATTATAATTATGACGCATTATATTATTTAATGCTAATCAGTTGACAGTTTGTTGTTGTCGTTTTCTATAATTAATTTTTGATTTTTTTGTTTTTTTTGGCGCTGAATACCAAAACATCAAAAATCTCCAAGTGAAATAGAAAACTGATTAATGGAAATCGATCGAACGGGTCTGAAGCAATCACAACTTTCACTACGTTAGTTCGGTTTCAGTTGTTGTTTTGTGCGATGTGTTTATGTTATTAATTGAATTGATTAACAAGCCGCAACACTTCGGCAAACGTGGTGCCCAAATGCCAAATATTGCACATGGGCTCAAATCAAAGTCACTCGAGGACGTAACTTGGCTTAGATGTTGATCAACGAGGCAAATACCGAGAGCGACAGCCACGACACGAGTTGTTGGTCAAGTGGCGCTATTTATGTCACGAAATAAACTAAGCCGAAAGACAAACAGACAACTGGCTATGGCAAATAGCCTGATAGCAATTATAGTAGGCCAAATTGGCATCAAATGTTTGTCAATCACATTTCTTCGTCTATAATTCAATTTCGGCTGCCAATGCGTAGCATTACGAGTCCGCGCAAATAGAAATCAAATCACACTCACCTGTAATAATAATCGTTCACTTCATAATGATGCTCATAATGTTGATGATGATGATGATGATGATGATGATGATGACGACTTTCGCAGCTTGTCTGTCAGCAACTTGGAAGCAAATCTCAAGTAGTAGCAAACCGCTAATAGCCTCTGGCCAAAACACACGCACTTGTTTTCTTTAGTGTGTGGTTGTGTGTATGTGCATGTGTGTGTATGCATATGTGTGGTTAAGTGTGTGATACCTCTTTCAAACTTGCGTCAAACAGACTTATCAAAACTCACATTCAACGTGCAGTCCATCAATAAACTGTGATTAGAAAGTTTTTGTGTGTGCGCATCGAATATCATTTTTGTAAATTTTTATTAGCTAATAATAACAATAAGTTTGACAGACACATGAGTAAGGCTTTGAAATGTCCAAGGAGCACGTCCCACAACAATACCAAAAGTGCCAATGAAATCACATGCTTATGAAATCAATACTGCTATGGAAATGTATTTTTGAAATATATATATATATATATAAAAGAATATATAACCTTGAAGCGTCTAAAGCTACTGAATTAATATTCAAATTGTATTTTTTGTTATTCATAGAACCATGTTAACTGCTATTGACAAAGTTATCAATTTATTTTTAGTTTATTTAGACACAATAATAACATAGGTGAAAATAAAACAATAAAAATCAATAAATATAATAGTTACTTTTGAGTTGTTTAATGTTGCTGATTTCATTTATAAATCGCTTCTTTATCAGTTGTAACTGGTTTTTGGAAGTGTTTCATGTGAATCATTTTACCTTTCGAAACACTATTTTCTCGATGAGTTTCGAAAAGTTTCAATAAGAAGTTTTTAAAATTGGAAGTACGAAATTGCAAATAGTAATTTTAAGGTATTAAGTCGAATGTTATTTCGGTTTTTTATCATATAAATTACTTAAAATCATCAATAATACCACAATTTCATATTGAATGCACTTTGCGCTGCCTGCTCAATTGATATCTTAGCCAACTGTTTCTTAACTGCCAGCCACTATTACACAATCTGTAAAGCTCAATTTAAAATCAATTTCAAGTCTTTTACTTAAATTTGGTAATTTTTTGTTCGTTTTGCCAAACTGTTTTCTAATTTTGGTAATTCCTAGTTCAAAATTGGAGCGCGCTCACAAATTTTAGCTGTTCGATGTTTCCTTTGGAAGCTGTCACATTTAATACAGTAACAGCCACAGCTACAGCTACAGCAACAGCTATAGTTACAGCTAGAGTTAAAGATAGAGAAACAGATATAGATACAGATACTTGCACACTTGGCCGCACTTGTTGCCGTCTGGGAGCGCTTAGTGTGAGTGTGTATCGTAAAACCATTAATAGTTGACTATTTTGTTATGGGCCAGCAACCGGTTACTGGGCACACACACACAAACGCAAACAACGCTGGCGGTACAAATTTGTATACGTTTTATTTAGCTGTTGTATTTTGAAAATTGTATCTCAAGCTGAACATGAATGAGCTTTTCGAATATTTCGTAACCAGTTGGACTGCATTTTTTTCTGGCTAACGTTCGTTGGAGCCGCGATTAGCGTGGCCAAAATGTTTACGTCTTGGCTATAATCGATACACAGCAACAATAACAACCAAAACAAGAGCTCTCACATAAAGTCAAGTGTGTGTTTTGCTTCAAAGAACTTCCACACACAAACACACACACACCCAATTTGAACGCGCTTTTTATCTCTACGAAGCTGAATTGTTTGCTTAATTGCATGTGCATGGCGATTTGAACAATTATGTTAATTAAGCCTAGATTCTAATTGATTAAATCGTTAAATAATGACAGCATGCAGCCAAAGCTACTGTGGTGTAATGAAAGAAATTTTCTCAACTCATTACATGCTTACACAAAGGAAATATATGTGAAATAGTATCTTGTATCTGTTTCTGTGCGTTTATATCTTTAGCGTTTCCAGCTGTGCCTCAAATTGCCCAAGCGCTGTGCTTAAGAAAAGACACGTGAATTTATGAAACACTAAAAATGTGGGCATATTGCATTACCAATAATAAAAAAGAAAACAACGGAAACAGCATGAAAATAGCTTAAAAGCGAAAACCGCTGTTCAAACAGCGCGCACAAATTTGATGCGGGTCAGCTACAATTTCATCGGACTCCCTTTCCCCCATCAATTCCCCCCTGAGCCCCACGGACATTGACAATTTGTTCTAACCCACTTGCTGCTCTATGCTCTAAATATTTTTTCAATTCATTTTCAATGCTTCGACAGCAGTTTCTTATTTTGTGTTTACCTTATCTTAATTAGCTTATTTTTATTAGCTTCTTATACCCTGCAAACACTCAAAATTGCTGAGAAGGGTGTTCTAAAGACTTGCAAAATTAAACATATTTGACACTGTAGGGGAAATACTTGTACAAAACTCCTAGTTCTTAAAAAAACTTCATTACAAACATAACTGGACATTGTGAAAGATAAAGGAAAACAGATTTAAGGATTTGATACTTTAACACACAGTCACTAAGAAATGTATCAATTCTATTGACAGAGTATCTTTTAGTTGTGCACACTCGATTAGCTGACGCTTGCTTGTTTACATATGCACTTTGCAAGTTTTGATACCCTTTTAATGGGTATTTGAATTTTGTCGTAAAGTGGAGAGCACAGTTCGACTTCAATATCATACAGCTCACATAGGAACTATCAGTTGTAACATGAGGTTTCGCCCAAACAAGCTCCTTCAGTTTCTTTTCAACTTTAGGCTAGGCTAGGTTAGGAGAGGGAGTAGAAGACTCACCCACCGACGCATTGGAACCACAATCCCCATGGGCTAGATCATCCCCTCTTCTGTTCCCTTTTCTAGGTGAACATATCTAATTGACAGTCACTGTATTCCGTGCTTGGATGAACAAAGCCAGTTGCCAAGATTGAATCCCAGAGAGCTCTGATGAGTCTGAGCATAATAAAATAATATAATATAGAATTAATATGATATGGATAAATTACTACACTTGCTCTCATGCTCCCATCGAATTGTCGACCTGATCTCCATTCTGAAAGGGTATATCTTCTTCGGCCATGTCGTTCTTTCTAACTTGTTTTATTATTATTTTTATTTATATTTTTTTTTTTGCTATTTGAGCAAGTTTTTTATGTATGTATGTGGTTCAATGTCAAGTAATTTGTGGTCAGTCGTCAGTCACAGTTGTCGTTGTCGTGGCTGCTGCTCTCAATGCCAGACAATTTCTAGAGTAGCCAAACAAGGCAAGCCTAAACAAAAAAAATATATATGTATATATGACGAAAAAATCACATGATGAACAACGCAGTCAAACCGAACAGATTCCAAAAAGCAACAACAGCTGTTCGGAAGTTGTGCTACCGTTACGGCTTATAAAATATATTCGCTTATAAAAACACACACAGACAGATGGCATTAGACGATGACTAGTTAGATTATTGCATTGGGTGTCCAGACATCAGCTTTAATTGCAAACTAGCTTCAAAAAAAGAGTGGACAGCTAAAAACAACGGAAAAGTGGAACGTGCAAATGGTCAAGTCAAGTCTCTGTCCACATTCACATCTTTATCAAGAACTCCATCTCGTGGTGCTGCTTCTTCTTTTCGGTGTTCTAATTCTATTCCAAATTGCAGACATTTTTGCCAATCATTTGTTTGGATTGTTGCCACGACCAACTAACACCAATTGGCGTTCGTTTATCTTGCCACATGCAATTTGCCGTCAAAAACTGAGCCACAATTTTCCATATCAAAACAATTCAAGACACGACAAAAAAACACAGCGAGTTACAAAGTCCTCAAGAGTATCCGACTTAAAGATGCCCTGTAGCTAGATCCATAGATCAATAATATAGCCCTCAAATAATGAGTGACGGACAAATCGATTTAATTGATAATAATGAACTTGATCTATGTCTGGTATACAATAACTTCTTGGGCAAATATACTTAGACGGACTGGGGCAGGACTCGACTACATCAAAACTACCCTCTGTTGCCATTTTATGTGCAGGGTATAGAAAGACAAACGCTTGTGCCACAGGCTTAAGACGCCCATTTAAGCCAACAGTTGCTGGCCAAATTTGTTGATATTTTCCACGCCCACCAGACAGCTTTCCGCTATGATTTTTTTGCAGGTAGCTGCCACAGTTTAGATTTAGCTTATTTATGGCTCTTTATAATCAACTAAATGCACAAGTACGTATACCCTGCACTCTTATTGTGATTTTGATCCCATGTGCTGCAATTAGAGCTATAAACACATTCAAAGTAAAAAATAATTACAAATTTTGCTCATTATAAAAAAAAACACTGATTATAAATGCACGTTGCTTAAGGGCTTAAGCTAATAAATAACAACAATAACAACAATAAATTTTACAAGTTCGGAGGAAGTATAAAGTTTTTCGGTAAATACGTATTAAGATATTATACTTATATATATTGCAGTATAATCTGAACAATCTAGCTATAAACTTTTTACTTTATTACATGTTTTTCTTAGTTTAAACAACTAGAAAATGTTAGACTCAGCATAAGACTAAGTTGACTGATATTTTTCATTCGGCTTACATATTTTCAACTTTCTACAGGGTATCTGAAGTGTGCAGCAGCCCAGCACTGCATAATTCTTGACTGCGGTAACTTTGCTGATTTCTGACCCGTGTTATGCACGTCATTTGCTTTGGCAGCTGTCAATGGCTTTGATTAGTTTGTTGAACGAACGAAGCAAGAAAAAAAAGACCTTCGATTTCACTTACCAACCAGATTGAAGGCGTCACTCGAACAGTGTTCACTGTACATTGAACCGGCGTTTCACACGCAGCTTTTAAAGCTAGCCGAACGCTGCGTCCAATAGTTAAATCTGTTGACGGTTGTTCAGGTTGCAGTAGACGCTGGAGTTGGAGTTGGAGTTGACTTTATGGCTTCATTACACGCCATGTAAAAGACTGTCACCAGAGGCCAAAAAGTATCTTTCAACACATTTTGAAGCCCATTTTTTTTCCAGGTCTCTGTTATGAAAATATATCTGTAATGCATTTGGTGGGATGAGAAAATGTTGTGGCATTGTTTTTGGATTGTAGTGCTCCCTTTTTTTTGAAATAAAATTACTTAAAGCACACGAAGCTTAAAAAATAAGAGTACTTTGAGCACTAACCGCCTGATAAATTTGACTGATCTCAGCAAATTATGTAATAACTCTATTAGCATAGCGTTAAAATAACGTAAATAATACAAATTTGTATTTTATCTTCTCTTTGCAGTGACGGAATTTGTAAAGCATGCATCTGTAATAACTGTTAAATATTTATGCGAAAAGCGTTAAAAATAATTTGAATTATTGCTGGCCAGCTGTTCATCAAGGTGTGATCTTTGTGGCTGTTGTCTAATAAATCAATTGTGTTTTTTTTTCACAACACAATTCGACGCGGAGTTTAACAACAAATTTCGAAAAGCTAATGCAAAAAAGACTCGACGCAACAATACGCAACATTTGCAAGAAATAAATTACACACCAAAAATAAATAAAAAACAACAAAAAAAAACAGCATAAAAATGTCTATCAATAAAAAAGTGGAAGGCGTGGCCAACGCCCGTCTCTTTGTTGCGGCGCTGCTGGCTCTGGTCTTGTGCGGCTTGCAGCTGGATCTTGGCGCCGAGGCACACGTGGCCCTCACTTATCCACCTGCCCGCGGCTTGGACCTGGATTTCTTGGATAACTCGCGGACAAAGGCCCCTTGCGGCATGCCCAAAGGTAAGTTTAACGCTTGATAAGGCAGGCATAGGTAAAAGTAGGTCTGTGGAAAACTCCTGCCAGTTCGACCTGCAGTCAATGCCCGTGGACCATTATTTTGCCTCAGCATCCAACTATATGCCTAGCCTTCAGCTTTTGCATTTGCCTACAATTTGCTGTCGCTTGCTTGGTTTTCTTATACCATATAAATAATATTTGACTACCTTTTTTATTTGTATTTCAATTTTTTGCTAGCGAATTATTTTGTTTGCAGTCCGTGGGAATAATGGCCGGTTTTTTGTATGGATTTTGTATGGCCAACACTTGCAGCTGGCGCCTTGTGTGCCACTTCGCCGTCTTGGCCAACCAAATGTGGCCACAAGTTTTAGGTATCTGACATCTCATAGAAGTTTGAGTCTTTCATCTTGGCCTTAATCTACAATTTTACTAGAGATTCTTCTTAAGTACGTATTTCCATAGTGTTTGAAGTATGAAGTTGACTTGAGCAGCACACTCATTCTCAAGCTGATTACTTTAAGCTTAGACAAGTTAATTGCATCCATTTGAAAGCATTTATTTTAATACTCAGCTGGCAAATGATATTAGCACTTAATTTTTTAATTATGTTGATGATGATGACGATTTCTAGATCGTTGTTGGACACTTTTGAGCAAACAACTAATTCGTACTTCAAGCATTTTCCTGAATGTGCCATTATCACTTCTGTGTAATGGGTTTCATACTTATTAAAGGTGATTTATTAACCTTACCAAGAAGTATAAACTATAAACTTCTATGTGTAGCAATTCCCTAGACACAAATAGGAGCTTTAGAAAAATTCTAGTTGCGCGATATGTGTAAAAATTACTCCAGTCCCTCACTTTTTTATTATTTCTTTTTTTATGCATATATTTTTTTTGTTGGTATTTGCCAAAACCTGTACAATCCATTTAGCTTCAGGGGCACGTACATTTATAGTTGCTTATGATAATCACATTTTGTGTTGCTCACTTAGTAAGTCATCAAATATTAACTAAGAGTTGTTTACGTTTTCAGACACGCTTCGGTTTTTTTGTTGTGTTGGGCCTCACAAATAGCTCATAATCCATTGATAGTTGGACGAGGCGCTTAGTTTTTTTAGCCACGTACTTTAGCCGCATTTAAATTGGCTATGCACGTTCATCAATTCACAGATTCATTTTTATGTGATATACATACAGGTGCATACAGCGTGCATTCATGAGTGGTATTCATGCATTTTATGATTCACACACATGTGCATTCGCTTGCATAACTATTTTGAGTTTCTAAGTTTTGAGTGGTTGCGTCTTAGTTAACTGTTATTATTGTTGTAAGTTGTTGTTGCCTGATGTTGAAGTTGTTGCTGTGGCTGTGGATGTGGCTACAAAGTGTTACCAATTAATTTGCATATCTTGGAGAGGCACCCAAGCCGCCATTCACTTGCGGCGAATATTTAAAATTGGGTCATCATTCGTTTTGTTTAAAACTATAAATTCATAATACCCTGTGTGCATATTAAATGATTATACTATATTTGCTCGTTCCCAAGATAGACAGCTTTATATATGAGCATATATTTTTTAAATATGATTAAAGCACACTTATTGAAAGAGAATTACAGGAACTTCTCGAGTATCTAGTTTACTAAGCTGCAAGATAATTATAAAATGTGAAATTTATAAAATCATATTATATAGATTTGTTATCTTCTTACAGGGCATCTGGCCGTGTGCACTCCACTATTTCAAGCATTCTTTTACGGTTTTTGTATTTTTTTTACTGTTAACCTCAAATACTTTCAAAAAATGATGCCCACTTGTTTTGAAGATTTTTGACATTTGATGTGGCTGCATCCGAGCCCAATGAATACGATTACTATCATGCATATGTGTATGTATTTATCTCTATATATATATATTTATTTTCATATATGTACATATGAATATAATAATTAAGCAAGCAGCCGCTGAATTTCGATTGCCTTGGGCAGACCAAAGCACGTGTGTCGCATCCAAATGCGAAATCAATTTTTTCATTGCTGCTTAAAAACTTATACTCAATTAATGTACGAATAATGTTGATAGTATGTTATATTAAACGCTTTTGCATTGCACACTTGTTCAACCACATTTTTGTGCATATAGTTTTCCTTTTTTTCGTTTTTAATTATAAACGTACGCACATTGCGTATACGCAGCGTGCAGCGCCTGTGGCAAGCTGTGTTTGCTTGCTGGCTGGCTGGCTGGCTGGCTGGCTGACTGTTTACCGGTTGCACGTTTAACCCATTTCGGGCCATGACAACTTTTGCCTTCGTTTGCGGCTTTTTCGCTTTAACGGCGGTTTTTTTTTTGCGCAAGGCGCCGCACGGCTGGCTAATGGGACTTGGCTTATTGGCCAGCTAGTTGCAACCGCGGCTGACTGGCTGCCTGCCTTGATGTTGCTGCTGTTGCTGTTGCTAATGAAGATGATGATGATATATGTATTCTGCCAACACAAAAAAAAGAAGCAAAAACAACAGGCTGAATGCAACGTGCGCTGCAAGTGAAAAACTTTCACTTATACTTTGTATAAGTACAGACATATATGGCCATTGCGCCACACACAGACAGATAGACGGAGAGACAGACGCTTGTTGAAGAGCTGCTGCAATGATGCAAGTTAACAACTGTATCAATACCGCTCGCTTCTTTCTGCCAGTGACCGCATTTCTGATACGGCTGCTGCCCCTTTCTGGCAAGTGCCGCCGTATGCACCTTATGTCCGTGGCAGCCTCATTGAACTGACGACTTGTTGACCTCTTGCCGCTTATTTGCATTTGTATCTCAATTTGTTAACACTCGTTGCGCTGTCTAAGGGCCAAACAGTTTGTTTTGATTGGGCTTTGTTTCTGCCATTGTCTTTGGGCTCTTTTGATTGTCTGCTGCGCTGACAACTTCAACTTGTTGTAATTGTCTTCGTTTTTTTTTTTTCGTATTTTTCATGTTACACACTTAAATGGGGTCAACTTGTGGTCCGAGGCTTGTGTCACACTTTTCAGTGCGGCTTACCTTTGCATCTGCTCGAAGATCTGCCATTAAGAGCAGACTCTAATTAGCGAAACTACAGTTCGACCTTAGACTGGTAGATATAAAAAAGTAAACAGCCACACAAAGTACAACACAAGTCGCAGCTTCACTTATATGCGTACAATTAAAAAATTTATCATCTCCATTTATGTTTAACATTTCCCAAGAGCCATTTATCAGCATTTCCAGTGACTTGAGTTGCTTTTGTTTTTGTTTCTGGTTTTTTTTTTCTGTTGGTATAAGCGACGCTTTATGCAAACGCTCATATTTCAATTTCAAATGTCCATTCATTTGTTGACTGAAATGCCGCATTGAAATTATCATACAAATCTCAACGACATTCACTTGCACTAGACCCCATATATAAACACGGACAGACAGAGAATATCAATGAGATCGCGCTCTACAAAATATCAAATGGCAAATGTGCAACGATCATACGTACTACAAGCAGGCTACACTGAAAGAAAATGTTAGATAGATACGAGATATTGAGTGCCTGGCTGAAACTTAAGTTGCAATTTTGATATGGTCTTATTTATTTAACTTTGTAACGCATTAAGAGTCTGTATATATTTATATATACATATTAGTCGCAGTCACGCCTCTTACCAAACTAGACGCATATAGGCGTAGGAATCTTAAAAACGCCATAACTTTGCCAAGACTCAACGTATTTTGGTCGTAGTTTGGCCCCTAAATCAATCGTACATTTTAAGTTGAGAACGTGACTTTAGGTCGGAACATAAGCAACAATTCTAGTCTGAAAATCGGCATATGGACATAGGTCGAAACTTCAAAGTGGCGAGGGCTTTTTAATCAAAGTTTTGCCTGCAGATCAATCGCGATTTCAGGTCGGAACATAAGCCAAAATTCTAGCCTGAAAATCTGCATATGACCATAGGTCGAAACTTTTTTAATATGCAATGCAATATATGAACAGCAGCTCAATTTCAATTTCGCATGGCATGCGCTAACGTCAAAACATTTTTCTCAGTGTATATGCCACATAAGATACATATATTGACTAGCATGCCATAAATACCAACCGCTGAGAAACTGACTGCGGATCTGGCCAACTGTGGATCTGGCCACGATGCCGTCACGAGCAATTAACTAAAGCGAAAACTCCTTGACCACAGGCCGGCCAAAAAGACAAGCAACAACCAGTTGCAGTTGCAATGGCAGTTGCAGCCCCAAAAAATGAAAATGTTGCTTGCCACCTAGGCAGGTTGCTACGTAATTTGCGTCGTCCATTGAAACGGTGGCCACATTATTTTGTCTTAGGGTTGCCAAAACAAAATTAATTTTATGGCAAGTTACACTCGCTGGCGTCCACTCACTTAACAGTCACTCCTAAAATTTATGGCACTGCGCAAAGCATCGTTAGTAGTCAAGTTTATTTGTCAACCTTTTCACGTTGCACGGCTGTTGTTTGTGTGTGTGTGTGTGTGTGTATGTTTGCGGAAGTCTTTGCCTTTGCAACGGCACGCCATATGTGGCAGCCATGCTGCAAATACATTCTCTCACCGCCCACTGCCCACCATCTCCTACTACGGTGCCCAGCTGTCGCATGTTCATGCAAGTGGCACTGCAATTAGAATGCATGCAAGCACACATTCTTTTCCACTTACATTCTCAGCCAGCAAATTGGCCTCAAGGTTCGTTTGCTTGGCTTAAGCATACCATTAAAGAATGATGCAAAGATGCCAAGACGGCTCTTACATAAGTGACTGGTCATTATGGCATAGACTCATCGGAAAGTATTCTCGAGTCTCGCTTCTCGCTTCTAGTCAATTGCGAAAGTTGGCTTCGACCACTTTTCAAAATTATCTTTCTGGTTTCAGTTCTGCCTAAGTGAAAGAACGTAGGAAATAACTGCAAATTATCTTAATAGCCATCATTATAATTACATAATTTCCACGTATATTAAATTTAAGCGAGCTTTCTGTTAATTCATGCCAAAAATCAACAACAACGTTTTGGATAAGAAAATTTCATTATGAACGACTTCTGAATTGTGGCTTGCAAATAAGTCAAAAACCTTGCTAGTAATTGGTGCCTGGCCTAGAAGGTACAAAATTGCATTACAATTCCATTTTGAACGTAGCTGATTATGGGACTCTGGAAAACTGGACTTAATAAGTCATTGGCCTAAGTAAGAATATGTCTTCTCTTTTTATAATATTAAATTCATTATTATTGATCAGTGAGCAGACTGTTTGGCGACATTTTATGTTGAACAATTTTGCCAACTTGGCAATAATAAAATTGTGATTTTAAATTTGTCATTTGGAGGACAACTGCATGAAGTGCACTGATCTGCAAAAATTATACTTAGAAAATAAATTCCAATTAAAAAAATGACGTTTTCCAACTTGGGATTATATTTAATTTGGTTTAGGCAAATGCATGTTTTGTAATAAATGCAGCCAGTAGACTGCGGCATATAACTGGCTAGAAACTTATGTGTGCATTAATTGTGTATATGTTTTTCACCTGACTCACATCGGGCTTCAATATAACTTTCGAATACTCGGAATTTCGCTACATTTTCGTCGTCATAGGGGAACTTGAGGCGAAATCAATCAAAAGTTCATTAAAAATCTTTTCTACAAATAATTAATGACATTTATAATAATTTGACAAATTAGACGCTGTTTTTTTCTCTCTTATATAAAAAAAATGCATGCAAAAACTTCAAGAGCCACCTTGTGTAAAAGAAATACACTTGCTTTTGAAATGTCGAGAATCATTATCATTATCAGTTTCTCGCTACGACTTTCGAATATATGTATATTCATTCGATATTCATGCAACGCAGCCTCCAAAATCAAAGGTGAACAACTTTCGCGCTCGTGAAAAATATGACGGACCAAAGCCGAAACAAAGTATGAAAATTACCAACAGAGAGGAAGAGCAAGCGAGAGAGAGAAAGAGGCAGAGACAGAGAGAAAGAGAAAGAGAGAGAGATGGCGCAAGAGCGATTTCTTTGGCGGCTACATAAGAAAACAATCCCAAGCACCTGCCAATTTTTGGATGCATGCTTCTCTGCCCAGTTCCCAGCTCCCAGACCGGGCTGCTTTCAAGCAACTGGTTCCACCCAACAACAAAAATAAATGTACAAAAACATAATTTGTTGCTCTTGTTGTTGTCTCGATTTATTAATGGGCACAATTGATTTATCGTCCGAACTAGCAGCCTTTTCATATTTTTCTGCCTTAACTTAACCCATTTTCAAGAGCTGGTTCAGCGTCTTTGAATTCGTTTATCTTTGTGTATTTCATTTATCTTTTTATTGTTGTTTTTTTTCTGCTGCATTGTCAAACCCGCTTTTCAGCGCCGTTTTAAGTGTGTGGTCCACTTGATTACAGGTGCGGAATTCATTTCAGAATCATTGCAAAAAACAAAATCACACACATTTTAATCGCACTATTGAAATCAAAAGTCACATTCGATAGCTGACCTACAAAGGCAGTCGTACTGTCTATTAGACACTTTGCATACCCTGTAAATTCGCAATTCGAAGAGTTTTGGAATTGCGTATAGAATACTATAAAAATAATCAATAATAATTGGATATATCAATGCAGTATGCAAATATTCTATTGGCATGTTAATTCTTATATACTTCAAGCAGATTCTATTAATTTCCCTTTCAAATTTTGGTATTTGAATTATAGCTTAAACCATAATTAGCAAATTTATCATGGATATCTAGTGAAAATTATGTATTTGAATTTTTCTTGAATTCTTAAAGTAAACTGATGTAAATTTGGTTATATTGCATCTTTATTTGTAGCTCAGAGATTTTGCCCTAATTTATTACACAGTATTTATTAGTCGATTCTTGTATTTTTTACATATTTTTTTTAATCAGTGCCAACATTGGCAACAACGTGACAGACAACAAACACAGCAGACTCCATTTCTATGGCACGTCTTTATGTTTGTTGTACGCTTGTTGTGTGTCCATATTGGGCAGATTGTGCAAAGCCAGCGGCAAATGGATGCGAGGCATTCACGTGGTCAACACTGGGTACTCAAAGTATTTGGCTAGTATCGATGGCAAATGCAACAACTATTGAGGATGGCCAACAATTTGGTGTCAGCAGCAGCAGCAGTAGCAGCAGCAGCCGCAGCAGAGTAATCATAATTTTATAGCTTCCTTATTTGTCTTGTCGTAATGTTGACTGCTTTCGCTTTCAGTGCTTGTTGTTTGTTGGTTGTTGCTTGTTGTTGATTGCTGTTGGTTGTTGCTTGTTGATTGGGTATCGTTATGGCCATTTAATGGCTTCAATTAGCAACTCGCTTCGCATGCTGACAACGATGTGCGATCTGCGCTTGGGCATTGATTGTTCACTTATAGCACTTGCAACAGCCTTTCAATAGCCACAGCCTCCGCCTCCTCCTCCACTCTCCCAACTTGATGTTCAATGCTCGATAGCAATTTTTCACAGCTGACCGAGGTTACCTCATTGGAATTATGCAATGTGAGCAGCAGCAGCAGCATATAAAAATTTGTCTGCAGCAAGAAAAACTTGTAATGCGAAAGATGTGTGTGGGGCAGCAGCATGTGTGTGGTGGCGACTCGCTGGGCTCGCTGGCTGGCTTCCTGTCCTGTCCTGTCCTGCCCTGTCCCCACGGCCTGCCATCGATCGTCATGCGCAATTCGCAATGTCTGGGCCTGGCCAATGTATTTGGTTGGAATTTAGTACGCAGGTGCTCAAGTGCTCAAGTGGTCAGGTGTGCGCGCCAACAGCGCCATGGAGATCACTTCATGCTAGCCATTTGGACTCGACTCCACTCCACTCCACCAGAACCACAAGCTCACAAAACAAGTTCAGCTTGAGTGCTGGCAAAACATTTAATTATGCGTTACATATTTCAGTTAAGCCAATTGCCATGGCTAGTTCCCGACAACTGTAAGGTCTGATCAGCTCTCCAACTGCATGGCCTGATAAGCAGACCCATTGCATTCTCGATAATGATCATTATCGAAATTGTGTTGCTCCATTTCTCTCACCACTCACTCCCTGGTTAGGAAACTCTTTTCAATAAATTTCTTGCGTTTATTGATTCCATAGAATTCGTAATTATATGTAAATATTCTTATTCATATTTATGATAATTTTCTTTTTTTTTCTTCTGTCATATTAATTTTCAATTTAATTTCCGAACTTACTTTTAAAAGTATCACTTAGAAAATTCACCCATATGCTTCCTGGCTTTAGTTGGCGTGATGACAATATATTGAAACCAAAAAATGCGGGTGATTTCTAAGCTAAAATTTGATTGAGTCAATAATTCCGAGAGTTCTGCTTAATTTCTGAAAGGCTACAGTTAATTATACTAAATTATCTGGGAATTGTTTGCAGTTTTGCCTGCTTTCTCGATTCCTTCTGAGCAAAGTATTATTAACCCGGAAATGTGTAACACCTTGCAGTAAACGTCTCCGACTTGATAAAATATATAAAATATTCAAGATTATAATCAATATCCAAGTCGATATAAGATAGATTGAATCTATGTACAAATTAGGGACTACTGGATTTGATCACAATTTCAAAAAACTTACATTGAAGCAATTGATAGATTTTAAATTGAATAACGAGCCGATGGACTTCATTCTGAAAGGGTATACAAACTTCGAGGTGCCTAATTAATCTGCTCTTTCTTGTTAACCTTAAGAAAATTTATTTTTGGCAGTAAACTTGATTACATTTGAATACATTCAAATACAAACTTAAATATGTCTTTTAATATGATTTATTGCTGTTTTTCAGGCTCTATACGCACCTCACTGTTGTCGGGCACCATGTTTAATGTCACCTGGCACTTGGCCTATCCGCACAAGGTAAGTGGAACGCTTGCCTCATCTGGCAAGATCTTTTGGGCAATTAGCATGGTAATCAATGTGCTCGTAGTGTGCTTCTACATGCACAATAACGAAGACCATGTTCTTATCTCGCTGTCAGACATAATTAGTGAGACACGGGCAGCGTTCCAAATGTTGTAATCATTGCCACACATGCACCTCACATTACAAGCATCTAGATTCCACAACTAATACGCGCAACGGTTCCGCTGCCTCAAAGTCAAGCATTGCGTTAGAAGTTCCCATAGTTGAAAAAAAAACAACAAAGAGAAAACCGAATGGGAAAAGACTGCTGCGTCATTGTTTGCGACATGTAAACAGAACTCCTCTCTGCCTGCATCACTCCCAAATGGGAGGCTCCCTCGGCAACCCGTAACCATTTACCAAAAGGCATGTTTATTAATATTGTTATCGTTGTTTACATTTGTAGGGCGGCTTCCGTTTGCAGTTATTGGATGCACTTGACAGACCCGTGCTGGATCTGACACCGCACGTCAACAACTCAGAATTCGTTCGCACCGATGTCACGTAAGTTATATACGCTCTGACCTTCTCCAGGATTCAGCTAATCCGCTCTTCCCTCAGCGCCCAATCGTATCAGGTGAACATACCCAAGGACTTTGAGTGCTTCAATTGCACGCTGCGTCTGCTGCGCCAGGCTGATGAGTGGTCGGGCAGCTATCGTTTCTGGTCCTGCGCGGATGTGGACATCAAGCTGCGCAAGGACTTCAAGGAGACCTGCTCCGGCAAAGGCAAATATTTCCCATCGCGCTGCAAATGCGAAAAGAACTACTACGGCCCCAATTGCCAGTACCGGGATGAGTGCACCAGCAATTCCGACTGCGGCGCCAGCCAGGGCAAGTGCATCGACCTGGGTGGCACCTCGCTGCCCCGTCGTCAGTGCTACTGCAACTTTGGCTGGCATGGCATCGGCTGCAACAAGCGTTCGCCCTACAAGTCTACCAGCCTGGATCTGACGTCCTATGCGAAGAAGGAGCTGTCCCCGGACTATCACATGTACTGGCGCCTTTTGGAGGAGGAGAAGGAGATCGAGATGGTGCTCAAGGTCAACGGTACCTCCTGGGTGGGTCTGGGCTGGCGTCCACGTGGTCTAACACCGGAATGCAAGAATTTCCCACTTATCAAAGATATTGGAGACTTGACGACAACGCTGGAAGGACTGGGTTCGGAAGCAGAGCCAAAGAGCGAACCGGAACCAAAGAGTGAGCCTGAACCCAAGAGTGAGCCAGAGCCCAAGAGCGAACCAGAACCGATGAGCGAACCAGTGTCCAAGAGTGAACCAGAGCCCAAAAGTGAGCCCGAACCCAAAAGCGAACCGGAGCCCAAGAGCGAACCCGTACCAAAGAGCGAGCCCGAGCCGAAAAGCGAACCCGAGCCGAGCTCCAAAACGAAACGTGTCGCCAAACATGAGGATGAATTTGCCCACATTGACGGTGTGTCCTCAGTGTCTACCAGTGTGTCCTATCGTGTCAGCAGCAAACCCGGTCGCAGTCGCCGTCAAGTCACAGGTAAGCATCCAAAGAAATGCATTCTAACTGCACTTCTTATCTACTTTTACATAAGTATGTACCACAAATATATTTAGAGCTAAAAAGATGTAGTGGCAAAGACACACAACCCAGCATATCCTCTAGAGAATCATACTAGAAACTGACTGTTGTTGTTGCAATCCTTGTTGTGCTTCTGCTTACCACAAACACTTTCAATCCTGCACCTAACACTAAGCACACAAATCTATTCTCTTCGCCGCAAAAACAAATAAAATGCTAAAACACAGAGCCGAATAGCACAGCGGAGCCGAACAGCGAACCGGAGCCGACAACAACGGGTGCACCGGAAACCCAGAGGGAGACTGAGCCGAAGAGCGAACCGGAACCTAGGAGCGAACCGGAGCCGACGAGCGAACCTGAGCCAAAAAGTGAACCCGAGCCCAAGAGTGAGCCGGAACCGAAGAGTGAACCGGTGCCGAAGAGTGAGCCTGAGCCGAAGAGTGAACCTGAGCCTAAGAGTGAACCGGAGCCGAAGAGTGAACCTGAACCCAAGAGCGAACCTGAACCCAAAAGCGAGCCGGAACCTAAGAGTGAACCGGAACCCAAGAGCGAACCAGAGCCCAAGAGCGAACCAGAACCCAAGAGTGAACCCGAACCCAAGAGCGAACCTGAACCTAAGAGCGAACCTGAACCCAAGAGCGAACCGGAACCCAAGAGCGAACCTGAACCCAAGAGCGAACCTGAACCCAAAAGCGAACCGGAACCCAAGAGCGAACCTGAACCCAAAAGCGAACCGGAACCCAAGAGTGAGCCACAACCCAAAAGCGAACCGGAACCGAAGAGCGAACCAGCGCCCAAAAAGTTGGCAAATCTTGAGTCAGCAGGTAAACGCATGCGACTTGGTAACGGCTTAGCATTTTCAAATCCCAATCTTCATTATCTACTAACCAAGTTAAACAAAAAAAACACAGAATCCACACGGAACGCATTTGTCCTCATCCCCATAAAGGATTGCACTAAATCCAGTTCTCTACTTCCGCAGAGCCCAAATACAAGCTTAATCCGTACACTCCGCGTCACGACTTCAATCCGATGGACTGCACGGATATTGTCATTGGCACGGCACGTGGCATGGCCAGTCGGGTGGGAGATTACTATACTCGTGATCGGTCCACGCCGCGCAGCGATGAGTTCTATGGCGGCAAATCGGATCTGTCGTTGGGCACCGGCTACGAAGAGAATGGTGTGACCACAATTATATTCCGCAAGAAACTGGTGGCCAGCGATGCCACCGATCACACCCTGGACGATGCGTTGACGCACGTGATCTGGGCCAAGGGTCAGGAGCCGAACGGCTATGTGCATGTGCCGGCCTCTGGCTTGGACACAGAAGCCTCATCCGTCAGGGACTTCTACCAGCCGGATGAGCTCAAATACCATGGACACAAGATGCAGCGCGGCGTCACCCAAATCAACTTCTTTGGTATGTCCCGGAAATCCTTGGTACAGAATTTTTGATTGATTACTCATAAATCCCACACAGAAAAAGATAAACCCGCCACAGACACTGATCGAAATGATCTGAGCTCCAATGTGCTCGACAACGACTGCTATGGTCACTGGAAGTATCCCTCGGACTGTTCGCCGCAGGAGCACAGCTGCGAGTACTACGCGAGCTGGGAGACTGTCGGACGTGGCGACGAGATGCGCTGGCACATTGAGACATCGAATACGCAGACATGGACGGGCATTGGCTTCAGCAAAGATCAGCGCATGTCTCAAACCGATGCGATCATTGGCTGGGTGGATGGGCGCAGCGGTCGTCCCTTCCTCATGGACACCTGGGTGCTGGGGTATGCGCCGCCCAAGCTAGACGAACGCCAGGATATCTACAATGCGTCCGGTCGTATCGAGAAGGGTGTCACGATCCTCGAGTTCAATCGCAAGCGTGTCAGCAACGATGAACAGGACTTGTCCTTCACGAACGATAACTGCCTCTATCTGTTCTTCCCCGTGCTGGGCGGTGCCTTCAACGTGGTCAACAAGAAGATACGTAAACACGAACAGGTGCCACCCATTTCAGCTCGACGCGTCTGCATCAAGTCCTGCGGCAAAGGTGGGACCACACTTCTGCTTACCACTGATCGGTTTGATTTTATTATTATAATATTTATTTCTGGCAGAACTCGAATCGGTTTTCATTGGCACCAGCACACCGGCACCCAGTCGCCTGGTCTATGCCGTCGGCGTGAAGCTGATGAACTTGGCGGAATCCTTTGAGGCGCCCAAGCCCGGCACTGTGGACTTTAACAATCTAGCGGCAACCATATCGGACTCCTTCAATGGCATACTCTCACCCATCGCTGGTTACTATAAAACCGAAATATTGGGCTTTGAAAAGTGCGTCAAATTTTGAAATATAATATTATATTTCTCTAATTAAAAAAATTTCTTTACTTCAAAAAGGGATGGCAGCTCAATGGTGGCCAAGGTGCAGGCCATGTTCGATAAGGCCGACGTGGAGAAGCTGCACACTCTGGACACCAACAACATTGAGAAGACCAGCGCAGCTGCCGTCCAAAAGAATGCGGAAGCAATCCAAGCAGCTCTACGGGATCGAATAGCCACCGGCAAGGTGGGCTCCCTTACAGTGGATCCACAATATTTGGACTTTGAGGCTCTCGAATGTAAGTCGCTTAGGGATCAGTCTAAAATTGATATCATCATTTTGAATATTCACAGATAAGAGTACGGAGGATATGAGTGCTAAGGATACGTTGCTCTCCTTCTTCGATCTGTCCGAGACACGTTTGTATATTGTCCTAGGTCTGATTGCAGCCCTGGTGCTTATCGCCCTGATCCAGGCGTGTTGCACCATTTTGAAGACATCGCGCAAAAGCAAAAATACAAAGGTATAATAATTTTATTCCGTAGTTCAGTTTGACTGACTTTTTAGCTTTAAAATTAAATTGTTTGTTGAGTTTCTTTTAAACGTGGCGCACATAATTATGTTTAATGAGTTCAATTCATACACGATTAATAATAATAATTATTCAATTGTATAATGTTATTTAAAGATGGTTTACGTAATACCCGATGAATGGCGCATATATCAACAGCGGCAGCACCAACGCTACTATCAGCCCTCTAGCGATCTATAAAACAAATGCATAATATTATATAATACAAAAAAAAAAAACCTATCAACACAAATTACCCACCATATATTCTATAAAAAAGCATATACATATATATCTATCGTATATGTATATCTCACTGCCTGAACAACTGCAATTGCATCTACAATTGCCTTACTACAAGCAAACAAAAATACAAAAAAAAAAAAACGTAAAAATAAAAAAATAGTTAGTCCAAACATGTACTATATATACGGCAATGTGTTGAGTCGCGCTTAGCAAAATTCTAGAACATAAAGAATTCATTGGTAATTGAAATTCCTTTTTTTGTTTTGTTGTTGTATTTATTAACCAATGTTTGTGACTACTACTATAAACTGCTAACCATATACCACAAAAACCAATAATACTGGTTCTAGTTTTCTCTCACATAACTTCTCACTCTTGTTCTGGAGCTCTCTATTTATCTTCTTATCACACACTTTCATTCCTGTAACTAAAAAACATCTTATATAATCTGTTTACCATATCTTTATGTGTTTGTAGCCAGACCAGTTAGCATTTGTTTTATGCTATGTATTTCTTACTAAAAACCAAATTGGAAATTTTCTCCTAAACTATTTTCCCGCTATAAACCTATGTATTATTTTCTTCATTTTTTTTGAGCAATTTTAAAGTAGTTCATTTATATTTTCACCTAACTCTTAACAATAATTCTACCCATGGGTGGCATCTCTTCAGCAGACTATCTTTGCTTTCTACTCGTATATGGGAAATTATTTGAAAAAAAAAGTATAACTTTTGGCATAAGCGCAAGCACAAGGCACATTGCAATTGAAAATTATAGTACATAGTCCTTAAACGATGTCCTTAGATAGAGCGCACTGTAATCTCGAGAGTTCAGAATCCGATTAGAATAGAATTTATATCTATCTCTTTAGTTGATTTTAATCCGATTAGAGCTCGTACCAAATGCTGACTGGTTAAGCGCTAAGAACTGAATAAATTACACACACCAATAAACAAAATTAAAAATAATGCTCTGCTTGCTTACAGGAGAAACTCATACAGAACTCACCCTGGAAGGAGTTCGCCTCGAACACCAACTACGCATTCGATCCGTACGGCGAGACCGAGGAGAAGCACATGACCAGCAGCACCACGGCCAAGGAGAAGGCGCGCAATCGTTCCTCGTCCAGCAGCCAACAGACCACCTTACCCATGTCCCATTCACCCACCAGCAAATCACAGATGTACTATGAGAACAGCAATGTGGCCAATGGCCAGAGTCATGGGCAGGGCAAGAGCAGCAGTGCCAAAAGTCGGTCCAGCAACGGTCGCCAAATGACGCAGGAGAGCAGTGTGGGCGGCGCCGTTGCCACTGCGCCAGGGCCCTATACGCGTGGCAGCTATGCGGAGCGTGCCTACTCTCTGCCCCGCCAGAATCATCAGTACCAGCAGAGTTCGGCCAATATGCAGCCATCCGGCTATTATACGCACGATCGACGTGCTGCACGACAGGAGCGCGAACGGGAACGGGAGCGTACGGGTGGCGAAGAGCGACGTCATCGAAATGAACGAGACGCCAGCTATGATCGATCGCGCGATGATCCACGCTTGAATGGCGGCGCAGATACGCCGGACTTTTATTTTATGCCGTCTCAACGCAAATATTCCGGTGAAGTAGTGCGCGTCTATGTGGACTACAACAAGGATCCAAAACACTAGAAAATGCACAACACAAACCCCCATTGCACAGTGCATACACAAAGCGTTACAGTTTAAAGTTAAAAAACAAAAAACCCAATCAACTCTTTTACTCTTCTCCGTCCTTATTCCGTCTTTTCTGTTCGGGCTTCTGCTGCTTCTCGTTTCGATTGCCATACAGCAGTTTCACTGCATGCGTTTTTTTAAACGTTGGGTTTTTCCCCCATTTCCACATTTTGTTTGAGTGCGTAAGCTTTATAACAATGCACAAAACGCACAAACGCAGAGTTAATATGATGTTCAGTTCAGGAAATGTTTTCAAATTCACAATTTTGTAAATTGTATATATTTTGCAGATAATACAATGTGTACATTGTCTTTTCTGAACAAGCATTGATTCAGGACTTTTTTCTCTTTTATGTGCAAAGAAATATAGTCACTGTATTTAATCAAATTAAATATGTATATGTATGTTAATAGTTAAAAAAAAGAAACAAATGTTGAGCGCATTATACGATATAATACTCGTACAAAACGTTTAATTATAGCTTACATTAATTAAGTACATATTAATAAAATTAGGCACTTAATTTACATTAACCACCTTGTTTTAATCGTAGGCAACTTTTTTTTAAATAAATGGCTTAGATATTCTATTTATTTTCTTTCAATTTAAATTTATAGTTTGCTTATGCCCTTCTGTCACTCAAAGACACCAACGGATCTGTGCTCCGAGTGCAATATGCCACATGAGAACACTACAACCTGACCGTATGGATCCATCCGGCCCTGGACACCCAACGCACTGCAAATCACTTGCCCCGTCGTCGACAATCACTATCAGCTGCAACGCTGCATCGCTCAACAGATGCGTGTAGATTAGACCGTTAGTGTCGTATACTATGCTCTTATTAAGGGGAGACTGAATTTTGATGTTTAACCGTTAAGCAATTCATTTCAACATAATTTTAAAGTTTAAAAACGTTATTTTTCAAATCAGACTTATAAGTGTGTTGAATTGCCATCTGCCAGTGTTGGTAAACACGATTGCTCCTATATCGATATGATCAGTTGCAGCTATCGATGGCAGTGGCTGCATCGAATTCCCGCGCTTTTAGGTGAAAATGAGTGCTCCAAACACATATTAATCGCCTAATTGAATCATTTTGAGTGAGTGGGGGCAGCAAAATCAATTGAAATTATTTGTATATTGGGTCAAGCAGAAAATCGAACGTAATGGACATCGATACAGAAGTGGGTCAGGCGTACCACACGGTGCAGTTGTCGACGAAGGAAATGCTGAAAAACAATCGACGTCAACATTATTGCAACGTAAGTAAATTGTAATACATATTTTTTTTTCTTCGCACTGCTTCTGCGCTTTGCTTTTTACGCAATTACAACAGCAATCATGTCAATGTCTTATTTGATTTGAATGCAGATGATGGATTTGCTGACCAGCAGCTGCAAAGCATCCGGACTGTTAGCAACCTCATTTACCAATGAGGAACTTGTCCAGTTTTGGCTTGGCGACATTTTGCCGCTGATGTTTGATGCAGATCGCAACATACAGAATTACACTGTGGCTGCCATGGCTGAGGCTCTGGTTGCGCTCGACGTGGACGTCATACACGCCGCCAAGTGCTGGCCGCAGATGCGAAGCGAATTTGTCAACAATTATACAACGCTCGTCAGCGAGATGCGCGATGCGAAGAACAACAATTGGCACAAGATCTGGACGCTTCTGGTGCAGATCATGGACAGCGAACTGCTCCGTGGCTGCACCTACGTCAACAAATTCCTCGCCATTGTCGAGCTGGGCTTTCGGGATCCCGACAACGGCGTTCGCTCCGAGGCGTTCCTCTGTTGGCGCGTACTTATCAAAATCTTTGCCGCCTACAATGAGCTATCGGCGGCCAAACGTCTCCGCTTGCTACTCATACCATTGCGCACATCGCAGTCGCGTTCGTCGCACGTGAGCAGCATTAAGGTGCGGGTCTGGTGGTATTTGATCACCTGTCTGAACGCTGACCTGCCCAAATCCTTTGACAATGTTGTTGAGTACTTTTTGAGCTTTCTCTTCGGGGGCGGCGCAGTTGGAAATGCGACTGGGCTGGCGCATAACTATCAAACAGCTCGAGAGCTGGCGCTGCCCTGCCTTGTGGCATTGTGGAATGTGGAGCCGAGATCACAGTCGCTGGAGCGCTTGCTGCGCGATATGCATCTGGAGGCGCTCAGCCAGCCATCGCCACTGATGACGGCTGAGCTGTTGCAGCAGCATTGGCGACCCATGCTGGCCGCCGCCGTTGTTGCTGTACAGCTGCTCAGCGAACAGGAGAACAACTCGGCGACGGAGCAGGAACTGTTGAATTTGCTGCTGCGCAATTTAACGATTGCCATGTGCCAGCTACGAGTCGCCCCTTTCACAATTGCCTGCTGCGGCGAACTGGAAAAGATGCTGCCCGGCAGCGACGGAAGCATTATGCGTTCCGTCTTCAATACATGCGCCGCTCTGGCCATGCCCCAGCAACGTGTTGACTCTCTGGAGGTGCTCGAGGCATACATGAAACTCTGTCTCAAGGCACGCACAGAGGTGCCGCCGGCAATCCTGCAGCGCTGCATATCGCTCATCTATGCACCGGAGCAGCTGGAAGCGCGTAATGCAAACGAATTTCGTCAACTTGGTTGCTTTGCGGAGCTTCTGATGCAGAGCAATGATGAGGAGAATTATGAAACGTTCGCGGTCAAGCTGCAAATGTGGCGACAGATAAGCGTGGCGTTGCTCGTCTATTTGCGTGACAATACGCTCGAATATCGTGTGGCGCACAATGCCACGCTCATTGATACCTGGATCCTGTGGCCGTTGCAGACATGCGCGAGCTTTGCAGGACGACGCACGCACAACATTTTCGATGCCGCTTTCTGTGAGCTGTGGCGTCAACTCATCAACGCCGGCCACAATGCCAATGAGCGCAAGCGATTCGTTGTCGAGCTGAAGACGACGCTGCTCGATCTGCTCAAGCAGAGCAGCAAGGAGGAGTCGCATTTTGCCGAGCTATTTGATATCTATGTGGGTGCAGTGCTCAAACTGGGCATCTGTAAGGATTCACCACTCTATAAGGATGTCTTTGGGCTGCTGCAGGCGGTCCTTGAGCGACCAGCGTTGTCGCAATCGCTGCTCGAAGGCTGCCTGAACACCCTGCGCAATGTCATTTTGGAGCTGCGTCAGAACGAACTGATGGTCGTCTTTGACTCACTGAAACCCACTCTGGTTTCAGTGCTCCAATGCTGGACTAAGAGAAAATACGAGGGCAGCTTTCTAAACGAATGGAAACGGTCGATTCTGGATAAATTCCGAAAACTGTCGATGAAGAGCATGGTCAATCAGCTAAAGGATCTTTTCACGGGCGGTGATCTATTTGTCATCATTCCCTCTGTGTGGAGCCTCAATCCGGACAAGCTAACCGATCGCCAGAAGGAGCGCTTTGCTGAGAAATCGGACATACCAGCGTTGTACAATGACATGAGCCAATCGCAGGACTCCTCCATCAAACCCTGGACACCCAAAAAGGTCGTCATTGCCAAGAGCAAGCAATCCGAATTGGCAATTGGCGGTGGACGTGAGCACGACAATGACAATGAAGGGAATGACCAAAACAAAGATGATTTTGTCATTGAGGAATCACCACCTGACCTACTTACCACTCCAGCAGCATTGAGCAGGGTGAAATATAATTTCCGCAAGGCACGCACTCAACCTGAAGACGAACCATGCAAATCATCAACCGCTGCTGAGGAGGCTACAACAATGCGTCAGAAGCGCAAACGTGCCGCGCAAAAGGATAACAGCATTGAGCTGCCGGCAATAGCTACTGAAAAATTGCGTTCACCCCGGAAGCAGACAGCCAGCGTTCCAGCGCCAGGTAAGACCTGCAAACCAAAAACAGGCTCAGCGAATTTTTTAACTCATTTTAATTGTTTACAGCTGCTGTCGGCAAAGGGAGCGCACAAAAGGTCAACGAAACTGCCAAACTCACCCCTATGCAGAGCGAGGATCTGTTCGCCGAATTTGCCACCCCTACACCAATAACTGTACCTGCAGCTGCAGCTGTACCTGCAACTGCAATGCCTCAGCTGAAAGCTGTGGCAAGTGTGCCGGAAACACAGCTTAGTGCTTCGCCCGAAACAGCTGTGGAGTCGTTGGCTGCCAGCACACAGATTCTATCAGAGCTCCCGGCGGAGTCATCACCCAGAAAGGCAAATGTGCGCCTATGCAATTTGGTTTGTGGTGAAACTAAGCAATCTTAATTATGACAAATGCCAACAACTGATTTTTTCCATTTCAGAACTCGCCACCAGATCGCAAGCAGACAAACAACTCGACAAGTCCAACGCTGCGGCCAAAGCCATCGGCCCATTTGACGGGACGTGGAGCGCAGTTGATAAATATGATACGCAACAAGAAACTCGATGCTGCTGGTGCACCCACCTTGAATACGCTCTCCTCCTCCGTTTCCACATCTGCAACTGTTGTGACGACTCGGAGTCAAGTGGCGAGCGCCCGTTCAATCGAACGCTCCGAGTTGATAGCAACGCCCATTAATGAGCTCAACGAGCTGGCCAACGCAGTGGAGCACACATCAACGCCCATTCAGGCCAAGGATCTCTTAATATTCTCGAAACGATTGCCATCGCCATCGGCCAGTCCGTCGGCCTCAATATTGAAGCGCAAATTGCGCTGCGAGAGCATGGATGCATTTGAATCGCCGGCACAGAAGCGTAAACGGGTCAGTTTCCACGATCCGCCCGTGTCCGTGACCAAGGAGTACCTGCGCGACGTGGATGAGACGCGCAGCAGCAAACCAAAGCGTTGCCTACTGCTCGACAAACTAGCACAGACTTCCGGAGGAGGACAGGAGATGCGGCCAGTATTGAAGCGACGTGGTCGTTTGGATAGCATCATTGAGATTGAGAAGTTTGCACACGAACAGACTGCCAGAAGTGCAACTTTCGATAAATCCATGGACAAGTCACAGGACACCGTCGAGGATGAAGCATTCGTCTCGCTCAAGTGGAATGAGACAACGACTACCCACAGCAACATTAAAAGCAGTCGCAGCGTGGAGGAGCAGTTGCCGGATGGCATGGAGGCGGAGATGGATGCGGAGGCAGCGACAGGCAGTCGTGATTTGGCCATATTAAATGGCGAGTCTGCGTTAGATCTGGTCGTCGAGCAATGCTCGCTGGAATCTGTGTTGGAGCGTTACTTTGCCAAGCCGAATAGTACGCCCGCAAAGAGCGCACTACATTTGGCCAAATTTCTATCGAATCAAATGAATGGCAACGAGAAGCTCAAAACAAATGTGCTGGAAACACTCTCAGAGAATCACTCCAAGGACTTTCTGGATCATGCGGTGCGCGAGAATCTGTCATCGGTGGTGTGCGATCGCCTCAATCCCAACTCGGTGCTGGAGTACATTTGCGCCAAGTCGAAGATCAACAACACTTGCCGCAGCAATCTGTTGGCCCAGGTGCCGGCAATGATACGCCTCGAGGCGGAACGTTTCGCCCTGCTCCAGCATCTGTTGCAGCAATGCAGCCTCGGCGATGAGCAGCTCCTCGATCTCATTGGCCAGCTGATGCGTATGCGCGACAATAATCCCAGCACCGATCGCAACAATTGTGCAACAACAGCTGTTGCTGGCAACGTTAATGATGACAATGTGGCCGAAACGGCTGCCGACTCCTCCTCCAATTTGTGAGTTACTACTTGCGTCAAACTATTTTTACACATACATACATATGCATTTATATGTACTACACATTTAGTGTGCGGCCATTATCAAATGTTCGTTGATAGACGACCACATTTATAGTTTCCGAGCTTAAGTAAAATTTTTTAATATTATAATGCTTTTATGGCTTACCTTGAATATAACTAACTACACGTAATGAATACACTCGATTATGTTTACCCATATTGCTTTTATCTGAAATGAGTATTTTCAAATGAAAAAGTGAACCACGCAATATGTGCGGGCATTGCGCATACTTTAAAGAAGTGTTGGAAATGGAAATAAAGTTAAAGCAGTGCAGAGCAGTTCTTAGGCTCAAAAGATGAGTATGACGTCAGTGTGTGATGTACTTGCCATCAACGATCTTGAAGAATAAAGGCAACTAAAGAAAATTGTTATATCTTCCATCACGACAAAGGACCTTGAGAAAGCCCATACATATTGGGTATAAACAAGTTATAAAAACTATAAAGTAAATATATTGAGCTAAAAGTAGTGTTACGAAAATACGCTTTCTTGACGCATAAAATATCTTGTACAGCAAAAAACAGCTGTCTAATCAAACTACCCTTGTATGTGTTGTGTATTTAGTAAATGATAGTTTTGTATAACAATTTATTGACTTTATTATTATTATTGTTATTTAAAGTACAATTATATTTGTAGTGGTCAACAATTTTTTTCTGAACAAGCCCAATAAAACATTTGATAAACCTCTTATATGTAAATAATTGAAACGAATCATTGGTTGGTTTTACGGTCTAGACTTCAACTAAGTGTGTGTTTAGATTTGGCACGTCTGAGTATTGTTTGCTTACTGATTATACTGCTTACTCACCAACACATCTACAAATGTCAGTCACACGCCAATTAGATCTGACAACAAACAGTGCAAATAAAAAAATTCAAAAATGTATTTAGATAAATGACATAATTAAAAAGCATGCCAAGAAATAACCCTAAATAAGATTGACCCATTAAATGTACACATGTCTAAGCTTTTACTAGACGAAAATTGCTCCGACAAACAACTTTGTAGTTCCTTGCTAAGAGTCTGTTATTTAAATAATGCCAACAATTAAATAAGCATATATATATATAATTATACAGATATACATACATATTTATGTAGGTAATTAACGTAGAAGTGCGTTGATAATGTGCACGTGTGGATCGAACGCCTTGGCGAGCTTTATCAGTTGATGTCTGCCGTCTGCCGATATTGTCTGTCTGTCGCCAGCGGAAGCTTTAAGCTTTAATCTCTCTAATTTTGGTGTGTTTGGGGGCGGTCAGCACGCAACAGATACGTGTCCCATGTCGGTCCAATTAAAATGGCCAAGAACAGCAGACCTGCTTGAACAATTCTTTGTATATATGGATTGTATTTTATATGTATAAGTGTATGTACAAAGAATACAAAAGTCAAAAACAAAACAAAAACCAACAACATGAAAGGTATTTTCTTTTGTTTTCAAATTGGTCGCGCGAATTTTGGGAAGGTTATTTGTAGGTCTGCACTTTGTCGCTCTGGGTATTAAAAATAAAATGGAATTGTCGGCCTGTCTCTTGACTACTAAACACACATCTCTCTCACTGACCTAACCCAAGTTGATGACGTCTGATGCATGTCTAGTGCCTGTCTAGAAACACTTATTTCCCCCAAATAACGTCTCGCATGAAAAAGCCACTGGATATTCGGTATTAACAATATTTATTTTATTTTATTTTATTTTTTTGTCAGCTTTTATTGGTTTGCTAATTTAATTTATGTAGTTTCGCTAATGATTCATTGATAAGGCATTGGGTAGTCTGTGAAATGCGGAAAGCACTTCATGAAATTTTGCTTATCAATCCGGCACTTGAATGATGAATGGTTACACTGAGCAGCATAAAAATGGATTTTAGTGAGTCTACTTTTATTTATATATAAGTAAAAATAAATACATAATAAATAAATAAATAATTCATATAAACTAGCAATATCAAATATTTGTTATCCAAAATAAACTTTTGATATAGAGGAGAGTCGCATTAGTTCAAAAGTTAAATCAAAACATATTTTGTTACAATTAACAAACCAATTAATACCCTGTTAAGCAGTATACGTATTGCTTCTTTTTTTTGGAGTTGCCGCACCATTTATCAGTTTAGATATGGAAGTAATTATAACCATAGAGTACTTACAGACCGACTAATGTGCTAACAAATTGAACTATCATGTCATGGGCAGCATTTGAACAAAAGATATGAATAATGAGCAATGCTAGTAGAATTTTTTACAGTTTGCTTTTTCGTAGCTTAAGCTGATAATTTTATATGGTTTTTTATTTACTTATGTAATTTACATTTAGAAATAATTCCCATACAAAATTCATCTCGGCGACTTTAAATAATATGTCTTGAATATCTCTTTGAAAATAGCTTGCGGAATGGAAAATGGGAAAATATTGAATAGTATAATAATCACTGTTAGTCGGCCTAATATACCCTCTCTGTGCGCCTGGTTAGAGGGTATGCGTAGCTTCGATAAAATATGTGTGATATGAATATAGAATAGCGCTCGGCTAGTTACAGTAAACTAAGGTAAAAATAATATAAAAGACGCCCGTTCAGTTCAGTTCATCCACAAGGTGAACGCATCGCATCATTCACGAATACAAACAAACAAACAAACACGATTATCTGAATAGAGCTCGTGAGTTGTCCGTTTTGGTTGTCGAATGCTTGGCGGCAGCCAATTAGAGTGTTTCAGCAATATTGAAGAGAGTGCGAATCACATCGCACGTCAGCTGTTTCTCATTGGTGCGAAAAGGGGGTGTAAAACGCGAGGCAAATTGCATGTTCTCTGAGCCAAAAAAGCTGCAATTGTAATAGTTGCATCCCATTCAAAGTCGTCAACTGTAAAACGGCCAGTGTACAGAGCGACGGCGACTATCACGCGAAGCGGTGGCAGTGGCAGTGGCAAAATCAAAGGCAGAGCGAACAGACGGGGCAGCCAGCAGCAGCAGCAGTTCATACGATTTCCAGCTGCGACAGAAATTCCAGCAAACAACAGAATAACAGCAAAGGTAAGCTTCAAACACAATTTGACCTAGCTCAAAGCAGCAGCAGCACTAGTCACAGCCACAACAACAGCGCACGCCGTGTGTCGAGTGTGTAAAATTCAAGTGTATAAAACTCTGATGTAATCATCGCTATTACGCTTGACAAAAAAAAAATTAATCGAATAGAGAAATTTTTTAAATAAATGCCGCTGCCGTTGTCGCTGTAGACATCATTGGATTATATTTTGATTTTATTGCGTGTTGCGCACAAATTGCGCTGGAATCTCCCCTTTCGCGGTAAGCACTTTTTTGGAAAAGCTCATCGGCAACAAAACTGATCATTTCCATGGTGGCGCTTAAAGCTTTGTTTGAGTCATTCTTAAGCATTCTTCCGGAGGCATGTCATGGCAACGCACCCATATCGATTTAACATACTTTGGTTTTTTTTTTTGCCACTTTTAGTGCGGGCATTGTGGTATGTTGGAATGAAACATACTCAATGCTTCCAATGCTGCGCGCGCCGGCAGCACCAAAAAGTTCGCAACAAAATAAGCTTTTTCGTTCGTCATTCAACACTCTCACTTGTTGCGCGCTCTCTCTCTCTCTCTCTTTGGCTCTGTAATAAGAGAGCTCGCTTTGAAAGAGCGCAAAGCAAACAACTAATTAATATACTATTTAATTTGTTTAAATCATTATTTTTAATTAGCAGCAAAAGTGAATAGGGGAATTTGGTTCCCTTGAGAGAAGAGAAAGATGTCGTCGCGTTTGTTTAAATTCGGAGTCACCGCCGCCAGCGCCTGTGTGGGCTCGGTGATTGCCTCATGGAGCATCGATCGCTGGAACTCGCCACATGTGGTAAGCATTAACTAATGGCCAGGTTTAGACTCTAACTAACAGCGTCAATATCGCATCCATAGGTCAACAATGCCGTTCAACGTCCACCCAAACGAAAGCGCACTTTGCCCATGCGCAGCGAACAAATCCAGTCCCTGATGAGCGGCGAGGAATTCGATGTGCTTATCATTGGCGGTGGCGCCACTGGCGTTGGCTGTGCCTTCGACTCCGTAACGAGAGGTTGGAATACATTAAAATTATTTAAATAAGTACTGCATTATTGTATTTTAAATTTGACACAGGTCTCAAGACGGCGCTCGTTGAAATGGATGACTTTGCCAGCGGCACCTCATCCCGCTCCACGAAACTAATTCACGGCGGTGTCCGTTATCTGCAGAAGGCGATTCTAGGCGTAAGTACGAATGAGCCACTGGAAATTGTCCAACTGCTTGTAGAAATAGTTGCTAATACGCAAACATATTTACATTCATGTCTGCTTTCCTTGTAATTTGGTAATTTTGTAAATCACCAGTTATATAAAAATCCAATTATATAGTTGGATTACTGAAAGCCTTCCTTAAAGGGTGCGTCAGGAAGAGGGTAACCCGTTTGTTTGTATTTAGCTGGTATCAGAGTATTTGTAATATTCTCCATTCAAAATGGTTTAAATGGGCTTAACAAAATTTTGCGTGAAAGATGACATCACTGACCCGATAAATCTATATGATCTCAAAGACTAGAAAAGCTGTAGACTTTGAAATATAAGTTCTCATATAGCAATCGAAGATCAATTAATTTTATGTTATCCATAACTCATAATGTTTTCCTAATATCGATAAAAATTGATAAACAATAGGAATTAAAGTCACATAAGAGGTATCTTCAGTAGTTATACCTCGAAATAATGTAGATGACTTAAGTAGTTATACCTTGAAATAATATAGATGATCTACATAAATTTCATTAAAAAAAATCGGAATAAAATGGACAATTCTATTTAATTCTAAATGTTATAGAATATTCTATTCAATTCCAAGTTGAATAAAATATTTGATTTCATTCTAAATAAAATAGTATATTCTATTTAATTATAAATAAAATAAAATATTCCATTCAATTCACTTTCATCTATTTGTGCATATATTTTTAGTTTTTAAAAATTGTATTCAGTAGGGTAGAAGTAATGCTTGTGTATTTCTTATTATCGCTACAGCTAGACCTTGAGCAGTATAGAATGGTCAAGGAGGCGCTGGCGGAACGTGCCACAATGCTTGAATCGGCGCCACATTTGACGCATCCGCTGCCCATCATGCTGCCCGTCTACACGTAAATAGCAACAACTGGAGATATATGTATATATCTTATTAAATATTTATATAAATATATGCTTTTCAGGTGGTGGCAGGTGCCGTATTTCTGGGTGGGCATTAAGGCGTACGATTTTGTGGCCGGCGATCGCAATGTGAAGAGCTCATATCTGTTGTCGAAGAAGGATGCACTGGAGCTGTTCCCCATGCTGAAGAAGGACAAGTTGTGCGGCGCCATTGTCTACTACGATGGACAGCAGGATGATGCACGCATGTGCCTCGCCGTCGCATTGACGGCTGCCCGCCATGGAGCCACTGTGTGCAATCATGTGGAGGTCCAGGAGCTGCTCAAGAAGGACGATGGCACCGGCAAGAAGGTGCTATGCGGTGCCAAGGTCAAGGATATTATCTCTGGCAAGGAGTTCACGGTGAAGGCGAAGTGCATCATCAATGCCACCGGCCCATTCACCGACTCCATACGCAAAATGGACGATCCAACGGTGAAGAGCATCTGCTGTCCCAGCTCTGGTGTGCACATTGTGCTGCCCGGCTACTACAGTCCCGATCAGATGGGTCTGCTCGATCCCTCGACATCCGACGGACGCGTCATCTTTTTCCTACCCTGGCAACGGCAAACGATTGCCGGAACCACAGATCTACCCTGCGAAATTACGCACAGTCCCACACCCACCGAGGACGAGATTCAGTTCATTCTCAGCGAAATCAAGAACTATCTTAATGCCGACGTTGAGGTGCGTCGTGGCGACGTTCTATCCGCCTGGAGTGGCATTCGCCCCCTCGTCTCCGATCCGAACAAGGACGATACACAGTCTCTGGCGCGCAATCACATCGTCCATGTCAGCTCCTCCAACATGATCACCATTGCTGGCGGCAAGTGGACTACTTACAGAGCCATGGCTGAGCACACTGTCGATGCGGCCATCAAGGGTAACTAGTAGTCATCTTTAATTGATATTACAATGGCTCCTCAAAGCCTTATTCCACCCAAGTCCCTAAGTCTCTGTCTCCCTTTCCCAAAAGTAATTAGCTGCCTAAATAAGGATCTGACTGCGATCTTAAGGGAAACCCCTGCAATTAACAAGTAACTAATCCAAGTATAAATCCCGGATCTTTTCCAGCCTGCAATCTGAAACCGGAGCGTGCCGAGGCTGTTACGTCATATTTGAAAATTGAGGGCGGTCAGGGCTGGACTCCAACGATGTATATACGACTGGTGCAAGATTTCGGGCTGGAATGCGAGGTTGCCCAGCATCTGGCCAAGTCGTATGGTGATCGTGCGTTTGCCGTTGCCAAGATGGCATCGCTGACGGGCAAACGTTGGCCCATCATCGGTAATCGTATCCATCCGGAGTTCCCCTATATCGATGCGGAGATTCGTTATGGTGTGCGTGAGTACGCCTGCACCGCTGTCGATATGATTGCACGCCGGATGCGTTTGTCCTTCCTGAACGTGCAGGCCGCATCGGAGGCGCTGCCTGCCGTCGTCGACATTATGGGTGAGGAGCTGAAGTGGTCTAAGGACGAGAAACAGCGCCAGATCAAGCTTGCCACTGAATTCTTGGCCAACGAAATGGGTCACTCCATCAATCGCACATCGAAGGAGAGAATACCCATCAAGCTGTCCAAGGAGGAGATTCAGACCTATGTGAAACGTTTCGAGCTCATCGACAAGGACAAGAAGGGATACGTCTCCATCAATGATATCCGTCGTGCGCTGAAGAACTTTGGCGATGGCGACGTCTCCGGCGAACAGCTGCACGACATTCTCAAGGAGATCGATACCAACATGAACGGCCAGGTGGAGCTCGATGAATATTTACAGGTAAGTGGTATACACACGTATATATATATACATATATATATATTTATATATCTTTGACATTTGGGTATAAAACTTAATTGAATATACTTGGAATTAAACAGATGATGTCAGCGATAAAGACGGGCGATGTGGCCTATTCCCGTTTCGCTCGCATGGCCGAGCTGGAGGAGCAGAAGCACGAAGCGGCCAATCTCAAGCAGAAGATCAGCGTCGATCGCTCCGGCGGCGGCCTTTAAGTGACTTAACTAAATGGGAGGGAACATCACGCGTCTACATCTAAAGCACATTTTCTAGAAATAAGCCCCCAACGAATTATATGAAGCTATATAAACAAATTCTTCTTTACATTTTGCTGTTAAATAAAGTCTTGAAACTCACTCGGACATTTCCATTAAGCAATGGCACATCGCCAGGGCTCGGCAGGTGGTTCCACTATCTGCTCCTGCACTGAACGCTCCTGACGTGTGCTGAACGAGGATGTCACATTCTGATCGATGTCGTCTGTCAGGTTGCCATCGGCTCTCTCCAGAGTATACAGCTTCTTCGCAACGCAATTGAACATATCATCGCGTTGCCTTTGATTGAAGCCGCCAAACAAATCCAGTTGGGGGTCCCAGAAGAAAGGCAGCTTACCATTCCTATTGGACGTTGCCAGCGATTTCTTCAGCTCTCGAAACATCTATGCAAAAATGTAAAACGATTAGCAAATGAACCAATTGATATTGGATAAGCTAAACTTTCAATACCCTTTCTGATGTTTGGAAACTACAATTTTTTAAGTGAAATTAACTTTTGCTGAGTGCTCAACTAGAAGATGCTCAACTAGAAGATACCCTGAATTCCTGAAGATATCCTTCGTGAACCGCCGATAGTTATTAACAAAATGAAACTAAAACCCCTTTTTATTTATATATATATATATATAAGTAGGTATTTAAATAGATTTTTTATGTATGTATATCTATGATAGAAATAACACTCACATCGATCAATATGTCCTTTAGCTGGCAGCTACTCCAATAGGAAGCAGGCTTGTCCTTCACTTGCCACAGCAATAAGGTCTTGATATAGTAACTCTTCAGATTGTTCATATTCTGATGGCTGTCACGGAATTTCTTCATGAATCGTATAGCGTCCTTCAACCGCTGTTTGTTCTTCAGTATTGGAATCTCGGCCTCAAAGTAGGACGCCCGGAATGAGACATTATCCCTTTCGAAGGGCTTAATAGGTTTGGGTATTGCTTCCCAAAAGCGAGTGTCCTTGAAATATTTGCTTTGCTCCTCGCCGAGAATATTCTGCTTCGCATCTAACCTAATTGCAGGCACAAAATCCACAGAGAATCTGATTTCCGCTTCATTGATAAACATCGTGTGTGCTGGACCACATCTCTTGTATACGATTTTCAAAACCTTGCCATTGAACATAATTTGGTTGTTCATTCGATTTAGAGCCCGTGTCACAGCACCATTTATCATGTCCTGCATCTTATCCTCGAGCAGCAAATTCGCGGCTGTAACCAATTTTTTCAATTCCCTATACGTAATTTCGTGTTGCTGCTGATTTTGCACCAATTTTAGCAACTCCGTCAAGTCTAACGTTACGTTGCCCGGCTTTTTTGGATCCTTCTTCACAATAATCTTATCGTTCTCGGGAAATTTCAGAAGAATGAGCAAGTCGTACTCGTCGGGCTTTGATATCTTCAAATTGTCGGCATAACTTCCTGTGTAGCCCAAAGACGAAAATATAAGTATTCTAACGTATATGTAGAAAATATAATAAATTTATAATAATAAATCCAATAATAATATACATAAATAAACTTGATTTGCTTGTGGTATAGGAGAACTTATATTTATATTTTGAAGTTTCCAACTCTAAAGATTCTTTCCTTGACGGACCAGCCAACATATGTTTATCGAGTTTGTTTTTGCTGCTGATTAAGAATATATATATATTTAGTTTAAGGGGTCGGAGATATGCGATCCGCCTGTTACACAATTTTCCATAATATCATATCAACTGATAACATGCAATTGACTTAATGACATCATAAACCTTACCTTATATATCTGATGACTAGAATGACTGAATGACATTTTTGGTACAAAACTATATAATACACCTTCTAAGTTAAATAATTATAGCTCTAAAATTGCAATTACCATTCTGAAAATTTATATGCCGATCTTTGAAAGAGGTTACCAGCAAGTTTATGTTTACTTTCGGGATGCCAAAGATTAAATAACCTATAATATAATAATATCTACATATTATAAATTTCTGTTCTATATTAAAGTATATAAATGGATGGTATTTGCCGGCATGTAAAAGGGAGAAACATAAAATGCAATCGTTAAGAGATATAACTAAAATTAAGAGTGCTGAGAGCCGGTACATTGTATAAATTCAAAGCACAAACAACATGCACATATACTTTGGATGAGTGTGTGTGTATCTCAGTTGTGAATATGTGTTGCATTTGTGAATGCCACGTAAACTAAAATAAACTCTTCGATCTGGCTTTTTTTTCTAACAAGAATTTCGCTTACCGCCCAATTTGTGTCCACATAACCACTTGGACAGTGGCGCCTCCGTCTTTAATTCGTTGTAGAGTGTATCACGCAGTATATTGTAATGATTAGCGTAAAATTCGCGATCGTCATCCATATTTATAAATTCTGCATTTGTCGCGTGTAAACGCTGTTCCAAATTGGCGACCATCTTTATGCACCTCTGTCGAATTTTACGTTCTTGACTTGCACTGAGCACAAAGCCAATTGAAACGGCAGAAACTAAAGGCTGCGAAAAGATACAAGCACTTCAAGAGCAGCACGGCTTCAAAAGAGAAAAGGTTTATACGCTTCTCTCAACAGTGATGCACCAGTGACCGCAATCGATAGTGCACCTGCGATAGGAGCTTACAATCGATCACAATTGCTTCTGCGAAATGATAAAAAAAACATAATCTTTTCGCCTCGATCACCACAACTACAACTGCTGACTAAGAATTTGTTAAATTGATACATACTGAACGATACTGAATTGTTTATATACTTGAATTTGGAGCCCTGTGTGGCTTAATATAAACAGCTTATTGCTAGTCTTAATTACATAGCCACACTTATCTTCAGTTTGAGCTGTAACAGCCGGTGTTAGCAGCGCTCTCATGGCACAACGGTCCTTGGTGCAGCGCTCTCTCTGGATAAAGGGCGTTCGCTGATCAGCCAGCTATAATTAGTTGTTTAGCATAACTCTAGCTATTCGTTCGTTTTGCTTTCTCTAGTTGATCGATCGCTGTGATTTGTTCCTCTCGTTGCTGAAAAGACTAAGCGTTTGGTTCAAGTCTAATATAATTCAATAAATATTATAACTAAGTGCAAATAACTTTGTGTTATTATTTGTTGGAAATAAAGCTATAAAAAACAGCTAGCAATGAATATAGCTCTATGCGTAATTTTATTGGTTACATTTTTTTTATATATATTTTAAAAATGCCTATTGAATTGTCACGAAGTTTTTGTACTTTTCCCCATTAAATTTTTTAGAAGTTCAGCTTTTTATGGCGCTGGTGATGTGATTTCTTGGCGAAATGCGGGGATCAAAAATTGCCTCGATATTGACTTGGCAGCCTTCAAAATAAAAATTGTGCATTAACAAACAAAGATACACAAAAGCGATGTGACTTTATAGCATACCATTTTCTAGCAGAAACATTGAGCGGTCATACAAAATAATGCTTTCCACTGAAAAAAAAATATATATAATTTATTATACACAATTTGTTGAGGGCGGCTTACCTTGTGGTGCCAGCATAAGGCGCAGCGCATAAAAGCAAACAATGCGACGCCAATGCCTTAAATCTGCCTCAATTCGGTCAGGATTCCCAGCTGGCAGCCTGGCAAATTTTGTGCCTTCGATGGCTTTTTGAAAGTAGCTAAAATTTGAAATGGACAAAAAATATTAGTCACATAGATAGACACAAGGACATTAACAACGCTCACTCATTGAAGGTCATGCCAGGCGTGTGTTTTACATTGCGCAGTGCAGAATGTCGCAAATCTGGCATGTGGCGCACAATAATGCGCTCAGCAGCCGCACGCAGCGAATGTATCTTGAGGAATTCAAATTGACCCACTTGAAGGCGATCGTGATAGGATTCTATTGCATGACAGGCTATTTCACGTGCCTCGTAGCTGAGTTCAGAATGGATGCTCGATCGCCGTAGCAGCTGAGAGCTAAGCGGATATCCATGCAGTTCCATTTGGGGATGGGTTTGTCGTGTACTCATTTTTTGGTAGCAACAGCCAACAAAATTCAGAAATTTAGCTTGCTTGCAGCTGAGAAAGATTCGCATTAGCGTAGAGCCCAGATCACCACACGGATGCAGGCCAATGATGCCAAACTGAAAGTCACAGTCAGATGGCAATTGAAACGCCTCCCTGATGCTTTCAATGAATTCCCCTGGCTTTGTGTTGCTCGTCAGGCGCTGTGTAAGATGTGCTGGTCTCTTAAAATGTACTCTTTCGCTGGCGCTCATGTGTTTTGCAGCTATGCTCTCCAGCTTGTCATCAATTGCCAGCGCGTGCCGATTTAACTCCGCCTGCATCTCGAAGCAGCACACTTTGATGCCATAGCCATAGCCCAGAATGCGAGCCAAGTGTCCCAAGCCTGCGCCAAAGTCCACAACAAAATCAATCGCCGTATTTTGGCAGCTGCGCGCACAAAATGCAGACATTCGTTTGATTTCATGCGCCTTCTTAGGCTTGACACACTTCATGAACATGTGCTTCAGCTTACGGTGTTCCAGCAGCGGACAAGGCGGCAGGGCAACCTATATATATATGCCGTGAATATGTCGAATGATGCTGCACCAGTTTATACCGACTTCGAGCTGCTTCTGGGGGCTCCTATTAATGCATAGAGAGCGCAACACTTGACGCAACGCCAACAGCTCCAAGGGCCAAAGCACACGGCTGGTTTTCCCGCCGACATCGTTTTCACTCCGCAGCAGCTCGCTCAGTGCTTCTATTGGAAGGTGTTCCAAGTGCTTCTGCCAGTTTGCAGACAGTTTGCCCCACTGATCATCCACATAAAAGTCCTATACGATAAGCGAAAGTGTCATATGGTTTCCTGTGAATCGCATACCTTATTTACCAATACATAGGAATCCAGTAACCATTCATACTTTTTAACTACTTGCAAGCAGGCAGCGATTTTGTTGATATTATTAAGCATTTCGCACAGCGAGTAGCATTGACCAGCTGATTTGTGAAGTAGTGTGCAAAAATTATGTTATATTTTGTTACTTTTACTACTTGCCAGGGCTGCACACTGTAATCGATAGCAGTGCTTAGCTCGTTTGACTGTTTTTAAGCAACAAAACAATCACAGTTTCACTCGTAATCGGCCAATTCACAAGTCGATAATTAAAATGAGAATGACTGCTGGAGCTTTCGATGTTTTCTTTTCTCAACACTATTAAACAGATTGTCTACCAATAATAATAATAAAAAACCATTTGACTGCATCTAAAACGCGCAATATTTTGTAAGTTCTGCATAAATAGACAATAGTGAAATAGTGAAGTTAACAATATATTTGTGCATTGTCACGGTGATTTTTCTTTTCGTCCTTTAAGGGTGGATACAGGTATACACACACAGACGCACACACATACACATACATATTGGCAGTGCCGTTAGCTTGGGCGAAGTTGAAAATGCATCTGCATCCAACAAATGGCAATATTTGCGAGCAGATATGAAAAAAAATTACCAATTGATGACACCGCGGCAATAAACTGCGAAATTGCAACAGTTGAGGAGATCGACGGCCATACGGTAAGTGCCAAATGCCTTATTTGAAAATCTATATATGACACAAAATGAAAAATCAATAATCTGCGCCGCTGCCGACGACGACGATTTGTTGTTGATGACGGTATATCTGGGTTGTGTGTAGATACATGACTATATACACACATACATTCATACTAACATATATATATATATATATATATATATGTATTGCATATTCACAGGAATATTTACTGCGTGTGCAGCGCGGAGATTGCACCTGGAACGTTCTGCGTCGCTACAATGAGTTCAGCAAGCTGCACAAAAGTCTTCGTATCTCTGGCATTGAATTGCCACTGCCTGGCAAACGCATCTTTGGTAATATGCGACCGGACTTCATAGCTGAACGGAAAGAAGCCTTGCAAGTTTACATAAACACAATACTAATGAATCCCATATTAGCATCATCGCTGCCAGCCAAGCGTTTCGTTGATCCCGAAAGCTACTCGCAATCATTCCATGGTAAGTTGAGAAACTCTCCTTTGTTACTCTTGAATGCTAATGGCCAACTCTATTGCAGATCATGCCGTGCAACATGCATTGCTCTGTTTGCGCAACGACACGATTTGGGCACTCGGCGGCACAATGGGTGCCATAGGCTGGCGGCTGCGCAAGCATTACTTTAAGGTGACGACCAAGCCGCCAGAGAAGAGCAGCAACAAGTTGGTGAAGAGTGGTTCGCAATCGCAGCAAAGCAAGCATTTTGCCGCTGGCAGCAATGGGGGTCATTCCGTTTCAATTGATGCCGGCACAACAGAACCCAATGCTGAAATGGTCGCCGAATGGTTGGAATATGGTCCGGACAAATACGTCGATGAGAAGGAAATTAATGGTGTACTTAAGAGCCTGATGGGCCTACAACATCCACACATCGAAGCTATAGTTCTGGCAGCTAATACGGAAAACGGTTGCTTGTTTATTAGAAAGTGAGTTTTCCTTTTTTAATCATAAACTTAACCTTTAATGAACAATTCTTATTAAGGTTTTTTTTTTTTGTTAAACTGATTGAAAAGTGCTTGAAAGATATCCTTGAATTTAAAATACATTTTGTAAATTTTCGGTGTTAATTGTAATAATTCGGAAATTTGAATTTCTGCAAGGGAAACTATTTTACTTTTAAATTACTCATTTTAAATACATATATACTAAACATTTCTTGCTTTAATGCAGATTCCATAAGCATGGAACCCTCAAGGATATGCTCTGCATGGTAGCAACGCCAAAGAATCCGTTTTTGACCAAGTATGGCAATCCCAAGGGGCGCACTGCTCTCTCAATGAAGCAAGTGGCGAGCTATGGCAAGCAGATTTTAGATGCTATAATATTCCTGCACTCCAAGGGCTATGCGTACGGTAAGTAGTGGCCAGCTACGCTTGATTCACCCTCCATCAATTTAAAGATATAAATTAAATTATAGGTCACTTGCATGCGGGAAACATTGTAATTGTGGACGACTGCGTCAAGCTGTTGGATGTGGAGAACCATTTGTTGGGTGTTCCGGCCTTTTATCGACCATTTTTCGTTCAGCACAGCAAGATCCATTCAATGGAGACTATTGACGTTTACTGCTTTGGCCATGTGCTCTTCGAAATGGCCATGGGCTATCCACTGCAGGAGTCGGTTGTGCGTCAAATCACCGAATGTCCCGACGCACTAAGTATGCACACCATTAATATCCAATGTAACGACCGCCTAATGTTTCCTTGTTATTTTTAAAGAATGTCTGTTGGAGAGCATATTGTCGAAGGAAGCATGCAAGGCAGGTCTGCCTAGCCTGGAGCAACTGCTTGGTCACAGATTCTTCACACAATACGCTGCCGATGAGCCAGCCACGTCTGAAAAGCCATACTTCAAGTTGTCCTTGGTAATAATGTTAGAAAATGCATGCAACTCAGTGCGACTCATTCGTTTACTCCATTATATGTTCAGAATGCAAAGGAACTGCTACGGCAGGCAGCTGTGAAAAGCGAGACTCGTTTGCGGGATGAGCAAAAATCGGTGAAGAACCAAAAGCGCATTGTTCGTGTGCAGGAGCTAATGAGCTCCGAGGAGGAAAAGCGCAAATCAAAGCAAAAAGCAGTTAGTATCATTTAATTTGACTATTTAAGTAGTAAATTGAGTTTTCAGAAATGATGGTCAATATTTAAAAATTTGATTTGTATTATGCTGTTTTTTAAATCGGATTTTTTCGCAAACCCTTGAGAAATGGGGTCAAAAGATACAATTTTTATTGAAAATTTGACATTTGCGAATTTGAATCACTTCTGAAATCGAAGCGTTTGCATTCTCAAGTTAGCATTACGCTTATCATCTCATTTAATTATTATTATTCTTTATTTTCTTACCATATTGTTTGTATCTTTTGTGAATACTATATAGAAATTAGAGCACAAACAATCGAAGCTTAAGCAACAGGGTTCGCTCCAAACAAGCAATGGACGCTTGTCGCTGGCGGCTGCTACGGCTTCCTCAACTAGCCAAGTCGCTGTTGGCGGTGGTCCAGCAGGCGCAGCAGACTCGATCACTCGCTCCGACAGCACGCCCGAAGAACCAACAATGACTGGCCACAAATGTAGCTATTTGTTTGTTTATTTTTGTTATTTCTTTTAAATTCGCGGCAACCTTTTTCACAAATCTTAACTTTTGTCTTTTTAACGCTCCCGCAGCACTCATGCCAGCCGCGCATTTACCGCGCCAGGAGATGCAGGCGAGCAGCGCCGCCGTGGAGAGACAGACATCGACGCCAAACATCGCCTCCGAGGACACCGATGCTGGCGAGGATGAACCCACGCGCTCAGCGCTGCTCGAGTCAATTTGCAAATTCAATCGCGGGTCGCTGCGCAAAGTACGCTCGAATGATTAGGCGTCCTGCTATGAATTTTACATATTTACATTTTGGACCAAATGTGGCGTTATGAAATAACGGTTCCATTAAATTAAAAGAACAAAACAAAATATGAAGAGAAAATCAATTGAACAACTAATACCCAACCAATAGAAAGATACATATAACAATTACACATATAGGTAAATTATCGCGTCTATTTATTGGCCTACAACAGTTCAGAAAGTATCTATAGGTAACTACACAAATACATATATATATATATATATATATATATATATACTAAACGAAACCCACTGAATCTGTGTCCACTACAAAACTTAATGTTTTATGAACTCAAATCAAGATATGTACGTCTATTTAGTACTAAATGTATTTATGTACTTGATAAGTTACAAATCATACACGTCTGCGATACGGAGATGGCTAATGGTCAAGCGTACGCAACTAAAGCTTTACATATACATATACATGACCACTACACGACTGAGAATCACCACTTTGGTACGAGTATCTTAAACGAAAAACAAAAAACCTAAAAAAAAACACGTTTAGAAAACAAAAATAACAATTTAGAAACTTCAAAAAAAAAAAGAATTGAACCATAAGTGTGCACCAAAATTTGCACGATGACGCTCTAATCGAATAACCTATTTATAACTATCATGCATATGTATATGTAACAAAATAACACATGTAATTTGTTCCTCGATGTTGTGCTCCTTAAATCCAACATACTCGTACAGCGATTTTTATCGCCATAGCTTAAACATACTTAATAACGGGACTAAAGCGCTTGCAAAATGGCCAAAAAGTTGCACTGTTTTTTATTTTTGTATTGGTATTGTATTGTTTCACTAGTTCCTTAAATTTTTGTTATTGAGCATCTCTTATTGATTATTTGTGCAATGAGAATCGCTGTATACATTTTTGTAACATGTACTAAAGTTAAAAACATAACAGGCGCATTTGCAATTGTGAAAGATGTGCAAACATACTTTATATACACATATATATATTTAGTATATATATGTGGTATATAGCATATTTATATATATTCGAACCATAATTTGATAATGATGTATGTATTCATGTCTATGTGTTTTTTATGTAACTGACTGTGTATATGTTCATATGTATGTGTATATAAGTACATACCTAAATTAAATTCAAATGCGAATTCCACGTGTAACGAAAGCCATATGAGCAACATATATTAACTACTATACATATGAAAACCAAATAAAGTGTAAAGTATTAATCGTTGTAATTAATCACGACTTTTTGTGCGCCTGACATATATTTGAAGTGATGTTCGAATGTACTCAATTCTAGATGAAGGTCTACATGTGTGTATTTAATACATATAGCAATAACATGTCATAATTGCATAATTGTCTGCCTAACTTTTAGCACTAAGCAAACAATAGATAGGGGCGTCAAATCGACCAAAAAGTGGATTAGATTTTTTAAGAGTTTCTGGGCCCAACGACTCGAAAATTTAGCAGGGCTCATGTGTTGAGCTGCGAACGCAGGTCATTATTTCACCTGACTTTGCTGCGCCAGCATTGCGGGTAATTGAAAACCCCAGCATGAGTGCACAGGTGCGAAGGGGTAATCACCTTTTCTAGTAGACCCCAATGGGTTGAAAGTTACGGACCTAGGACAATTATTTGCGATATATGAGTTTGAATTACAAAAAAAAAATTAAAACGTGATTTCCTCGATTTAATTTTAAAAAACCGTATTTTTAACATTCGATCCGGAATGTATATATGCGCTGGCCACAATTCCGCGTGCGCTGACGCGTCAGTTGACGCGTGAGTTTTCACGTGTCATCCCACGATGATAGTGGGGGAGTGGTTATAAGTTGATAGCCGGCAAGGTGAGGCATGGCAAGGTCGGTTAGACCAATCGTCCTCGTGGACTGTAATGTGTGTCAAATATTGATTCAACATTGTGCCTGGCGCATTGCCAGGACGACACAGTGGAGGAGGAGGCAGGTACTTGTCAAGCTGGCTGCAAGTGGCATAATACAATAATAATCATTTGCGGTTTTATGGCAAGCCGCGACGCACTTAAGACTTCCGAAATTGAAGGGAACACGTCACGGCATCAAATGGCTAGCGCAGCGAGGAATTGGTCGGGTCTGGTGACGCTCTGTTTGGGCCAGGAACGCGAGAAGGTACGATTGATTTGGTGATTACATTGGGCCAATAAAAAAAACATGGATACTTTATGTGTGTTTAATAAACGGATACTTGTTTTCCGAAATTTGTCAAAGTCACGCATATGATTGTTGCTGGGCTAGCAGATGGGGATGGGGCTGCGAAGCATGTGGCATGCAGCATGTAGCATGTCGCATGTAACATGTATTATGATCCATTTTGTTTCGACACTTTCGTTTTGTCACCATGCAGAGGCAGATAAACAACCAGCGCGATTCCCTGACAAAGTGTGCCAATGTGGCCGCAGCACTGGGTGCAACGCCCAAGGTAAGTGATGATAAGGCGCATCTGATGACAAAAGTGGTTACCAGATTTGTTATCTTCCCTGTTGTTGTTATTGCTGTGTTCCAGGCGAACATACGTTATTTGCCTACTTATCGCTTGGATCCCAAGAATCCGTTGATCAAGGAACGTCTGGAGATTGCCATGAGAACCATCATGGATAAAAATTACAATGAAGATTACTTGTTCCATCCGAAGCAATCCTACCACTTGGCTGCCCAGGTCAGCGAAGAGATCAAAAACAGCATTAAGCTTATGGATTTCGATAGGTGGGTTAGATGCCATCATCACTGCCCCCTCAAATTTAATCTTTGTAATCTTTGTGTTTACCAGATATCGTTACGTGGTTCTGGTGTCCGTTGGTGAGTTGCTTTTGCAAGGCCTCTGCTCCATGGTGAACTTTCTATGGGATGCGGACAAAGATGGTTTTGTTACCTACTCCATTCAGACGCCCAATTACTTTGCGGTCTGCACAATATTTTATTTATATTACGACTAAGTCCATTCAACGATGATTTTGATAGCTAAGTATTTTTTTAATGAAAATTCTGAAAAATGCTAAATAATCGATTGAAAGTTGTGCAAATTTGTATAGATGATAAGATGATAAGTTCTCCCAGAGTATAGTTAACAGTTGATTTTGTTACCTGTTAGCAGACAATATGTACATATAAATTAAATTAGTATGTTTCAGTTGGCTAACTCACTTTTGTTGCAGCATGATTAAAACACAATTTTTTTGAACTCACTTTAGAAATCACATGTCTAGTCAATCACACACATCAGAAATGTATTCCGTTTGTTCATATTTATTTGAATATCGGTTAAATATATAATAGATATAATATGGTGAAGCATATTTAATTGCCTCTATATATTATTCATTTAACGAGTCACAAAACCAATTAAATTATGTATTTAGGTATCTGAACAACTATTATTCCAATGCATTACAAATTTGTGTTTAAACTTGTGTAGAAATCTGTTATGGTAGTCATACTATATATAATTTGATAATATCGGCCGCACACATGCACACATACACACACTTGTCAGCTGTATATTCAGCATTAGAGCATCAAAATCATAGTTTGTGTATATATATAGATATATATATATATATATAATTTTACAGTTGGCACTTCAACGCACAAAGAACATAATGCATTCATCATCTGAGGGGTGAATGCATTCAGTTATATAGCATTATAGATATACACACACTATACGACACAGAACTTGTTGAGAGCAGCCATAAGAAAACCGATGTAACATTTGCAAAACCCATTTGAACAATTACAACATTTTGAAACAAATGCTACACGACGTTCTCTTTTCGGATGGAAATGAACGAACATAGACATTAGGAGCAACAGATATTTTGAGAGAATCATAAACTTGGAACGAACAGCTCACTGCACAATAATATGGGTCCAATTTCAGCCACTTTAAAAACAACACACGGCAATTCATCATCAATAGAGTACAGCAAAAAAGGCTTAGAAAAAAGGAAATATAATCCTTCTCTTGAACAACAGAACAACGCAACTCAAATTAAAAACATACGATTTTCGATTTTAGATTCGGATTCACTTTCGGTTTAACAACGCCCACATATCATGGATGAAAATATTTCGGTTTTAGGTGGCCCCACAACATTCAAGCACTTTTTGCACAATTTGTATCGATTTGTTTTGTTTTGTTCACATAACCAAAATTTCTCAAAATCAAATCATAACTCTCAAAACTGATTCGACTTATTAACACAATATACAAAAAAGTTAACACAAAAACTGATTTACATTATTTTTTTCTTTTTCTTGAACTTTTCTCTTATTTTTTGTTTATAGTTGTGGTTTTTGCACTAATTGTACATTTTAAAAATAATAATTTTGTTTACAAAGCATTTCTAAGAAGGGAAAGAGGAAAATTTTAAATAAATCTTTACACTTTTTTTTTAAATAAATTGAAGTTAAATATACAACGAATATAGTTATTGAATATTGAAAACTTTTTGGCACAATTGTAATTTTTCAAAAAATCATTTAAAACTGTATGAACTGTATAAACTTTACACTCTCACTTAACAGTGAATCAGAATCATGTTCAGAACAGAAACCATAAATAACCATAAATATTGATTGATTGATTGGTCTGCAAAAAGAACAATAATAATTTGATTAATACAGTTTTTTGTAAACTCATTAGTAACCGTCTTGTTTTTTTGTCTTTTTGTCTTTGGGTCTGCCTGTCTGTGTGTGGCTCTCCTCTTCGGTTGTTACGGCATGTCACTGGATGTTAGTTAGGGGATTGATTGGTTATTACTCAAATTGTCTATTGACTGAATTATGCTACTACCAATATATACACATACATATATGTATATGGGTTACATGGAGTGTGTGTGTGTGTGTGTGTATTTTTGTGTAAGTCTACAGATGTTGGTGTCTTCCGAGCACTGTGCTGGCGAAAGTAATCTTAATCGTAATCGTTTAGGTTGCCCACAGTTTGTCCAGTATTGTCTTAGGCGGTGCCGCCACGCACAACTACAATGACAAGATGATCCTCTTTCAGGCCCTCCTCGGTGAGGTTGTGACAGGTGCGCTTCAGCAGATCCGTGGAAAAATCGCACGGTGGGAATGCATACAGCACACCTGTCGCCTCCGTCTCCTTGTTCAGAAGGGAAATGACGCCAGCTGCCTCCTTCTGCTTCAAATAGGAGACGAGATTGCGCAGCGGACGCGTCTGCACACTGGCATCATCGCAATCAGTGTCCACCGTCGAGCCGGCAAGGCCCATAAATATGGCATGCGACGATGAGGATGCGATGCGCTTTTGGACATCCTCCAGCTTGGGTGGATCCAGACGCAATCGCTGTGTTATACGCAAATTGTGCTTGCCCTCCTCGTCGCGCATCAGCGACTCCACAATGTCCGTGTCACCGGCTGTCAAATGGAATTTGGCCGGGAACAAGGAACTCTTTAGTATGAGTGCACCGGTCCAAATCGTGCTGCATTTGCGCGCCACCTCCGGCACTGTCGTCGCCGACCCCAGTGCATCCGTGTGACGCGTCGAAGTGTCGGAATCCGAACCGGGTGAGCGTGCGCGCTTCATTGGTGAACGGGAACGCGAGCGTTCGACACCAGGTTCCCGCGAACCAGAACGACCACGATCGTAAGATTCGCCAGGAGGACGACGCCACTCATCGTCGGCTCCGCCCGGTGGCGGCACAGCAGATACACCACCCATAGCGCTCGGATGTGGCGGCCGGTGCACATCGTTGTGATAGTGATACATGCCACGTCCACGGCCACGATAGCCACCACCGCGTCCACGGTAACCGCCACGTGGCGGATATGGAGAGTAGCCTCCACGCGGTGCATACGCAGCCGCCTCCTCATAGTACGGATCGTACTCAGGTCGTCGATACTCCATGGCACTCTCGTCATACGGCTTTGAGTTCTTGAACGGGGCCACCGGCGTAGCACCCGGCAGCTCTGCGAAATCGGTGCGCAAACGACGCTCAGGGCCGCCCAGCGGGAAGCCACGCATCTCCTTGACAGCGGATGTGGCCGCCTCAACGGTCTCGTATTGGATGTAGGCATACGGTTCGCCCTTCTGATATTCGATCTTCTTGATGGCACCAAATCGATCGAATTCCCGCTCGATCTGTGTCACCGAAGTCCAGGCGCCCAGTCCACCAATCCACATGCGTGTGGCCGGCGTCACCTTGCCGTAGCCAATCTTGCACTGGAACTTGCCAATGTACTGGCCGGACAGCTCGATTTTGGCACGATGAGCCATGTCAAGATTCTGATAGCGTACGAAGGCAAATGCGTTGCCAGTGCCAGGAGGCGGCCTCTTTATATCAATGTCATCCACTACACCATATTTACCGAAAATACGACGTAACTCGTCATCAGCAATGGTCACTTCGAGGTTACCAGCGAAGAGTGTGCGCGTGGAGAGCGGATCATCTTCGGGCTGCACATGATGCAAATAATTGGGAAACTTATCCTTCTTGCTCTCCGGCTTCTCGAACGGCACATGCGGACGGGGTGCCATCGGACGCATTGGTGCATACTGATGTGGAGGCGGATGACCGTGCAGATGATGCGGATGGGTGTGCGGATGGGTGTGCGGATGACCACGATGCATGGGTGGGCCGCGTGGCGGATGTGGATACTCATGGTGCATGGGCCGATATTCGCGTGGATGAGCAGCATGCGGATGTAGTGGCGGACCGTAGCGGTCATACGGATCGATTGGTGGCCGTCGATGATCCACGGGCACGTTGGGTCCCATCGGCGAGCGCGAATAGTGATATCGCTCATAGTCCGGTGGCGAAATTGAGTGACGCGGTCTATAAATTCAACACTTAATATAAATATGCAAACGTATGGTATGTATTAAAGTAACCGCTCGAAAATTGAACCATTCGGTTTCAGTTAAGATTCTAATTAGCCAACAATAAATCCTGTATAATACTTTTATGTATAATATTTTATGTGTACAATATTTATAAATTTAATGATAAACCCATAATGAAAAATCATCAATATGGGAATGTATGTATTGAGCCAATAAAATAAATAACAAATTAAGTAGCGAGTAACTAAATTCATTCAAAACTTTGGGCCTACTTCTTTGCTAAATCGATATTTTACATATTTTCAAGTTCAAGTCTCTTAATAAGCTAAATTGCCCAGTTCCCATTTTCGAGTGATCACTAAAGTTAACACTGGATTTACCTGTACTCCGGCCTAGTCGTCGATTTATAAACAGGCTCCACAATGGCCATCTTATCGTAGATGATAAGACGCGGCTTGTGGTGTTTGGCCTCGCGCGCATCCTCGGGCGTGCGAAAACAGACGTAGGCAACCCGTTCGTCCAGGTCGTTGGCGAGACGCACACTGAAATCCCCAAATTTCTTGTACTCGCGATACAGTGTCTCCTCGATGAACTCGTCGGGCGCCTTGGGTGGCAGCGCACTCACACACAGCACTTTATAACCAGCGGGACGCTCGGCAGCCGGCGGACCACGCATGTACGCCTCCCGATGCGGCGAACCATAGCGACCCCGCGGACTCGGTGAACGATCCAAACGGCGTCGCATGCGTTCCGGGGACATGCGTTCGGGTGAATCACCGGGAACACCACCGCCATTATCGTAGCCACGTCCCATGCTGCGAGAGTTTCGTGCTATGTTGCCTCTACCTGGTGAGCGGGAAGCGCTACGTTTCATATTGTGGATTTTGACTGTAATGCGATCAAGTTCAGCTCCTTCTCTATGAATACTCATGAGCAGGAGCGGAATCAGTTCTCACTTATTTGCGTCTTGGCGATTCTCTGTGACGAAGTCTGCAAAGAAAATATATATATACGAAATAATTAAAAACATGCATACGTATTATATATAATGTCTGTGTTATGTATATCTGTATGTACATTATTCATATGTATACCCTAAGTGAAAATAAAGTGTTCAAAGCAAAAAAGAAAATGGCGGCGAATGACTTAAGCGTCGACAACGTAAAGAAAAATTAAAGACACACATAACTACATGTGCGTGTACGTATGCCATATGTGCTTATTTGGCTAACAATCCACTTGTTTGTTACTTACCACTAACTTATTGTAAGTTTTACAATATACTACACTTTAATCTTTTAGTTTTCCTTGCAGTGGCACTTTTACTTCCAATTATCTGCGGTTCTCAATTTATGTATGTATTCGTCGAGAAAAAAAGTGCGATGACATGATGAAGCGAGAATATCGATATCATTGAGCCGCACACGATTTATCGATGACAACATAATGATTTAATTACATTTTAATTGCTTTCAGCAAAATCGTAGCGTTGGATGACGTTTTTGATCGAATAGACCATTTATCAAAGGCCTTGATTATCCCTGAGTCAGCCTATAGTTAGACGGTAAATCGATAAAGAAAAAAGTACGAGCAATTATTGGCGCCGCTACCAATGTGGCCGTAAATTCAAATCACGAAAATCATTTATTACAAATATTAAATACTAATGAATGGAAAACATATGGATGGATATCAAGTTAAAGAAAGTTTAAAAACTTACACTTTTAGTCTTTTTTCCTCTGATCTTATTTTTTAAACTGTTTTCATTATTTGAATTTAGTATTTTTGCACAGACAAAATGGTATTCTACACATTTTGGCCAGTTTGTAATTTGGAACGTTTGGTCTCATTAAAGCGAATAAATTCTTAAGCAATTACCTGACTTCGTACGGGGTCGTCAATACGAAAATTACCGGGTGAGTTAAGCGATAACCCTCAATGCATAAATAAAATCGCGTGTGTATTTGTGCGCGAATATGACGTTAAGGAAAGGGTGTGTTGTCAGCAGCTGCTGGTACTGTCAACATTATCAGACCACAGCTGAATATAATATATTGATTTATTTTGTCTTGCTGTTTGTGTAAATAAAAACAATTTTAAGCTTGTTTGTCTCATTAGTTCTTGTGTGACTCTTATTTGCCATTGGGAACATAAGCAATAAGTATATATAATCAAATAGTTTTCAATTATATTTAGTAAAAACCATTGTGAAAATAATACAACATAATGACTAAAAAACCGTCTGATAATGATTTAAACTAATTTCTAGATTTTTCAACGTATCCAATGGACCAGAATAATATGACACTCTCAGGCGATTCAAAGCTTGATGAACAAATAAACAACTGGATGCAATGGGACTGTAATCTAAAAACAAAGAATGAAATTTCAAAGGCTGTCGAGAACAAAGAGTGGGATTTGTAAGTGAAGCGCAAATAAATTCGATACACAGAAACCTGATAACAATTATTAATCTATTTATAGGCTCAAACGGCGCCTCTGTGATCGTATCACATTCGGAACGGCCGGCTTACGGGCTGAAATGCGAGCTGGGTTCGATTCCATGAACGATTTAGTCGTTGTTCAGTAAGTTGCCTTTAAGCTAAACAAATCTGTTAGCAGAGCATTAAAAGTCTATTTTGGGAATTTCAGAACCGCTCAGGGGCTGTGTGAATATATCAAGGAGCAGTATTCTGACAAGTCAACGTGGTCCGAACGTGGCATTGTCTTTGGCTATGATGCTCGACATAATAGCAAACGCTTTGCAGAGTTATCGGCCGCTGTGTTTTTAAGCAGCAAATTTCGTGTTTATCTCTTTAAAAATTTTGCTGCCACGCCAATTGTGCCATTTACAATCAAAAAGCTATATTGTTTGGCTGGCGTACAGGTAACTGCGTCACACAATCCCAAGCAGGATAATGGCTATAAGGTATAGTACTGTTCTCTTATATATCTCTGAAGTATATCACAATACAATAAATGTTGTAGGTTTATTGGAGCAATGGTGCCCAGATCATTTCACCACACGATTCTGGCATCCACGAATCCATACTTAACAACTTAAAGCCAATGGAAGATTACTGGAGTGTAAATGAGCAGACATTGTGGTCGGAGCCACTGCTGAGCAATCCTTATGATAAAGTCGTCCCAGCTTATTTCAAGGCGTTAAAAGAGGAGATCCCCAGTTCATTTATACAAGCCAATGAAGAGTGTCCATTGAACTTTGCGTACACCGCGATGCATGGCGTTGGTTATCCATATGTGGAGGAGGCCTTCAAGCACATTAATCTCAAGAATGTGTGCCTCGTGCCTGTGTCGCAGCAGGTTAAACCCGATCCGGAGTTCCCAACGACTCCAATGCCAAATCCCGAAGAGGGTAAGCAATCGCTGGACTTGGCCATTAAAACCGCAACTGAGAAAAAATGTCAAATCATATTGGCTAATGATCCGGATGCCGATCGCTTGGCAGTCGCCGAGATCAGTGATAATAATAAATATAAGGTTTTTAGCGGCAACGAACTTGGTGCACTGCTTGGCTGGTGGTCACGACAGATCTACAAGATGAAGGAGCCACATGGAGATGTATCGAATTGTGTTATGATCGCCAGCACGGTTAGCTCAAAGATACTGAAATCTATGGCTGCCGTTGAGGGTTTCATCTTCTACGAGACACTCACTGGTTTCAAGTGGATGGGCAACAAGGCAATCGAGGAGGAGTTGGCCGGCAAAAAGGTACTGTTTGCATTTGAGGAAGCCATTGGCTTCATGGTCTCCACAAATGTGGTGGACAAGGACGGTGTCAGCGCTGCGGCGCATGTGGCCACAATGGCCCGTTACCTGCGCTGCGAGAAGCGCATGACACTGCAGGACAAATTGCGGGACATTTACAAGACGTATGGTTATCACACAAGCATTTGCTCCTATGTCATCTGCGGCGACCAGGTGCTGATCAGGAAGATCTTCCAGCGCCTGCGCACCTTCGACAATGGCAAGGAGAACACTTATCCAAAGAGCATCCTAAATGGTGAATTTGAAATCGAACACGTTCGCGATCTGACAAACGGCTACGACAGCAGCACATTTGACAAACGGGCCACGCTGCCAGTGAGCTCCAGCTCTCAGATGATAACGTTCACCTTTAAGAATGGCCTCGTTGTCACATTGCGCACTAGCGGCACCGAACCAAAAATGAAATACTATGCCGAGATGTGTGGCAAGCCGGAAGATAAGGACTGGGATGCGCTCACAGCAACACTCAATCGCATGGTCGAGGCCATTGTTAACGAGTTCTACCAGCCCGAGAAGAATCAATTGCAACGCAAGTCGGCAGACTGAATGAACGAATGAATATACCCAACGAATTTGACCGCACATTTTTGTTATGTATGTGAACTATTCGCAGTTGCCAACAGAAAGCAATGGCAGGAACGAGATTGAAACACTACACCAAACCAAATACATTTTTATATAGTCGATGTTGATTTAGTCATTAACTGATATTTATACGTTACTAACGAATATGTAGCACAATATTTATGCGCAAAAAAAATATATAAACTTTTCCACCAGGCAAAAGCAAGTTCATTATCAAATATATAATCAGTGTTCCTCTTTAAAGCTAATCAAAGCTAAATCTTAAGTGGCAACGATTGAAATCGTGTTTATATAGACGTCTATTTTAATACCATTTCACAGGCTATAGGTTAATGTCACAAGCTATGTGACAAACAAGAGTATAAAAGGAAACAAATTACGAAGCGTATGTTCTGATAACACTTCAGATTAGAGGTGGAAGATTAACAGATTGCGCGAGCATTGCCCCGTGATTAAACAAAGTAAATAAAAGTGATTAAGAGAATTTCGCATTTATTTATACAGCTTGAATGTTTAATATATAAATCTATAAATATGCATTCATTTTCAAATTGCTCACATTTATTGCTAAAACAAAAAGAGGTTCTCACAAAAAAGCAATTAGCTAGAAAAAGTAGTAAAGACGGCAAAATAAAAGAAGGTTCTCTACGTAGTTTTTATATAATGTGTATGTGTTTTTTTTTTTGTTATAGTATACAATAAATATGTATGCATGTATATGTATCGAGTGAACGTATTCCAATTTTGTTTTTTGTTTTTTGTGAATACGCTTTAAGTACTTATCATTAATAAAATGTTGTTTTTGCATTTAATTTCATTCTAAAAATATTGTGCTTCAGTTTTGCTATGCACAGAATATTCGAGTAGTACAAATATATGTTGGCAATTTTAGTGTATATATAAAATGCATTCATTGTTAGCAGTCTCTTGCTTAAGTTAATGTATTTGTCACAAGTTACATTCGAGTTTGAGTTGAGTGGCCCTCCACAGCTGGAGAGCATTGGGCAACGGTTTCGAGTTATCTATATTCAAGCTTAAAATGTACTTATGAAATCTTGGAGCGTCGCTCGAATCACGCCAACAGTGTCATCAACAACATTAAGAACAATATTCGCGAAACACTCTTGGCGCAAATCTGCACACAAATATGTATAAATTCTGCAGCGCACAACCATCAAACGTGTGGCAAATGGAATAGCATTGTTTAGGGACTATGTTGTACTTACAGCTATTTGATGTTTTCTAAAAATAATAATTATGCACTCTTGCTAAAACCAAAAAGGCAGTACAATTTGAAGCTTCATTAGAAAATGGATTTTGTTTTGTTTTTGCCGAAGCGCCGAAGCAGCATACTTATGAATAATACTTTGGGAACTTGTAAGTCAGTTTGTATCTCATTTCAAGGGACGTGTGATATGTGTGCGTTGGCTTAGGATATTCCACTGGGCTTGAGCGTCGTAAACATAAACGTAATCCTATATACATCTGCTGGCCATAAGTATCAGTATATCAGATTACGATAAAGTAAAACTTACAAGAATATAATATAAAACTAAGAATAATGATTCGCCCAGCAATTTACAATATTCTTAAGCAGGTGCTTAGTCGGATTTATAGTCACAGTGATCGCTCGAAAAAATAACTTTTACAAATTAAAATTTTTAATTAGATTGTATGTTTTGGAAACATTTGGTTATTTATTAAATGATTCCTATAGAGCAACTTTGAAAGGGTTTTGAGAATATTAAATTTAACAATTTTGTTTTAAAGCATGTTGATTTTAAGAATTCTCAAGAGCTCTTTAAAGTCGATCCAAAGAAACCATATACACTAAAATAAAGTATAATAAGTTAGACGATTTTTGAAAACTATCAAGCGACCACTGCGAAATGAATATGAATATAGAATGCAATCAGTTGGAATACACCCAAATTATAATACCGGTTAAACAGCGCTTTCATATTGACATGAAGTATCAGACAAACACATGCAAATACGAGGATTGCGTTTGATTGCTGTGCGTGGGCGTGATCATTGGCGGTGTTCTCGGCTGGCGATGGTGATGATGGTGTCATACGGATGTCTCTGAATTGAGCTTTAGCACAAATTTGTTGCTCTTGGGATCGACGACCTCCTCGGCCAGATTGAAGTGTGGCAACTTATGCACGGTGACCATCAGCGATACATCGTTTTGTATTAGCTGGAACGTGCACTCGTTACTAATGGGTCGCGATACGATATCGTCACAGATGAGGGACCACGACTGCACCCAGCGTCGCTCCTTTTCGCTCTGCATAACCGGCGACTCTGTCAGATAGGGCTCCAAGAAGGCGCGCGGGGACAGGTCGTGCTTCAGGCAGTGCGCCAGATGCTTCAGAATGCTCTCAAATGTGTGACGCGGCTGCTGCCGTGTTACACGCAAATATTTTTGCAATGCACGCGCCATCGAAGGAAAGACAGCCTGCGCCGCCTCCTGTGGATCCAGCGGCAATGCCGGTGCCGGCTCATTGTGTATGCGTTTGATGTGGGTGAAGGCCTCCTCGGCGGCCGTGATGAGACGTGCTCGACGCTTCTTAACGCGTCGCTCGTACTCGTGCTCCTCGTAGAAGCGCTCGTTGTGCGAAGAGTCGCGTCGCCGAGCATTCGCTGCCAACACAGCGCGACTTTGACTCTGCTGCTGCGAGTTGCTCACGCCGTCCACATCGTAGTACTTGAAGCTGTTCGAGATTTTGTTGCGCTGCGACTTCGATATGGAGATGGGTATGCGCTCCAAATACGGATTAAAGATAGGGAAATCGACATAGTAGTGCTGCAGTACCCAGACAGCGGCACGCTGAATGCTCAGCTGGCCGAGCATGTAGGAGCGTGAAATGCCGTCCGGCGAGCGTATAATCTTTACGTAGTAACTGGGCTGCTGATGGCGCAGCTCAAGCAGCACCACTGCCACATAGTGTATGAAGAGCAGCGTGTCCACAAAGTTGGTGGCATAGGCGACCAGCGATTTATAGTCGACGGCATCGCCGCCGGTTTCAACCACAATCTTGGCGCCATTCGTCACCTGCACGATGTAGAAGAGCCAATAGGCGAATGTGGAAATGGTGACCAGCAGCAGCACAATGGCGCGATACAGGAAAATTCTCGGCATGCTCGCCGCTGTACGTCGCATGAATACGGCCCACAATCCGATGGCCAGCAGCAGCAGACGAGCAGCCAGCGAGACAAGTTGACCCTTGCACTGTTCGCTGCATGCGAGCAGTTGGGTGCGCACCGTTGGCGTCAATTCCGTATGATCGAAAGCCGAGGGAAAGAAGCCTATGTATGGCATGACGACCATGGCAACGGGCGAAAAGAATGCAGTACAGCCGAGCAGAAAGTAAAAGGTCGACTCCACATAGCGGCGGCAGGCAAACCCGAAGCCCTTATCGTTCTCACGATGCCACATATTATTGATGTCCTCCATGGAAATGCTCTGCTCCGATGTGTTGCCCGTCACAGCAGTCGTATTCTCACCCCAATTCTCATCCTGCGGCAGAATCTGCACCTCAATCACCTCCTGGCCGTCGCGCGACTCGTCACCTAAATGTGCAATTTTAATTATTCCAATTAATTGTACAATATTTTCTCGCTTACCTGTCATATTTACGCTGGTCTGATAGGGTGGCATGTTGCCCCCCTTGCCGCCCGCGGACTTGGAAGAGTGCGTGCTGCGATGCGAGTGACGCGAACGATCTCGATGATAGCCGTTGTTTACAGTGCCACCACCACCAGCAACACCACCACTACCAGTACCTGCACCACCACCAACGCCTCCGCTGCTATTGTTGTTGTGATTGCGAGAGCGTCGCGAGCGTCCACTGTGTTCCGACTTGACAGATTCGTTTTCCATTGCAATAGTTGCAATCGGAAGGGCGCGTGGGCGTCGTCGTTGCAGTTGACGCCGCCAACTGAACTCTCGCTAATCGCTTCGGCTGCTTAATTAACTATTCCAAACTGACCGATCGTGTTGCTACTTTAGTGTCTACTCTAACTGTATTTACGGCCGACGGGCAGCAGGTTTCCTCATAAGTATGCGTGTGTTTGTGCTTATGTGTGTGTACATTCATAGGTATTTAGTATTTAGTGCAATAATCGGTGAGAGGGGTTCAGTCGAAGCGCCGTTCTGCCACTGCAACTGCGCATTGATCGCAATTGTCTGCAATGCGTTGCGTTGCAAACTAATATTTGTAACTAACAAGGCAATACGTTTACACTTTTATACGAATGCATGTTGCTTTCATTGATATTTTCACTACACATCTTTGTGGTTTTATTTCACTGACGTTTTACTTCAACCCCGACCAGAAAGAATGGCAGCCAGTGTCACCACACCAACTTCACGTTTTCAACACACACGCACACAGTTGGCATTTCGCATTTTGCAACACTGGTGGTACAACAATTACTTGTCGTTCTCTTGGCATTTATTAAACGATATTTGGCCGCGCAGCGATATGCGCCTTCGATAGCTCAGTTGGTAGAGCGATGGACTGTAGTGAGAAATTTTCTTGTTTTAGCATAGACATCCACAGGTCGCTGGTTCGACTCCGGCTCGAAGGATTTTGCTTTTTTTTATTATTCTTCTGATTTATTTTTACTTAATAAACTATAATTATGTACACGCTAGCATGAAGTAATGCTGGAGAGCAATTGCATCGCTTCTTGATTGGCTGGATCCATGCGAATTGCGCTTTGAATGAGCTTTAAAGATTGGGCTTTGTCCACCGGTTTCAGAGCACGACTGGCAAAAATTGTCGTTTCCGATTGCTCGCTGGCCTTGATGCTAGTAATTACAATAATTAATGGAATTTATCAAATAAATATATTGCAGATCATACCTTGTGCCCAGGTGGATGTGTCCCAACTTGCGCGCAATCAAAGCCATATCAGATATGACACGCTGATAGTTTGGATCGTGGAAATAGTCCAACAGAAACTTGACAAAGACCTTGCGGAGTGATGGATTGTGGGGAAACATGCGTACTCGCTTCTGTAAGTAATCAATAGCCTGGCGTGGACCCTCCTGTTCCAGCAGAAAATAAATATAGCTATAATAAGATATTCGCCTTGACAAACTTGATTTGCTGCTTACACTAATTAAGTAGTAGTGTGCCATAATATAGGCAACATCGGCACAGTGCGTCTCATTGAAATGATAAGAATTTAGCTCAGCCATAATCGTCTGGACCAAATTACTGTCCTCATGAAGCACACCCAAAGCACATGCTGAGAACAATGCCTGAATTGGCACGCCCTTAAGGTGTATGCTGAAATAGATGAACAACATTTGATTCGGTTTTCATGGGGGATTATGCGATGGGGGCTCTAGTGTGACTACCATTGACTCAGTAATGTTTTGGTATCCGATACGCCCTGGTAGGCATAGAGCATCGAGGACATGGCCACCAAAATGGTTCCCATCTTCTCATCGTCCTGACCGACAACAGTGTTGAGCACAGATTCATAAATCGAATACGATTCTTGCAGCTGACCAGTTCGATAGTAGGCCAAGGCTAAACCAATTATAGGCTTAAATGTGGCATGGCCGACACTGTTAAGGGCGCTAACCGCCTGCTCAGGCTGGCCCAGCTTCAAGTACAGATAGCCAAGGTTCGTATACAGTTGATCGCGATTCGCACCCGGCTCGCACTGTTTGCAGGCGCGTGTAAATGCATCGATTGCCTGCTGATAGTGTTTCTGGCGTGCGCACAAGAATCCCTGGAAGGTGAGCGATGACACGCTGGCCTCCGCCTCCTCGTTTTGCACATACCTGTGTAAGGAAGGTGAAGAAGCTGAGTTAATAAATGTTTACAGTTTATATATCAATAACAAACCAATTGATGGCATCCAAGGCATAGATGTCCGCATACATGTGCTCGAGGGCGTGTTTGTTGTGGGGCTTGTCCCGAAGAGTCGCGTCCGAGAGCACATGGCAGACCCAGTGCGCATAGCCGAGCGCTGCCTCCGGATGGTATTCGAACTGCTGGCAATGCCGGAACAAATCAAAAGCTTCCTCTTGATCGCCAATTGTCTCAGCCACTAAAGCCTGACCAATCCACGCATTTGGATATATGGGACTGGATTGTTGGGCACGTTTAAATGCCTCGTTGGCCAACCGGATGTTGCCCACCTTCACGTACAGCACACCCAGGTTCGTCCATGCTGTGTAGGACTTCCGCTCCAGCATCAATGCCTGAATTAGACAATGCTGAGCCATGGGCAGATTCTCGCTGGCGGCGTGCATGTTGATAACGCCTAACAGATTCCAGTTTTGCCAGCGATTGTTGCTCTCCTTGATGGCCATTTTGCATACCTTGGCAGCGGTCTCCAGATGACACTTGGCATCCTCCGGCATATAGACGGCGCTATTGTAGCTGCACACAGCCAATTCGTACCACAAAAATGTATTCTGCTTTAGCTTCAAGGCGCACAGGTAAAACTTTTGCGCCAGCTGCAACAGATCCTTGCGTGATAGGTATGCAATCTCCTCCTCACGCTTAGCCAAGCTGCCAGCTACATCCAAATTCGCCAAGGAGTGGGGCAGCTGTGCTGTTTGCACCAGGACGCTTGCCGTAAGACGCCACAGCCAAACCATGCCCTGAGCCTTGGTTTGCAGGAAGGCGCTGTGTTTATTTAAGAATCAAAGTTTGAAACAATCTATTATTACATAGGGATAATCGTTATAACCTTTGAAGTTGTTCAAGTGCCAGCTGGAAATTATCCTTGGCACGTCCGTAAAGATTCTGCGCCTTCATGCTGATCGCAAGGCCAATGTGCGCCTCCGCGGCGCCTCTCAATGCAGGCAGGTAATCCGGGTGCTCTTTAAGCAGCTCATTAAAATCACTGATTGCTTCGGGATACATGCGAATGGTCTGGAAACCATAATAAAAAAGATATCATGTGAAGCAAAACTATATATTGTGTTCATAGTTTAATTACCGTCTTTATGAGTGCTATTTGTAGTTGTGCGTAGCAGTGCAAGGGCGACCGATCGAGTATTTTTTTAAAAACGCGTATGGCGGAATTGTAGGAACCACGTGCCGCATACGCATCGCCCAGGGATTCCCAATAGATCATGCATGTGAAATCATGATTGATGGCAAGACGAAAGCATTGAATTGCCTACATTTGAAAGAAATTAATTATTCAGTTCCGATGGAAATAACTAATTCCCAAAACATACGTTATCCAATTTCTTGACTTGCAGAAAATGCAATCCCAATTTGTACTGCAGCCGGATGGCATCGTCGCTGCTCAAATGACGCACAGTGTTTAACAACAAGGCCTCATTGAGATCCTCCTCGCCCAGCTGCTGGTAGATGGAGCTCAATGCGTCCACAGCCTGTTCGTTTAGCGCATTAAGATTGACGCACTTCTCGAAGCATTTGCGGGCACGAGAAATGTCGCCGTTCGCTTGATATAAACGGCCCAGATACTCAAAGCACTCGGAGATGTGCGGCTGTAATCGCGTTGCCCTCAGCATGCAGTTGAGTGCTTCAGCATGATGCTGCAGCTTCATGTGCAGCTTGCCACACAAAAGCAGCGCCTCAAACGATTCATTACCTGCCATTGCTTGTAGTCCCTCGATAGGAGATCTAAATATGCATTATAAATATAAACTCACATATAATTGTAACCCTTAAATCGTAGTCTTAAGCTTACAATAAGTATTCAGCTCGTGCCACCTCATCCAATGGCAGAGACTTCAACTTCTGCGTCTCTCCCAGCTTAAAATAGCACCTGCAAATACAAATTTGTGTAAGACAGCCAAATTGAAGTTGATTACTGACCGTGCCAGCGCCTGTACATCAGTGCCACCCGCATTGAGTAGTGTGACCGCTTCCTGTAGCTTGGCAGCATCCTTTTCGTAGGACAAACACAGCGCATACTCTGCACACTGCTCGTCCAGGTCTTGCAACAGCAGCAGCGCCATTCTATGAGCTCCCAGTCTGATGTGGATGCGTGCTAGCAATTTGCGGGTAATTCTGTATGTTGGCTGGTATTCCAGTGCTTGCAGCGCTAACTGGCGTGCCGTAATATACTGCTCCTGGTCATACAAATCCAGAGCCTTAACGAGCAGTGCCAAATTTGATTTGGGATTCAACACCAGCAGCTGTTCTGCGTACATTTGGAGGGGTGCACGCAGTTCGCACAGCCAGGTCTCATTATGCGCTTGGTCATAGTTTTCACAGTAGGTCTTGCATATCCATTCGTAGCCGTAAGCATCACGCGGATGCGACACTGTCATATTGCATGCGTTCCTTATGCAAGACTCAAAGTCCAGTTGCTTGTACAGCCATTTGAGATATCGCTTATAAACCATGCTCTTCACATCTGCATCGCCCGTTGTCAACAGCTGATCCATGCTCGACTTGTGCTGTTCAAGATCAAGTTACTAATGTTAAGCTGTTTTAGGAGGGAAACCCAATAAACTTACAAGATTGCTGTCGGCTGGCGTTAATTCGACATCCGTGGAAAGCCATATTCTGCCCAGATACTCTTGGATTTTATTGTGATTGGTGTCATCGGGATTTTGCGCTCTCTTCTTGAATATGTTTAAACAGGCCGACGACAGCGCAGCATCTGCTGCCAGTGCATAGAGCTTTTCGTAATAGTCCAAGCATTTTTCCCTATAATTATAATATTTGTGTTATGTATGTAGTATCCACCGCAGTTGCTGATTAATTTACGGGATTAAATCCAAAAGCTGATCATAAATATCGGGCAGCTCCTCCGTTGGCGCACAATTCGCTAGACCCTGAAGGGCAATAGTTGCCGGTCCCTCCGTGAACTCGATGGACTTTCGCAGGTATTTTGACGCCTCGGCCTTGTCAACATTTTGGTAGGCGGCGCCGAGCAACAAGTATCCCATATAATTCTTTGGTTCACTTTTGAGTAGCCGCTGCAATAAACGTCAGATTAACAATAAAAAATTTAAAGCAACTCTGGCATAATTAGTCACTTGGCACTTGTGTATGGCGTCACTGTGCTTGGCCAGCTTTATGGTTTCGCGTATTTCCTTGATGAGTGCTTTTGCTTCCTTTGTACTCATTGTTGATGTATCTTAAATCTTTTTTATTTTGGTTTAGTTGAACAAAGTAATAAAAATCAGTGTGACCCCACGGAAATATTATATACCAACAATTGGCTGAATCGCAGACAGAATTTAAGATACCCTTGTAGTAAATTCAACAAGTCAGCATTGTTTACCAAAAAGCCCCTCATCCAATATGAACAACGGTTTGTTTTTAAAAAAGAAAAAATATGTATATATATGCTTAAATTTCTTACACAACATCCAAAGAAGAAATTTATTGTTTTCGTTCTTTGACTTTTTTGCCGTCTTGCAGTTATCTACAATCACACGATAGGGCAACACTGAGCATTGCCATACGGAAAAGTGTTGGGAGTTTCAAAAAACCACGAAAATGCGAAAGTACCAGCAACTGGCATTGTTGCTCATATCCTGCTTCAGCGTGGGCATTCTCTTGATGTACAAGACCGAGAACAATCGGCTCAAATATGTGTTAAAGTATGTCAACTTCTTTGGACGCAATGATGCCGCCGCCTTGCGTCGCCTGCAGAATGGAACAGGCTCCGAAGATGAACACCACTTGTCCAAGTCTGTATTTTCTAAGCCGCTGCCAGTTTGGCAACTGATTGGTGACTCCTTTCATGCTTACTCTGCTTACTGGTATGTTGCAAAATATCTTATAGTATATCCGTAAAATTAAACAATTATCGTTAGGAAGCAGAACGAGCTGGTCGCCGGCGGAGAAGCGCACATTATCGTTGTGGGCAGGCAGGGAGCCGTGGTCGACTTCCGCTGCAGGTTTGATGTGGGCGGACTAAGTGTGCAGGGCAAATTTCGATTCCAACGGGATGCCTCTGAGGGCGTGGTCGATGACAAGGGCACCACATTCACCAACTACAATTTCTTCTGTCAAGTCAGCCGCAATTTTGGCCAGCCTGAGTTTGTCTACTTCAGCGATACGACGTCGCCAACAAAAAGGCAGGCCAAGTTACGCTTGCGACACTTGAAACCTCTGACGACAGACTCCAAAGCCACAACAGCTTCAACTGTGCATCCCCTGCCGGCAACTATCTGCGTTGATTTGGTCAGTTTTAATATGACCTCGCGATTTGCACGGAGCACGGATGCAGTACTGCAGTTCTTTCTGTTCCACCAGGCGCTAGGTGTTGAGCACTTTTTGGTCTACAACTACGATGCGCTGCCGGAACTGGTTTTACGCCTGTTGGACAACACCAACATGTATATCTATGGACTTCCCTTCAACTTTCCGTTTCTACAAACAAATACGACAGCTGCTCGCATCCGACAGCTAATCCAATCGGACTGCCTGCTGCGCAATGTGAACTATGCCAGCTTCACCATGTTGCTGACACCCAATGAGCTGGTGTTTCCCAGTGCACGATTCGCGGGTGGCACGGCGAAGGGTTCCCTTCAACAGCAGTTGCGTCACTACGCAACGGAGACATCCCGTTTCGAGCTGGCCACTTTTGCGGTCTGCTTCGACGAGAGGAAAAAGTTACTCATCGACAACGTTCAGTATGATCCCGAAGTGAAGGCACTCTACAAGTTGCTTCTGTATCGTTTGGAGCTGCCGGCGGCGCAGCTGCTATTGCCGACGGCGACGAGCGTTGAACTGCCATTGTCCAGTGGCTTTGCGCATCGCTACATAGACTGCCAGCATGTGGGACAGGATGGCCTCCACGATTGGCGAAATGGTGTGCGCCAGGATCTGATGGACCATATCAATGTACTGCGCAACGAGGTTGATCTACTCGTTTAAATGTTATGTCTAGGATAAGTAGGCATCCAAGTTAGATTAAGCTCGACTCGACTAGACTGCCATAAAAGCAGCAACCAGCATTAGCCTTGCACGACAATTTGCCTCCAACGGACAAGATTTATATATTGTAATACAATAAATAGACAATTATTTATC